>CM035846.1:261953462-263344712 GCA_020510985.1 Pholidichthys leucotaenia | reverse complement strand
CATCACTTCCGACAGGGGTCCACAATTCGTTTCGGAACTCTGGTCCGCTATGGCCCAGAGCCTGGGGGTCAAAATTCACTGCACTACTGTGTACAACCCCCAGGCTAATGGGTTATGCAAGCGTTTTCATAGGTCACTTAAAGCAGCGCTCAGAGCTTCGCTCTCAGATGCAAATTGGGTTGACCGCCTGCCCTGGGTTCTTTAAGGGTTGCGCTCCGCAACTAAGGAGGATTTGGCATCCTCCCCGGCAGAACTCGTTTTTTCTCAGCGGCTCTGGATCCCTGGAGAGTTTTTACTGGAAAACCCCGCACCCGAGGCTGATCCACCCACGCAATTTTTGCACAGTACGGAGGCTTTTAACGTACTGGGCCTGGCCTACCATTGTTTTCCCCACACCCTCATCCCAAACAGCTTGGAGAATGCCAGTTTTGTTTTTGTCAAGCACGATGCACACCAGACCCCGCTGCGCCCACCGTATGACAGACCATTCAGGGTGTTGGAACCTGGGGCGAAGCATTTTGTGTTAGACTTGGGGGGACATAGGGAGACTGTCTGCATCGACAGACTGAAGCCCGCTTTTGTGTTGGCAGACGAGCAGGTGGTGTTGGCCCAAGCTCCCCGGCGCAGACGCCCACCGTTGGTGGCTCCGTATGTTGGTGATCCCTCGGCAGGGACCTGCACTCGCGAAACTGATGTGTTTTCTCCCCCTCCCTTTTTCCTCCACAGACTGCTGTGCCCTCCTGTACACCCCGCCAGCAGGGCGGTTCGACTGAATCGGCGACCCCCCGCTACAGCCGCTATGGGCGCCAGCTCAAGCCCTAAGGATGGGGGGTTAGTGCCCTTTCTGGGTGTTCGGGGGGGGGGGGGCTGTGTGGGAGCATGGTGTTGGACTTCTCCACCCAGGGAACAATGGAGCGAAAATGGAGGCGTCACCGGGCAGTATCAGACGGGACAGTAAGGACTATGCGCCCCCCGGGGAGAGGAGTAAATGCCGGAGCCACTGGGAGAAGAAGAGTGTGAGAATGGTGCCAGCGTTATGTCATGTTAATGTGCCACACAGGCTTTGTTCTAAACATAATGTATATGATGGTCGGAAGTTCCGGGTTTTGATGCATGGTATTAAAGATATAAAAGAGGAATGCACAGAGGCCCCGGATCTTTTTTTGCTATAAGTTATGTTGGAGAAAGAATAAGGTTTCTGTGTTGTCCAGCTCGTTGCTTCGCCTGCCTCCTTTCTCCACACTACATCAGTTTTTCAAAAACAAGAATTTTATCACTACTTTCTCCACCACAGCTAAAAAATGGGACCAGGTCCTGGACTGCTAACAAGTAAGCACCCCAGGATCCACTCTGTACATGTACATTTTTCAAGCCAGTGATTCATGGTGGAAAAGAAACAGCATGGCAACACTGTAGTTGGAAAATCCACAGAATAGGTATGTCGGTCTATTACCAGGCTTTATGAAATTATATGAGTCCCTTTATAAATCACTGGTTTGAAAATACACTTGTATATGTTCAGATTTTTGTTCCTGGGGTCCACTTGACCTGTATCCATAAACAAAACAGGGTGTTAATCCTTTGTTTATTGCGCTTTACCAGTACATGAATGTGTCATGCCACACGTTGATGGAGCTGGAGCTGATGATGGGGCTGGTACCAGTATCGGATCTGCAACGGATGCAGGAGAGCCCGGGGGATTCATGCTGAGGGAGGGGGACCCCTGGCATGTGGAAACAGATTCTAGAAAGAAAATACACACACAACTTTAATGCACAGCATGCACGAAAGTGCAACACATACACAAAACTTTTTAACCAGGATTAGCATATTTTGTCATTTTCTCACAAGCGAATAATTCAGACAGAGCAAGGGCAAATCAGCAGAGTTGGCTGGCTAGCTAGCTACTAGCTAGCTATTAACTAGCTAGTGCTCCTGGCTAACACTCGTGAGCCAGGACAGAACGGCGTTGTTATTGTTCAAAAAGGTAAGCGTGGCACCAATAGACTGAATAGAGCGAAAAGATGCATAATATCACAAAACACTCACCATCCATGGTTTGTATCAATAACGTGGCCGGGTTGACTCCTATCTCCCTCCCATTACTGGCCGGCCGATGACCGTAAATGGCGTCCATTTGGTCAAACCACTTCCACTGCTTTCTGCCCGCCCCACTTCGACCGTTGTGGTCCTTGATGGCCCGGTAATTACATTTCAACTTCTTCAGCTTCTCCCTACATTATTTTACTGTTCGGTTGTATCCGCGGGTGAACAACTGCTCCGCGACTCATGGAAAATATTCTCATTGTGGTGCGCTCCATCTAACTGTCTCTGGATTCTATCGTTGGCCACTACGTACAGAAAATTCTGCACCTCCTCGTTGAACCACGGTGTAGATTTCTGTGAAGCCGAAGCCATCTCTACCAGTTATAGTGATTACTCAGTGAAGAGATTTTGCAAATGGCAGTTGTACATTCAGCAGAAGAACGGCACTCTCATGACGTTATGCCTGGACTAATCAGTGGCCTGCAGTCTTTTGACGTCACATTTTCAGGTTGGAATGGAATGCTTAGAACCAGTCTGGAATAGGTTCAATTTTTCGGGACTGAACCCATTACAGTTCCTATTGAAAAAGCCTACAAAGCATGCTGAACCGAACTGAAAAGGGCCAAACAGGTACTAGTGGAAAAGGGGCTATAGTGCTTGCAGAACAAAAGCTTTCTTGGGCACTACAGAGCCATGAAGGTTTAGTTTAGTTTAGTTTATTTCGAACGTGCAATACAAGAACAAAGAAGTGGAAAAAAAAAACATTATAGATTTTAGTCCATACCAAAATCACTGTGTACTGTCAGTCCAAAAAGGAGTAGGAAGAAGTAAAGCTTATTTAGATCCTACCCCTTCACCATCACATCTATCTATAAACACAAAGAATCTGTGTGTGTGTGTGTCTGTGTGTCTGTTTCTCACATATCTCTCGAACCATTCGTCAGACTGACCTCAGATTTTATAAGTGCTTTGCTGAGGTTTCAAGGGCGTGCATCCCCGAGTATGGAGTTGCTCAGTCAAAATATGTAATTTTTATCAATAAATGTTTAGCCACCGCTACGTCTCATGCACAGGCTTCTAGAAGTGTGGGCGGGGTTTCAGATTGACTCCGTACTGATTGAATAAAACGCGGCATTACGGCATCAGTAGCCACAGTGCTCCGTGAGCAAAACAAGGAAGCAAAAAGCGACAGATTTGACTCGAAAAAGATAATACTTAAGATTTAATGCTTAAAAAATTATACTATAAAGTTGCCGTGATTGCGTAGCTCTAATGGATAATCCAGCATATATGGAGAACATGAGTTGTGAGAGTACACCGACGGGGGTGAGACATGGTGCCGCAAAGGACAGCGGTGGCACACAGGTGAAGTAGCAGCCAAGATTCCCGTTAACTGGGCAGGCTGGGCTTGGTTCCCTGTGAAGAACTGCGATCCACCGATTCAGCTGCTGATTTTCCAACACCGGTGTCCGACTGAGAAGACCACAATCCTTCGCGGGGAGGCACACCCAGCTTGCCCGGTCAGTGGTAGACGGGAGTCCCAACAGCTGCTTCACCCATGTGGTACCACTCTCTTTGCAGGACCAAGAGTTCCCCCTCCCACACAAGTATCTAAAAATTAAAAATTTAGCAATAATACCGCCATGATTGTGGAGCGGAATGGCCAGATCAAGTGCATATCATATTTGGACACCTATGTACGCTTTGAATAAACAACGACCGTGACCAAACAGGACACAAAAATGCCCAAATAATGAAATAAATCATTTTTATTTAAATATTTACAGACAAATGGGCAGCAGTTGCAGCCAAACGAGTCATTCTGCTGTGTGTAATAATGCTGGGTGTTTTGTACTTACAGTATAATATTGATAAAATATAAAAGGATGCACTAGAATTGGTCTCATATATTTGTAAATGTGTCCTGTTATAGTACTGCATGAATTTATTGATGATACACTATAAACTACACGTATAAACTAAAACAATTATAATCGTGACTGAACAACTCCCATTCCCCAAAGTGCAAGATACAACACTTATGAATATAACTCATAAAAGATCACACAAATAAGTGATCTGACAAACAAATAAACCAGGGTTCTTTAACAGTTGCTAATATTGGATGTCCCATTCATTTTCAATAATTCTGTAATTAAAATTCACACAATCAAATAAATCTCAGTGGTGTTCACTCCCTTTCATATTTGTCAAAGTCTAACAAGTGTGATTGCCGACATATAGGCTACACCTCTTTGTATTCCACTTTCAAACACAGCCTACATTTGGGACTGTAAAGCCTAACTGGCCTACCTGTTTCAGACAGGAATACTTGCTTTCTGTGGGCATGTGCTAGTCACATTAATTATTTATCCTGAAGTGTAACCCGAAATACCCACTTACATGTAACTACATACATATATACATACATAAACAGATATTGACATACAAATCTGCCTGCCTACTTACTTACTTACTACTCCTGCAGGGTGAGGGCCGGTGGCCATCATCATGTGCAGAGCCAATCAGGTTAACCAGTGCATGCCAACATTGCCAGTTTTGGGCCAGCTCCTCTGTATCGTCAACGGTGACTCCGAGCAGTCGGAGTTCTCTCTCCACCACATTGAGCCATCTGGTGCATGGCTTGCCCCAGGGTCTTTTCCACCCTGAGGCCCTGGGGTCGAACATGAGGACGGCTTTTGACGGGTGTTCTAATAGGAGACGGAGGACATGGCCAAACCAGAGGATACATCGCTGCGTAATAAGGTGGGATGGTGCAGGTTGATGTGTGCGGGCTCAGAGCACGTCGTTAGAAGTGCGCTGGGGTCACCTGATGTTCTTGATGGTTCTGAGAGCCCAACTATCAAACCCATCCACTCGCGAGGCCAGAGTCTTATTCAGTGGCCATGTCTCTAACCCACAGAGTAGAATGGAGAAGAATGACACATTGTATATGTGGAGCTTCGTCTTTCGGGAGATTGAACGATGATGCCAGAGAGATTTCCATAATGCCTGCAGGGCTGATGCAGCGAGGCCATGTCTGCGGTTGATCTCTGGTTTCATGTCCCCGTTGTTGGTCACTGTGGAGCCCATATACACAAAGGAATTGACAAACTCAACGGCATCATTCCCGAGTTGTAACGGGGGTGGGTCCGGTCAGTCGCCGACATACATTAGCTTAGTCTTTGTCCAGCTCACCTGAAGGCCCAACTTCGTCGCCTCTTCATGGTAGACAACTAGAGCATCTCTCAGCTGACTATAGGATGGGCTGAACAGGATGGTATCATCAGCATATTCAAGGTCAGCCAAATGGTGGTTGCCAAACTGCATGCCAGGTACCCGGTCGCAGACCTTGGTCATCAGATAGTCTATGACACAATTGAAGAGATCAGGAGCAGCTACACAACCTTGTCGGACCCCGTTGTTGATGGAAAACCAGCCAGACTCCTTTCCATTCACACGGGCACAGCTCTCCAAGCTGCTGTAGAGCCATTTAAACAGGGCTACGATCTTGGGTGGGGCTCCAAGGGTCTGCAGGATACTCCAAAGAGAAGCGTGATCCACAGTGTCGAAGGCAGCCTTAAGATCTATAAAGGCTATATAGAGATGGCGGTCCTTGCATAATTCATAGGCCTTCTCTATTAATAGATGAACAGCAGAGATGTGGTCTGAGGTCGAGCAATTGGGCATGAAGTCTGCCTGCTGAGGGCGATGGCTGCCTCTGATGGCTGGAAGGGCACGACTAAGGAGGATTCTGGTGAAGAGCTTACCAGGAATGGACAAAAGGGTGATGCCTCTGTGATTGCTGCAGACGAGTTTGTTGCCCTTTCCCTTCCAGAAGGGGAGGATGATGCACCTGGTCCAGTCACTGGGGAGCTGCTCTGTCACCCAAACATGATTGATGATGTGGGTGAGCCACTGGATTGTGCAATTTCTGCACATCTTCAGCATTTCGGTGGTTATAGCACAAATTTCAGGGGCTTTCCTGTTGTTTTTCTTGGTCAGGGCATCCACAACTTCTCCGGGGGTGACTAGATTGGTCCTGCAGGAACCACAGGAAGCAGTGGCATTGGCAGTGGCTAAGAGACTGGGGTCAATGGGAACAGGAGGATAATGCAGGAGATGACTGAAGTGTTCTTTCCAGCGGTCAAGGCAGTCTGTCTCAGTGTTAAAGGGTTTGCCGTTTGCCTATGTACATGCATTATATGCACACCCTCTGCAGACAGTATATACATACATATATACACACACACCAACATACAAAAATATACACATTCATACATATATATATATATATATATGCACATATACACCCTACACATATATACATACCCACTTAATACAAATATATACACTACATATACACACCTACAGTCGTGTGAAAAAATTAGGACACCCCATTAAATATTCAGTTCTTTATTAATAAATGTTCACATATCTATGTGTAACCTTGTTTTTGTTTATTTTCATTTTTTAACATTTATTGTAGACATTTTAAGTGGGAATGAATGTGGGGGTGTCCTAAAATAGATAGGGGTGTCCTAATTTAGTCCTCACGCTTTGTTTAGAATTACATTTTACAGAAAAATTGGAAAAAAATTCTTTAATTCATTTTTAATTGTTGTATTACATGAATCTCCCAGTATTTTTAACATTGATATTAAATATCCATATGTCCAAATATGTTAAAAAAAACAAACAAACAAAAAAAATACAGGCTTATACAGGGTGTCCTAATTTTTTCACATGACTGTTATACACCCTACACACCAAACTATTCCTCCCTATATAAACACATGCAGTACATATACATTTTATACACACACAATCACATACATCTAACACCATGTCACCCTTCTCCCCCCCCCCCCCATACCCTGTGTACAGGATATTTTATACATTCCTTTAAACTGGTTTATGTTTGGACATTGCTTTAATTCCACACTCATACTGTTCCACAGTTCCACACCACATACTGACAGACAAACACTCTTCCTAGTTGTACGTATGTTTAATATTCTAAAATTGTAATGACCCTTCAAATGATAATTCCCTTCCTGATTCTGAAACAGATTTCGAATATTTTCAGGTAGTTTGTTATTTTTAGCCTTGTACATTAGTAGTGCTGTTTGATAAGTCACAATGTTGGTAAATTTTAATAGATCTGATTTTAAAAAGAGTGGTTTAGTATGTTCTAGATACCCTGCTTTTTGAATAATCCTTATTGCTCTTTTCTATAGTATGATCAGTGACTGTAATGAATTCTTGTAGTTATTTCCCCAAACCTCAACACAATATTGTAAATATGGCAGTACTAAGGAACAGTAGAGAGTGTGGAGTGATTTAAGGTCTAGACTGCCTTTGGCTTTATGATCACAATGTTTCTTGATACTTTGGACTGAACATGCTTAACATACGGCCCCCAGCTAACCCTGTCATCAATCGTGACACCTAGAAATTTAATGTCTTGCACCTTTTCAATTGAAACCCCATCTATTTTTATCTGTACCTGTGTGTCTATTCTGTGATTCCCAAATACCATAAATTTTGTTTTGTTCACATTTAATGATAATTTATTATAGTCAACCCACAACTTAAGCATGTTCAGTTCCCTCTCAGTAGTTTGTTGCAGTTGTTTTAAATCTTCACCTGCACAGAAAATGTTTGTCGTCTGCAAAAAGCACCAGTTTTAATGGTTTAGCTACATTACAAATGTCACTGATGGTAACAATGACAAGATGTCATATGTATTCTGCCTGTTTAAGGCAGAAGGAATGAAACCCACTCGCAGAAATACGTTGTGCGTGCTTTATTGTGCAGAGTAAAATATAACTGTCCAAACATAGTGAGCCAAAGGAGTACAGGGAAGTCTCTCGGACGCTCAATAAGACAGGTGAGTCAAACACGGGGAAAAAATGTTCCAAGGCAGATGGAACTGCGACGGAGGAACGGAGGAGGAGCCCGGAAAAGTGCCATCGGGAAAAATAGACAGCAGGGGCGGAACAGTTTGTACTCACGAAGCTGGAGCTGTCCGAGTTAATCTGTGAAATCCACAGGCTGGAGAGGGTGAAGGGGAAATAGACAGATGAAGGCTACTCCGAAATTCACCTCAATCACCCGACAATACACAATGGGAACTGAGATTTTAAATACAGCACACTAACGAGCAGAGTGTATGCCGGTGTGAAGAGAGGAGAGAGAGTGTGGAAGAGCGTGAGTGGAAACACCTGTGCGGATGGACGTCTGCACCAGTGAGTGTGTGTGTGTGTGTGTGTGTACACAGCGAAGAAAATAACAGCTGGTAAGAACTGGCAAGAGAGAGGGGCGTGGCTGAGCTGTCACAGCTGGGCAGAGCTCAGAGCCTCCCAGGAGGAGCCTAAAGAAAGGTAAGAGAAAAAACACCCTCCTGAGGGCAAACATTCACCGTGGCAAGGAGCTGGGCTGGCAGGTCCAGCCCAGTCCATGACAGAGCCCCCTTCCAAGGGGTGGAATCTAGACACCCCAGTATACCATCAGAAAAGGAAACACAACAACACAAGAAGACCCCCCCCCCCCCAGGAGACTATAACAACTAACCAGGGTGGGAGGTGGGGGAACCAGGTCAGGTGGGAACACAACAAGATAGAACAAGCAAACCCAGAGTACATATGTCCCAACACCCAGAACAACACTCCCTCAAACCCCCAGAGTCCCATAGTTCAGGGGGCTGACCAAAGTCCCAGACTCCAGGGGAGATGAAAGGAGGCTGGTCAAGTGACCCGACCACATCCAGGGCCAAGCAGGCCACCCAGGCGGGCAGTTCAGGTGGCCGGCCAGGGAAACTGGGCTACCAACATCCACTGCACACTTCACCGGGTGGACAGCCTGAGTCAGAGAGCCACCAGCTCAGGAGAGAAGGCCCAGGAGGCGGCCTGCCCACAGGAAGGCCCAAGGTAGGAAGGGGAGACCAAAGAAGGGGAGCCCCAACGTCAATGGACAGCGACGAGGGTGAAGCCCCTCTGCCCCCCGTGGCCCCGGGCCGGGGGACAGCTGCACCCACGGCGGACCTGATCTGGGACATAGCTGCACCTGCAGTGGTCCCGGTCTGGGACACAGCTGCACCCGCAGCGGAATCCAACGGCAGCGGATCCTTTCCGGCGACCCTGGATGCAGGCTCGGAGACAGGAAAGAAAAGTAGAGGGTCAGGGTTGCTGGCAGCGGTGGAGTCCGGCAAGGCAAGCTCAGGTGCAGCTAGTGGCTGCACCCGGCTGTCCTTACCAAGAGCCAGGCAAGAACGCTCAAGTACAGACAAAAGGAAAACAAAATAGAGCACTTGCCTGAGCTTGAGCTCCACCACCATCCAGGACTCCAACGAACTTGATACCGCTGTCTCGGGCCCTGCCTCTGGATGGTCCATCTCAGGTGCAGACCCTGCTGCAGCGGCCTCCGCAGCAGGCATAATGGTGGTGGTGGTAGTCCTGAAGCCCCCAGTGGAATCCCCCCACGCAGGCTGCTTCTCCAGCGTGACAGTTGGGGGTCCACTCTGTATTGACCCTTGTTCTTGATCACCCTGGGCCACAAGCTCCTCCACGATCCGGTGGCTTGGCCCCGGCGAGCACTCGGAAAAATGAGGAGGAGACACGGAGGGGATCAGTAAGTCTTGGACAGTGGCAGCTGGGAGACAGCAGTCAGGTGACTGCCCAACCTGAGGCTCCTCCCCGGGAGACACATAAGATTCATCATTATTCATGGAGATAGAATGTAAACACACTTGCCTGATCTCCCATGTCTCGGTGGAAACTGCTGCCGGCAGTGAGCTACCATCCTCTCCTGTGTCTATGACAGTAACGGGCCCCTCAGAGAATGGAAGAGGAGCCAGTTCCGGCAGCACAGGCGTGGGAGAGTCTGGGGAACCCCCAGCTGATCTCATGGCGGCGAGGGAAGACGTTCTGGCGGCGTGGGTTGCGGTCAGGGCTGAGAAGGCACTGGCTGACGGAACAGCTGGTATGGATGTTGTGGTAACAAGGTAAAAATGAAAGCACCAAGGTACAGCTGCCTCAGTGCAACCTCTACTGGCCCAGCCTAGTTATTACAATACATTTTTTCACGGCTCCATTGAGGGTATAATGGTGACTTAAATTTGTTTTTATTTTGAAAACAAAGCCTTATCTTGAAATTCTGGCAAATTAAAAGTTGAGAAAATATGGCGACATAATGATAAAAGCCCTTAGTTCCACTTGACTTTGACCGGGTATGCTGAAAAGCTGGTAACAGACAGATACGCCCACACACACACACACAACCCCACGTAGACACATTGAGTGATTATCGTATGCCTCTCTTGCACCAAGACATAATCATGAATGTAAAATCGATCAGAAGAAAGAAACATGCTTCAGAAGAAGAAGAAGACACAGAAATCCATCCATCTTCTACCGCTTTTCCGGAGGTCCGGGTCGCGGAGGCAGCAGTTCAAGCAGAGAAGCCCAGACTTCCCTTTCCCCAGCCACCTGCTCCAGCTCTTCAGAGAGGATACCAAGGCGTTCCAAGACCAGCTGGGAGACAGTCTTTCCACTGAGTCCTGGGTCTGCCCCGGGGTCTCCTCCCAGTGGGACGTGTCCGAAACACCTCAAGTGGGAGGCGTCCAGGAGGCATCCTAATCAGATGCCCATACCACCTCAACTGACTCCTTTCAATGTGGAGGAGCAGCGGTTCTACTCTGAGCCTCTCCCGGACGACTGAGCTCCTCAGATGTTGAGGCCCCTGTCGTCTGTGTGGGTGATTTTCATGTCCAGAAAAGATATGGATTTGTTGGTTTTTTCTTCATGGGTGAATTGAATATTTCCTGTGCTGCCCATCTGGTTTAGATGTTCAGTGAGTATGGCTGTTTGTCCTTTGTTGATTATTTCCAGGATGTCGTCCACGTACCATTTCCATAAGCTTATTTTACATGATGCTGGTGCTGTTTGTATGGCTCTGGTCTCTAGGTCCTCTATGAAAAAAAACTGCTCATGATTGCTGAGAGTGGCTCTCCCATGGCGAAGCCCTCTTTTTGTTTGTAGGTGGTTCCTCTGAATTGAAAGTAGGTGGAGGCGGCAACAAAATGTAGCAGCTTCATGATGTTTTCTACTATGAGTTCTGTATGTTTGTGTAGGGTTTTGTCCTGTCTGAGATGGTTTTCAACAATGTGCAGCGTGACTATGACCGGCGTTTTTGTAAACAGGGATATGACGTTGTGTGATACTAATATTTCATCTGCTTGTATCTTTTTGTCCTTCAAGTCTTGTGCCAATTGTTTGGCGTTCTTGCAGTAGTGATCTGTGAGTCCAAGAAGAGGTTTAATTTTTTCAACTAACACCTTTGATAGATTGTAGGTTACTGATCCTATGCTGTCCACCGTAGGTCGTAATGGGGTGCCTGGTTTGTGGATTTTTGGTGTGCCATATATACGAGGCATGATGCTTGCTGTTGGAATTAGATAATGATAGAAATCCTTGTTGGTCTTGTTTGCATCCTAGAGTGGTTTGAGTAATGTCTATAGAGTCCTCCTTTTTTCTTCTGTTGGATTCTTTTTAAGCATTTCATATGTATTGGTGTCATTTAATGATTCCTCCATCTGTTTATTATATTTATTTGTATCCATGATGACAGTGGTTCTTTGTCAGCTGTGATATTTTTGTCCTTTGCTAGCATTTATATGGCCTTTCTTTTTTCTCTTGTGGTGCTGGTGTTTGATATTTTGGCTGCCTTGAGAATCCCTGCAACCTCATTACGGAGTTGTGATTTCTGTCCCCGATCTTCTATGTGTGTATATTCTAACTCTGTTGCTAATACAAAGTCCTCATACTGTATTTTGTTTGGGGTGATGGCATAATTCAGGCCACAGGCTACAACGTTTGTCTCCATTTGTGCAAGTTTACGGTATGACAAATTGCATACCCATTTTCTGTGCGAAATGTTGTCCTTGTCCGAATTCCCTTTTTTTCCTTTGGTTATGAGTGCTTCCAGTTTTGACATTGTTTTGTTTTTTAAAATTCTTTTTCATATGTTCCTCCAGATGTTGTTGTAGCTTCTTCTTGTTATTTTCATCCAATGGAAAACCATGCTGAAACTGCTCCATTAATTTGGTTAGCTCCATGTCAATGTTATATAACTTGTGTACTATGTGCCGTATCCGTTCTTTTATCAAGTCCTTTCGTGTTCTTTTTATTATACGTTTAGCATTTCTTGTGGGGATTGGGTTCTTTATGTTTAGGCTTGGTGGAGTTATGTTTTCATCCCGACAGCATAGGGTAAACCTTAGATGGTTTCGATAACGAGCTCTCTTTTGGTACAGTCCTTGCAAACAGCAGAACACTTTAAGACTGCGTCATCCAAACTTTCTTGTAATAATCCAAAAGGGTTCATACTGTCTTCTAAAATAATTATAAAAATATTTTCTTTTCTATCAGACAGTGCAAAAGGTTGTTTTTACCTTAACAGGTTTCGGCCATTTCTTGCAGCCTTCATTAGAAGGGTCAAGTGATGTTGTTGTGACAATCAGCTGTTTCGACTGTTTTATCTGGCTTTACCAGACAGCAAAGGATGACTACGCCCCCGCTGTCTGGTACCCATAACACCACCAAGCCCAAACAAAGAACCCAATTCCCACAAGAAATGCTGAATGTATAATAAAATGAACATGGAAGGACTTGATAAAAGAGCACATACGGTACATCGTACACAAGTTATATAACACTGACAACCCTAACCCACATTTTACGTTAGTACAGAAAGGAGCTAATGTTAACAACAAATGCTAGCATAAACATCATGTCCGACATTTATAGGGCACTTAAGCAGAGCAAAAAACTAACTCTGCATGCCTTAAATTTAGCACCAGACCACTGTGAACAGTTAATGTGCAGAGTAAAAAGTTGGAGGTTGACTTTCAGCACAGCTGCACCACATGTTTGCATGGCAACAATGTGAAACAGTAGAATTTTTATGCTTCCTTGGCATTTGGGGTGGAGTTTGACTTACCTTGAGTCCATTCATCCATCCATCCATCTTTTCCCGCTTATCCAGGAATCTGGGTTGCAGGGACATCAGTCCAGGCAGAGTAGCCCAGACTGCTGCACAGTTCACATAGCACTATGATCCCCATGATCCCTCCTGCAGGTGGTGAGCCACTGGAGGGTGGACCCACATGCCTCCTTTGGATACACTGGGTCCTTGATGTAACGTTTTTCATGGAGATCCACTGGACCGCTCTTCGTCTGGCCCTTCACCCAGGACCAGTTTGACTTGAGAGACCCTACCAGGGGTCGCATATTTTTTCTCTGTATTTGCCGATGGTAACATCCAGAAATTTTATCAACCCAAATTTTACTATATCCAGAAACACAGGAAGTAGATGATCCACCGGGTATATTGGGTCATCTTCCTCAAAAACCACATTGAGGCCTGTAGAGGGAGAACCGTGTGGAGGGTCAACGATGTATTCTTCAGCATCCATAGAATGGATTCGCTCTGTTGCAGAAGGGAAGGTAGGGGAAGACAGCTGAGGAGGACCCTCGGTATCCAGGGAGCATGTTTGTAAAGGTGGGCGGTCATCCTCGCTCATTATTTTCAGAGACGATAATTTTTCCCAAGGGTCTTGTTCAAAACACCCTTGGAGAGTCACACGTTGGTTTGCCTCCATTTTGGTTTGGGGCTAGATGGGTGGTTGGCGGTCTTATTTAAAATCGTTAGGAGGGCGGGATTAGGCACAGGAGGTCTTGGGGGTGGCGTCATCTGGAAAAGCTAGGGTTTTTTTCACCATGATCGCGGTACGGCTGGAAATGAAGAGAGCCTTGAGCTTTTCCCCCTTCTCATCAACCATTTTGATCCACACTGTTGTTGGCAGGCGTAGCGCTGTCTGGAACACACCGCATTCGGAATTGAAATACTGCAAGACAAATTTGTCCTTGGATGGGGCGTCACCCATTGATAGCTGACGAGTGGCTCAGAAGTACCACCTCCCAGACGGGGACGACTTCGTCTCTCAAACACTACTAGCCAACACTCTTCCGGTAATGAATACCAGTAGTTGCACTTCTTTCACCCGCACAGGCGTCTGGGTCTGTTAGTCTTTTCTAGCAGGCTCATCTTCCACCCCTGTCTGTTGGTGATGTACATCACTTGTTTTCACATCAGGGTAAATCACGGTTCACAGTACGCTCCAGTCCACGGCCGAAAGTCTGGCTTTTCTGGAGAGAGGGCCAAAAGTTTCTCTTTCATCCAACTGGTAAAAACACAGTTCCGCTACTTGCATAGTGGAACACTTAACCCCATCTACCTCCAGATTCTAACTGCCATTCCTCCTGAAGACTCCCAGTTGCGGGGGTCTGGATGCACCACAGATACAACATTCTCTTTTTCGGTGCAAATCCCGGAGCGCTCTGTAGCAATGTGGAGACAAGTGTCTCGCTGATCAGCTGAAGAGTGCTTGGCCTCTTAGTCATGGTGGGGGGTTTTTCTGTCTTTTTCCTGAAGATTGTTTAATTTTTCCGATTTCAAGCTACTTATTTATCCGATTTTCACATGCTCCACCCTGTAGTTTCATTGGTTGATGGTAGGGGCCCGCCTGTAGACCGTTAAAGGGGAGGACTCTCCCTCTCCGTTCACTGGATAGAACAACCTTGCATTCATTGTGCAGATGGGTGGGTTCTTATACCACATTTTTTTTAATGTAGACGGTAAAATGGTATGATCTAATGCATCAAATGATTTTTTAAACTTATTTTAAACTTATTCTATCAATACACATCTACCATAAACTTTGTTGTCTCCAAATTTAAAAATGACTTTTTTTTTTATTAAACCACGTTTTAAGTGTAACCATTTCATTTTCAATGCTTTGTGCTGAAACTTTCACATTATCATCTGAGTTTGAATCAATAGTACACCTCTGCGTAGGGTGGTAATTTAAAAACAAATGCCCGTGTAACAGAATATTCTGTGGAAACTATAAAATGGTTATATATATGGGGGGGGGGGGGGGGGGTGTCACCACAAATTAAACTGACCTTTTTCAAAAAGTAAACAGTTTCATCCGGATTTAGGCAAGATTTTGAGGAAGATTTTGACATCGGTGAGGTTTTACTGTAATTCCGGTATACAGATATTGAATAGACTTTTCAAACTAATGAAGTAGGTTTGTGTGAATATAATTACTGATTTCAAAGTCAGAGTTTGCATCAATACCATACAAACATGGAATTTGTTAATACAGAGATAAAAAATACTGTTGTGCAGAGAAGTTTTTGTGATTTTTTTCTCTCACATATATATTAATATTGAACCGTCATAGTGACCCTGACTGTGGCGAGCTTACGCTCGTGTCCCAGCTAACTACACAAATCCCCGAGGGAAGTTTATTAAATACAATGCTTGACAGGGAATAAACAAATAAATAAAACCTTGCTGCACCAAACTTTTATTATCACTTCCACTACATTCCCCCAGTGATAGCTGCATTTGCTACAGATACACAAATAAAAAGCACATGAAAAAAACAAGTAGCCGACTGAAGCTGAGAACTGTCTGCCTGAACTTCTGCAATGTATCCCTCTGTGTGTGTGTGTGTGTGTGTGTGTGTGTGTGTGTGTGTGAGTGAGTGTGTGTGCGCGCGCGCGCGCACGCGTGCATGTGTGTGAGAATTGCTTATTTGGTCACTCTGACAAAATGAACACACTAAAAACATATCGATTATCCTTGAAAGCTGTTTCCCCCCATAATTAACATTCCATTCTCACACTAATCCCACACAGTGAAAGACCATTTTTAAAAATATATATAATTGACATTCCATTCTCACACTAATCTCACAGGTCAAAGATCATTTTTAACCCTTTGTTTGGCAAGACTTCATGGACAGATTGCGCGTGTCAAGTGATGTTCTCTGACGTGCCAAGCACTCCTGTTGTACTGAGAATGCCACCTCACAAGGCAGACACGTATAACTTACTGCTCTTGCTTTGGAGGAATTATGGCCGACATAGGAGCATCCGTATTTACACCAGAAAGGAAGAAATTTTTCTTCTTCTTCTTTTAGAGTAGACAAAAGCATATGGATGTTATCGATCGCTGTGAGCATGGCTGTGTGAGCATTTGCTCCCAAATTTGCCAACTATGATTCAAAAAAGAGATTATTTAGGTTATGAAGGTAAATGTTTACATTTTGTAATGACAGAGGGTGCATGAAGCTGCCTGATGTTCACCTGCTGGCCACAGCACCATGTGACCGGGGGAAACTATCACTCCAGTGATTCCAACTTTCGTGTCATTTTATAACAAAAATAGCAACGGAATAATAGTGAAATTGAGGTGGAATGATCCTCACAGTTTCTGGATGTGGTAGAGAAAGCTAAAATGACCGACAGAAGAGGAAATACCGACCAGGATGGACGCAGCAAGAGCCGCCTTCACCAGCAGTAAGTGAGGAATATGGTTTGTTTTGTTGACATTGTACTGCATTGAACTGATTTTCTGGTTCATATAATTTGAAGATAACAAAATGCCCAAAACAAGAAACTGTGACAAAAAACAGAACCATTCTTTGTGTAAATATGTCCAAAGTCCACTTTTTGACTGAGTTATGTAATTCAATATGGTTGCTGCGGCACTATTCAAATTAGATGTGTAAATTTACTCCTATTTCAAACTTTGGATCATATTCTACATGTTTCTAATTGACAGTAAGCCATTATCTCTTACCACTTTCAAGTTATAGCCTTGGAAATCTGACATTTGATCTGAATATTTTCTTGGAAAAAAAAATTTGACCACTCTTGACCACTAGGGGGTTATGGCGCAATTTGGCACCTGTGACAGTTAATGAGTTAAAAGCACATATAATTGACATTCCATTCTCACATTAATCCCATATGGTAAAAGATAATTTTTAAAAGCACATATAATTGACATTCCATTCTCACACTAATCTCACAGGTCAAAGATCTTTTTTTTAAAAGCATATATAATTGACATTCTATACCCTGCACTAATCCCACAGGTCCATTATAATCGATATTCAATACCTACACTAATCCCCATGTCATTAGAGATAATCCCCTGAGAATTACATAGGTCAGGTCAGGGGCAGGTCAGGGGCGTGTCAGGTCAAAGGTCACCTGTCAAAAAGAAGTTGATCCTTAGTATCCCCTTCCTCTCTCCAGGGTTATCTTGGACAAATGAGACTATGTTTAAAACATTGCAACAAAAGCACTAAGTTAATTTTATCACAGCATCTTTTGAAGATGGTAATTTGCAAGAAAACTTGCAAAAACCCACAAAGAGATCTAAAACAGTATAAGCTGAATAATAATAATATAAGCTGAATAATAAAACAAAAAAAATATCAAAGCTGTTCATTAAGACTAGTGCACTAGCAGCTGGCGTATAAAAAAAGAGATGTGCAGGATGAGTCAGCATTTACAAAACATTAACCCATCTGCTGAACCATGCCTCGTAAAACAGACTTACGAGCCTCGTGAGCTTTATGGTTGCTCATCAGTGGCTTACAAGAGGGCTGTACAATTAAATTAAGAAAGAAAACTTTAAAGTTAATGCTGCATTTTGCCCAGGTGTTACAAAAATTTGTTTGCAATAAAGCACAACATCAAGAGCAATAAAGAAGGAAAAGCAGCAACATGTTCAGTGTATTCAGATCAGAAAATTACAAACATCAAAATAAATAAGTGGTGTAGAAAAATAGGTGTCTGAGGAACTAAAGAAATGATAATGACTACTGTAGATTAGGATAATTAATATGTCAGCAATGTTTTGTTCTACTTGAAAACAGAGTCATGGAGATACAGAGGGGAGTGATTAAAAGCAAATTAGAAAATCTTAATAAATAGACCTTCATTTATTCATTGTAGGTTTTAAAAAAGTTCCCATCATCAGGTTTCTCTACATTTTACTCTGAGTGGTAAACACGTTTTAAAATTTTTTTCTTTAATGATTAAATATTTGCCAGTCTTCTCAATTCAACCAAAATTAGTTTTCTACCTTTTATAAATCATATCTAATTAACTGGAGTTCACTTACATAGCGCTTTTTACTCATCTCTGGATGTCCAACGAGCTTTACAGATCCTGCTATCCACCCATTCACACACACATGACAACAGAGCTGCCATGTACTGGCGCTGACCTAACCCACCAGGAGCAACTGGGGATTCAGTTGCACAAGGACACTTCAACGTGCAGACTGCAGACAGAGTGGGAATCAAACCCCTGACCCTCCAATCAGCAGTCGGCTACACTACTCCTGTGCCACAGCTGCCCCTAAGCAAAACTATTAAATTATAACAGAAAAAGAAATTTTTTTAAAAAATTAATTAAATTATAAATTATAAACAGTTAAGCAAAAACACCATTCTCACACAGCATTTTCTCAAAAACTGGTCACATACAGACATGCATACACAGATTAAGAAGTCTCAACCAAGAATAAGCACAATATTTTACAAGGATGACAACTTTTAACATGCAATTCCAACAAATAAATATAGCCGCCAGCAGAGATTATCACATTGCAAGCAGATGTAGCCTTCAAGGTCATCCATTGTTTAGCAGCAACATTTAAAACCTAAGATGTGCTACACATTAGTTTTTAAAGCAGCACTGTTTAACTTTCCTGTCCTTCGTAGGGACAATGAAAAGATCACAACCATGGCAACCATGACTCCAGTCCTAACAGCCAACCACAGGGTGTTTGGTTGTTGGTGGCTAAAGCTGGGCCCTGTGATTCGCTGCTCTGACTGAGGCCACAGCTGCTGTCCTCCCAGTGATCCCACCAAAAAAAAAAAAAGATCTGTTGCAGGCAATGTGGGTGCACTCAGGCTATGGGGGAAGTGACATTCACTCAGTCAAATGTTGGTGTACAATCAAAGTTATTTTGTAAACATTATTTTCTTACAGAGTGTTGCTTTAAAATGCACAGGAGAGGCATGCTGTACTTCAGTAGAATGACACTTCCCTGGCAAGATTCAAACCGTGGACCTCCTGCATACCAAGCACTCATATTAACCACAACACTCCACAACTGCTTCAGCTCACACTCTAACCTTCTCAGATGATAAATGTTTGAGTGAAAGGGTTCCCAGCAGCATTAGAAGAACATTTAAATGTTAACGTGTGAGCAACACTTTGTTTTCAAATGCACATTAGAGGTATATTGTACTTCAGAAGAATAAGGCTGCGTGTCCACCAAACGCGTTTTTTTGTCACCCAACCACCCTGAGCGTTTTGGGGTTTTTTCAGTGCTTGTGCACTGCACTCTGGGAAAAAAAAAAGTCTGCGCCCTGTATCCCAGCAACAGCTTGTCACTCTCAGCTCAGCACTTGCGCTTTTCCTATGGTCAGACTTTCTACTTATTTTTTAATAGCAGTCTCTAAATAACAATGGACAGGAAATGTATTCTAGCATTGGTAGCAGCTCTGGATGCAAAATATGATGACATGGAAAACAGGAGTCTGAGTAGAGACTGTATCGATGTCCGACGTCCCACCCTTCCTTATTCTGATTGGCTGCTTAGAAAGGTCTGACATTGACGAGCTCAGCTGCAGTCTGAAAAGTTGAACTTTTTTCAACACTGAGTGCCCTGAGCGCCACGACAAAATACGGTCACCGCTCAAGACATTAGACTGATTTCTGTCATTATTTCATTGTAGAATTGGGCTCCCTACTAAAAGCTTAAAATAGCTTATTTGGGATGACCCATTCACACTCAAAACAATGTAAAAAAAAAAGCCTATTGTATACTGCTAATCATGCTGTTGATAACATATTGTAATTCATTCTTGCTGTTGATAATGTGTTATGTGTGTGTGAATAAACTAAACTCAAACTCAAACTCAAAGCGTTTCATAAAACGCTGGACTCCATAGAGAATAAAAAGAAAATAAGTCGCCCAGTGCGGAAAAAAACATGTCCGGTGGACATGCAGCCTAACACGTTGCCAGGAGGATTTGAACCAGGTCTCCAGCATGACAGATATTCTTAACCCCTATACCACATGACTGCTTTGAATCACACCCTAAGTTTCTCAAACACTAACAAAATGTTCTATTGACAAGACAAAGCTTGATACACATGATTTATGCAACATGAACAGAATTGGATGAAATCTGGTGTTTTTCTGAAGAATACCGTTGTAATTGTGAGTGTGAAGGTCCATCAAGTTTGGATCACTACATCAGAAGTTAAATCCAAAAATACATGCCAAGGAGAAACTGCACAACTTGATTATAAAATCAAAACATATTGATATTTTTCAGTGAATAGAATGACAAAAGAATTTAGTGATTCTTAATCATTTTTAATTCTTTTGACTTTCTTTGACATTATGACTGCAATCCATTTTCATGGTCACAAGTAAACAGGTAAACTGCTTACTCACTTCAATCCAATCTGTGTCCCGCTGTCCATACTTCAATCCATACTGTGTCCCCAGTATGCAGGTTTCATTCACACTGGTGCCAAGCGGGCAAAGACAGATGGGACCAACATGGGACCCATAAAACAGCCCAGATAACCTATGATGGGGCCCACATGGACATGCTGGCTAAATTTGGAAATTTAATCCACATTTTTATATCGTTTAAGGACATAATTGTCATGAATGCCCCTTTCAGGGCATTAATGAGGCGCCAGGAGCCAGTAGTAAGTTTGCTTGTTTATTTAACAAAAAGGACAAAATGACAAAGTAACGAGCCATGTGGGGCAAAACACGTACATAAACTAGAACACAAAATGATAAACACTGACATCAACCATGAAGGTGCAGCAAGGACGGAACCTACGCTGTAAAACATACACTACCAAGAGACGAGCAATGATGAATCCAAAACACAGAGAGAAGACTGGAGTCAGGGTTAGGAACTCCAGTCCGGGGACATGAATGTGTAGGTCGCAGCGAGGAGTGAGCCTCAGCTGCTCCCTTAAATACTAAACACAACATAAAGCAACCAAACAGGAAAGGGGAACGTAATTAATGAAATAGCCAACAGCTGTCACGGCGCCAGCTCGGCTCTGACAGCCAGAAGTGCAGCCGTGACGCTATCACAATAAAAGCCCTGGAAAGGCCCACATAACAAAACCCGAAATAATATGGGAGAAAAGGGAAAATACTGGGTAACCCGAGCGCAGATGGAATCAGCGCTCAGATCACCACAATAATAAGGATAATGCACTGCTAAGGTTAGGGTAGGTTTGTGGACACTCAGTTTAAAATATGCTTTCACATCCCTCCTTTCTAATTTCTCACGCCATGCACTAATTTTCACCACCACCTGAAGGCGCTGTTTCCACTACTTTCCTTATTTCTGTCAACATTGGATAGCATTGCACCAGAGAAACGCATATCCACCCTACAAAAGGCTTTTATACATACACCTCATTGCACAAGGGTGGGTAAGCATGCTATTTCTACTTATTTTTATGATATTGTGCCTAATGAGGCACATTTTTTTGGCATTCTCTATAATTTCACTCAGAATTATGAATGGAACTTGAGGGAAAAATTAAGTATTTTATAGGAAATGAGTCTCTGAAGAGTATGGTGTGGGTCCATAAAAAAATCTGGATCTAGAAGTGAAGTGTTTGTAGAGGTAAGATGATCATAAATCTTGTCAAACTGAAAATGAACATTAAATATGGAATATGACTGATCTCCAAAGGCTTCAAAAAAAGGGAAAACCAGTGCTCCAATAGGTTACTAAAGGAAGCGCAGGGATATTGAGAAAGTCATTGGATTAATCATTTAGGTACAAAAATGTCAAGCTCATCCACCCAACAGTTCTTGGCATATCTTAGTCTGGAAGCACAGAGCAATAGTGTGCCTAACATTACCATCCTCAAAGCAAAGCAAATTCAGTATGAGAATAAAACCCTGAAAATGGTAAAACTGCAGCTGTGACAAAGCAACAGTAACATCAGCAGCTGTAAAAATATGAGAATATTGTGGCAGTTAATACACTGTAAACTTGCCCAGCATCCGTGGGGAATTTATGTCAAACTACAATTCATGTCAACGAAAATGTAATAATTTAGGCAACAAGGCAGCAGTTGGGACAAAATCCCAGGAAGACCAGAAGAGAAATTGAGTTTCTCAATATGGGTGCAGGGGGAAAAAATCCACCAGTGACGCATCATTTTCCCCCACTTAATATTTTTACAAACACATCGCAAATGCAAAACTGGGTGACAAAAGATCTCATCTGTCCACTGTAATAAGTTAGATTTAGTTTTAAACTAAACTCTTGTCTTTATTATTTTGGGAGAGTCCTTTCAAACTTACTGCTGGTGTTGTGCATCTTTTGTGGGTGTGCTGCTAATATCTATATCTGAGTTGCTTTTGTTTTTTGTTTTTTTTAAAAAAGACTGAATGTGCATGATGGGGCTGAGAGAGCACTTTGTGCATTATTCTGTAGCCTTTGTTTAACCACAGTAAATGTCTATAAGGAGAGTGCATTAAGATGCAATTCTTTACTGGATCCTGCGTGTCTGGATCCACATATTACAGTTCACCTCATTCAGTGAAAAACAATGTATGCACACTATATACTGTACACAAACAAGGCATGCAGATGTTAGAAAATGATGCAGAATTAACCCTACAGATTTCACTCATAAGTTTGAGTTAACTTCTCTGTAGGGCCACTTCATCGACATTCCTAACACCTCAGTTACCCTTCAGCTCTGGTTCTTCTGTTTACCACCTGACAAGTATTTTGGTGTAATGACTATATGATTCTGCACTAAAGTCACCCAGTCTCAGCAGCCACAATATGGACTGCCATCTGAAGTGCTCATTACATGATCCCGCTGATTTATAGCTAAATAGATAAATAAACACCACCGACACTTCCTCAAGCACTTCCTTGGCAGTTTGTAATTTTCTTTGAAGATGCCCTTCAAGTGCTCAGTAACAGATTGGATTTTAAGCATAATTAGAAACAACAAAGATGCTAAAATGCTTTGCCTTACACAACATTAATCTGAAAAGAATGTACGTGTCCATGGGAAAATTAAACACTCACCTTCCACACTCTCTCCACCCGCGACAGTTTACGTGTTTTCATTCTGTTGGGAAGGCAGAATATGGAGACCCGGCGAGAGCGAGGTTTGATGTGGATGTGAGACTGTGAATAATGACCCGGTCATAAAAGAGACACAACTCAGCTCTCATTCAGCGTAATCCCAGAGTCAGCATATCAGCAGTTCTACACTCCACGCATTAAGTAGAAGAGAGCAGAAGGGAGTGCCTATACATGCTTGTGTGTGTTTGGCACAGACTTCTGAAACACTGCCCGACTTTCTCAAAGAGGCCACTTCACAAAGAAAAGCAACGAGAAACCAAAACCTCCATCAGAGGATGTCCCATCAAACTATCGAGGGAAAATCTGTGAGAACAGGGAATTGCTGATGGTCACACTGATCCCTGGAAAACAACCCAAGAGGAGAATTAAAGGGTGAAGCGAGGGCGCTCGGCCCCTTCACAACAATCAGCACTGAACCACTTACCTGGGCCATTAGCTGAATCTTGCAGTTCAGCACAGATCAGCATTGCAGGCCGCATGCAGATATTGGCCACATTATGACTTTATGCCTTTTACCCAGGGTTGTTTATCCTGTCTACCCGCTACAGTTTTCTCTTAGGAGCAATTTTCCCCCAAAGCACCAGCTTTCACAGATGATTAAAACTGGTGTTCATCCACCCATAAAATGATGTGGGAAATCTCTTTGGGTTTTGAGCTCAAATGGGTGTAAGTCTAGTAAACACCAGAAGGGTGTCACAATTAAAGGCTTCATACAGTCTAAGTCTATACGGGTGCTTTCACACCTAAATTTGTGTACTTTGGCCTGAATTGCTTGATAAGTTTGCTACTTTGTATCATTTTTCTCCTTAGTTCAGTTCCCTTTCACACAGGGAAAAATTCAAGCGGACCAAAATCCGCCACATCAAATCATGTGAGAAGGTTCTCTCCTCAGATTGGTCAGATGCTTTTGCCAAGGGAATGAAAGCACCAAGGTGCTGATGCCTCGGTGTCTGTGGCATGGTAGCATGGGGGGTTGTAAAAAAGTCACACTGCCAATTCTAGTGGCCCAACATAGTTATTACAATACCTTTTTTCCCAACTGCATTGATGGTAAAGATGAGTTAAATTTGTCTTTATTCTGAAAACAAAGCCTTATCTGGAAATTGTGGAAAATTAAAAGTCGAGAAAATATGGTGATACAATGACACAAGCCTTTAGTTCCAGTTGATTTTGAGTGGGTGAGCTGAAAAGCTGCTAACAGACAGACACGCACAGACACATGGAGTGATTGCCATATGCCTACATTGCCTTTGCGCCAAGGCATAAAAATACAGAAGCACAAGAATTCAAGATTCAAGATTCAAAGGCTTTATTTTCATGTGCACAGTTAAGAAATGGCTACATTTCCTAAGCAATGAAATTCTTACTTTGCCCTCTGAACGAATGTCAAGGTAATAGGTACAGAAACAACAATTCTAGTAAGGTAATGACACACCAACACAGTAACTCAATCCTAATACTAATGGATGCTATTAATTCAATTCAACTTTATTTATATAGCGCCATTTCACAACAACAGTCATCTCATAGCACATTAACACACACATCAACACATAGTTAGGCAATTTGGACTCCTTACGCACACCTTGATACTAAATACTAAAACTAATGAGTACTAATAACACACACTAGGCAGTTTGGACAATTAAAGCAGTCAGACAAAAGGAATGAAAATGAAAATTCACTGGATGACTAAAGTGATAGTGGTATATTGATATCAGAGATGATGTGAACCTGAGATGGCATGAACCTATGTACAGTGTGCAAATGAGCATTGTGCAACAAGCAGTGTATAATTAAAGAGTTCTTTTGCAAAAACAGAAGTCCAGTTGGTTTAATATTGAGAAAAACAACATTTTCTTCTGCTGATTTATAGGTGTTAGTATTTCCAATTCAGCTTCTAAGACATGGTCACTTGAAATATGAGTATCTCAGACATAATAAAGCAAAAAGTCGAGCATCAACTCATAGTTACTTTTTGGCAATTTATCAGTACTTTTTTTTTTCGCAAAAACAGATAAGTCCACAAGCCATTCTTTTGCAAAAACAGACATGTCCCGAAAACCATGCTAGTTTGTCTGGAACATACTTGAATGTCTAGAAGCATCAATGTAGTATGACTGACACACTGATTTAGGTGTATCCACTCAGTAAAATGGTATAATACAGCTATAATAAAGCTATAATTAAAGATTCAAAGATTTTATTGTGAATACTACTATACGTACAGGACATACAAGAGAATTGAAATGTCATTTCTCTCTCTCTCTTCATTGGTGTGCACAGTGTAAAAAGAAAAGGAAAAAAGAAAACAACAACAGCAGTCTAATATACAATATACTGTATACAGTAATGCAACCCATGGTGCAAATGGCGACAAAGACACAGACCTCCCATAGTGCAAAATTGAGATAAACGATTAACGACGATAAAACCCAACAATCCTACAGCCATGGACAAATTTGTTGGTACCCCTCTGTGAATGAAAGAAAAACCCACAATGGTCACAGAAATAACTTGAATCTGAAAAAAGTGGTAATAAATAAAAACTCTATGAAAATTAACCAATGAAAATCAGACAATGCTTTTGAATTGTGGTTCAACAGTTACTTTAAAAAACAAACTCATGAAACAGGCCTGGACAAAAATGATGGTACCCCTAGAAAAGATTGAAAATAATGTGACCATAGGGACATCTTCAACCAAGATGTGTCCTCTAATTAACATCACAGGTGTCTACAAACTTGTAATCAGTCAGTCGGCCTATTTAAAGGGTGACAAGTAGTCACTGTGCTGTCTGGTGACATGGTGTGTCCCACACTAAACATGGACAAGAGGAAGCAAAGGACAGAGTTGTCTCAGGAGATTAGAAAGAAAATTATAGACAAGCATGTTAAAGGTAAAGGCTATAAGACCGTCTCCAAGCAGCTTGATGTTCCTGTGACTACAGTTGCACATATTATTCAGAAATTTAAGATCCACAGGACTATAGCCAACCTCCCTGGACATGGCCACAGGAGGAGATGGATACATCAGTGTCAGATTGCACCATCCGTCATTGTTTGAGCCAAAGTGGACTTCATGGGAGACGACCAAGGAGGACACCACTGTTGAAAACAAATCATAAAAAACCAGACTGGAATTTGCCAAACTGCATGTTGACAAGCCACAAAGCTTCTGGGAGAATGTCCTATGGACAGACAAGACCAAACTGGAACTTTTTGGCAAGGCATATCAGGTCTATGTTCACAGACGCAAAAATGAAGCATACCAAGAAAAGAACAGTGTCCCTACTGTGAAACATGGAGGAGGTTCTGTTATGTTCTGGGGCTGCTTTGCTGCATCTGGCACAGGGTGTCTTGAATCTGTGCAGGGTACAATGAAATCTCAAGACTATCAAGGTACTCTAGAGAGAAATGTGCTGCCCAGTGTCAGACAGCTTGGTCTCAGTCGCAGGTCATGGGTCTTGCAACAGGATAATGACCCAAAACACACAGCTAAAAACACCCAAGAATGGCTAAGGGCCAAACATTGGACTATTCTAAAGTGGCCTTCTATGAGCCCTGATCTAAATCCTATTGAACATCTGTGGAAGGAGCTGAAACATGCCGTCTGGAGAAGGCACCCTTCAAACCTGAGACAACTGGAGCAGTTTGCTCATGAGGAGTGGGCCAAAATATCTGCTGAGAGGTGCAGAAGTCTCACTGACAGTTACAGAAATCGTTTGATTGCAGTGGTTGCCTCAAAAGGTTGTGCAACAAAATATTAAGTTAAGGGTACTATCTGTCATGGCGCCCGCAGGGCCATCATCAATCTCAGCTGCACGCACACCTGCTGCCAATCATCAGCGGACGATAAAAACCGGACCTGCCTGTGACTCAGCACAGAGCCGTCTGTCAAACTCCCGAGGACACGTCAAGCCAGACGCTGTCTTCCTGGCAGTCACCCTCAAGGCAAACCTGAGCCCTCCACCACCATCTGCAAAAGTAAGCAGTCGTCATTATTATGCCCTTAGCGCTGGCGCTGAGTTAATACCTCTGATTTGTCTCCATAGGGTTGCCAGGCCGAACGGCGTCCTGCTCTCCCCCAGCACGAGTCCAGCACTGCACACACCACACTGTACATACACACACGCATTCACACGACACAGGTTGCTAATAAAAGGATAACTGTATTTCCCTCAAGTCTGTCTTTTGTCCCCTGGGTCCAGAATTATGTCACCATCATTTTTGTCCAGGCCTGTTTCATGAGTTTGTTTTTTAAAATAATTCTGTTGAACCACAATTCAAAAGCATTGTCTCGATTTTCATTGGTTAATTTTCATAGAATTTTTATTTATTATCACTTTTGTCAGATTCAAGTTATTTCTGTGACCATTGTGGGTTTTTCTGTCATTAAGAGAAGGGTACCAACAATTTTGTCCACGTGTGTATATACAGACAACTAGAGATGTAATACCTGTAGTTGTGTCATGGTCTGGTGAGTGCACTCCTCCCCCGCCCGTCCGGTTCAACCTTCACCTACTCCGCAGGCAATCATCTCCACCTGCGGGATGAGACGCACCTGTTCCTCTGACCCGCCAGCGCTTAAATAGATCTCCTCTTCAATGCCTCAGCGCTGGCTTGTTGGGTATACTACCTGCCTCAGCAGTAAATGCTATTTATCCTTTAACTTGAAAAACCCTTTAAACTTCTGCTTACCTCTTCACAGGTTGCTACCTCCTTTGTGGTGCGTCTTCAGGGTTGTTGTGTGCTCACCTGTCCCATCTCCATCACCACATCAGCGACCATCACCAGCCGGTCAGACACCTCACCCAGCTCTACTCCTGCCATCCTGCATCATTGGGAGGTTCACCGTAAGTGCTGGGTTCTTCTGCCGGGCTTTCTTATACTCCCACGTGAGTGTTGTCCTATTTTCCCTTGTTTGAGTCTCCTTCCTAATTCACCTGCTCTCATCTCTCTCCTCAGGCTGTGTATTCCCCTGGAGAGTGGCATTTTTCTCTTGCAGAAGTGTTACTTTGCATTAATAAATTCAAACCAAACTTGCTACTGTGTGTCACTGTGTGTTTCCTCTGTTGTCATTCCTTGCATGTGAGCTGTCAATTTATTGCCAATCATGACAGAATGAGCCAGCCACAGTGCAAGCTCAGCGGGAGTGACATTAGCGGAATACTCTGCTTTAGACCATTTAGATGCCACAGAAAAGCAGGTGGCCGTGCTTATTCAAAAAGCTGCAAACCATTACACATCAGCTAGGCATGGTCGGCGAGCATTTGGGCCATTTGTCTCAGCCGGTGCTTATCCCTCCGCCTGTTGCCCCAGTTTCTTCCATCGTGCGCCGAACCACCTCGCCTGCCCCGTACGCGGGGGAGGTGGGGAAATGCAGGGGATTTTTATGCCATGTTTGGCTGTATTTGGGCCAGGTTGGGGGGAGTACCCGGATGACACAACCAAAATTCATTTTATGACCCTCCTACTGCGGGACAGGGCCCTCAGCTGGGCCCAAGCCATTCTCGACAGTCTGGAGGGCCCCACTTATTCATTTGAAAGATTTGTGGCAGAATTCACTCGCACGTTTGACCGTACAGAAAGCGAGGGAAACATCATGAGCCGCTTAATGTCACTCCGTCAGGGTAGCCGGTAAGCTGCCAACTACTCCGTGGAGTTTCGGGTCGTCACGGCAGACTCAGGATAGAATGACGTTTTATTACGAAGCATCTTTCTCCAGGGTTTAAATGAACACCTGCGGGATGACCTAGTGGTTCATGCAGTTCCCTCCTCCTTGGACGGTTTAATTTATCAGGCTGTCAGTCTTGACAACCGATACTGCGAGCACACAAAGGAGCGCAAAGCCTCCTCCTACCCGTCCAGTGTGCACCCATCCCCTTTGGCTTCTGACACAGCTGGAGCCGATTCTTTCTCTGAGCCTATGGAGTTCAGCCGGGTCCACCTGACTCCGGAGGAATGCCAGAGGTGAAGAAGAATCGGTGCCTGCATGTATTGTGGCTCCCTCAAGCACACACTGCAGGGGTGTCAGCTGAAGCCAAACAGATGCGGCCCATCAGTAACAGTGGGGGATCTGACAGGTGGGAAATCCATTCATTCCCCCGGTAATTTCTCCATTTCGGCCCTCATTCAGTTTCCAGGGGTCAAGAGGAGGGCTAAGGCCTTGATTGACTCAGGGGCAGAGCAGAATTTCATCTCTGCGTGCTTCGTGTAGAAATCCCCACAATCGAATTGCCCATGTCCCTAAATGTTATTACAGTATCGGGCGATAAGGCAGCCACCATCACCAAGAAAACTGAGCCGTGTCCATCCTTCTTTCCGGCAACCACCGGGAGACCATTTCGTTTTATATTCTCCCTAAATCTGGTCACCCGGTGGTTCTCGGATACCCGTGGCTCCGGAAGTATAACCCTATTATTAATTGGGCAAATAATTCCATCTCGTCCTGGAGCCTGTATTGTTTGGCATCTTGTGTCAATTCGGCCGAGTGTTCACCTATGCTATCCATCTCTTCCCCTCCGGTAGAGCTGCCGGACCTCAGCCTTGTGCCTGAGGTCTATCATGACCTCGGAGAGGTCTTTAGCAAATCTAGAGCACTTTCTTTACCTCCCCATCGCTCTTATGATTGTGTTATAGACCTCCCGGGTGCGTGGCTGCTGTCCAGCTGGCTCTATAGTATTTCTGGGCTGGAGAGGGAGGTGATGGAGAGCTACATTAAAGATTCTCTGAACGCCGGCCTCATTTGGCCTTCATCGGCTCCTCTTGGGGCAGGATTCTTTTTTGTTGGGAAGAAGGACGGTTCCCTACACCCATGCACTAACTATCGTGAGCTCAATGCCATTACAGTTAAGGACAAATATCCTCTGCCCCTGATAAACTCTGCGTTTGAGCTCCTTCAGCGCACGCGAGTATTTACTAAATTGGACTTGAGGAATGCATATCATCTGGTTCACATTCGCAAAGGGGACGAGTGGAAGATGGTCTTTTAAACACACTTGGGGCAATTTGAATATCTGGTGATGCCATGTGGGCTCACCAATGCCTCTGCCATCTTCCAGCATATGATCAATGACGTCCTCCGCGATATGGTCAATCAATTTGTTTTCGTTTATCTCAATGACATTTTGATTTTTTTCATGCAAGCCAGAGCAACACGCAGTCCATGTCCGGGCTGTTTTGCAACGGCTCCTGGAGAATCAGCTTTACATTAAGGCCGAGAAGTGTTAGTTTTCCACCCGCTCCACTTCTTTCCTGGGTTTTATTGTGGCTGAAGGAGAGCTCAGGACTGACCCAGCCAAGGTGGAGGCTGTGCTAAATTGGCCTACACCCCACTCCCGCAAGGAGCTTCAACGTTTCTTGGGGTTCGCTAGTGGGATAGCACAGCCTCTGACCCAGCTGACCTTGATAAAAGTGCCCTTTAGTTGGTCCAAGGCAGCTGAACAGGCCTTTCACAAATTGAAGGGTTTGTTCTCCAACGCCCCTATCTTGGCCCAGGATAACCCCCAGCTCCAGTTCATTTTAGAGGTGGATGTTTCTGACTCGGGGGTGGGCGCTGTCCTATCGCAGCATTCAGCCTCAGATCAGAAACTCCACTCATGTGCATAATTCTCTCGGCAGCTCACGCCTGCATAGAGGAACTACGACTTAGGAGATCGGGAGCTGTTGGCCATTAAATTGGCCCTTGAGGAGTGGAGACACTGGTTGGAGAGAGTGCCCCAGCCCATAATTGTGTGGACCGACCATAAAAATTTAGAATATCTTTGGTTGGCCCGCAGGCTGAATGCCAGGCAGGCCCGCTGGTCCCTATTCTTTGCTAGATTTAATCTTAACATTACTTATAGGCCTGGCTCCCACAATATTAAACCGGACGCTCTCTCCCACCAGTTCTGTCCAGTTCCGTCCCAACCCCCCTACCCCTCCCTCCCTTCCCCAATCCACTGTTCCGCCCTCCTGTTTCCTTGGAGCACTCTCATGGAACATTGAACGGAGGGTCCGGCAGGCTCTGTCCACAGAGCCCATACCAGAAGGTGACCCTGATGATTGACTGTTTGTCCCGGACGCTCTTCGCAGCGACGTCATCAAGTGGGGCCACACCAGCTTTTTTGCCTGTCATCCTGGCATTACCCGGACTATCAGCCTCGTTCGTCAGCCTCGTTCGTCGGGTGTTTTGGTGGCCCACCCTGCAAACTGACGTTCGGGAGTACATCAGTGCTTGAAAGACTTGCTGCCGCAATAAGACGGACTCCTCGCCCCTTCTGGCCTTCTTCATCCACTCCCCATCCTTCACCGGCCCTGGTCCCACATTGCCCTGGACTTTGTCACTGGACTTCCTCCGTCTTAGGGTAGCACTGTTACCCTCACCTGTGTGGATCGCTTCTCCAAGGCAATCCACCTGGTGCCCCTTCCCAAATTACCCTCTGCTTTTGAAATGGCGAACCTCCTCACCAACCACGTCATCCGGTTACACGGCATTCCCATGGACATTGTGTCTGACCAGGGCCCGCAGTTTACGTCTCAAATATGGAAAGCCTTCTGCCGCTCCATTGGCGTGACTGTCAGCCTCACATCTGGGTACCATCCACAGAGTAACGGGCAGGCTAAGCACGCCAACCAATCCTTGGAGGCCACCCGGAGGTGCGAGGCAACCTCCAACCCAAGTTCATGGAGTACCCACCTGACCTGCGTGGAGTACTCTCACAACACTGCTGTCTCAACAGCCACCGGGTTGACCCCATTTGAGGCATCCATGGGGTACAACCCTCCTTTGCTACCCATGGTGGAGAGGGATGTGGCAGTTTCATTGGTGGGGGCCCATGTACGTCACTGTCGCCGGCTATGGAAAGCCACTCATGCTGCCCTCACTGGGTCAGCCGAACTTAATCGCCAATACGCTGATCGCAGGCAAGCTTTGGCTCCAAAGTATTCCATCGGGCAGCAGGTGTGGTTATCAGCGGACCAGGTACCATTGAGGACGGAGTCCTGGAAGCTCTCTCCTCGTTTCCTGGGCCCATTTCCCATCTCCAAGATCGTCAATGAGGTAACGGTCCGCTTAAAGCTCACGCCAGCAATGCAAATACATCCCACCTTCCACGTCTCCAAGATCAAACCCCTCTCCGCCAGCCCTCTCTCTCCTCCCCCTAAGCTGCTTCCTCCCCCTCGGATCATCGATGGCCAGGCACCTACACGGTCCAGAGGATTCTGTACGTTCACCATTGGGGCCGGGGGCTCCAATATCTCATCCACTGGAAGGGCTACGGACCAGAAGAAAGGTCGTGGATTCCTGGTTCCAACTTCCACGACAAGGGGATGGTCCGGGCCTTTCACAAGGCACATCCCACCAAGCCCAGTGGACCGCCAGGAGGCATTCCTTGAGGGGGGAGCACTGTCATGGTATGGTGAGTACACTCCTCCCTCACCCCTACAATTCAACCTTCACCTACTCCGTGGGCAATCATCTCCACCTGCGTGATGAAAGACACCTGTTCTTCTGACTCGCCAGCGCTTAAATAGATCTCTTCAATGCCTCGGTGCTGGCTTGTTGGGTATACTACCTGCCTCAGCAGTAAATGTTATTTACTTGAAAAACCCTTTAAACTTCTGCTTACCTCTTCACAGGTTGCTACCTCCTTTGTGGTGCATCTCCAGGGTTGTTGTGTGCTCACCTGCACCATCTCCATCACCACATCAGCGACCATCACCACCCGGTCAGACACCTCACCCAGCTCTACTCCTGCCATCCTGCATCATCGGGAGGGTCGCTGTAAGTTCTGGGTTCTTCTGCTGGGCTCTCTTATACTCCCACGTGAGTGTGGTCCTATTTTCCCTTGTTTGAGTCTCCCTCCTAATTCACCTGCTCTCGTCTCTCTCCTCAGGCTGTGTGTTCCCCTGGCGAGTGGGGTTTTCCTCTTGCAGAAGTGTTCCTTTGCATTAATAAATTCAAACCAAACTTGCTACTTTGTGTCACTGTGTGTTTCCTCTGTTGTCATTCCCTGCACGTGAGCTGTCATTTTATTGCCAATCATGACAAGTTGCAGTTCAATCTGGTAGTGTAGGTGCAGATAGTAACAGATAGGACTGCACGTGATCAGTATTGCAGTGACAGACAGACAGACAGCAGCAGATATGGCATTTGTGGCAATGGTTGTGGTTAATATTAATATGCAGAGACATACAACAGCAAAGTAGCAAGAATTCTGACAACACAAGATGATAGTAGCAAGAATTCTGAATATTGTTTGCTGTTCCAACCTCGTTTGTGCCCTACTGGTGAACGCATCACTGCTTCATCAAAATTATCTATATTTGACATAAAATGCAACAAAACTGGAAAAAAAATTTTCAGGGAAATCACTCACAGCAAGCAGGTGCTGTGTTCGAAATGCTCACTCCTTCCCCATATTGTCATAACCCGAGTGTCGGTTCTGGCCACACTCGGGTCTCATATCTTTTGTTTCCCTGGCTTTGGCAGCTGAGGTTTCCTTCCAGCTCCTCGGGCTCTTATTGTGAAGGCGCCCGGGGGAGCTCCCTGCTGTCAAAGTCAGCTGCTCCTCAGCTGTCATTAGGAGCAGCTGTGCCGCGTTGGGGTCATTAGCCGCCAGAGATATAAGCGGGTGCTAAATGTCCTCCAACGCGGCAGTCTCTGTTATGTTCTGTTATATCCTGTTATGTTCACCTGTATGTTCAGCCACGTTCCGTCGTGCTCCTGTTATTCTCCTTGCTCATCGTGGTTAATGGACTTGGGAATCCCCCGTTACCCATCTGTTAACGGTCCCGTTGTAAGGTACGCTCTGTGTGACTGTATCTTTGTGATTATCTCGTCTGGCGCATCGGGTGGTCCCCGGCTCAGACTTCACCCTGTTCACTGTATGTGTTCGGTGAGTGTTCTGCCCTCTCTACAATAAATTACCACTGCAAACTCTCTGGTGACTGAGGCGTCTTGTGACGGTCCGTGAGGGCCGTCGTGACAGTAGACTGCCGCCAAACGCCCGGAGAGGAGGCGTTGTTTTGAGACGCCATTCACAGTGCAGTTTGCAGTAGTGGACTGTTAATTCCTACCTGTCTGAGTGTCTGCAGCGGGGAGTATGTCGTCATCCAGGGGCCATTGTCGGCGCCTTGGCAGGCAGCAAGCAGAGGTTCTGAAGGAGGTAGACTACACCATCTTCACCGCTACGCTGTTGGACGCTCCCAGCGACATTGGCAGATACCTGGACCTAGCCGAGGAGATTCTGGATTCTCTTCCCCGCTTCACCAATCATCCAGAGGTAAGCGTGAGGAGAGATGACATCGCCACCCAGCGTGAGAGACTCCGAGGGCTGGAGGGAAATCCTGGCAGGAAGCCGAAGCGGAGGAGACGTCGCCCCTCGCTTCGGGATCCCGCTCCTGCCTCCGTTCCGGCCCGGGAGTTCGTACCATCCGGAGGTCTTTTCCGATCGGGCATGTCGTCACTCGGGATTCCCCCAGAGAAGCTGCAGATGACAGCAGACAAGATCTGGGACCGGGTGGCTGCTGCTTGCTCCGCTGTGAATCCTCCAGCGTGTATGAAGCATGTGGTGGCGGCGGTTAGACTCGTGGAGAGGAATCCAGCGCTGTGTGAGTTTCCTGAGTTTGCTGACTTGCTTGCCGCCGTTTCTGCTCAGGAACGGCGATTTCCGGACCTCACCTTCGCCTCACCCCCTACAAGGAACCGTCGTCACTCCGGCTTCCAACCTCAGCTAGAGCCCCGTCTGGATGCTGTTCCGGGTCGCCGCAAGGGCTCAACCCCCCACACAGCTGTCACTCCTGCGCCTCGTCAGAGGGGAATCCCCACAGCCTCGTCTTCTCCCGGGCCCTCGCCTGCTGTCCCGTCAGCGCTCCATGCCCGACTGACCCCGGCTGTCGCCCCCTCCTCCTCGTCGCCTATCCTGGCTGCTGTGTGTCACGAGAGCTCCGTTTCGGCGAGCCTCATCCCGGATCCGCCTCGAGTGGCCTCATCTCGTCTTCCCAGAGGGCCCTCTGTCGCCATCCAGCGGGGGGAGGAAGGAACGACGTCCCCCACAGCAAGGACCATATTACCCTTAGGGGAAAGGCAAGTGCATGATAATTTCTCTTCTTTTGACATTGTTGTGCCTTGTCTGACTCCTAGGGATGGAGTTCGGGGTATGCAGCCCCCCGAGCTCCCTCCACCCGCTGTGGATGAAAATATTAACCCTGCTTCCTCTGTGTCTCCCTCCGCTGAGCGGTCCTCGACATCAGGCCAACGTCGCTGGATGAGGAGGGTGCCTGCGGTTCTGGAGAGCCTGGTTCCAGTTCCGCAGCCACGCCATGGGCGGAGGAGGGGAGCGGACTGCAGCGTGGAGCCATCGCCGATGAAGAAGCGTCCCCGGGGTTCCACGGAGGAGCGGTCCGGTCCAGCAGGGCGAGATTCTCCTGCCACCACGCCGTGCGGGCCACCAGCGTGGACATCGGTGCCGGAGGACTCTCTGGCTGCACGCACCGTCATGCCAGCTGCGGAGCCCGACGCAGCTGAGTGGGAGCCTGATGACGACCTCCTGACTTCTGAGCCCGGATCATCGCAGTCCTGGACGGCGTCAGAACCCGAGCTCAGGCAAGTGCTCTGTTTTATCTTTCTTCTTCACCTTTTAGAGCACTTTTGCCTGTCTCAAGGGGAGATGAGCCGGGTGCAGCCGCCCGCTGCGTCCGAGCTTATCTCGCCGGGTTCTGGCGCTGCCGGTGATCCTGATCCCGGGCTTTCTCTCTTGTGTGAGTCTTCTCCCAGGGTTGCCGGCGAGGGGCTGCTCTCGCCTGCTGCGCCAGAGGTTCCGGTTTCGGGGTTGGAGGTTGAGTCTGGTGCCACGCCGACCGGGTCCACCGGGAGTGCTGTTCCGGTCCAGTCGGGGTCCACCATGGGGTTGGTTCTGGAGGCCCAATCGGGGTCCACCGTGGGTGCTGCACCAGCAGGTCCTAGGTTCGGTGAGGGAGCTGCAGATCCCCAGCCACCGGATGCTGGACAGGCTCGTTTTCTTCATCACCCTCATCTCCACCGTCATCCTCCTCGTCTCCCTGAGGAGCACTACCCATCTCCACCTGGGGCCGTTGGGGTCCCGAACGCTCCGCCCGGTTTTCCCTCATCTCCCCCCTTTTCTGCGGGACCACCGGCTGCTTCCTTCCAACGGTTCTGGTGGGCTGGTGTCGCGGGACGGCCGCCTGAAGGACTGTTTCGTCAGTTTGGTTCTCTGGGTCGGCCCCCCGACCTATTTGTATTCCTGTGCGGTGACCTGCTCCGGCCGCCTGAAACTCTCTTCTCCCGAGCATGGGACTGGGGTAGGCCGCCCGAACTGTCCTCTTTTCCCCTCCCTGTTCTGTGGCCTCTTGTTGCCGGACGACCCCCCCGAACCCTTTTCCCCCATCCCTCCGGGCCTGGACTGCACCCTTCCCGGGTTCCTGATCTCGTCTGTGGGACTGTTGGGGTGTGTGGGGGGGGAGGGGGATTGTTTTGTGTTTTTGTGGCTCACCAGGTTGTTTCTGAGTTTGGTGGGGGGGGGTTTCTCTTCCGCCTTATGTCTCTCTATTTGCCAAAAGGCATATTGCCTATCTTGAATTTATTGTGGTTGCCCACATTTTTGGGGATTATGGGTTTTTTTTTTCCTCCCCCTACCTTTATAGCCTTATTGGTTGTTGTCTCTCTCCCTCCTGCCAGCGCCCCATCCACCCACCCTAGGGGGGTGGGGGTGGGGGGGGGGGGCTTGGGTGTTACTCAGGCCGCTCAGAGCTCGGCCTTGAGGGGGAGATACTGTCATAACCCGAGTGTCGGTTCTGGCCACACTCGGGTCTCATATCTTTTGTTTCCCTGGCTTTGGCAGCTGAGGTTTCCTTCCAGCTCCTCGGGCTCTTGTTGTGAAGGCGCCCGGGGGAGCTCCCTGCTGTCAAAGTCAGCTGCTCCTCAGCTGTCATTAGGAGCAGCTGTGCCGCGTTGGGGTCATTAGCCGCCAGAGATATAAGCGGGTGCTAAATGTCCTCCAACGCGGCAGTCTCTGTTATGTTCTGTTATATCCTGTTATGTTCACCTGTATGTTCAGCCACGTTCCGTCGTGCTCCTGTTATTCTCCTTGCTCATCGTGGTTAATGGACTTGGGAATCCCCCGTTACCCGTCTGTTAACGGTCCCGTTGTAAGGTACGCTCTGTGTGACTGTATCTTTGTGATTATCTCGTCTGGCGCATCGGGTGGTCCCCGGCTCAGACTTCACCCTGTTCACTGTATGTGTTCGGTGAGTGTTCTGCCCTCTCTACAATAAATTACCACTGCAAACTCTCTGGTGACTGAGGTGTCTTGTGACGGTCCGTGAGGGCCGTCGTGACACATATAGTGTACTATACAGTGAATGCACAGCCAACGAAGCAGTGAGAGAAAAGCTTCACATCATAGCATAAACTACCTTAAGGTATTTATATTTAATAATTCAGCAAAAATGATTTGATTTAATACATACAGTATTTATGACAAATTACATGCAGGTATTCATTTTTTTACCACCAGTTAGTCTGTTATGTTTTACTGTCTCACGTGATGACATCACTAACCGTGCCGCGAAAACAAGCCCAGTGTCCAAAAGCGGTTACCGGTAATTTTATTGTTATATTGAGTTTACTGTATAGTCCACTATATCTAAATTCACTACATAGCAAGTAGGGAGGGAGTGAGTGAACATCTCGAACACAGCCAGGGAAATCAGTCAGAGCGAGCAGACCGGGAAGGCAGCCAAGATAAGTCACGTGACCCAAATACCAAGCGCTGATTTGCCACATGGAGTTATCTGCGTTTGTAAAAAAAAAAAAAAAAAAAAATGCTCCCCACGTTTATCGGCTTTTGTTAAAAAAAAAACATGACTTTGTAGTGTCTATAACATAGGACATATTGGATTTTGAGAAAAAACAATTTGAACTTCTACAAGTAGGTAATGTTAACAGTTGTTTGATGTAAAGAGGGAAATTTTCTTGGAAGTGGCATTTATCGGTTTTTGCAAACAAACTCTTCAATTACAAATTAGCACCTGGTGCTAATTTCTCTGTAACAGTAGTACCAGTAGACTGTGCATGATAAGTAGCAGCAGAGATGATAATTAGCAGCAGCGATGATATGGACATCAGACGGGTGAGACTATATCTGCTGTACAGGTGAGCAATGTGCAAATTTAGCAGCCGGTGTGTGAGTTCCTACATGCAAAGCTGCAAAGCTGTGTTGCGGAGTTTTGGAGTTGTTATTTGTTCAGGAGTCTGATGGCAGTGGGAAAGAAGGAGTTTTTCAGTCTGGTTGTCCTGCATTTCACACTTCTGTACCTCTGGCCTGAGGGTAGAAGTGTGAACAGTCTGTGCTGGGGGTGGGTGGGGTCCCGGAGGATGGCGTCAGCTCTCCTTTGGACTCTGCGGTGGTAGATGCTCTGCAGAGAGGGGAGTGGAGTCCTGATGATCTTCTCCGCTGTCTTCACCACTCTCTGCAGGCGTTTGCAGTCCAGGGCAGTGGTGCTGCCGTACCACACAGTGATGCAGTTGGTCAGGATGCTTTCAGTGATGCAGCTGTAGAAATTGTTGAGGCTCCTGGAGGACATGTCAAACTTCTTCAGCCTCCTCAGAAACTACAGTCGCTGTTGAGCTCTCTTAATCAGCTCTGTGGTGTTGTGTATCCACTTAAGGTCCTCGCTGATGTGGATGCCCAGGTATTTAAAGCTGCTCACCCTCTCCACCTCAAGCTTCTGGATGAACAGCGGCTGATGGGGTCTCCTCCTCCCTTTCCTCATGTCCACTATCATCTCCTTCGTCTTGTCCATATTGAGGATGAGGTTGTTGTCCTCACACCATGACACCAGGCTGGACATCTTCCTCCTGTAGGATGCATCATCATCACCAGTGATGCGTCCTATCACTGCTGTGTCATCTACAAACTTTAAGATTATATTGTCCTTGTGGGAGGCAACACAGTCATGGGTGAAGAGGTTGTAGAAGATGGGGCTGAGAACACAACCCTGTGGGATACCTGTGTTTGTGATGATGCTGGCTGAGGTCCTGTTACCCATCCTGACAGACTGGGGCCTGCCAGTTAGAAAGTCCAGTAGCCAGTCGCAGAGGGTGGGGTGCAGGCCAAGGGAAGACAGTTTGTCGGTGAGTTTGTGGGGGATGACCGTGTTGAAGGTGGAGCTGTAGTCGACAAAGAGCATCCTAATGTACGAGTCTTTATCTTCCAGGTGGGAGAGAGAATAATGCGGTGCTGCAGCGATGGCATCTGAGGTGGACCTGTTGGGCCAGTAGGCGTACTGCAGGGGGTCCAGGGTGGCCGGGATGTTGTCCTGAATGGGGCAGCACCACTCTGTCGAAGCACTTCATGATGATTGGAGTGAGTGCTACCGGTCTGTAATCATTCAGACAGGTCAGCAGGCTCCTTTTGAGGAGGGGGATGATGGTTGTCATTTTGAAGAATAAAATTAGGAGCACAAAGAAAAATGCTGGAGTAAAAGATTTTGTTAATTGAATGCATGTATAGTTACACGATGGCATGCAATAGCAGGTAAAAATATCAAAATTTCCAAAAGTAAAAGCATAATTATGAATATTAAATCAGAACAGTTTGGACTGTTTCACACTTATGTAATGAATATTGACAGTTTCTTAAATAATCTAAATAATCACTTTATAAAAGCAAGAAATCTCTGTGTCTGTCTGTGTGTCTGTCACATTCATAGGACATCACAGGACGGTCTATGATCTCTGCCTGCACATCATAGGACGTCCTATGAACTCAGGCATCATAGGACGACTCGCGATTGTCTTTATGATGTCATATACATCAAGCCTGCCTTCATGTCTTTATGATGTCATATACAGTGACAGACATCAGGCAACATGTCTTTATGATGTCACATACATCAAGGCTGCCTTCATGTCTTTATGATGTCATATACAGTGAGTCCATGCCGGAAAGCCTCTTTTTGCTCAGATCTATTTTCATGATCACTTCTCGGCCTTTGGCTAAGATCAAGTGTAGTAGTGTAGTAATGATCCTGTCCATGAACTGGAATTACAACGCACCTATACCTCAACCAGTGGTCTCAATGAAGGAAAAGAAGAAGAACACCCACGAGATGGAGAGCAATAGAATGACAACAACTGCTGCACATCAGAAAAGATGCCATGAAGATGAAACACCTGAGGTTCCAGCAGTACATCGCACCCGTCTGAGACAGGACACCCTTCACCAGCATAGGATACGACAGACTTTAAAGCACGTTTGTATGACATCATAGGACGGCCTATGATCTCTGCCTCATCATAGCGCATCCTACCTGACGGCAAATGTGTAACCTTGACGAATGCCAGTCTACACTCATCATCATCATCATCATAGCAGTCTGTCAGCAGTTTCATGAAATGGTCAGAGAGCAACTCATACCGGCTCGGACGTCGCCCAGGTTAACAAGGTCAGGAGTTCCTGGCAGCGGAAGGTGGATTACAGTCTACACTACAAATGTGTAAAATGCCAAGCAAAGTGCTGATTACTTACTGGATGTCTTACATTGTCTGGATTACATCTTACTGGATGTCTACATGACATCACATAAACGGAACTCTATATGTCATCAGATAAACCATAAAGCTGCTGTTCCTATGATCTCAGAAGGATGTCTATATGACGTCATACAGAGCACAGGAATCGCTACAATAGGACACACTACTTTAAACCACACCCATTCGAAGCAGTACATCATGTCTGTGTGTCACAATCATAGCACATCATAGGACAGCCTATGGCAACTGCATGATGTCCTATGATGATCCTAACATACCATGCAACATAGGACTCGCGATGCCGTCATATAGACAATACGACTGGCTGCCTATGATGTAGGCATGATGTCCTATGATGCCTGCCTTGATGTATTTATGATGTCATATAGACCATCACCCATCAAAGAAGAGATACTCATCACCCGATTACCAATAGGACATAGCATTTTAAACCAAATGGGAGTTGCCAGAAACAGGAAAGAAGAGATACTCATCACCCAATTAAGAATAGGACACACTAATTTAAACCAAGATCAAATGCAGGCATCATCATAGATGTGCCCTATGTGCACATCTATGATGTGCCATAGGGCATGTGCCCTCTATGGCACATGATGTGCCATAGAGGGCCATTCCACTGGAGGTTTTTTGTCCCACCCAGTCTCTTCAGCAGTTGCTTTCTCTAATTAGCAATCCTTGAAGCTCATCAGTGCAAACACCTGCTGAAGAGACTGAGTGGAGCAGAAAATCTGCAGTGGAGTGGCCGTCACTGCCCATCCCATAGTTACACAGAAATCTGTGACCAATCAGAGGGTGTGACTGCATATGGTAATCTGGTATATTGTCTGCATGTGTGGTCAAAAATTCAGAGTTAAAGTCTATATTAATTTGAGTGGTAAACAGACCTCCAAAAAATTGTTATTTTAATGTTTGGATTATTTGTTAAGCAGAAGAAGTAATACGGTGGTAGATTATGAGGGATCACAGATTTCGGGGCAACACGAAATCTCCTGTTTTATCCAGCGCATTTTACACTTTATTGTACTCCTCAGTGAGTTTTGTTAAAGTTGTTGCAGCATTAAGAAGCTGTTTTCTGAATTCCCCTTTTGCTAACAAGTCCAGTTCTGCATTTTTTTTAATTTATTTATTTATTTATTTTTTTGCGTGTTTTGGATAGAGGAGCGTTTATGTGATCATCCAACCAGGCTGCACCTCCTCACAACTCCAGGTTTGTGCAACATTCATCCTGCCGTGTTTTACGTGTTTGAAATAAATACATTAAAATCTACTCATAATATACAGTAGTGTAAAAAAGTGTTTGCCCCCTTCCTGATTTCTCATTTTTTTGTATGTTTGTCACACTTAAATGTTTTAGATCATCAAACAAATTTAAATATTAGACAACGATAACACAAGTAAACACAAAATACAGTTTTGAAATGAAGGTGTTTATTATTAAGGGTAAAAAAAATCTAAACCTACATGGCCCTGTGTGAAAAAGTGATTGCCCCCCCCTTGTTAAAACATAAATTAACTGTGGTTTATCACATCTTTGGAAAGCTGAGTTCAATTTATCTAGCCACACCCAGGCCTGATTACTTCCACACCTGTTCTCAATCAAGAAATCACTTAAATAGGACCTGCCTGACAAAGTGATTAAGGGATTCTGCTGCCAAAAGATCCTTAAAAGTTAGACATCATGCTGCGATCCAAAGAATTTCAGGAACAAATGAGAAACATAGTAATTGTCATAAACCGTCCTTTTCAAGGGCTAAGAAGGACACCAAACGCATGCTGTAGGTTTGCACATTTATTAACACAAAGACAAATGAACAGAAAAATACAGCACAAAACACTAAACTAACATAACGGGGAGAAGGTGCCGGAAGAGAGTGGGGCTCATGACCAGAAGGGCAAGAACAGCTTGAGGAAAAGTACAGGCTGAGGCGCTTGAGGACGCCAGGGAAAGGAGAGAGCTTAAGCTGGAGCACACCCAAAGAAAAGCGGGGCTCACGGTGAAGGACAATTGAAAAGGAAATAGATTACCTAGTTGGAATGCTCCCATTCTCCTCTACTGCTAAACCAATAACACTCAGAGTCAGACAATGAACTACTGAGGAAGGATAACAGTAGGACACGACAACGGGAAAATGTTGTCATGCCCTTAAATAGTGAATTCAAGATACATGACAGGTGTGGGTGCATGAGAGAGAAAACATTCAAAACAACAAGTGACAGCTGTGCAGCCCGCAAAGCAAAATTTGCCAGCCGGAAGCTGCACAACACTGTCAAAATAAAACACAAACCAGAAACTAAATAACAACACAAAAATAAGATAACACAACCCCACCAACTATAAATAATACCATAACTACATAATGACACACAATAAATAAACAGGACAATAAGGATGAGACCAAGAATACGGTGGGTAAAGATGAACAAAGAAATGAACAAACCGGAAAGGATTAACTCAACCTGGAGCCTGAGCCCGGCCCCCACCCGTGCTCAGGATCATGACAGTAATTGAGATCTATCAGTATGGAAAAGGTTATAGAACCATTTGTAAAGCTTTGGGACTCTAGCAAACCACAGTGAGAGCCATAATCCACAAATGGCGAAAACATGGTGAAAACATGGAACAGTGGTGAACCTTCCAGGGAGTGGCTGGCCAACCAAAATTACCGCAAGAGCACAGCGACGACTCACCCAAGAGGTCACAAAAGACCCCACAACAACATCCAAAGAACTGCAGGCCTCACTTGCCTCAGTTAAAGTCAGTGTTCATGATTCCACCATAAGAAAGAGACTGGGCAAAAATGGCCCACACGGCAGAGTTCCAAGACGAAAACCACTGCGGAGCAAAAAGAACATAAAGGCTCAGCTCAGTTTTGCCAGAAAACATCTTGATGATCCCCAAGACTTTGGGGAAAATACCTTGTGGACTGATGAGACAAAAGTTGAACTTTTTGGAAGGTGTGTGTCCCATTACATCTGACGTAAAAGTAACAGCATTTCAGAAAAGGAACATCATACCAATTGTCTATGTTTATTGCACTGTCCCTGTCAAATAAACAAATAAAATAAATAAAAACGTGGTGGTACTGCGATGGTCTGGGGCTGTTTTGCTGCTTCAGGACCTGGAAGACTTGCTGTGGTAAATGGAACCATGAATTCTGCTGTCTACCAAAAAATCCTGAAGGAGAATGTCCAGCCATCTGTTCGTGACCTCAAGCTGAAGCACACTTGGGTTCTGCAGCAGGACAATTATCCAAAACACACCAGCAAGTCCACCTCTGAATGGCTCAAGAAAAACAAAATTAAGACTTTGGAGTGACCTAGTCAAAGTCCTGACCTGAATCCGATTGAGATGCTGTGGCATAACCTTAAAAAGGCGGTTCATGCTCAAAAACCCTCCAATGTGGCTGAATTATAACAATTCTGCAAAGATGAGTGGGCCAAAATTCCTCCACAGCACTGTAAAAGATTCATTGCTGTCATGTTCGCCCCTACAGGGCAGAAAACCAACCCAGGCGCTGGACTGCGAGTCTGTGAGTTTCATTAACACAAATAGCAAACATAAGTGCAAAAGGTGAACAAACTATAAAATAACAATAAGGAGTCAACTTTACGAATGAGGCACGCTAGAGTGAGATAGGGCTCGGGCAGAGACAAGGATGATTATTCCTTGCAGAGGCGAGGCAGCGACAATAAACATGAAAAATAATCTCCCTTAAATAGGGAACAAACCAATTACAAGACGAGTGACAGGTGTGAGTGCACAAATGGGGATAGAAGGAATCAAAATGGTAATTGGGATCAGCTGAGGCCATGACAGGGAGGCAACCCACACTGGCAGCTGACAGGGCATGCGCATGCCAGGCTACATGCCCCCGGACAGCTGTCAACAGAAAAGGAACTAAACTGGATAAAAGGCAAGTCAAGGTGTAATTATAAATCAGTACAGACAATAAAATAAAACATAAACACAAGCAGAAAAATGACAGTAGGGACAATCATACAAAAAGGACATAAGTGCAACATACAGAAAGTGCCATGAAACCAAGTCTGGAAATCTCCAGCCCTCGGTACATAACAGAGCCCCCCTCTCAAGGGGTGGACCCAGGCAAGTACCTTTTCATTTTTCTTCCACCATCATTTTAGAAAAGACTTGCCTTGCTCCTAATGGGGGGATCCAAGCACATATTCCACCAGCTTTTGGGCCCTCCCCAACAGTCTCTGCTGCTGTTGACTGTGGTGTCACCTCAATGACCTCCTGTTCCATTTCCTCGTCCAAGGTGGCCGTGTCAAGGATGGAGACACAGGAGGACCAAGCGCCATCACCGCCGTCATCGGAGCATGCTGCTCCATCATCGCCATCATCAGAGCATGCCACTCCATCATCACCGTCATTGGAGCATGTTGCTCCATCATCACCATCATCGGCGCAGGCTGCTCCATCATCAATCTCATCAGGGCAGTCTGCTCCACCCTGGCCATCAGAGCAGTCCGCTCCACCTTTGCCACCTGGGGTCACCGCTTCTCGGCTGCTGTTGGCTCCTGCGCCGAAGGCCCCTCAGGTACTGTCCTCGGAGCAAAGACCTCCTGTATTGTTATTTCCAGAACAAAAGACTCCTGTGTTATCTCCTGAGCAAAAGACTCCTGTGTTGCTGTCTCCAGAGCAAAAGGCTCTTATATTGTCTTCTTCAGGGCAAAAGAAGACAATATATGAAGAAGACATATATATATATATATATATATATATATATATATATATATATATATATATATATATATATATATACTGTATATATATATATATATTCTAAGGTTAAAGTCCCTATGTTGTCATTACCTTCTGAGGTTACAGTTCCTGTGTTGCCTTTATCTCCTGAGTTTAAAGTTCCTATATTGTCATCTCCTGAAGTTAAAGTTTCTATGGTGTCGTTATCTCCTGAGATTAAAGTTCCTATGTTAGCTCCTGCGTTGAAAGTTCCTGAGTTTAGCATTTCCACGGTGTTGTGTTCATCTGTCTGGTGGTCCTTGGATTTCGGTAGGCCACCTGACACGCCATCCTCATCTGTCTGGTGATCTTTGGACTTGGGGAGGCCGCCGGACTTACTGTGTTCTTTGGTCTGGGGGCCCATGGACTCTAGGCGACCCCCCAACCCACCCTGCTCCTCCGTCCAGTGGCCTTTGGACTTTGGTAGGCCACTCGATGCACCGTGTTTCTCTGTCTGGTGGTCCATGGACTTTGGTAGGCCACCAGATGTGCCATATTCCTTCTGGTGGTGGTCTTGAGACTTTGGCCGACCATCTGATGAACATTTTTCTGTTGTGTTTGAGTCATTGTTTTGCCCCGCTGTGCCTTTGTCCCCCTCCTCCCACCTGATTGGGGTGTTCTTTGTTTGGTTTTTGGGCTTCTGGAATCCACTCTTCGGGGGGGGGGGGGGGGAGGCACTTTCATGATCTGGACATGTTGTCCACTGTCATGAACCAAGCCAGTTTGTCCTTCAGGCTCAGTTCCATGACCTTCATCTGTGTATTTTGTGCATTGTTTTGCCTTTTGAGTTTCCCTATGGTCTTTCAGTTTGCTGTTTAGTTGCCCTTGTCATGTCTTGTTTATTTGAACATCACTTCTAGTTTAGTTCTGTATTTGTTTACACTGTTTTCTGGCCGGCAGCTGTGAGGCAGCCTTCTTTGTCCTACACTTGTGTGGGCTTGACCTGTCAGCCTGTCAGTTCAACCACGCCCCCTCTCTTGACACTCAGCTGTTCTCTGTTCTGATTACTCCCGTGTCTCCTCGCTCAGGTGCACCCTATCACTTGTGTGTCTCTTTAATCAGCCCATTTTCATTCATTCTTTGCTGGATTATTGTGTTTGCTCTGTGTTTGCCTGCCACATCTCGCCGTGTTTTTTTCTTCAGTAGTAATCTCTCTCGAGTTGCTTATATGTGTTATTGCTGGCCATGTTACACCGTGGCCTTCCCAACAGTAGTCTCTCCAGTAGCATTTTCTTTTACACATCTCGTCATATTCTACAGTAAGTTACTCTCCTTTATTTTTGTACATCAGCACTATTTTTGTGACTGAGATTCTTTTCTTTAATAAATTTGTCTGTGGTGTAATCCCTGCACGTGAATCCATCTCCTCTCTGCGCCTCAGTAGAGGGGATTCATGACAGTCCACCCCTTCTGTTATTTTTGAAATGTTTGCACAATTCTGTTATCACTAGTTTGTTGGGTTATCCTCAGTTCAGTTATGTTTTCTAGTCTCCTCCGTTATTTTCCCATTTCCTTCAGTCACTCATGTGTGTTTTCATTTGGTCCTAAATAGTTACCCAGCTGTTCCTTGTTTAGCTTATTCCCATGACCCTATTTATAACCCTCCCTTTATTTTCCTTCTTGTGGTGTCATTGCAGTTTCTCCCTCAGGTCCCTCTTCATCTTCTGTTTGATTGTAAGTGTTTAGTGTTATCCGTGCAATTTGTGTTTGACAGCCCCTGAGCTGCTTTTTGTTTGTTCATTCGTATTTTGCTAATAAATCATTATTGCACCAAGTTCTGCCTGCGCTCTTGGGTCCCACCAAAAGAAAACACAACTGCCTTCCAAACCATTATTACTTCTGACATCTCCATGTCCAACTTCACTACATCCATGAATCTTCTCTGTGGTCTTCCTCTTTTCCTCCTGCATGGCAGTTCCATCTTCAACATTCTTTGTCCAATATATCCACTATCCCTCCTCTGCACATGTCCAAATCACCTCAGCCTTGCCTCTCTTACTTTGTCTCCAAACCACTCAACGTGAGCTGTCCCGCTGATATACTCATTTCTAATCTTGTCCCTCCTAGTCACTCCCAAAGAAAATCTTAGCATCTTCAACTCTGCCAACTCCACCTCCTGTCTTTTTGTCAGCGTCACCATCTCCAAGCCATACATCATAGCAGGTCTCACTACCATCTTGTAAATCTTCCCTTTCACTCTTGCTGCTACCTTTGTGTCACTTATCTCCACCCACTCCACCCTGCCTACATTCTCTTCTTCACCTCTCTTGTGCACTTCCATTGGATAGTTGACCCCAGGTATTCAAACTCATCTACTTTCACTACCGCTACTCCTTCCATCTTTGCCATTGCACCTACCTCCCTCTCATTCACACTCATGCATTCTGTCTTGCTTCTACTGACTTTCATTCCTCTTCTCTCCAGAGCATACATCCACCTCTCCAGGTTCTCTTCCACCTGCTACCTACTTTCACTGCAGATCACAGTGTCATCTGCAAACATCATGGTCCACGGAGACTCCTGCCTGACCTCGTCTGTCAGCCTGTCCATCACCATGGCAAACAAGAAGGGGCTCAGAGCCAATCCCTGATGTAATCCCACCCCCACTTGAATCCATCCATCACTCATACAGCGCACTTGACCACCGTCTCACTGTCCTCATACATGTCCTGCACCACCCTCACATACTTTTCTGCCACTCCTGACTTTCTCATACAGTACCACACTTCCTCTCTTGGCACCCTATCATATGTTTTCTCTAGATCCACAAAGACACAGTGCAACTCCTTCTGACCTTCTCTATACTTCTCCATCAACACTCTTAGAGCAAACATTCCATCTGTAGTACTCTTTCTTGGCATGAAACCGTACTGCTGCTCACTGATTGTCACCTCTCCTCTTAACCTGGCTTCAACAACTCTTTCCCATACCTTCATAGTGTGGCTGACCAACTTTATACCTCTGTAGTTACTACAGCTCTGAGCGTCACCTTTGTTCTTGAAAATTGGTACCAAAACACTTCTTCTCCACTCCTCAGGCATCCTCTCACTCTCTAAGATGGTGTTAAACAATCTGGTTAAAAAATCTACTGCCATCTCTCCTAAATATTTTCATTCCTACACAGGTATGTCATCTGGACCAACCGCTTTCCATTCTTCATCCTCTTCAAAGCTGCCCTCACTTCCGCCTTGCTAATCCTTGGGACTTCCTTGTTCACTATCTTTCCCTCATCCATCCTAGTCTCTCTCATTTTCTTTATTCATCAGCTCTTCAAAGTACTCCTTCCACCTTCTCAACACACTCTCGTCATTTGTTAATATATTAACATTTCTGTCTTTAATCAGCCTAACCTGCTGTACATCCTTTCCAGGATCCAAGGATCCTTTCCTCTCGATCTCTCTGTCTAGCCAGTCGATACAACTCCTTTTCTCCTTCCTTAGTGTCCAGCCCCTCATCCAACTCACGACATGGTTTATCTTTTGCTTTTGCCAACTCTCTCTTTGCCATGCGCCTAGATTCCAAATACTCCTGTCTACTTTATTCATCTCCCTGACTATCCCACTTTTTCTTTGCTAACCTCTTCCTTTCGATACTTTCCTGTACCTCCTCTTTCCACCACCAAGTCTCCTTGTCTTCCTTCCTCTGTCCACTGGATACACCACATACCTTTCTACCCATTTCCCTCAATACTTTTGCTGTACTTTCCCAGTCATCTGGTAATTCTTCCCTACCACCCACAGCCTGTATCAACTCCTTCCTGAACTCTGTGTGATTGTCTTCCTTCTGTAACTTCCCCCACTTAATCTTTGGCTCTGCCTTTACTGTTTTCCTCTTCTTGCTTTGCAAAGTAATCCTACAGACTACCATCCGATGCTGTCTACATTCTCCCCTGCCACCACCTTGCAGTCTCCTATCTCTCTCAGATTTCTCTTTCTGCATGAGATGTAGTCCACCTGTGTGCACCTTCTTCCACACTTGTAAGTCACCCTATGTTCCTCTCTCTTCTTGAAGTATGTGTTCACCACAGCCATTTCCATCTTTATAGCAAAATCCACAACCATCTGTCCTTCTACATTTCTCTCCTTAAGACTATACCTACCCAGGACCTCCTCATCACCTCTGTTCCCTTCACCTACATGTCCATTAAAGTCCACTCCAATCACCACTCTCTCCCCCTGGGAATACTCTCTACCACTTCATCTAACTTACTCCAAAATTCCTCTTTCTCTTCTACCAGACATCCAACTTGTGGGGCATATGCACTGACAACATTCAAAATCACACATTTGACTTCTAGCTTCAAACACATGATTCTGTCTGATTCCCTCTTTACCTCCTGAACACTCTTCATATACTCTTCCTTCAAGATTACTCCTCCTCCATTTCTCTTCCTATCTACACCATGGTAGAACAGTTTAAATCCACCTCCAAAGCTCCTAGCCTTGCTTCCTTTCCATCTGGTTTCTTGAACACACAGTATATCTACCTTTCTTCTCTCCATCATATCAGCCAACTCTCTGCCTTTACCAGTCATAGTCCCTACATTTAACGTCCCTACTCTTACCTCCACACTTCTACTTTTCCTTTTCTTTCTCTTCACCTAACACACCTTCCCCCTCCTTCTCGATCTTTGACCAACAGTAGCCCAATTTCCACCGGCACCCTGTTGGTTAACAGCACCGGTGGTGGTCGTTGTTTACCCGGGCCTCGACCAATCTGGTATTAAAGTCTCATTCGTCATGATCCGCATGTTTGATTTTGCAAAGGTTTTACATCGGATGCCCTTCCTGACACAACCCTCTCCATTAAGCCTCTCCATTTAGCGCTGGCTTGTGTACTCCCTGTGACTGGGTTGTCACTGATACACAGTATATCACTCTATTCATCAGCAGAGAAAAACCCTTTGGCTGAGCAATGCAGACAATCCAGCACACAAGTAAAAACAATGGATTAGGTACTGTATACGCTCTCCATAGGGTTAATACAGAAGCACACAGCAGGCTTTACACACAGACAGACACATAGACAGGGAGGCAGATTCATGAACCTGATCAGGTTGGTTTGTTTTTCTTATCAGGCTACGATGTCAGCACAATGTTATATCTTCCTACACATGTCCAGCAATAAAGCCACTGTAGTCCCATGATGCAGCAGCCAATCTGATGCGGGGCGCAGCATCAATCATCACGTTCAGCCAGCCTGTCTCCGGCTGCCAGCTCCGGGAATCACTGTGCAGCACTCCCTGTTCTCCACACCTCCACGACAGCAAACAATCATCATCTCCCTCACGACCGTTCTGCTCCATGTGAGCTCCACATTGAACATCATCACACAGGCTTGAACTCGACTCCCAGCTCAGGGGAAAACAATTGCACCCCCCTTTTTCCCCCCTGAGCTTCAGACTCCTAACTCCCATCTAAAGCATCATATTGACCAGAGATGATGATGCACATGCAGCTAAATCTCTGCAAAACCAAATATACAAGACAAAAAAGTCTCCCTACAGTGACAGCATTACAACACAAAACCTACACAACATGCTGCCACTTCAAAGGCCGCTGCAAACAACTCTGCTGAAGCTAACCAGTAACCTCTATGCTGAGCTGTCTTGTCAATGTAACAAGCTACAAACTTACCTTCATGACAGGAGGGACCAAACTTTTTCTCCCTGTTGCTCCCTTCAAGAACACCAGGCAGGCAAAAGTCTGCTGAGTGTGTGTGACATGAAAACCCTCATGTGTTATTCAGCAGAAGACTAAACAAGAGCCTGGAGGCAGAGGAGCCCCCACTAAGCTGTGGTGTCATTTTATGTGAGGGAACAGAGACCCTTATGAAGGCAGACATTTTCACTTATTAAACAGGTTTCGCTGACTGGATTCATAATGCTGGCGTTTCATTTACAAATATCTGAGGCATTGACACTGGATGTGTTGATTCAGTGACATGCATGGATTACTGGTATGCCCAACTGCATCAAAGCCATTTTAATGTGTGGTTTTATAAAGTGATGACTTAATGTTATCAACACAGGTTATTTGGGGGGGGGGGCACAATAACATTGTATACTTAGGTAATTGGCTAATTTAACCGAGGGGTGCATGCTTCTTTTTAGTAGTTGTAAAATAGCATTTTTAACACAGAAAATCTCAGAAAAAAACATGCAACACAAATACAGTATTTCTTGCTACCATTCCTATTTTATTGTTAACTCACTTTCCTAGCTTTTGCCTTTATGTCTGTTATACCTTGCTCTTTTCTTGCTTACTTTTTTGTATGTATTAATTTACTTTCTTTCCTTCTTGGTAACTTCGATGGCAATATTCTACAACTAAAAAACTGTACCTAAAGTATCAAAAACTGAGTCCTTGAGTTAAGTCAGTTCTCATAAATTTAGTCGCAGTCTGCTGAAACACTGGAAATGTATGATAACCCAAGGTTACAAAAATATTTTTTTTGTAAGTTGTCTGTGTTTTTTCAATTGATTTAAGCCAATTTTGCACCACTAAATCTGAAAATGACATCAGTTTCTCTCGATCAAGTCAAAAAAAATCTGATCTGACTAAATCGATTACATTTTTGTGACATTATCAGTTGATTTTTGTTAATATTTTTCATCCAAAATAGATTTTTACGAGAAAAAATCATTTTCTAACACAATTTATTGATTCAATGTTACAAACTTTGATTACTGTAAATTGAATAGTAGACATTGATAAAGGTAAGTACATGTAAATTGAATGTTACATCATCATTGTTCAAAATTCAGAGCTTCACCTTCCATTTATTTGAACCTCTAGAATGCTCAGCGGCAGGGATGTCTCTCTTCAGAGTCCAACAGTAATCAGCTATCATGACAATGTCATAAACTGGCGCATGCAAACTCTTCACAGGTCGAGAAATTTCAAGAAATAAAAAAGAATTTTGCATCATATGAAGCGAAAATACCCATACATGTAAACAAAAACGTAAAAAACAACATGTGGCCATACTTCAAAAAGTTGACCTGATTGAGCAAAACCAATGTGAGTTTTGGATTCAGCACATCAAAATTGTCCTAAATCAGCTAAAAAAAACTTAGACAATAAATTTGGTGTTGACCAGTGTAATCTTTGATAAAAAATGAGACAAAGTTGTCAGCATGTTTTTTGCCGACGTGGGATTCAATACAATGACTAGAAAAGTGCTCAGAGAGTGCATACCTCCACCCAGGCTCCTTCCGTCCCTCATGGATCACCTCCAAAATGTAATGGGTTCATGTGTAGGCCACGAGCCAGTTGTGGTGAAAATTGCATCAAAGTCTATTCAGTAGTTTTGGAGTATTGTTGCTAACACACTGTGAGAAGATAAGCGCCTTGGTGGAGGTATGTGTTTTCGTATCATCACCAAAATGTTATGGGTTCCTCTCTAGGCCAAAGACCACCATCCATCCATCCATCCATCCATCTTCTACTGCTTTTCCAGAGGTCCGGGTCACGGAGGCAGCAGTTCAAGCAGAGAAGCCCAGACTTCCATCTCCCCAGCCACCTGCTCCAGCTCTTCAGAGAGGATACCAAGGCGTTCCCAGACCAGCTGGGAGACACAGCCTCTCCAGCGAGTCCTGGGTCTGTCCCGGGGTCTCCTCCCAGAGGGACGTGCCCGAAACACCTCAAGTGGGAGATGTCCAGGAAGCATCCTGATCAGATGCCCATACCACCTCAACTGGCTCCTTTCAATGTGGAGGAGCAGCGGTTCTACTCTGAGCCTCTCCCGGATGACTGAGCTCCTCACCCTATTTCTGAGGGTGAGTCCAGCGATCCTACAAAGAAAGCTCATTTCAACCGCTTGTATCCGCGATCTCGTTCTTTCAGTCATTACCCAAAGCTCATGACCATAGTTGAGGGTAGGAACGTAGATTGACTGGTAAATCAACAGCTTTGCCTTAGAGCTCAGCTCCTTCTTCACCACAACAGACCGGTACAACGTCCGCATCACTGCAGATGCTGCTCCGATCCATCTGTCAATCTCTCGCTCCATTCTCCCCTCACTCGTGAATAAGACCCCAAGATACTTAAACTCCTCCACTTGGGGCAGAAGCCTGTCCCCAACCTGGAGAGGACAATCCACCTTTTTCCAGCTGAGGACCATGGACTTGGACTTGGAGGTGCTGATTCTCATCCCAGCCACTTCACACTTAGTAACAACCGTCCCAGTAAGAACTGTAGGTCATTGCTGGATGAAGCCAGCAGGACAACATCATCTGCAAACAACAGAGATGAGATCCTGTGGTCACCAAGCATGACACCCTCCGTTCCCTGGCTGCGCCTAGAAATCCTGTCCATAAAAATTATGAACAGGATCGGTGACAAAGGGCAGCTCTGGCAGAGTCCAACTCTCACTGGGAATGAGTCCAGCCAAGTGTTGGCAATATGAATCAAACTCTCACAACGGTCGTACAGAGACTGAATAGCTCATAACAACAAGCCCAATACCCCATACTCCCGAAGCACCCCCCACAAAAAACCATGAGGGACGTGGTCGAATGCCTTCTCCAAGTCCACAAAACACATGTAAACTGGTTGGGCAAACTCCCACGAACCCTCGAGGATTCTCAAGAGGGTAAAGAGCTGCTCCGATGTGCCATGGCCAGAACGAAAACCACATTGATCCTCCTGAATCCGAGGTTTGACTAACGGCCGGACTCTCCTCTCCAGTACCTTGGCATAGACCTTCCCAGGGAGGCTGAGGAGTGTGATCCCTCTAAAGTTGGAGCACACCCTCCAGTCCCCTTTTTTTGAAGAGAGGAACCACCACCCCGGTTTGCCATTGCAAAGGCACTGCCCCCAATCTCCACGCAATGTTGCAGAGGTGTGTCAACCATGATAGCCCTACAACATCCAGGGCCATGAGGTACTCAGGGTGAATCTCGTCCACCCCCGGGTCCCAGCCAGCAAAGAGATTTTTAACCACCTTGGCAACCTCAGCCCCTGTGACTGGCGAGTTGTCCCCCTCGTCCACAAGCCCTGCTTCCTCTGTGGAAGACGTATCAGTGGGATTGAGGAGATCCTCGAAGTATTCCTTCCACCGCCTGATGACATCCCCAGTTGAAGTCAACAGCACCGCATCTGCACCGTACACAGTGTGGACAGGGAGCTGCTTCCCCCTCTTGAGCCGCCGGACAGTTTGCCAGAATCTCTCTCAAGACCAACCAAAAGTCTTGTTCCATGGCCTCACCGAACTCCTCCCATACCCGAGTTTTTGCTTCAGCAACCATCCGAGCTGCACTTCACTAGGCCTGCCGGTACACCTCAGCTGCTTCAGGAGTCCCACAAGCCAACCAAGCTTGATAGAACTCCTTCTTCAGCTTAATGGCCCCCCTCACCACTGGTGTCCACCACTTGGTTCCAGGGTTGCCACCACGAGATGCCCCGACGACCTTGCGACCGCAGCTCTGGGCCGCTGCTTCAACAATGAAGGTGGAGAACATGGCCCATTCAGACTCCATGTCTCCAGACTCCCTCGGGATGTGGTTGAAGTTCTTCCAGAGGTGGGAGTTGAAGACCTCCAGGACAGGGGCCTCAGCCAGATGTTCCCGGCACACCCTCACTATACATTTGGGTCTACCAGGTCTGAATGGCTTCCTCCCCTGCCATCGGACCCAACTTACCACCAGGTGGTGATTGGTTGATAACTCTGCACCTCTCTTTACCTGAGTGTCCAAGACATACGGTCATAGGTCTGATGGCACGATAACAAAATCGATCATCAACCTGCGACCTAGGGTGTCCTGGTGCCAGGTGCACATATGGACACCCTTTTGCTTGAACATGGTGTTTGTTATGGACAAACTGTGGTTAGCACAGAAGTCCAATAACTGAACACCACTCGGGTTCATATCGGGCAGGTCGTTCCTCCCAGTCACCCCCTTCCAGGTTTCACTGTTGTTGCCCACGTGCGCATTGAAGTCCCCCAGTAGGACAATGGAGTCTCCAAGAAGAGCACCCTCCAGCACCCCAGTCACAGACTCCAAAAAGGGTGGGTACTCTGAACCATCATTTGGTGCATAGGGACAAATGATGGTCAGGACCCGTTTCCCAACCCAAAGGCGGAGGGAAACAACCCTTTTGTCCACTGGAGAAAACTCCAATATAGAGGCAGCAAGGTGGGGGGATACAAGAATACCCACCCCTGCTTGTCGCCTCTCGCCCAGGGCAACTCCAGAGTAGGCCAAGCTCCAGCCCCTCTCCAGGAGACTGGTTCCGGAACCAGAGCTGTGTGTTGAGGTGAGGCCGACTATATCTAGCTGGTATCTCTCAACCTCAGGCACCAGCTCAGGCTCCTTCCCCATTCCCGTTCCAGGCTAAGAATGATCCAACAGACTCTCATGATAAATACTAGAACATGGATTCAGTGTACCCCATCCGGTATGGGGTTACCAGGGCCCCACCCTGGAGCCAGGCCTGGGAGAGGGGCTCGATGGCTAGTGGCTGGTGGCCAGGTTTCCGCCCATGGGACCCAGCCGGGCTCAGCCCGAAGGAGTTACATGGGTCCGCCCTCCTGTGGGCTCACCACCTGCAGGAAGGACCATGGGGGTCTGGTGCTATGTGGATCAGGTGGCGGTCAAAGGCGGAGACCTTGGCGGTCTGATCCCAAGCTTCCTTAAAAGAACTAAACACTTGAAATATATCACTCTGTGTAATGAATCTCTATAATATGCTCAATTTGTTTAATTGAATTACTGAAATAAATCAACTTTTCCACACATTCTAATTTATTGAGGTGCACCTGTAGTAGAGGATGGATGGATGGATGGATGGATGGATGGATGGACTGTTTTGCCACATATGAGGATTGTGCAGGGATCAAGGTTTATGTGCTGAAAAATTCTTTCTTCCTTTCTAATATTGCAGCTGGCATCTTCCTAACCATTCTCACCACTTGATGTTTTGTCAGTGGTTCAAATACAGATTATAGCAACAAGAACCAATTAATTATGGATACCCCACTGGCTTCATTCATTGTATTTATGACAGCATCTATAATTTTGATGGACAGGTTTGTCTCCGAGCAGTGCTGAGTGATACTGCTACTCCTAAAGCTGCATATTACCAAGGTACTGTTTGTTTGTTTGTTTGAAAAAAATAAAATTAAGCTTCAAGGCACAAACAATATCGGTAGTAAACCAAATGATCCAATAAATATTACTCATGTTCTCGGTGGATTACCGAGGACACTATTGGAGACTTTAAAAAAACTAAAAATATTTTAAAGTCAATACACAGAGAGCCAAACATCACAGAGTCACTCCTGAATCATCTGCGGTGACACTACAGTTTCACCTGAAGACCGGCTCGCCTGTTCTCGGACTACATCCTGGTTAATCTGACCTTGTTTACAGAGTTTTTATCCTCAAACCCTGTGTGTACATGCCACTGATATGACTCTGTGTGTGTGTGTGTGTGACTGCTGTATTATGGCAGGGTCGATAAAAGAATCTGCCCGTGTGACACGACGGATTACTGCTGCCTGGTCTCATCCCAGAAAATGACCATGAGCCGGCACATGAGAAATGACAGCACCGCTCTGTTGCTCTCAGCCTCACTGGAGATCTTTTATTGAAGAGATAAAATTGTGAAGAAAAAAGCATTGAAAGTCTGCCTCTAGCACTGAAAGATTTTCACATAATTCTTTTTCCTTGTTGAAAAACCCCAAAGAGGCACTGCTGCATGTAGAGCCCCCCCCCACCCCCCAGAACTAAAACAAGACGATATGAGGATGCAGTTTTTAAAGATATTCAGTGGAGTACATGAGTACTGCAGAATAAACTTTGTCCCCCTCTGGTTCCACTGCAGATCTGATATGATAATTCAGTCCTTTAATGTCTTACGATTTGGCCCAAAAAAATAGATGAATTTGTTTCCAAGCACTGCCTCCTTAAGACTGACGTTGCTAGGTGACCGTTATAACCTTTCTTACCCTCTTGAGAAATTACACTGTCACCATTTTCTTACATCAAGATGAGATTGTTTTATTTGCTGCTACACAGCAGCAACATGAGTTCATTCATTCATTCTTATACCCCCTTTACACAGGGATGAGATCATTGAGAGATCCCTGAGTGAGTGGCAAAATGGCCAGATCTCCAAATGATCTTTCAATGATCTCTCAGAAATTGCCAAGATCTCTCAATGATCTCTCAATGATCTTTAGTGATCTCCACAATCTCCAAAGTTTTGACTCATTGCAAAACAATCTCTCACCAATCTCCATAGGGAAGTGATTTCTCAATAATCTTTCAACAGTCTCTCTGTGATCTCATCTATCTCCCAATGATCTCTCAGCAACCTTTCAATGAACTCTATTGGCCTTTCGTTAAATGCTCAGTGATCCTTCACTGATCTCTCAACCATTTCCAACAGACCAAAAGATCAACAGAGTTTATTGAAAGATTGCTGGGAGTTCATTAGGAGATCAATGAGATCATTGAGTGCTCACAGAGAGCGATTGAGCGACTGTTGAGAGCGATCACTTCCCTTTGGAGATGGTTGAGAGATTGCTTTGGACTGACTCAAAACAATCTCTCAACTGTGAAGAGCATGGAGATCACTGGAAGATCATTGAGAGATCTTGGCAATCACAGAGATTATTGAAATCTCATTCACTGAGAGATCTGGGTTTTTTTTTTCATCATTCAGTGATCTCTCAATGATCTCCATCCCTGTGTAAATGGGGTAGAAGAGCACTGGAAACCTCTCAATTATACATATTTGTGCCTATGCACCAAATGATGGTACATATTGGTTCCCCAACAAACTCTCAATGATCCCTCAGTGATCTCTCCTGGTCTCTCAGTGATCTCTCAAGGATCTTTCAAAGATCTTTTTAGATCACCATAAAATTCTTATAACAATCTCCCAAACATTTACACAGAAAATAACTTTTTGTGGCTTTAGGAGATCATTGAGAGACCAGGTCAATATTTGACCTCTCAATGGTCACCCAATGACCTCCATGTGTGTAAAGGAGCCCTAACAAGGACCTGTATGGAGATCCAACCCACAACCCAGGCATTATCAGCACCATGCTCCAACCAAGCTAACCAGTCTGTACTCCATTTTAAATGTCAGACAATAAATTAATATGATATTACATTAATACTCCATGGCTGTTAAATGTAGGGCTAAGAATATTTTACTTAATACTATAAAACAGGTTGGACTTGTATTGCTGCTTAAAACAAACAAATAAATATTAACATTTGACAACACTTGACTGACCAGTAACACTAATGCCTTAATAGTGTTGGTCATTCTGCCTGCATCACAAACAAGGGAAAGGAGTCTAACATATTACAAAATAAATACATAAATTAAAAAATTAGAGATTTAAAGATTCAAAGCTGTTTCTGTTGTGGGTACAGAACTGTTAGAAAAATTAAAGACAAACATACCCTCAACCTACGGCCCAAAACTACAGATATCTCAAATTAATCAAGTAAATAAGTACATTATTCTAAATAAGGAATTAAGAACAGTGTAGATGAACACATTGATGAGAACACAACAGTCTCTAGTGGCCAAACTGGGTCAGTGCAAGACAGCAGAAAAACTGTTCTCCAGCACAGGATTAAAATCTATCAAGGAAATATTTCTGAATAAAACTGCTAGACAAGTACAGAAGCGCCGCTACTGTACAACTAATAAAGCTGTAGTAATAGAGCTGCTTACATTGTCTGATGATATAAATACAGAGCAGAGAGGTAAAGGAAATGGGAATCAAGTTGTAATAATTGTTATTTTTAGCCGCTCTTCAAAGCAGAAATGCTTCAGCTCCTCTGTGAAGCTCCATCTGAGGAGCTAACCTGTGAAGGGAGGGGAAGTGACAAATGAAGGCTGACAAAAGCAGAGACTTTTCCGCTACAGCGTCTCCATTTAATCGGATGGATGTGGAGACTGTAGTTCCTGTTAAAGTGAAATGTTGGGATGGGGGCCAGACCTCACATGTGACAGCGATGTTCACCTCACATGATCTTCTGAGCAGAACATGTAGCCCACAGGAGACAGAAGCTGGGCATCATCACGGGCCAATAAGGCTGCTCTCTGTTTAAACAGTGACTAATGCCCACTGTCAGCTTGTGTAATAATACAGTAAATCACTGTGGGGGAGAGGGACAGACGCGCGGCACGGCAAGGCGAGGCAGCAGCCTGCTGATGTGCCGTTGACAGGCCGGTGGAGGTGGTGTGGAGGGAGGACAGGGAGGCGAGGGCTGATCGATGGGCTGTCAACAGATGGTGCTTGCAGGGGTGGGCGACAAATGACCTGCTGAGGTGCCCTCTGGGAACAGAGCAGTCCCCCCCCACCCCACCCCAAAAAAATGTAGTGAATAAGTCTGTCAGCAGCAGCCGAGGACAGAGAAGAGTCGGGGTGGGTATTTATTCAGGGAGGACAAAAAAAAACCCAAAACCTTATCATGGCCATGATGGTGGACGACACGAGCAGAAGACACTCTGTGTGAGCTCTGTCATCTCCAGATGGCAGTCGGAGCCACCAGTGAGAAGCTCTGTGTGTGTGTGCGTGCCCAGAGCTTGCAGCCTCACCCGCTCCACCTCTGCAACCATGGCAACATGGAGCAGGGGGTGCTGCTGAGGATGCGTGGCTGTCCTGAGAGGAGGAGCCACGCAGGGTGACCGCACGTGTCCCCCGGGTGCACTTTACCGCACGCTGGCTGACACACTGTGCAGTAAGAGCAGCACTGACACACAGCCAGGGTCGGTGTTACTGCAGTTTAGTGTTTTTAGATTGATGGGTCCTCCAGCTGATGCGTAAACGCTGATCTGATTGATCTCACACATGAACCCTGTCAAAGATGGTGGTAATCCCACCTTTCATAGTTTTTTGGGGGACAATTTCAGAAATGCTTAAATCTGCATAAATATGCAAAGATTTACATATGTTTGATGCTAAACATATTCAGGTCAGGAAAACTAGAGGGCCTGATGTACACACACTGCCACTGAAACTCTCCACCATATTACTTCGTGTTATTATTTCCACAACCACTAGAGGCTGCTTAGTGACCACTTAATGTCACAATGGCATTTGGGCAACTGATTGTACCTGATTTGATAACAAGGACACTGTAGTACCATATGTTGGTAAAATGTTTACAAAGTAGCCAGGTCATAATTACATTTGTTTTATCTTGAGATAGATAATGAATAAAATTAACAGAGTGGTGGACTAGTGGTAGAGCATTCAAAGATTCAGAGATTCAAAGATTTAATTTGTCAGTACTACTATACACACAGGACATACAGGAGAATTGAAATGGTGTTTCTCTCTCTCTTCAGTGATGTGTACAATATAAAAAAAGAAAAATGAATAAGGCTGGAAAAACAACAGCAGTCTATGTACAGTAATGCTACCCGTAGTGCAAATGCCGACAAAAGATAGACCCAGACCTCCCATAGTGCAAATAAAGAAAAAACGATAAACAATGAGACCCAGCAATCTTACATACAGAAAAGTAGAGCAGTAATACCCGTAGTACCAAGTTCAATGCTGTAGTAGAGGTGCAGACAGTGACAGACTGGACTGCACATGATCAGTATTGCAATGACAGACAGCAGCAGATATGGCATTTATGCAAATGTTTGCAGTAAAGTGCAGAGACAGTTGGTGATGCCGCCGAGGACACAGTCAAAGGACGGATAACTTTTTCACACATAAGGAGTTGTTCAGAACTCCTTATACAGAGATATAGAGTGATGATAATCAAGTAGAGTGATGCATTAAATGGATATGCACTAGTTCAAATGGAGTGATAATGGCCAAGACCTGGGGTAGAGAAACAGGAGACGACAGCCAAGATTTATAGAGTAGAGTGATGATATAGAGTGAAGTCAGAACTCCTTATACAAAGATATAGAGTGACGATAATCAAGTCAGTAGCAGTAATGCACCTGTAAGCTGGTTGCCAACCGCCAATCAAATCTAAAAGAAGAAGAAGTGCAGAGACATACAGCAGCGGATGTACTGTTGGTGTGCCAAGTCTTTCTGTGCCAACAGCTGAGGTAGTTGTGTGGGTGAGTGTGTTACAGTCCGGGGCGGGGGGGGGGGGGCAGAGTTCAGGGTCCTGATGGCCTGATGAATAAAGCTGTTTAGCAGTCTTGTGGAGTGGGACCGGAGGCTCTGGTACTTTTTCCACGAGGGCAGGGGGCTAAAGAGGGAGTGTGAGGGGTGGGAGGTGTCGCCTGCGATGTTGATGGCTCTGTAGGTGAGGCGGGTGAGGGAGATGTTCAAGAGGGGGGGTGAGGGGGCACCGATGATCTTGCTGGCTGCTTTCACTGTGTGTTGTAGTGTCTTTCAGCAGGAGGTGGTGCAGCTTCCATACCACACCGTGATGCAGCTGGTGAGGATGCTCTCAATTGTGCCCCGGTAGAATGAGCACATGATGGGGGTGGGACTCATGCTCTCCTCACTTTGCGGAGGAAATAGAAGTAGGTTTGAGCCTTCTTGGCCAGTGATGTGGTGTTGTTGGACCAGGAGAGGTCCTCAGAGATGTGCACTCCCAGGAACTTGGTGCTGCAAATCTTCTCCACAGCTGCTCCATCGATGATCAGAGGGGGATGCTGTGTGTGTCCCCTCCTGAAGTCGACCACAATCTCCTTGGTTTTTCCCACGTTCAGAAAGAGATTATTGTCTTTACACCACTGGAACAGTTGGCTCACCTCATTTCTGTAGTTGGCCTCCTCATTGTTGGTAATGAGGCCCACCATTGTCGTGTCATCCGCAAACTTGATGATGTGGTTGGTGTTGTAGGCTGGTACATAGTCATGGGTCAGCAGGGTGAAGAGCAGCGGGATGAGCACGCACCCTTGTGGGGCCCCTGTGCTCACTGTGGTGGTCTTGGAAGTGTTGCTGCCAACCCGCACATTCTGTGGCCTCCCTGTGAGAAAGTCCAGCACCCAGTTACAGAGAAATTTTGAGTCCCAAGTGTTTGAGTTTTTGTATTAGGTGCTGAGGGATGATTGTGTTGAATGCTGAACTGAAGTCCAAGAACAGCATTCGCACATAGTTCTTTGAGTCCAGGTGGGTGAGGGCTGGATGGAGAGCAGCAGAGATGGCATTTTCTGTGGATCTGTTTGACCTGTATGCAAACTGAGATGGGTCGTGGGAGGAAGGGAGGATGGACTTGATGTTCTGCATGACCAGCCGCTCAAAGCACTTCATTATGGTTGGGGGTCAGTGCTACAGGCTGGTAATTACCAGCTACAATGATTATAACGATTATAATTGTTGTAGCTGGATGGGATGGGCTTCTTTGGGACTGGTATTATGGTGGCAGTTTTGAGACATGTGGGGACAACAGCTTGAGTCAGGGAGATGTTGAAGATGTTGAAGCATCCACCCCACAGCCAAAAAAACATATAAAAATGCTACTTCCCGCCTTCTAGCTTGGTGCTCATAATCAAATGGGGAAAGGAAAGTTGGTTGCCCAGCCACAGAGGAGCATACGCCAGTGGAGTCCTAGTGCAGGTCCCAAGCCTGGTAAATGGGGAGGGTTTGCATCAGGAAGGGCATCCGGAGTAAAATTGTTGCCAAATCAAATATGCAGCTCAACATGATATCAGACGGTGATACGGTGTGGTGACCCCAGTAGGGAGCAACCAAAAGAAGAAGCAAATTAATATAACTGTGTATTAAATAAAACCTCAGATTATGAACTTGATAAATTAAATGTCTACCCTGGCCATTGATCAAGTGACAATCGTTTTCTTACAGACATGCAGCCTGGCTTCTTTTTTAACGAGGAATCTCTCCCAGTACTCAATAAGGAAGAATTAATTATTTAAGCCACTTTTCCACAATGGCTTTTTTTTTTTAGATCACAAACAGAATGTGTCTGAGGTTAATACTGAAACAAATCACCATGTTATATGGCAGCAGTGATAGTGACAGAACTAACGAAGATTCTAGCTCCCATTCAACATCACTTGTTTAGTTGACTTTTCCCACATAAATTTAGCAATTTTTTTTAAAAAATACTGTAATTACTGTTTTTGCAAGTATCATACGTAGTACAAAAAAGAAAAAAAATAAAATCTACCACAGTCCTGTGAACAAGTATGTGCCCCTTTCTGATTTCTTAAATTTTTTGCAGATTTGTTGTACTTAAATGTTTCAGATGAAAAAGCAAATTTTCATATTAGACCAAGATATTCTGAGTAAACACAAAGGGCAGTTTTTAAATGACAGTTTCATTTATTAAGGGAAAGAAGGAATCCTAACCTACCTGGCCCTATGTGAAAAAGTAATTTCCCCTCTTATTACATCATGAATTATCTATGATTAACCACATTTTTTGTAAACCTGGGTTTAATTTCACGAGGCACACCCAGGGCTGATTACTGCCAAACCAGCTGAGCTTTACAGGGAAATTACTTTTTCACGCAGAGCCAGGTAGGTGTGGATCGCTTTTTTCCCTTAATAAATTTAATTTAATTTAAAACTAATTTAAAAACTGCGTTTTGTATTTACTCAGATTATGAAACATTTAAGTGTGGAAAAATATGCAAAAATATAAGAAATCAGGAAGGCAGAAATTGTTTTTCACCACACTGTATGTGCTCAAACATTTAGTGGACTAATTTACAGAAGAAACCGCATACCAGCATGATGAACAAATATTCCTTCTAGTCTATAGAAACAGAACAAGGACGATCAGGTGACGTCAGACAAAACAGGTTAACATTTGCTTTCTGCATCTTAGTACAATATCTAAGTGATCTGTAATGCTACATTATTGTACAAAAATACATGTTTTAAACATTTTAACCGCCACTGGCTTCATACTTCAATGTGTGCTTCAGTGTGGTGTGTAAGTTAGGCAACACATCTGTTTGAGCACATTTAAAGTTACCTCATAGAAAAAGAAGAGTTAAAAGTTTCTGACATCAAACACGGTGACATCAGAGTGGCGGAGGTATTAGCAATGCATCTGTTCATTCGTTGGCTTTCTTAAAGCAGTACTATGTAGGGTTATTACCTTTAAATAATGTTTCCACAATTATTTTGATGGTCCATCAACCTCTGACCAGGTGAATGTTGCTTCCTCCATAACCTGCAACAGCTCTGTTCTCGGTCAGAGCACACGACTGTAGCCACCAACAACTGAGCTGTTGGGACTGAGGTCATAGTCACCATAGTTGTAGTCTTTTCAGTGTTTCTGCCAGGAACAAGAAACGTACATAGTGCTGCTTTAGCCACTGAATCCTTTTGTTTTGGGGGGGGCTGGAGCCTACTGCAGCTTCTTTGGGTGAGATTCAGGCGAGACCCTGGACAGATCACCAGTCCATTAGAGAAAGAGAGGCAACCATTCACTCTCACATTCAAACCTATGCACACTTTAGAATCCTCACTTAATGCCATTTTGCATATATGTCTTTGGACTTTGGGAGAATATAAGTCCACAAAGTTAGTCCTCAACTGGTCAGCTCATGGATCCAAACCCAGAGCATTCTGGTGTGACCCAGCTGTGCTATACACTGCATTGTTACGCTGCCCTGTGCATCGATAAAGAAATTTAACATTATAAATGCTTGTAACTCACACAACTTCTCTTTAAAAGGTTCTACCATTTCTCCGCCTTTTTTTAAAAAAAAAAATTCTTCTTCTTTGTGCCTGGCTGGCCTGGCGTAAACTGCTTCCAACACTGCCCCCACCATTTCTGCTGGTACTACATTTGATTCCTATCTGTACGCTTCCAAAAAAGTGCAAAAATATGCACAAAGTGAACACAGGGTACAGACAGACAGCTCTGTTTGTCTCAGCATGTGTAACGTACAGAATAAAAGAGCCTAACGTTTTTCGAGTGCTACCACAGACATGTATATAGCCACAATAATAATAAAGCTAAACATGACCATGTGTGAAAATACTACACAAAAATGACTTTGTTTTACAAGCTACTATACGTTATATAATTGTCTCTTACTATGATTTACTCATTAAAGTGTAATAATTTGGTTTTGCATCATCCTCATGCAACATAATGAGTGATATGCAAATGTTGAATGTTTCATGAGTAGATCACCCTATTATTCATATAAATTATTAACATCTAGAAAAGAGAGAATGATATTTTTTCTATTCCTTTTTTCACATGGGTATAAAGTTGCATATGTAGTTATCTGCATTGTGGAACTATGGCTTCGTCTCTCGACTTCTGATCATTTTAGATCAGCGCAGCGAGCAGCAAATCCATAGGCAGCCTTCAGCTGGCAATGATCACCTGAGGCCTACAGTTAGTCTTTTCTCAGCGATAATGAGGACAGCCTCACACATCTCACTGCTCTGTTTCTTTTATCTGGCTGCTCTTGTTGAGCTCCGTGTGGCTGATTTATCTGAGCTCCGGACCTCAAAGGAAGAGCAGCGCTAAACTAAGACTTGGGAACCAGGCCAAGCGGTTTTACTCAGGTCTGGCGTGTCTCTCGGTAGAAAGTACGTTTCGGGGGACATATGAGGACAGACGATGTGTATGTGTGTGCTTGTGTGACTGCGAGGCCTGGCTAGTCAGATCCAATGTTAATTCTGTTTTGAATTTAAGCCACATAGTCAAGGTGACTCACTAACTTCCATTTCCTGTGATGCAAAACAGAATCACAAAATTAACCATGCAGGAAAATTTCCTTGTATAAATAATGATATCCCCAACTGGCAGCTTAAGCCAGTTTGTTTGAAGATCAGTTAATAATGAAGCATTTGAGCCTGTAGAGCATCTTCTGACATGCAATAGTTAAATTACAAACATACAGAAATTAGACAGGTGCAGCTCTTTGATGGTTTCAGTGAGCTTCCATCTCCGGGGAGAGTATCACATTTTCTCTGTGTAGTAGGGGCACCATTATATTTAAGAAGAGTCCATTAGAGCTAAAACTAAAATACATTCTGAATGGACTTTCATTAAAAAAAAAAAAAAACGGGCTGGAATAATAAAGCACTAATGCATTATGGCGCGGCATACCACTCAGCAATTAAGATGGCTCTGTGGGAAATACTCTTTTGCTAATGATTAGTGCTTATAGTCACAATCACAGCCTCTGTAATAAAAGTACAATTCAAAGTGGGGGTTTTGATATTTGGGCAGTAAAAAAAAAATGATGTTTAAATGTCCCATTTTTGCTATTTCCAGAGATCAGTTTTAAGTTTTAATGACATACAGTATATATATACAGTATATATGATGTGGCAAAGTTTTCTTTTCCCCCTGACCAATCACACACGGCCAGGCTACTAAGCTAAAAGCTAACACTAATTAGTTATACTTGGCCTTTAAAGGGCCTGCCTCACCATAGCTGCCATTTGTACAAAAAGCAGGACAGCACATATCGATCATCTTCAGTGTTTGTCTAATAACAACTGGTAACCTGCCGTGTCCATGACTAGCAGGTGTTGCTCTTATTGTTAGCACTGAAGCTAACAGGCGCATGGCTTGGAGAACTCTGGGCATGGATTGGATCGATATCACAGCCAACAGCACAGTGATGGTTATGTTTCAGTGATGCAAGAAAATACAACCCAGAAGAGCTTCTGTCACAGTGGATCAATATGTTGGAGTAAACGGAGATCTTAATATTTTTATGGTAATTTTTTTATGGTAATCATGTGATCAACATTAAAGATGGTTAAAACCACAGATGGGGACTTGAGTCTAAAACTTGGGACTCAAATCACACTTAAGTCACATTTACAAGGACTTCCGACTTGATTTGGACTCGTGATTTGGGACTTGTGAACAATCTTTCATTTTTAATGTCATGGAAAAATATCCAAAACAATGAATTTCCTTTAGGAATAAAAGTCAGGAGATTTTCACTGTTAAAACAACACGGATAATTGGATCCATGAAACATGATGTCATAATCTGCCTTCCAGGCAGACATACGGTTGAAGAGCGGACTCAAATGCTGGCAGAGTGTGGTGCAAAAGATGTAGATTTATTAAACAAACTCAAGAAAACACAAAGGCAGCATGTGAGCTGAAAACAAAAACCAAACTGGGGCAGGCAAAACACGAGAGCTAGGCAAGGCAAAATTAAACTTACATGGAACGTTCAGGAACACGGACTAGGAACATTGACAGAGGATTGGAGACGAGGACACAACACCGAGCACAAACACAGACTGACACAGATAAGGAACTCACAACTGCAAGACACAGGACAGCAGGGAGAACAATCAAGGGCTGAACAGGTACACATGAGGAAGAGTGGCTATAGGTATGGAAACATGAGGGACTGGAGGCAATAGGTGAAGAAATATGCAAACAAGACTATAATGATGACAAGGGATGACACAACATGACTAGAGACACAAGGACAATAATACTGAACGGTAAAAATAAACAAGGATCAAACAATCATTATATTGCAAGGAATCTGTGTCTGTGTGTCTGTTCCGCGCATATCTTCCGAACCGTTCGCCAGACTGGCCTCAGATTTTATACATGTTTTGCTGAGGTTATGAGGGTGTGCATCACTGAATTTCAGCCTCCCTGGATATGCATAAGTTTAGGAGGGGAAATCTTTAATGAACATCCATGGGGAGCTGTGGATGTTCATAGCTATGACATAGCTATGACATAGTTATGACATCATAGACGTGCGGACATGCATCTATGATGTCATAGAGAGATCATCACTGAACAAGTGGTGATGTCAAAGACCAAAGGCAGGTTTCACCATGGTTACTGTTGCCATGGTAACAGTAAATTTCTATGGCCATGCAGAAATACTTGCTTATACTTGGTTTCTACGGGCATGCATGAGTATGCACTAGTATAACCAAATACAAAAAGACAACCATAACACAGACAACAGGGGATGACATGACGTGACAGACTAATGATCGGGGAGCACGATGAATAATAATGGTGATAATAATAATGATTACTCAAAGAGAAAAACAAAGAACCCAAAATGAACATAAAGTGTGGGCACAGTCTCTGACCATGCCCCGATCATGACATGACTGTTTCTCAAGGGAAAAAAAATCAGTTTTAGGTGGAAAATGCAGATATTAAATTGATAATCAGAAGTTTCAATGTCTTTACAGAATTTCATCAGATATCCAACTGCTGACCAGTTCTGTTACTAAATGCTAAAAGATAAAGGATAATGCAGTACATATTTTAAATTCCTTAGTACAACCACAATGTGACTTAAGATTTGACTTGGACTTGCAAAAAATGACTTGTGAACATCTCTGGTTAAAACCCACAGATAAACCATGTTTTAGTGAATGGAACCTTTAAAGTGACCAAGAGTTCAAACCCTAAAAGTAAAAATGGTGTTTCCATGAGTTTTAACCTTATAAAATACATCCATGGCTTGCATGTATACCAATTAGAATATGAAAACTTGGTCCAAGTGTGGTCACCCTAGCATCATTTCCTCTTCAGTTAGAGCACGGATACACAAAGAGACGGATGGACGGACAGATACGCAGATTCAGGTGACCGCCCTACCAGCATGACTCCGTCCATGTGGGTAACAAGGAGATTATACTTCCTGGATTTTGTGGTTTAACAAAAGAACAAGTCCTACCTTTAGCTCCCTTCCAATCACAGTCTGCCTTGACTGTAGGCTAAGCCTCGCTATGTATAATTGGATTACAGGGTGCAATTAAAAATCCTTTACACACTCAGATTAGGAGCTAATTAATATTAATGAGCAGACTGGAAACTGAATGTTTCAGAGAGGTACTGTATATACAGACAGCCTTTTTGAGGAGCTGTAAAACAACACATAAGTGATTTTAGCAGTAACATATCTATCCTTAATGATGTCAAAACTTAAATTTAATGCCCCGATAATGTACCATATAAGACCTTTAAGAGTACATCTAAATTCAGGACATTCAGGGCAGCAGGTTGCTTCATGGTTGCAACACATGCCACAGAACCACAGCGGTCACTGGTCTGGCTCTCGACTGGGGCAGTCCTTCCTGTGTGTCTCTCACCTACTCTTCACCCACCCTATTTCCCCAATTGTCTCTTAACCATCTGTCCAGCAGAGGCAAAAATAGATCTTAAAAAAGATGCTTTTAAATAACTCTGAGAGATGGTAACTCTAACGATGCTTTCACACCTAAATTTGTTTAATTTGGTCTGAATCAGTTGACAAGTTTGTTACTTTGTATTATTTTCTCCTCAGTTGGGTCCCCTTTCACACAGGCAAAAATTGAGGCAGACCAAACTGCGTCACGTTAAATCCCGTGAGACTTACGTCAGATCATTCTCCGTTCTTATTGGTCAGATTTTTTCTGCCGCGAGAACAGGAAAGGTAAATACAGCAAGTAGGATGACTACCATGTATTTATGCATTTCTGGGAGAAAATAATACAAATCGTAGCGTAATCTATGGGGGGTTCATTGCCCTGGTTATTGTTTATTACATACGTGCATATACCACTTTCGGCAAATTGTACAGTTTGAAAATGAAGTGCTGCTACGGATGGGAAATAACATGTTAACGTTCATTAATCCTCCAGAACCGTGACGTGCTCAGTCACAGATATTTTCAGAGATCTATCAGGTATGTACAGTGACATAAAATGTTTTACCGTTTGCCGCTGGTCCCATTTTAGTGCGGTCGCTTTCTCACCTGCAGGACCACACCAGAGTTCGCCATTTAATTCAAACCGAGACCACCTCTGGTACGGTTGTTTTGGTACGCACTTGAGTGCGATTACCGTGCTCTCACCAGACAAAAGGAACCGCACTAACGGAGGAAACAAACTTGAGTTCGATAGAAACGGACTAAAGCCTGCGAGTGTGAAAGCACCCTAAAAAAGGTTCATCCTGCAGAGACTATATTTAGATAAAGATAATGTTTTAAAAAATTTCTCTACAAGCAGACTTTGAGATGAATGATAATTGATGAGGAGGATATTTATGTATTTTACTGTTAATTTTATTTCATGGGTAACAGCTGAAGAGGTTTCATTTTGTTGAATGGTTATATAATGAATGAAAGTCTGGATTGAATCTTTGATCATAACTAATGATTTTAAAGGATACGTTTGATAGGTTTGTTCTCATTTTTAATAAAACAATTCAGAAGACAGAACAAACTAATTTACTGTATCTTACATATTTTTTAACATCTACTGATTTACGTTCTACAGTAGAAAGTCCCAGCCTTTGTCTCACTGGATGATTATTTGTTGTGCTTTCTAGAGTTGTGGGATTAAAAACATTTTCCCTTTTCTCACTGTGGTCCAGTCAACAATGAAAACTCCATCATGGCTAAAGGTGAGCCTTCTTGTTGCTTTAGGCTAATGTGTCTACCACGAGCCTTGCACAGTCATTGTCACTTTTCACTGTGACACAAACAAAGAGAAATGTTTTTTTTTTATCTGCACCCATACAGGAAATGTCAATAGAGGCCGGGTCACGGACGGGTCTTGAGGTAAGAGTGCAAAAGGAAAAATGTCAATCTATTCCACCTTTATGTCCATGAGTTAATGAGGGGTATTGGTGGGGTTCCATTTACAGTAAAGAGTAACGAGGAGGAGAAAGAACCAGCGCTGATATCTCCCTAGGTGATTCAGACTCGAACACAAACTACCGACACACAGAGTCGGCAGGAATTAATCAAGCCCCCAACACACAGGCACACACAGGCGCACATCTCCTACAAACAAAGACGTGTGTCCTCCGAGCTCGAGAGCTTGGAACAATAGCAGCAGCAAACAAATGAAACAGTTGTTTACAAAAAATCTAATTCTCTCCATTTTTCATTATGCCGCCTCACACAGCTCCTTCTGCCTCTGGAACTGGAGGTTCTTATAAACCAACAACTGTGGAGGTAAATATTTGGACAAATAAATGAAATTACTGAAATTTCCAAGTCACGATTTTTACTCGTTCAATCAGCAAAATAAATGAGGACAACAGCAATGCGGTGAAACTTTTCCCGAGGAAGGAGAAATTGGAAGCAGCACTCGCTGAAATGGCCCCCCTCATCTCCTGAGGCAAAAGACAATTTCATGCTCCAGCACGACTTGGGGGGCTTGAGACTAAAGGTGACCTCCAGGTTAACAGTGCAAACTTAATAAATATGTTTGAAATCTAGCAGCACAGCAACAGCTCTCAGTTTAAAAACAATTAAATGAAGCAACAACGTGCCAGTTAATTTAAATGTGGATAATCTTAAAATGACATAAGGGAGTGTGACTTCTTCTACTACAAATCCCAATTCCAATGAAGGTGGAACATTGTGCAAAACATAAATAAAAACAGAATACAATGATTTGCACATCCTTTTAAACCTATATTCAACTGGATACACTACAAAGACAAGATATGTAATGTTCAAACTGTTAAACTTTATTGTTTAGGTTTTTTTTTTTGAATTTTGAATTTGATGCCTGCAAAACATTCCAAAAAAGCTGGGATGGGGCAAGAAAAGACTGGGAAACTTGAGGAATGTTCAAAAAAACACCTTTTTGGAACATTCCACAGGTGAACAGGTTAACTGGAAACAGGTGAGTGTCGTGATTGGGTATAAAAGGAACATCCCCAAATGGCTCAGGCATTCACAAGCAAGGATGGGGCAAAGTACACCACTTTGTGAACAACTATGTGGGCAAACAGTCCATTTCCCATTGTACAGTTGTGGGGAATTTGGGGATTTCATCGTCTACAGTCCATAATATCATCAAATGATTCAGAGAGTCTGGAGAAATTTCTGCATGTAAGCAGCAAGGCCAAAAACCAACATTAAATGACTGACTTTCAGTCCCTCGGGCAGCACCGAGGGACTGAATATACTGTATCAACAACACCCAGAAACGCCGCCGGTTGCTGTGGGCCTGAACTCATCTGAGATGGACTGATGCGAAGTGGAAAAGTGTGTTGTGGTCTGACGAGTCCATATTTCAAATTGTTTTTGGAAATCACGGACGTCATGTCCTCCAGGCTAAAGAGGAACAGCACCATCCAGACTGTCATCAGCATTAAGTTCAAAAGCCAGCATCTGTGACGGTATGAGGTGTGGTAACTTGCAAATCTGTGAAGGCACCATTAATGCTGAACAGTACATACAGGTTTTGGAGCAACATGTGCTGCAGTCCAAGCAACGTCTTTTTCAGGGACGTCCCTGCTTATTTCAGCAAGACAATGCCAAGCCACATTCTGCACATGTTACAACGGCGTGGCTTCAGAGTAAAAGAGTGTGGGTACTAGACTAGCCTGTCCGCAGTTCAGACCTGTCTCCCATTGAAAATGTGTGGCTCTTCTTCTTCTTCTTCTTCTGGCTGCTTCCTTTAGGGGTCACCCAGCGGATCATCTCACCCTATCCCTTGCATCTTCCTCTGTAACACCAACCCTCTTCATGTCCTCCTTCACTACATCCATGGATCTTCTCTGCAGTTTTCCTCTTTCCTCCTGCCTGACAGCTCCATCTTCAACATCCTTTGTCCAATATATCCACTATCCCTCCTCTGCACATGTGCAAACCATCTCAGCCTTGCCTCTCTTACTTTGTCTCCAAACTGCTCAACCTGAGCTGTCCCTCTGATATACATTCATTTAAAGTTTATCAGTTTGAACACTAAATATCTTGTCTTTTAGTGTATTTAACTGACTGTGGGTAGAAAAGGATTTTAAACCACTGTATTCTCTTTTTATTTACATTTTACACAACGTCCCAACTTCACTGGAATTGGGGTTTGTAAAACCACCACTCTCAGCTCAGCCAGCCTTATCACTGCATTCACAATGTGTCAGACATCAATAATTCAGAGGAGCGCATTTGTGTTTGGAGTAGGGCTGATATGGTGTAATCAACAACCAAGCAACAAATGTCTTAACGTGTCCCGCCTCCATGCAGGCAGACAGCATGCCAGTTTGGAGTCAAGGCAAATAATACAATGCAGATGATTCCTCTTCTAGGTTTCTCTTCCATGGTTTACAAGGGACTAATTAATCTAACAGACAATGCTATCTCACAAAGTTTCAGAAATATTTTGCCTACTTATCTAGTCAAAGTCAAATATTTCAAAGTGTCCATGCCATTTTTGTTAGCCAACAAGGATTAAACTTTGGACTTGAGATCATCAAATAAATGTCTACTAAATGCTCCAAACATAGTATAACTGAAGCTCTGCAAAAACACCCCAATATTTGAGTGTCTATGGGTGGTTAATGCACCAGCTGTGATTTGCCTATCCTTGTTTTGGGAACAATAACTAGCTATGATTGAATAAAGACATTTTCCTGGTTGTACCATGTACATCAATGCAACATAGCTCTCTTTCATTTTGTGTTCAGTCATGTGGATCATGCTGCAACAGGTAATTAGCTAAAGATTCAGTAATGCCATCATCTTAGAGGAAAACCTTTCAACCCAAAAGCACAAAATCAGCTTCTGTTCAGATGTATCCATCATTTTGATTCTTACAGCCTGTAACAAATAGACCAGTATGTGATTTATAGGCTACGCACATGTCTGACTCTTCTTCCTCACAATATCAGTCACATTGTCATTTCAGTGTCTTCTTCACATTAGAGGCTTTTGTTATACCTGCCAACTGACTCCTAATGACCAAAATCAGGTACAAATATGCACACATGCAACGCCGCCCAACTCCAATTTATCACAATGTGGATACGATGTTCAGTGTTTGCAGGGAAAAAATGAGAAACCTGGTAACTTAGCAGTCAGCAATCTTCTCTTGGTATTCACTAATTACTCTGTTAGACCTGTGGATATCAGCAGAAAACAGTGGATGAGAAGAAAGTTTGAATTTTTCACTCCATTCCATACGCAGTGCTGTGAGAAGGATCCTCCCCTTCCTGATTTCTAATATTTTTGCATATTTGTAACACTTAAATGTTTCAGGGCATCAAAAAAATAACATTAGACAAAGATAACATGAGAAAATACAATATGCAGTTTTTAAATGATTATTTCATGTATTAAGGAAAAAAAGTTGCCCTAACCTACTTGGCCCTATGTGGAAAAAGTAACTGTCCCCCCTTGTTACATCATGAGCTAAGTGATTAACCACATTTTTTGGAAAAGCTGAGTTCAGTTTCACTAGCCACACCCGGGCCTGATTATTGCCTAATCTGCTGAATCTAAAGAATCTAAAGAACTGCAGGCCTCAGATGGACATTGGTCCATGACTTAACAATAAGAAAGAGACTGGGCAAAAATGGCATCCATGGGAGAGTTCCAAGTCAAAACCACTGCTGATCAAAAAGAATACAAAGACTCATCTCACGTTTGCCAAAAAAAAAAAAAAAAATCTTGATGATCCCAAAGACTTTTGGGAAAATATTCTGTGGACTGATGCAACAAAAGTTGAGCTTTTGATAGGCGTGTGTCCCATTACAACGGACATAAAACTAACGCAGCATTTCATAAAAAAAACATCATACCAACAGTCAAACATGGTGGTGGTAGTGTGATGGTCTGGGGCTGCTTTGCTGCTTCAGGACCTGGACGACTTGCCATAATTAATAGAACCATGAATTCTGCTCTCTACCAGAAAATCTCGAAGGTCCAACCATCAGTTTGTGACCTCAAGCTCAAGCCCTCTCCACTGTGGTTGAATTGAAACAATTCAGCAAAGAAGAGTGGGCCAAAATTCCTCAACAGCGATGTAAAAGACTCATTGCAATTATTGCAAAATGTCTGATTGTAGTTGTTGCCACCAAGGATGACACAACCATTTATTAGGCTTAGGAGGTAATTGCTTTTCCACATAGAGCTAGGTGACCGGAGTGGTGGCCTAGTTGGTAGAGCATCTGCCCCACAAACAGGGGGCCGGGGTTCAAATCCAGGCTGAGTCATACCAAAGACCATATTTAAAAAATGGTACTTTCCACCTTCTAGCTTAGTGCTCATCATAATGGAACAGGGAAAGGAAAGTTTACACACAGAGCTCCCAGATGACTGACCCCAAACTGTAGCTTTCACTACACACAGTAGCTGTGTGGCCTAGGGTCCATGAAATGGGGATAGGCGCCGCCCCATACACCACAGGTGTGGAAGGGATTAACTTACTGTATAGAGCTAGGAAGGTTTGGATCGTTTTTTCCTTTAATAAATGAAATTATCATTTAAAAATTACGTTTTGTATTTCCTCAGGTTATCTTTGTTTAATATATGCATATACTGATGATCTGAAACATTTAATTTTGACAAATTTGCAAAAATATAAGATACTGTCAGGAAGGGGGCAAATACTTTTTCACAGCACTGTATGTCCTAATTGTGTGATTAAGCTGCTGCCTATTTTGACCAGGACACACTTAAAAGAAAAAAGATTTAAAGGCGGCAGCACAGCAACTCACCCTTGGCCGGGGGATCCTGGGTTCGATCCCAGCCCCCGACCAACAGTGATCTGTGTGGAGTTTGCATGTTCTCCCCGTGTCTGCGTGGGTTTACTCTGGGATTTCTCCGGTTTCCTCCCACGTGCCAAAAACATGCATGTTAGGTTAATTGGCATCAAACTGGGGATTCTAAATTGTCCTTAGGCATGACTGTGAGAGTGAATGACTGTCTGTCTCTCTGTGTTGGCCCTGCGATGGACTGGCGATCTGTCCAGGGTCGACCCTGCCTCTCGCCCAAAGATGCTGGGATAGGCTCCAGCCCCCCTGCGACCCGAAAAGGATTAAGTGGAAGAAGATGAATGGCATCAAAGTCTGTCCATCAGTTTTGGAGTATACACACTAACACACTGTGAGAAGATAAGAGCCTTGGCTGAGGTATGCATTCTCAGATCATCACCAAAATATAATGGGCTCCCCTCTAGCCCAAGAACCACCTCTGGTGAAAACTTCACCCAAATCCATCCAGCAGTTTTTGTGTAATCCTGCTGCACAAACACAAACAAAGCCCTTGGTGGGGGTATGCACTCTCAGATCATCACCAAAATCTAATCATCTGTTCGCCGCGCCATTACACACCTTTCCTGAAAATTTCATCAAAATCCGTTCATAACTTTTTGAGTTATGTTGGTAACAGACAGACAAACAGACAGACAAACCCCGGTAAAAACATCACCTCCTTGGCGGAGGTAATAAAACACAATTTCCTCTTTTTAGCCCCCCCCCCCCCGTTGACAGCCAAAGTAATAAAAAACCAACAGTTCCTGAATCTGTCTTTCATAAATGAAGGACTATAACTTCTCCTCATGAAGCTGTGAGGGATGCAGCAGACAGACGTGTGTTGTCGCCGTCAGTAACCAGCAGTTGCGAGGTTGCAGCACCTCCGCAGACACACGACAGAAGAGAAGACGCTAAGTTGGATGATTTTAGGACTTTTATCATCATCATCGCCATCATCAGTCGCTGAGAGCATCAGACGCCATAAAGCCGCTCTTCTGCTCTACATATAACACGCTAGAGTTTGGACAGATTCCCAGCATCACACAAGTTAAGCTTTTAAAACTTTTTTGGTCTAAACGTGAGCGCGGCCACATAAGCCCCGCATCACCACCGACCCCATAAGGCCTGGCTGGCGGCGTGTTCACGTCCACGCGCGCTTGCGTGTGGGAATATACAGTATCTGAATGGTTCACGTGGGTATGGATAAAAATCACAGAGAATCAATAAGGGGTGTCTTACGTCCTCATCCTCCCGCAGGCCTTTTCTGCGGTACTGGACGTGGGGTCTGCCGTCGCTAAGTTGATGGGGGGTCTTGGCTGCGTTCTCCTCGTCTGCGACCTGTCCGCCCAGAAGGCGGCTGGCCTCAGGTGGGTGCGGAAAGGAATTGGTGGTGTTGATCTTTCCAGTGAATCTCTGGTACAGCGAAGCCATGGTATCAGTCCGGTTCAGGCAGAGATAACTTACAGCATGTCAGATTCGGCTTTTCTTTTCTTTTTCTTTTTTTTTTCTTGCGCGCTTCGAAGCGAGCCGATGGCAGGCGGCCAGTTTTTTTTTTACCTCCGGGATGGAGCGGGAAAAAAAGAGGAGGTGAGGATATTTAGCGAGTAAATAAGCATCAGTGGATAGTGGATGACTCACAGCGTGGGGTGACAGACCGATACAAAGCCGGGCTCCTTAGCAGCGATGTCCTTTTCTCGGCTCCCAGACGCGCGCTAGACTGGTGGGCTGTAGGTGTCAATAGTTCTCTGCTCTGTATTCACAACACGTTGTCTCCCCTCTTCAGCTTCCTGTTGCCTCCTCGCAGTGAGATAGCAGGCGGATGCACCGAGTTTCCATCAGATAGTCCATCCCCATCACACTCAGGGTGACTGTCCAGAAGAGAGAGGGAGACAGAGAGAAACCCCGAGATGCCGAGCCGACTCGCTCTTTTTTTTTTTTTTTTGGCTCGCTTCCTACCAAGCTAACCTCGCGTACACATGCGCGCACTACTGGTGTGAAGGACGCAGAGAGCCCGCGGTGCTCTCCGCGGACGCGCTCTGCATGAGAAGTGACCCACGGGGGGAGGACGGGGGGATGGGGGGGGGGGGCGCTACAATTACAGCTCTGCTGTCACCGCGCTCCTTTGGGTGCTCCTTTACGCACGGACAGGCGTGAGATGCGCAGCTCCATACGTTCATTGATAACGATTAAAAAAAAAAAAAAAGGCACCAGTTAACAACAAAAGCGCCGCTCATTTGTAATTTTAAAATCCCTTCCGTAAGACAGGATGCACGCGGGTCCCAGGACGGAGCTCGAGTGCCTCTCTGCGGCACGCGATGTTAGGACAGGATGACCACAAATAAATAAATAAATAAATGCCTCGTTTATTGCCCCAGAGGTCAGTCAGTTGGCTAGAAGTTGTGCTCAAGTATAAGAAGCGTTAACGTATTAGTTTATCCATCAATCCATCCATCTTCTACCGCTTCAGTAGAAGATGGATGTCACACCCGGACAGTTTTGTGGTGGTTGCGGGGGATTTTAACCACACCAGCTTAAAGACTGTGCTCCCCAAGTTTAAACAATGTGTAGACTTTAAGACCAGAGGAGAGAATATGTTGGACTTAGTGTACACAAACACAGATGCATATAAAGCGTTACCCCGCCCCCATCACGGCCATTCTGGTCACATGTCTGTGATGCTGGTTCCTGCCTACAAACCTTTATTGAAGCGCAGCAGGCCAGCAGTGAAACAAATCAGGATTTTGCCAGAGAGTGCAACCTCTGCACTGCAAGACTGTTTTCATCACACAGACTGGAAGGTCTTCAAAATAGCAGCCTCCCAGGAAGACAGGACAGATGTGGAGGAGTATGCTGATTCGGTCACCAGCTACATTGCGAAGTGCACAGAGGATGTCACTACAGTGAAGACCATCACTATGCGGGGTAATCATAAGCCCTGGATGACTGCAGAGGTGCGCTCGCTGCTTAAAGCCAGAGATGCAGCGTTCAGAGCGAAGGACAGGATTGCCCTCCGCTCAGCCAGGTCTGCACTTTCAAAGGGAATTAAGGCGGCAAAGCGCGCCTATGCGGAGAAAATCCAGGGACACCTCTGTGACACTAGGAACACCAAGCAGATGTGGCAGGGAGTTCGGACACTGACGGGCTTTAAGTCTAGGCAGGGGGTCGATGATGACGACGCTTCGCTTCCAGACAGGCTTAACGACTTCTTTGCACGTTTTGAAGCATCAAACTCGACAATCAGAGGGAGGGCCGGCCCACTCCCACCATCGGTCGGACCAGCTTTTACCATTAACACAGCGGACACACGGAGGACCCTATCCAGAATCAACCCACGCAAAGCTGCAGGTCCAGACAACATTCCGGGACGTGTGCTCCGAGACTGCGCGAGCGAGTTGGCGGATGTCCTGACTGACATTTATAACATCTCCCTGAGTCAGGCCATCGTTCCCAGATGCTTCAAGATCTCTATCATTGTACCGGTGGCAAAGAAACCAGTGGTGTCCTGTTTGAATGACTATCGTCCTGTTGCACTTACACCAATTGTGATGAAGTGTTTCGAACGGCTTGTCAAACCACACATCACAGCCTGCCTCCCTGCATCACACGACCCGCTCCAGTTTGCATATCGTTCAAACCGCTCCACGGAGGATGCTATAGTCACCACCCTACACTCTGTCATCACCCACCTGGACCAGAAAGACACCTACGCCAGACTCCTGTACATTGATTTCAGTTCAGCATTCAACACCATTATTCCCCAGAGACTGATAGAGAAATTACTCCTTCTCGGTCTGAACACCGCCACATGTCTCTGGATCCTGGATTTCCTGACAGAGACCTCAGTCTGTCCGGGTTGGAAACAACATCTCCAACTCTGTCACGCTGAGTACCGGAACCCCTCAAGGCTGTGTACTCAGTCCACTGTTGTTTACACTTCTAACACATGACTGTGTATCCAAACACGAGGGGAACCAGATTATTAAGTTTGCAGATGACACCACGGTGGTGGGACTTATTCAGAGGGATGAGGAATCAATGTACAGGGAAGAAGTGAGAGACCTGGAGGGCTGGTGCAGGGAGAACAATCTGGTGCTCAACGTGGACAAAACAAAGGAGATGATTATCGACTTCCGGCGGTCACAGCCTGAGCACGTCCCCCTCAGCATCGGCGGCCGTTTAGTGGAGAGAGTAGAGAACATCAAGTTCCTCGGAGTGCAGATCTCGCAGGACCTGACCTGGAGCAAGAATTCCTTGGAGATCAGGAAGCGAGCTCAGCAGAGACTACACTTCTTGAGGAAACTCAAACAGGCCTCTCTCCCCATCTGCATCCTCAGGACCTTCTACAGAGGTGTGGTGGAGAGTGTTCTGACGTACTGCATTGCTACATGGTACTCCAGCTGCAGTATGTCAGACAAAAAAGCCCTGCAGAGGATAGTCAAGGGGGCGGAGAGGGTAATTGGAGTCTCCCTCCCCTCTGTCCAAGAACTTTTTCAGAACCGTTGTAGGAGCAGGGCACTGAACATTGTCAAGGACCGTTCTCACCCTCTGCATAAACACTTTGAACTTCTTCCATCTGGTAAACGATTCCGGAGCATCAGAGGCAGAACCACCAGACTGATCAACAGCTTCCTCCCACAAGCTGTCAGGATGCTGAACAGCTGACCCGGAATCTCACATACACACTACTGCACCTATGGACATTTTGTATATTATAGTTAGTTATTCTTTTTCCCCAAGTATGTCTCAGGGATGTGTGAATGGATGGGGGGGTGGGAGCTATGTGGGAGTGTGTCTTAATCATGCTGCTTCTTATATGGATGCCGAGAGAAACGCAATTTCATCTTGCCTGCACTACAGTTGTATGTACAGCAATATGACAATAAAGTTTGATTTGATTTGATTTGATTTCTCCGGAGGTACGGGTCGCGGAGGCAGCAGTTCAAGCAGAGAAGCCCAGACTTCCCTCTCCCCAGCCACCTGCTCCAGCTCTTCAGAGAGGATACCAAGGCGGTCCCAGACCAGCTGGGGGACATAGTTTCTCCAGCGAGTCCTGGGTCTGCCCCGGGGTCTCCTCCCGGTGGGACGTGCCCGAAACACCTCAATCAATCAACCTTTATTGTCATGATGCTATGCATACAACTGTAGTGCAAGCAAGATGGCACTGCATTTCTCTAGGCATCCGTATTGTAAAAAGAACATAATTTAAAAACACACTCACACACACCCTCACCCCCCCACCCCGACACCCATTCACATATCCCTGAGACACATTTGGATATTACAGTAATGTTAACTTATTACAGTTGCAGTTAAAATAATAATAACTGCCTATGTATATATAAAACAATTAAAATGGCTAAGTGAATCTAAGTAGCTAAGAGAAATAAATACTTAAAACTGACTAATACTATAATATACATAATGTCCATAAAGTGCAGTAATATGCGTAAAGGATTCCGGATCAACTGTTCAGCATCCTAATAGCTTGTGGAAGGAAGCTGTTGATCCGTCTGGTGGTTCTGCCTCTGATGCTCCGGAATCTTTTGCCTGATGGCAGCAATTCAAAGTGTTTGTGCAGAGGGTGAGAGTGGTCCTTAACAATGTTCAGTGCCCTGCTCCTACAACGGCTCTGAAAAAGTTCTTGAACAGAGGGGAGGGAGACTCCAATTACCTTCTCAGCTCCCTTAACTATCCTCTGCAGAGCTTTTTTGTCTGACATACTGCAACTGGAGTACCATGTTGCAATGCAGTACGTCAGAACACTCTCCACCACACCTCTGTAGAAGGTCCTGAGGATGCAGATGGGGAGAGAGGCCTGTTTGAGTTTCCTCAAGAAGTGCAGTCTCTGCTGGGTCCGCTTCCTGATCCCCAAGGAATTCTTGCTCCAGGTCAGGTCCTGCAAGATCTGCACTCAAGTGGGAGGCATCCAGGAGGCATCCTAATCAGATGCCCATACCACCTCAACTGACTCCTTTCAATGTGGAGAAGCAGGGGTTCTACTCTGAGCCTCTCCCGGATAACTGAGCTCCTCACCCTATCTCCGATGGAGACCTTGGCGGACTGATCCCAAGTATTAGTTTATTATAATAATTATTCTGCAAATAAGTAAGACCTCTCAGAGGTAATTATTTTTGTTGTGTATGAATAGTGTTGCAGTCAAGACCACACTAACCAAGACTGAGACAGAGACCAGAGTGTGCAGGGACCAAGACAAGACCAAGACTTTAGGGGTTTGAAAATAAGTCAAGACAAGGAGTATATTGATAGTTCCTTCTCTGCGTAAATACAGGGGTACTGAAATCAAAACTAATCCTCTTAAATTGACTCAGAAATCCTCAACTGTCTGTAATTAACACAAACATGAAATGTCCACATGATCTCAAAAGTCACAACAACAGAAAAACGTTGAAACAAGACTTTGGTTGCACCTCTCCTCTCCTCTTCATGCATCAGTATGATTGCAAATAAACAAGTCTTGGTCTTGAATAGTCTTGATTTAAAATCCTGAGTCCATTTTGTCCGAGACTGAGACAAGACCAGGTAAAAATGATGACAAAAGATGCGGTCAGTTTTGGTAGGCCCAGGTTTTAAATACAGCCGTGGACAAAATTGTTGGTACCCCTCTGTTAATGAAAGAAAAACCCACAATGGTCACAGAAATAACTTGGATCTGACAAAAGTGGTAACAAATAAAAATTCTATGAAAATTAACCAATGAAAATCAGACAATGCTTTTGAATTGTGGTTCAACAGAATTACTTTAAAAAACAAACTCATGAAACAGGCCTGGACAAAAATGATGGTACCCCTAGAAAAGATTGAAAATAATGTGACCATAGGGACATGATCAACCAAGATGTGTCCTCTAATTAACATCACAGGTGTGTACAAACTTGTAATCAGTAAGTCGGCCTATTTAAAGGGTGACAAGTAGTCACTGTGCTGTTTGGTGACATGGTGTGTACCACACTAAACATGGACCAGAGGAAGCAAAGGAGAGAGTTGTCTCAGGAGATGAGAAAGAAAATTATAGACAAACATGTTAAAGGTAAAGGCTATAAGACCATCTCCAAGCAGCTTGATGTTCCTGTGACTACAGTTGCACATATTATTCAGAAATTTAAGATCCACGGGACTGTAGCCAACCTCCCTGGATGTGGCCGCAGGAGGAGACGGATAATACGAAGAGTAACAAAAGAGCCCAGAACAACCTCTAAACACATTCATGGTGAACTCCAAGATCAAGTTACACCAGTGTCAGATCGCACCATCCGTCGTTGTTTGAGCCAAAGTGGACTTCATGGGAGACGACCAAGGAGGACACCACTGTTGAAAACAAATCATAAAAAAGCCAGACTGGAATTTGCCAAACTGCATGTCGACAAGCCACAAAGCTTCTGGGAGAATGTCCTATGGACAGACGAGAAAAGTGAAACTTTTTGATGTGCCTTTTTGGCAAGGCACATCAGCTGTGTTCATAGACGCAAAAATGAAGCATACCAAGAAAAGAACACTGTCCCTACTGTGAAACATGGAGGAGGTTCTGTTGTGTTCTGGGACTGCTTTGCTGCATCTGGCACAGGGTGTCTTGAATCTGTGCAGGGTACAATAAAATCTCAAGACTATCAAGGTATTCTAGAGAGAGATGTGCTGCCCAGTGTCAGACAGCTTGGTCTCAGTCGCAGGTCATGGGTCTTGCAACAGGATAATGACCCAAAACACACAGCTAAAAACACCCAAGAATGGCTAAGAGCAAAACACTGGACTGTTCTAAAGTGGCCTTCTATGAGCCCTGATCTAAATCCTACTGAACATCTGTGGAAGGAGCTGAAACATGCCATCTGGAGAAGGCACCCTTCAAACCTGAGACAACTGGAGCAGTTTGCTCATGAGGAGTGGGCCAAAATATCTGCTGAGAGGTGCAGAAGTCTCACTGACAGTTACAGAAATTGTTTGATTGCAGTGATTGCCTCAAAACGTTGTGCAACAAAATATTAAGTTAAGGGTACCATCATTTTTGTCCAGGCCTGTTTCATGAGTTGTTGTTTTTTTTTTTTTAATAATTCTGTTGAACCACAATTCAAAAGCATTTTCTGATTTTCATTGGTTAATTGTCATAGAATTTTTATTTATTACCACTTTTGTCAGATTCAAGTTATTTCTGTGACCATTGTGGGTTTTTCTTTCATTAACAGAGGGGTACCAACAATTTTGTCCATGCGTACTGCTCAAAAAAATAAAGGGAACACTTTGAAAACACATCAGATTTTAATGGGAAAAAATAAGCTGGATATCGAAACTGTGGCAGGCTAATCCATCTTACTCAGATTAAAAAGTGTTCCTTTAATCTGAGTGTATATATATATATATATATATATATATATATATATATATATATATATATATATATATACACACACACACACACACATATATATACATACATACATATATATGTATGTATGTGTATATATATACTGCAGCCCAGCTGAGAAGAGAGGAGCAGAGGTTTGTCAGGTCCTTCATACCACTGTTGTAGTTTTTATTTCATTTCAGTGAACCTATAACCACGTGACTATGATCCTCGGGACAGGAGCATTATACCAAATTAATCACATCTGTGGATGCACACCATGTATATACCCCTTGCATCCACCCATTCTTCCTCTTTCTATCCTCCTGGTCAGTAAGAGCTTATACCATCTGTGTAACATTGTGTTTTTTGTGCTGTTTGCGCTGCCTTACCCTGGGTACCCCATCGCTGTGTCATAAAATTGTTGTTTTTCTGCTGAATGAGAGAAGGCTTGCAGCGTGGCGTGCACTGTCCGTGCCTGCTTGGAGGTATGCAATATACACTTGCCTTCTTTTCAGCCGGAACTGTTAACAGTTTAGTTTACAGTGAGGTATATACTACCCTTACCTGCTTAAGGTTTGTGATGTAACTTTGTGCCTTCTTTTCAGGCAGAAAAACTGTTTTACAGCTTAACAGTACGTGATATGCTTTATCTGCTTGGGATATGTGATATATTTTTGCCTTCGTCAAGGAGGAATTGTGTAACAGTTAACAACATGGTACAATTTGCCTTAATTCTGTATTGTTTCTTTTGGTCAACTGACAGTTGTCTTCATAAAAAAAGAAAAACTTCTTCTGGGTACTGAACGTTCCTGTGCTTGGTGAACTCTCGCCACCTTTTGTGGGGGAGTGGTACTACATACAGGTGGGAACTGAAATCTAATATTGCTATGTTGTCTTCTGAATAGCGCACTTGTACCTCATGGAACAGCCCTTTGGCCTGTTTATGATGACAATAATAATAATAACTGTCTTGGTTTCTCTCCTATTGCTCTCTTGAAGGAATAATGGCTTCTGCAGGGAGTGATGGAGGGGGAAATAGCCTGGACACTGGTATGCCACCAGCCCAGGCTCCATCCCTCCAGGTTTAAGTGCTCCAGCTGGAACTGGGAAGGCCAGCAGGAAGCAGAAGTGGATTGAAGGAAGCCAGCAACGCGATCCAGCGGGTGGATTTCATGCAGAGCCAATTGGAGGAAGTGTGTAAGACCATTGAACATACAGTGGTATGAAAAAGTGTTTGCTCCCTTCCTGATTTCTCGATTTTTTTGTATGTTTGTCCCACTTAATTGTTTCAGATCATCGAACAAATTTAATTATTAGACAAAGATAACACAAGTAAACACAAAATGCAGTTTTTAAATGGTGTTTATGATTAAGGGGAAAAAAATCCAAGCTTACATGGCCCTGTGTGAAAAAGTGATTGCCCCCTAAACCTGATAACTGGTTGGGCCACCCTCAGCAGCAACAACTGCAATCAAGCGTTTGCGATAACTGACAATGACTCTTTTACAGCTCTGTGGTGGAATTTTGGCAAACTCATCTTTGCAGAATTGTAATTCTGCCACATTGGAGGGTTTTCGAGTGTGAACCACCTTTTTAAGGTCATGCCACAGCATTTCAATCGGATTCAGGTCAAGACTTTGACGAGGCCACTTCCAAGTCTTTATTTTGTTTTTCTTAAGCCATTCAGAGGTGGACTTGCTGGTTTGTTTTCAATCATTGTCCTGCTGTAGAACCCAAGTGCACTTCAGCTTGAGGTCACGAACGGATGGCTGGACATTCTCCTTTAGGATTTTTTGGTAAACAGCAGAATTCATGGTTCCATTTACCACAGCAAGTCTTCCAGATCCTGAAGCAGCAAAACAGCCCCAGACCATCACACTACCACCACCATATTTTACTGTTGGTATGATGTTCTTTTTCTGAAATGCTGTTACTTTTACGCCAGATGTAATGGGACACAAACCTTCCAGAAAGTTCAACTTTTGTCTCGTCAGTCCACAGAGTATTTTCCCAAAAGTCTTGAGGATCATCAAGATGTTTCTGGAAAAACTGAGACGAGTCTTTATGTTCTTTTTGCTCAGCAGTGTCACGTGCCAAGCCGGCTTGGCTTTCCCCGGCTCGGCTTTCCCCGGCTTGGCCTCTATCTCTTTGTGGGGTTGGCTTTGCTGGTTATGTGCATTTTGATGTATTCTTGTACTTAGGCCATGCCTCTAGCCACTGCCTGACCAGCAGCTGCTAGTCAGCATCTGTCATCATCTTTCTCTCATGCTGCTGACAGGCTGCCGGCTTAGCCACGCCCCCTCACTCTCCTTCTGGCGTATCAGCTGCTTCCAGTCCCCAGTAATTATCTGTCCGTGCCTCGCCCAGGTGATTCCTATTTGTCACGCCAGCGGTGTCTATATTAAAGGAGCTCTTCACTAGACAGACACTGCTGGTTTATTGTACGTGTTGGATGGTCGTTCTCCACCGTCAACCATCACGTCAGTAAGGACTGTGTTCATGTGTGCTCGTGATTATCGCTGAGACGACTCGGTCAGCCCCCCCACTGTGAGTAACTGCCTGTGCGCTGTTCCACCGCTGTTTATCTCCACTGTGTGTGTTGGGAGGCCTAGAGAACTTTTAGCATACCCAAGCTGTCGTGTCTATTGTATGTGTCACTGTGTGTTAATAAATGTGTGTTTGGTGTAACCCAGCATTTAAATCCTCGTCCTTTCTCCCCTCACCGTGCACAGATGGAGAGGCGCACGGAGAGCTTATGACAAGCAGTGGTTTTTGTCTTAGAACTCTGCCATGCAGGCCATTTTTGCCCAGTCTCTTTATTATGGTGGAGTCATGAACATTGACCTTAACTGAGGCAAGTGAGGTCTGCAGTTCTTTGAATGTTGTTGTAGGGTCTTTTGTGACCTCTTGAATGAGTTGTCACTGCACTCTTGGGGTAATTTTGGTCGGCTGGCCACCCCTGGGAAGGTTCACCACTGTTCCATGTTTTCGCTATTTGTGGATAATGGCTCTGTTTGCTGGAGTCCCAACACTTTAGAAATGGCTTTATAACCTTTTCCAGACTGATAGAGCTCAATTATTTTGTTTCTCATTTGTTTCTGAATTTCTTTGGATCGTAGCATGATGTCTAGCTTTTGAGGATCTTTTGGTCTACTTCACTTTGTCAGGCAGGTCCTATTTAAGTGATTTCTTGATTGAAACAGGTGTGGCAGTAATCAGGCTTGGGTGTGGCTAGAGAAATTGAACTCAACTTTCCAAACGTGATAAAACAGTTTATGGGTTGTTTTTTTTTTTGGGGGGGGGGGTCACTTTTTCACACAGGGCCATGTAGGTTTGGATTTTTTTACCCTTAATAATAAACACCTTCATTTAAAAAATGCATTTTGTGTTTACTTGTGTGATCTTTGTCAAATATTTAAATTTATTTGATGATCTGAAACATTTAAGTGTGACAAACATACAAAAAAATGAGAAATCATGAAGGGGACAAACACTTTTTCACACCACTGTATAAGGTGTGCATCCACAGGTGTGATTAATTTGGTATAATGCTCCTGTCCGGAGGATTATAGTCACGTAGTTACAGGTTCACTTTCATTCATAAAACCGCATTTACATCCGTAAACATACAATCATCAAGGTTAAACACTGCATCCATATGCACCAGGTATTGTGTGTGTGTATGTATATATGAATATAATGTTTATGTTACTGTATATATATAAGATAAACATTATATATGTACTGTATATATACAATATTTGTGTGTGTGTGTGTGTGTGTGTGTGTGTGTGTGTGTGTGTGTGTGTGTGTGCTGCAGTGAATATATAGCATATATACTGCTCAAAAAAATAAAGGGAACACTTTGAAAACACATCAGATTTTAATGGGAAAAAATAAGCTGGATATCGAAATTGTGGCAGGCTAGTCCAGCTTACTCAGATTAAAAAGTGTTCCTTTAATCTGAGTAAACTGGACTAGCCTGCCACAATTTCGATTGTGACCCCTTTATTTTTTTGAGATAGATAGATAGATAGATAGATAGATAGATAGATAGATAGATAGATAGATAGATAGATAGATGCTGCAGTGAATATATAGTTTATACGTATATATATATTCACTGCTGCTGCAGTGAATATATAGCTTATAGTCACCTGACGTGCACCTCTCCAGAAATGTTGTAATTACACATCATGGCAACATTTTGAATAGGATGGCCTTCATTATAATTGGTCCCTTTCCCAGACAGCACCCTACCTCCAACATTGTCAGCATTACATAATGTCATGTGTAATATTTACAAAGGCTAGAGTTTGGCAGCGCAACTTATAAAAAGCTGATGTTTCCAAATGTTGGTAATGTGTTGTTTTTGCATAGCATTCAAGGAGGGCTATTGCTCTAGTGTTCCTATATTATCAAGGGTATGTAAAACATTTAACACGTACTGTTTTCATAATAGTTTTTTATTGCACAAAATAAAATGCACCATGAGCTGATAAAAGCATGTAGGCTTTGAACACATAATTGACATTTACCTCATTACTTAATCCATTACTTTACTCTTCAGTCACAATAAAGTGTTTTACTCTTGTATGTTCTTTCATTTTGACTACTGTTTAACTGTAGTGAAATTAATTTATTTTTGTGGTGATCCGAGTGCTGAACCCATCCGCGCTTGGGTTTCTCAGTATTTTCCCTTTTTTTCTCCCATTTTATTTCAGTTTTGTTTTTATTACTCTTCCAGGACTTTTATTGTGACAGCGTCGGCCGAACTTCCGGCTGTCAAAGCTGAGCCGGTGCTGTGACAGCTGATCTTGATTTTGTTAATTACGTTCCCCCTTCCTGTTTGGTTCTTTTACCTCTGTGATCAGTATTTAAGGAAGCAGCTGAGGCTCACTCCTTGCTGCGACCTACATTGTTGTATCAGGACTGGAGCCCCAAATCCCGGCTCCAGTCTTCCTGCTATCTTCGATCCATCCTCGCTTCATCAGGCAGAAGTGTTTATTCGTTCATGTCTGGTTCCACCTTCACTACACGTTAGCTCTGATGTTAGTGTTCTTTTGTGTCCTAGTCAATGCATGTATTTTGCTTCACGTGGCTCTTTACTTTGTTACTTTGTTCTTTCGTTAAATAAACAAACAAACTTACTGTTGGCATCTGGCGCCTCATTAATGCTCTGAAAGGGGCATTCATGTCAGTAGGCCGCAGCCAAGAGAGGTGCCAGCCACAGTAAGTTTGTTTTTCACGCTTGAGTTTTTCCCCTTTTCCGGGTGCCTGTGTAATTGGAGTAATCATCTAGGACCAGATATTCGATGAGCCTGGGTTTTGAGCTTATCCAGGCTCTGATGGAGATAGACGGTCTCCTGGCCAACGCCCGTATGTTCACCACCTCCGTAAATGGGCACTGGTACCTGGTCCTCGCAGAAGCTGCAGTAAAGCACCATCCTCACCTGGCCAAGCACGCCGAGGGCATGGAAAGGATGGCCGAACTCCCAGCCCTTCAGCAGAGGAGCCGTGGGCTGGTGAAGAGTTCCAGCAGGAAACCGAAGTCGGAGCCGACGGTGAGGCATCCCTGCTCCTCGCCTCGGGATCATGTTCCTGTTACATGTCCGGCCCCAGGTTCTGCGTCACCGAAGGGCCATCTCTCTACGCAGCAGAGGAAGAGGGAGCTCATCAGGGGCCGCGTGGCTAAAGCACGCTCTTCCTTCCATCCCAGCAGAATCCTAAAGAATGTGGTGGTGGCAGTTAGACTGGTAGAGAGGCTAATCCCAAACTCAGTAATAATCCAGAGTACGCCGAGCTGCTGGCCTCGGTTTCTGCACAGCAGTGGCGCTTTCCTGACTTGAATCTAGCCTCACCCTCTGCCGGAAGACGCCGCCGCCCTGCCCGTGATCTACCTCCTGTCTGGGCCGAACCTCTGTGAGATCCCCGTCCGGATCCTGTCCCGGGTCGCCATAAGAACTCCGCCTCCCAGCCAGCTGTTTCCCCTGTGCCATGACGGAGGGTGAAGACCGCAGCCCCAGCCTCTGAGTCACCTCTCCCTGCTGTTCCGTCAGCTCCTTATCCCCAGACTGCCTCGGCTGTTCCTCCCTCCTCCTCAGCACTCCCTTCAGCTGCTGTGAGCCCAGTGAGTCCTGCTCCAGCGCAGCCCGTCATCGATCCTGTTGGGGCAGCTCCTCCTCATCTTCCCGGGGGGGCCATCCATCACCATCTTTAGGGAAAAGGGGAGATCCAAGCCCGCTGCAGCGGGCTTGGATCTCCCTTGCATCATTCCCCGGGAAAACAGGCAAGTGTTTTTTCATTCTAAATCTCAGTGTAATGAATTGCCTTGTCTGATTCCTGGGGGTGGAGCTCAGGGTTCACAGTCCTCTGAGCTCCCACCATCTGCTGCAGCCATAAACATTGAACCTGCTACCTCTGTGTTTCCTCCCCTTCTCTCCGAGCGTTCCCTGGCGCCAGAAGTAGACCGTCGGACGGAGGAGGAGCCTGCAGGCCTGGAAAGCCTGGTTCCAGCCCCGCAGCCGCGTCACTGGCAGAGGAGGAGGGCGGACTGTCACTTGGAGCCTGAGCTGACGATAAAGCATCCCCAGGTCTCCATGGAGCAGCAGTCGGCCCCAGCAGGCTACGGATCCCCTGCTACCACGCCGTGTGGGCCGTCGGCATGGGTTTCAGCGCCAGGGGGTTCCCAGACTGTTGAAACCATCATGCCAGCTGTGGAGCCCACCACAGCTGAGTCGGAACCAGAAATGGACCTCCAGATCGTCACGCCTGGATCATCGGAGTCCTGGATGGCAGTAGAGCCCAAGATCAGGCAAGTGCTCTATTTTGTCTTCTTGCTTTCTGTTCTGGAGCATTCTTGCCTGTCTCTTGAGGGGAAGAGCCAGGTGCAGCTGGCCGCTGCATCCGAGCTTGTCTCGCTGGGCTCTGCCACTGCCGTTGATCCTGACCCCTTTTCTCCCTGTCTGTCCGAGCCTTCTTCCAGGGTCACCGGAGATGAGTCAGCTCCGGACATTGTCATCAAGGCTCAGGGTTTGTGTTTGGAGGCCATCCCTGGTGCTGTGCTGGGCCGATCCGGGCCCTCCGAGGGTGCTGCGCTGGCCCAATCCAGGTCCACCGAGGGTGCTGTGCCGGCCCAATCCAGGTCCTCCGAGGGTGCTGTGCCGGTCCAATCTGGGTCCTCTCAAGGTGCTGCACTGGCCCAATCCAGGTCCACCGAGGGTACTGCACTGGCCTGGTCCGGGTCCACCGAGGGTACTGCGCCGGCCTGGTTTGGGGTTGGTGAGGGAGCTGCAGATCCCCTTCCGCCTGTTACCGAACAGGTTACCCATTTCCCCTCCCTCCCCTCCTATTCTCCACCACCGGACACCGCTGGGTCTCCTTCATCTGGTTTGGCTTCCCCTCGTGGTGCCTTTCGATAGGGAAGTCGCCTCCGAGCCCCCCCCCTCCCCGGTCCTGGTGGCCTGAGGACACGGGCTGGCCGCCTGACGGACTGCTCCGCCAGTCCGGCGTCCTGGGTTGGCCGCCCGAGGGACTGCTTTGTTGGTTCAGTGACCTGGGCTGGCTGCCTGAGGTACTGTTTCCCCAGGTCTGGGACTTGGGTAGGCCACCCGAACTGCTCTTTTCCTCTTTTATGTGGAGTCTGGATGCTGGTAGACTGCCTGAATGGCCTTTTTTTTGTTTTCTCCACTCTCTACCTGCCAGTGTCCCTGTAGTTGTGTTGTTCATGTGTTGTTGAAGGGATTCTCTTTTCTTTGCCTGGATTGCCATGTGTACTATACATATATTTTTTGTTTGCCTATTCTGTGGTACTTATATATTTCCTAAGGTGAAGTGTACCTGTATTTTTGTTTCTCTTGTTTTTCTTACCGGGTAGTAATATACATATATTTTTTGTTTACTTATTCTGTAGTACTTGAGTATTTTTCTAGTTGAAGTGTACCAGTACTTTTGTTTTCACTTGTTTATCTGGTTTTGGACATTTCTGTGTTTAAGCTACGTCATTTTATGTTTGACCCTTCAGAATCAGAATCAGAATCAGCTTTATTGGCCAAGTATGCACCACACATACAAGGAATTTGACTTTGGCTAAACTAAACTAAACTAAACTTGCTCTCGTTTGTTCAGGTGTAAGATCTAAATAAGACTTCAATGACAACAGAGTATGCACAGCAATTCACAGTCTATCTACATCTCCACAAAAAGATGCAAATACATACAGAAACGTGCAGCAGTTCACTCAGACTAGCCACACTTTACAAAATATATGAAAAAATATACAGTCATACAGCATCACAATGTGAACTCAAATTCAGCAACACAATGTGAATGGAGCAAAATGCAGTGTGAGAGTGTGAGAGTTTTGCGCAGTGTAAGAATGAAAGAAAAAGTCATGAGTACAGCAGCAGGCAGGACTAAGTGACTTAAGAGTTCATCAGAGTGATGGCTTGGGGAAAGAAACTGTTCCTATGACGGGTGGTTTTGACCTTCAGTGATCTGTAACGTCGACCAGAAGGTAGAAGTTCAAACAGTTTGTGGCCGGGGTGTGACGGATCAGCAGAGATGTTTCCCGCCCGTTTCCTGGTACTGGACCGATATAAGTTCTCAATGGAGGGTAAGTCGGTACCAATGATCCTCTCCGCAAACTTGATGGTCCGCTGCAGTCTGGTCTTGTCCTGTTTAGTAGCAGATTCAAACCAGACGGTGATGGAAAAGAGAGGACAGATTGAATGATGGTGGTGTAGAAGACAACCAGCAGCTCCTGAGGCAAATCAAACTTCTTGAGCTGACGCAGAAAAAGCAACCTCTGCTGAGCCTTTTTCTGGACAGTGTCTATGTGGGAGGACCACTTTAGGTTCCGGGAGATTGTGGTACCCAGGAACTTAAAGGAGTCCACAGTGGACACTGTACTGTTGAGGATGGTGAGTGGGGGGAATGAAGGAGGGTGTCGCCTGAAATCCACAGTTATCTCCACCGTTTTGGCTGGGTTAAGTTCAAGATGGTTCCGGCCGCACCAGAGGATCAGCTGCTCCACCTCCCGCCTGTATGCAGACTCATCACCATCCCGGATCAAACCAATGACTGTGGTGTCGTCCGCAAACTTCAGGAGCTTCACCGAAGGGTCCTCTGAGGTGCAGTCGTTAGAGTAGAGGGAGAAGAGCAGTGGGGAAAGGACGCACCCCTGGGGGGCGCCAGTACTAATTGTTCGGGAGCTGGATGTAATTCTTCCTAGCTTCACCTGTTGCCACCTGTCAGTCAGAAAGCTGGAGATCCACTGGCAGGTGGAGGGGGGCACCCCGAGCTGGAGAAGTTTCTGATAAAGGATGCTTGGGATGATGGTATTGAACACCGAGCTGAAGTCAACAAACAGGATCCTGGCATACTGTACGTCCCTGGGGAGTCGAGGTGTTGCAGGATGTAATGTAGTCCCATATTCACTGCATCATCCACTGACCTGTTTGACCGGTAGGCAAACTGCAGTGAGTCCATCAGGAGGCCTGTGACGACCTTCAGGTGGTTTAGCACCAATCTCTCAAAGGATTTCATGACCACAGAGGTCAATGCGACAGGTCTGTAGTCATTTAAACCTGTAACAGAGGGCTTCTTGGGAACTGGAATGATGGTGGAGCGTTTGAAGCAGAAAGGCACTTTGCACAACTCCAGTGATCTTTTAAAGATCCGGGTGAAGATGGGGGCCAGCTCGTCGGCGCAGACTCTCAGGCAAGATGGAGACACACCATCAGGACCTGCAGCCTTCTTGATCTTTTGACCTCGAAACACTCGGCGCACATCCTCTTCGCAGATTGTTAATGCTGGTGGAAGGTCAAAGTGGAGGGGGAATGAAGTTTCTGGGGCTGCAGATAGTCCTATTGTATGGGTGGGAGGTGAAAACTGTAGGTTCTTTTCAAACCTACAGTAAAAGCTGTTGAGGTCATTAGCCAGCTGGAGGTTATTATCCGTTCCTGCTGGGGGGGGGGGGGGGGGGGTTCTCCCTTTCGGTGTTTGTCGCTGTAGACATTTGTGGGTTTTTTTGTTTCTCTCCCTCCTAGCCTGTTTCCCCCTCCGTCCTCCCTAGGTCGGTCCTGGTAGCCTTCTGGTTGGGGGGGGGCACTTTTTGGATGTTATGTTAGACACCTGGAATGCGTCCTTTGAACGGGGGGTACTGTGGTGATCCGATATTTCGGTTTTGTTATTATTACTCTTCCAGGGCTTTTATTGTGACAGCGTCGGCCGAACTTCCGGCTGTCAAAGCTGAGCCGGCGCTGTGACAGCTGATCTTGATTTCGTTAATTACGTTCCCCCTTCCTGTTTGGTTCTTTTACTTCTGTGATCAGTATTTAAGGAAGCAGCTGAGGCTCACTCCTTGCTGCGACCTACATTGTTGTATCAGGACTGGAGTCCCTAACCCCGGCTCCAGTCTTCCTGCTATCTTTGATCCATCCTCACTTCATCAGGCGTAAGTGTTTATTCGTTCATGTCTGGTTCTACCCTCGCTACACGTTAGCTCTGATGTTAGTGTTCTTTTGTGTCCTAGTTAATGTATGTATTCTGCCTCACAGGGCTCTTTACTCTGTTCTTTCGTTAAATAAACAGACAAACTTACTGTTGGCATCTGGCGCCTCATTAATGCTCTTTCATTCATGACAATTTTCTGAAATTTGATACTTATTTTTTGTAAATTTGGTCACCTTTGACCTCTTATGGTCAAGCAGTCAGTGAAACCATGTCAGGTGCACTCTTCAGGTATTGTGGCATCACCATGCAAGAGATGAGAGCCCGAAGTCATATATTATACTGTATATATACATACATACATACATACATACAGTATATATATATGCACACACTACTCACAAAAAATTAGGGATATTCGGCTTTCAGGTGAAATTTCAGGATGCACCTAAAATGCACTATAACCTTTACAGGTGAACTTAATTTGATCTTCTCTAGCCTTATGAATGCATATGTCCAACTGTTCAGTGTTTCAGACCTTTTTGTATAACTTGTTGTTCTCTAGCAAGGTGCTTAACGGCAAAATTCACAACAGATGTTTGATCCATGACTTGACCAATAAATTTTCTGGTTCAATTAGAATTGGTATTTAAACAGTCCTCTTCATTATGCTTCATCATGAGACCAAGACGACACCTCACAAGTGATCAACAGTACCTCACCATTGCAAGGATTCAAACAGGATGTTCTCAGAGGGAAGTGGCCACTGAGCTTAGAATGTTACAGAGTCAGAATCAGAATAAACTTTATTGTCCCTCACGGGAAATTCGTCTTGGATAGCCGTGCTACATGAAGCTACATTCACCTTCAGTCACAATTTAAAACAACGCACAATCAGCAATGTTTATAGACAAGAATTAACGTTAAAAAATAATGATCAATCATATTCCACAATAAAAACAATAAAATAGCCTCAGATCAATAAATAATTTGAACAATAAAAACCTAGAAAATTAAAAACCCAGCTTAGAAATAAAAATTGTAAGAGCATATCTAAATATTAAGAGTAGCTAAAATAGGGCTCATGTCTTTTTTTGAGTGTCATCAGCAGGTTGCAAATGAGATACAGAGAGACTGGAAGAGTCACAGAAAGGCATCGAAGTGGAGTCCTTTGGCCACATCGCACGCTGATGACCGCTTCATTGTGAACAGTGCCCTGCAGAACCGGAAGATGAATGCTACTCAACTCCAGGCACATTTAAGGGGGGTGAGAGGCACCCAAGTGTCATGTCAGACCATTCAAAACTGTTTACATCAGCATGGTCTGCGTGTTAGATGGCCTGCAAGGGTATCTAACCACACCACCAGGTACAAGCGTCATTGTCTTGCATGGGCCAGGAAGCATTTACACTGGACAAGGGACGAGTGGGCCTCAGTGTGGTGATCCAAGCTGTGTGTTGTGTTTCTCTCTTCTCATTACTTATGTTTCACAGCTGCGGCTTCATCCATACCTGCGCTCCCTAGGCCCTCCACTCCTGCACAGAGACATCAACGCTCCCATGCAGCTAAAGTACTCTACAACACCATTCAACTCCTCTTTTCTTCAGTTTGGAACTTTGCCTCTGACTCGGCAACTGTAAGCAACCTCTCAACCTGCTCTAACTATTCCTGCATCTTACCTCTGCTTGTCCTAGATACCTGTGCACAGGTGGACCATCTCCTTGGCGGACCAACTCTACTCTGGGCGGCAGACCAGGACTCATTCCCTGAGCTGGTGTCTCCTCATCCCCGTCGGCATCCTGTAAGTGCCACATCATTAGACTGAACTTTTTCCCCTTCTCCCTCAGCTGAGGAATACTCTGCACCTGGCACTGTAAATATCTGCACTGGCACTTCTTCACCTTTGCGGGACTATGGCAACCAGGAGAGGATGAGGCTGCAGGTTGTTTCACTCCAACTGCTCCCTGCTCCATAAGATTATTATTAACTCCACAATATTCATCTGTGTGCAACAAGTTACTCACGTCACCTTCTCTCTCCCTTCTGCAGGGTTGTCAGACTCCTCCTGCTCTGCACACACACACACACACACACACATACACACACACACACACACACACACACACACACTCACTTTCAATAAAGATTATTGTGATTCTAACCGAGTCTGTTGTCTGCTCCTGGGTCTAATATTAAATTATATCACTCAGTGCTGTTCTCTGATGAAAGTCGATTCATGGTGAACAGAAATGATGGTCGCCAATGATGTTGGAGACGTCCAGAAGAGAGCTATGCATCAGCCACTGTTGTCACCAGACGAGCCTTTGGTGGTGGTGGTGTTACAGTCTGGGCAGGTGTGTCTAGTCAATACAGAACTGCCCTACACCTTGTGAATGGTACAATGACAAGCCAATACTACCCGAATAACATCATTAATCCAGTCATTGTGCCCCTGCATGAACAATGCAGGCCTAATTTCATCTTCATGGATGACAATACTCCAGCTCATCGAGGTTGAATCATTAGGGAATGGCTGCAGGAGGCTGGTGTACCTCAAATGGAGTGACCTGCACTTTCTCCAGACCTGAATCCCATCGAAAATCTATGGGATCAGCTGAGTTGCCTTGTAGAGGCTCGTAACCCTGCACCCCACAACCTCAATGACCTGAGGGCCGCCCTTCAAGAAGAGTGGAATGCCATGCCTCAGCAAACAATAAGTCGACTAGTGAACAGCATGAGACGTCATTGTCAAGCTGTAACTGATGCTCAAGGGTACATGACAAGTTAGTGAGACACTGACATTTTTTGTTGTGGTATACCCACCACTGTTGTCAGCTTTTGTTTCAATGAATTGTGATGAGGAAATCACCATTGCATGCCTCTACTTAAATGCCCTACTTTCACATGATATCACTGTAGCGTGAACTTTTTACATTTTCCATAAATTTCACCCGAAAGCCAAATATCCCTAACTTTTTGTGAGTAGTATTCTATACTTCTTTGGTTGCCCAAGACACTCTCAAAGATCCATCAGTAATCTCTCCTGGGGCCTCATGCACAAAGGGTGTGCACGCACAAAAACATCGCATACACCCTTTTCCACACAAAACTACGGATGTCTCAAGAATGAAATGACCGTGGAAATGTGTGCAGTCCCCCGCCCACTTCATGGCTGGTGTATGCACATTTCAATTTTGCACGTTTCCATCTGACTTATTTTCAAACAATTTGCTGCAAGATATCATACTCGTTTTTAGACATTAAACATTTCCCATCAGTCCTTGCGGTTGCAGTCCCCCCAGAATGCTACAATATATATTTTCAACTTTCTAGATCAAGAATACAGTAAAAGATAGAATGACATTTTTCCGTCAGTTGAAGTCATTTCCTTTGTGAAGTTCCTCTTCCTCCCACATTTAGACATGATTTTTGATCATGCAGAGAGGAGAATCTCACATGTAGGGCATATTTACATCTCTTTGCATATTTACATGGAGGCGTGTCAAGGGAGGAGTCTGCATTTTTCCATTGTGGGACTAATAAAAGCTTATCTTACGTCTTACTCATATTCCTTCATGTGCGCTCAGTTCCACGTAGACTGGGATGTACAAAGGAAATGTGCTTGGATTCCTGCATACGCACTGTTTCATCCATCTGGATTTGTTTGTGCATACACAGTTTTCTTGATTTAAATGTACACTATCTTTCAGTTGGAAATCCAGACAAGTCTTTGCACATGACGCCCCTAGTCTCTAAGTGATCTCTAAGGATCTTTCAAAGATCTCTCTAGATTGCCATGAAAGTTGCTGAAAACTGAATTTTTGATAGCACAAGGATCTCCCAAACATTTACACAGAAACAATGTTTTTGAGGCTTTAGGACATCGTCGATAGATCGGGCCAATTTCTGATCTCTCACTGATCACCCAACAATCTCCGTGCTGTGTAAAGGGGCACTGATAAAATACCAAAAGACACACAACAAAAAGTTGAATTAAATTACTGCTGTGATTTTACAGTCTTACATAAACTTCTTTTTTACTGTCTCATTAATATTTTTCATAAATCCCATTTTACTGTCTCCATGGCACCTCCCTTAATTTATTCACTTTCCCTCCCCCGGCTGAAGATTTTCATTCAGTCCACATCCATGCGTGTTATTCAGCTCATAACATTGCAAGTGATTTCATGCTTGAAATCCTCACAGAGGCCAGGGCAATGCGGCTCCCTGGTAAATGGCGAATATGGGCTTATATGTGGCAGGAGGAAAGGAAAGGCTCCTGGGTCAGAGTGTTAAAAAATCTCTGCCATTCCTGTCATGGATGCCACAGGCAAACACACCACAGCTCCTCACTGTGACAGCTCCAACTATCACTCCAACTGGGGCTGAGGAGCTGTATTTCTGGGAAATAGGTCATCTTCACACAGTACAACTTCAAAGCAGCTCAAAAGCACGGCTCAAAGCAGCCCCACACACACCCTGTTGAATACCGCCACTCTGCATCTCCCATTAAGTGAAATCAAGTTCATTTTTACAATCAGCTGCAGAGAGTTATTAATGTGGACTGACTTCAGTGGTAGAAATATAATGGTCTGCTCTGAACTTATTGTAAAGAGCAAGTTTCAATACATTTCTTTTACAAATAGTGAGTCATCTCGAGCTATGAAAGAACTGCTGGAGGCTCATTGATTCGTGATTTGAATTATGAAAATAGCCTCAATAATGGTGTATGTATGTGGAATACAGATTATCCATTTCAAAGGTCTGGACAGTCATTCAAAAACAAGAATATTGGACTTTACATCCTTTGTCTGATTAAAGTTGGTCCCTTGGTATCCTTTTTTCCCGTTTGATACAATTTCTCCTTTGAATGTGCATGAATCATAAATGAATCGGACTTTGATGTTTTTGTGTACTATTTAACTGGAGTTTCATCTGAGGCTTTTGTTGTAGAGTGAATGTCTTTGCTTCCAGCAGTCTCTTCTTCTACCGTGGCTTACTTTGGTCCCTATCATCATTTGTTTCTCTACTCCATAAATGGCTTTCTTGGGTCTGCCTGCCCCGGGGAAATAGGTCCAAGTCACTTGACATCCATCCTAGCCTCTCTGATAGATGTCTTCCAATCTCCCTCACCTTGTTGGGGAGCTATTGTGAACTGCCTGACTGCTTTAACGCTCCCCTCAGGACAGTGCCGGGAAGTCGGGGCTCAGCTTGACTCCCCTATCGCCTTCTCACAGACACAGCAGCCGACTGGAGCCATGCCTTTCCCCGTTCTCACAAACACCGCTGTAGTCAAGCTCTGCATTATAGGCGGTAAAAAAGAAAAAATTTGGAGAGCCATGCAATAACCAGCCATAATGACAATGATAGTGGTGGTAATACCGCTGAGTGCAGCTAATGGTGCTGTTGGAGCCAGTGCAAGCAAAAGCTTTGATATGGAGCATTGTGATTATAATTTAACAGATGCATCATATTCCAAATGATGGGATACACGTCTGTGCACTTTATGGCACAGGCGAGGAAGACTTTATGAAGCTCTACTATGCAATAAACCCCCCTCACTAAGTTTATTTTTAATTCAGTTGAGGTATTTATACATTAATGTCACCAGACATTTTACTAAGCACAGATGTTATTTTCCTGTATAGGGACCAGTGGGGAAGTCAGTTTTTTCTTTTGCTTATTATATGGTACCAATATACCTGAGATACTAGCATTGACGCCCGTTGAATATGGCATGCAGTGTTTAAGGGTGGTGGGACTACAATGGCAATAACAAGCAAGTTTCATCCACATACATACAAGCATACACCAGTGACAATGCATCTGGCATCCATTAAGCGTTCTGATACAGAAAGAGCAACAGCAAGGTTATCATATAGAAACTTGCTGCACCAATGAACATTTTAGACATCTGCTGAGATGTTAAGTGGCTAATTTGCACTCAGTCACTTCAATCATTTGCATCTTAATCTGTTACCCTGCAGAATGGTCCATGGGATCCCATGAAATCCTTCTTCTATTGTTGGATCAGTAATTTTATAATATTGTGTTCTGAATTTTGGACACCAATGTTATAGAAAGGTGAAGTTAAAAAACTAAAGCTGGAAAATGTAGCATTTATAAATTATAATACAGCCCATCATAATAACAGTAGGTCAAAACAAAGGGAAAGTTATGCAAAACAGCAGTAAAACACTAATAGTATGCGAGTGCATGCATGTTGGCCACCAGATGTCACTGTTCTTAGTTAGACTGAAGCCTTTAAGCTTTGAAACTTTTTTGGCAGAATTATCAAATCAAATCAAATCAACCTTTATTGTCATATTGCTGTACATACAACTGTACTGCAGGCAAGATGAAATTGCGTTTCGCTCGGCATCCATATAAGTAAAAAGAACATAATTTATGACACACTCACACACACCCTCACCCCCCACCCCAACACAGCCATTCACACATTCCTGAGACATACTTGAAAACTAACCAGAACTATAATATACAAATAATATACATAATGTCCATAGGTGCAGTAGTATGTATGAGAGATTCCGGATCAACTGTTCAGCATCCTAACAGCTTGTGGGAGGAAGCTGTTAATCAGTCTGGTGGTTCTGCCTCTGATGCTCCGGAATCGTTTGCCAGATGGCAGAAGTTCAAAGTGTTTATGCAGAGGGTGAGAGTGATCCTTGACTATGTTCAGTGCCCTGCTCCTACAACGGTTCTGAAAAAGTTCTTGGACTGAGGGGAGGGAAACTCCAATTACCCTCTCAGCTCCCTTAACCTCAGAGCTTCACTGAGGCTTCAGCTGGCCATCACTACTGAAGAGCTGTAGCATTTATTGTTGTTTAAAAGCAGCATGCCATGTACATTTACTGCTGTTTACAGCCTGTTAATGCTTACTTTACTCCTACTTCGATCAACACGGACTCCGCTCCCTTATTCGTTCTCTTGCTTGACCACTCACACAGAGGGTCACCTAGGTTTCAATTAGTGCTCCCTCTGCTAGCGGACACTATAACTGCATTTAAGAATGCAGTTTCAAACACGATCAAATGTAATATAAATAAATAATTGATTTTTGGAAATGGACTGGCAGGCTGCACTGAATGAGGGTGGAGGCCAGCAGTTGCCCATCCCTGGCCTATTTGCACAATATTCTCCTGTGAACACAGGGAGTGTAAGCTCCACAGAGGGGCTTAAATCAGGCTTTACCTGCTGTCCACCCAGTTGCTGTCTGGTCGGGGTACGCGCTGTTCCTCCAGCACCATACACGTCCATTTCCCCATCCGATGACACCCCACAGCGAGTGTATTATGGAGAGTAAGCAGCTTATTCTGTCTCCGTTTCCCCATCCAACAACATTCCAGCACTGGTGTGAAGACAGCCATGCAGAGAGAGCAGTGAAATGCGCAAGACTGGATCCAGGGTGTGCCCGATTCCCCACCTGGCGTACACCTCTTGTGGTGATCTGTGCTGTGTGTTTTCCCTGTTCTCTAATTATCTTCCACAGCTGCGGTTGCATCCACACCTGCACCTACTAATTAGGCTGCCTTTATTAGGAGTGGAGCCCTGCACTCCTGCACGGAGACGTCAACGCTCCAACAGAGTGAAAGAACTCCTCAATTCGAGTTTACCCTTCTCTTCAGCAGGGAGTTTCCCCTCCCTTTCATCCAAGTTATCTGCACCTCATCATCTGGGAGTTTTGTCTCCCCAACTCAACTGTAAGCTACCTTTTGGATTTAATCTCCTTCTTCTCCTGCCTTCTCCTGCTCCTCTTGCTTGTGCACAGGTGGACCAACCTCCAGGCAGACCTTCCCCAGCACCAGGTGTCGGACCGGATCTCAGCCCGTGTGCCGGAGACCCCTCCCTCTCTCCGCTTCCCCGGACTGACTCTCTCCTCTTTCCTCTTCAGCGGAGGTTTTCACCTGCACCCAGCCCTGTAATTATCGGCACGGGCACCTCTTCACCTCAGTGGGACCCTGGTAACCTGGAAAAGGACAGAGCTGCTTCTTTGTGTTTCTGCTACTTCCCCTGCTCTGTAAGATTATTAATTATTCAGCCAATTCAGTCTACTGTTGCAGAGAAACTCATATTCTCTTCTCCCCTCTCTCTGCAGGGTTGCCAGACCTCTCCCACTCTGCACACACACACTTCCACAGACATCTACTTTATCAATAAAGATCATTGTGATTCTAATTGAGTCTGTTGTCTGCTCTTGGGTTTTCATTTAAACATGGCATCTCTAGGGGTTATGTAAGCAGATTAATAAAGAAAAGTGAATATCATCACGTGTAAGTATAGTTTTGGGGTCCCAGCCGTCAGCAGTAGCTTGTGCCCATGTCTCCCTACCAGTCCACAGCGCCTGTATTGTGGAGAGAGGCCTGTGCATCTTAAACTTCGCCATCTATGTTGGATGCACTTGATTTCCTCCGCCGGTAAAGTTCAGTTAAAAAAGGTCACCTCTGACCTTTTTTATGGTCCAGGGGTCAGTGAAACCATGTCAGGTGCACTCTTCAGGTACTGTAGCATCGTCATGCAAGAGATGAGAGGCCACGGTCAAGTGGCCTCTGAGTTAGCAGGGGGACAAAGTTTGCCACATATATACATACATAAAAACATACATACATGCATACCCACATCACAGAATCTCTTATATATATACACTACCGTTCAAAAGTTTGGGATCACCCAGACAATTATTTTGTGTTTTCCATGAAAAGTCACACTTATTTACCACCATGAGTTGTAAAATGAATAGAAAATATAGTCAGGACATTGACAAGGTTAGAAATAATGATTTGTATTTGAAATAATCCAGATACTCACCCTGCTCAAAGGAAGGTCAGTTTTATAGCTTCTCTAACCAGCTAAACTGTTTTCAGCTGTGCTAACATGATTGTTCAAGGGTTTTCTAATCATCCATTAGCCTTCTGACGCAATGAGCAAACACATTGTACCATTAGAACACTGGAGTGATAGTTGCTGGAAATGGGCCTCTATACACCTATGTAGATATTGCACCAAAAACCAGACATTTGCAGCTAGAATAGTCATTTACCACATTAGCAATGTATATTAGATATTAAAGTGTATTTCTGATTAGTTTAAAGTTATCTTCATTGAAAAAAAACAGTGCTTTCAAAAATAAGGAAATTTCTAAGTGACCCCAAACTTTTGAACGGTAGTGTACAGTATATATATATATACAGTATATATATATACAGTATATATAGATGAGAATTGTAATACTGTGTAGTTTACCTTAATTTTCCACAGTAATGCACTGTTTGAAAAAAAATCCAGACCTCTGTGACACAGATGTCCCACCAACCACTTTGTAAACATCAAGATTAAACACGGCAGCTAAGCCATTCATGTCTGTTTCCAACAAAATAGATGAGCTGGAGTTGGATTTATCATCTCAGTTAGCCAACTGTAAAACCTATGTATGTGATGATATACTCTTTATTTCATCTGAAGATGCCAAGAAAAGGCAAGTGAAGTGCATGGAACTAAAGTAAAAATAGGTCTAAATTAAATCATAGTTAGCCTTGAACCACTTGCTGCATCAGCTCAGCCACTAACAGTGAATGAGCTGATGACAAAATGGACAAACTGAAGTTGGATTTACTATCCCAATCAGAGGCTCATAATCCTTATGTGGCGATAACATAATTGTGGCTTTGTAAAGGACTCCCTCAGCACATTAAACAAGCTAACTAGCAGATGGCACGAGTCAGTTGACCCACAAACCTCACTCAAGAGGACTGGGTATGTATTAGGGATGTTAATGATTAATTAAGATAAGATAAGATAAACCTTTATTAGTCCCACAACGGGGAAATTCCAGGATTGCAACAGCACAGGGATAGCAACACTCAGAGCAACAATCAGAAGGCAAGAAAAAAAAAAACCAAGCAAGCAAGAGCAGCTAATATACATATGTACATATTACTATAAAATATATATATACACACACACAGACACACAGTGCAGAGCATTGTAGCTGGATGGAATAAATATATGAATATGTAAACACACAGTGCGGAGCAATGTAGCTAGATGGAATAATATGTAGATATATAAACACAGTGCGGAGCATTGTAGCTAGATGGAATAAATATATAGATATATAAACATAAACACACCCAGTGCGGAGCATTGTAGCTAGATGGAATAAATATGTAAATATATAAACACACACAGTGCAGAGCATTGTTGCTAGATGGGATGAAACAGCACAACCGTCTACTTAGTTATCCTACATGGTATGATTATGTGCCCATACATATTCTCACTCTCCATAGCGACCGGTATTTTCCTAGTTGTATGCCGGAGGGGGACCATTGTGTAAGTCTATTGCATCTTTTGCATTCAAAAAACTATTAGTTTGTTACGTCTTTTTGCTATCTCTGCGAGCAGCCCTGCTTAGGTTGTACAGTCTGACAGCCGTTGGTAGGAAGGACCTGCGAAACCTCTCGGTTGTGCACCTGGGATGATGTAGTCTGCTGCTAAATGAGCTCCTCAGTGCATTCAGTATGTCCTGCATAGGGTGGAACTCGGACTCCAGCAGAGATGACAGTTTAGCCACCGTCCTTCTCTCTCCTATCTCCTCCACCGGATCAAGGCGCTGCCCCAGGACAGATCGGCTATCGGCTGCAGTAATGCCACTGCCCCAGCAGACCACTCCAAAAGTGATGGCTGATGCCACCACCGTGTCATAGAATGTCTTCAGCAGCGCGCCTTGTACACCAAAAGACCTGAGTCTCCTCAGCAGGAACAGCCTGCGCTGTCCCTTCTTGTAGAGTGCATCAGTATTGTGTGACCAGTCTAGTTTATTGTTCAGATGAACACCCAGGTACTTATAGGCTGTCACCATCTCGATGTCTGTTCCCTGTATATTTACTGGTGCTGTGAGGGGTTGTCCTTGCCTGCGGCAGTCCACCACCAGCTCCTTAGTTTTTCTCGTGTTGATCTGGAGGCAGTTCCGATGGCACCAGTCCACAAAGTCCTGGATAAGCCAGTCAAGTTAATTGACTGTCAATTAACTGTCAATAAGAATTTAGTTGACTAAATTAAATTAGCTGTCAATTAATTGATAATTCAGCAGTCCTTTTCAATGGGAGTGTATTCTGTGAAATGTAGTGGTGTCGCCGTCCAGGCGGGGGCGCACATGGCCATCCACTGCCGCATTTCAATCAAAAAAGCAGAAGAAGACGCCAAGCCCCCAGAGCGCATGCGCTGTGCAGAGCGTAAAAACTTGCCCTTCCGGGTTACGTCAGAGAGGATCTACCCACCTTCTTCAAATCAACAGGGCGGAGAAATGGACCGGTGCAAGGAAAAAAGACTACACAAGTGCAAAAACCCATCCCCGCTACCTTCAGCTCGCCGCTAGATGGGAAAGCAGACCGGACTCAAGTTACCACTGAGATAACAGTTAACAGTGGGAGCCCAGATCATACTGGGTTTTCCTGGATTGCTGGGTACTGTGATAATGTTTAACATGTAACAGGTGAAGCAGCTCACAATTTATTTTATTGTTAAAACAGTCTACTAGTGCATCTCAGTAAATTAGAATGTGAAAGTTATTTTTTGTTATATAACTAAAAAAAGATCAATTTTGTGATATTGGTAATAGTTTTTAAAATAAATTAAAAATCATGACATTTGTAATTTACTGAGATGTAACAACACATAGTACACACTATACAGTACAAAATTAATTAAACTACAAGCAATGCCATTGTCTGTAGTTAAAAAAAATGCAAATGGTACAATAAATTATTGAGGAATATGATGTTTATGTATATCAAAAACAGTAATTAACTTTTTATATGCTAAAGATAGAAAGACTGTATTGTACCGAGGGAAATTCAGATTCTCAGGAAAATTGTAGCTTATCAATTAATCGTTAATGTTAAGGTGAATACTGATTAATGATTAATGAATTAATCGATAACTTCAATCCCTAGTATGTACAGAAACAATAACTTCTGCACAGCAAAATATCCGTTTTCATTGCAAATGTGTGTGAAATGACAATAAGCCTATTGCATTCTATATTTACCTCTACCAAGGAAGTAATGTGATCGAGGTGGTTTGTTGACCCGTCTCTCTGTCTGTCAGCAGGATTATGCGAAAACTACTCAACAGATTTTGATGAGATTCTCACCAGGTGATAAGAGAGCGCAAGGCCCTATCTTCTCACCATGTGTTAGCAGGATTACGCAAAACCTACTACACAGTTTTGAATGACATTTTCACCAGAGGTGGCCATTAGGCTACAGATGAACCCATTAGATTTTGGAGGTGATCCATGAGTGCATACCTCCACCAAGGCCCCTTCTCACAACGTACAGACATTTGGACTGATGGAGGTATGGGTGGACAGACGACCGAAGGGTGGGAGAGAGGGACAGAGCCTTGGCAGAGGTATGCACTCTCTGAGTGCACTCTAGCCAGCTGAACTCGGGGATTCCGTGGGCGGTCACGTCTCTGCGTCGTAGTGCGTCTCAGTGCGCACTGAAAAAAAAAGCTGGATTTCCGTTCTTCCAGTACAGACATAGCCATGAACAGAAAGCCAAAGGAGTGTTTGATTGGTTTAGATTTGATTGGCCTCTCATTCAACTAATAAGAGCCTTGAATTGGGTTTCTGAAACCTTGAAGAACCAATGACTGAAAACCTAGCAAGAAGGACCTGCCTACCAACGACCGCGAATACAACGAGCCAATTGAAGCAGAGAAGTTCGACGATTGACGTGTTGTTTAGCCAATGAAATTCTGAATTCAGCAATACCTGACATGCCTTTGTTATGTGTTTATATTGCCGTTAAAACGCATGCGTCCCCGTGCGTAAAATCTATTTTGCCTAAGCCACTGGGTGACTCACATTGAGACCTGTGCGTAACGGTAGCATTAGCCACTCGCCAGTCTTTTTTTATTACTACTGTTCTTATTTGTTTTGAAAAATGGTTCGCAAAAACCGCAAGCATGGAAGCGGAGGTGGTTTGACCGGGTCGGGTGACCAGAACCACGAGTCAGTAACAACCGGACCAGCTTCATGTTCGTCTGACAATGAGGAACTTCGACAACAGATGTTCGCCAACGACACTGCTGTTGTGGGCAGGTAAGTGTTATAAGCTAAATTATTCTTTATCGATGAAAATAGTAATAAAATAACTTTTGACCGATCGGTAATTACAACGGTCCCACATGGCCACAAGCTTTTTTGTTTGCCGAGTTCCTCTGTAGCGGTGTGGAGGGGGGGGAGTTGTTATCCTCTACATTGCAGATATTTTAGTATAATTTTTATTGCACTGTAGGCTATTTTTTCTTGTAAAAAAGGCCACACATTTTTTACGTGGCATGGTCCTTTGTGTGTGGGGGGCTTGTTTGTTCATTCATGAATGAACAAACCACACACACACACACACACACACACACACACAAAGGAGCATGCCACCTAAAAATGTGTTTGTTACCCTCTAGAAATGTGATAACATTTTAGTATAATTTTTATTGCACTTTAGGCTATTTTTTCTTGTAAAAAAGGCCACACATTTTTTACGTGGCATGGTCCTTTGTGTGTGTGGGGCTTGTTTGTTCATTCCTTCATTCATGAATGAACAAACAACCCCCCCCACACACACACACACAAAAGAGCATGCCACCTAAAAATGTGTTTGTTACTCTCTAGAAATGTGATAACATTTTAGTATAATTTTTATTGCACTTTAGATTATTTTTTCTTGTTAAAAAAAACAGGAACTGTGCTGTGTATGTGAACTCTGGGAAAACAGGAGAATAGTGAAAAATAAAAACTGAACTTTGGGACTTGCGGTTATGGCGGCCACGTAGGAAGACGTGTTTCACTCTGCTCTGCTCCTAAAAATAAAAAGTTGGCAAATAACTCTCTCAGTTGGAACAAAACCTATCCCAGTGTTTGGGCGCGGATATGGTAAAGCCTAAAGGCTGGGAAATTAGGTGGAGGAAAAACTGAATCGTCGAAACAGTCCAAGCTAACAGACTTCCACGCTCGTGACGAAGCAGAAAAATCTCCAGAGACTATGGCGGAGGAAGCTAGCGGCGGAGCGGTGACTGCTGGGGAAGGCACGAGTGCGGTGCTCGCTGCCATTAGCTCAATGAGAGCAGACTTTTCCTCTAAATTTGATGGGATTATAGCAGCGATAGAAGGAATGAGAAAGGAAATAAGCGACTGTATGGAACGAGTATCGCAGGCGGAACTCCGAATTTCCAGTGCTGAGGATGACGTCACCAGCCTACAGTTAAAGGTGCGCACATTGGAATTAAAAAATAAATATCTGGAAGATAGTGTCCTGGACTTAGAATCCCGGTCGAGACGGAACAATCTGAGGCTGGTGGGCCTCCCGGAGGGAACGGAGGGACGGGACATATGTTCCTTTTTGGAAAAGTGGATTCCAGAAGCGCTGAACAATGTGGAGCTGCAGTCATCGGTCGTCTTAAAGAGCGCCCACCGAATCGGCCCACCGAGAGATAATAAGGCACCACCGAGGACGCTGATTATGAAGTTCCTCAACTACAGAGACAAGATGACGATCTCCAACGCGGCGTGAGCTAAAGGAGAAATTACATACCAGGATCAACAGGTGCGGTTCTACCCAGATTTGGCCACAGGAATCCAACAATTAAGGAAACAGTTTGACCCCGACCGTAAAGAGCTGCGCAACCTCGGGATTCGTCACGGAGTGATTCATTCGGCAAGACTGCTGGTCACATATAAAGGGAGAACCCACACCTTCAAGACCCCTCAGGAGGCGCAGGTGCTTATCAAGCAGATCCAAGGAGAGACTGGTGGGAGCTAAGCATGAACAAGATATAAAGGTAGAATATTTAAGCATTTGCACAGGCATCTGACTGATCTGAAGCATATAGCAAGTTTACAAAATATAGATTGTATTATATAAAAAAAAAACCTATGATGTACAAAGTTGCTATAAAATTTTGGAGTTAAGTTGGAAAACTACAGAAGAGAGTTAATGTTATGTCATTAAAAGCAGTAGAGTCAGGGTGATTGAGAGGAGAAAGAAAGAGTGGTTTGACTGATCCTCGCGGGTGTGGAGCAGTCAATGGCTATAGCGGGAGACAGAATTTTTTTTTTGATTTTGGGGGGATTACCACGAATGTGGGGAGGGGGAATTTGTTTGTGTGTAGTTTGTGGGACGAATGTTCAACCACTCATGTTTTTGCTTCTCTGTATGAGCATGTTTATATTGCGAGGTAATCTTAAACTCCTTATTGATCATAGACCAAAGCGTTAATCTTAATTTAACTTCATGGAATTGCAGAGGTCTACAAAATTTAAAAAACTTAAACAAGTTATGAATAAAATAAAAGACATAGGTTCAAAAATTGTGTTTTTACAAGAAACTCATCTAATAGAGGAAGATGTAAAAAGAATTAGGAGAAGATGGCAGGGAAGTGTGTTCACCTCATCATTTTCATCCCGAGCTAGGGGAGTTATGACTCTCATACATAAATTAGTCCCATTTCAAGTGAAAAATGTAATTGGAGACAAATTAGGAAGATATCTAATCATCCAAGGATCTTTGTTATTAGAAAATATAAATCTGGTGAACTTATACGGTCCCAATATAGATGATCAAAACTTCTTTGCTAATTTATTTCTTATTTTATCATCACTTACAGGGCAACATATAATAGCAGGGGATTTTAATTGTACATTGAATCCCGGTATAGATAGATCAACAGGACTGGACTGTACGCACAATGGATGCAGGATGACCATTAATCATTTTATGAAAGAATTGAGATTGCTAGATATATGGAGAGAAATGAAACCACAAGTTAAAGCCTACTCTTGTTATTCTAATACCTACAAGACATTCTCACGTATTGACTATTTTTTGATCTCCACAGAATTAAGGTCCAAGATTCAAAACTGTTTCTATGATAACACTGTGATCTCTGATGATGCACCCTGCTGTCTAATATATGTAGATAAGAAACTGACAAAGGAACCAGGTAGGTGGCAATTTCAGCATAAATGGCTTCAGGATGAGGAATCTGTTAAGTACATAGAAAAACAGATAGATGAGTTCTTTGATATCAATACTACACAAACATCAGCATGTATAAAGTGGGAGGCTTTCAAAGCTTTTATTAGGGGGCATATTATTAGTTATACAGGTTCAAAATCTAAGAAGAGGAGAGAGGAGAGAGTTCAATTGGAACATAAAATAAAAATTCTTGAAGAAAAAGTGTATGCAGGAAGTGACCCAAAGTTAGAGAACGAATTACTGATTCTGAGAGCTGAATATGACAAAAAATCAGCGAATAGAGCTGCCTCGAGTCTTCTAAGATTGAAGCAATCTTTTTATGAACAAGGTGAAAAATCAGGGAAATTATTGGCATGGCAGATTAAACAATTAGAATTTAAAACACCAATTACCAGTATTATAAGTAACGGACAGGCAATTGTAGATCCTTTAGAAATTAACAGTGCCTTTAGAGATTATTATGAAAAACTATATGATACAAAAAATGAAACTGACTTAACAAAACTAAATGGGTTTTTGGACGGATTATCTATACCGTGTATTTCAAATGAAAACAGGGAGATACTGGAGTCTAAAATTAGTCAAGAAGAAGTTGGGCTAGCCATTCATAATATGAAATCAGGAAAAAGTGCAGGACCAGATGGTCTTCCAGTTGACCTCTATAAAAAATTTAAGAATAAATTAATAAAACCCTTTTTGGAAATGGTTTTAGAAGCATTTCAAAATAGTAAGTTACCACTATACATGAATAATGCCTTAATTATACTGTTGCCAAAACCAGGTAAACCCTCTAATAAATGTGAAAACATGAGACCAATAAGCCTATTAAATGATGACCTTAAGATAATCTGTAAAATTTTAGCAAGACGACTACAAGAAATATTACCAAATATTATTAACCGAGATCAGAATGGCTTTATAATGGGAAGACAAGGCTTCCATAATGTAAGAAGACTATTTAATATTATTTATTCTAATAAAGAAGCACCGGATACAGCTCTCCTATCATTGGATGCCGAAAAGGCCTTTGATAGGGTCGAATGGCCCTTTCTTTTTGAAGTCCTACAAAGGTTTGGACTTGGAAATAATTTCATAAAATGGGTTCAGATAATATACAATAATGTTACAGCAGAAATCCTAACAAACAGCAATACAGTGATCCCTCACTTATCGCGGTTAATGGGTTCCAGAACCGACCGCGAAAAGTGAAAAACCGCGAAGTAGCGTCACCCCTAATGACGTCATCCATAAATAATACGTACGTTCATTCTCTCACTCTCTCTCTCATATGATACGTGTGTGTGTGTGTAAGCGTACATACATACGTAGATGTAAATAAAGTGTACATAAATATGTTTTTAGAACTCTTTTATTCTTATAACAAGATACGTAACTCAAGATGAAGATGATTTACTGCACAGGTTAATGAGAGCTTTACTGCTCCTCAGGTGACGCCTCATCGTCAGGTGGCGCAGGATCGTCGAGGGAAGCTGCAGGAGGCGGCGTAGTGGCTCGACGGGAAGACTATTTCGCACAAAAAGGCACAAGAGAACAGCGTAAAGTTCCACGCGGCGAGACTAAGCAACACGAGCGATAAAGAACAATGAATGCGGTCTTCCTTCGCTGGGTGGGCGCTCGGCAGGGAGAGAAGCTGGGTAAAACGTCTCGGCCAATCAGCTTGCGAGGTAAAACGTCTCGGCCAATCAGCTTGCGAGATTCCCGAGCGGTGAAGAGGTGGGCGGAGAGGAGTGGAGCGGTGGTCAGAGAGGTGGATTTTGAGTTGTGCGGGCTCTCCGTGTTGATACCTGATGTTCTAATGTAGTCTCCCTGCCTTCTGCTAGCGCCCGCCCATTTTTTCTCAATTTTGAATTTTTGATGAATATTTTTGAAAAATCCGCGTTGCACTGAGGGCGCGAAAGGTGAAGCGCGAAGTAGCGAGGGATCACTGTATCTCAAAATCAATAAATATCAATACAGGATGTCGACAAGGCTGTCCACTTTCACCTTTACTGTTTACTATGGCAATTGAACCTTTAGCGATGGCAGTACATTTACATCCACAAATATATGGAATTAAAGTAGGACCAACAGAACATAAAATCTCCCTGTATGCCGATGACATAATTTTGTTTATGTCGAATCTTAAAAAATCAATTTCGACCTTGTTGAATTTAATAAAGAATTTTGGGGAAATATCAGGATATAAAATAAATAAAACTAAATCTTCAATATTAATGCTAAATGAGACCCAGAGAAATCACCCAGCTCTTGAGGTAAATCAATTCAATGTTGTAAATCAGTTTAAATATTTAGGAATTCAAATTGTGCCTAAGCTAGAATCAGTCACCAGTGCCAACTATGAAGCCTTAATGACAGACATTAATGAGTTACTTCAGAGATGGATGTCACTACCAATGTCGATGATCGGGAGAATTAATATACTTAAAAGTAATATCTTACCCAAAATACTTTATTTCAATACATTCCTTTACCACCACCTTCAGATCTATTCTCAAGAATTAAAAAAAGTTAGTGGAATTTATATGGAACAATAGGAAGGCTAGATTACGTCTGTCCTTACTGAAGCGGCATGAAATAAGGCAGCGTTGGTGAAGGTTTTAAGCAGGTTTATTATCATACCGCCTTCACGGGGCTTGCTCCATGAGCGAGCCCGGAGAGGCTCTCCAGCAGAGAGACACAAGATGTGTGTCTGCAGCAGTTGAAGGAGTGAGAGCAATGAGAGAGTGAGTTACAGGCTCTTGCAGCATATATACCCAGTTACAACAATACATGAAAGAGCATTTCACAGCAGTTGGTATGGGCATTTGCATTTCAGAGACACAGCAAGGACAGGATGCATGAACTCAATACATGAATGGCACATTAACATCACAAAGTATGAATGGCACATTACATCTCAGTAGTGCAGCGGGAAAAACCAAGAGAAGAGAGCTGTCTGTCCTTAGTCTGTTGTGGAGGTTTTCCCAAACCGCCACAGCTCCCCCCCAGAGGGCTCGGCAGGTGGCCGAGACCTCGATAGTGCAGCTTGGGCAGCGAGCAGGGAAAAGCTCTGTGCAGGAGGGGGTGGAGGGGGGTGGGGGGTAGTAAATGCCGGCCGGAGACGGTGAAATCGTCCGGGCCGCGCAAAAATTGCTTGTGGGTCCGCGATGTCGAAGGGCTGTCCCGTTGAACGTGCAGAGGTCCACAAGAAGAAAAATTAGTCACTGGCTCCTCCCGTGATTAAGTCCTGCAAGGATTAATAGCGGCCGTGAAGAAAAGACGAGGCTGCGTGGCGGCTGTAATGAGAGCAGAGGGACTGGCGTGTTGGCTTTAGGTGCGGGCACAACCTTAAAGCTCTCGGGAACCGCAAACCGCTGAATTTCCCTTGTGTGCGCCGTGGCTGAGACCGTTAGAAAATCCAGTGGGCGAGCTGTGCTTCAGGTGTGTGAGCAGCCCTGAAGGTTCTTGGTGCAGCGGCGAAGGACGATGGCGGTCTGAAGAGCCGTATTTGTCCCGTGCGTGGTGCGCCGTCCTCATAACTCCCCGGTGCGTGTGCAGGGGCTCCGTGCGTGGGTGGGCCAGCTGGAGAGGAGACAGGGTCAGGGAGCTTAATCATCCCTGTTCAGTGTGTTGGAGCGGTGAAGGGAAGTTGACGCTCTGTCACTCGCTCGGTCATGGTGCGTTCAGGTCCACGTGTGCTCCGTCGGCCATGGGGATCGCCGTTGTGGAGAGGGGACGAGGTGCATGCACTCTCGTGTGGAGGAGCTGTGAGCGCGGCCGGTCCAGCGTGGATGTGCCGATCTAGGCGTGCAGATCTCACCATGAAACGTTGCTCAGCTTTCCCGGTCGTGGGTGTTCTCCGGAGAGTTTCGCCTGGAAACTCCGCGTTGAGGTCTCCCTGAAGCAGAAGGGAGGGCAGATCAGTCAGGCTGCCGCATTCGCTTGTCGTTGGAGAATCACCGCCGGGTGTTGCGTTCGCTGGCAGCGTGTTCGTTTCAGCGTCGGGTCACCAGTGAAGCAGCATGAAATAAGGCAGCGTTGGTGAAGGTTTTAAGCAGGTTTATTATCATACCGCCTTCACGGGGCTTGCTCCATGAGCGAGCCCGGAGAGGCTCTCCAGCAGAGAGACACAAGATGTGTGTCTGCAGCAGTTGAAGGAGTGAGAGCAATGAGAGAGTGGGTTACAGGCTCTTGCAGCATATATACCCAGTTACAACAATACATGAAAGAGCATTTCACAGCAGTTGGTATGGGCATTTGCATTTCAGAGACACAGCAAGGACAGGATGCATGAACTCAATACATGAATGGCACATTAACATCACAAAGCATGAATGGCACATTACATCTCAGTAGTGCAGTGGGAAAAACCAAGAGAAGAGAGCTGTCTGTCCTTAGTCTGTTGTGGGGGTTTTCCCAAACCGCCACACTTACTATATTTACCATTTGATCGTGGAGGTCTGAAATGTCCAAACTTTATGTTGTATTACTGGTCCGCACAACTGTGGTCGATGACATATTATTTTTCATCAAATGATCTCCCTCACTGGACTGAAATGGAATCATACAATTTACCTTTACCTCTTCCCATATTCATATACTCAGACTCGGCAAAAAAAATTACAGAAACAAGTTAAAAATCCATTTGTAAAGCATATGATCAAAATATGGTGTGAAACCAAAAAATATTTAAAAGAACCACACTTATTGTCACAATTTAGCCCAATATGGGGTAATCAATATTTTAAACCAAGGAGAGCGGATGCTGTATTTAAAGTATGGAATTTAAAAGGGATTCAAAAGATTCAAGACTTATATTTGTCATGTTCAGATAACATAATGTCTTTTGAAGAACTGAGGATCAAATTTAATCTTAATAGAACACATTTTTTTTTAAATATCTTCAGCTTAGGAACTTTATTCGATCAAATCAAAATAATGCTCTCACCCGACCTACTTATTCATCCTTGGAAAAAATTTTGACGAAAGATAGTAAGAGAAAGGGTATTAGAACACATTTTTTTAAATATCTTCAGCTTAGGAACTTTATTCGATCAAATCAAAATAATGCTCTCACCCGACCTACTTATTCATCCTTGGAAAAAATTTTGACGAAAGATAGTAAGAGAAAGGGTATTATTTCAGAGTTTTATAACTCATTGACACTATCCTCAAGTGAAAACTCACAGAAAAGACTGAATTATTGGAAAGAAGACCTGCAAACTGAAATTTCAGAGGAACAATGGGAAATGGCTTGTACAGAAGCTCAAACCAAATCAATAAATGTACGTCTTAAATTGATACATTTTAAATGGTTAATGCGGATGTATGTTACACTGGTGGAGTTAAAGAGATATAACAAAAACATACCAGATACGTGCACAAAATGTATGGAAAGTAAAGGAACCCTATTTCATTGTTTATGGGAATGTAGAAAAATTAGAATGTTTTGGGAAGAGGTGAGGGTAACAATTGAAAAAATAATTTCAAAACAAATCATATTGAATCCTAAATTGTTTTTGTTGGGTCTGTATCCAGAAAAGCATAACTTTAATAAGAGTGAAAGAGCATTCATAGACCTCAGTTTGCTTAACGCCAAAAAATGTATTGCACTACTATGGAAAAAGACTCATAGACCAGATGTGACTCAGTGGTTAAGACAGATGTTAACAAACCTTCCACTAGAAAGAATAACATACATACTGAAATCAAAGGAAATCGTGTTTGAGAATATATGGAGACCTTTCATTGATTATGTAAAGAATTTAAACATAACTTTTGAAGAAGAAGGTGAATGATGTGTGTGGACCTTGTAAATTCCAAACTGGTGAATGTATAATATGTATACTTATGTAATGGATTGCCTAGACCAGGGGTCGGCAACCCGCGGCTCCGGAGCCGCATGCAGCTCTTTCATCCCTCTGCTGCGGCTCCCTGTGGTTTTGGAAAATAAATAATGAGTATTTAATTAAAATGTATTTTATTTTAGTTCATTAGTTTTTAAAATGTAATTCTAAATTTGAAGATTATGGTGATCTTGTAAAATCTAAAAAAAAATGTGTTAAAGTTTAATCACCGTCAGCGAAAATCAACATGATTACATAAGCGCTCGGCGCTTCCCCGGAAGTCGTCTCCCGCGATAACCCGGATGTGTTGTGTTCAAGCTACTGCTGTATTGCAGTAGCTTGACAGCCCTGCGATTGGATAGTTGCAAACGATTGGACCAATCAAATGGCTCGTTGTATGCTTTTTCAAAGATTCATGGCGGCGTGTTCTCAGGGATGTGATTTTCTGCTAATTCGCCGAATTCCGCTTTATTTTATCTTCCAGGAAGATAAAGTACGTTAAGTTTTTGGGGTTTTTTTCCAAACTTTATTAAGAACAAGATAAAGGTACAGAAATATGACATAGATGGTGGTAAACGTGGCAGTTTTTTTTCCCTTAATTGTGTAGTTCAGTCAACAGTCGTACAAGAGGTACAAAGGATAAAATAAAATAGTAAGAGTAGTAAATAATAATAAAATAAAGTAAATAAAACATAATAAGAGTAGACAAAGAGAAAAACAGGGGGGTTCTTTTCAGTCCAGAGTGTCCAGAGCACTAGGGGTTTTCCATGAGTTTCCGATCATGGACCAAACAGTGGAGTTTCACAGCATTCCGCTTCTTCATGTGTTTCAGTGATGAGAAAAAAAGGCAGAGTTCTTTATGAAATACATTAAAATTTGGCTTGCATTTTAAAAATCTATTTTTGTGTACATAAAATTTTCCCAAGATTGCGAGGGTGTTAACAGACATATCATGCAATGAGTTCTTAATAATAAAGCCATACAAAATATTCTGACAGTTAAAAACAGGGGTTGGTACATGTTTGGATAACCAGTGATGAAAATCATCCCAAAACGCATTAGTGTACATACAGGAAAAGAAAATGTGATCTGTACTTTCTATATGTTCATTACAAAAGGAACAGTTATTGTTCTCAAAGCCAAAACGTTTACTTAGAAACTCAGCAGAAGGATAAATTCCATTTAAAACTTTGTAATGGATCTCTTCTGCTTTTGGTGAAATAGGAAATTTAAAGAATTTAGATCTTAGAATTTGAGCTTCTTTTTTGGAGAAAAAATTAAGAATAGCAGCTCTAGATACTGTTACTGGGAAGATTTCTTTATTAAATATTGTCCTAATCGCTAAATTGTTTAATTTTGAGTCACCTAGGCGGAAACCATTCACCAAAAGCAAAGAGAGATTCGGGCAAAAGCCAAATCTATTTAAAGTTGAGGCCATTAGTATAATTGTCTGAGGTATTGCCTCAATTACTTGGTTATATTCTCGTTTATCATTTATGTTATATTTAGCACAGAAATTCTCAAAAGTTAAAATGTTCCCTGTGCTGTCTAATAAGTGTAGTACAGACCAAATGCCCTTATTTTGCCAGTTTTGTAGGAATATTGATTTGTGTTTATATAGTACACATCTACAATTCCACAGAGGGGTCATATGAGGGCTAAAATTATGTTTGTAGATCAATCTCCAATATAGTAAGACCTGTTGATGAAATGAGGAGAGTTTATAGGGGAGCTTTTTTGGGTCATAGTCACATCTGAGCAGGAATTCAATGCCCCCAAATTTAGCAAAAATTTCATTGGGAATATGAAATCAGAAATGTTTGGGTTGTTTAATAAATTATAAAGTACGTTAAGTACGTTAGCGGCTTGTGGTCCACGAACGCAGTGAAGCTGCGCCCTTTCAGGCAGGACTGGAAGTGGCGTATGGCCACTTCCAGTAATTGGTATGGCCAGGTGAAGAGTCATTAACTCTGTTACTGGCGGCGTAAAACGGCTGTATGAGCTGGTCTGCGCGAGGGAGGAAACGGTAATAAAAGTTAACCATCCCCTTTTATGATTCCAAACAGTTTGAAATTGACAGTGCACAGTGGACATTGACTCATAACTTCTGAATATTTCTAAGACTTGGCTACATCAGTGATTGTGCAAAATGAACTGCTCAAGTCTCAATGGAGATTGAAACTGGTGATCTGAAATGAATGCTGAAATTATAAAAAGTAATGGTATGTTGGAATTTTATTTCTATTATGGAACAGATAAAATTAACTGATTTTGATTTGATCAAGTGTTAAAGCATGTGATGGATAATGCTTGTTGGAACATTTTAGGAATGCTATCTTCTTGGAACATAAGTCAATATTATACATTAATAAGTGGCATTCAGCTGTTTGTTTTATGTCATTTAAGCACAGTTCTGGTACTTAAAAATCATAAAAACCCAGGAGCTTCGGGGGGCTTTGCCCCCCTTGCCCCCCACGCCCCCACCCCACCGGGGCTCTACCCCGGACCCCACTGGGGGACTATGTCCCCCAGACCCCCTGCTGAATTTTCAGATAATTTCCCCAACCCCAAATCACATCGCTGGTTCGTGTTGGAATTCTGAGCTTTCGGTATTGTTTTCAGCGGAATTATGAGATTTTTATCAAAGGATCAGGAGTCATCAGTGCTAGAAATAGCACTCTCCTTTCAACCCAATGTCAACCTTCAACCCAATGTCTTTTTTTTTCGGAGTTCAAAATGTTTTTGTTGCATGCAGAAATGTAATTTTGTTTTCTCTGCAGGAGTTCCCTGATTTCATAAATGCAACACATTATAGTTTGTTTATACACAGCATAAAGGGAAAAAAAAGTTATATGCAGTGTTATTTCATTTTAAGTGTCAAAAGGGTTTTTGTGGCTCCCAGTGTTTTCTTTTCTGTGGGAAACGGGTCCAAATTGTTCTTTGAGAGGTAAAGGTTGTTGACCCCTGGCCTAGACTAAACAGAGGAGCATTGTTGAAGACCTGCCTTTTTTAGTGGTTGTTGGTGTTTTTAGTACATTTTTTTTAATTACTTTAGTGTTAGTGTTTGATTGTTTGTGTTATGTTTGTAAAAAAAAAAAAAAAAAGTTCAATAAAAAATATTGTGGAAAAAAAACCCTGAACTTTGCAAATGACTTTTCATTTTCACATAATAGACAAACTTCAGATGAAGACTCTGGTGAGGAGTGGGTGCCAGACGAGTACTCTCCGTGTCGCCTTGCGTAAAGGACTACAACAGGTATGTAATGATTTGAAAATGTAACAATTGGCTTGAGCAATATACTGAAGTGTTTTTTTCCTTTTATTCTAAAAATTATGTTTTTTTGTCCATTCAGGTGCATGGGTGGAGTGGACCTATCAGATGCCCTGATAGGCTACTAAAATGTTCTCCATAAGACCATGAAGTGGTATAAGAGCTTTTTTTAAAACTTCATGGACATTGCCATCGTCAATGCCTACATCCTCCACAAGGCACTCGCCTCTGGAAGAGGAGAGAAGCCACTGAGACAGAAGGCATTTTGGGAGATCCTTGCTAAGCAGCTGGCACAGGTGCGCTCTCGATCAGCCACACCCACACCACCTCATCCTACACCCACTGCACATCACAGGATTGTCTTTATCTCAGGGCACCGCACGAATGGACGGGCACTATGCAGGCACTGCCGTAAAAAGACACCACTCAAGTGCTCCACCTGTGATGTGCCTCTCTGTTTGATCCCAAACCGAGACTGTTACAATAACTGGCATATTGCCAATAACATATAAAGGACTTCATATTCACATTTGTTGTTTGTAAATAGTATGTTTTGTATATTGACATTTTTGTTCAGTAAAGCGTGTTTATATTTTAAACTTCATTTTCTCTGCGTCATTACTACTGACAGTGTTTCTGGATATCTAACAAGATAGCCCTGAGTGTCACCTTTCATTAGAGCCCAAGATGAAGCTTCTATGTTGAAGCATTCAAAAGTTACAGACGTTTTTCCAAACTGTGCCATTTGGCACAGTTTGGCACAGTTCAAAAACGCCTGGGAACAACCTGAGAAAAAAGCTGTGTAATATATTCATTTTTTGTGGTATTGTTACAAAATTTTGACCTCAGCTTGATAACACTTGGTTCTACATTTCTGTTGCATTTTCCAGCCAGTATCTGACAGCTGTGTGTTATTTGCAAGCATTTGTATCTAAAAAAAACACCCAGGCAAACTTTATTTTCTTCAAATTCAGTATGTTTAGATGACTGTTACTCAGTGGCAGGAGCACTTAGAGAGATTATGACTGTTTTGCCAAAAAATTCAGAGTGTTTTCTTTTAAATGAGACCAACCCCATGAAGATGCTGCAAAGGGTTGAAGAACAGCTTTTGATTTACTTTGGGTATGTTATTTTTAGGCGTTTTTAGGGAAATTGAACAGAGTTCAAGAGGCTAGTATGCTCATTGTGGTGCTTAGGAACAGTTAACTGGGTACATTCAGGAGGAGCAAAATAACTGGTTAAACAAACAAAAGTTGTGATATTTTGGCCTGTGCTGCTGTCAGTTAATAAATTGGAACTGTTGTATAAAAGCAATATTACACTCCAATTTATGAATATCATGACTATATAACCATGATGATGTCTACAATTAAATCACTATGTGCATATATTCAGTGGCACCACACTTCCATTAGTGTAATCTTGCTTAAAAGTGTCTTAGTCTACTTATTGTAATATTTGTTAGAAAGCAATGTGTAACAGAGCTGAATGAGATGACAAACAGGTCCTCTAAGTTAACTCAAATATACAGAAAAAAAAAAAAAAGTTACAAAATCACAGTTTTGTAACTCATTCATCTCATTCATTCATTCATTCGATCTGTCCAGGGTGTACCCTGCCTCTCACCCAAAGATGCTGGGATAGGCTCCAGCCCCCCACCCCCCCACCCCCGCGACACGAAAAGGACTTTTGTAACTCAACAAAAACTAAAATTTGTGTTTCAATATGACCCCCAACAATGACATGTTCTTTTGGTTCTTTGTAAACCATGGTGATAAAATGTTTTTGTCAGAATGACAGTGCTTTTCCTACAGGCTTTTCATTAAAATCAGGTAGGCTTTTAGTCTACCTGATTATTTTCCTGAGGGTAATTCATTGTAGTCTGTCACAGTGAATACTCCTCTGCAGTTTATTTCAGGAACAGAATGGTTTAAATTTCACTTTGTGAAGCAATGGTTCACATACAAGTGCTGTGAAAAAGTATTTGCCCCCTTGCTGATATCTTATATTTTGGGATATTTGTCACACTTAAATGTTTCAGATCATCAAACAAATTTTAATATGAGACAAAGATAACCCAAATAAATACAAAATGCAGTTTTTAATGATGATTATATTTATTAAAGTAAAAAAGATATCCAAACTTACCTGGCCCTATGTGAAAAAAAAATAACCCCCCCCCCCCCCATTTCTCATCTGTTCTTGAATTTCTTTAGATTGCAGCATGATGTGTTGATTATTTGAGATTTTTTTAACCTACTTCACTTTGTCAGCTAGGTTCTATTTAAGTGATTTCTTGATTCAACAGGTCTGGCAGTAATCAGGCCTAGGTGTGGCTATAATCACAGTTCAATTCATTATGTAACAAATGGGAGCCAGGGGGGAAGGGATTACTTTTTCACATAAGGCCAGGTTGGTTTGCATAACTTTAATAAATGAAATCATCATTTAAAAACTGCGTTTTGCATTTACTCAGGTTATCTTTGTTTAATATTAAAATGTGATGATCTGAAACATTTAAGAGTGACAACTATGCAAAAATATAAGAAATCAGGAAGGGGCAAATACTTTTTCACAGCACTGTATGTGTATCTCACATACTGTTCTCTGTATATCATATACTTCAATATCACAGTCATACATGAGTTCTTATTTCATTACATACAGTACATTTGCATTAGCTGAGACATCACCACAGGAAGGCGTTTCTCTATCAGCATGCAACACAACACAATAGAACAACACGCAAATTAATTGGATGGAAGAGCAACAGATCAATCGATCGATGTCTAGCGGGAGTGCAGTAATATCTAATTTCCTCTGAACATCACTCAGCTGAATAAGAAAATAGAAAATTAATGCATCTCTCTACATGCATGTATCAAAATGGCTTTAGCCCACCATAATCACATTTTTGCACCATTTTCCATTCACTATTAGCTGGACACTAATGATTTCCCTTGATGCTGCTCTTAGCCAGCCACGACAACAAGTTTCTTATCATCCTGCTGCCTGTGTCAAATTACATGAAGGCTTTGTGGTGGCAGGGAAACATATACTTTATCTTAAAACTGTCCTCAAGACTATCCATTACATGGTTGTAAGTAGTTTACTCTCACATTGATTAAGAATCATCATAAATCCACTTAAACTACCTCATGTGCATCAAATTTAGCCACTCTCCAAGCCTGAATTACACATTGCAAATCATTATGATGCTTTCAGATCAGAAGTTTTCAGACTGCGAGCCTCGGGGGAGGACAGTTATATAAAGGGACGAGAACTGTGGCAAAGATTAAGTAAAATGCACAGACGTACAGAGCTGTAGCAACAACAGAGGGCTTGTAGTTGTTATTGTGCTTGTTTTTCTCACTTACAGGGTCAACATTGTGAGACACAGCTAACAGAGGCAACTGTAGTGTTGTACTATGGGTGGAAATGATACTGATCTGGAAATACATTATACTGCACTAAGATATATTATTAGTTGACTTGACCAAGGACCTGTAGTTACAGGAAATAATGCAGGCACAAGAGGCATGTTCCTCCACCAGTTCGACCCGAGTTCCTACAATTTAGGACCTTGAATTGGTGTATAGAATGAAGATGAATGTACGTTTACGGATGTAAATGCGGTTTTATGAATGAAAGTGAACCTGTAACTACGTGACATCTGATCCTCGGGACAGGAGCATTATACCAAATTAATCACACCTGTGGATGCACACCTTATATACACACCTTGAATCCACCCATTCTTCCTCTTTCTAATGACTGGAAGGAGCCTGCCTCCAACAACGAAGGACAATGAATGGTAACAGGTTCACTTTCATCCGTATACCGAATGAGTCCTGAGGAGAATGGAGGTGGCGTCACCCACAGGCCGAAGGAGCACAATGCCCCCATCACAACACTAAGCACAAACACAGTCAGTTGAGTTTGGCTCCCTTACTGCACTTAACTGAGTACGTACAAGTTAAGCCGGTTCCTCCAGGTAACCGGAGCTGAAACAAAACCTTCCAAGCACAAGGCACGCATGCCGGCTCACATGAGGGAAAATAAGATGCAACTTAAGAATCTCCTGCGACCCCTAGAACAGATGAAGGAATGACTGATTGAGCCTATAGAAGCAGGTAAGCATTGAGGAAGAAGCCCAGCCAGCGGCTACGCATACATCCTTCAAGCATGCACCCCTAAACAACACCCATGTAGTGGCCATTCCCTGAGTCGAGTGAGCCACCAGCCTATCTGGTGGTTCCGCTCCAACTTGTACATATGCAAAAGCAGTCAGGTCAACTATCCAATGGGATAGGCACTGCTTAGAGATAGGCCTGCCCATCATGAAATCCCCATAGGACACAAAAAGCTTGTCTGAAGAATGGACAGACCTCGTACGGTGAACATAAAGCTTAAGGGCCCTTACTGGGCACAAACTATGGAGCTTCTCAGCCTCTGAAGAGGTGTGCGGGGGAGGGTAGAAGACCTCAAGCACAAGAGGGCAGGAAGCAAACCTACTAGCCAGCACCTTGGGCTGAAAAGCTGGGTTGGGCCACAGGTGAACCACCTGATCACCACCAAACCTAAGAAATGCTGCGTCCACAGAGAGTGCATTCAGTTCACCAACAATTGAGACAATTGCCAAGAGAAAAGCGTCTTCCAAGAAAGCAGATGAAGGTCAGCAATGGAAAGTGGCTCAAAAGGGGGCAAGCATAGAGCCCTGAGAACTGTCTGGAGATTTCAAGTGGGCAGCAAAGGACGCTGGAATGAACGGCTCCATCTCACGCCTCTCAAAAATCACCTAGCCAAGGGATGCGCCTCAGGCAACAAGCCATCACATTTTCCATGGGCAGTTGACACCACCGCCAGGTAGTCCCCGATAGTTGACTCCAACCAACCTCGGTGAGGAAGTACTGAAGGAAAGACAAGATGACGGAGATGTGACATGTCAAGGGATTCTCACCCTTGGTCCGACACCAGTTCAAAACACTCTCCACTTCACATTGCATTGCAGCTGCATAGATGGGGCCTGCGAAGCCTGCACGGTGTCTATAACCTCATTCTCCAAGCCAAGTTTCCACAATTGCTCCCGTCCAAGGGCCATACATGAAATCTCAGGAACCAGGTACCCAGTTTACCCGAACAAACCTGCCATCCCAGACTTCACCCCAGCCTGCTTGGAAGGCGTCGGTTGTAATGGTCCCCATGCAGCCCTCTTGGCCTAGGGGAACACCATCTCGGACTGTTGATGAGTGTCTCCACCACCTGAGAACCATGAGGCTCCTTCGGAAGAACTAGCCTCCTCCTCTTGTCTCTGGGCAAACCACCTTCTGAAGTGCGAACCACCGTTGAAGGGGACGAGCACGTAAAAGACCCAGTGGCACCACCTAGGCAACTGCAGCAAAGAAGCTTAAGATCCTCTGGCACTGCTGCACTGATACAGCCCTTTGTGAAATGCAGCTCTTGATGCATTCCCTGATAGCATGTCCTCTCTTGGAGTCAGGGATGCCCTCATGGCAAAATTGAATCCAGGGTGAGTCCCAAGTACTCGACAACCCTAGTTGGAACAAGGCAGCCTTCACCACATTCAAATGCAACCCGAGTGCAACCAGGTGAGCCAATATGGTCTCCATATTGCTTCTTGCTACGGCTTCTGATGACGCACAAACCAGCCAATCGTCCAGACAATTGAACTCGAATGCCCCTCTGCTGCAGTGGGGTGAGTGCAGCGTCCATGCACTTGGTGAATGTCCGAGGCCAGGGACAGGCCAAAAGGCAGGATGTTGCAACCTAAGGCTGTCTAGAAGGAACTCTGAGGAAATTCCTGTGACCAGATTTATGGGCATGTGGAAATCAGCATCGCAAAGGTACACTGCTGTGAACCAGTTGCCTGGCCCCGTGGCCTGAATAATGTCCTCAGCCTGAGCAATAGACAAGGGAGCACCTTGAGATACCTGCTCAACCGCCTCAGGTCCAAAACTGGACAGAGACCCCCGGTTTGCTTAGTTAGTTAATTAATTCCCTCCCAAAGCATGTGGGACACTATATGGTGTATAGGGCAGCACCTATCCTGTTTCTCCGACCTTAGGCCACACAGCCACTGTAAGTAGCAAAGCTACAGTAGGGGGTCAGCCGTCTGGTAGCTCTGTGTGTCACGCATCAAATCTCTTGAGAACAAGGAATAGGCAGTGTAAAAAACCTTGCCTCTTTTGTCCTGGAGACAGACTGTATTACGTTCTTTCCCAGCAGGGCAGAGACCTCACTGCCCAGAACCACGGAAAGAGTGTCCTCCTATTTTTGCTTCCAGAACCCCTCGAAGTTGGGGAATAAGATCTAAATTGTAGGCGGTATCCACATTCCAGTGCATCGATCACCCATGGACATGAGATGCACCGACGCCAGCTCATGAAGTGCGCTGCGGAGAAGGCTGACGTCAGGGGAAGCATATCGTGAGAGATGCTGGCGGGGCTTGGCAGGACCATGGCCTACACGCTCCCGAGAGCGTGGACGTGAGTGCTGCTGAACCAGCACAAGTTGCCGGAAGGCCCTCTTCCTCGGGTGATCCAAGCTCTGAAGGAACCTGGCTCTGTGAAACGAGCCACCGTGGGTTCTCACCCCCCAAAAGAGGTCTCCGGACACTTGCCCTGGATGGCCCTGGCCAATGAAGGACTGCATGCGCAGTCTTACCTTCTGCATCTCATCCAACACCACTTCTGCTGCAGGCCCAAATACCTCACCAGGCGCTATTGCAGCCTCCAAAACAGCAGCCTTGTCTATATCCACCAATCCAGACTGGCTCCACCATACATGCCACCAGGCCATGGTCAGTCGGGCCAAGGAGTTCTGTAGCCTGTGAGCTAGCTCCTTGAATCACAGTGTCCACCACATTTACCAACTCCGGAAGAAGGTCAGTTCTGCTTTTTGAGTTCAGGTCTCTATCAGGCCTTCTAAATACACTAAAAGAAGTGTATTAGTATTCGCCAGCCTAGAGGCCATAGCCACCGACTGGTAGGTGCTAGCCACTAACCATCAGTGGTGCGACATGTCTTGTTAGGGTGGCGCATAGACTTGCTGCCTGTGGGGGGAGCACCAGTCAGCAATGCAAATGTAGGGTCCACCTTCAACGCACCATCCAAGCCTTATTCCGCAGCACCACTCAGAACACTGAGCCCAGAGCGAGGAGCAGCAGCATCCCTTGGACGAGCCCACGACTTCTGCAGACGACCCACAAAGTCAGGATAAACTGGCAAGGAAACCTGCCTGCGGGATGCAGGACCCCTGACCAAAGCCAAAGCCCTAGGTGGAGAAGATGTAGGAGGAAGCCCAGCAGCTGATGCTGCTCTAGAGAGCAGTGCCCTGAGAGACACATCATAGGGCTCAGGAGGTCCTTCTTGACCAGAGGGTCACTGACGTCCTCATCATCATCCTCAAAGACAACCATTTGCCCACTGGAGCCACAGCCAGAGCTGATGGTCTTACCAAAGTTATCAGAGGCCGTGAGGGACGCATACTCCCGTATGTGTCCCAGGGCACATACAGGAGCCTGGAGCAGCATACCCAAAAGGCGATGTTGATTTGCCGCCATATAGTCAATGGTCTTACGTATCTCCTCCAATTGCCTCTGCATGAGGTTGCATAGCTGGCTTTCTTCAATCTGCTTCGGCTTCCTGCTAGCCTTCTCGGTTCCAGCTGGAGCAGTTTAAGCTGTAGAAATGAAGCCCTGGGCTGGTGGCATACCAGTGTCAGGGCTATTTCCTCCTCCTTCACTTCCCGCAGAAGCCATTATTTCTCCAGGAGAATAACAGGAGAGAAAACAAGACATTTATTCTCATTATTATTATTATTGTTATTATAAACAGGCCAAAGGGCTGTTCCATGAGGTACAAGCACACTAGTCATAAGACAACATAGAAATATCAGATTTCAGGTCCCACCTGTATGCAGTACCACTCCCCCACAAAAGGTGGCAAGAGTTCACCAAGCACAGGAGCGCTCAGTACCCAGACAAAGAAGACATCTCCTTTTGTTTAAGAAGATGACTGTCAATCAAGAAAAAAGAAACAATACAGAATTAACGGCAAATTGTACCATGCTGTTAACTGTTAAGCAATTCCTCCCTGACAAAAGCAAACATATATAAAATAAGATAAGATAAGCCTTTATTAGTCCCACAATGGGGAAATTCCAGGATTGCAACAGCACAGGAATAGCAACATTCAGAGCAACAATCAGAAGACAAGAAAAAACAAGAGCAGCGAGTATACATATGTACATATAAATATATAAACACAGTGCGAAGCATTGTCGCTAGATGGAATAAATATATAAATATATAAACACACACAGTGCGGAGCATTGTAGCTAGATGGAATGAACAGCATAACCCCCTAACCTGGACTCCCCGGGAACCTACGCCAGGATCCTGTTTGTGGACTTCAGCTCCGCATTCAACACCATCCGCCCCGATCTGCTCCGGGACAAGCTGTCCCTGCTCAACATGCCTGACTCTCTCTGCAGGTGGATCACCGACTTCCTGACGGACCGGAGGCAGCATGTGCGGCTGGGAAAGACTGTCTCAGACTCTGCTAGCATCAGCACCGGATCACCCCAGGGCTGTGTACTTTCCCCCCTACTCTTCTCCCTTTATACCAACTCCTGCACCTCCAGCCACCAATCTGTCAAGTTGATTAAGTTTGCGGATGACACCACCCTCATTGGGCTCATCTCCAACGGCGACGAGTCCGCCTACAGGAGAGAGGTGGCCCAGCTGGCATCCTGGTGCAACAACAACAACCTGCAGCTGAACGCTCTGAAGACAGTGGAGATGATTGTGGACTTCAGGAAAGTCACAACCCCTCTGCCCCCCCTCACCCTCACAGGCTCTCCCATCACCACTGCTGATTCCTTCCGCTTCCTAGGCACCACCATCATCAGGGACCTCAAGTGGGAGCCGACCATCAGCTCCCTCATCAAAAAGGCCCAGCAGAGGATGTTCTTCCTGCGGCAGCTGAGGAAGCTCAAGCTACCCACCAAGATGTTAGTGCAGTTCTACACAGCCATCATCGAGTCCATCCTCACCACCTCCATAACCGTGTGGTATGCAGGAGCCACTGCCAGGGACAGACTAAGGCTGCAGCGCGTCATGCGCACTGCTGAGAAGGTGATCGGCTGCAAGCTCCCATCTCTCCAGGATCTGTACATCTCCAGGACCCGGAGGCGTGCTGGCCGGATCATAGCCGATCCCTCACACCCTGGTCACGTACTGTTTGCCCCTCTCCCCTCAGGTAGAAGACTTCGGTCCATCCAGACTAAAACCTCCCATCACATGAACAGCTTCTTCCCCTCTGCCATCAGACTGCTGAACACTAAGTGACTTATTGACTCTCGTGCACTATGTACAGCAGCTCAACCAGACTCATGTCAATCATCACTGTTTTCTTCCTGCATTACCGACTGCACTATATGGTTCTCCACATTATCTGCTGCTCGCTAATATATTTAAACTGCTGACTAGTATTACTCACTCTTATTCTACACTTTATTGCATGTATAGTTTATTTATTTTATTTTATCATGTTTAATGTTGCAGCATTGCACCGAGACAAATTCCTAGTTTGTGTACTACATGAACAATGGCAATAAATCTGATTCTGATTCTGATTCTGAACCGTCTACTTAGTTATCCTACCTGGTATGATTATGTACTCATACATATTGTCACCCTCCGTAGCGACCGGTATTTTCCTAGTTGTATACTGGAGGGGACCATTGTGTAAGTCTATTGCGTCTTTTGCATTCAATAATATTAGGTTGTCACGTTTTTTTGCTATCTCTGCGAGCAGCCCTGCTTAGGTTATACAGTCTGACAGCCGTAGGTAGGAAGGACCTGCGAAACCTCTTGGTTGTGCACCTAGGATGATGTAGTCTGCTGCTAAATGAGTGCCTCAGTGCATTCAGTATGTCCTGCATAGGGTGGGACTCGGACTCCAGCAGAGATGACAGTTTAGCCACCATCCTTCTCTCTCCCACCTCCTCCACTGGGTCAAGGCGTTTCTCCAGGACAGAGCTAGCTTTCTTGATCAGTTTGTTCAGTCTCTTTCTATCGGCTGCTGTAACGCCACTGCCCCAGCAGACCACTCCAAAAGTGATGGCTGATGCCACCACCGTGTCGTAGAATGTCTTCAGCAGTGCTCCTTGTACACCAAAAGACCTGAGTCTCCTCAATAGGAACAGCCTGCGCTGTCCCTTCTTGTAGAGTGCATCAGTATTGTGTGACCAGTCTAGTTTATTGTTCAGATGAACACCCAGGTACTTGTAGGATGTCACCATCTCGATGTCAGTTCCCTGTATATTTACTGGTGCTGTGAGGGGTTGTCCTTGCCTGCGGCAGTCCACCACCAGCTCCTTAGTTTTCCTCGCGTTGATCTGGAGGCAGTTCCGATGGCACCAGTCCACAAAGTCCTGGATAAGTCCTCTGTACTCAGCTTCATCTCCGTTGGAGATGAGGCCAACAATCGCAGAGTCGTCAGTGTCACGGCTGGCCCTCACGAGCCAGCATAAGACGCCACAGTTCAGTAAGTTGCAATTCAGTTCCTTTATTAATAACGCACAGGACTTAGGTGTACAACACAACTTGCCACGCAGGCTTCGTTACACAACACAATATAAATTCACAATAAAGGTTGCGGCTAGGGCGTGGGACACTCGTACGCCGCACAGGCAGGGAAAATAAAACGTGGAACAGGGAGAGAGTTATGGCAGAGACGAGGAGCTCTCGTCCGCCGTAATAAGGAAGGAACGTCAGCGAGGGAGAAGACAATTCCAAATAATGAATCACTTACATGCAGCGGGATGCGTCGAGGAACCCAGGGAGCATGTGGTAAGGAAACAGGGGTAAGTCATAGGACTTCTGACGAGACAGCCGCAGAGTTCAGTTCACTCGCACTGACATTTAAAGCCAGCTGCTCATGATTGGAAACGCGGCGCAGCTGCTCAGGTTCTGACAGCTGAGAGCTCCCGAGCGTCTGGCCAATCAGAGCCCGGGAAACCCGTGTGACGACACCTGCTGTCAAAACCTGACAGGGATGAGGAATAACCCGAGCGCGGAAAAAAGCGCTCGGGATATGACAGTCAGAGAACTTCTGTAGGTGGCAGTGTGTTGTGTTGTGTGAGAAGTCCGCAGTATAAAGGGTGAACAGGAAGGGAGCCAAAACCGTTCCCTGGGGGGCCCCTGTGCTACCGATGATCGTGTCGGACACACAGTCCCGGGTTCTCACAAACTGTGGCCGGTTAGTGAGGTAGTCCAGGATCCATGATGACAGGTGCTGGTCCACCCCTGCGCACAGCAGCTTGTCCTTCAGGATCATCGGTTGGATGGTGTTGAAAGCATTGGAGAAGTCAAAGAAGATATCACATATTCCAAGCAGATAAAACATGTTGCATGCTGTTAAGCTGTAAAACAGTTTTTCTGCCTGAAGCGAAGGCACAAAATACATCACAAACCTTAAGCAGGTAAGGGTAGTATATACTTCACGCTGCTAAACTGTTAGCCTCTTGCGCTCCGTTGTACCGCGGACGGGCAAGTCTCTGCGTCCTAGAGCGCACGAGAGCGCACGAGGGCGCTCTCGTGCGCTCTAGGACGCATGGTGTAGATGGTGATGTAGGTGGTGATGGTGATGTAGTGGCGTCCAAGCGCGCACTGAAAATAAAAGCTGCAGACACAGCCGCGAACAGATTAGTTCATCTGATTGACCTCTCATTCGACTAATAAGAGCCTTGAATTGGGTTTCTGAAACCTTGAAGAACCAATGACTGAAAACCTAGCCAGAAGGACCCGCCTGCTGTGAATGCAGTGAGCCAATTGAAGCAGAGAAGTTTGCGAGCTGTTTTTTTTTAGGCTGGGTGAAGACTGACTGCTGGAGCGTATCAAAAAAGGATTAGACATTATGAGACATTATGATTTCTTCCGTGGTCATAGACCGACGGAGGCTGACGACGAAGGCTGAGTGACACACACGCCTTCGCCAGTCTTTTTTTAATTACTACTGTTATTTGTTTTGAAAAATCGTTCGCCAAAAACCGCAATCATGGAAGCACAAAACCGCAATAATGGAATTATGTTTTGACCGGGTCGCGAGACCAGAACCACGAGCGGACCAGCGTCGTCTTCATCTGACAATGAGGAAGAGAAGTTGGCCAGGACAATGTGGCTGTGAAGAGGTAAGGTGTTATAAGCCAAATTATTTTTTATCCCTGAAAATTGTAATCAAAAATAACTTTTGACCGATCGGTAAATTACAACTGTGCGGCGCACGATGTCTGAAGTGCGTGTGCCGCGTTACACGGTTCGTCGCCGCCTCCAGACCGTGAACGCCCCCCCCCCCCCCGCCGCTACGATTCTGTAGCGGCGGGGGGGGGGGGGCGCGGTGACAGCGTTGCTGTGGAAACATCGCCACATCCGAGTGTAATCCGTCATGTAGCGATGGCCGATCTCCGTCCGCTGTAGCGAGGGAAGGGGGGGGGCCACCCCCCCCCCCACACACACACACAGTAGCAAGTGGGAGGAAGCCATGGTGACAGCGCTGCTGTAGAAACATGCCACATCCGAGTGTAATCCGTCATGTAGCGAGGGCAGATCTCCGTCCTCTGTAGCGGGGGGGGGGGGGGGGTGGACAACCCCACACACACACACACACACACACACACACACAGCCCTGAATGTGACCTTTCATTAGAGCCCAAAATGAAGCTTCTACATTGAATCATTCAAAAGTTACAGACGTTTTTCCAAACTGTGCCATTTGGCACAATTTGGCACAGTTCTAAAATGCCTGGGAACAGCCTGAGAACAAAGCTGTGTAAAATATTCATTTTTTTGTGGTATTGTTACAAAATTTGGACCTCAGCTGGATAACACTTGGTTCTACATTTCTGTTGCATTTTCCAGCCCGGATCTGAAGCTGTGTGTTATTTGCAAGCATTTGTATCCAAAAAACACCCAGGCCAAATTTATTTTCTTCAAGTTCACTATGTTTAGATGACTGTAACTCAGTGGCCGGAGCACTTAGAGAGATCATGTTTTCTTTGCCAAAAAATTCAAAGTGTTTTCTTTTAAATGAGACAAACCCCATGAAGATGCTGCAAAGGGTTCAAGAACAGCTTTCGATTTACTTTGGGCACATTATTTTTTGGCGTTTTTAGGAAAATTGACCGGAGTGCAAGGGGTTAACAGTTCCGGCTAAAAAGAAGTGTATATTACATACCTCAAGCAGGCATGAACAGTGCACGTCTTGCTACACAGCAGCTGCAAACCTTCTCTCATTCAGTAGAAAAACACAACAATTTTATGACACAGCAACAGAGTACCCAGGATAAGGCAGTCCAAACAGCACAAAACACAATGTTAAACAGGTGGTTTAAGCACTTACCAACCAGGAGGGTAGAAAGAGGGAGAATGGGTGGATGCAAGGGGTATATACATGTATAAGGTGTGCATCCACAGGTGTGATTAATTTGGTATAATTCTCTTGTCCCGAGGATCAGATGTCACGTAGTTACAGGTTCATTGAAATGAAATAAAAGCGGCTTTATCAAAGTTTATAAACTCATTTCTTGAAAATGTAAACCACAAAACTGTAACAATACAGCGCCACAAGAATGAGTCCTTAATACTGGAAATGACTTAAAGTTGCAATCAAAATTATTCAACCTCCACTGCAAATTAGGTTTATTGGCAAAATGTAGAAACTAGCAGCTGTTTGCAATAAACAAATCAAACAAGAACAATTTAAATAATTCAACACAACTAATATTACAAGTGGTTTCTCCAAATTCAACACAAAATGCCACTTTTAATGACTACTGCAGTCTCAAAATTATTCAACCCCTTCATTATCAATCAGTCAATTAAAGCTTTATTTATATAGCACTTTTCATACAAAAGTTGCAACACAAAGTGTTTTACACATTAAAATAAAACACAATTAACCTCGCCATACACATACACGCACACACTTGTATATGTACAAGCACATACACACATACGCACAAACTTTCGTCTATGTGAGACTTATGATTGAGCACCGGGGATCCAAGTGAGGAAGCACCATCACCAGGGAGCCATCACCAGCAGGGAAAGGGCCAAGTCCACAGCTAAAGGGACACCACCTTTGAGACCACCCAAGTCTAGTCCGAGGGGTCGACACCGCAGGCACAGCACTGCAGTGCACAATCCCCTCAGTTGGGCAGACCAGGGCAATCACAGGCCAGGACCCTGCAGCCAGAAAACAGACACAATTCCCTGTGGAAGGGCTCTCCATGAGGAAATGCTGAAGCTTGGACAGGATGATAAAAAAATAAAACAATCACTGATAAATGAACAGAACATAAAGAATATCTTATTTGTCCAATTACTCACTTAATCAATCTGTCAGTCAAACATGCTGTCATCCCAATTGCTTGGAAGGTAGGAGTGCTCAGACCAATTTTCAAAACAGGAATTAAAAATGATATAAACAACTACAGACCAATCAGCATCTTACCTGTTATCTCCAAAATAATTGAAAAATGGGTGGCCACACTATGTGAACATCTGAATTATGGGAACACCCCCCTGCATCACACACCGTTTGGTTTCCATGCCCACCATTCAACAGTCCACAATAAGCTTGTTTTTAGAGAAAAGTAAATCTTTTTTAGATAAGTGCAATTGTGTAGGTGCTGTGTTTTTAGATCTGAAGAAGGCATTTGACACCGTTGACTACAACATCCTTTTAACCAAACTTATTCAGTTTAAGTTTTCAGAATACGCTATCAAATGGATGAAAACTTGTTTAGCCGACAGACAGCAATGTGTAATGGTCAACAGTGTCAAATCGCCATATTTAAAATCTCAAAAGGGTGTCCCACAAGGCTCCATACTTGGACCAATATTATTCTCCTTACACATAAACAACTTACCAAATGCATGCAGAAACATTCATATACAGATGTATGCAGATGACATGGTAATATTCACACCTGCAAAAAATACACAAGAAGCCGCCTGTATTCTTACAACAGATGACTCAAATCCATGACTGGCTTGATAACTCATGTCTCCTACTAAATACTAAAAAAACTTTATGCATGATGTTTACCAAACAATGATCAAATATTACAAACTCAAACATTTTCCTAAAAGGGGCAGAGCTGCAATTAGTCAAGGAATTTAAGTACCTCGGCATGATTTTAGATTCCTCGTTAACCTTTAAAAAGCACATCCAAAAAAATTCAGTTCAATTCAATTCAATTCAACTTTATTTATATAGCACCATATCACAACAATAGTCATCTCCTAGCACTTTCAAATGTAGGGGAAACCCCCACAGCTGCAAAAAGACCCCAGCAATCAGGCAATCTCCTGTGAGCAAGCGCTTGGTGATGGTGGAGAGGAAAAACTCCCTTTTAACAGGAAGAAACCTCTAGCAGAACCAGGCTCAGGGAGGAGCAGTCATCTCCTCCGACTGGCTGGGGGGTGAGGGGATAGAGAAAATGAGAAGAACAGACATGTAGAGAGCAAACATTAAAGGGGAGAAGCCCAGTACATTATTGGAGGTCCCCCGGCTGTCTAAATCTATTAGCAGCATAACTAAGGGAGGGTTTAGAGACACATGATCCCTCCTAGTTGTAAGCTATATAGGCAAGGAGTGTGTGGAGGCTTTTAAGTTTCTGGGTGTTCATATTTCTCACAACCTTACCTGGGCAGTTAACACCATAACTACGATAAAGAAGGCTAAGCAACGTCTACACTTTTTGAGGCCCCTCAAGAGGAATGGCCTGAATGCACAGTTGCTGGTTTTATTTTATCGCTCTGCTATTGAGAGCATTTTGTCATATGGTATCACGGTTTGGTATGGGGGCTGTTCAGCCGCAGACCGCAAAGCCTTGCAGAGAGTGATCGAGACTGCACAAAAAAAAAAAAATCACTGGCTGTTCTTTCCTTTCTCTGGAAGAGATTTCCAGGTCTCAGTACCTCAACAGAGTTACTGCCATTGTTAAGGACTGCACTCATCCAGGTCATGATTTCTTTCACTTGCTCCCCTCAGGAAAGTGGTACAGATCCCATAAAACCCGAACTACCAGGTTTAATCATAGTTTCTTCCCAACAGCAGTACATATTTTGAATGGATTTATGTAACACGTACAGATTGCTGATGTTATTTAGGTTATTTTGTGGCAATAACCTTGTGTATAAGCTGGTCTTATTTATTTATCGCTCAGTATGTTTTTATTATTGCTATGTACATATTGTATTTAACTTTTTAGGTATTATTGTTTTAAGCATTATTTATTGTTGTAATTATGAGAATGTTAAATGCATGAGTGAACTGCGAGTGTGATAGTTTGTTTTAGGGAGCAGTATCTCAATTTCGTTGTATTGTTTTTTAGCAGTGGAATGACAATAAAGGCACTTTGACTTGACTATATCGAAAAGGAAGGTTTTTACCCTATTCTTAAAAACAGAGATCGAATCTGAATCCCGAATCCAAATTGGTAACTGGTTCCACAGGAAAGAAGCTTGATAACTGAAGGCTCTGCCTCCCATTGTACTTTTGGAGATTCTAGGTATTACAAGTAATCCAGCATTTTGGGAGTGTAATGCTCTATTAGGATGATAGGGTAGTATCAGATCTTTTAAATAAAAAGGGGCCTGATTGTTAAGAGCTTTGTAAATGAGAAGAAAGATTTTAAACTTTAAATTTAGATTTAGATTTTTAACTTTAAGCTAACAAAAGCGTGGCTCAGTTTCTCAGCATCACTCAGAGACAAGATGCTCCTAATCTTGGCAATATTACGCAGATGATAGAAGGCAGTCTTAGAAACTAATTTAATATGTGAGTTAAAAAAACAAATCTTGATCAAAAATAACTCCAAGGTTCCTCACAGAACTATTCAGAGAAAGAGTAGCCGCATCCAAATTAAGAGTTTGATTTGGAAAGGTATTTCTAAGGTTTTTTGGACCAACAACAATGGCTTCAGTCTTATCTGGGTTTAATAGCAGAAAATTACAAGTCATCCAAGCTTTGATTTCCTTAAGACAGGCATCTAACTTGGCTAGTTGATTTCTATCATCCGGCTTCATTGACAGGTATAACTGTGTGTCATTTGCGTAACAATGAAAATGTATACAGTGCTTTCTAATGATGTTGCCTAACGGAAGCATATATAAACTAAAAAGAGTAGGGCCTAACACAGATCCCTGTGGAACTCCATGACTGAGCTTAGAGTTGGAAGAAAACTCATTATTGATATGAACAAACTGAAGTCTATCGGACAAATAAGATCTAAACCACTGCAGCAAAGTTCCATTTAGTCCAACATAGTGTTCTAATCTATCAAGTAGAATATCATGAACAATAGTATCAAAGGCTGCACTAAGATCTAAAAGGACAAGTACAGAAACAAGTCCATTATCAGATGTGATAAGGAGGTCATTAGTGATCTTCACTAAGGCTGTTTCAGTACAATGATGGATTCTGAACCCAGATTGAAACTCTTCAAATAAACCATTTCCCTGCAAGTGATCAAATAATTGTTTAGCAACAACTCTTTGTAAGATTTTTGAAATGAAAGGCAGATTAGAGATTGGTCGATAGCTAAAACTCCTGGATCCAGCGTTGGCTTTTTAAGTAAGGGTTTAATTACAGGAGTTTAAAAAGCCTGCAGTACATGGCCTAATGTTAAAGAAGAATTGATTATTTGAAGAATACGGCTGCCAATAAATGGGAAGACTTTTTTAAATAACCTGGTAGGAATAGGGTCTAAAAGACAAGTTGAAGGCTTGGATGAGGAAATTATTTTATCTAACTCTAAAAGGTCAATTGGAGTAAACTTATCCAAACAGACATCAATTGAAGGAGTTGTAGTAGTTACTGTATTTAAGTTAACAGTGGGAAGAATTTGACTGATTTTACTACTAGATGAAATTTTATGATTGAAAAAGTTCATAAAGTCCTGACTAGTAAGCTCTAAGGGAATGCAAAGACTCTTTGTTAGCCTGGCTACAGTGCTGAAAAGAAACCTGGGATTATTCTTGCTCTCTTCTATTAATGCAGAGTAATAACTTGTTCTAACTTTTCTAAGAGATTTTTTTATACATTAAAAGATGATTTCTCCAAACTGAATAGTTTTCATCTAAATTAGTGGAACGCCATTTTCTTTCTAACTGACGAGTCTTCTGTTTTAAGCTACGAGTTTCTGTGTTAAACCAGGGGGTTAGAAATCTCTGATTGGACCTTTTCTTTTTTAAAGGGGCCACCATGTCAAGAGTCTGATGCAGAGAAGCTGTAACACTATCTACCATGCTATCAATTACAGAAGGAGCAAGCTCTCCATAGCTTATTTCTGTTGTGTTGACACATGGCATAGAGGAGACAATCTGCATAAATTTTGTAACAACATCATCTGAAAGACATCTGCTGTAGTAATATTTTTCATTAGGAATCAAATAGTCAGGAATAGTGAAATCAAAAGTTAACCCCTTGCACTCTGGTCAATTTCCCTAAAAACGCCAAAAAAAATAACGTACCCAAAGTAAATCAAAAGCTGTTCTTCAGCCCTTTGCAGCATCTTCATGGGGTTGGTCTCATTTAAAAGAAAACACTGAATTTTTTGGCAAAATAGTCACAGTCTCTCTAAGTGCTCCGGCCACTGAGTAACAGTCATCTAAACATACTGAACTTGAAGAAAATAAATTTCGCCTGGGTGTTTTTTTGGATACAAATGCTTGCAAATAACACACAGCTGTCAGATCCGGGCTGGAAAATGCAACAGAAATGTAGAACCAAGTGTTATCCAGCTGAGGTCCAAATTTTGTAACAATACCACAAAAAATGAATATATTACACAGCTTTTTTCTTAGGTTGTTCCCAGGCGTTTTTGAACTGTGCCAAATTGTGCCAAATGGCACAGTTTGGAAAAACATCTGTAACTTTTGAATGATTCAATATAGAAGCTTCATCTTGGGCTCTAATGAAAGGTGAAGGGCTGTGTGTGTGTGTGTGGGGGGGGGTGTTATTTATTCATTCATGAATGAATGAATGAACAAACAAGCCCCCCCACACAAAGAAGCATGCCACGTAAAAAATGTGTGGCTTTTTTTTACAAGAAAAAATAACCTACAGTGCAATACAAATTATAGTAAAATATCTGTAATATAGAAGATAACAACCCCCCCCCCCCCCCGCTACAGAGGACGGACATCGTCCATCGACACATGACGGGCACCGCGGTCTACTACGCACAGTTGTACTAAAATATCTGCAATAATATCTGCAATCTGCTACAGAAGAGTAGCGGGGGGGCGTTCGCGGGGTGGGGTCCGGACGCAGCGCACGGACTGCACACGGTCCGTGCGCCGTCCGGACCGAACCGGAGCCGTCATGTTGCGATAACGCACAGTTGTAATTTACCGATCGGTCAAAAGTCATTTGGATTACAATTTTCAGGGATAAAGAATAATTTAGCTTATAACACTTACCTGTCCACAACAGCAGTGTCGCTGGCGAACTTCTCTTCCTCATTGTCAGACGAACATGTCACTGGTCCGCTTGTTACGGACTTGTGGTTCTGGTCACGCGACCTGGTCAAACCATAATTCCATTATTGCGGTTTTGCGCTTCCATGATTGCGGTTTTGGCGAACGATTTTTCAAAACAAATAAGAACAGTAGTAAGAAAAAAAGACTGGCGAACGCCTGTGTGTCACCCAGTCTTACACAAAACAGCTTTCGAACTTCTGTGCTTCAATTGGCTGGCTGTATTCGCAGCCGTTGGCAGGCGGGTCCTTCTTGCTAGGTTTTCAGTCATTGGTTCTTCAAGGTTTCAGAAACCCAATTCAAGGCTCTTATTAGTTGAGCCTTGTTGAATGAGAGGTCAGTCACATCTAAACCAATCAAAGCACTCTTTTGGCTTTCTGTTCGCGGCTGTGTCTGTAGTGGAAGAACGGAAATGCAGCTTTTTTTTCAGTGCGCTCTAGGACGCAGCACCCTCGTGCGCTCTAGGACGCAGAGACGTGTCCGCCCGCGGTACACCGGAGTGCAAGAGGTTAACAGACAATGGTCTGACAGTACAGAATTATGAGGAGACACTACCAGATTTTCTATTTCTATGCCGTATATACAAGGGCCAATGTGTGGTGGAGATAATGGGTAGAATTTTCTACTTTCTGAGAAAACCCCATCAAGTCTAATATTGAATTAAATGCCTTATTAAGACAGTCACTATCTACATCTACATGTATATTAAAATCCCCTACTATAATTATTCTGATTTCAGCACTAAATCTGCTAAGAACTCGGCAAATTCGGAAAAAAACTCTGAGTAGGCTGAAGGAGGACGATAAACTATGGCAAAGAAAATTGGGTTTAACCTAAAATTGCTAACATGCCCAATACTGAGGACCAGGCCCTCAAATGAATTAAAACATTTTTTTGCTTTACATTAACTAGTAATTTAGAATGGTAAATTGTCGCTACTCCTCCTCCACAACCAGAACTTCTGGGATTTTGATAGTTTAAATAACCAGAGGGAGTTGATTCATTTAAACCAACATAATCCTCTTGCCCTAACCAAGTCTCTGTAAGGGATATTAAATCAATCTGATGATCAATTAACAGATCATGGACTAGCAGAGACTTGGGAGTTAGAGACCTAATATTTAACAAACCACATTTAATTTTTAAATTATGAGGAGGAAGAGATGCCAAATCACTAAATTTAGAGACTTGATGTTTAATTTCAGTTTTACCAACTGTTTGTTTAATCATATTGGGATGCTTATACATTATATTTTTATTAACTTTTATTATTTTTATTAACTTTGTGCTCTTCACTTCTCCAGAGCACGCCAGCTCTGGGGCAAATCCTGTAAGTCATTCTTGCTTTGCATTTTTTGTACTGTTGGCACCTTTTTTGAACTTTATGTTATTTTTGTTAATAAATGTCACAAACACCATTCAACGCGTGGGTTTGTCTCTCTGCACCGAAGGGGCAATCATGACAGAATATAGCCACGAGTGAAAAAATCCAGCTGTGGTGTTTGTGCATTTTTTCACCTTTTTGTGTTTTCTCTCACTCACCTGTCATCTGGAGCTTATTATGGATACAACAGGCGGATGGGGTTATTCTATGCATCTGGGGTGGGAATGCTGCCGAACTCTGATGGAAATTGATGGGCTAATCTCTACAGCATGCACAAATTCCACCCCAGAGGATGTATTATGGTATCTGGATCTGGCGGAGGCAGCAGCTTGTCTTTGCCCTCAGCTTTCGGAGCACACTGAGGGCTGAGGATTTCCCTTGTGGAAGTGCTGCGACGCGAGAATGGCAGAAGAGTGAGGTGGTCCCCGAAGAAGCCCGGGCTCGCGCCGAAGAGAAGGCGTTCCCAGTACTCCGCTGTTTCCACTTCTCGCCAGTCCTCGACGCCCATTCCCGCTCCAATTCAGCCAGCTTCAGCTTCACAAAGACGATGTCGTCCACCTCCGGACCACCAGTGGAACGCCATCCTCTCCTCGCCAGCAGCCTCTCCTTCACCAGAGCAGAAGACTCCCGCAGCAGTGCGCTCCAAGCGTCTTTTATCTCCAGCTGACTCTCCAGCTTCTCCCCGCTGCACAGCTGCTGCCTCCCGCTTCCTCCCAGCAACCTCTCCTGCTGCTGGGAGGCTCAATGCATCTTCCCCAGCTCCATCCACCTCCATGATTAAAGGGGTGGTTCCTCCACCATCCTCAGAGGGGCACAGGCTCACCATTGACACAGAGAGGGATGACTGTTCATCTCCTGCAGCAAACAACATCAAGATTCGGGATGACAGGCAAGTGCTATTTCATTCTATTCCTACTTATGATGATATGCCTTGTCTGATTCCCGGGAGAGAGACTCAGGTTATGCAGTCCCCTGAGCTCTCTCCACCTACTGCAATTATTAAACCCTTACCTACCCTCTCCGTGTCTCCTCCTGAAATTCCTGAGTGTCCGCTGGCCCTGGAACTGAGCCACCAGACGATGGAGGAGTCTGTGGCCCTGGAGGACCCGAGTCCAGTGCCAGCGGTGAGCAGTACCCCAGTTGCCACACCAGAGAAGCCACTAGCGTGGGTCACGTCGCCTGGGGAGACGAGGACTGCTACCACCATCATGCAGCAAAGTTTGAACCTGAGCTGGACCTCCAGAGAACCGAGTCCGAGTTACCATCATCACCTCGATCGATGGAGTCCTAGATGGCAGTGGAGCTCGAGCTCAGGCAAGTGCTCTCTTTTGTCTTCCTCTTTTCTGTTCTAGAGTAATCTTGCCTGGTTCTTGGTGAGGAGAGCCAGGTGCAGCCACCTGCTGCACCTAAGCTCACCTCACTGAGCTCCGGCGCTGCTGGTGACCCTGACCCCCTTCTCTTTGTGTGGCCAAGTCTTTTTCCAGGGTCATCAGGAACGATCAAGCACAGCCAGAAGTCTCCGTGGGTCCAGGCTCGCCACCCGACGTCGCTGTGGGTTCAGCTTCCCCCGCTCTGGAGGTCATCGTAGGTGCCACTTCGGCCCAGGCCGGGTCCACTGTGGGTGCAGCTTCTCCTCTGCCCAAGGCTGTCATCTGGGTCCCGCCTCCTCTATCGGGGTCTTTGTGAGTGCTGTGCCCCAGCCTGAAACCAACGTGGGTGCTGCGCTCCAGTTTGGGCCCACCATGGGAGTTGTGCCCCAGCCTGGGGCCCACCATGGGTGCAGCATTGGTCCAGTCGGGGTCCACCATGGATGCAGTGTTGGCCCAGCCCGGGCCCACCGTGGGTGCAGTGCCGCTTCTGCCTGGAGCCACCGTAGGTGCAGCAATGCTCCAGCCCGGAGCCACCACGGGTGCTACTGAGCTCCAGCCCAGAGCCACCATAGGTGCAGCAATGCTCCAGCCTGGAGCCACCGCGGGTGCTGCAGAGCTCCAGCCCGGAGCCACCTTGGGTGCAGCCATACTCCAGCCCGGTGCCACCGCGGGTGCAGCAGAGCTCCAGTTTGGAGCCACCACGGGTGCAGCTATGTCACAGTCCGGGACCCCCGTAGGTGCTACTATTCCTCAACCCAAGACCATTGAGGGCATGGTGGTCCCCCTTCCTCCTCTGCCAGACGCCGTCATGGTCCCCCTTCCTCCTCCACTACCAGACACCGTCATGCTCTTCCACCTCCAGCCCTGCTTCACATTATTGGGTCTCCCCATGGGGGAGCCACCTCCTTGGTCACCCCTCAGTTGTGGTGGTTGAAGAACTCAGGCTGGCCGCCTGATAGATTGGGCCGCTGGGTTGGGTGGCCTATGTTCTCCAGCAGGTCACCCGACTCATACCACCTGACCATCCGGCTGGTCTGGGACTTCGGTCGGCCACCCGAACTGTTTGATTCTCCTGTCTAGAGGGGCCCAGGGCCCTGGTATTGCGCAGGTGCGGGTCATTTTTGTGTTTGTGTTTCCCTCCTAGCCTGTTCCCCCACTTCCCACCCGGGGTGGTTGTGTTATGTACCTCTTTCTCTCGGGGGGGGGGGGGGGGTCTTTTGGGTGTTACCTGGGGGTGTCTGGAATCCACCCCTTAAAGCTCTGTCATGTGTCTGAGCTCTTGTTTTTACTGAGCTCAGACCCTCACTTTATTTCTAAGTATTGTATGTCTGATTAGTTTGATTTTGTTCGTTTTTTGTATTTATTGTGGATTTGTCTTCCACTAGTGCCTCCCCTTTCACAGACACTCCTCTCACTGCTCACAGCCTGACCCTCTCTCAGCTCAGCTGTGGGCAGTTGGTTTAATTAGGTTACCTGCTCGCTCAGTGACTCACACCTGCAGCTCATTTCCCTCTGTGTATTTAAGCCCTGTTCATTCACTGTGTGTTGCGACTATACTGGTTTAACTACTCTTCATTCCTCTACTCCTAGCGTCTGAAGTATTTCACTTCTCCAGAGCACACCAGCTCTGAGGCAAATCCTGTAAGTCATTCTTGCTTTGCATTTTTTGTACTGTTGGCACCTTTTTTGATCTTTATGTTATTTTTGTTAAAAAATGTCACAAACGCCATTCAGCACGTGGGTTTGTCTTTCTGTTCCGAAGGGGCAATCATGACACAAATTTTGCGTGGTTCATTGTTAACCAACACTGAACCCTTCTATAATGAACAACTACAGATATATCTAGCACCCCCTAGCATACTTTGTCCAAAGTCAGTCAAATTTAGTGTCTTGAATAGGCAGCCAACGGTGAATATTTCTACAATATACAATGAGACGCAGCAGTAGCACCCCCTACCACCAATGGACAGGAAGTTGTCATAACTCCCACGTACATCATCCAAATGGACCCAAACTTGATATACATGGTACTAGTACCACCCAGAACAGATTTATATGAATATACCACATATAGCTATAGTGCCCCTAGGTTAAAAAAAAAACAAAAAAAACATTTATAGCGATGGCATAGCTTGTCTAAATTCAAACAAATTTCCTGGTGAAATTTTCACCAGATGTGGCCTTTAGGCTATGGATAAACGTATTAGATTTTTGAGATAATTCACGAGCTTATACAGTACCTCTGCCGAGGCGCTCTCTTGCAATTTACAGATCGACAGATGGACGGACTGATGATAGATGCAGTATGGACGGATGGACGGGCAAATGGACTGATAGACGAATGGATGGCGGATGGATGGGCAGATGGCGTTATAGAAGGAGGGATGGACAAAGAGCGGGAGGGAGAGAGTTGGGGAGGGAGGAATGGAGCCTGCGCAGAGTGGCAAGGCTGAGGTCTAGCGAGGATGTGAGGGCCCATTTATCGCTGCTCGTAGCTTTAATTTTTATTTGAATTTGAATAAATGAATTTGAAACTGAATTCATTAGTTTGAATAATTGCTTTTAAAATTTGAATCTGATTTACCTAATTTGAAATTGAATCTATTGATTTGAATAAGTATTGCAATAAAATTGAAACTGTATTTCATTTACTTGAAAAATTCGGATCCCTAACCCCTTGCACTTCGGTCAATTTCCTTAAAAACGCCAAAAAATAATGTGCCCAAAGTAAATCAAAAGCTGTTCTTCAACCCTTTGCAGCATCTTCATGGGGTTGGTCTCATTTAAAAGAAAACACTTTGAATTTTTTGGCAAAACAGTCATAATCTCTCTAAGTGCTCCAGCCACTGAGTTACAGTCATCTAAACATACTGAACTTGAAGAAAATAAATTTGGCCTGGGTTTTTTTTGGATACAAATGCTTGCAAATAACACACAGCTTCAGATCCGGGCTGGAAAATGCAACAGAAATGTAGAACCAAGTGTTATCCAGCTGAGGTCAAAATTTTGTAACAATACCACAAAAAATGAATATATTACACAGCTTTTTCCTCAGGTAGTTCCCAGGCGTTTTGGAACTGTGCCAAATTGTGCCAAATGGCACAGTTTGGAAAAACGTCTGTAATTTTTGAATGATTCAATATAGAAGCTTCATCTTGGGCTCTAATGAAAGGTGACACTCAGGGCTGTTTGTGTGTGTGTGTGGGGGGGGGGGGGGTTGCCCCCCCCACGCTACAGAGGACGGACATCGGCCATCGCTACATGACGGAATAGTCATGTGGCGACCGCGGCGCAGTCACCGTGGCTTCCCTCCCCCCTCGCTACAGAAGAGTAGCGGGGGGGGGGGGTGTTCATGGTCCGGATGCGGCGCACGACCCGTGTACCGTGGTGCATGAACTTCGGACTTCGTGCACCGCACAGTTGTAATTTACCGATCGGTCAAAAGTAATTTTTGATTACAATTTTCAGGGATAAAGAATAATTTAGCTTATAACACCTTACCTCTTCACAGCAGCAGTGTCCTGGCAAACTTCTCTTCCTCATTGTCAGATGAACGCGACGCTGGTCCCTTGTTACGGACTCGTGGTTCTGGTCTCAGCGACCCGGTCAAAACATAATTCCATTATTGCGGTTTTGCACTTCCATGATTGCGGTTTTGGCGAATGATTTACGACCTTCGTCGTCGGCCTCCGTCGGTCTATGATGACCATGGAAGAAAATCCTAAACGTCTATTCTGCTGGAATAAAAAAAAAAAAAGCACTGCCTGTGACTGAACAGGCCGATGCGCGAATGGCGGTCGCTGTCACACAGGTTGCACTTGTGGATGGTCTCCGTGCTGCTGGGTCTGTGACGGTTCTTCCTGCGTGTCCTTTTTTCATCTGCTGCAGCAGTCTGTCTTCACCCAGCCTTACAAAAAACAGCTTGCGAACTTCTGTGCTTCAATTGGCTCGCTGCATTCACAGCGTTGGTAGGCGGGTCCTTCTTGCTAGGTTTTCAGTCATTGGTTCTTCAAGGTTTCAGAAACCCAATTCAAGGCTCTTATTAGTCGAATGAGAGGTCAATCAGATGAACTAATCTGTTCGCGGCTGTGTCTGCAGTGGAAGAACGGAAATGCAGCTTTTATTTTCAGTGCGCCCTTGGACGCAGCGCCCTCGTGCGTCCTAGAGCGCACGAGGGCGCTCTCGTGTGCCCTCGTGCGCTCTGGGACGCAGAGACGTGCCCGTCCGCGGTACACCGGAGTGCAAGAGGCTAATTCATTATCAGAGTTCTGAGTCATTTCTTGTCATACAAATTCATTTTTTTATTTCAGGTTTTTGTGACATACATCCGGAACCTAGCCTCAGTCAAAACTAGTCGAGCACAGATAGAAAGAACTCTGTTTTACATCTGCAACTCTCGCTTTACGTGCTGTTTACCTGCTAAACATTTGCACAGATTTGAATGGTTAATTCAAAGTGATGTCCAGCAGCCACACGCCAGGTTTGTAAAATAATAATAATGATGCCATGTATGAGAAGAGGCGCCATGTATGCATACAAAACATTATTAGCCAGGGCAACAGATTAGCAGAGATTAACAGCAGAGCCTCCATTCAGGTGTTGGAGGTGTAGCAGCCCAGGAGTGATTCTGCTGTCAGGACACTGCTCTTTCAAAAACCAGAGGCTTTCTGTGAGAGATGTTTCTTCTACACAAAGTTCAGTGGAGTCAGAAAGTGGACAAAAATCAGTAACTTGTGCTAATATTGGCTATTTAGCATCATAGAAAACATACTGCAATTATGACACGATAATAAGAATGAAGCATTCTGCCTTCTCTGAGTTACTAAGAGGATGGAGACTGTCGTTACAGTGGTCACATTTGCCATGTGACAGCAGATGATCAATAACTGTCCAGTTTTGTCTGTTTCATTATTAGCCACACAGAGCTCATCCACAATATCAGTGCAGTATTGTTTGTATGGTAATTTATAATCTGTAGCATATCACATGATGTACAGAAACACGACTGTATTAACATGATGAGCATATTCTGTCATGGTTGGCCCTCACGGGCAGAAGCACAGACTCACTCGCGGGGTGAAGTTGAAGCATGATTTAATGAAGGAAACTGTAGCATGGCAGAGACAATGATACTCACGACCGGAGGTAAAGACAGGGAAATAATGACGATGAAAAATGATGAAGGAATGATGACAATAATCATGACGAGGACCCAACAAAGGAATGAGGGAGTCACACCCAATAAATAGGAATGCACAAGGAGACTAATGAGCCACAGCCCTGACCAATAATGGCTGACACTGGGATAAGCTGTGCTCAGATGGAAGTAAACAAATGCTGTCAAAATAAAAGTCCAACCAGAAACAAAAGATGACCAAGGAAAAACCAAACATACAAATGTAGCTTTGATGGAAGACAATAACAGTAAAGACAATAATGATAATAACAATAACAATAATAATGAGACCAGGATGTAAATAAAACCCCAAAGATGATAATAATGAAGGCAGAATAATAAATACTGACAATCACAAAGTGTGGCCTGGTCAGACCCAGCCCAAACCACCACATATTCAGAGCATACTTAGAGCTTAATCAGAATAAATTATTCTATATTTTCATGTCAGGTGAGTAAATCTCACTAAATATAAGCAAAAATCTGTAACATGTATACTGCATTTTATTTTTTCAACAAATGCATAGTACATGTGAAGAGTAGACTGTTGTGGTAAAGTTTCAGCTGTAAATACATTAAACTTAGTTATTTTTTTAAAGACATTTCTGAAAAGAGAAGAACCAGGTTTATGAGTCTTTAAGTGAATTATATCTAATATAAATCAGTGTTCACATCATTGTCAACTCAGGCTCAGGAGATATGGATTTCTTTTTACCATTTCCTATATGACAGGGGTCACCAACTAAAACTGCAAAAGGTCCAATAAGTCGGACTCTGCCGAGGTCTGAACTAGGTGTGGGAATCTTTGGGCACCTCATGATTCAATTATGATTCAGAACTCTGGTTTGATTCTAAAACCATTCTCAATGTCAGGAGCTGAGCTGGCTTGGTTTCCCCCGGCTCAGTCCTGATCTCTCTGTGGGTCTAGGTGCCATTGTGTATGTATAGTATGTATTTCAGTGTGCTTCCTTACCCATAGCCACTGCTTTCTGGCCGGCAGCAGTGAGGCAGCCCCTTTGGCTCACACTGGGGTGAGCGCTATCTGACTGTCTGCCGGTCCAACCACGCCCCCCTCTCTAATTACCATCAGCTGTTCCCATGCCCGGTTGCCATCTTCTTGCTACTCGCCCAGGTGTTCCCAATTGCATCATCTCCAGCATTGCAGGTACTTAAGCGCCTTTAGCTAGTCACGCACTACTGGGTCATTAAATGAATTTGTCATATCCGGCTCTAGGGAGCCGGGCAATCAGAGCCAGGGACAAGCCAGTGAGTCGAGATGTTTTATTTTGGGTAAGGGATGAGGAGAGCACAGATACTCATGCAGAGGTACACTCACAGGTTGCACAGCGCAGAGGTAAGCAGCTCGTACCGGACGTGGGGGTAACAAGACGTACATACTCACAGCGGGATACGAACACAGGAATGCTGCAAGAGGAGTATAAGCTGACACCAGACGAAGGGGCTTCAGCTTAGCAATGTGTTTATGTCGCAGCCCCGAGTCATCGAGGCTGCTCCTATTTATCCTCATTGGCAGCGCCCCAGCTGATGAGGACTAATTGGCCCCAGCCGTCCGTAATGCTGCCAGCTGGGAGCCTGCTGAGACGCTGCTCAACGGGAAAAGGGAAAACATGGGCTGAGTGCCGAGACGGCATCTCAGCCCGTGGTGACAGAATTGTGTTAATGCACATAGTCGTGTTTATGAGCCACCACCAGAGTGGTGGCTCACCGGAGTGGTGGTTCAGTTGGTAGAGCATCCACCCCACAACCGGGAGGCAGGGGTTCAAATCCTGGCCGGGTCATGCCGAAGACCATATAAAAGTGGAACTTCCTGCCGTCCAGCTTGGTGCTCAGCAATAATGGAATGGAGGAGGGAAATCTGTGGCGGCGCCTTGCATGGCAGCGGCCCTCTGATTCTACACCTGGGGTGTGTGTGATTGACACTGTAGATAGGATAAAGTACAATTTCATTCTACTGTACATGATTGGTTGTATGGTTGAATGACAATAATGGGTGATTTAATTTAATTTATCCTGTGTGCCATGAAGTGTTCGCCACTCCACCTCTGCCATGGTTCTCCTGCGCCATTGAAGCCATGTCAGCTCTTGGACGCAGTTGTGGTTGATCGCTTCTCCTCATGCGTTCACTGGGCGATGCCGGCCCAGGAACGTCCATTGTAAGTGTTTATGTATTTTTGTATGTTTTCACCTTTTGGGACTGTTGTCTTCGTGTTTAATAAATGTGTGTGGTGTAACTCCTGCACGTAAATCCTCATCCTTTCACCCCTCACCGTGCACAATGGAGAAGCGCACGGGAGGGTTCATGACACTCAATGCATCTTGATGCATTTTTTTTTCTATTCAAGCTTTTTCCCTCCCACTGTGTGACAAGTTAACCCTTTTAAAGCAAAGTATTTACTTCCAATGTCTTTTATTAAAACAAATGGGAGAGAAATCTGACACATGGCGGGCAGTGGTGGCCTAACGGTTAGGGATATGGACTGGTGAGTGGAGGGTCACGGGTTTGATCCCAGGACCGGCAGGATTAGATCTGGGTGGGACAGATAACATAGCAGTGTTTTCCCCACCCTCCTTAACCCCACTGTGGTGCCCTTAACCCCAACTGGAGCTGCTCAGTGGCCACAGGCCAGTCTGTCGTTGTAGTGGGCAGCTTCCTGGTATGAATGTGTGAGTGTGAACAGGGCATCCTTGAAAAAGAGAGGTTGTCTCTCAATGGAACTACAAATAAATATAAAATAAAGGTTAAAGATAAATAAAGGTTAAATAAAATAAAAACAAAACATGGACAAATTTATCTCAAAATCTGCTTTTCAGAACTATCATCCTTTCATTAACATTCTTTCAGAAGACCACAGCTGTCTCCAGACAGGCCAATATCATTAACTCACTTTCACACATTATTTTATTAAGCTCATGTTTTAGCTGGTTTTAGCTCTATGTTAATTTTTAAACAAAAAGAAAATAAAATTAATTCTTTGTTCAATTTCAAACAAAACATAATATAAAATTTTATAATACAGAACACTAAATGTGTTTGTTGACTCCAAATAAATAGGTCTAAAATTCTAAATCCTACAACTAAAATCCTAAAAATGTTTTACAGGAGAACACAAACTAAATTGCATTGCATTAAAAATAAGATTACTATCTGAAAAACTAAATTTCACAAAAAGTCCACCGTCTATACAATATTTTCAGTGCAGAAAAAACTGTTTCAAACTAAGACAAAAAAAAAACCACACAAAATATAATTACACAGGACAGAATTCCTCAACATTTTTTTTAATCTCAACAGTAAATTCTGTTACAGCATGGATGGAGCTGTAACTCCATGGTTACAGGGAGAGGTGAGGTGGAACTTTTTATGTTCAGTAACACACAGAGCTTTTACAGAGTTTTTACGTGCTGGCCTTGTGTGTGTGTGTGTGTGTGTGTGTGTGTGTGTGTGTGTGTGGTGTGTGTGTGTGTGTGTGTGTGTGTGTGTGTGTGTGTGTGTGTGTGTGTGTGTGTGTGGTGCGCCCGCAGCAAACCTGACTGATTTTGCAACCCGCTGCATACTCTCTGGAGCGGTTGAAGCTGTCACGTCTCTGCAGAGAGTGGCGTTCGTGGGATAGTGAAGAGGGCAATCTGCAGCAGGAGGAGGCTGGCCAAGGGCCCATGCCATAATCTGCCAGGCAGTCACTGATGCAGCAGTTCAGTTCCACTTTTTTCCCACCAAAATAAAACAGCCTCCCTTTTCCCAAAATGGTATCAAAAGGCTTCAGAGTCTGGATGGAGAATTCTCGAGGTCCGGATCCGGACCAGAGTCCGCCAGTTGGTGACCCCTGCTATATGATTTTATTGGAAGCCACCAATAAGACAACGGAGGTTTTTTTGCTCCAATACATTTTACTGCAAATCCATAAACCATACAGATCAGACCCTGGAACATAGATATGAGTGTAATACCCCCTTTACACAGAGGTGCAGATCTGGCCATTTTTTTTTATCTATCAGTGACATTTAGTGATCTCCACACTCTCCACACTGTCCTCTTGAATTTTGACTCAGTCCAAAACACACATGGATCTCCTTAAATAATCCCTAAGATCAAAAATTGGTCCAAGATCTCCATGCTGTGTTAAGGGGCCCAAGGCGTGTAGGTACAAGATGTAGAAGACTGTAGACAGGTTCCTGTTTGATGCCATCATGTGACTGAATTATTTCACTGTAAAAACTCCTAACTTCACCTGTCTCCTCTGACAGGGAGGAGATGACCATTAGGATCCTGCTGCTCTTCATCCTGACCACATCTGTCAGTTTCCACCTTCACTTTATCAGCTCAAGCACACCTGAACAGATCTGTTCCAGTTCTCAGTGTCTTTGCTGCTCTCTTTTCCAACATGACAGCCCTCCTCCCAGGCAGAAGAGAACATCAACATCAGAGTAGAATGAATGGCAAGATGATACCATTGTGCCCACCATACAAGTCAGAAAGTTCCCCAACCAAAAGTCCTGGATCAGCAGTCAGGTACGTCAGATGCTGCGTGCTCACTCTCTTGCATTTAAATCAGGCAATGAGGTCAAGGACAAAGTTGCAAAGTATGGACTGAGGAAGGCTATAACAACAGCCAAGAGGCAGTACAGGGAAAAGCTGGACAGCCTCTACTCCATTCCTAACCCGGGGCACATGTGGCAAGACCTGCAACACATCACAGACTACAAGAGGACCAACAGCAGCACCACTAGCTCCACAGACAGCCTGTCGGATGATCGCAACATCTTTTACACCCGTTTTGAGACCACCAGCCACAGCACAGAGAAGAGACACACACTCACGCACCCCCACCCACCCACTAAGAGTCTCACCAGGCCAGGTAAACAGAGCACTGAGGAATATCAACCCCCACAAGGCAACAGGACCAGACAACATCCCTGGGTCGGCCCTCAGAGCATGTGCTACCGAGTTGACTGACGTTCTCACATCCATCTTCAATCTCTCCCTCAACCAGAACATAGTCCCCTCCTGCTTCAAAAATACATCCATCATCCCCCTCCCCAAAAGGAGCCCGCCGACCTGCCTGAATGATTACAGACCTGTAGCACTCAATCCAATCATCATGAAGTGCTTCGAGAGAGTGGTGCTGCCCCTCATTCAGGACAGCATACCAGATACCCTGGACCCCCTACAGTACGCCTACCAGCCCAACCGGTCCACCTCAGATGTCATTGCTGTAGCACTCCATTATTCTCTATTGCACCTGGAAGATAAAGACTCCTACATTAGGATGCTCTTTGTCAACTACAATTCCGCCTTCAACACAGTCATCCCCTACAAACTCACTGACAAACTGTCTTCACTTGGCCTGCACCCCACCCTCTGTGACTGGCTACTGGACTTTCTGACTGGTAGGCCTCAGTCTGTCAGGATGGGTGACAGGACCTCAGCCAGCATCATCACAAACACAGGTATCCCACAGGGTTGTGTTCTCAGCCCCAATCTACAACCTCTTCGCCCATGACTGTGTTGCCTCCCACAAAGACAATATCATCTTAAAGTTCGCAGATGACACAGCAGTGATAGGACACATCACTGGTGATGACAAAGCATCCTACAGGAGGGCCGTGGTCAGCCTGGTGTCATGGTGTGAGGACAACAACCTCACCCTCAACACGGACAAGACAAAGGAGATGATAGTGGACATGAGGAAGGGGAGGAGGAGACCTCATCAGCCACTGTTCATCCAGGAGCTTGAGGTGGAGAGGGTGAGCAGCTTTACCTGGGCATCCACATCAGTGAGGACCTTACATGGACACACAACACCACAGAGCTGGTTAAGAGAGCTCAACAGAGGCTGTACTTTCTGAGGAGGCTGAAGAAGTTTGGCATGTCCCCCAGGATCCTCAACAATTTCTACAGCTGCATCATCAAGGGCATCCTGACCAACTGCATTACTGTGTGGTATGGCAGCACTACTGCCCTGGAACGCAAATCCCTGCAGACAGTGGCGAAGATCACCAGGACTCCACTCCCCTCTCTGCAGAACATCTACCACTGCAGAGTCCAAAGGAGAGCTGACGCCATCCTCCGGGACCCCACCCACCCCCAGCACAGAATGTTCACACTTCTACCCTCAGGCTGGAGGTACAGAAGTGTGAAATGCAGGACAACCAGACTGAAAAACTCCTTCTTTCCCACTGCCATCAGACCCCTGAACAAATAACAAACTCCCAAAACTCTACAACACAGCTTTGCAAATAGGAACCCACACACCAGTTGCTAAATTTGCACATTGCTCACTTCTATAGTGTACATAGTTTCACCCCGTCTGATGTCCATATCATCTCTGCTGCTAATTATCATGTACAGTCTACTGGTATTATCATTACAAAGAAATTCTCACACTGGGTGCTAATTTGTAATTTGCCCACTGCTTATTTGCACACTGTACATAGGCTTACGCCATCTCAGATTCATATCATCTCTGATATCAATATATCACTGTCCACAATAGTCATCCAGTGAACTTTCAAATTTCATTCTTCTTGTTTCCTCTAGTTTGACTGCTTTAACTGCTTTAGCTGTCGAAATTGCCTAATGTGGGCAAAAATGATGTGGGCTACATTGACAATTGGAGCTCTTTTTGGGGAAAACCTGGTCTTATGAGACGAGACAGCATTCATCCCACTTTGGATGGTGCTTCTCATTTATCTAACAATCTGGCATCTTTTTTATCCAAATTTCCAAAACCATGACTACTCAGAGTTGGGACCAGGAAGCAGAGTCGCAGTCTTACACGCCTCTCTGCAGCTCCTCTTCATCCGCCACCCCTCAGCTTAGCCCCTGTCTTCCCCATCAGAGAATCGTTGTCTGCTCCCTCCAAAGTAAATAAAAATATAATGTATAAGCATCCCAAAGTGATAAAGCAAAATATTGGTAAAACTCAAATTAAACATAAAGCCTCTAAATTGAATGATTTGGCCTCTGTTCCTCCTCATAATTTAAAAATTAAGTGTGGTTTATTAAATATTAGGTCTCTAACTCCCAAGTCTCTGTTAGTCCATGATCTGTTAATTGATCATCAGATTGATTTAATTTCCCTTACAGAGACTTGGTTAGGGCAAGAGGATTATGTTGGTTTAAATGAATCAACTCCCTCTGGTTATTTAAACTGTCAAAATCCCAGAAGTTCTGGTCGTGGAGGAGGAGTAGCATCAATTTACCATTCCAAATTACTAGTTAATGTAAAGCAAAAAACATGTTATAATTCCTTTGAGGGCCTGGTCCTCAGTGTTGGGCACTTTAGCAATTCCAGGTTAAACCCAATTTTATTTGCCATAGTTTATCGTCCCCCATCAACCTATTCAGAATTTTTATCCGAATTTCCTGATTTCTTAGCTGATTTAGTGCTGAAATCTGATAGAATAATTATAGTAGGGGACTTTAATATACATGTGGATGTAGATAGTGACTGCCTTAATGTGGCTTTTAATTCAATATTAGACTCGATTGGGTTTTCTCAGAAAGCAGGAAATTCTACTCATTACCTCAACCATACATTGGACCTTGTTCTGACATATGGCATAGAAATAGAAAATCTTGTAGTGTCTCCTCATAACCCTGTACTTTCAGACCATTGTCTGTTAACCTTTGATTTTACTATTTCTGACTATTTGGCTCCTAAAGAAAAATATTATTACAGTAGATGCCTCTCAGATGATGCTGTTTCCAAATTTATGCAGATTGTTTCCTCTATGCCATGTGTCAACACAACGGAAATAAGCTATAGACAGCTTGCTCCTTCTGTAATTGATAACATGGTGGATAGTGTTTCAGCTTCTCTGCATCAGGCTCTAGACTTGGTGGCCCCCTTAAAAAAGAAAAAGTCTAATCAGAGATTTTTAACTCCTTGGTTCAACACAGAAACTTGTAGCTTAAAACAGAAGACTCGTCAATTAGAAAGAAAATGGCGCTCTACTAATTTAGATGAAATCTATTTAGCTTGGAAAAATCATCTTTTAATTTATAAAAAATCTCTTAGAAAAGCTAGAACGAGTTATTACTCTGCATTAATAGAAGAGAACAAGAATAATCCCAGGTTTCTTTTCAGTACTGTAGCCAGGTTGACAAAGAGTCAGGACTCTGTCAATCCTAGCATCCCCTTAGAGCTTACTAGTCAGGACTTTATGAACTTTTTCAATAATAAAATTTCATCCATCAGAGATAAAATCAATCAGATTCTTCCCACAGTTAACTTAAATACTGTAACTACTACAACTCCTTCTATTGATGTCTGTCTTGATGAGTTTACTCCAATCGACCTTTGTGAGTTAGACAAAATAGTTTCCTCATCCAAACCTTCAACTTGTCTTTTAGACCCTATTCCTACCAGGTTATTTAAAGAAGTCTTCCCACTTATTGGTAGCTTTATTCTTCATATAATCAATTCTTCATTAACTTTAGGCCATGTACCGCAGGCTTTTAAAACGGCTGTAATTAAACCCTTACTCAAAAAGCCAACGCTAGATCCAGGAGCTTTAGCTAACTATAGACCAATCTCTAATCTCCCTTTCATTTCAAAAATCTTAGAAAGAGTTGTTGCTACGCAATTATTTGACCACCTGCAGGGAAATGGTTTATTTGAGGAGTTTCAATCTGGGTTTAGAATCCATCATAGCACTGAAACAGCCTTAGCGAAGGTCACTAACGACCTCCTCATTGCATCTGATAATGGACTAGTTTCTGTACTTGTCCTTTTAGATCTTAGTGCAGCTTTTGATACTATTGATCATAATATTCTACTTGATAGATTAGAACACTATGTTGGACTTAATGGAACTTCGTTGCAGTGGTTTAGATCTTATTTATCTGATAGGTTCCAGTTTGTTCATGTAAATGATGAGTTTTCTCTCAGCTCAAAGCTTAGTCATGGAGTTCCACAGGGATCTGTGCTTGGCCCTACTCTTTTTAGTTTATATATGCTTCCGTTAGGCAACATTATTAGAAAGCACTGTATACATTTTCACTGTTATGCAGATGACACACAATTATACCTGTCAATGAAGCCAGATGATACTAATCAATTAGCCAAGTTAGAAGCCTGTCTTAAGGAAATCAAAGTTTGGATGACTTGTAATTTCCTGCTATTAAATTCAGATAAGACTGAAGTCATTCTTGTTGGTCCAAAAAACCTTAGAAATTCCTTTCCAAATCAAACTTTCAGTTTGGATGCAGTTACTCTTTCTCTTAATAGCTCTGTGAGGAACCTTGGAGTTATTTTTGATCAGGATTTGTCCTTCAATTCACATATTAAATTTGTTTCTAAGACTGCCTTCTATCATTTGCGTAATATTGCCAAGATTAGGAGCATCTTGTCTCAGAGTGATGCTGAGAAGCTGATCCACGCTTTTGTTAGCTCGAGATTAGATTATTGTAATTCTTTATTATCAGGCTGTCCTAAAACATCTTTAAAAAGTCTTCAGCTGATCCAAAATGCTGCAGCAAGAGTTTTAACAGGTACTAGAAAGAGAGATCATATCTCTCCGGTTCTGGCCTCCCTTCATTGGCTTCCCATAGAGTTTAGAATTAAGTTTAAAATCCTTCTTCTTACTTACAAAGCTCTAAACAATCAGGCTCCTTTTTATTTAAAAGATCTGATACTACCGTATCATCCTAACAGAGCACTACGCTCCCAAAATGCAGGTTTACTTGTAATACCTAGAATCTCCAAAAGTACAATGGGAGGCAGAGCCTTCAGTTATCAAGCTCCTCTCCTGTGGAATCAGCTGCCAATCTGGATTCGGGAGTCAGACTCGATCTCTGTTTTTAAGAATAGGGCTAAAACCTACCTTTTTGATATAGCCTACAATTAGGGAGGGATCATGTGTTTCTGAACCCTCCCTTAGTTATGCTGCTAATAGGTTTAGTCAGCCGGGGGACCTCCAGTAATGCACTGGGCCTCACTCCTTTCCTCACTCTCTATGAAATATTTTTTTTTTGCTGGTCATTAACATTTGTTTGTTCTCTCCCATAGATTGAGTCCCCATCGTGCTGTTTGCTCTCTACATGTCTGTTCTTTTCTTCTTCTCTGTCCCCTCACCCCCCAGCCAGTCGCAGCAGATGACTGCCCCTCCCTGAGCCTGGTTCTGCTGGAGGTTTCTTCCTATTAAAAGGGAGTTTTTCCTCTCCACCGTCGCCAAGTGCTTGCTCACAGGGGATCGCCTGATTGCTGGGGTCTTTCTGCAACTGTGGGGGTCCTCCCTACAGTTGATAGTGCTATGAGATGACTGTTGTTGTGAAATGGCGCTATATAAATAAAGTTGAATTGAATTAATGTGTGTTATTAGTATTCATTAGCATTAGTACTTAGTATGTGCTTAAAGTGTCCTAATTGCCTAACTGTGTGTTATAGTGTGTGTTATTAGTATCCATTAGCATTAGGTGTGTTTTTACCTTATTAGTATGTTGTGTACCTACTACCTTGGCATTCGCTCAGAGAGCAGAGTAAGAATTTCATTGCTCAGGAAATGTTGCATTTCTTAACTGTGCACATGATAATAAAGCCTTTGAATCTTGAATCTTGAATGGACCTTCACCTCTAAACATGACAAACTGAACAGGAGGAATGACTAGAGCACCAGTTTATAGCTGTTGGAGGGGTGGCTGAGTAAAAAGGACCCAACATTTAAAATGAATGATATAAAATCATGTAAATTCTTGTTCAACTTGAGTTTAAAAATAAGGAACTTTTGGAAAATGCAACCATATTTATTTAATTTAATTCCAAGATGGTTTTATGTGTGCTGTAGGTCATATAGTGTCACTAAAACCCTTAAAATCCATCCATCCATCTTATACTGCTTTTCCGGAGGTCCAGGTTGTGGAGGCAGCAGTTCAAGCAGAGAAGCCCAGACTTCCCTCTCCACAGCCACCTTCTCCAGCTCTTCACAGAGGATACCAAGGCGTTCCCAGGCCAACTGGGAGACGTAGTCTCTCCAGCAAGTCCTGGGTCGCCCCGGGGTCTCCTCCCAGTGGGACATGCCCGAAACACCTCAAGTGGGAGGCGCCAGGAGGCATCCTGATCAGATGCCCAAACCACCTCAAGTGGCTCCTTTCGATGTGGAGGAGCAGTGGCTCTACTCTGAGCCTCTCCCGGATGACTGAGCTCCTCACTCTATCTCTAAGGGTGAGTCCAGCAATCCTACGGAGAAAGCTCATTTCAGCCGCTTGTATCCGTGATCTCACTGTGATAATTTGTTCACTGGATGTTGAAAGTATTGGTCACACACACACATTTATACATTCTTTCTCCATATTGAGACATTTACTGTGTAAGGGAAGACAACAGCTTGAGTTGCTCTGCAAGAAATCTGTAAACAGCCACCATACGACCTTGTACTGTCTGTGTATCCAGATAAGGACTTTTTGGCCAAGGGACCTTGTTAGGCAATGATTTTGTCCTCCTGTTAGGGCATAAGAACGGTGTGTTCTCTCTGTGCAAAGGCAGCAGGGCTGAAGGACACTGAATACTTTTTTTTCCACATTGTTTATTCTGCAGAATAAAAGGACATTCAACTTGGCAGAAGTTTTTCCGTCTCTTTGTTTCTTCAGGACCAGATGCAAATAAGACAGATAATTTTTTCCTTTACAGTAGACTGACCGGTCAATCAACAGCTTTGCCTTAGAGCTTAGCTCCCTCTTCACCACAATGGACCAGTACAGTATCCGCATCACTGCAGATGCTACTCCGATCCATCTGTCAATCTCTTGTTCCATTCTCCCCCCACTTGTGAATGAGACCCGAGATACTAAAACTCCTCCACTTGGGGTAGGAGCTTATCCCCAACCCGGAGAGGACAGTCCACCTTTGACCAGCTGGAGACCATGGACTTGGACTTGGAGGTGCTGATTCTCATCCCAGCCACTTCACACTTAGTAACAACCGTCCCAATAAGACCTGTAGGTCATTGCTGGATGAAGCCAGCAGGACAACATCATCTGCAAATAACAGAGATGAGATCCTGTGGTCACCGAACATGATACCCTCCATTCCCTGGCTGCGCCTAGAAGTCCTGTCCGTAAAAATTATGAACAGGATCGGTGACAAAGGGCAGCCCTGGTGGAGTCCAACTCTCACTGGGAATGAGTCCAAACGAGTGTTGGCAATACGAACCAAACTCTCACAACGGTCGTATAGAGACTGGATAGCTCGTAATAACAAGCCCAATACCCCATACTTCCGAAGCACCCTCCACAAAAAATGCCTTCTCCAAGTCCACAAAACACATGTAAACTGGTTGGGCAAACACCCACGAACCCTCGAGGATTCTCCAGAGGGTAAAGAGTTCTATTTATATGGATGCCGAGAGAAACGCAATTTCATCTTGCCTGCACTACAGTTGTATGTACAGCAGTATGACAATAAAGTTTGATTTGATTTGAGTTGGTCCGATGTGCCACAGCCAGGCTGAAAACCACATTGCTCCTCCTGAATCCGAGGTTCAACCAACAGCCGGACCAACCCTTGAAATGTGTGATTGAATTTTCCTTAATGATATTAATGTTAACTCATTTTGGGATCATGTCCCTATTAACTATCAGTACTCACTAGATCCAACTCAATAAGTTATTTAAAGAAAATGTAGTAAACAAGTGATCCCTCAAAATTACTTGATATACTTAATTTAATTAATAAATAACAGTAATAAGTATTCACTGAGCCAGAAAAGGAAAACAATTAGAAAAAAAATCCTGATGCCTTAACTCAAGTACACATGACTGTACTCTTTCAGTATCTTGATTTCACTGATTTTAAATAAATGGGAGCAAAGTTTTTCTCATCATGTGTGAAATTATTTTCTAATTGTTTTTATATTCTGGCTTAGTGAATACTTACTGTTTCTACGTATGATTTTATTATATTGGAGGGCAAATGTAGGCAGTTTATATTTTAGTCTTTAGAAACAAAAAACACTTGTAAAATTGTAAAGCTGCAAAATTTTAAAAATCAGTGTGCAAACTTATTAAAACAGTTGGAAATGTAGATGAAAAAGTTAAGCAACAGTGAAGGTGTTACACACTAATACTTTCTTATTGAAGTAATTTTTGAAGGGACTACTCTTGTATACAGTATATGCAAGCTAAACATACAGTATAAGGTAATGCTTCTTTTACTTGAGTACATTTTTTAGCTATTCTACCCACCTCTCTAAAGAAGGAGATGTTTCTGAAGTCACATGGTTCACATAAGTGCCAATGGGAGTTAAGTTTTAGCACCCTTACAGTTTTAGCACCCTGTTTTAGCGCCCAGTTTTAGCACCCTGAGGGCGGCTGTGGCACAGGTGTAGTATGGCCAACTACTGATCGGAGGGTCAGGGGCTCGATTCCCACTCATTCCCAGTCTGCATGTCGAAGTGTCCCTGAGTAAGACAGTGAACCCCCGGTTGCTCCTGATGGCAAGGCTAGCGCCTGTGTGTGTATGGCAGCTCTGCCGCCATCAGTGTGTGAATGTGTGCGTGAATGGGGATGGATGGCAGGATCTGTAAAGCGCTTTGGTCATCCAGAGATGAGAAAAAGTGCTATATACAGTAAGTGAACGCCATTTACTATTTACCCTGAACACCATCACACCTCCTTAGAAGTTAAAAAAAGAGCTTACTGTCTTTCACCTAGTGAAAAGTAATTTCAACATGAACTTGTAACTTCTATGCAGATAAATGGATTAGATTATTTAAATATTTCAATCAAATCCAGTCTTGTACAGTTGAATAATTCTCACCATACAAAGTTTGTTGCTCCTTTTAATAAAGAACTTTTACAGATATTACACTCTCCATTTTCTTCCATACAGACATTTTTCAAAGGTAATAATAATAATAATGCATCGGATTTATATAGTGCTTTTCATAGACACTACAATGGATACATCATTCATTCACTCCACAGACAATGGTGGTGGTAACTGCTGTAGCCACAGCTGCCCTGGGGCAGACTGACGGAAACGTCGCTGCCAATCCACATCAACAGCCTTTCCAACCACTACCGAACATTTATACACATTCATACCAGTATCATGGACACTAGAGATAAGGTGGGTAAAGTGTCTTGCCCAGGGACACAATGGCAGGATGGCTGGTGAGAGCAGGATTCGAGCTGCCAACCCTCTGGTTATTGGACGACCCACTCTACCTCCTGAGCCACTGCTGAGGTATATTGCTACTTTCAACTACAACTCCCACAATCCAATGGCAAATCCTACATAGAGGGGACACATTGGAACAGAATTCTTGGCAGTTACAGGATAGTTACCATAGCAACACAGCACTGAGTGGCAATCACATGTGACACCTTTATTTTGTATAGAACAGAATAGAATAGAATAGAATAGAATAGAATAGGCTTTACTGTCATTGAACAGTTGTACAGTACAACAAAATTGTGGGTGCTCCATAAGGCTACTGCACAATAAAACAAAATGCAGCAAAACAAAAAAATTACAAAATATTTAGTCACAACAGTGCACAGAGTACCTTTTTTTAAACTTTAGATGTTAATACCACACCATTTACTTGACTGTAGTGATGTGTGGGTAAAACCAAGGAGCACATGGTAAATGAACTGGCTCCGAGCCTTTATTTATTTAATGTTTTGACAATTAATACAAGATGGAATGATAAGACTAGCTCTCCACAATGCAAGTACTGTAGGTACTCTGTGTACTGCTGTGATTGAATACTCTGTTTATTTTTTTGTGTTGTATTCCATACACCCTATTTCTGCCACTCATTTTTGCCACTCAGTGTTTTTTAACTGCCAAGAGTTCTGTTTGGTGACATAAAATGCCACCATGTGGGCAAAAGGTACAACAACATGTTTGTATTTACAGATAAGAACTCCATTATAATCTGCAGAACAAATAAGATGCCAAAACAAGTTTTAAAAAAATATTGTGGGGTGTCATTTAAAGCAACATACAGTCCCTCACAGCAGTTTACCAAAAACAAAGTCTGAGCCAGTTTCTGTGATACTATCAATGGATAGAGCAGTGAGGTCAGTGAAGCTGTATTTAAACAGCACTTTTCAGAACAAATCTCATTGCTTCAATGGGAGCTGTATAAAGGTTTTAAAAAATAAATTCAAAGACTTATTGGACTGGATAAGATTAAATGGATAGCTTAAAAAACTACAGATATTTGAAATTAAAAAAAAAATCATAGTAAAAGATGCTAAAAGTGTTAAAATGTGAAAAAAAAACAAAAAAACAAAAACGAATGATGCTATAAGATTTAGAAAAAAGGACCCCCATAATATTAGCCATCTATTTCCAATTCCCACACTGCTTACAGGTCATAGTGCTCAAATCATTAATAATAACATTGAACTTCCTCCAGGAGCAGATGCTGTTCTCTCCTCAATACTTCATGACCAGTTCTTCTGAAGACCAGGATGTTAAAACAGGAGATCAAGCTCATCTTTGGACCTTTCCTGTTTAAAAAACAGTCATAAATAAATGTACGACATAATGCAAATATGGTATTTACTAAACTAAATACAATCAGTTGGTACACAATGAAAGCTGTTTCTTCCAATTTTTTTTCCTGTTTTACAAACTGTTGAATTTTCCTGATCTATTGACACTGACTCTGCTCCTGTTCCTGTAAATCAGTGCTAGATTTTAAAAAAAAAAAATCTCAGAAATAAGCTCATTGAAGTTATCGTTTAAAAATAATTAAGTTTAATGTATTTATGGCTGAAACTTTATCACGGCAGTCTACTCTTCACATGTACTACACATTTGTTTAAAAAATAAAATAAATATAAAATATATATATAAAATATAAATATAAAAATAAAATACAGTATACACTCACCTGACATGAAAATATAGAATAATTTATTCTGATTAAGCTCTAAGTATGCTCTGAATATGCTCATCATGTTAATACAATCATGTTTCTGTACATCATGTGATATGTTACAGATTATAAATTACCATACAAACAATACTGCACTAATATTGTGGATGAGCTCTGTGTGGCTGATAATAAAACAGACAAAACTGGACAGTTATTGATCATCTGCTGCCACATGGCAAATATAACAATAAGTTTTATGACAGTGGTTCTTAATCAGTATATTAACCCTTTGAGTGTGAGAATTTGCGTACCCCTAGTGGCAGAGTGTGGCACTGTGCCTGCCTTCTCACTCTGACTTTGTCAAAAGTAAATGAGAAATTTCTGGGGGAGGGGGGGTTAAATGTACTGATTTCTTGTTCGTATACTTTGAAGATAAGATGATGAGGTACCTCTGTACAAAAAACGGTGTCAAAAGACTGAACCATTTTATTGACAAAAAATATTTACCACTCTTGACCACTGGGGGTATGTTGCAGTTCTGCACCATACACACTCAAAGGGTTAAATGTAATATTAGGCTGTTACAAATCTAAAGTGGCAGTTTTGATGGATAATCTATAGATTATATCTAAAGTAATTTTTAAATGCTGATTTCTGACGTTAGCATCTTACCAGCTGACTGTGGCTAGTTATCAAGCTAACAACACTATTAATTTACTTGCCAACCTACTAACAGCTTTATTAGTTTGTTGTAGTTTGTAAGGACAGACAACCACTGTAACTACAGTCTCCATCCTCTTAGTAACTCAAAAAAGGCAGAATGCTTCATTCTTATTATCATGTCATAATTATGTTTTCTATGATGCTAAATAGCTAATATTAGCACAAGTTACTGACCTTTGTCCTCTTTCTGATTCCACTGAACTCTGTGTAGAAGAAACATCTCTCACAGAAAGTCTCTGGTTTTCGAAAGAGAGGTGTCCTGACAGCAGGATCACCACCTCCTGGGCTGCTACACCTGTGGACACCTAAATGGAGACTCAGCTGTTAATCTCTGCTAATCTGTTGCCCTGGCTAATGATATTTCGTATGCATACATGACGCCTCTTCTCATATATGACATCATTATTATTATTTTTACAAACCTGGCGTGTGGCTGCTGGACATCACTTTGGATTAACCACTCAAGTCCGTGCGGGCGTTTAAAAGGTAAACAGCACGTAAAGCGAGAGTTGCAGATGTAACTATCTGTGTTAGATAGAACTGTTTCTATCTGTGCTCAACTAGTTTTGACTGAGGCTAGGTCCCGGATGTGTGTCACAAAAACCTGAAATAAAAAACTGAATTTGTATGACAAGAAAAACTGAACTCTGATAATGAATTAGGGATCCGAATTTTTCAAGTAAACGAAACACAGCTTCACTTTTATTGCAATACACATTCAAACCAATAGGTTCAATTTCAAATTAGATCATTCAGATTCAAATTTCAAAAGCAGTTATTCAAAGTAATAAATTCAGTTTCAAATTCAGTTATTCAAATTCAAACAAAAAAAATTCAAATTCAGTTTCTGCTGTCACAAACCTTATCCCATAGATGGAGACCAGTTTGTTATGACATGGTGTTCCAAAGAGTGTGCAAGTTCCCCCCTACGTTAGAGCCAAAGAGTGCATTTACTTCAAGATATGTGGCCCATTTCTTGTACAATTGCTACTATAAAAAAAGAGCCAAATAAATAAGTAAAATGTTGTAAATGTAATAAAAATGCATGGATGACCTTTTAGATAGTGAGAAGGATGTGTTTAAGTGCACATTCCCTCATTGCAGACACAAACTGTTTCCTTATCTAGCATCAATGATGATGAAAAATCAACAGGATAAAAAAAGGAGTGGGACATTTCTGTTTATATTGTAAATAATACATTTTGTATGATAGAGTAATATTTTCAGCATTTTTCACTGTAGAAAAGTGGTTCAAATACACCGTTGCCCATAAAGTTTGTGTATCTTTGTTCATTTTTTTCTAGATTTTGCTGCCAATTGTGTTTGTTTTCTTTGCTTATTTTGTTTATTTTGATGCATTTTTGTCTATATTTGTTCATTTCTTCAGTCATGAGTCTTTTTGCCTCCACAAAAAGAAACAAAAGTAAAAATGGATGGTTATTCATCATGACTGCTGTAAATTAATCCACAGTATCACTATGATTAATCTGATTAAAAATGGTTATTGTTTGACAGCCCTTTTTTTTAAGACATATTGAGATTTTGTTTTGTTGTTGCTTGTTAATAAATACATGTTTCTGAAGAATAAGTTTCATGTAATTTAGTTATTCATTAAGGTATTTCTTCTAGTTTTAGAACTTATTTTGAGCTTTAAATTCTCGTAAAGCTGCTGTGGTGGGGATCAGACCAGTGTTCATGGTGAGCAAAGACATTTTGTTAGATCATATATGGTATAATTGACACCGACCACCCAATACATCTTTTGGTATTGCTGGTTGATCATGTAAAAACCTGTAGACAGGTCGGATATGGACTAATAAGGAATAATGACATAATTATCTAATATCGTTATATAAGACATTTGAGAAAGTATCACACAACACAGCAAAAATGGCATTTTTTTATGTCACCCTCAAAAAAATTAAGCTCTCAAATTTTCCTGTTTATCCCCCCCCCCGCCCCACAGTGAAATGGGATTTTTGACCCTGCTGATAGATAAAAATATCAGACAGTGAGCAGATCAAGTCCATGGTGATATTTCAGCCATTATACATTGCTGTCAGGTTTTCTTTTCCGCATTTAGCTAATGTTCTGTCCAGTAAGAGTTCCAGTGATGTCAGTCAGCTGCTTGGATTTTTAAATGTTTTTCATGGCCCGATAAAGGTCAGCGTTAAAAATCACCTTAGCCATTCCAGATCCTCTCTCTGCACATGTGATTGTTGAAAAAGAATTTTGATGAACACCAGAGTTGTTCTGCCTATTTTGATAATTTCTGAAAAATGACCAGCTTTTCTTTCTCAAGCAAATTTAGTCTTTACACTGTGTTAATGACTGCGTGTGGTGTGCTGTGTTCATAATGCCTCTGCAGTGTGGTGATTCGCTCTGCCTGCCTGTTGCCTTATCCTCCACAGCTGCGCGCACACCTGCTCTCCTCATCAGCCTGACTATTTTAGCCGTGCTGCCCTCTGGTCTGCACGGAGTCGTCTAACTCCCTGGTCTGATGAGACCACTGCACTACTTTGTCGTCCTCTTGAGATTCCCTCTCTACTTCGTCATTTCTCCTGAGATTCCTTCACTTCGTCGTTCTCCTGGGAGCTCCAGCTCCCCAACGCCAAGTAAGCTCTCTTTCATCATCATTACCACTCTACACTCTGCTCCCCTGTGCACAGGTGGGAATCCGTGGCGGCGGACCTCCTCCTCCTGGCGGCAGATCGAGCATTCTCTGCACTTCACCAAGCCTCTCTTCGCTCCCTCTGCAACCAGGGAAAAAGACACTGTCTCTCTGGTCAGAACCAAGCCTGTGCTGCTCAACAACTCGTCGACAGTAAGACTGAACATAACTGTACCACCTCTCCAGAGAATTGGCACTAACCCCCCTTGTCTCTGCTCTTCCATAGGGTTGCCAGTCTGTATGGTGCTCTGCTCGTCCCGGCGGCTACATTCATACACACATGCATACACTCATACATACACTACACAATAAAGATAAGTGAGTTTATTTCTGAGTCTGCGTCTGCTTCCTGGGTCTCGAATCATGTCAGTACAACTCCATCAAAATGACCCAGCAAACAGTGCGCTAGCACACAAAATTAACATCTTAGAGGCTCGAGTAGACCAATTATCACACCAACAACAGGTCATACTTACACAGCTAGTCCAGATAAACTCCCGCCTGGATCGCCTGTAAGGTCCTCAGCAACTTCCCCCGGCTTCAGGTAGCACAACCGCTCCAGTTAGCGCCATCCCTTCTCCGTCTCCACCATCCTGGCTGACTCCAGTTTCCACGCCCACACGCTTCAACGGTAAGCTAGGGGAAGCTAGAGGATTCCTGTTACAATGTGGGATAGTATTTCAGCAGGTTCCAGGGGATTTTCCCACCAGTCACAGCCGTATAGGCTATGTAGTTAATCTTCTGGAGGGGCAGGCGTTAGCCTGGGCTTATGCGGTTATGGCTAGGGCGGATTACGCTAATTTAACTTGTGACCAGTTTGTGAGTGAGTTTAACAAAGTGTTTGACCATTCAGACTGTGATAGTGTGCTTACCTCCCGGCTACTCAACTTAAGGCAAGGGAATAAATCAGTAGCTGATTATGCCGTAGACTTCCGGGTGGTAGCCCGTTTGGAGAAACCCAGCAAGTTAACCAAGCTTATTTCCCTGGCCAATAGTTTGGACAATCGGTTAAGGGAGCGGGCCAACAAGCGTAAAACTTCTGGTCGCTCAGGCACCCAGTTTCACCGCTCCTCGCAGCTCCCCCTGCTGGCCCTTCCTCCGTCTGATCCATTAGACTCCCCTGAGCCCATGGTAGTAGGTCAGTCCAAGTTACCACCGGCGGAGAAACAGCGCCGCCGGGAGTTGGGCCTATGTCTGTATTGTGGCAGCGATGAACATGAGCTCGCTACTTGCCTTATCCGACCAAAAGAGGGAGTCCGTGCATCGCAGTAGGGGGACTCACGGACTCACTCCAAAACAATCCCCTCACTAAATTCCTGTTACCTATTCGTTTTGTTCACAATCATGTTGAGATTCCCACACATGCACTCATCGATTCAGGGGCCGAGCAGAGCTTCATCTCTGAGGAACTGGCAACCCGATTGGGGCTCACTTGCCACCAGTTAAAGACACCACTTAAGCTCATCGCTCTGTCCAAAGCTCCACTTGTGTTGATGTCCAAACAAACTGCCCCGGTCTTGGTTGTTGTGTCTGGAAATCACCATGAGCAGCTCAGATTGTTTGTGCTTCCGGTCTCCACCTCTCCAGTCATTTTAGGATATCCCTGGCTCCGGTTACACAACCCCACCATTGACTGGCGCTCTGGGAACTTAGTCTCTTGGAGTTCGTTTTGTCTCAGCGCTTGCCTCCAGTCTGCTGCTTGCTCGCCCTCCGTGCCTCTCGGTGTCCCCGACACATCCCCGCCGGACCTGTCCAAGGTTCCCCCGGAATACCACAATCTGGGGGCCGTCTTTAGTAAGTCCCAAGCCTTATCTCTTCCCCCCCACAGCCCATACGATTGCGCCATTAACCTCCGGCCCGGAGCTCTGTTACCATCTAGCCAGCTGTACAGCCTGTCAGCTCCAGAGCGGGAGGCCATGGAGACCTATATCAAGGAGTCCCTGAGCTTGGGCATAATTCGTCCATCATCCTCGGCGGTGGGGCGGGATTCTTCTTCATGGGCAAGAAGGACGGCTCGCTGAAACTGTGCATCGACTTCCAGGAACTTAATAACATCACAATTAAGGACAAATACACACTCGTGTTCATCAACACGGCATTTGACTCCCTCTGGGTGGCCTCCTTTTTCACTAAACTAGACCTCCGCAACGCCTACCACCTGATGTGAATCCGTGAGGGAGATGAATGGAAGATGGGGTTCCAGACCCCTAGTAGTCATTTCGAGTACCTCGTCATGCCGTTTGGGCTGATCAACGCTCCCGCTGTGTTCCAGCGGCTCATTAACGACGTGTTGAGGGACTTTCTGGGCTCGTTTGTTTTTGTTTACCTTGATGATATCCTGATTTTTTCTCAGTCCCTCAATGAACACCGAGTGCACGTGAGGCGAGTGTTGCAGTGGCTGCTGGAGAACAAGCTGTTCGTGAAGGCAGAGAAGTGCGAGTTCCACACTCCAACCACGTCATTTCTGGGCTTCGTCATCTCGCACAAGGAAGTCATCGCGGACCCAGGCAAGGTAAAAGCGGTGGTAGAGTGGCCAACTCCTTCCTCCCGGAAGCAGTTACAGCAGTTTCTGGGATTCGCCAACTTCTACCGCCATCTGGACATCGTGTCCGACCAGGGGCCCCAGTTCATCTCACAGGTATGGAAGGCCTTTTGCATCGCCACTGGAGCTACAGTGAGCCTGTCATTGGGGTACCATCCACAGATTAACGGCCAATGTGAGCGTGCCAATCAGGAGCTGGAGGCAGCGCTACGGTGCGTCACCACCGCCAACCCAGCGTCCTGGAGCACCTACCTGCCGTGGGTAGAGTACGCTCACAACACCACCGTTTCGTCTGCCATAGGCATGTCTCCATTTGAGGCCTCTTTGGCCTACAACCCCTCGCTGTTTCCCGAGGAGGAGGGAGACATTGCCGCACCTTCAGTACGTGCCCACCTGAGGCACTGTCGCTAGTTGTGGAAGGCTACCCAGGCCGCGCTGTGGTGCATGGCGGACCGCAACTCCACCATCACCAACAGTCACAGGACTCCGGCTCCACCCTACCGGGTTGGGCAACAGCTATGGCTCTCTACACGAAATATCAACCTCAAGGCTGAGACTAGAAAGCTGTCTCAGCGTTTTATTGGTCCATTTGCTATCACCCATATTGTGAACCCTGTGGCTGTGCGCCTACCTCTCCACCCCCCCCTCCGCATCTGTCCCACCTTTCACGTCTCCCAGGTGAAGCTGTTCTGCTCCCGCCCTCTGTGCCCCGCTCCCAAGACGCCACCTCCACCAGTTGTGATCGATGGCGACCCAGCGTGGAAGGGCAATGCTATTCTGGACGTCCGTCATTGGGGTCGCGGCCTCCAGTACCTGGTGGACTGGGAGGGTTACGGCCCTGAATGGAGGTCCTGGGTGCATCCCTCCTTCGTGCTGGATCCTCAGCTCATCGGGGACTTCCACTGGACGCACCCGGGTAGGTTAGATCGGCCGCTGAGAGGCGTCACGTGGGGGGGGGGGGGGGTAACTGTGGTGATTCGCTCTGCCTGCCTGTTGCCTTATCCTCCACAGCTGCGCGCACACCTGCTCTCCTCATCAGTCATCTCCTACCAACCTTTAGACCCAGATGAGCATGACAAGAACTTAACCTATCTGACATTTTAGCCGTGCTGCACGGAGTCGTCCAACTCCCTGGTCTGATGAGACCACTGCACTACTTCGTCGTCCTCTTGAGATTCCCTCTCTACTTCGTCATTTCTCCTGAGATTCCTTCTCCACTTCGTCGTTCTCCTGGGAGCTCCAGCTCCCCAACGCCAAGTAAGCTCTCTTTCATCATCATTACCACTCTACACTCTGCTCCCCTGTGCACAGGTGGGAATCCGTGGCGGCGGACCTCCTCCTCCTGGCGTCGGACTGAGCACTCTCTGCACTTCACCATGCCTTTCTTCACTCCCTCTGCAACCGGGGCAAAAGACATGGTCTCTCTGGCCGGACCCCTCGGGACCAAGCCTGTGCTGCTCACCAATTCGTCGACAGTAAGACTGAACATAACTGTACCACCTCTCCAGAGAATTGGCACTAACCCCCTTTGTCTCTGCTCTTCCATAGGGTTGCCAGTCTGTACGGTGCTCTGCTCGCCCCGGCTGCTACATTCATACATACATGCACACACTCATACATACACTACACAATAAAGATAATTGAGCTTATTTCTGAGTCTGTGTCTGCTTCCTGGATCTCGAATCATGTCATGCAGGCAAGTTAACTGTTACCCTTGTCATAATCAAGCTGACAAATCACAGTAGTGTCATTAGTTCATCTGCTCGGTAAGAAATAGCCACATGGTGGCACGTGGTGACAAAAATAATTTAATAATAATGGATTAGATTTATATGACTTTACATGTCAAGTGACATCTCAAAGCGCTTACAGAAATCCATTATTCATTCATTCATAATGAAAAAACATTATCCTATCAGAATAAATGTGTTAATTACCACAACTTATTAATAACAAAATAAAATGAGTCAAGAATAATGGTGATTAAGCCTTAATCACCAGCTACATTAACCTCACTTAATACTGATTGCACTGTTAAGATGTTATTAAGAGGGAAAAAGGGGTAAAGAATATTTTACATCTTTCCATGTTTTTGGCATTGGAAAATCTAGCATGAATTACATCCTCCAAAATTGTCCATGAAGTACCTCTTTTAAACCATTTGAACATTAACTAAGCTTTTTATATCAGGAGCAAGAATCTGGCAGCAGCAGAGTGAACCAAGAAGGAGAAGAAAGAGGAGGTAAAGGTAACCAGAGAATCAGCACAGGTGTCCAGAGGGAGAGAGAGACAGTACTGATGACTAGAGAGAGAGAGAGAGAGAGGAGGCACAGGAGGCACACATGACCAGGTAACAATAGTGTAGCGGCCGGTACCAGTTAGAGGAACGTGCCTCAGGGGTCCCCCCACCAACGAGGACACCAAAGGAACTTTGACTATCCTTCTGCTCACCAACCCCCAACTCATTCTCCACAGCCCTTCAAACAATGAGGAACAAAGGCTCATTGTCTTTCTTCTGTTAACACCAACACACTGCCACAGGACAACTGAAATAAGAACTCAAAGTCACACCAACTGGGTCATTGACTGTCAAAATTTTAATCTTGATGCATCTGGACTTCTAATATACCCTACACATGTCTGTCTTTTTGTAAATATCTGTTTGTCTTATGATCAAGTTATTTTAGTGAAGCTGGATGTTTAACTAGATAGAACTGCTTAGTTTAGACAAAGGTATCTTAGGACTCATTATAATATTATGATGTGCTCATTGTCTTTTGTTCTCTCCCACCTCAGTGAATCACACCTCCTCCACGTTTCTCTTTCATTGTTGTATAGCCATAGTAACAAAGCCAACCTCTGTGCAGCTCTATCTCTGATTCATTGAGAAATCCTAAGCCCCTCCCTTCCAGCATGTGGGGAGGGAAGTTTAAACCAGAAGACACACAAGATCTTCCTCTTCTGCTCCTGACCCTGCTGGCGTTCACGTCTTTCATTTTGCCACACTCTCTCAGCATCTCTCTTCTCTTTTAAGTTTTTCTGCCCAGACTGCCTGTGTTTTCTAGTTACTGTTTTGTAGATTTTTGTAGTTCATGTTTTTCTGTAGAAGTTCACCTTTGTTAGATCTAGGGATTAAAGCCTGAGTAGTTTTTGTCTTTTTTTAGAACTTACCTAGCTTAGCCATTGACCAGAGGGAAACTGCGCATATCAGTCCTGTATCCAGACCAGCTGCCATTATCCAGCATATCGGCGGGATGAGACCCAGGACCAGGTCTCCCCACTCTCCCTGGAGCAAGCTTGCCTTGAGTGAGCTTGGAGTGAAGCCATACAGATTTTGCAAGCCAATATCCCCCACAAGGCACCGAGGAAGACCACCTTCCCTCGGCCTGAAATAACCCTCGCCAGGTTTTCATATCCACAGTAGGCACTCACCTCTTTCACGTCATCTGTTGTGGTAGTCAGGTTGGTTTAAATTTGCTCCATCAGAAAGAAACTACAAGCCAGTTGGTTAGACCCTGATGGTGCTTGGTCTAAGATACATTCCTGATCCTGCGCATACACTCTCTCTCTCCCTCTTTTTCCTTAAACCCCTGTGAATCCAAATTCTACACTAAATTTTTGTAACCTTTTTATTAGAACTGCATAAATTTTCTTTAACCTCAGGGACTGCACAGATCAGAGCTTTATGTACAACAGATTAATCATGAGAATAATATGTAGGGCTGTCACAATAACCGCAATTATGTAATACTGCAGTATGGACATGCCTACTGTGGAGGAAAACGACCAACCGCAACAACCGCGGTGTTCACTTTTTTTGTGTGTGTGTGGTTATATCTCGTTGTTCACTTATGTGCCCCTATTGATTATTAAATAAATTGCTAAGGCAGGCAGTTTGTGGTGGAAGCGTTTGGACTCCTTGTTAAATACAGCCATAACAGTGAGCACTGAAAGGGCACAAAGCGTGTTATTTCCTTCTGAGCGGAGTGTGTATGATTCTGACTGTGTATGCTCCATGTATGAGCTCCAAGAGCAGCTTGTTTGAACGAGATTTTTCAGACAGCGGCAAAAATTATAGCGGCAAAAATCATGGAGACTGTCCTGCTTATAAGCTGAAAGTCGCTGCAGTCTCCAGTCCACACACCCCGTCGCATATTTGCGTCCGCTAGCTAGCTACACTAGCAGCTAGCTAGCTAGCGGACGAAGTAAAATTATCACCATTGCGGAGTAAACTAATTAGAAAATGAAACTCACTCACTGGGAGATAGAAGGACCGGGAACTCTTCAGCTGAACTGGGTATTTTGGAGTTATTTACCCACAGTTTCCGGCCACGGACGTCCTAGCAAGCTAGCAACGAAAACACCCATCTTTTGTGAAGTTTTGAAGACTTGAGACAACATTTTCGGGAGAGCCCCCGGTTGGATAATGTAAACCTAAGCATGACGTTATTTTAGGAATTTCCACAGTAGGTTCAACACAGTTGCAGAAGTTATAAAGGCAACTTCGCCTGTCTGCATCTCACTCAGAAGGGAAATTCATGTCTGTTTGCATCTTTACATTAAGTTATAATGTAATCGTGCTGCGTGAAAAATTTGTCCATTCGTGTTTGGTGTGAACGCACCTTTAGTTACCACCACTGCTTTATGAAAATGATCGTTGTTGTTTGTTTTGTTTTTTTTAACAGAATCAGCAGTTCATGCCTGGACAAAGAGCGGAGCTCTGCACAGTTGTAACACACGGGCATAAAGTTGAGAGCAAGCTGCAGCGAGACTCTCACAGCTTCCCTCATTTTCCACCTAAGTTATAAACCCTGTTTAAATTACAAATCCACAGGGTCCTAAAAACATTTGCAATAATACCGCATACCACGGTATTGAGCTGTCCACCGTCACCGCATGGGAAATTCTTCTACCGCGACAGCCCTAATAATATGGTTATCTTAAGTGTATGGTATGTTCATATTTCATGCAATCAAGTAATCCCAATTATTGCCATGTTTAATTCTGCTGATCTTAAATGCTTTATGTCTGTGCCACTCCTGTGAGTTTAATAAAGAGGGGTTACTAAAGCTAGAAGGTGTGATTTCTCCTTGTCTATTACTGTAACAACTCAGTGTCAAGAATCCTGCCTCCAGACTATGAGACTGATCAAATATTGCCAATAAAATTATTAACTAAGGCTTAACTTACTAATTGTTAAATTCTTAAGCTTAAATCTTTGTCCATAAGAGTTTCCGCCTCCATAAAATGCGGATGGTGCCCCAACTAGAGTTACAAACGAGGTATTACAAGAATTATTATTAAGCTTTAAACTTAGTTTAATAATTATTAATAATTATATTTCCAAATTGTAGGGCTCAACGCTACAATAGTCAAAACTTGATTTCTGCCAGTGCTAAAATACTTAACACATAATAGGTATTAAGTAAGCCTGCTGCTTCATAGTGGCATAGACTGTTACAAGACTGAATAGAGATTTGGTAAATCAGGGAAATATTTTTTATAACTGTTACTAATATGGGAATGCCAAAATAAAGAGGTAAATTAGCCTTGTCCTTTTATCAAAGTTTTTGTTTAGTACTTTTTTGTTTAAAAAATCATTTTCCTTTAAAAATGAAAAAGAGGACATTGGAGACAAATACCTGTACTGATGTGCTGACAGTCCTATAATAAAAAGATTTTTAAAAAGTCCTTATACAGGCAGAGATTTCACCCCTCCCCCCCCCCCATGTTTAAAACAAAGTTATGCCCTTGGTCAATTATAATCTATACACAGCTCAATCAAACACAGAAAAACCTGACCCAGCTTAGGCTTCAACACACAACCTTACAGCTGTGGGACAGATGTGCTACCACTACGCCACCGCTCTGATGGTCCATGCCAAAGCCCAAAGTTTTTTAATAGTGTGATCACTCCGCACCACACTTAGCGTAGCCAACATAGCCATATAGCCAACTCCCTTGGCTTTGGCCCACCTGGAAGAAGTTTGCTTCAGGATTGCATGGTTTTACATGCAGGCATACACAACACATCTACAAGAGGTAGCAGCGCTTAGACTTGGCTGTGTTAAAAATAATGTGAGTCCAGGAACAGTTTGAGACATTAAATAATCATGTGACAGTCACCTTTGGTATGGCAAAGGCTAACTAGCCCTGGTGAGAGTGTGTCCTGTAGGTCAAAGTATTCTGTAGTCATAGTATTATGTGCCTGGAGTGAGAATATGGTATCTGCTTTGCTGGGGAATCAAAGCAGCAGCCTGCAGAAAATGGAGTGAATGGGGCTGCTGTTCAAAACTTCCATACAATAATGTTGTCTGATTACTGACATGTAATATCAACTTTTATTTTCTGCCAGAGCTTAACTTTATCTGATTTATTTTTCAGTTAAACAAGGTGAAACATTTTAAAACCAACCCACGCAATGTATGTGGAAAAAACATATTCCCTTTACACTGGTTTTAATCCATACCAGTATTTTCAAATGCCAAAGATACTCACAAGCAAATAAACAATTTAGTATAAGTCACACCTTTTGTCTTTTTAGGGTTTATTTTCTATATAGTTATCCAGATCTACTGATATATTGTCATGGCTATAGTACCACAGCATCATTACAGTAGAAGTCATGCTGTGTGGGGTTATATATGCAATAACAAGCTATATGTGGATTTCATTCATAAATGCTTGGATGGATGGATGAATGGATGGATGGATGGATGGATGGATGGATGGATGTCTGTTTTTCCCTGAAGGTAAACACCAGTTAGACTACAGAGGAATACACTCCTTATCAGTGAGTTACATGCTCACACCACATCACAACACTCGGCTCATAACAATTGTCACTCAAAAAATTCTGTGCTGTGCAGATAATGTTTGAGGCAAGCTGCACAAAAGGAGACAGCTTCCAGCTAATACTGACCTGATCAACGCTAATGCAAGCACTAACATAAACACAAACAGAGACTTTGATTCATCATAAATAAAAATCTGATTTCTTGAGAAAACCCCTCCGCAGTTTTAAACCAGCTTTAATGTATTCATTCTAGCGAGACAGATTCAAACTTGCTATAAAACCCGCTGTGCCTTTGAGCATTCGTAAAATTCATTCTGTGACTGTAACTAGCCAAGCATGTTGCTTGCTGGACTGGTAATATTATCTTCAGCTGAGAATAAGTGCTGAACCTTCCACTATATTTCGAATGAAGGCAGGCTATGTACTGAGCCCAAATTGAAATGGCAGCAGATAAGTCATTGAGGAAATAGAGTTTAATGCTGGCTGATGTAGTAGAATAGATGGTTTGAGCGGAGCAGCACACAACAGCTGTGAACTGTGACAGCAGCAGATGACGAGGAGGAGAAAGACGGAGATGGGCAGTGGAGAAACCAAACTAGAGCGTAAAAATGTATTATCAGATGTGTGTGGATAGAGAGTTAGGGTCTGTGTGTGCTGCAAAACAAGGACTGTAAGGGGGTTGTGATGGATGAAGTGAAAAGCTTATCACATGAGAAAAGGAAGTCAAAACTGCTGTGCTTCTCCTGCTTTATGACTCTTTTATTGGTAACATACTTTTTGGTTATTCGTGTGGCCGCAAATATGTTCATTTTTGATCTGAAATCCTACATGAAAAACTCTTAATATCTTTATGCTGCCCAATGTCCAGAAATCCCCCTAAGGTTTCGTCCTTCCAATTTTTATGTGCTTGACAGAAATAAAGTTTCCTCAAGTATTACTCTTAATTTCTTTTTTTTTAGTTTACCTGCATGCAAGTATCACACTATTTAAACTTTTTTCTTTTTTTGCATTTAAAAACTGACAGCAACTCATGCAAAGAAACCATTTAATAATGCACAAAATCTGACACAAGAATGCCTTTATATCCAAATTTTACCATCATTGACCACTTCTGAAAGTCATTACATGGCAATATAGCAAAGAATAACAATGAGGCACTAAGTATTCTCCACAGCATATGTTACCAACCATTCGTTAGAAATCGGCGCTTGAAAGAAAACTGAACGGAAAGCTTTCGTCCATCAAGATCCAAAGAGGGGCCGTCAGGACCAGCGGCTCTCCCGCCTGCCCGTCCAGTTGTTATCAAAAGCAGCCAGCAGCCTTTTTCTGTCAGCAGCAGAAGGCTCACCCATAAACACAGACATTCCCCCACAGCGTGCCGTGAATGCTAAAAGGGCCCCCTTACCCTTCTGGAAGGAGTGCTGGTGTCTATCTTCAGCTGGGTGGCTATGAGGACAGACATGCTGAGAAGTGCCACTTGCCTTCCCGCCCTGTCGCCGTTGCTCACACCTTTGCGCTGTGAAGTTGGGGCTGCTGGAGGTGTCTGAGAGACGCCCCCACCCACACCCTCCCCCTTCCACTCCCTCGCCTAAAGATAAGGGAAAAGATGACCTGGGGGTCCGGGAGCCAAACGAGAGTGCCTCCCCCCCTCCACGCTGGGTGAATCAATCACGGACACTGCCATCGCCTCCATTCGAGAAGGGTGGAGGAGTTAGGTGGTTTTGGGGCGAGGAGGGGGGGAATGGCATCTCCTCCTCTCAGGCTGCTCCAAACATTACTTATCTCTTCCCGTCCTTTCTCCCTCCCTCCATGACTCACTCCCTGCCTCACTCTCTCACACACACATAAGCCTAAACTCTCGACAAGAATTTTCCCACTGAAGTTGGAGAGTTCAACAGAGTAAGTAAATCTCACACTCACACACACACACACACACACACACACATACTGTAGTATATGTACACAGCAAATAGTTCCTCATCACATCACTACCAATACTGCTTCCTAAGCATTTTTGCCCCCATTTGAGTGTGTGTGCATGTGTGTGTGCGTGTGTTTCCAATTTCAGTGCATGCGCATATTACCAAGAAATAGATCAATTCGCCTGACTCTGCGGCTGAGTTGTGATTACGCACAAGTAATATTTATGCCGCCTGTCTACCTCATCATAAAATACGGATCCACCCATCCGCCTGCCCAACACACACTCACGCACTAATCAAACCACTCCAAAAGGACAGAAGCCTGGCATGGGCACCACTCCTGCCGCTTTATTTATGTAGCATTTGTGCCTCGTGTCTTGAATCCCAAGCCTGACACTGACTAACCAGCTTATTCAGCCTCATAATACAGCGTGCAGTCACAAGAGAGCAGGAATGAAGTGGCTTTTACAAAACTTGTAGTGGAGATATTTTTCAGTGAAAGTCCAAACCGCCCTATCTTTCTGCTTCTAATCTGGTAAAGAAAACATGACAAAGAGCCTGAGGCAAAAATCCTTGCACCTTCAGTGGGCCAGCAGAGGCAACGTGAAATGCAGAGCATTCATAGCTCATTCATTAAAAATGGTCCACCCAGGGATCCAAGAGCAGTGAATTGCAAGGCTATTCCCAGTCAGATGTCCGGCGTGAATCACTGCCTGTATTGATGCTGATGTTTGGCACTTAACCTGATGTGTAAAATCATGATGCTGAAGTTCTTCTTTTTGAAGTTATGCCATCTCTGCTGCTCTCCACCCAGTCGTCACCCACCTGGACTCAAACAAGTCCTATGTGCGAATGCTGTTCTTGGATTTCAGTTCAGCATTCAACCCAATCATCCCCCAGTATCTAATTCAAAAACTCAAAACACTCAGGACTCAAAACCTCTCTCTGTAACTGGGTGCTGGATTTTCTCACAGGGAGGTCACAGAACATGCAGGTCAGCAGCAACACCTCCAAGACCATCAAGCTGAGTGCAGGGGCCCCACAAGGGTGTATGCTCATCCCACTGATCTTCACCCTGCTGACCCATGACTGCATACCAGCCTACAGCACCAACCACATCATCAAGTTTGTGGATGACACGACAGTGGTGGGCCTCATCACAAACAATGAAGAGGCCAACTACAGAAATGAGGTGAGCCAACTGGTCCAGCGGTGTAAAGGCAATAATCTCTTCCTGAACATAGGAAAAACCAAGAAGATTGTGATCGACTTCAGGAGAGAACACACACAGCATCCCCCTCTTATCATCGACAGTGCTGCTGTGGAGACGGTGAGCAGCACCAGGTTCCTGGGGATGCACATCTCTTAGGACCTCTCCTGGTCTGACAACACCACATCACTGGCCAAGAAGGCTCCAACTCGCCTCTATTTCCTCCACAAACAGAGAAGAGCACGAGTCCCACCCCCCATCATGTGCTCATTCTACCGGGGTACCATTGAGAGCATCCTCACTGGCTGTATCACTGTGTGGTATGGAAGCTGCACCACCTCCTGCCAAAAGACTCTACAACGCACAGTGAACGCAACCAACAAGATCATCGGTGCCCCTCTGCCCCCCAGGACATCTACCACATCTGCCTCTCCCGCAGAGCCATCAACATCGCAGTTGATAGCTCAGGGAGAAGGTACCAGAGCCTCTGGGCCTGCTCCACAACACTGCTAAACAGCTTTGTTCACCAGGCCATCAGGACTCTGTCCACCCCCCCGCCCCCTGCCCCTGGACTGTAACACACCCATTCACACCAACAGTATTACATTTGCTGCTGTATGTCTTTCCACTTTACTGCAACCATTTGCACTAATGTCACATTGGCTGCTGTTTGATATTGCATTACTGCCCATGCCCATTCCAGACTGTCACTGTTTGCACCTCCTCTACCGCACTGAATTTGCACTACTGGTATTATTACTGTACATAGGATTGTTGTGTTGTTTTTTATGGTAAATGGCGTTCACTTATATAGTGCTTTTTACTCATCGCTGGATGACCAAAGCGCTTTACAGATCCTGCTATCCACTTACACACACATTGATGGCAGCATTGCTGCCATGCACAGGCACTGGCCTGACCCACCAGGAGCAAATGGGGGTTCAGTGTCTTGCTCAAGGACACTTCGACATGCAGACTGCAGACAGAGCGGGAATCGAACCACTGACCCTCCGATTAGTAGTCGGCCACACTGGACCCGCTCCACAGCTGCCCCATTTATTTTTAGTCCTTTTTTCTTATATTACGTACAACTACTAAGAGAGAGAAACGGCATTTCGATTCTCCTGTATGTCCTGTACATATAGAGTATTGACAATAAAAATCTTTGAATCTTGAATCGTGTGACTTTTGAATTCACAGACTAACAGTGCTCAGAGTTTTACACTTCACAGCAGTTCAAGGTGGTGCATAATTTAAAAACGATGACAACATATTCTTATTTCATGGACAGCAGCATGTTTTATAGCCTATGAGGAGACCTGAGGCTTAATCCAGACGTAGACAGGTATTTTCAAAAACAGGGTTTTTCCTCTTCCACCAATAAAAAAAGTCATGTCCACACAGCACAGCTGACACTGATGTTCCTCAATACAACTGGTGAGTAACTGTACATTTACCAATGCATCTTAGTGAATTAGAATATCATCATTTCAGAAAGGTATAAACATAATCAAAATTAAATCAAAAGGGCTAGCTACGTATATTAGGCAGCACGGTGGACCACTGGTTACGATGTCACCTTACAGTGAAAATGCATGTTGTGTCTGCATGGTTTTTCGCTGGGTACTCCGGAGGTGCCTTTGTTCCATCATGGTTGTGACCTGGTGTTATGCACCCCTCCATAGGGCATTAGTTAGTTGTGCAGTCCCTGACATCTTAGAGTACACCTCTGCTACAAGCTGAGAGCTAGCCAAACTAGGTTGGCCACATTGTGCGTATGGATGACAGATGTATTCCAAAGGTCATCTATTATGGAGAACTAGCATCTAGCAGCCGCCCTGTGGGTCATCCTCAGCTAAGATACAAAGACATCATAAAGTAGGACATGAATGCATTTGGAACAGATGTGGAAACATGGGAAGCAACAGTACACATTTGAACTGACTGGCGGAATGCACTCGAGTCGAGTAGAGTCGAGGTGAGTCATACTAAATCGGTACTAGTGGAAAAGGGGCTATAGTCTCCCCTTCGGTCCATACACTTCTTCCATTGGTTTTGCAGTGCTTGGATCCCTGCGGTTGAAAAATAAACCACATCTGGTCAAATCTGACCACTATGAACTTTTCAGCCTATGAACTTTTCATCCCCCCTCTGGTATAGGCCATAGTAGTATGGTACTCCTGTTTTCTTCTCATAGTACAAAGACATGCACGTTAGGTTAATTGGGACTGGGGATAAATTGTTCTTAAGTATGAATGTGAGAGTGAATGGCTGTCTGTCTGTCTGTGTTGGCCCTGCGATGGACCCGCGATCTGTTCAGGGTGTACTCCACCTCTTGCCCAAAAGAAGGCAGAATAGGCTCCAGCACCCTGTGACCCAGAAGGACGAAGTGGATAAGAAGATGAATGGGTGTGAAATATTTCTCCGGGTTTGTAATCTGTATTGAATATATGAAAGTTTATCCTTTTGAATTATACTGAAAAAAGTCATTAACTTTTTCACAATATTCTAATTTACTGAGATGCACTATTTGCAAACATATAAAAAGTGCTCTTAATAAAGTCAAGCAGCACAGTCTTAGCTGGACTGGCTGTTGCTATGTAAACAAAGGCGATGACGGTGCATTATTATGACGTCAAACCACAATGATGGCAGCGCACAATCTTGGAAACCCAAACCTCCGGTTATCCAGTCCACACACAAACACTGGTGCTGGACTCAATGAAAATTTTCACTCTGAAAGGAGCTTTTCAAAAAGTGTGGGTAACACTTTATAACACAGCTCATGAAGCACTATGAAATTACAGGGTACTCTCCGTGTACTTTCAGTACTGGTGTAAAATAGTGTTAGTATGGTGAAATATCAGCCCAGAACCTTGTGAGTACTGGGCTATATCAGGGTAGATGTGAAATTAGAACCCATGAGGTACTGGATAATTTTGAAGTACTTACACTCAACTTCAACAATTAAACTTGTCTCAAGCATGAAAACTGCAAAGTTCTTATGTGGTTATTACAGAGTACCTATATGGTAAATACATGAAACTTATGTAACAAGTAAATGTACTTATAAGGTAATAACAAAATACTTTTATTTAAAAAAAAAAAAAACCACTTGTCACCTTGATATTTTCCAGTACGTTCATAGTATTTCATGGGCTGTGTTATAAAGTGCTACCAAAGTTTCTTTTCAGTGCCCAAAAAACTGTGTTTCCATATTGATGAAAGGCCAAACCACATAGACAAGTGGTCAAGGGCTAAGATTAATAAATGCTCACATTTAGTCAGCAATTTTTTAAATACAGTGACTCATGGACCTGTTTATCCCAGGAGTCTTCTCTCCCAGCTGCAGCAGTTAATCTTTAATGGCTTCAGCTCATATTTTACGTTTGATTTGCACACAGACAATAACTTCCTTGATGACAGCAGAGCTGAAAAATTATAGTACTTATTTAAATGCAGGCAGTATAATCACAGAACACAAGATGATAAACACTTAAATTAAAACATAACAAGAAAGAATTGTAATGATGCCGAGCGCAGGTCTGTGCTGCGATCGGGTCTTTGTGGTCTTATTCATTTTCTGTATATGTATTAAATCCTGATTTTCGTCCATTATTATTTGTGCTTTTATTTTGACAGCATCATGACATGACTTCTGCCTGTCAGAGCTGTTTGCAGCCTGTCACAGCTGTTAGTTGTCTTTGATTGCTTTTCACTCGTGCATCGCACCTGATTGTCATTTTGGTTTTTCCCTTGTATTATTTGAGCTCGCTGGCGAGGTTTATTCCTCGCTGCAACCTCACCACGTGTAGGCAGGAATCCCCACACCTGATTCCTGTCTAAGTCTCTGCTTTACTCTCTGCTTCGTGACTTTAATTGTAAGTAACCTTTCATGGTTTTTCCTTATTGCAGTTTGGTAGTCACCCCTCACGGTCTCTGTTTATCGTCTTTTTGTAATCGTCCTTCGTGGCTGGCATTTGTGTTCATTATTATTATTTATTAAATGTGCAAACTCACAGAAGATTAGCCTACCATGGTTAAATAATGAAATAAGAAAACTTATGAAGAGGCGAGACTATGCACTGAAAACATCACTAACCTTCAAACTACAAAATGATCACCTTGTGTACAAAAGTTTAAGAAATAAAGTGGTACATGAGCTGCGAAAATCAAAAATATCTTATTACAATAAACTGATAGATCATGCAAAGGGTAACAACAGTTCCCTATGGAGGCATTTAAATAACTTAACTAATAAAAAAAACGATCAGAAGGGGGTAAAGGAACTTAGAATCAATGGCAAGACCGTCAGTGACAAGGCTACTTTGGCAAATGAATTTAATTCACACTTTGTGGGCTCTGTGGAAGACTTAACAAAAATTTTTGTGCTGCCAAATGTGCTCAACAACACAAATTCCATACTCCCAACAGATACTTTTCACATCGATGAGGTAAATGAGAAGTTAATTGCTGGTATTGTTAAAACACTGTCAAACTCAAAAACTAGTGATATCTACAATATGAGCACCTCCTTTCTCAAAATGCACAGCAAAATATTAATCAAACCACTGACTCATCTCATTAATCTCTCCATTAGGTCTAGTACATTTCCATCTGGCTGGAAAAAAGCTGTCGTCATACCAGTTCATAAATCAGGCAGTAAAGACGATATATGCAATTACCGCCCAATCTCTATCTTACCAGTCCTATCTAAGGTTCTTGAAAAAGTTGTAGCTACACAGCTGATAGACTACTTACAAGACAGTCAACTTCTTCATCCACATCAATTTGGTTTTAGACCAGGATACTCAACAGAAACAGCAAATTGTTGCCTTATTGAAAACGTCAAACAGTCCTTGGACAGGGGTAATGTGGTAGGAGCTGTTTTTCTAGATCTCAAAAAGGCTTTCGATACTGTAAACCACAGTTTGCTTTTATCCAAAATGGTATCTTTTAACTTCTCCCCAAATACATTAGAATGGTTTGCATCTTATCTCCAGAATAGAGAACAGTGTGTAAAAGTTCACCAGGATAAATCCTCATTTTTAAACAACCGCATGGGTATCCCACAAGGGTCCATTCTTGGTCCTTTACTTTTCAGCATTTTTATTAATGACTTGCCGTTACACTGCTCAGCTGCAACATGCCAACTTTATGCAGATGATGCAGTTATTTACACAGCTGCCAAGACTCCAGCACAGGCTGCAGATGTACTGTCTACAAGTATGGTTGATGTCCAAGAGTGGCTCCTCAAGAACCATCTATTGCTGAACCTTCAGAAAACAGTCTCAATGTGCTTTTCAATCAAAAAATGTAACCTGCAACATTTTAAAGTTAATATACATGATCATGACATCAGTTTAGCTACAGAATTCAAATACCTTGGCATTGTACTAGATCCTCAACTCAAATTTAATCTTCATATAAAGAAAATTTCAAAAACAGTAAAAAAAAATCTGAACTGCTTTAAATTAATTAGATATTACATACCTTACGAAGCAGCTGCACTGTATATGCATTCTATGGTTTTTTTCTCATATATCATACTGTTTGACAGTCTGGGCTCAAGCAGCCCCTTCCACAATAAGACATATAGGTTCATTATATAATCAAACCCTAAAAATCTTGGACAAAAAGCCCATTAGGTGGCATCACTGTAATGTTTTAAAAAAATACAACCTATTGAGTTTTGAGAGCTTCATTGACCTCTGTCTTCTGAAATTAACGTTCAAATGTTTCCATAAATCAGCACCCGAGCCACTTGCTGGTTTCGTCCAAAGACAGGACAGCAGCAGAGCCACCAGGAGTTCTGTTAACAATAACTGTAAAATATTCCACCGCAGAACCACATTTGGACAAACAGCTTTCTCTATAAAGGGCAGTCACATCTGGAACACAATGCCAAATGAAATTAAAATAATAACGGACTTTAAAACATTCACTAAAAATGTTAAAAACTGGCTGAAAAATAAACAAGAATGTACTCATGTATGAATTATTTGTCTGCAAAGTGAGAGTGAATGAAGGGAAGGAATAAATGTGTTTGTTTATAGTGAGTGACGGAGGGAGGAAGGCCTGAAATAGGCAAATGTGAGTTATGTTATACTGTATGTGTTAAATGTGAGTCAGGCTGTTATATTTGTGTATTTATAATATTTATGTTAAAGGTGAGTCAGGCTGTTATATTTGTGTATTTATAATATTTATAATATTTATAATTGTGTATTTATAATTTTTCTGCATTGATGTATGTGGTTATTGTGTATATTTTTATCTTGATTCTTTTTTCTAAAGCCCATCCAGGGACAAGAGTTGCAAATTAGCTAATAGCTATACACTCTATGTGCAACACATCAGATTGATTGTCTTTGATTAATTGTCTATGTTTATTGCACTGTCCCTGTCAAATAAACTAATCTACTACTACTACAGCAGCGATTGGTGCCTTATTTCTGCCCTAAAGGACCAATTATGACAGTAGGTCACAGCCAGTAGGTGCCAGCGGCTGTGGGTTAGCCTTTTTTTTTTCTTTTCTTTTTCCACTCACCTTTTTTCGTGGCCGTAAGGAGAGGCTGTCAGTATGTTCCCTGCGCGCCGAAGGAGGATGGCAGCCGGGGGTCCCAGCATGGATGAGCAGTGAGCAGCTGAGTTCATCCGGGGCTATGTTGCTGAAGCCCTCGCTTCCCATGGCCCGAAGAAGGTTCTGGAAAGCATGGTGGCAGCAGTCGGGATTGTGGAGGCGTATCCCAGTTTGGGTAATTATCCCGAGTTCGCTGAACTGTTGTCTACCGTCTCCGCTCTCCAGCAATGATTCCCGGGGTTGGGGATAGGCTCGTCTCCAGCCCGTAGATGCCTCCTCCCGGCGCAGACCTCTACTCCTTCCCATGACTCGGGCGTACCAAAGCGGATGGAGGAAAGTCACCGGGTCCAGTCGCCACAACTTCCCCGCCATTACCCTGCCACGGGCCGTCAGAAGAATTCATCCGTTTCTCAGCCAGCGGGTTCCTTTTCACCATGTCAGGAAGGTTCTACAGCAGCTTCAGCCTCTGGGGTTTCCTCGCCAGCTGTCTCGTCAGCTCCCTCTTCCCAGGTCATCGCAGCTGTTCCCCCCTCCTCCACAGTGCCTCTGCTCACTGCTGAGAGCCCAGCTGGTTCTCCCCCGGCTCCGCCCATCACCGTGCCTGCAGGGGTGGCTCCTCCATGTTCTCCAGAGGAGCCCATGATCACTGCAGTCATGGAGAAGGAAGAAACTGGGCTTGCTGCAGTAGGAACCACCATACCCTGGGAAAACAGGCAAGTGCTTTTTCACTCTATATCACCATCTTATGAATTACCTTGCCTGATTCCCGGGGGTGAGGCTCAGTTAGTGCAGTCAACTGAGCCCTCACCACCTGCTGTAGCCACAAAAACTTTTCCTGCTCTCTCTGTGTCTCCTCCTACAACCCCTGAGTGTCCGCCGGTTCTTGGATTAAGCCGTCGGACAGAGGAGGAGCCTGTGGCCCTGGAAAACCTGGTTCCAGCCCCACAACCACGGTGTGGACAGAAGAAGAGGGCTGTCTGCAATCCAGAGCCTGAGCTGACAAGGAAGCGTCCCCGGGCTTCAACCGTGCAGAATTCAGCACCAGCAGGAAGCGGATCTCCTTTCACCACGCCGGGCAAGCCACTTGCGTGGGTCACATCGCCAGGGGGTTCCAGGACTGCAGTGACCATCATGCCTGCTGTTGGGGCCACCGCAGCAGAGTCCGAGCTGGACCTCTAGAGGGCCCGGCCCGAGACATCGTCATGAATCGACGGAGTCGTGGACGGTGGTGGAACTTGAGCTCAGGGGAGTACTCTCCTTTGTTTTTGTTGTTTCTGTGTTGGAGAGATCTTGCCTGGCTTCTTTTGGGGGGGGGGGGGGGGGTGCAGCCTTCAGCTGCACCTGAGCTCACCTCGCCGAGTTCCACTTCCACCGGTGACCCTGACCCTGTTCCTCTTCTATCCGAGTTTTCTCTCAGGGTCACCGAGAATCATCCAGCTACAACAGAGGTCTCCACGGGTTCGGGTCCACTGCCTGAGGTCTTCGTGGGTCCAGCTCCTCCAGACGAGGGTGTCATGGAGGTGCCGTCCCAGCTCGGGACCTCCGAGGGTGCAGTTCCTCCTCAGTCTGGGTCTCCGTGGGTGCTGCGCCCCAGCTTGAATCCCACGTGGGTGCGGCGCTCCAGTGTGTGCCCACTATGGGTGCTATGCTCATCCGGGGCCACCGAGGGTGCCGCTACGCCTCAGTCCGGGGACACCAAGGGTGCCACTACGCCTTAGTCCGGGAAAACTGAGGATGCCACTACGCCTCAGTCCAGGGCCACCGATGGTGCCACTACGCCTCAGTCCGGGGCCACTGAGGGTGCCACTACGCCTCAGTCCAGGGCCACCAAGGGGGCCACAACGCCTCAGTCCGGGGCCACCGAGGGTGCCGCAACGCCTCAGTCTGGGGTCACCGAGGTTGTGGTGCCTATGTCCAAGGCTGCGGCAGGTCCTCGATCCTCATCCAGGCCTGTCGTGGTTCTCTTCCCGCCATCTTTCTCATCGGGTGCCCATCGTCCGGGTCCCCAGGTCGCCTCCAGGAGGGGGTGTGTGGTGCGCCATGACCCACTGACCCAGAGATGCGGGGAGACTGTCCGAGCTTTCTTGGTTGCTTGGGTGGCTTCTGAGTCCTGGAAGACCACCCAGTGGACTAACTCATCCATGTTGGTGGCTTTGGAGACCTGGTAAGCCGCCCGACCTTTTCCACCTGATGGTCAGGTGGAGTCGGGACTCCGGGAGGTCACCTGAACTAATCCGTTGTTTACCTTGTTTCGCTTGATTTTTTTTTTTTTTTTTTTGGCTCCTGATTTAGTTTGTATGGTATTCATGTCGGTTTTGTGTTATTGGGTTTGTGTCTCTCCCTCCAGGCCTGGATCCCCCCACCACTCTCCCAGGGTCTGTTTTTTGTAGTCATTCCTGTTTTGGATTTTTGTTTTTTTTGGGGGGGTTGTAATTCCATTCCTTTGTTGTTACGGCGGGGTGTCTAGATTCCACCCCTTAAGGGAGGGGCACTGTAATGATGCCGAGCGTGGGTCTGTGCCGCGCTCGGGTCTTTGTGGTCTTATTCATTTTCTGTATATGTGTTTAGTCCTGATTTTTGTCCATTACTATTTGTGCTTTTATTTTGACAGCATCGTGACATGACTTCTGCCTGTCAGATCTGTTCACGGCCTGTCACAGCTGTTAGTTGTCTTTGATTGCTTTTCACTCGTGCATCGCACCTGATTGTCATTTTGGTTCTTCCCTTGTATTATTTGAGCTCGCTGGCGAGGTTTATTCCTCGCTGCAACCTCACCACGTGTAGGCAGGAATCCCCACGCCTGATTCCTGTCAACCTGTCTAAGTCTCTGCTTTATTCTCTGCTTCGTGACTTTAATTGTAAGTAACCTTTCATGGTTTTTCCTTATTGTACTTTGGTAGTCACCCCTCGTGGTCTCTGTTTATCGTCTTTTTGTAATCGCTCTTCGTGGCTGGCATTTGTGTTCATTATTATTATTTATTAAATGTGCAAACTCATAGCATTGATTGGTGCCTTATTTCTGCCCTAAAGGGCCAATTATGACAAGAACAGGGGAAAAACAGCTGAACTTTTCCCCCAACACATTCATAGGGGCAACAAAGAGCCAAACTCTACACTAAGGGCAAAACTCATGATTGAAAGAGCATCATGGATAAAGTTTAATCAAAATGAATAATTGCTCTGGTGACCATACCAGGGGATAATAAAGTCTTTCAAGTTCATACAAGACATGGTGCTTGTAGTTAGAGCTATTTCTGTTAACAAGCTGATTTTACGCCTTGACATTTCCCCAGGGTCTTTTAAACAGGGCCCTGATTGGTCATCTTTTACATTCATTTTTCCTCACATTTACAGTCATGACATACACTCCGATGATTATGAATATTGCTGGCACACAGTAAGTCACAGTAATTGCAATTAGTGTAAAAGGTCAGTGCGGTTATTGCGGCAGAGCAGAGAGGTGATGTAGTGTTTTATCAAACCCACACAACATTAACCATGCCTTGCTTGGATTTCTTCAGACTGTGTTTAGTTTGTATAGCGCCGCTTCTATTCATTTACAGATTTGTTCCATTTGTCATTTCCTGCTGATACTGCAGAAAGTGACCTGTCAAAGCATTTTAGGAGCTGATGTCAAAACACAGTCTCTAATAAAGTCCATAATTGATAGTGCACATAACTTGAAGGAGACATATTAGTTGGTATCATAACTCAAAGATTCAGACGATGCACATTTTAGTCTTTTTAAATCACGTATATGAGCCTGTTGCAGAACTCCAAAGCACACAAGAGAGAAAACTAGATTTAGCATTCACAACTAATCATCATTTTATGTTTTAGTTTGCTTAAACCATCTGACTTATTAGTGCTTACAGCTTCTGAATTAAAATTATAAATCATGACTCGATCATTAAATAATGCTAGTAAACACCAAGCAGCCCTGTGTGAATTAAAACAAGCAAATGATTCAAGTAGCATGTTCTTATCCACCTTTTCCTGGGGGTGCTGCTGTAGGAACGATTATGGACGGAACTTCCGGTTTCAGCTGACCCAGTGTTAAATCAGTCAGTAAGAGGGCAGTTGCAGGGGCATTTAAAATAGCATTTTTAAAAGTTTTTCAAATTCATTTTAATGTATAGCCCACATACGTGATTTCCACTCAAGTGGCAGCTAATTTCAGCTCTTCTAGTTTTTGTATTTTTTAAATGTTTGGCGTCGTTCCGGCACTTGCTAGTGTTCGTGGTTGTACCAGACTGGATGAATGGAGGCTTCTCAACACACGGTGACAGACGACATCCAAGCACGGTGTTGTGACTTACGTCTGCTCTAAGATAAATTTGATTATGTCCAACATATTTTAACAAAATGCAGCTGACTTTATTGCGGTGGAGACGTGTGACCCGTGCTGGCAAAATGAATCAGAATGTGCACCGTGTCATTACGAGCTACAGGCAGAGAAGTTATAAATCGTGACTCTTTCTTTGTATGTTGTCGGCAAAGTCCGAGGAACCCCCCCCCCCCCGAGTGTCTGGTATCATTTTAAAGCTTAGAAATTATACTTTCTAAAAATACCTATGTTTTTGCGGAAGACAACACCTAACTGATCGAACGTGAGTTTTCAACCTAGCTAAAATAATTGTTCACATTGTTAGCATCTTAGCAGCGGTGCTAACTAACGGAGCTACTGTGTACGAGGCCACTTTTTAAGATCATCTTTCCATCCCTCGATAGTTGTGGGAAGTGGTATGATTATGGTACTGTTGTGAGGTGCCAGAGGCCGTGTTCCTGCATTTCTGATGCTGAAGTCATTGTTTTTTAACAAGGAAAAGTATCCCGTTTCAGTGACAGCCATATGTTCTAAACTAGTACCGGAAGTTGCTATCTTAATTCACGCAAGGCATCATGGGGCCGAGGAATAAGGTGGATTGTCCTGTGAGTGGCAATGTTTTAAAGGCCCTTAAGGTACCTTTGTGCATTTAAGGCTGTGAATTTAAGCTTGTAATATTTTTTTTAAACTATTTACCCACATCAGCAGAGTGGACCCGTGGGTAAGGTGGTCACTTCTGTCTATCTATCCCTCTGTCCGCACTCTGTCTCTAGAACTCATGAAGCTACCAATAACTTTGTACATTTATTGTATTTGGGTCAAAATGTCAAAGGTCAAAGTCACATGGTCATAAAAGTTCAAAAAATAATTGTTAGTCTGTGGTTACTTTATTATAAGAGCTGGTCACCAAACTTGGCACATTGGTTGACCTCATCCGTGGCTATGCTTTTAGTGTCAAGCTCACAGTTCATCAGCCTCGAAAGCCAACGCAGACATACAAGAGCTGCTCATTAAAGATTTCCCCTAACCCACTTCTGGTTGTTGTAGGAGGCTGAAGTTGCACATGTATGATAATACATATCTCTATAGGTCACGTGGTAATTTGCAGCTCTGAACTCCTAAGGGTTTCTTGTTTACAGGTACTAAGATGGAGTAAGGCGTGATAATGGAGGCAGTTGAATGCAGAGTGGTCAGCGGGTCCCTGCACTTGAGAGGCCGCACATCACTGAAGATGTTCGATGAGATGAAAGAGACTTATGGGGAGGATGTCCCACCATGTTATGTACTCAAGCACTGGCATCATCACTTCAAGTGTGGTCAGACATTGGTGGAAACCGCACTATTCCCGGGCGACCACAGTGCACCATTGATGACGACATCATCCAGCAACTGGAGTCCAGCATTTTGGAGGATCACCGCATAACTGTTCGCCAGCTAGTCAAGATGTCAAAATCAGTGTGGGATCTGTGGAAAAAATCATCCACGACCATTTGCACACGATGGATTCCCCAGTTGTTCACACCTTTCCAAAAGAAAGAACAAGTCATGTGCTCCCAAGCTCTTTTGACCATGTGCCAAGAAAAAATGGAGGACTTCTTCGATGGACAAATCACGCAGGAAAAAACATCGGCCCATCACTATGATCCAGAGACTAAAGTCCAGTTGAAGCAATGGAAGCATTATGACTCACTACCTCTAAAGAAGGCGTGTATCCAACCCTCGCCGGGTAAGGTCATGCTCACAGTCTTCTGCGACCCGCATGAAGTATTGATGATGGATTTCCTGGCAAAGGGTGCCACAATTACTGGCACTTACTACACTTCACTGTTGCAGAAATTGTGGAAGGTCATCAAAACTGCAAGGTGTGGCATGCTGACCAAAGGTCTCCACCTCCTGGAAGACAACACCCCGGTTCTCAACTCATCAATCATGTTGCCCAGATGGAAGCACGGCCCCATGGCTAAGAAATCCTTCCTCACTCCCTTTACTCTCCTAACCTGACTTCCAACTCTTTCCATCCAGGAAGTCATTTTTGAAGAGTAAGCACTTCCAATACAATGAAACGCTGATTTTCAAGGTCAAATTGTGGCTTCTGACACAATTTTCAGACATCTTCAGGTGAGGTCTCACCAGCTGCATAAAGCAATGGGAGCAGGATGTGACCCTTGGTGGTACCTATGTAGAGAAAGACTAATAACTGTGTCATCAAAGTTTTGTTGCTCTCAGTCCATGGGAAATGAGTCATTGGACATCTTTAATGAATAGCCCTCGTAGAGTATGTAAGTGATGCACATTTTATGGAATCATGAGACAGAGATGGGGGAGCAACTCAGAGCTGCTGCTAGAGAATGCAGGGGTGAGGGATGGGTCTGCATCTCTGCATGCAATTCTACTTTAAAGTGCACATAAACAATATTAGCATTCAAATGGGATAGATCATCGTTTCTATGCTATGAAAAAGGTGCTCTGCTGCATCTGAGCTGTGACACCCTTGGCTGTTGCATTAATGCAGTACAGAGGTGTAATGGGACAAGACACTTTTAGCAATCCTCACCTTAACCAGTAGGTTTAGTGCCTATATCAAACATAAGCCCTAATCGTAAACATACATTTTGTATCTATCCCTGAAAAAAATGTATTTAATGGCAAAAGTACGAGGAGGGGCTGAAAAGTTCATAGTGGTCAAATTTAACCAAATGTGGTTCATTTTTCAACACACTGTCCCCTCCAGTCCACACACTTCTTCCATCGGTGTTGCAGCGCTTGGATTCCTGCGGTTGAAAAATAAACCATATTTAGTCAAATTTGGCCACTACGGCCTTTTCAGCCTATGAACTTTTCAGCCCCCCCCCCCCCCCCCAAAAGTGAACACAGATGAGAAACTGAAGAAAAACTGGAACAGCGGTACACGAACTGTGTTGCCTGCATGGGAGACCGGTTTTACCCATCTTCCACCCTCAACCTACCTTTTTTGGAATTTTATGCTTTTGAAATGGTGTGACAGCATTATTAGAAATCATCAGTGGTATGATAGAGAAGGGCTTACAATGGAGTTTATAACAGTCTCAAAGCATCAGAAAGGTGACTTGCATAGAAGGACACCTTTTGTGTCAGACCATGATTCAAAGAGTGGCTCATTGTTATGCCATAGGAATGAGAATTTGTTGTCAAGTCACAGCTTTGACACTATCAAACTTATGTAATTTGCCCGCCTTTAATCTTGACCTTCAGGAGGACAACAGCACTTGTCCCTTGTCTGAATCCTCAACCAGAACTTCTCCCGGTGGAGTCCAAAGTTTTGTAGTGCTCTACTTGGTATGCTTTTCAGATTAGCTCCTCTTTGGGCTCAGGGAAGGACAGTGCATAGGCATGAATAGAGAATGTACTGCTGATTACCAAAACAGAGAAATTAGCCCATGCATACAACCATAATATGCTATTATAGGCTTTTATCATCAAAATGAGAGTGGCTTGACTACAGGCAGAATGTTGTGAGGTGATCTGTTACAGGTGACACGAACAGATGAACTCTACGCCCTTGGGAGCAATGCGAGTGCAAGATTGCGTCCAGGATGAAGCGCTTTAGGTGTTCAGATGTGACCAGGGGCTGCAAAAACCTGGACAGCTTTTATAAACGTGGCTCTCATCTACAGCAAACCTTCCCCGGAGAGCCTAATCGCAGCACAGCAGTTAGCGGTGACAAATGACTGCTGTTGAATGCTGTCCCTAGCTGCCGGGTGTCCCTGGTTGTTTCTCTGTCTCTGAATTTCATTTTGCGTGACAATGTGCTATTGTTTGCCACGGCATTATCACTTTCAATACGATCATTGGATAAAATAAACAGATGATATTGAAATTGCGCACATAATGTGTGTGTGTGCCTGTAAACACCAGAAAAATGAAAGTCAATTTGTAATGGTTATGGCTGGCTGTGGGCAGCAATACAAACATTTTAAGCAGGCAATGCAAAGTGCAATGGTTCAATGCGGAAATTCTGAGGGCTCACTAGATGAATATAGAACACTTTTGAAAGGCATTTTATCCCTATTCCTGCTGCATACAAATCATTTCAGTGAAAGTTTGTGTGATTTTACTCCAGGAAACTTCAACATTTTGCTCAGGGTGTCAGTTGCATCCTTGACACACTCAAAACTATCCTGATCAAATAGATCAAAGGTGTGATCATGTTTCTTGCCAACACGCAAAACAGGCCTTAGTGATAACATGCAGCAGGAGCCTGAAGACAAATTTATTTGTGGCTAAACTGTAGTGAAAGTGAATGAGTTCACATAAGACAAAATAACAGAATGCATACAGTGGTGAAAATAAATATTGAACACATCCAGCATTTTTCTCATTAAACATACTAGTACACACCCCTGCATGCCCGTCCATGCCCGTAGAAACCAAGTATAAGCAAGTATTTCTGCATGGCCGTTGCTGAAGGGTCTCCTCCTGTCCGACACGGCTTTGTTCACAGTCATGCCTGCAGTGTACTGCTCAAACCTGAAGTGTTTCATCTTCATGGCATCTTTTCTGACGTGCAGCAGTTCTCCTCACTCTATTGCTCTCCATCTGGTGGGTCTTCTTCTTCTTCGTTCAGACCACTGGTTGAGGGATAGGTGCGTTGTAATTCCAGTTCATGGACAGGATCATGAAAATAGATCTGAGCAAAACATGGCTTTCAACCCTGTTCAGGAAAACCCATGCATGCCCGTCGAAACCCAGAAACTGGAGCACCCGGAGAAAATCAGCGCTTTGCTTGGCATTTTACACATTTGTAGTGTAGACTGCCATTCTTCATGGGTACTGCTTCGAATGGGTGTGGTTTTAAGTAGTGTGTCCTATTCTTAATGGAGTGACAGACTGTCACACTGACAGAGATTTCTTGAATTTATAGAGTGCCTTCTGCCTTCCTGAGTGAGAGTTCCAGATTTACTACTTCGGATGGGTGTGGTTTAAAGTAGTGTGTCCTATTCGGTCTCAGCTTGTCTGCGCCTTGCCTGGCGTGCGGTGTTGTTTGCTTTGTGGGCATTTTGGGCTTCAAGTGACTCAGCAAGTGCATGGCGCACTGCCACACGTTTCCTGTCTATCTGTGCATCCCTTGTCTGTCGTACCCTATGACGTGCTCGAACCTCAGATGTTTCATCTTCACAGCATCTTTTCTGACATGCAACACAGTCATGCCTGGGAGGTACTGCTCGAACCTCAGCTGTGTCATCTTCACGGAATCTTTCCTGACATGCAGCAGTTCTCCTCACTCTATTGCTGTCATTTATGTAGCATCTGGTTGGTCTATATGACATCATAAAGACATCGAGGCAGGCATCATAGGACATTACATCATAGGCAACCAGTCCTATTGCCTATATGACGGCATTGCCTATATGACATCATCGCGAGTCCTATGTAGCCTGAGATCATAGGATCATCATAGAACATCATGCAGACATCATAGGCTGTCCTATGATGCCCTACGATCGTGACAGACACACAGAGATTTCTTGAATTTATAGAGTGATGATTTATGATGGAGCCATTGACCTGAGATTTTTACCAGATATCAGTAACAACCCAAGTAATTCATACATACAAAGAAATCAAGGCAACTGTGTAGAGAAAAGAAGTTATATCAGAAATATGGTTAATGAGAAAAATGTTGACCTGTTCAATACGGTACTTATTTTCCCCGCTGTATCTTGCAAAGAGTGGAGCACAGTCAGTCAACTGTCAATCCCTTAGTAAATACAAATAAAGTTGCACTTACTCAAGTATATACTGTACATACTGTATATTCAAGTAACCTTTTCAGCTTAATTGTTTTTCATGAGTAGTTTTATTGCAGAATTTTTATATATATATATTTTTTGAGTACATGGGGGAAAAATGAAAATCTGTACTTTTATTCAAACGCATTTGGACAAAATTTGAGTTACTATTGATTTCACCGATTTGAAGGAGTCAGGTTTTTCTCTCACCAGATTTGAAATCATTATTTTTCTATTCTGGCTCAGGAAATACTTGATTTATTTATACTTTCTTATGTAATATGGAATATAGAGTGCACATGTGGCTAGGTTATATTTTATTTTCCTGACATAGGGTTTGGAGACAAGTGGCACTGACAAAAAGACAGGAGCTGGAGCTGCAGGTGGCAGAGCTGAAGATGCAAAAATTCCCTCTGGGAGTGATTAGGAGGTACAGGATTAGAAATGATTATATTGTGGAGAGTGCAAATAAGAAACCAGACTTGCACGACAGATGACTTTATTCACTCTCACTTCAGTCATACACAGAAAAGCATTAACCCCAATACACCAGGGTCTCTCCTTTTATATCATCCCTCCATCTCCCATCTGCATGAAATCTCGCATCACAATACATTCAACCATTCTCCCTCCACTGTCCCCCAGTTACTCCTTCCTGCTACATCACCATAATCTTTCCCATCTCAATACTTATTGTCCTCATCTGTTTACCCTCTGCATCCAGTCTGAGATGATTATCCCAGCATCTACAATATCATAGGGACAGCTCGCGTTGAACGGTTTGGAGACAAAGTAAGAGAGGCAAGGCTAAGATGGTTTAGACATGTGCAGAGGAGGGATAGTGGAGATATTGGGCAAAGAATGTTGAAGATGGAGCTGCCAGGTAGGCGGAAAGAGGAAGACCACAGAGAAGATTCATGGAAGTATTGAAGGAGGACATGGAGACGGTTGGTGTGAGAGAAGAGGATGCTAGGGATGGGGTGACATGGAGGCAGATGATCTGCTGTGGCGACCCCTAAAGGAGGAGGAGGAGGAGGAGAAGGAGAAGAAGAAGAAGAAGAAGAAGAAGAAGAAGAAGAAGAAAGTTGCAGATTTTGGATTAAAAATGCCAAAATTATGAGTAAAAGCTCCAATTTTTTTTAATTAAAAAACATAAATTTAAAAAGGTAAATAATGTAATAACAATACATTACAATAATGTAATGTAAATAAATGAATAAAAGTCACAACTTTGTGAGGAAAAAACTAGCTAGAGTAAACTTCTTATTCAAATATTGTAACTTTTTTAGTAAATACTTTCTTAATCTTACTCGTGTATTTTTGGTGAGTACTCTCACTTGCGCTTGAATAATTAATATCGTAACGTAAAGCTGCTTTTTCTTGAGGACAGTTTTTGTCTACCCACCTCCGTTTGTGAGCATCAGTCATAAAACCCAGTGTAGCCAGCAAACACATGAGACAATATACCGCAGAACAACATAAGAAACATAAATCTTCTACTCTGTGCACAGGGCCATGCCTGAAGATGTTTAAATTATACAACTTACTCCACATGAATTTGAAGAAGAAAAAATTAACAATGTGCTCTCTAGAATGACTGGCGATACATGCACGATGTCTACGTCTCATGTCTAAAGGTACATGGACTAATTCTAAACGTACTTCAAGGTCGTCGAACGGTTATTAAACAGGTTCATGTTTTCATAGATGTGTGGCATCTTCACAAATCACATCACTCACATCTGAGTGTTGGAGTTTGTCTTATTCTCTTCAGTGTTGTTTCAATACAAAACAAGTAATGGCCACGATCTTCACAAAAAAAAACCTCGTCAGTATACAAACCTCTGTTAAATGATACAGAAACTTAATGGAAGAGCATTGAGTAGTTTTATATTGAGTTTACAGATCCAGTTTATTATGCCAAAGAATTAGAACTCAAACCCTCATGTGTTGTCCTGTATGTGAAGCATGTGTGCTATGCTCAGTGTGCTCCTTATCAGTAATTCAACTGTGGTTCTTACAAAAAGAAGAACAATATTTTTAAGTGTTCCTTTTGATTAAAAGTTAAAAAGTGCTTCCTCACTGTTAGCGAAAAAATTGGATGAAAGAAAAGGCTCTGACTGCAGTAATTGCAGCAATTTTCAACCTGTTCTTTTTTGACATTACATCAATTTGAGCTCAGCTGTTACTTATTCAGAATAAATACTCTGACAAAGTGTGGCCATTCCTGATCAAGTCTTAAACCTGCAAGTCTGCCCAGGTTGTAGACTTGTTCAAACTGCATCAAACATGCTGTCCATCTCTCACTCTGTTCACGCCAAATATCAGCGGGATCTTAACACCTGGTACTATTTTTAGGCTGAAAACTTCCCACCTGTCTGTGACATCTCGGTATTGTTTGAAGCCTCTCTCATGGCTCACCACAGGGGAGGAAATCTCTATACATAACATAAATGTCGGGAGTGATAAACTTGGGAATCTAGATGCCATGCTCTAACTATGTCCCGCTGCTGTGATGAATCATTTCATCGAATGAGCAAACTTTAAATACTTTAACTGAACTACAGCCAAGGGTAAAAAAGTTGAGAAGAGGAAAAGAGGAAAAACTAAAACGATTATGACAGATTATATGTAGATTGAGTGGGTAAGTCATGGCAAATATGAGCCCTCTTATTCTTGCCGTAGGATTATACCAAACCAAATCAGCTGTAATGAGCTTTAGTTAAAATCACGTTGGCCCTTTCTTCCAATTTATTCTGTCCTCAGAGAAGGGAGGGCAGCATGGATATCCTCGGCATAATTATTTCTTTTCACTGCAAATTGAGCACAGATTACAGCTGAATTTAATAAACTGGGAATCCTTAAAGAGTAAAATATTGGCCACAGAAACTTCAGAGCTTAAGAGAGCACAAATATGGAGAGGTCCAGTTAAAACTGGTTTTGGGGTGCTGTTGTCTGGAGTCTCATAAAGCCTGATTAATGAGAGAGGGAAGGAACTCTTGCCATGACACCAGGGGAGACTGATGATGAGCAGGCAGGTGTGTGACTTTGTATGTCCAGCAGAGGGCAAACTAACTCCAGCAAGGACTCATCTGAGAACAGAGACAAGGGTCAGTCAAAGTGGGAATCATGCGGCTCTGAATGCCTGTGAGGGCCCACACGAAGGAGACACACTCCTACATTTTAGCAAATTATATGGCTGAATTAACAGCAAATGCTTCTTTGGGAAAACTACCGATAGCGGTTTGTTTTCCATCCTATACACACATGGTCCTACTTAGTTTCCAGCGCCATTGTGCATTAAAAATTCCTAACCTAAAACTTAACAGAGCATTTTTAAGTCAATGTAATGTGCCTGTAGTGCTGTAGGTCCCATTCATCTATAAATAGCCCACTGCAGCCTGTGATCTCCAAATCTTTTTTTTTTTTTTTTTTTTTTTTTTTAGGATGAAAAGCCCCCTGGAGAAAGACAGATTTGTCACAATTTGGATATTTTACGTCTTTTTTTTTCCACCCAGAGTAGAACAGAAAAGGAAAATGATTTTATGCATCAATGCATTTTGTCACCATTGAAAGCCAAATCGATGGGCCCCCCCGAGTGATGCGAGTTTGGATCCTTGATGTGAGTGGTGCTCGGAAATGGCATTAACTGAGACATTAGAGCAAAGGAAGGGTAAAAATACATTTATTTGTGGATATTGGTAGTGGTGTGTGTGTGTGTGGGGGGGGGGGGGTTCCGCATAAAAGAGCACAAAGCTGGACAGAATCATTAAAATAAACAGAAGAAAGTAAAAAAGACTTAGAGGAGAAAAGCTTGAAGAAACACGTTTTACACTAGAGCTTTGCAAAAAAAAAAAAAAGTATCTTATTCAATAAATACTGTAAAAAAATGCTGCATAGCATGCTGATTTATAATTTAATATTTGCTCTCTAGCCATAATTTTACTTTTTAAAAATAAATAAATAAATAAATAAATAAATAAAGTGCGCTAATTGATCCTGAAGTTAAATAAATTAGAGAGGGGGGGAACTACACAAAAGTAGCAAAGATAAAAGAGAGCAACAGCGAGCCGCGGCCGCCGCTCAGCGCGGCGCAGAGAAAGCGACGACTGCTTTGTTGCGTCTGACAGTTAAAGCAGAAACGAATAAAGATCAGTACAGTGAAAGGGGGGGAAGCTTCAACGCACAACTCACCTTGTCTGCCTTGGTGGAACTCCTGCGATAATTCCCTGCGCCTGCGGACGAGTTCATGGTCCCATATAGTCTGAGAGAGAAAATAATCACTTGAAGCCTGAAGAATAATCTCGCTCTCTCTCTCTCTCTCTCTCTCTCTCTCTCTCTCTCTCGCGTGAGGACTTCGCGCTCGTTCTCTTGAAAGTTGCAGCCGGGAAAGGAAAAAAGAAAAAAAGCTCAATAGGTCTCCAAACCCCACTGTACGCGACTGTACAGCAGCCGTTTAAAGGAGCGTGAGCGGCAGCCACGCGCCCGCACGCCGGCGACTTCAAAGCGCTGCCCAATAAAAGTGAAAGCAGTGAAGCGCGCGCGGCAGCCTCTCCCGGCTGCGGCTGGGCTGTGAATGTGCGCCGCTCCCTGCCGCCGCGCACAGCAACAAGACAGAAAATCAGCAGCGGGCACGGAGTCCCCTCACGACAGTCAGCGCGTGAAGTTTCTAGAGTAGATTTGCTTGTGGGAGTTGCTCCAAATAAGTTTTACTGGCCTGCCGGAATTCCTGTCAGGGGTCAGGAACGCGCACAGACGCTGCTTAATTGTGCTGTTGCAAATCTACCCTGTAAAAACAGGATTTGTTGGCTCCACTCAGAAGTGATGACGCTTAACTGTGGGGGGGGGGGGGGGGTCAGGTTGTAAATTGCTGAATTTAATGGAAATATTTTAGCCCCATTTAGATCAGCACACCGTTAAAAAATGGTGAGAATTCTTCAAAGTAACTTTTAAATATTTTATTATATCTTTTGATGGGACAACACTGAAGATATGACACTTTGATACAATGTAAAGTAGTCAGTGTACAGCTTGTATAACAGTGTAAATTTGCTGTCCCCTCCAAATAACTCGACACAAAGCCATTAATGTCTAAACCACTGGCAACGAAAGTGAGTACACCCCTAAGTGAAAATGTCCAAATTGTGCCCAGTTAGCCATTTTCCCTCCCCGGTGTCATGTGACTCATCAGTGTTACAAGGTCTCAGGTGTGAATGGGGAGCAGGTGTGTTAAATTTGGTGTCATCACTCTCACACTCTCTCATACTGGTCACTGGAAATTCAACAAGGCACCTATGGCAAAGACCTCTGAGAGGATCTGAAAAAAGAATTGTTGCTCTACATAAAGATGGCCTAGGCTATAAGAAGGGGCTGCACAGTGGCGCAGTGGTTAGCACTGCAGCAGCACAGTTTACCCTTGGCCGGGGGATCGTGGGGATCATGGGTTCGATCCCAGCCCCCGACCAACAGTGATCTGTGTGGAGTTTGCATGTTCTCCCCGTGTTTGCGTGGGTTTACTCCAGGATTTCTCCGGTTTCCTCCCACATGCCAAAAACATGCAGGTTAGGTTAATTGGAGACTCTAAAGTGGCCCTAGGTGTGAATGTGTGTGTGAATGGTTAAGGGATAGCACCGTGTCGTGGCTGCTTCATCCATCCAGGTGGTGGATGCCCTCAATTTCCCCTCTGGGGATCAATAAAGTATACTAAATCTAAAAAATCTAAAAAGAAGATTGCCAGCACCCTGAAACTGAGCTGCAGCACGGTGGCCAAGACCATACAGCAGTTTAGCAGGACAGGTTCCACTCAGAACAGGCCTCGCCATGGTCAACCAAAGAAGTTGAGTGCACGTGCTCAGAGTCATATCCAGAGTTGTCTTTTGAAAATAGACATATGAGTGCTGCCAGCATTGCTGCAAAGGTTGAAGGGGTGGGGGGTCAGCCTGTCAGTGCTCAGACCATACGCCGCACACTGCATCAAAATGGTCTGCATGGCTGTCGTCCCAGAAGGAAGCCCCTTTTAAAGATGATGCACAAGAAAGCCCGCAAACAGTTTGCTGAAGACAGCTGTCCTGTGGTCTGATGACACCAAGATAAACTTATTTGGTTCAGATGGTGTCAAGCGTGTGTGGTGGCAACCAGATGAGGAGTACAAAGGCAAGTGTGTCTTGCCTACAGTCAAGCATGGTCATGGGGGTGTCATGGTTTGGGGCTGCATGAGTGCTGCCAGCACTGGAGAGCTACAGTTCATTGAGGGAACCATGAATGCCAACATGTACTGTGACATACTGAAGCAGAGCATGGTCCCCTCCCTTCGGAAACTGGGACGCAGGGCAGTATTCCAACATGATAACGACCCCAAACACACCTCCAAGACGACCACTCCCTTGCTAAAGAAACTGAGTGTAAAGGTGATGGACTGGCCAAGCATGTCTCCAGACCTAAACCCTATTAAGCATCTGTGGAGCATCCTCAAATGGAAGGTGGAGGAGCACAAGGTTTCTAACATCCACCAGCTCTGTGATGTCATCATGGAGAAGTGGAAGAGGATTCCAGTGGCAGCCTGTGAAGCTCTAGTGAACTCCATGCCCAAGAGAGTTAAGGCAGTGCTGGAAAATAATGGTGGCCACACAAAATATTGACACTTTGGGCACAATTTGGACATTTTCACTTAGGGGTGTACTCACTTTTGTCGCCAGCAGTTTAGACATTAATGGCTGAGTGTTGAGTTATCTTGAGGGGACAGCAAATTTACACTGTTATACAAGCTGTACACTGACTACTTTACATTGCATCAAAGTGTCATGTCTTCAGTGTTGTCACATGAAAAGATATAATAAAATATTTACAAAAATGTGAGGAGTGTTCTCACTTTTGTGAGATACTGTAAATGTTGCATAAATATAAATGTTAACTGTTACATCTGAATATAAATACAAATTTCTAAACTCCTACATAAACATAAATGCAAACGATGAATATAAATATAAATGTTAAATGTGAATGTTAAATGTTAAACCAAAACATTGTTTATGCATGTAAATGTTAAATGTTACACATAAATTCTAAATGTTAAATGTCCCCTCCAAGGATTACCACCTCATCGTGGTAGAAGGGTTTGCGTGCCCTAATGATCCCAGCAGCTATGTTACTGGGGACAACTTGTCCCTGGTAGGGTCTCCCAAGACAAACTGGTCCATTGGATGGATGGATGGATGGATGGATGGACAGACAGACGGACGGACGGCTGCATGCATGCATGGATGATAGATGGACGGACTGACGGATGGATGGATGGATGGATGGATGGACGAAGGGACGGACGGACTGATGGACGGATGGATGGATGGACAGATGGATGGATGCTAAATGTGGACACCAAATATTTAGCTAGTATGCAAATGCAGACTGTGGGTCAGCAAAAGCACCCAAATAAAAGCTCATCCACTGATTATCTTAGCAGCAATTCAGAGTTTTCTCAGTGGATCTTCATAAGCAGCACCATGGAGCCACTACAGCATTTGGTAAGATTTTCCTACTCATGTAGCACACGTTTATGTTTAACATTTAGCTTTATGTTGAACAGTTTAACACGCTTAAGTAACATAGCTGTTATAACATGATGTTTTTTAATCAAATGTCAAAAGATTACTTAAGAGAAGTTTTTTGAAGTGTCTGAGGGCACTTTTTTAATTAAAACAGGGGAAATAGAGAAAACAGATTTTTAATGAAGCTCAGCCAATTAAATTTTACAAGTCTTCCAACTAATACTTTCACTGCCATTGTAAGTTCCGGCCCAACAAATACAAGAAGAATATGTGACATGTTTTTCAAAAGCAGTGAAATCTAGGGTAGGAGGGAGGAAGACACTAAAAATAACGCTTCCACACAGGTGACCACAACCCCAGCAATCATTCCTTGATTTTCACTTTCTCTGTATTTCTGATTTACCTCTTTTGGTACATTTTTGCACTTACTTAAGATTATAGTAACAGTGTATCAATTAACAAATCAATAAAAAGAGAAAATGATAAGGTTATGGGAGGGTGACAGGATGAACCTCTTACACATTAAACCTACTTGAGGTTGTTTTGTGTCAAAGATGTGACTATAAGTTGTATTTCCTGCTGGTAAAACACTTTTTATGTTCATTTTCTGTTATATATATTTTACTAATTTTGCATTACATGATTGGGCAGTTGTGTGCTGCTTAGCTTGAAGGTTCCTGTCAGGGCCAGCCAAAGCCTTCATGGGGCCCTAAGCGAGATTTGAATTTGGGGGCCCTCTATGGTAAAATAAATTACATGATGCTTCTGAGGGAATTTTTGTACACCTCTGGTTTTATCTGTCTGGTGTAAATGGTAAATGGTGTTCACTTATATTGCACTTTTTTCTCATCTCTGGATGACTAAAGAGTTTTACAGATCCTGCTATCCACCCATTCACACACAGGCCCTGGTCTGACCGGACAGGAGCAACTGGGGGTTCAGTGTCTTGCTCAAGGACACTTGAACATACAGACTGCAGAGAGAGTGGGAATCAAACCACTGACCCTCCGATTAGTAGTTGGCTACACTACACCTGCACTACACCGGAATATTTCATTTCGTTTTAAATGCTACCAACCTCAGAAGAGTAGTCTGGTGTTTATTTAGCCTACTGTTAGTATCCATTCATTCGTTCATCTTCTTAACCGCTTAATCGTTTTCAGGTCATGGAGGCTTGAGACAACCTTTGGGCGACAGGTGGACTACAGCCTGGACAGATCACCAGTCCATCACAGGGCCAACACGGACAAACAACAATTCACTCTCACATTCATAAATCAAATAACTTCCAGAAACAGCACCTTGTTACCTGCAAAAGACAGTATTAACCAGAATAAATATATAATAAATACAGAGATGAACTTGTAACAAGGTAACTATACTTCAAACTTCAGCTTCTTCAAAATAAACTACTTATATAACTACGTACTTGTTTGTTCCTCTAAGTCTTTTTCCTCAACATTTTAACACTCTTGAACCTTTATTTTCTGCTCTTTCTTGAGGCAAAGTCAGTTACAGTATGATGTCACTAAACCAGAGCTGACAGCCAATTTTGTTCAAAACCTCTTACCATTCCAGTGTCCCGCCCGTGGGACGTTTTACACTGGCTGGACACTGGCTGGAATGGTAATGGGTTTTAATACTTATATCATTGCAAGCCCACTCATGCTCATATGCTTTAACGATTAAGAAATGCTAAAACTTAGATTTGCTTTATTTTGCAAGTGCAGCTGTTACTTGTACACACAACACATCATCATTAAATCTATTAGCTTTTATCTGCACAGGTCCACAAAGGTCTTGAAAAGATTGCACTAGCATTGCTAACGACTGCTGCCAAGCTGGCTGGAGACCTTGCTGGTCTGAGTAATTAAAACAGAAAATCTAATACTGGAATATCATTACAGCCACATATTTGTTAATGTTGAATATCAATGTCAGCAGCAATTTTTTTCCCACTGTAAACTATAGCTAGCTTGAAAATGAGACATGTCTGTACGATAATGAACTGACATTACATTATCAAGCATGCCTTTATCTTCCTCTTTTCTCTCATCCTCTGCTGTCTTCTTTTTTCAGCCCCTGATGGGTAAATACATTTCTGGACATAATAAATGCTTTTCCTCACATCAGTTCTACACAGTAGTGTGCCATGAGAACTAGTGCCGTCACCAGCTGATCTCTGAGGGAGAAAAAATCATGACCCAAACACTGTATGTGTAGCATTATGTGCCTGTCTCATGGGTCGGGCCGTCAGTGACTCAGCCATCAACCCTGCCCTTCCGAGGGCATGGAGGGTGATACTGGGCATCCTGGCAGAACTAAAAACAATATCTGTCACAGGTTTGTGGTGGACCACTCCCAGTTACACGGCGGTTAGACTGGGCATCCTGGCAGATAAGCACATCTGTCGCAAGGTCTGTGGCGGACTTTTGCCAGTCGGTGCATTGTGACATGCACTACACAAAGAGCAGAGATAAACAAACCTATCATCTGCTCAGTCACTGCAACATCATTATCATAGAATACAATCTTTGGCTTGGCTAGGGCAATTTTATCATCACACACTTAAGAAATTAAAAGTTAAAAAAGTTAAAAATCAAATAATTAAATGCTCTTGCTTAGTTGGCTTATGCCTTGGGCTGGCTCTGGATCCTGTTCAAGCAATTCAACAAAGGTTTTTATGAGGACTGCGTCTCCTGATCTTGCATAGGTTTATTCCAAGCGCTCTGGTTTCTCCTCACATTCCACAGACATGCTTTTCATATTAATTAGTGATATTAAACTGGGTGTTGATGGACGACCGATTTGTCCAGGGAGCATACCAACTTCTGCCAAAAGATAGCTAAGAAAAACCAACAGCTTTTTCAGTTTTCTTCACTAATCTTTTGCCGAATAAATTAAGCAGTATAGGAAGGCGAGCCAACAGACACACTTTTGTAAAAGTTAATTTTAGTGTGAGAAATGTGACACTTTGCATTGCCATAAACAAAGCAGCAACAGTGAACTGAGTGGGTTGAGTCATATTTTTACGGTGAGATGTCTGCTTTTAATATTCGCAAACTCTGCCAGGCTCGAACACAACCCAGCAAGTTCAGTACATTTCACAGATCTTTTGAAGTCCCGTGTAATCGTTAAGGCCAAACATTTATAACTCTCTAATGAGTTATTAGTTTCTCTGATCGTGCTCTAGGCTGGACAAAAGCTGGACAAAGCCAAACTACTCATGCATCTGCAATTAGAAGCCGTTTGCCATCAGTGGCGATCAAGAGCAAAACTATGTCACCCCTCTTAGGCTCTCAGTGGTTAATCTTTTTTCGATATGCCTAATGAGCAATGGGGATGCAAAAGAGTTCATTACAGAGAGTAAAGTGTGAACGTAGTAAAACCACAGGGAGCTAAATGGCGGTACACGCTGCAAATACTAATGATGCAGACAGGGGTGTCTTCTCCAACTTCAGCTGCAGCTAATTAAAGGGAACAAAGGACAGACTTTTTTTCTGTAATAAAAAAAAACATCATTACTGTATGTATTTAAAGAACTGTATTTGAGGGTGCTGCACTGATATAGATTTATTTCATCTTGACACTGAGGTACATGGCTGATTACAGATATATCCTTTGCTGCATCTTTGTCATTGTTTTTTGTGGTATTTTTTTTTGCCGCATTTCACGGGTGTTAGATTATAAATAATTGAACAATAGAAATGTACTCTATAATACATAAAGACACATGGTTTATGTATGTCAGCTCCCTTTTTGGCTGCACTGGTAAAACTGTGAGAACACAAAATGCTCTAATTCACTCCTTTAAGCAGTAAAAGCAAAGCCATTCACATTCTAATTTAATGGAAAAGTAAATCAAAGTGTATAAGCTTCTTTATTTAAAAGCACACTGTTTTAATGGTCCCAATTCCATTGTGTACTGTTTCATGGCAGCATTAAAATACATTCTATTAAAAATATGCACAAAGCAGGTGGGAATGTAAAAATGTGTTTCTGCGGCAGAGGACTGAACAGCATGGAGGGCTCCTCCACCACAAAGCCATCAGTTACAGATCAGCACCATGGACAGCAGCCAGGCAGTTCTGTGGTGGTGTTAATGGAAGAACAGGCAAGGGGGCTCTGAAGCCACAAGAGACCAATTACAGTTGTTAGGCTGTTGGGGAAATGCTTAAGTAGAGTACAGGTTTCAGAACAGGAACTGAGTCACCCTGAAACCTTGCTAAATTGGAAATTGGTGTAGGTGCAACTGAGCAGTGGAGCCTGGATAGAATGAATCTGCATAACTATGATGCGCCTCTCCTTTTTCTGCCTCTCTGACCCATCTTTGTAGTACCCTTTAGTTTGACCAGCTGATATTTAATATACAGTTTGAATAAAGCAGAAGAGACATTTTTCAAAGGACATGTTAGCAATTCTGATATTCCTACAGTAAGCTTCAATTTTTTTTTACAAATATTTAGTAGCAGTTGTGAGCCATCAGAGCCAGCAAGGCATTCTCTGCTGGCCTAAACACTATCAGAATCATTGACTTACATTTACACCTTACATTCTTATATTTGTTTCATGAGGATGCATAAAATTATTCCCATTAGTCTATTCTCTTCATTTTGTAGCTTTTCTTTTGGTTGCACTACTTCCTGTAATGTAGTGTACATTAGAGCTTTTGTCCATTCACATTTCAGCCATCGTGGGTCAAAGAAACCCGCCTTGAGGTCTTCAGAATGAACAGTGCAAGCATCTGTAGCTTAAAATAAATGGTAATGAAGACTGTTGCCTTAACTAATCATATTTCAAGGTTGCCACACGGAGGCAGGCTAGCAGGTGTGTGATAATGTTTGCATTCTCACATCCTTTAGATGGTAATTGGACTTGTCCACTGGTTGTCTTTTTGACAGAAGGAATCGCATTAGGGGATGAGTTGCATGCAGAGACGACACGTAAGATGGAGTGACAGAAAATAATTGACATCGTGAAAAACCAAACGTCATTGAGCTCTGTCCTGAGGAAAGCCTGTCATTGATGTTGCTGCTGAGAACACAAAAGCTGAGCCTGGAGGGTCAATGCTTTCACTGGATTTCAGCTCCTGGACAACATGTTGGATTGTGAGTGAACTTTGTCTGATATCTTTAAAACAAACCAGTGAGAATTGTTTCAAGCAACATTTAAGGCAAGAAATAGTTAGTGCAGTAAATTAATCTGTTATATGACATCAACAACCGCTGCTTTAAACGTTCGGCACAACATCACTGTAGCCGACGCATGTTTCAGCACCCTTTGTCACTGTTATGGTGGAGCAAGGCAGTACAGCTCACAGTGGGCCTTCTTTGGTGAGAAAATGCATTTTATTTACATTTTTATGTTTTTTGTCATTTTATTAGGTAAATATTGATGCTTCTGCTTAGGATGATGTATGTGGTACAGCTGCGGCTGTAGTGAAAGAGATTTGTAGAATTGTGTTAACTGTGTTTCTTGTTTTAGTAATAGCATTCATTCTCAATACATGAAATACCTTTCTGTAATGCAGCGCCATGTTATACTGCATTTTTTCATATAGTGTTGATGGTTTCTAGCAACTGTGGTGTCATAGTGATCATATTAAGAGGTGAATTAAGTCATGTAGGACACCACTGAAGGCCTACACGGCCCACCACTGCTTCCTAGGCTTATGTTTTAGGGGAAATGATGAAAAAGGACCTATGACTTTCCGTACAAGCATATTACTCATCCATTTTTGTTGTATTTTCAAATGCACCTATATAGTACAGTGGTGTGAAAAAGTCCCTGTGTGAAAAAGTGATTGCCCAATAAACTAATAACTGGTTGGGCCACCCTTAGCAGCAACAACTGCAATCAAGTGTTTGTGATAACTGGCAATGAGTCTTTTACAGCGCTGTGGAGGAATTTTGGCCCACTCATCTTTGCAGAATTGTTGTAATTCAGCCACATTGAAGGGTTTTTGAGCATGAATCACCTTTTTAAGGTCATGCCACAGCATCTCAATCGGATTCAGGTCAGGACTTTGACTAGGCCACTCCAAAGTCTTCATTTTGTTTTTCTGAAGCCATTCAGAGGTGGACTTGCTGGTGTGTTTTGGATCATTGTCCTGCTGCAGAACCAAAGTGCGCTTCAGCTTGAGGTCACGAACAGATGGCCGGACATTCTCCGTCAGGATTTTTTGGTAGACAGCAGAATTCATGGGTCCATTTACCACAGCAAAGGTCCTGAAGCAGCAAAACAGCCCCAGACCATCACACTACCACCACCATATTTTACTGCTGGTATGATGTTCCTTTTCTGAAATGCTGTGTTACTTTTACACCGGATGTAATGGGACACACACCTTCCAAAAAGTTCAACTTTTGTTTCATCAGTCCAAAGTATTTTCCCAAAAGTCTTGGGGATCATCAAGATGTTTTCTGGCAAAACTGAAATGAGCCTTTATGTTCTTTTTGCTCAGCAGTGGTTTTCATCTTGGAACTCTCACTCATTTTTGCCCAGTCTCTTTCTTATGGTGGAGTCATGAACACTGACCTTACATGAGGCAAGTGAGGCCTGCAGCTCCTTGGATGTTGTTGTGGGGTCTTTTGTGACCTCTTGGATGAGTCATTGCTGCACTCTTGGGGTAATTTTGGTCAGCCGGCCACTCCTGGGAAGGTTCACCACTGTTCCATGTTTTTGCCATTTGTGGATAATGGCTCTCACTGTGGTTCGCTGGAGTCCCAAAGCTTTAGAAATGGCTTTATAACCTTTTCCAGACTGATAGATCTCAGTTACTTTGTTTCTCACTTGTTCCTGAATTTCTTTGGATCGCAGCATGATGTCTAGCTTTTGAGGATCTTTTGGTCTACTTCACTTTGTCAGGCAGGTCCTATTTAAGTGATTTCTTGATTGAGAACAGGTGTGGCAGTAATCAGGCCTGGGTATGGCTAGAGAAATTGAACTCAGCTTTCCAAAGATGTGATAAACCACAGTTAATTTATGTTGTAACCGTGTGGGGGATCACTTTTTCACACAGGGCATGTAGGTTTGGATTTTTTTTTTCCCTTAATAATAAACACCTTCACTTAAAAACTGCATTTTGTGTTTACTTGTGTTATCTTTGTCTAATATTTAAATTTGTTCGATGATATGAAACATTTAAGTGTGACAAACATACAAAAAAATGAGAAATCAGGAAGGCAGCAAACACTTTTTCACACCACTGTATAATTGTACATAAGAAGATAATATAGAGTCACACAGTAGTCATTGCTTATTATCTGATGCACTTTAGCAGATAAAATCTCTTTTTGGCTCTTCGCCCTTTACTTTCCTGATACCAAAGTCTGCCAGATGTTATTGGTCAACTGCACTCACACAACAAACAGGATCCAAATAACTTTACACACTAAAATTCTTGCTTATTGCCAACAGATTCTTTTTGTTTATTTGTACCATTTGTGTTAAAACCAGTATGGGGCAGTGGCAATAATTTTTGACACATTTAGCTCTGCACAACATTAAAAATTATGTGAATTTTTTGTTATTTTTTAAAAACAGAGTTACAGCAATATTAATTTTTTTCATATTTGCCTTTTTCTAAATAAGAGAAAATGAATATGACATATAAACTTTAAATACAAAATCTTAATGTTAAATTTTAACTCTCCGTGTTAACTCCAGATTTTAAATGTTAAATCTAAATATTAATGCATCAGCTTTATTATAGCCAATCAAAGATGCTTTTACAAATAAATACATTATTCATTCACTCCAGACAGACAATGGTAGTGGTAAGCTACTACTGTAGCCACAGCTGCCCTGGGGCAGACTGACAGAAACATGGCTGCCAATCCATGCCAACGGCCTCTCCGGCCACCACCAAACATTTATGCACATTCATACCCAGTGTTGTGGACACTGGAGGCAAGGTGGGTAAAGTGTCTTGCCCAGGGACACAACAGCAGGACATCTGGGGAGAGAGGGATTCGAACTGCCAACCATCCAGTTATTGGATGACCTGCTCTGCCTCCTGAGCCACTGCCGTCCATGTGCTAAATGTTTCAGGGGGTTTTTACCTTCATTTTTTCGGGAAAGTGTACTGAGAGGCAACGTCTCCTTTTCAAAGATGCCCTGTTCATATTCACACAGTTGCAGATTCACACCAGGGAGCAGCCCAGTACAACCACAGACTGACCTGTGGCCACTGAGCAGCTCCAGCGGAGCAGTTGGGGTTAAGGGCCTTGCTCAAGGGCACCACAGTTGGATTAATGAGGCTGGGGTAAACACTGCTTTGTCATCTGTCCTACCCAGATCTGATCCTGCCAGTCCAGGGATCGAACCAGCGACCGTCCAGTCACCAGTCCACGTTCCAAACCATTAGGCTGCCACTGCCACCCTAATGTTAAATCTAAATGCTAAATGTTGGTACTAAATATTTAGCTAATATGCAAATTTAGACTGCTGGTCAGAGGAAGCACCAAAATAAAAGCTCATTAACTGATTTGCTTGAAAGCATTGGAAGAGCTGTTTAGCAGCATTTCAGAGTTTTACCAATGGATCTCCAGCTGCAGTGAGTGTCACCACATCCACTACAGAGCCACCACAGCCCACCACAAGTTGGTTTTCCAGTTTGTGCAGCACAACGTGTGGATAGAGGCATGTAAAATTGGCAAACAGATAACCTTTGCTAGCTCGAGCAAAAGTTATCTCTTTGAGTACTCTACAGGAAAAAAAAAATGGAAAATTATCTTTTGGAACAATCTGAAATCTGAGCTTTTGGCTAGAAAAAATATTTCAAGTAGTAATTACAGTGTAACTGTATGCTATAGTTATGGTAAGAGTGCAGTGATTATGCATGCATTGTATGTACGTGTTGTAACCTTTTGGTAAATACACTCTACTGTAGGTATCCTGTAAGTATACTGTGGATATTTTGTCAGTACTTTGAGTGTATTTTGTAATTATTTTGCAAGTACGGAGAAAATATTCTATAAGCACCCCGTTTGTTGTAGCAATTTTGCAAAAACAGTCCAAGTAAAGTGTAACTACACTGTATGCAGAGCATATGTACATAAGTTCAAAAGTATAGGTATGCTGTAAGAGCTCAGTAAGTGCATTTTAATTAGTTTGTATGTTGTAAGTAACCTATAAATACATTATAATTGTTTCATAAGCGTGCATTAGTGTCACACTGAATTAATATGATAAAATCACACGTCAAATGTCTTTTCATTGTATATTTAAGTTTTTAAGTTAAACTGCTGTTAAACAAAAGTTCAGAACTATAATGATGAGAGTAATGATGACCATCATATGAAGTAAGTGTGCCCTCCATTTCTTTGTACTTATTAAAAAGAAGTCTGCTGACTAGTACAAAAGTATCACTGCTCCCAAGAGGCTGTTATCAATAAAGCATTTCCTGTCAGATGATATGGGAGAGTGCCATGAATCCTGTACTGCATTTTCAGATTCCCTTTCAGTGTCTCTGACTTATAAGCACTTTATTTAAGCCATTTCCTAAAATAGGCATATAACATGGCAGGATATAGTAAGTCACAGGAAAGCACATCAGTCTGCGTGTTTAATCACTTAACAAATAAATAGAAAAAAAAATTGTTTTCTGATGCTATCTTTTAGAGAATATATCCAACCATCCAACATTTATACTGCTTACAAAACAAAACCTCGCAAATATCAGGAAATTCACTTTTAAAGGGGATTTATAGATTTGTATTTTATACACTCATTCAACCAGCTCGTCTGAAACACCAATCAACACACAGAATACATCACTGGCTTCGTTTCTTGCTGAAAGCACAATCTTTCTCCCAGCTGGCTTTCTCGTTAAAGTATCAACAAAGCTGACCACATGAGCAGTGGGGTGATTCTGACATTTCCGTCCTGACCACCACTGCCTTAATGGGCCTGAGGATCCCTGGGGCTGAACATGGGGGAACACTGGAAGCATAATGAAAACCTGGCGCTGTAGTGATAATAACCTGAATGACCACAGGAAGCAGCAATATCAGCCTAAAAAGCTCCAACACTTAATTATGTGCGCGCTGACACAAAGGAGCAGGGCTGAACCCTGACAGCAGCAAAACCACTGACCTTAACGTTCATTTCCATTTCCACACTGCACCTGAAACTACTTGACACAAAGTCTGCAGGAACACGGGGTCGTACCATGGTTATAAAAATCATCCTCCCTTTCTGGCTGTCTTGGTGAGGAGCACTTTAGGGGTGCCCAACCCCCACTGCCACCCCACACACACACATGTTGTATTGTTCTGCTTAGCTGTCTATACTTTCAAACTTTTCCATCGTTCAAACTTTTCTATTAAAAGACACACTTTTCTCATATGCTCTACAAAATATAGTCTTAAATAAAGATTCGGAATGAGAACAAAACAAACAAGAACACTCTGAGGAGAATGCAATATCCCCCGCCTCCGTTTTCTTTGAAGATCCCAATACTTACTGACAGAGAGCAGTTTTCAACTTTTTAATATAATTACTGTGGCAGAACCAAATTATGATAAACCCATCATCCACGAATATACAACAAAGTATACAACCCATAGTTGTAGGTCAGGATCCCAAGGTGAACCTGTGTAGCAAGTATGGTGACCCTAGAGAGCTTTACACGTTCTATTGTAAGAGAGCGTAGGGAGTGGCAACCTTGACCTTTGACCCCAAACCTCTCGTCAGAGGTCATGGTCTCAGAATGAACCTGTGTATCAGGTTTAATGACCCTAGCTTTCTTTGTTGTTGAGATAGCGTTTATAATCCATTTTGATGTTGACCTTTGACCTTGCAACCCTAAAACCATAGTCACACTTAAGGGTCACAGGGTGAACCTGTGTATCAAGTTTGGTGACCCTACCTTTACTCGTTGTACAGTAATAAGGCAAAGGGAATGTTAATGTTGACTTTGACCTTTTGACCCCAAATCCATAGTCAGAGGTCAGGATCACAAGGTGAACCTGTGTAGCAGGTTTGGTGACCCTAGCTTTACTCATTTTATAGTAGTAGTGAGTGTAACATTTACCATAGTGCCACTGCAATGTTAACTTTAAACTCTGACCTTTGACACCTTGACCCCAAACCCATAGTTAGGTCAGGGTGGAAATCTTCCAAGATCTGTATTGGATGCAACTATTGTATTGATTTGGAAAGCCTACATTATTTCTCTCAGTAGTTGTGTTTAGAAGATTTAGGGAAAATCTGACCTCTGACTTTTGACCTCAAGGTCATCCGATAAGAGTGAAATTGCAATATGTGCATCATCTGAGTACATCAAACCATGGTACCACGTTTCAAAACAATCAGAACAAAACTGTAGGAGGGGCTGATTTCACAACAGTGGAACAGACGGATGGATGGACAGACTGACCCATAACATAATCCCCCTTTGGTTTTCATCCCAAGGGCTCTTCAATCTTGTCGGGCTTCAGCCGGCGGGGGGTTAAAAAAAAAAAAACATTATTAGTGTTATTTTTGTTTTCGTTTGTTTGTTGTTTTTTTTCAGTTTTACTTACACATACAATAACTGAGCATTTTTCCAATTATAATAACCTCTGGGGTGAAGAGAAAAAAAATGGTGCCAACTAAGAAGTGTGAAATCCTTGTAGTCACTTGAGGACGGCTCTCTGCAGCAGTTGTAGCTGGTAGCAGTATGAAAAAAAGGGGGACAAAAACAACAACAAGCAAACAGACTGTTGTGTTAGAGTTTAGACTTTTATTTGTAAGGTACGGGTGGTGGCTCCACCTTCCGGTTCCACAGCTACAAGAGGGCAGTGGGCAGGAGGGGTGGTCTCTTTGTCTCTTTGCCACCTCTCTGCCTGACGGCTGTGCCTGTGTGTGTTGTGTAGTGTCTCTTCAATAAACATGTGTTCAGTTCGACACCTGGCCTCATCCTTGGCTCCTTATTACGACACAACGTTTTGGCAACGAGGATAAAAGCAGGTATGGATGCATGTGTTACACCTGTTCGGTCGTTTTTGGAGCTTCCTGGCGAGCCGCCTGCTCCCTGGTCGAGGTGGTTCACCGCGTTCCAGACGTACATGGTGGCGCTGAACCTTGGGAGGCTGGAGAAATTGAGGTCACGTGTGTTGTTGGTCCATAATCTCGGAATGGAGGGACAGCGAATTTTGAGCACAATGGGCGACTGTGATAGTTTTGAAGAAGTGGTTGAGCTAATGGCGCGCCATTTTCGCGCCCCGGAAAACGTCATTGTCCGCAGAATCCAGTTTTGACAGCACCGCCAATGGGTTGGCGAGTCTGTTCAGCGGTTCATGGCAGACCTGAGACTGTTGTCCAGTGAATGCCAGTTTGGACCGTTGGAGGAAGAGATGGTTTGCGACCAGTTGGTGGAGCATACCAGCATCCCTGCAATTAGATCGAAACTGCTTACATTCTCAGGCGAACTGACGCTGTCCACAGCCATCGAGTTAGCTCAGCAGCTGGAGGCTGTGGATAAACTATCACGGGAGGTGAGTGGGAGTGTGTCACGCCAACTACTAGGATCAGAGCTGACAGGGCATGCAGTGGACCCAGACAGCGACGATAGCATGGAGGGTGATGTGGACGACGCCAACGCTGTGAAAATGAGGTCCACCCCAGGAACACCCGTATGTATGGGTTGTGGGTCCATGAAGCACCATCTTAAGGCCAGATAGTGTCCGGCGAGAGGGAAGCACTGCAGCAAGTGCGGACACTTGCATCATTTCGCCAGGGCATGTCGCAAGTTCGAACAAGGGAGTCCAAGACACAAAGATGACTCTCCCACCCCCATGGTTGTCCATGTTGTGTCTCCGAGCACCAACAGACACACGTACTGTATGGTGGAGTTGGACGGGGTGGTGGTGCCATTATTGATTGACACCAGAATGGCAGGCTCCGTGTTGAATTGGGCGACCGTGAGGTGTTTTTTCCCGCATTACAGGATTGGAGGTGACCCGACGCCACTTTGTGGTTATGGTGGGGGGAGACTGGCCACGGTGGGAACATTGAGATTGACGGCCCAGTACAAATCAACTGAGGTGTGTGACCTGAAGTTCATCATGACAGCCAGTGGAGAGAACATGATGGGACGTGACCTGTTTTATGGTCTGGGCTTCACCATTAAAAGCAGTGCTGGGGAGGAGTGGTCGGGCTGCGGTTTGTGGGACCGACCGGTCCCAAGAATGGAAGACGGGGAGATGTGGGATGACAACTTGCCTGGCACCGACCAATATCGCCCAGGACCATCACAGGAGGGTCCTTGTGCCAGAGCTGAAGTCGCCCTGGAAGAGTGTACTGGGCGGCACGGCGGGATGCCTGTGATGACGAGCGACACCGAGAGGCTGGCTCCACCTGTTCCCGTATCTCGGCTGGAATGGGCCAGTGAACAGGGGGTCACAACGGCGATGGTGGTGGCGAAGGTAAAAGCGGTCGGGGCCGGACCATCTGGCACAGTGGAACGACGTGCCAAGCAGAGACACTGCAAGCCGAGTAGGGCTCCTCTGGGTGTTGCGGATGTGGTCCGGGCCAGGGAGAAGGTACAGTCATGGCGGGTTTGGGCCAAGTGGCGGATGGAGGGACACCAGGGGCAGTTGCATGTGGTGGCCAGACGGGAGGACGTCTATCTCCAACTGTCGGATGGCTCATGGAGGCACCCGAATGAGCTGCGGCGTGCCCGGGAGAAGACTGGTGGACTTGGGCCTGGACATGGGGCTCCTCCAGTGATGTCAAAGAAGAGGCGCACTGGGGTCCAGACAGTCAGCAGCGGCCCGGGAGGCGAATTCCTTCCTGGGGCGGACTGATGGGAGGACAGTCATAAGGGGGGGCCATGGGTTTTTTTCTTTACATTTGGTGTCTGGTTTAGATGTTATGCCTGTGTTTATGTCTTGATTGTTATGAGGTTATGGCTTACTTGGGGTTTTTATAGAATGTTTTACTCTATGTATTTGCTATTCGTATATGTTCATGGGGATTAATTTGATGTTATGTTTAGATTAGGACACGGCAGTGTTTTGTTTTAAGTGGACTTGTCTGAAGTATAAGTGACAGAATAACCCGCTTCGCTGTGTGGGGTGAGGTGGCAGTCTACCCATCTCCCCCTAGTTTTAATTGTTTTGGTGTGGCTGGGTTAGGCCATTTGAGTTGTGTTATCTAATTACTTTTAGTGCGTGATTCGGGTTCCAAGTTGGGGTGGGTCCAAATTGTGTGTGTGGTTTTTTTCTTGCTTTTGTGAAGCGGGGAGAGAATGTTGTGTTAGAGTTTAGACTGTTATTTATAAGGTACGGGTGGCGGCTCCACATTCCAGTTCTGCCACCACCTGCGGCTATAAGAGGGCAGTGGGCAGGAGCGGCGGCCTCTTTGCCACCTCTCTGCCTGACAGCTGTGCCTGTGTGCTGTGTAATGTCTCTTCAATAAACGTGTGTTCAGTTCGACACCTGACCTCATCCTTGGCTCCTTATTATGACATAACACAGACCACAAACAACTACATAACAGCAGCAAAAACGTTCCACACACACCAGTTAGTGACCTATGTATTATTTGTCACCCTGAAAAGGAGGTTGTGCTGTTTGCGTAATTGCCAAAACTACAGATGGATTTGTATGAACACTTCACAAGAGATATGGCAACAAAGATAGCATTTAAAAAATGCTATCGCTTTAAATATAACAACCAATTCTTCCTCTTCACTTAACCAGATTTTAACCTTAAAAATAACTCCCAGTTGCTCAGTAATCCATTGAAAGACTCTTGATAGACAAAGATAAACACACCAAAAGCCATGCAAACACACTGCATCAGCCCTGCATCAGCTTTCAGGGTCAGGTCTCAGACTTCCCAGTTACTTTATCCCAGGCTGCGGTCAAGAGAAACATGTACTCTTCCTGCAGTATTGCATTTCAGTGCAGAGCTCTTGTTTGCCAGTCTGCTGGTCTTATTGTATTCAAATGACCCTCAAATAAGTCTCATTTCCCTCATTTGTAAACAAAATATGTTTACAGGTTGTGCAGGAACTACTCCATGTCTGAGTATTAAAATTGAATTGTGCTTCTTCATCTTCTCTGGCGCCTGGTGGAGACTGAAACTCTTTTAAGCTATTTGTAACAGAGTAGATGAGACTATGGGCGTTGGGAGAAGCAGATTGAGCCAGTGAGCCCAGTCTCAGCAAAAAAAAAAAAAAAACATTCAATTGCACATTTTGTCACTGAGAGAAAGCGTACAGTGGGTACATGGCGTTTACAGATTTAAGAAAGGTCTGTAAAGGCTTTTTTTTTTTCACTTTTTGACTTTCACTTTCAGAATCGACCAGCTAACCCATACTTTAATTCCTAACCCTAACCTCACAGGAATCTTTCATTAGTGGAGTGAAAAACAAACTAAGGAAAAAAAAAAACAAGGACAAAACCTAAGAAAAAGGTCGGTGAGAGACGAGAGTGGAATCCATGTGTTTTTGCTGAAAGAGCTGTGTAAGTAACCGTCCGCCATCCCCCTGCCACCAACTGAATGAGTGTTGGGAAACCAAAGTAAACGATGCGTTGTTCTGCACATGCCCGGCAAGGACTGTATGCACAGTGAGTGAACTTGTAAAAACATACCGAGGCACGTTTTTTTTTTTTTTATTTAATGTGCAAATGTACGTTTTTAGAGGGGTGGGAAAACGTTTATTAGATACGTTTTTTACTGAGACCGGGTTGAGCCAGTCTATGTTAAAATAAGCAGCTCTCATCTATATTAGGAGCTCAGAAAGCTTGCAAAAACGTACTCCCACAAACAAATGAGATTCATAATATGGAGATGTTTTTGTGCCCCTGAAGACGCTCAATTGTATCCTATGTCACAGTTTACTATAAGGGCTCTGCATGAAAACATTCATCACCAAGCGTGCAGTATGACAGTCTTCCATCAACGTGAGGAATTCCCAACCCAGAGATAGTGTGAGGGATAAATAATGCCGTTAGTGGCTATGCTGCCCAACACTGCAAGGTATATATGCAGTAGTATTGGCAAGGATTAATCTTGAAAATGAGCCAAAAATTCAATAAGCTCCACAACAATGTGCAAACTGTCACAGTTTATTATAAAATTTGTCGACACACGGATGAGAGGAGACACACCACACAAAACAAGCCAGCAAGAGATTTAATTTGGACAGATTTGTGTGGGCTCACAGCATTGTGTTTTCTGCCGAATGGCAAAGCAAACAACATTAGGCGCACACAGTGAGAAAGCAGCTGTCACGTAACGTACATGTAGCATGGTTAAAGCGCCTCATTTTTCTCAACAGGTAATCCCAGCAATTCACCGCCGCTGCAAAGCCTCTAAATGCTCCCATTTACAGACATCAAGAGGTCAAGATGTCATTTATTCTCCTATCAGATGTGCACATGAAGGTAACTACGGTAATGCTGTTGCTCCATCAAATCACTCTGCAGACACCCACCACTGGCAGCACATTAAGTGTGCTTTATGAAGCAGGATTGTACAAGCAAAAGTGAACCAAATATTTCACATTGACAGAAATGCTCGGCACACACAAAGGTCTACATAACTCCAACTCAGAAACAATTACTCTTCATCAAAGCCCTTTGTCTCTGTGTGCTTTGTTGTTTTGACAAAGAGAGGGGGACCATTCATCATCATGAATGGAGGGAGACAGCGTGTATTTTCACTGTACTGTACTTCCACATGTTCGGCTCTGCTGGATCTTCAGAAACAGCGGTGGGTTGTGGCTTATGATTTATGATTCTTTGGGAAGGAAAAACAAACGCATCCTGGCTGTGCAAATGTTTTTTCTGTGAAAAAGCAACTGTTTACCCACGTTTGTGGAGCACATCAGCAGCGACACCTTAACAATTTCTCATCACTGCAGGTAGGCCTACTGAGCATCTGACAGGTGCAGATAAATATTAAACTTAAGATGAAATTAAATAATGATTGGCACCAGTTCTTTGTTTGTGTGTGTTGGAATTCTGTTTTTGCTTTCTTTTAGATCAGAACGTGTGCAAATCAGCTGAGAGTGGACTACAATGTCACATAACCTTTGAAGATGTTCTTTATTTCTTTTGGGAAAATATCAGAAGATGCTGAAATTTTAGTCAAAAACAATAAACTATGTAAATGTCTATTTTATGGTATGCACTAAGTTTGTTACTTCCGCTATAATACTGTTACAGTCTAAACCAGTAGTGGGATAGGTTGTGGCAGTCAAAGACTTTGTGTTAGAAATAAATTGATGAATTCTGTGATCTAGAAGAAGTGGTTGTAAATGTTGCAATATGGAGTGAACAAATATGGTTATTTAGTGTCAAAATTTTAGAGCTTTAGCATAAAAACTCCACAAGTTATAGATGCTTAAACAAGTGTTGCAGCCGTCTGCAGTTTCTCCTGTTCATTGGGGAGACGTTCACTGACGAAATGAGAAAAGTGTCCAAAACTCCAATGTATGCTTGTGCATTTCCTGTAGCGGTAATGACTGTCATCTCCCCTAGTTGTTTACCCAACAACCAACACCATATCATCAATGACTGGAAATTAGCTTTTTTTCTTCAGGCAGTCATCTCTATATGTGTGACTGGAGCGGCATCACAGTTCCAGCATAATTTCCTCGCCTAATGCAGATTTGTGATTCATCACTGAATACCACTTTCATCCAAAGTCGATGACTGCTTCCCTAACTTTGTTTTCATCAGTTTAAGAGATAATGATGGCTTAAATGTTTGTCATTTACAAGCTTTCAGTTCGTTTGTACTTGCTCCAAATTTTAGCACCAGCTGGGAACAGCCGGCATGTTTTGCCACATTCACTGTTCAGCTGCCTTCTTGAAGAAGTTTTAAAATCCTTGCCATGATTTTATCTGACAGTTTCAACTGTCTTTTTGGGAACATGTTTCCCAGTCTGCCGGGATCAATAGCTCACTGAAGCCAGCTAAGTGATGCATTGGTTACAGCTCAAAGCACTGACCAACCAGGCATTCTGTTGCACTTGAGATAATGTAGACATACGTACAAGTAAAAAAGGGTGAAGTAAAAGGCTTTTTTTCTGCTATGGTGCTGTGTTAATTTTGACTGTATGTCTAGAAGTGTTTGCCTAATCTGTGTATTGCACTGTTCAAATGCAAGTCATTCCCATCTTCCCAGTTTTTAGAAAATTTCCCTCTGCTGTCCTCTACCAGAAGTTTCTTTCTCTCAAAGAGTTATTTATCCCACTGCTGCCTAAAGCTTGGTGACAGGGGACTGTTGGATTGTTTCCAATTATATTACAATAAGATTTTCTATTTTCTGCTCTTAAATTTGTCTTGTTGTGATTTGACAAGCAAGTCTTTGGGATCATGGCAATTTTGATACACCAATAATAATATATGCCAGTTGTAGAGCTGTGCAAGCTTTTTTTGTAATACTACCATCTCCTCACCTGCCTCATCAATCTTTAAAGTAAAACCTTGCAGTGATATCCCAGCGAAGAGAAATCTAGCAATTCCCGAATGGACTTGGTCACTATAATTTATTCAACAGCCTCACATTCAGCTCAGCACCTGAATTTGGGATACTTTTGACCCATTTTATGTTGGTTCTGTGTACCTGTGTTGTTAAACGTTTGTACTTTTTTTTAAATAAAACTTCTCTTTTATGCAAGAGTTTTGCACATAACCCAAACGACCTCATATAGATTGCTCGAGCAGTTCCACAAAAAGTCTGTTTGATATTTCCAATTAATTTTAATGATGTATACAGATGTCAATATTAAATTAAACAGTCTGACACATGGTCCATCAATAGCTGCCAGCAAACACCAACAACAAAATATCTGTCTCCCCTACCTCAGCTGCTCCCTTTTCTTCATTTTTCTTAGGAACTGGTGAATTGAGCAGCTGATCTCAGAGTTTTCCCTCTGATAGTCTGTGTTACTTTTGGCAAACAACAAAAACTAAAACAACTGTGACATCTAAGAATGTTCTATTGGGAATGGATCATACAAAGATAATATTCAGGTGTATTACAGCTGCATGATAATGGGGATCGTACCAGAATATGTCAAGGTGCTGCCTTTCAGGCAGATGATGGTTAAAGCAGGACCCAAGGCGCAGGCAGGACTTCAATGCAAAACTCATAATTTATTAACAAAAAACCTCCAAGAGCATAAACACAAAAACACAGCACGAGGGCTCCAATAACTCATGAGTCACTGAGGAAAAAACTCACTGGGAAAAATACACGGGGAGCCAGGCAGGAGAAACATGACAGTGTTGTTAATGACCCAATAATGAACTGAAAGAAAAAGGCAACATATATTCAATTCAATTCAATTCAATTCAACTTTATTTATATAGCGCCATTTCACAACAACAGTCATCTCATAGCACTATCAACTGTAGGGAGGACCCCCACAGTTGCAGAAAGACCCCAGCAATCAGGGGACACTAATAGGGAGGACACTAATCAGAGGGACACATGACAGCTGGAATGGCAATTAGGAGCACACAGAAACGGCAGGGAGGGGCTACAGGTATGGGAAAACTAAAGGGCTGAGGCAAAGGGGTAATCAAAAACAGAGAATACACATAAAATATGATAACAGGACTAAAGACAAAGCGGGGATAAATAATACAAAATTAAAACCACAACTGGAACCTGAACATGAGCAGAAAACGCTGTCAAATTAAATCCCAAACCAATGATGACAGGAATAATAATACAGAACATAAACCCAAGATACAAATAGCACTAAACACAAGGAAACAGAAATAAACTCAAAGAGTGGGTATGACCCTACGGTCATCCCCCAGACCATGACATAGCCCCCGCTTTAAGGGGTGGATTCCAGACATCCAAGACATTACCAAAAAAAGGACAAAGCACCTTCCCAGGGAGGGTGGTGGGGGCACAGACCAGGCGGGCCGAAACACATTCTATCCACCCACCATAGAGTCCAAAACAAAGATCCAGCTTGGGGAACCAGACAAAGTCCCAGGTCCCAAATCAATAAACAAAGCGGGTCGGATGGTCTCCCAGCGACCCACATCCATCGAACCAGGGAACAAGGTGGATCCGGGGGCCTACCCAAGTCCATGGGTCCCCAGACTGGAGTACATGGTGGATCTGGTGGCCTGCCAAAATCCATAGACCAACAAATGGATGAACACGGAACATTGGGCGGCCTAACAGAGTCCAAGGTCCACCAGACAGGTGACAGGGCACTGTGGGGGCGTTAACTTCAGGAGCTTTTAACACAGGAGAAAATGACAGCATAGGTACTCTGCTCAAGAGATAACACAGTAGTTTTAACCCCAGAAAATAATGACGATATAAACTCTGGAAATAATGAAAACACAGAGACTTTAACCTCAGGAGATGACATTGGAGCTTCTTGCTCTGAACATCACAAAGGAGCTTTTTGCCCTGGAGACCACAAAAGAGCTTTTTGCCCTGGAGACCACAAAGGGGTTTTAAAACATCATAAGAGCTTCTGGCTCTTGCAGCAACATAGAAGACTTATGCACTGAAAATAATACAGCAACTCTAAGCTCAGAAGATAACAACATAGGAGCTCTGAACTCTGGAGAAGACACAGGAGGTTTTTGCTTAAAAGAAAACAACAAGAGAGTCTCAAACTCAAAAGATAACATTGGAGTCTCTTGCTCAGGAGCTAATAACACAGAAGTTTCCAGCTCTGGAGATATCAATATAAGAGATTCTAGCTCTGGGGTCAATAACACAGGCATTTTTAGTTCATTTGATATCAATACAGGAATATTTAGTTCAGAAGATAGTACCTGAGGGGCCTTTGGTGCAGGGGCTAACAGCAGCTGAGAAACGGCAACCCCAAGTGGCAAAGGTGAAGCTGGCCACTCACCCCCCAGGATGACGGGTGCAGCGGACCGCTTATCCTCATGGACATCGGGTGGAGGTCTTCTGACCTCTTGGACATCGGGTGAAGGTCCACCGACCTCTGGGATGACGACCGGAGGTCCACCGGTCTTTGAGATGACATTTGGAGCGCGGTCCTCCTGCGACTCCTTGCCTGACATGGCCACCTCTGACGGGCAAGAACAGCAGGGTGAGAGGAAGGCGTCATCGCAACCACTAGGAGCTAGGCAAGTCTTAACTAATATAGATGTCATGAAAGTAAAGAAAAGTACTTTCCTGAGCTCCTGGTCCACTGCTGCAGGGGTGACTGCCTCAAGATGAGCCACTGTAGCTGGAGCGTGCACCTCGGAGTCAGCTGGGGCTGATACTGGAGCAGGGAGGTGCCATGGATCAGGAACTGGAACTAAGAGGCGCCATGGAGCAGGCACTGGAGAGGGCTTTGGAGCTGGAGCAGCACAAGAAAGAATGGTTGGCATAAGCGCCAGAGCCCAGGGACGCACTATCATCGGTGCAGACGATGAGCTCTCCTCCTGCCCAGGGAGTGGTTGTGGAGAAGCTGATGCAGGAGCTGGGGAGTGCACCTCAGAAACAGCGGGAGCTGTTGTGCACACCACAGGGACAACAGGAGCCGTTACATGCACCTCAGGGACAGCTGGAGCTGTTGCGTGCACCTCGGGGATGACTGGAGCTGTGACGCACACGTCGCGAGCAGCAGGTCCTGTCTGGTGAGAGTAACAGGCAAAACAGGCAGAGTGTGCACCATGGAGAGAGCTGGTGCTGGTGGTGGCGCATGGCGTCGAGAGGAGCGGCATCTCCTGGAGCCATCCTTCCATCCAGGCCCGCCAAACGCCAGTCTTGATCCCCGAAACTGCTCTCTTCCACTGGCGGAGTTCTCCCAAAGCACCCGTAGTGCAGTAGGCTGCTCTTGGGAGGTGGAGTGTGGACTAGAGACTGTGTATCATTCACCATCCAACAATACATGCGCCAGAGGTTCTGGGCAGACATTAGTAGCCTGAGCAGATCAGGGTAGCTCCACAGGCTAGTGGTTGACTTAATTACCACAGCTGCTACGTCCAGAAACCCCAGGGTTTCCTCCGGCATGTGGGAGGTACGGGCATCCAAGACATAATCCTCAATTGTTTGTGCTGCCCACACCTCATCCGTGCCCAGTCCCAAACTCCAAAAGTCCATACTTGCTGGGTGCTCGGTTGGTTGGGTCATTCTGTCAAGGTGCTGCCTTTCAGGCAGATGATGGTTAAAGCAGGACCCAAGGCGCAGGCAGGACTTCAATGCAAAACTCACAATTTATTAACAAAAAACCTCCAAGAGCATAAACACAAAAACATGGCATGAGGGCTCAAATAACTCAAGAATCACTATGGAAAAAACTCACTGGGAAAAATACATGGGGAGCCAGGCAGGAGAAACATGACAGTGATGTTAATGGCCCAACAATGAACTGAAAGCAAAAGGCAACATATATAGGGAGAACACTAATCAGGGGAACACGGGACAGCTGGGATGGCAATTAGGAGCACACAGAAACAGCAGGGAGGGGCTACAAGTACAAGAAAACTAAAGGGCTGAGGCAAAAGGGTAACCAAAAACAGAGAATACACATGTATCACCCGTCCCATATAGTTAATAGTTGAGTCTCTCTATAGTCCAATAATAAGGGTATAATAGTACTGTGGGCGAGGCCCTGGGTTCCGTTATTATTATGGCTTGTCATTTATACCTGTAATGCAAACAGTTAACTCAAAGAGTTGAACCTTTAAACTTATAGAAAAAACAAAATGGTCGGTGCCTCCACTTAGCAGGATAATTAAAGGAATTAACTTTAGCTCCTACTCAGAATTAACTTTATTTGCTATTATCTAATAAAGTTAATTCTGAGTAGGAGCTATTAACTTTATTTGCTATTATCTACCTCCTCATGGATTGTCACCTTATCGTGGTGGGGGGTTTGCGTGCCCTACTGATCCCAGGAGCTATGTTGTCCAGGGGCAATTTGCCTCTGATAGGGTCTCCCAAGACAAACTGGTCCTGGGTGAAGGGCCAGACTAAGAACGATCCAACAGACTCTCATGATAAATTGTATATCAAGGATTCAGTGTACCCCGCCCGGTATGGGGTTACCGGGGCCCCACCCTGGAGCCAGGCCTGGGGGAGGGGCTCGAAGGCTAGCGTCTGGTGGCCGGGTTTCCACCCATGGGACCAGGCCGGGCTCAGCCCGAAGGAGTTACATGGGTCCGCCCTCCAGTGGGTTCACCACCTGCAGGAGGGATCATGGGGGTCCGGTGCTATGTGGATTAGGTGGCGGTCAAAGGCGGAGACCTTGGCGGACTGATCCCAAGCTTTCTAAACTGGCTTTTGGTACGTGGAATGTCACCTCTCTAGTGGGGAAGGAGCCTGAGCTGGTGTACGAGGTTGAGCGATACCGGCTAGATATAGTCGGCCTCACCTCAACACACAGCTCCGGTTCCGGAACCAGTCTCCTGGAGAGGGGCTGGAGCTTGGCCTTTTCTGGAGTTGCCCCGGGCGAGAGGCGACGAGCAGGGGTGGGTATTCTTGTATCGCCCCACCTTGCGGCCTCTATATTGGAGTTTTCCCCGGTGGACGAAAGGGTTGCTTCCCTGCGCCTTCGGGTTGGGAAACGGGTCCTGACCATCATTTGTGCCTATGCACCAAATGATGTTTCAGAGTACCCACCCTTTCTGGAGTCTGTGACTGGGGTGCTGGAGGGTGCTCCTCCTGGAGACTCCATTGTCCTACTGGGGGACTTCAATGCGCACGTGGGCAATGACAATGAAACCTGGAGGGGGGTGATTGGGAGGAACGGCCTGCCCGATCTGAACCCGAGTGGTGTTCAGTTATTGGACTTCTGTGCTAACCACAGTCTGTCCATAACGAACACCATGTTCAAGCATAAGGGTGTCCATATGTGCACCCGGCACCAGGACACCCTAGGTCGCAGGTCGATGATCGATTTTGTTATTGTATCATCAGACCTGCGACCGTATGTCTTGGACACCCGAGTAAAGAGAGGTGCAGAGCTGTCAACTGATCACCACCTGGTGGTGAGTTGGATTCGATGGCAGAAGAGGATGCCATTCAGACCTGGTAGACCCAAACGTATAGTGAGGGTGTGCTGGGAGCGTCTGGCTGAGGCCCCTGTCCGGGATGTCTTCAACTCCCACCTCCGGAAGAACTTCAACCACATTCCGAGGGAGTCTGGAGACATGGAGTCTGAATGGGCCATGTTCTCCACCTCTGTTGTTGAAGCGGCAGCCCAGAGCTGCGGCCGCAAGGTAGTCGGTGCATCTCGTGGTGGCAACCCCCGAACCAAGTGGTGGACACCAGTGGTGAGGGGGGCCATTAAGCTGAAGAAGGAGTCCTATCAAGCTTGGTTGGCTTGTGGGACTCCCAAAGCAGCTGAGGTGTACCGGCAGGCCAATCAGAGTGCAGCTCGGGTGGTTGCTGAAGAAAAAACCCGGGTATGGGAGGAGTTCGGTGAGGCCATGGAACAAGACTTTCGGTCGGCTTCAAAGAGATTCTGGCAAACTGTTCAGCGGCTCAGGAGGGGAAAGCAGCTCCCTGTCCACACTGTGTATGGTGCTGATGGGACACTGTTGACTTCAACTGGGGATATCGTCGGGCGGTGGAAGGAATACTTCGGGGATCTCCTCAATCCCAGTGATATGCCTTCCACAGAGGAAGCAGGGTTTGGGGACGAGGGGGATGACTCGCCTATCACAGGGGCTGAGGTCGCCAAGGTAGTTAAAAATCTCCTTGGTGGCCGGGCCCCGGGGGTGGACGAGATTCGCCCTGAGTACCTCAAGGCCCTGGATGTTGTTGGGTTGTCATGGTTGACACGCCTCTGCAACATTGCGTGGAGGTCGGGGGCAGTGCCTTTGGCATGGCAAACCGGGGTGGTGGTTCCTCTCTTCAAAAAAGGGGACCGGAGGGTGTGCTCCAACTTTAGAGGGATCACACTCCTCAGCCTCCCTGGGAAGGTCTATGCCAAGGTACTGGAGAGGAGAGTCCGGCCGTTGGTCAAACCTCGGATTCAGGAGGAGCAATGTGGTTTTCGTCCTGGCCGTGGCACATCGGACCAGCGCTTTACCCTCTCGAGAATTCTTGAGGGTTCGTGGGAGTTTGCCCAACCAGTTTACATGCGTTTTGTGGACTTGGAGAAGGCATTTGACCGCGTCCCTCGTGGATTTTTGTGGGGGGTGCTTCGGGAGTATGGGGTATCGGGCTTGTTGTTACGAGCTATTCGGTCTCTGTACGACCGTTGTGAGAGTTTGGTTCGTATTGCCAACACTCGGTCGGAGTCATTCCCAGTGAGAGTTGGACTCCGCCAGGGCTGCCCTTTGTCACCGATCCTGTTCATAATTTTTATGGACAGGATTTCTAGGCGCAGCCAGGGAATGGAGGGTGTCATGCTTGGTGACCACAGGATCTCATCTCTGTTGTTTGCAGATGATGTTGTCCTGTTGGCTTCATCCAGCAATGACCTACAGCTCTTGCTGGGACGGTTTGCCGCTGAGTGTGAAGCAGCTGGGATGAGAATCAGCACCTCCAAGTCCGAGTCCATGGTCCTCAGCCGGAAAAAGGTGGATTGTCCTCTCCGGGTTGGGGACAGGCTCCTGCCCCAAGTGGAGGAGTTTAAGTATCTTGGGGTCTTGTTCACGAGTGAGGGGAAAATGGAGCGAGAGATCGACAGACGGATTGGAGCAGCATCTGCAGTGATGCGGACGTTGTACCGGTCTGTTGTGGTGAAGAGGGAGCTTAGTTCTAAGGCAAAGCTGTCGATTTACCAGTCAATCTACGTTCCTACTCTCACCTATGGTCACGAGCTTTGGGTAATGACCGAAAGAACGAGATCGCGGATACAAGCGGCTGAAATGAGCTTTCTCCGTAGGATTGCTGGACTCACCCTCAGAGATAGGGTGAGGAGCTCAGTCATCCGGGAGAGGCTCAGAGTAGAACCGCTGCTCCTCCACATTGAAAGGAGTCAGTTGAGGTGGTATGGGCATCTGATAAGGATGCCTCCTGGACGCTTCCCACTTGAGGTGTTTCAGGCACGTCCCACTGGGAGGAGACCCCGGGGCAGACCCAGGACTCGGTGGAGAGACTATGTCTCCCAGCTGGTCTGGGAACGCCTTGGTATCCCCTCTGAAGAGCTGGAGCAGGTGGCTGGGGAGAAGGAAGTCTGGACTTCTCTGCTTGAACTGCTGCCTCCGCGACCCGGACCTCCGGAAAAGCGGTAGAAGATGGATGGATGGATGCTATTATCTATTTTTAAACACTTTACCTTTTAAATGATTAACACATTCAAACTTGCAAAGAAATAAAAATATTGCCCACTTTTAAATCCAAAATAAGAATTTCTGTATTTAAAATTAAATAAATTAAAACAAAAAATTAAAATAAATAAAAGTGGAATATACTTTTGGATTTTAAAATGATTCCATGAATACAGCACAAATGAAACCAGGTTTCATTTGGGCAGCTCAGTGGAACAGTGGCTAGCACTGTGGCAGCACAGTAAGAAGGTCGTGGGTTTGATCGCACCCCCTGACCATCAGTGACCCTTCTATGTGGAGTTTGCATGTTCTCCCTGTGTCTGCTTGGGTTTACACCAGGTACTCCAGTTTCCTCCCACAGTCCAAAAACATGCTAGTTAGGTTAACTGGAGACTCTAAAGTGGGGAGAAGAGTGATATAAAGTGACGTATGTGGCAGTAATGCACCCGTAAGCTGGTTGCGAACCGCCAATCAAATCTAAAAGAAGAAGAAGACTCTAAACTGGCCCTAGGAGTGAATGGTGAAGGGATTGGTGCCACACTTGTCATAACCCGAGTGTCGGTTCTGGCCACACTCGGGTCTCATATCTTTTTGTTCTCTGGCTTTGGCAGCTGAGGATTCCTTCCAGCTCCTCGGGCTCTTATTGTGAAGGCGCCCGGGGGAGCTCCCTGCTGTCAAAATCAGCTGCTGCTCTGCTGTCATTAGCAGCAGCTGTGCCGCGTTGGGGTCATTAGCCACCAGAGATATAAGCGGGTGCTAAATGTCCTCCAACGCGACAGTCTCTGTTATTTCCTGTTATGTTCACCTGTATGTTGAGCCACGTTTCGTCGTGCTCCTGTTATTCTCCTTGCTCATCGTGGTTAATGGACTTGGGAATCCCCCGTTACCCGTCTGTTAACGGTCCCGTTGTAAGGTACGCTCTGTGTGACTGTATCTTTGTGATTATCTCGTCTGGCGCATCGGGTGTTTCCCGGCTCAGACTTCACCCAGCCACTGTATGTGTTCTGTGTGTGTTCATCCTTTCTCTACAATAAATTACCACTGCAAACTCTCTGGTGACTGAGGCGTCTTGTGACGGTCCGTGAAGGCCGTCGTGACAACACTGTGACTGCCTCATCCATCCACCTGGATGCCCTGAATTTCCCTCTTATTATTCTTAACTCATTTTATTTTGTTTTAAGTCAGTTGTGCTGATTAACACATTTATTCTGACAGGACTAATGTTTTTCATTAATTTATGATGTCACCACTTTCCACCCCCTCATGGATCGTCACCTTATCGTGGTGGGGGGTTTGCGTGCCCTACTGATCCCAGGAGCTATGTTGTCCGGGGCAATTTGCCTCTGGTAGGGTCACCCAAGACAAACTGGTCCTGGGTGAAGGGCCAGACAAAGAACGATCCAACAGACTCTCATGATAAAAACTAGAACAAGGATTCAGTGTACCCCGCCCAGTATAGGGTTACCGGGGCCCCAGCCTAGAGCCAGCCCTGGGGGAGGGGCTTGATGGCTAGCGTCTGGTGGCCGGGTTTCCACCCATGGGACCCGGCTGGGCTCAGCCCGAAGGAGTTATATGAGTCCGCCCTCCAGTGGGCTCACCACTTGCAGGAGGGATCATGGGGGTCCGATGCTATGTGGATCAGGTGGCGGTCAAAGGTGGAGACCTTGGCAGTCTGATCCCAAGCTTCCTAAATTGGCTTTTGGGATGTGGAATGTCACCTCTCTGGTGGGGAAGGAGCCTGAGCTGGTGCATGAGGTTGAGAGATACTGGCTAGATATAATCGGCCTCACCTCAACACACAGCTCAGGTTCCAGAACCAGTCTCCTGGAGAGGGGCTGGAGCTTGCCCTACTCTGGAGTTGCCCCGGGTGAGAGGCGATGAGCAGGGGTGGGTATTCTTGTATCCCCCACCTTGCTGCCTCTATATTGGAGTTTTCCCCTGTGGACGAAAGGGTTGTTACCTGTGCCTTCGGGTTGGAAAACGGGTCCTGACCATCATTTGTGCCTATGCACCAAGTGATGGTTCAGAGTACCCACCCTTTCTGGAGTCTCTGACTGGGGTGCTGGAGGGTTCTCCTCTTGGAGACTCCATTGTCCTACTGGGGGACTTCAATGCATATGTGGGCAACAACAGTGAAACCTGGAAGGGGGTGATTGGGAGGAACGGCCTGCCCGATCTGAACCCAAGTGGTGTTCAGTTATTGGACTTCTGTGCTAACCATAGTTTGTCCATAACGAACACCGTGTTCAAGAAAAAGGGTGTCCATATGTGCACCTGGCACGAGGACACCCTAGGTCGCAGGTCGGTGATCGATTTTGTTATTGTGTCATCAGACCTGCAACCATATGTCTTGGACACTCGGGTAAAGAGAGGTGCAGAGCTGTCAACTGATCACCACCTGGTGGTGAGTTGGATTTGATGGCAGAAGAGGATGCCATTCAGACCTGGTAGACCCAAACGTATAGTAAGGGTGTGTTGGGAACGTCTGGCTGAGGCCCCTGTCCGGGATGTCTTCAACTCCCACCTCCGGAAGAACTTCAACCACATTCCGAGGGAGTCTGGAGACATGGAGTCTGAATGGGCCATGTTCTCCACTTCCATTGTTGAAGCAGCGGCACAGAGCTGCGGCCGCAAGGTCATCGGGGCATCTCGTGGTGGCAAACCCCAAACCAAGTGGTGGACACCAGTGGTGAGGGGGGCCATTAAGCTGAAGAAGGAGTCCTATCAAGCTTGGTTGTCTTGTGGGACTCCCAAAGCAGCTGAGGTGTATCGGCAGGCCAAATGGAGTGCAGCTCAAGTAGTTGCTGAAGCAAAAATTCGGGTATGGGAAGAGTTTGGTGAGGCCATGGAACAAGACTTTCAGTCGGCCTCGAAGAGATTTTGGTAAACTGTCCAGCGGCTCAAGAGGGGGAAGCAGCTCCCTGTCCACACTGTGTATGGTGCGGATGGGGCACAGTTGACTTTGACTGGGGATATCGTCGGGCAGTGGAAGGAATACTTCGAGGATAAGATAAGATAAGATAAGATAAGCCTTTATTAGTCCCACAACGGGGAAATTCCAGGATTGCAACAGCACAGGGATAGCAACACTCAGAGCAACAATCAGAAGGCAAGAAAAAAAAGCAAGCAAGCAAGAGCAGCTAATATACATATGTACATATTACTATAAAATATATATATACACACACACAGACACACAGTGCAGAGCATTGTAGCTGGATGGAATAAATATATGAATATATAAACACACAGTGCGGAGCATTGTAGCTAGATGGAATAAATATGTAGATATATAAACACCCACAGTACGGAGCATTGCAGCTAGGTGGAATAAATATGTAAATCTATAAACACACACAGTGCGGAGCAATGTAGCTAGATGGAATAATATGTAGATATATAAACACACAGTGCGGAGCATTGTAGCTAGATGGAATAAATATATAGATATATAAATATAAACACACCCAGTGCAGAGTATTGTAGCTAGATGGAATAAATATGTAAATATATAAACACCCACAGTGCAGAGCATTGTTGCTAGATGGGATGAAACAGCATAACCGTCTACTTAGTTATCCTACATGGTATGATTATGTGCCCATACATATTCTCACCCTCCATAGCGACCGGTATTTTCCTAGTTGTATGCCGGAGGGGACCATTGTGTAAGTCTATTGCATCTTTTGCATTCAAAAAACTATTAGTTTGTTACGTCTTTTTGCTATCTCTGCGAGCAGCCCTGCTTAGGTTGTACAGTCTGACAGCCGTTGGTAGGAAGGACCTGCGAAACCTCTCGGTTGTGCACCTGGGATGATGTAGTCTGCTGCTAAATGAGCTCCTCAGTGCATTCAGTATGTCCTGCATAGGGTGGAACTCGGACTCCAGCAGAGATGACAGTTTAGCCACCGTCCTTCTCTCTCCTATCTCCTCCACCGGATCAAGGCGCTGCCCCAGGACAGAACTAGCTTTCTTGATCAGTTTGTTCAGTCTCTTCCTATCGGCTGCAGTAATGCCACTGCCCCAGCAGACCATTCCAAAAGTGATGGCTGATGCCACCACCGTGTCATAGAATGTCTTCAGCAGTGCCCCTTGTACACCAAAAGACCTGAGTCTCCTCAGCAGGAACAGCCTGCGCTGTCCCTTCTTGTAGAGTGCGTCAGTATTGTGTGACCAGTCTAGTTTATTGTTCAGATAAACACCCAATACTCAATCCCACCGATATGCCTTCCACAGAGGAAGCAGGGCTTGTGGACGAGGGGGACGACTCGCCTATCACAGGGGCTGAGGTCACCAAGGTGGTTAAAAATCTCTTTGGTGGCCAGGCCCCGGGGGTGGACGAGATTCGCCCTGGATGTTGTAGGGCTGTCATGGTTGACACACCTCTGCAACATTGTGTGGAGGTCGGGCGCAGTGCCGTTGGCATGGCAAACCAGAGTGATGGTTCCTCTCTTCAAAAAAGGAGACTGGAGGGTGTGCTCCAACTTTAGAGGGATCACACTCCTCAGCCTCCCTGGGAAGGTCTATGCCAAGCTACTGGAGAGGAGAGTCCAGCTGTTGGTTGAACCTCAGATTCAGGAGGAGCAATGTGGTTTTTGTCCTGGCTGTGGCACATTGGACTAGTTCTTTACCCTCTCGAAAATCCTCGAGGGTTTGTGGGAGTTTGCCCAATCAGTTTACATGTGTTTTGTGGACTTGGAGAAGGCATTCAACCATGTCTCTTGTGTTTTTTGTGGGGGGGGGGGGGGGGGGGTGCTTCCGGAGCATGGGGTATCGGTCTTGTTGTTATGAGCTATTTGGTCTCTGTACGACCGTTGTGAGAGTTTGGTTCGTATTGCCAACACTCGATCGGACTCATTCCCAGTGAGAGTTGGATTCCACCAGGGCTGCCCTTTGTCACCGATCCTATTCATAATTTTTATGGACAGGATTTCTAGGCGCAGCCAGAGAACGGAGGGTGTCATGCTTGGTGACCACAGGATCTCATCTCTGTTGTTTGCAGATGATGTTGTCCTGCTGGCTTCATCCAGCAATGACCTACAGTTCTTACTGGGACGGTTTGCCGCTGAGTGTGAAGCGACTGGGATGAGAATCAGCACCTCCAAGTCCGAGTCCATGGTCCTCAGCTGGACAAAAGGTGGATTGTCCTCTCCGGGTTGGGGACAGGCTCCTGCCCCAAGTGGAGGAGTTTAAGTATCTTGGGGTCTTATTCATGAGTGAGGGGAGAATGGAGCGAGAGATTGACAGACGGACCGGAGCAGTATCTGCAGTGATGCGGACATTGTACCGGTCCATTGTGGTGAAGAGGGAGCTGAGTTCTAAGGCAAAGCTGTCGATTTACCAGTCAATCTACGTTCCGACCCTCACCTATGGTCACAAGCTTTGGGTAATGACCGAAAGAACGAGATTGCGGACACAAGCGGCTGAAATTAGCTTTCTTCGTAGGATTGCTGGACTCACCCTGAGAGATAGGGTGAGGAGCTCAGTCATCCGGGAGAGGCTCAGAATAGAGCCGCTGCTCCTCCACATTGAAAGGAGCCAGTTGAGGTGGTATGGGCATCTGATCAAGATGCCTCCTGGACACCTCCCACTTGAGGTGTTTCGGGCACGTCCCACCGGGAGGAGACCCCAGGGCAGACCCAGGACTCGCTGGAGACTCCAGGCTGGTCTGGGAACGCCTTGGTATCCTCTCTGAAGAGCTGGAGCAGGTGGCTGGTGAAAGGGAAGTCTGGGCTTCTCTGCTTGAACTGCTGTCTCTGCAACCCGGACCTCTGGAAAAGCAGTAGAAGATGGATGGATGGATGGACCACTTGCCACCATGTGGCTATTTCTTACCAAGCAGATGAACTAAGGACACTACTGTGATTAAGTCAGCTAGACTATGACAAAAGTAAGTTATCCTGCCTGCAGAGGCATTATGAACACAGCACACCACACCTTAGGTGTGCTGTTTCATTCATGAAATAATAATAAATCTGTGAGTACATTTGTGACTAAATGATCATGGTATTAAAAACTTACTCTGGATTCATTATTTAGACATTTAATTTTTTACAGTGACATTCAGTTTTAAAATTTAGGATTCAGATATTTGCCCCCCCCCCAAGGTAAATAGCAAATTTACCTTTACCAAATTTACCAGAAACAAACATGCAAATTTAGGAGAAAATAGTATAAATTCACAAGAAGAAAGTAGCAGCTTGATGATAGTAAAAACTAATAATAATATTTAAAAAATCAGAAATTTAAATGATTTTGCAAATATGTGCAGAAAAAGGCTTATTTTCCATGACAAAAATTGCAAATTTGAGAAAAGTGCTACATTTTTATGAGAAACCATGAATTTAGGGGGAAAGCAACATGGGGGAAAATATTGCATTTTTATCCAAAAAGTAGGCAAATTTACAAGAAAAACTGTTAAATTATGACAAAAAAGTTGCACACAGGAAAAAGCTACATTAGAAACATCACAGTGCTACATAAAACACTGATGAAGTTTACTAAGGGAGAAAAAAGATTAAACAGAATACTTGGAGCCCCAAAAGTTGGTAGTGAGGACAGCTCTAACTTTAAATGGGTTTATAATATGCTTTTAGTTGATATATATAAAATATATACATACATACATATATATATTCAGTACTGATGTGACCACACAGGAAAAGCAACAGGCTGGAGGAGATGACAAATACTGCAAGAAAAAAATGCTGGAAGAAGCATTGCGACTTTTTATTTATCAATTAATTTATAAACACCAACAAACTCAAAAGGTATGGTGTTAAGGTGATGAATCTTGTTATATTACTGTAGGTGTTAAATCACTATGCAGTGATGATGATAAGCCCTCAATATCTCAATGTTTGATCACTGCCTAATTTGTGCAATGCTGACTTGTGATTAAATAAAATGGGAACAGAAAACTAGAAATGTGATTTTAAGCTCAAAAATTAAATTCCAAATAAATCAGTGATGCTGTATCGCAGTGCTTTTGGACTCATTTTAACACATTATGCATATGGATAAAATTTAGAGTGCTGTATTTTCCTTAATGAGATGTTTTATTAAACCCTCCATCTATTTGGTGTTTGTTTCTTGTATATTTGTTTAGATGTCGTACGGACGGACCCCACCAGACTACCACGAATCATGCTCCAGGGGGAGCTTGAGACAGGAAAAAGACCACATGGTAGGCCAAAACTGCGATACAAGGACCAGCTAAAATGTTCCCTGAAGCAAGCCAACATAGACAAAAGATCTTGGGAACAACTTGCCACCGACAGAGCAGCCTGGAGAAGAAGAACTTGGGAAGGCACAGACTCATTTGAGAGGCTCAGAAAACAACAGGATGATGATAAACACGAACGAAGACAAGAAAAACAAAACCAACCACGTCCCCCACCCACAATATAATGTGACTTCTGCCCACGACAGTTCTATCATAGGCTGGGCCTTCAGAGCCACATCCGCCATCGACATCAATCACAGATGGCAACGTCCTGAAAACTAAGACGAAACCAATGCTTGGACACGAGCTGGAGCCGCCGCCGCCGATTTGTTTAGATACTCTTTTGTGCAGTTGTGGTATTTTAACAGAGGATAGAAGGTCTGAAAATGGCCTGCAGGAAAAATAATCAGTTTCTTTTAACGTGGATATTTAACAATAGCCTTCAGAGTGACTTAGTCTATAATTGAAAGTGGTAAAACTTGCTTTTTAATTGAATTTTATAATTATCAAAATCATGACATTTTAAAAATGTAGAACAGTTTAAGGTTAACTTGAATTTTGTGGGGATGATGAGCAATATTTCAACGCTTTTATATTTAAGGACCAGCGGTATAGAGATTTTGTTTAGTGGTACATGTTCGGAGTACATGTTCGGAGTAGTGGTACATGGTAAATGTTCGGAGCTGCTGACATTTTGATGAGTACTAAAGCATATGTAAATTTCACTCTAACAGTTGACAAACAAATCCATTCTGATCACATTTCATGATGATTAATACAATGTAAAGCACAAATTTGCATGAGAAAAGCTAATCATTTCTCAGATCAGCTAAATCCTACCAGGCAGCATTTATTCTGTGGCGTACTCTCATAGCTTTAACTCACATTAGCAAACTAGCAACCAGCTAACTTCAGACAATTCACCAGCTAAATCAAAAATATGATATTTACCTCCTTTTGGACAGAGGGGTTTGTCCTTTTATTTGACAACCAACAATTTAAAATGGTTTGTTGCCCTTGTGGAGCTCTTTTCATTCTGTCTCACTTGTGAGCTGAATGCATTCTAGACGTAGACAAGCATCTTCACCTGCCGCCCCTACAAATGACTCCGAGTATTGACCAGAGAAGGCGCATGGACTGATTGGGCAATACCAAGTCTGCAGGGAAGGGAAGGACGGGAAGGGGGGGGGGGGGTGTCAGGTTCAGGTTCATGTTACTTTATTTCTACCCGTAGGTAGATTTGTTTTGCAGTCAGGTGACATCCTTTTAGATACATATTTACAAACCACAATTACATTCAACATGAACACAAACACAGGCACACATGAAGCTGACTATAAACACAATAAAAGTACTCAAGGCTCCACCAATCAGGACATAAGACAAAGAGATAAGAGAAAAAACAAAGAGAGGAGAGAGAAGGGTCATATTTAAAAAAGTTAAAAACTAAATCAAAGAGATTAAAAACTCAATAAAAGTCTAAAACCCAATAAAAGATTTGAAACCCAAATAAAAAAAACCTACAAAAATAAATAAATATAAAATAAAAATTAATAAATAGATAACTAAATTATGTGTAATATATTGCTACATCTTGTTCAACTCTTCGACAGCAGCGGGAACAAAGCTGTTTTTGTAGTGCTGGGTCTTACATTTTGGGACAGCAAACCTCCATCTGGAGGGAAGAAGCTGAAAGTTGCAGTGCAAAGGGTGGGAGTCATCATTTAAAATGGAGGTAGCCATCCTCTGTACCTGTCTGGTGTACAGGGATGTCAGGCTCAGCTGTGACTCACCAAGCAAACGACTGGACCATCTAACTACCTGGTCTAAGGATTTCCTCTGTTTCAGTTTTATCTGACCAAATCATGACACTAAAGAAAAGGATAAAACAGATTCAATAAAAGCCCGATAAAACATTGTCATTATGGTTCAGTCAATTTGGAAGTGTGCGAGTTTCCTTAAATAATGCAAATGTTAGTGACCCTTTTTGCGCACACCTTTTCACAGTTCTCTTCAAAGTTTAAATTACTATCAATAATCGTCCCAAGATATTTGTAAGATTGCATACATTCAGCGGTCTGGCCTTTTAGCACAGTGACTTCGTGCCTGGGAGTTTTCCTCCTAAAGTCAGTAATCAAATCTTTAGTTTTTGTTGTATTCAGCTGCAGGTAGGAATCCTCACACCAGTGAACAAAATCATCAACTACTGGGCCATGGCCACTCTCACCATCCTGAAGGAGACTGACAATAACTGAATCATCAGCATACTTTATAATGTGTCTGTTGTCATGTCTGCTCTGACACATGTTTGTGTACAGGATGAAGAGTAGTGGTGACAACACACACCCCTGAGGAGAGCCAGTAGAACAACACTTTTGGTCAGACAATGTACCATTGACCCTTACCCTCTGTGCTCTGCTGGTTAAAAAATCCAGAATCCAACCCACCCGATTATTATATTGTCTCATTATTAGAAATGTTACTTTTCATTACTTACAAATGAAAAAAAGAAAACTTCTTCATACTCATGTATAGATATTTTTATTAACTATAATTATATGATTATTGGGGGGTTATATTGGATGGATTTGATTTTTGGGGGGTTACAACACCCCCATCCCCCCATAAATTATGCCTATGGATAGACAGCTAGAGCTCCAGTACAGCACTGAGTGATTCGGTGTACCATGGATCTTTTAAGCTTGACTCAGTAAATTTCAGTGAACTGTGGATCCCATCACTAGCCTCCATCCGAGGCTGCCTCTCTGCTCTGCTACCGCGAGGCGTCTTCTTTTCCACACAGCCCATGCATGTGAGATGATGCATAAAACAAGCGTAGTATGTATGCACAGGATCCATATTCTGATTGTGTTTGCTAATATACAGTGGTGTGGAAAAGTGTTTTCCCCATTCCTGATTTTTCATTTTTTTGTGTTTGTCACACTTAAACATTTCAGATTATCAAACAAATTTAAATATTACACAAAGATAGCACAAGTAAACACAAAATACAGTTTTTATATGAAGGTGTTTATTATTAAGGGTTAAAAAAAAAATCCAAACCTACATGGCCCTAGGTTTGGAAAAGTGATTGCCCCTAAACCTAATAACTGGTTGGGCCCCCCTTAGCAGCAATAACTGCAATCAAGCAATTGCAATAAATGGCAATGAGTCTTTTACAGTGCTGTGGAGGAATTTTAACCCACTCATCTTTGCAGAATTGTTGTAATTCAGCCACATTGGAGGGTCTGCCTTTTTAAGGTCATGCCACAGCATCTCAATCAGATTCAGGTCAGGACTTTCACTAGGCCACTCCAAAGTGTGTTTTGGATCATTGTCCTGCTGCAGAACCAAAGTGCACTTCAGCTTGAGGTCACAAACAAATGGTCAGACATTCTACTTCAGGATTTTTGGTAGACTGCAGAATTCATGATTCAATTTACCACAGCAAGTCTTCCAGGTCCTGAAGCAGCAAAACAGCCCCAGACCATTACACTACCACCACCATATTTTACTGTTGATATGATGTTCCTTTTCTGAAATGCTGTTACTTTTACTCTGGATGTAATGGGATGCATACCTTCCAAAAAGTTTAACTTTTGTCTCATCAGTCCACAGAGTATTTTCCCAAAAGTCTTGGGGATCATCAAGATATTTTCTGGCAAAACTGAGACGAGCCTTTATGTTCTTTTTGCTCAGCAGTGGTTTTCATCTTGGAACTCTGCCATACAGGCCGTTTTTGCCCAGTCTCTTTCTTATGGTGGAGTCATGAACACTGACCTTAACTGAGGCAAGTGAGGCCAGCAGTTCTTTGGATGTTGTTGTGGGGTCTTTTGTGACCTCTTGGATGAGTCGTTGCTGCGCTCTTGGGGTAATTTTGGTCTGCTGGCCACTCCTGGGAAGGTTCACCACTGTTTCATGTTTTTGCCATTTGTGGATAATGGCTCACACTGTGGTTCACTGGAGTCCCAAAGCTTTAGAAATGGCTTTGTAACCTTTTCCAGACTGATAGATCTTGATTACTTTGTTTTGCATTTGTTCCTGAATTTCTTTGGATCACAGCATGATGTCTAGCTTTTGAGGATCTTTTGGTCTACTTCACTTTGTCAGACAGGTCCTATTTAAGAGATTTCTTAATTGAGAACAGGTGTGGCAGTAATCAGGCCTGGGTGTGGCTAGAGAAATTGAACTCAGCTTTCCAAAGATGTGATAAACCACAGTAAATTTATGTTTTAACGGTGGGGGGGGGGGGGGGGGTGTAGGGTTAAAGACTGGGTATGACCCTACGGTCATTCCCCAGACCATAACAGTGTAAGTACTTCCTGTAAACCCAATTTCTAACTTCTTAAATGGTAGGCTGACTGCTAACACTCTTTCCTGAGCAGAATTTTTTGTAGATGTAATGACAAGTTTAAAAGTAGCTAGTATAGCTGGGAAGTAAACCCAGTGGTCTCTTTAATCAGCCTGTAAGAAGATCAGAATGTAAGAAGAGTCATTTTAAAATCCAAATGGCCATATAAATGTTAAAAGGCAAGCTTATTAATGTTAACAGTTTGTGTCCTCCTGTGAATAATTGATTAATAACATTCTGCATCCAGTCGATCAGACTGAGCAGCAGTATCTCTGAACTTAATGAATTCCCCCAGAATTCTGGTTTAGTTCTTGCCTCACAAACAAAAGTTTGGCATGTGGCATAAAAGTTAAATATACAACCTGGAGAGCAGGACCTTTTGTCAAGGATTCCAGTGGTTGTGTAACTAAAATATTTTGCAGAGTAGCACACTGACAATAAAATGAAAAATTCACTGAACTCATTGAACAGTTATAAAAAGGGTATGACTGAAAGCTAGCCTACTACTGGAGAAATGCTTATGTTAATATACAGAAGAAGTACTGGAAGGACTTGAATTTTTTGTTTGCACTTTTTTTCATTGTCCTCCCAGAGCCTGATTCTGCCTGTTAAAAGTGTTATGGTGTGCATGACCAGCTTTAAGCTGATCATGCCCCATCCTTGTTTTCTGTTTGGACTATAATTCTGGCTTTATTATGTTGCATATTCATATTTGGCTGTCTAAAGTTTCTTGATATCATGTTCAGTTCTTGTTAGTTTAGCTCAGGGATCTCAAACTTTTTCCATGGAGGACCAAGACCCTGCATGTTTTACTTTCACCCAGTCTCTCAAGCAGGTGTTTTACTGATCAATAATCAGTGAAAAGAAATTCAGTGAAATCACCTGTTGAAGACACAGGGTTGAGGTAAAACCTGCAGAGTCTTGGCCCTCCGTGGAATGAGCTTGAGATCTCTGGTGCAGGTTAGCTTAACTCTGGATTTATTTTGTGATTACTCCCTGTTTTGTTTTGTTTTGTTTTGTTATCTTGGCCTTGCAAATGTTATGAACTGCTCTTGGTTGGTTCAAGTTTCATGTTGAAAGTAATTCTTGCCTTGTTGTTGTTTGTTTTAGTTTAACTCACTTCCTGTTGTATTTTATAGAATATTTCCCTTTAGTCCTTGGCTATGATCTTCAGTTTACTTTCAGGGTTAATTTTGAAATCTTCCTTACTTCATCTTATTCCTGAGTTGTCATAAACCCCCTGTGCGCTCTATGATTGCGCACGGAGGAGAGAAGGAGAGATGAGGATTTAAGTGCAGGGGTGACCACACACACATTTATTGAACACAGGTCAGGGCAAACCATACAAATGGCTAGGCTGCTCGGGCTAACAAAGAGTCCACTTGTGAAGCTAGGCTGTACAGGGGAAAGCGTAGCAGTTGTGCCACACACGGAAACGCTACCAGCATGGCGGCACAACTGAACAGAGAAACGCTAGAATTACTCACAGCCTAAGTAGTCCAGGTCCTCCAGTAGATCGGCGAGCAAAAACCCTTCAGTAACATGACGGTTAGACAGCGAGGCACAGCCATCTAATGCGTACAATGATCCAGCGGCGTCTGTCCAGCAAAGAGCTGCTTTAGTACAGACGCCGCTGGTGTGGCAAATAGGGAACTGCCTGGGCGAGACGCAGGGGAGATGATTACCGGGGTTGGAAACAGCTGATGGAGTCAAGGGAGAGCGAGGGGGCGTGGCTGGACCGACAGACTGTCAGCAGCGTGAGAGAACGTAGGTCACAGACACAGACTAATAGCTGCCAGTCAGGCAGTGGCAAGGATAAGGAAGTCGGTACAATAATACACAAAAATGCACATAACCAGTAAAACCAAAAACCCCCAAAGCGATCGAGACCGAGCCGGGGAAAGCCAAGCCGGCTCAGCTTGTGACATGAGTTAATGTTTTTCCTTGTTCCCTCCCAGTTATGCCTCAGTTCTGTTTTGTCTGTCCAGTTCTATTTCCCAGTCTCTGTGTCCTTTTCCTCCCTAGTTCTTGTCCTTTGTCTCCAGTGCTCCTCCCTGCCTGCCTCGCTCTCATTCTCTCTCATTAACGTGACTTCCTTCACCTGTGTGTCCTTACCTGTTGTCCATATGCCTTGTCTTTTAAGTTCAGTTTTATCTTTCCCTTCCTTGTGGCATCATTACATGTTGTGATGTATTCCTCCCCTGGACTAAATCAAGGGGACCTGGAGTCAGATCCTCCAGCTTTAGTGGCATAACTGAGGCAGTTGCTAGTAAAAAGCTGAGAGTGTGAGATGAGAAAAGTACTGCTACAGTTGCAATCAAAATTATTCAACCCTCACTGGATTATTGACAAAATGTGGAAAATTTTCAGGTGCTTGCAATAAACAAATTACACAAGAACAGTTTAAATAGGTAATAAAACTGATATTACAAGGATTTTATCCAAATTCAGCACTAAATCCTACTTTCAATGACTAATGCAGTCTCAAAAATATTCAACCCCCTGAATAGAATTCCTTATTAGAGAACATATTTGCAAATCTGGTGTGGTTTCAAGCACACCTGATGCAACCAGTCAAGGGCTTCATTAGTTGCATCAGGTGTGCTTGAGATAGAATATCTCAAATGCCTGGACTGTTGATGGAGATGTTTGATTGCTGATGGCTAAGTCAAGAGAATTGTCCAAAAAGCTCAAAGAAGAAATCATTGCCTTGCACAAACAAAGAAAAGGATACAGAAAGATAGCAAAGACACTGAATGTTCTTAGAGATACAGTTGGAAGCATAGTTTGCAAGTTTAAAGTTAAAGGAACAGTGGCTACACTACCTGGACGTGGCAGAAAGAGGAAGCTATCAATAGCTGCCACCAGAGTCCTGAAGAGATAGGTGGTCAAAAACCCTTGACTGACTGCAAAAGACCTGCAGCAAGACTTGGTGGCAGCAGGCACTGAGGTTTCAGTTTTTGCATTTAGGTGCATGCTTAATGCATCTAAGATGTACACCACTACTGACCCAAAAGCACAAGAAAAGTCAGCTCAAATTTGATCAAGACTATATAAATAAAGCAAAGAAGTTTTGGGATTCTGTTCTGTGGAATGAAGAAACAAAACCAGAACATTTCGGGCCTATAGATCAGTGGTATGTCTGGAGGAGGAAGAATGACGCTGAAAAGAACACCCTGCCTACAGTGAAGCATGATGGTGGCTCAGTGATGCTCTGGGGCTGCTTTGCTGCCTCTGGCACTGGAAACCTGCAGCGTGTGGAGGGGAAGGAGGGTTCAATCAAGTATCAGTAAATCCTGGGAGAAAATGCCATCTGTGAGGAAGCTGAAGCTTGGATATCATTGGACCTTCCAATAGGACAAGCATACCTCAAAGTCCACCAAGGCTTAGATTCAGAAGAAGTCCTGGAAGACGCTAGAGAGCCCATCACACTCACCTGATTTGAACCCCATTGAAAATCTCTGGTGGGATTTGAAAAAGGCAGTTGCAGCATGCAAATCCAAGAATATTAGTGAAATGGAGGCCTCTGCCCATGAGGAATGGACTTAGATTCCCCAGGAACGCTGACAGAGCTAGTGTCTGGCTATGCATTTGCATTAGGTGATAAGAGTGCTCTAAGTACTAAAGGTGCTTGTCATGAAGGGGTTGAATAATTTTGAGACTGCAGTAGTCATTAAAAGTGTCATTTTGTGTTGAATTTGGAGAAAGCATTTGTAAAGCACTTGTGTTGAGCTATTTAAATTGTTCTTGATTTGTTTATTGCAAACAGCTGCTAGTTTGTGCATTTTGCCAATAAACCTAATTTGTGGTGGGGATTGAATGATTTTGATTGCAACTGTAACTGATGTTCACACAAGAAATTTGAAGAAGACGTGGGGTATGTTGCAAGCTATAGCACTTTAAATATTGGATACAAACTCTTTCTGTAACTGAACTTTGACCTGCAGAGATGATTTTTTTTATGTGACCTGGTTTTCTATGCTCATCTTCACATTTCACATCATTTTTGTGATTCAAGGTAAATTACTGAGCTTTAATAGATGTACTGCCAAAACATTTATCTCATATTGGTCCATTAAGATCACACTGGACAGGACTGAACAGAAGTGACAAAATGAAACCCTTTTCCGCAAGCTTTCAAATGGTATCAGTCTTAACTTTCTTAGTTCTTGATATATCTCAGTTTGAGCCAACACACACTTCAACATTAGTGCCCCAAGAGTCATGTCATTAACTCTGCTAAAACCTGGAATGAGTACAAATGGACTGCTCGTTTCAAATGCAAATGATTTTACCCACACTTGAATAAGCATCAGTGCAAATCTAATCTAATTACACAGAATATACCAGAGTTTGTTGCATTCAAGTCCTATTATTATTAGCTTCATTTATGCAATTTAAACATTTTGTTTAATAATGTTGTACAATGTTGAGTTTTTCCATTTTTGTTCATTTTCTTAATATCTTAATTCCTTTGGATGAAGTGTATCCCAGCTCTTATACTATACAGAGTAACTATTTGCTTCATTTGAAACAATACTGAAGAACACATTTCATTGTCATAAAGTCTAATGTGTTTTTTAGTCTGTTCTTAGGACTTGGTCATAAAGCATCCTTTTTGTTCATCCCAGCTGCCGTAGCTCCTTTCCTCATACATAATTTTTTTGCCTGTTCTTCACATCTATTCATGCCATCTGTAGCATGAGCAGCTGGACTCCAAATTACAAAACTATTCTTTGGTGAGGAGAAATTGTTTCACCCAAAAGCCTGGTCATAAACCGCTTTTCTTCACCCAAGATCGGCGCTGTGAAACCCTATGCCATTGGCCATAAAGTGAATAAGTTACTCTCTGCTAAGGACTGGAGTCATTTCCCCTCAAATCCATTTGCCAAAGGAACGCCAAAAGTGATAGGTTTACGATGACATTCCACAGACACTTGACTGTCAGGATTCCTCATCAGAAACTCAAAAGTCCAACATTGCCCTCCAATGGAAAACACAGGAATATTTCTTCTCAGGATTGGGTGTTTTTTCTCTCTGAAGTTAAACTATTAATTGTGAACAATGAAATAACTTGTCCTCTCCGCAGACACCTCCATCATTGAAGATATGGCTGGGCCCTGTGATGGACAATTATGGTTTGAAATGCTTTAATTGATATGATTTGACGTGTTTCTTGATTTTCAAGAAGAATTAATTTTGCATGTCTTCTATAAAGAAATTATCACATTTACAATGTAGACACATTGTTCCTTTATTAAGTGCAATATCTTAGTCACTAAAGTTTTAAAGAATGTACAGGTATGCTTTATTAGGCAGCATACAGTATACGTACATGTTTTGGAGGATTTCACTTTTCATATCAAATCCTCTCTCCTCCTCTGTGGGAGATAGACATTTCAAAACTATGAACTGACCAATCAGCTTCCAAGTCTCCACACAGCTCTCTTTGTAGTCAGGGTTATGACCACTGCTGAACAAAGAAACTCAGTGCAACTGGTCAAAAGTTTACACTAATGGGCAGATCCATCCCTGATCTTTGAGTGTAATTGGTCAAGCTCAGTTGTCATAAAATTTATTGTGCCATCCTGCCACACCTTGAAAAAAACTTTCCTTTGTTCCCCCAGCTGCAGACAGTTGCAGTTTGAGCTCCAGGCTGGGAGTGACTCCTGAAGGAGCAGTTTCTGCTCTGCCCTTTTTTCCCTTCCTAAGAATACCCGGAGCCTATCAATGCTCTGTGTAAACTTTTTCTTTTCTTTAAAATTCACTTTTTCCTCTTCACTCATTTTCTTAAATTACCATGCTAAGAAGATTTCATTTGCTTTTTACTGAGCTTAAATCAGCTTTGTTCTGACCACAACACATTGGAAGAAACGGATTTGTGGTTTGTTTATTTACCAAGTTTGATTTTCTCATCGGACTTTGAACAATAAACAAATATCTGAAATTTGACAACCTGGCCAAATTCCTTTTTCTGTGCATAAAAAGACATCGGCCAGCGTGCTGGACACTCACCTCACATTTGTGATTCCAGGAGTGGGCCTGCAGCCTTGGGGCAGAACCCGTCTGCCATTTTCTCTCAACAGAACCCACACCCCTCCAGAAGGACCAAGATCCAACTGACCGCCTCTTACCACCAGGTAACACAATCTAACTCTGCTGTGCTGAAGGTCTGTTGTCCAAATTAGATTTAGCTGTACTCTTTTTCCCCTTCCTAAGAATGCCCAGAGCCTATCAATGCTCCGTGTAAACTTTTTCTTTTCTTACTTACTTTCTCACTTTTTCCTATTTTACTCATTTTCTTAAATTACCATGCTAAGAAGATTTCGTTTGATTTTTACTAAGTTTAAATCAACTTTGTTCTGATCACAACACATCGGAAGAAATGAATTTGTGGTTTGTTTATTTATCAAGTTTGATTTTCTGATCAGACTTGAAACGATAAACAAATATTATTGGGAATTTGACAACCTGGCCAAATTCCTTTTTCTGTGCATAAAAAGACATCGGCCAGTGTGCTGGACACCCACCTCACGTTTGTGATTCCAGGAGTGGGCCTGTAGCCGTGGGGCAGAACCTGTCTGCCATTTTCTCTCAAGAGGAACCCGCACCCGTCCAGATGGACCAAGATCCAGCAGACCTCCTGCTACCACCAGGGGACATAATCTGACTCTGCTGTGCTGAAGGTCTATTGTCAAAATTAGATTTATCTCTTCAGAATATTCCTGGTATAAGTTCTATAATATCTTCAAACTCCTTTCAGAACTTCAAATGCATTTATTTGTCTTTTCATTAATTTCTGTTTCTTTTCAGAGTAACACAAATTCCCCTTTTTATGAAACAGTTTAATCATCATTTTCCTCATAAAATTGCATCCATTTTTCTTAACCAATGCTATTTTATGGTTTCTTATTTTCTATTACATTGCCAATTTAAGCTGTGGTTTTCTTTGGTTCCACAAATGTTTGATAATACACGTTATGCTCAGTAATCCATTACCAGTCTAATGTGCTCATGATACATGTTGAATTCCCTGTCTTAAAGTCAGCCAAATGTGTTCATCTATCCTGAAATTTCTTATTAAATTATTAAAAAGACATATGGGAGTTATTGTTTGATTTCATGTCCATCTTCTTGATTAAAAGCAGAGAAGAACTCACAGGGTTTTTGACACTGATTAATTATTGGTACAAATACAGAATTATTAATAAAATTGTCCATTCTTCTGGAGTGGTTCCCCATGAGCTTATGTTTGTATGTGAATGAATCTTTATTTATTTCGGATAGATTAAAAGTAAAGATTAAAAAGAAACAGAATAATATAACAAAGGGGAAAAAATCCAACAAGGTCAAATTAAACAACAACTCCTCTGGTTATACAGTTCAACATAAGTTATCCAAAATGGGTGATGGCTGAAGCCGCAGCTTATATTGCCCAACCATATTCCATCCAAGAATTCAAAAGAAAAACAAAACAAGAGCGATTACAATTCGGAACAAAGCTAAGACAAAATGTGACAAAAAAAAAACACCACAGACTGGATATGACAATCCTTATGTGATTTTACATGTCATCTTGTATATATGTTTGGAGTATTTCTTCCTTTAGTTTTTGTTTAAATTGTCCAAGCGTTGTACATGATTTTAATTCAGGTCCAAAATCGTTCCATAATCTGACTCCTTGCACTGAAACACAGTGTTGCTTGGTGGTAGTTCTCACTGAAGGTTTTTGAAATATACATGTTCCTCTGAAATGATATTGTTTCTCCCTTATTTGGAACAGCTTTTGGATATTTGCGGGCAGTGATAGATTCTTCACTTTAAACATTATTACTGCAGTTTTAAAGTCAACCAGATCTTTCAACTTGAGAGCTTTTAATTTAAGAAAAAGTGGGTTTGTTGGTTCCCTGTAAGCATCTTTGTTTATTATTCTAATAGTTCTCTTCTGAAGCATAAAGACTGGATATATGTTTGTTTTATATGTATTTCCCCATACTTAAGCACAATATGTCATGTATGGGAGTATTAATGAATGATACAAAGTATATAATGTGGGTTGATTCAGCAAATATTTGGCTCTGTGTATTGCGATTGATTTAGATATTTTACCTTTAATATAATTAATATGTGACTTCCAACATAGTTTATTATCAACTATTACTCCAAGAAATTTAGTTTCAGATACCCTTTCAATCTCTACACCATTTACACTGAGTTTAGATACTAAGTTGTTGTGATGGTTGTTAAAAACTATAAATTTTGTCTTACTTAAAATGAGCGTTAATTTATTTAAGGGTATCTGAAACTAAATTTCTTGGAGTAATAATTGATAACAAACTGTGTTGGAAGTCACATATTAATTATATTAAAGGTAAAGTATCCAAATCAATTGCAATATTACACAGAGTGAAATATTTGCTGAATCAACCCACACTATACACCTTGTATCATTCATTAATACTCCCATACATGACATATTGTAATGAAGTATGGGGAAATACATATAAAACAAACATATATCCACTCTTTATGCTTCAAAAGAGAGCTATTAGAATAATAAACAAAGCAGCTTACAGGGAACCAACAAACCCACTTTTTCTTAAACAAAAAACTCTCAAGTTGAAAGATCTGGTTGACTTTAAAACCGCAATAATAATGTTCAAAGTGAAGAATTTATCACTGCGCGCAAATATCCAAAAGTTGTTCCAAACAAGGGAGAAACGATATCACTTCAGAGGAACATGTATATTTCAAAAGCCTACAGTGAGAACAACCACCAAGCAACACTGTATTTCAGTGCAAGGAGTCAGATTATGGAACGATTTTGGACCTGAATTAAAATCACGTACAACGCTTGGACAATTTAAACAAAAACTAAAGGAAGAAATACTCCAAACATATTTACAAGATGACATGTAAACTCACATAAGGATTGACATATCCAGCCTGTGTTGTGTTGTAGCTTAGTTTTTGTTTTTTTTGTTTTTTTGTTTTTTCTTTTTTTTCTCTGTGACATTTTGTCTTAGATTTGTTTTTGAATAGTAACCGCTTAACTTAGCCTAGCTTAGTTTTCTTTTTTCTCTCAGTCACATCTTGTCTTAGCTTTGTTTTAAATTGTAATCGCTCTTGTCTTGTTTTTCTCTTTTTTCTCTTTTGAATTCTTGGATGGAATATGGGTGGGCAATATAAGCTGCGGCTTCAGCCATCACCCATTTCGGATAACTTACGTGGAATTGTATAGTAGGAGGAGTCTTTGTCTAATTTGACCTTGTTGTTATATTATACAGTTTCTTTTAACCTGTACTGTACTATCCGAAATAAATGCATTCATTCATTCATTCATTTGAATCAAACCACAGTTTATGCTTTCCTAATTCCTTTCCGAGTGTATCCAAAAGTTGTTCCAAATTGCTTCCACTACATAATAGATTAGTGTCATCGGCAAACAATATTAAATCCATTTTTTCCGAGACTTTACATATATCATTTATATACATATTTATATACAAGTATGTGCATATCTGTCTGTGGGGTGGATTTGTGGAACAGTCTGAAGCCGGAACTGAAACTATATACAAACAGAAATCAATTCAAAAGGAGGTATAAACGTTATTTGCTCAAAGGATATATGTTAGAAGGGTAGTATTTATATGTACGATTCACTATGCTCACTCTGGGACATTATGGGACACTATGGAATGGTGGGTGGGACAGCACTGTTTATATCTGTGTTGTTTGATGTATGGACATCAATGTATGTTAGGATGGATGGGTGTTAATGTTGATATGTAAAATGTAACGGAAATATGGAATATTAATAAATAATAAATATGATCAGGTATGAATTATTTAATTTATATTGATGTATTGGAATCTGAGCTCAAATCTCATTTCATATACATCAGAAAAGTTAATAACACTCGTAAGGGGCACCAGCTTCTATCTTTAAGAAGCAATTTGATCTTTAATTTCACTTTATACCTGTTTGATCACTCAATAAATTAATCAATAATCAGTCTCAAAAATTTTCCGTGAATTCCATACCTGGGCTTGAAACAGACTCAGAATGAAATAAATTTCCAACAACTTCTCTCATTTTTAAATATTTATTAAACGAAATGATTAACAGACATGGTAGTAATTTCCTTAATCATAAAATCAATCTTGTAAATGATAGATTAACAATGTCAATATTTTCGGAACCAGGGTTAAACTGAGAAACTAATTTCTATCAGTTTGAGTTAACAGATTATTAAAAACAACGCAAATTTATGGAGAAAGTTTATTAATTATGAAAAAGTCCTAAATTAATCTTAAGAAAATAAAAACGGAATTTTAATGAAAAGAAGAGTTATGTTAAGGGCTTCTTAATTTGCATCTGATTAGATATACAAATTATTACCGAATCTCAGACGTTAATTCAGCAGTGGAATTAAAGTTTGCAGCTCACGTGCTCCTCGGTCGATGATAGTTCTGTCGTCGTCCTCAGCCCAAGATTTCGTGGATGTTAGGGGAAATATCTGCCCGCAGATATTTCAGCATCCACAGTTCGACCTTTAAATTCAAGCGGTCGAAGGAGGCTGGATTCTGGGCTGTATGACCCAGAGTTGTAACTGGGTTAGATGACTTTTCTTCAGCGTTTGATGAACAGCCTTGATTCCTCAGCTGCACGTGACGTGGAAGGCTGCGTCTTCTCAAGAGGTCTTCGATAATAATTAGAAGATATCTAATCCGATCTCAAATCAAAAAGAAAACTTTCGGACTTTAGATAAAAATAGTAGCTTCTGGTGGGTGCTTGGTCAAGAAAAATATTATAAAAATAAAGTCAAGATTAAAGTTTACATTAAAATTAAACAAACGGCGGTTTTACAGAAAGTTTAACAAAGAAAAAGTGATGAATAAAAATTGGAGTTTAACTCCGATTAAGAATTGAGCTCAAAGAAATAGGAATTCCTAGGTATTTAAGAGAAAAAGAAAATACAAAGTTACATAAATTACGAGTTATCTGCTCTGTGTTCAGAAAAGCGACGCGTGGTCAGACGGTCCTTTGTTCTTCCTTGCTGTGTGTAGACAATGGAGGAGATCAGAAAAAAACGAGCAGCTGGAAAGAAATCCGGGGGGAAAGAGAGTCCGGAGCAGAAGAGGGCTGACGAAAAAGAGTCTCTCTCCTTTATATAAGCTCTGTTGAGTTTCGCGGGTTTCTGGCCTGACCGGAATCTCAGCCAATGAGCGTCCTTCGTGGGCGGGCTCGATGAACTTTTAGTCCAATGAACAAACAGTCTATTGTTCGGAGTCCTTTGGAATGAAGAGTTGTCATGCAGAGATTGGCTGTTGGAGTCACATGTGATATTGAGGCAAAACTTTGATACATACTGGAAGTTAATATTTCCCTTTATGTATTAAACTAAGATAACTTTAGTGATTAGTATAAATTATAAGCAGTGCTTCTAAATCAACATGCAGGAATAAACATTCATATAAACATTAGCATGCATATATATATAAAATCACAGATTAATGCATTTCACACATATTTTCCGCATCAAAAACATCAGAGTCCATCTGCATTTTCATAGTTCTGAAAAGAATGAAGGTTTAGAATTGAGTTTGTAATAAGGTACTTTAAAATTCACTGGTTAAATCCAGCGTGTCCCAAAGTTTAAGGAAATTAACTGAGTTGTGGATCTGTGCAGGCCAGGTCTGTAGCATGTTTATGGGGGCAATAAAAGTGAAGCCGGACATTGGGGAAATTCCTTAGGTTGGTTTTAACAAAACAAAGGGGATTTCAGCTGTGGCCTGGGGGAAGAAAATCCGTTTATTTGCGTTATTCCTGGATGAAACAAAAATGTCTTTAAGCAGAAGAATAATTGTTGCTGAGCCAAAGTGAGATGATGCTACAAAAAAATACAGTAAATTGTTTACTTGGGGTCTTAAAGGTGGTAATTTGTATATAATTCACATGGGTGTATTTATGGAAAAGAGGAGATGGAATTAATAAGTGTTCACTTCTTCCTTCTCCCTTTCGAACACTGTATACTGTTACTTTATTGCATTTGTCATTTGTTTTGTTTTTGTTATACTTTTTTGTTCGAAATAAAGTATCTATCTATCTATCTATCTATCTATCTATCTATCTATCTATCTATCTATCTATCTATCTATATTGAATAACAATGGCCCCAAAACTGAACCCTGTGGGACTCCACAAGTAACCTTCAGTAACTGTGAGTTTTTGTTACCAACACATACATACTGATATCTATTCTTTAAGTAACTACTTAACCAGGACAGTGCTACCCCCCAATACCACAATTTTGTAGTTTCTTTAATAATAAGTTGTGATCCACTGTATCAAATGCTTTTTTAAGATCCAGGAATACCCCAACTGAATACTCTTTATTTTCAACGGCAGTTGATATTTTTTCTATAAATTCCATTAGAGCAAATGCAGTTGTCCTCTTGTGTCTGAACCCGTATTGCTCCTCACACAATAAATTATTCTTCATTATGAAGTTGTCAATTCTCTCACAGAATATTTTTTCAAGTATCTTGGAAAATTGCTGCAATAGTGAAATTGGTCTATAGTTTGAAAGTTCCCCTCTGTCACCCGTCTTGTATATCGGAATTACTTTAGCTATTTTCATTGCATTGGGAAATATACCTGTTTGGAGAGACAGGTTACAAATATACGTCAGTGGTTTCACTAAGCATTCGATAATAGTTTTCACTAAGAGCATGTCAATACCATCGCAGTCCATAGATGTCTTACTTTTAAACGATTTAACAATTTCAATGACCTCTCTCTCGTCTGTGTTCTTTATAAAAATGGAGTCTTTTATAGCAGTGTTTTTGCTTATTGTATCACCCGTAGGTGCCGTAATGGGTATTTTTCAAGCCAAATTAGGACCAATGTTAACAAAAAAGTTATTAAATTCATCTGCAGGTGAAACTGCATTCACACTCTGAGTCGTTGTATTATTTTTTGAAAAACTGGTTGGGTAGCTTGTATTTCTGTTTTTATTTCCAAGAATATTGTTAAGTATTGTCCATGTATTTTTAATATTGTCTCTGTTTTTCTCCAGTTCTTTACTGTAATAGTCTCTTTTACTACATCTCATTATATATATTAACTTATTTTTGTATGTTTTATACCGCTGCTCTGCTTCTTTTGTCCTTTTCTTTAGGAAAGCTTTATATAATAAATTTTTCTTTTTACACGCCTTTTGTAATCCTTTGGTTAACCATGGCTTATCGACAAATTTATGTTTAAGCTTTTTCTTTACTAATGGACAATTTTTTTCATAAAGAGTGGTTACAATGTTCATAAATGTGTCGTAGGCTTCATTTACATCTGATACATAGACTTTTGTCCAGTCCTGCTTCAGCAAGTCTTCTTTAAAAGAACTGATTGCATTTTGTGATTTGTATCTGAATGATTTTAAATTTTTTTCTGTATTGGCCTCCATGTGGCCATGGATAAGTGCAAAGGTTGGCAAATGGTCACTTAGATCATTTATCAATAATCCACTTTCTATTTTCTTATCAATAATATTAACAAACAGGTTGTCAATAAGTGTAGCAGTGTGAACTGTGATTCTACTGGGATGTGTTATTGTGGGATATAGACTCATACTGTACATAGAATTCATGAACTCTGTAATTACATTTTGTTGATATGGATTTAGTAAATCAATATTGAAATCTCCACAAATTACTACCATTTTCTTACTAGTAATATTATTGTACAGCTCGACTAATTTATCTCTGAATGTCTCAATGCAAGTTCCTGGCGTTCTATATATACAACTTATAATTAGATTTTTTTGTTTTATCTTGGTCAATCTCAACAGTAACACATTCTAAAATCCCTGGTAGTGCAAAGGACATTCCATTTACAAGTTTACACCTATACAGGTCATCAATATACAGTGCAACACCACCACCCTTTTTTTGAGATCTGTTAATATGAAACATCTGATATCCCTCTATTGCCATCAGGGGAGCCTGCTCTTCATTAAGCCAAGTTTCAGAGACTGCAATATCTGTAAATTTTCTGTCCAGCTGTTTTAAATAGTCCTGAATCTGTTGAAAGTTTTTGTTAAGACTTCTGCTGTTGAAGTGTATTATTGATAGTTTACCATCTAGTTGCACTTGACTTTTGAATTGCTTTTCAGTGTAATATTCACAATGGTTATGAATATTATTGAAAAAGTGGTTATCAGGATCAGTATCATTCTCCATCTCTTGTAGTTTATGTTCAGCATAATGGCATATTTTCAGAGTTTGAATTTCCTCACTCTGTGTCAAATGACTTCCTCCGACTGGGGATTGTTTTGTTTTTTTTAAAGGACATTGACATGGTATGTCAAAAGAACTATTCTTGCCGCGTGTGTGGATATGGATTATCATAGTCTCTTAGTTTTCTTAATCAGTGTTCATCTATATTTATTTAAGTCAGTAATCTCTCTGATTATTATACTCTTTGCTTCCTCAGGTAATGTAATGAAGTGAAATCTCATTCCTACTCACATTGTGGAAGATGAAAGCAAACAAGACAGCGAGCTGAACAACACTCAAACTTTATTCAACTTCCAGCATTAAACATAGAAAAAAAACTTCCCCCGGGGTCTCTGGGCGCCTCCTTTTATACCACTTTATTTCTGCCCCATGAGACCCAGGGAGCCAAAGACAATACATGCAGTACACAAAGCCTGTCTGGCACATTAACATTACAGAACACGAACTCTGCTTCTCACTCCCTCTCCCACTCTAGCAAACTCCGGTGTCTCCTGACTCCCCGGGGTGTGGCTTGTCCTTTCTGTTACATCTGAGACCCCCTGGTGCCACTTCCTCCTTCAGTCCTCTATTCCATCTCCCCCGACCCCCTGACTTCTGACTCTGGGTGGAGAACCCCCCACTCAGTGCCACCACAACATGCATATTTACATCGATACTTGTACCAACAATAAACTACACATATAAAACCCTGCACGTGTCATGCTGCACATTGTCAGTGGGTGTCTGCCCGTGCATTTATGCATTAAATGTAAGTCAAGCATCTTCATACTAAGATTTATCCATATATCTGCCAATATTGTTAAAGGCAGATTTGTTATCATTCTCTGCAGTGTTTGGGATGTTTCTGGTTTAAAGTTATGTAAAAGCTAAGAAGTAAGATAATAGCTTCCATAGTTCATTTTATACAGTTTTGGGCCTTTGTTGGAGTCTCTCCCTGTCTGATATGCATATATTAATCAGAATTGGTGTGATTTGACCGTGTTTTATTCGTTAATTGGTGCATAATCACGGGGCCCTTTGATCTTTGCCGCTGCTCGGGCATGTGACAGTTCTGGCGCAGCATTACCCCATTTTGCCAGCAGTGGGCACTGTTGACCACACAGTTAATCAATCATCCCAGTGATTAAACTGATGCACATTCATTGTTATACCTGTTGTCATTCTTATGCTTGAATGAGCCCATTTAAGCTACCTGCACTGTTTTATTTAGCCACTTGACTTTGATTAATATATTATAGGCTCATGCATAACATTATTAATCTGCATGTTGCCTAATTTTGTATTTTCTTTTCTCTGGTTTAGTTGTTGCTTCTTTTAGGAACCACACACACACTCACGCACGCACCCCTTGCCACCCACGTCCCTCCACAACTTGAATAAAATGTCTCTCTGAGCCCCCACTCTCTGACCGCAGTCCCTGGCTTCACCAGTAATTATCAAGCCCGCATCTCAGAGATACCCAACCTCTGCCGCATTCATAATGACGCAAAAGCCTATTATTTAAATGCTCAGAGCCGTCATTTAAAACCGGGGCGAGAACTCTCACCGGAGGTTTGGTCAGCCGCCGAGACGCACAGCATTTGATTAGCTCCGCTGCGGTCAGCGCTGGCCCGGCGGCGGACTGGCAGCGTGCCCGGGATGTCCTCCACCGCGCTCCCGCTGCGCGCACACGCAGGCTCCAAAAGCAGGTGGACGGATAACTACCGAGGGCTTGCCGCTGGACTGCACGTCCTGTCCGCAGAATCACCGCCAAAAGCGGTTCCAGCTTCTCCAAATGCGCCCAAACCCAAAAGACACACATTGTATGGATGTAATGTGTTAATTACAGTATTTCCAAACGCCACACATGAAGAAACTTTATAACTTCCCTCTTGTTACTTTTACTTTTACTTCTGACTGTGCACCCAGTCCATGAAAAAAAAAAAATATATATATATATGCTTTTAAATCACTTCCTCAATATTGCCCACACTTCATCATATTGCAGTGTAAACAAACAGCGTGACAGCTTGATAAGGCAAAGTACGAGGTGCGATATTTCCTGTCTGCTCACTATCGCGCTTCCAGCCAACTGTCACAGCTCCTCCATTCAGCTAAAACTTATTACCAGCAATCATATATCTGGGGGTGGGAGAAAAATATATATTAATATGTTTGACAGAAGTAAACTGGGGGACGGTTTGACATTTGTCAGCACACTGATATGGTAGCTGTGTGGGATTTCTGCTCTAATGTTATAGGGTCGTTTCAAAAGCAAATGACAGGCGTCAGTGCCTTGAATCTGTAATGAGCCGCAACTCTTATTTCCACTGAAAAATAAAATCATAAACCCAGGATGAAGTTTTGTTTTTTTTTGTTACTTATTTGTACCCGTAGGTAGACTTGGTTTGCAGTCTGGTGACAAACCACCGGCTGCTGGTCGCTGCGTGCGCGAGCGCCCTAAACCTACATGTTTTTGGTATGCGGGAGGAAACCGGAGAAATCCCGGAGTAAACCCACGCAACACGGGGAGAACATGCAAACTCCACACAGCTCACTGTTGGTCGGGGGCTGGGATCGAACCCACGACCTCATGATCCCCGCGATCCCCCGGCCAAGGGTAAAACTGTGCTGCCACAGTGCTAAACCACTGCGCCACCGTGCAGCCCACGGTGAAGTTGAAGCTTATGTCAAGTTTGTTCTTGACTTTGGAAACAATGGGTAGACAAATTCATCTTGATGGTAAAGGAAATAATTTACAGAAAATAAAATTAGTGCAATCCTGATGAAATGCACAGAAGCTGTATAATCACTGTTTTAAAATTTGAAAAACACATCATATTAAAAACCAAGTATTGTAATTAATTATTCTAAATCATCACCCTATAAATCATCATTATTTTAACCACTCACAACTGCAGAGCAACTTAAGCTTATGATGTGAAAATAACTTTTAAATTGGTTAATTAATACAGTGAAACTCTCCCTTTGGTGAATGCACTGTGCTCAAGAGGATGTTAGCAAATGCAGACAGATTACAAGCCGAGCCAGAAATGGTAGAAAAGCATACCAAGTCTCGCCTGGGACTGCATTCAACTGAGTGGGAAGTCGGGATCAAATTAGATGTTGCACCATATGGTATGTTGTGTATGGTGCACGGATATACAGTATGCAGCAGACGCAAATATCCAACTCCTTGGAAGAACGCATAAAAAAACCACTGACGTGCCAAAGACAGGGCCAAGAACAGACCAAAACATCCCCACAAACACACCAAAAACTGGCTAATATACATAAAAGACACTTAAAAAAGTTTAAAAATGTCAAAACAAACAAAAGATGCCCTAAAAAAAGAGAGAAAACTGCAAGCCATTTAGTGGAGGTGGAGACACGCGCCAACCTTGTGACCATGACCGCTGGTCTGTTGACTTCAAAATGAATATGTGTGGAACTTTGCCCTGTTCTTGCCTCAAATTTCGTCTTAATATCTGCTGTTCTTGCTTCAGAGTCGGGAAAATCAGACAAACTACATGACCCTGTGGCTGTGAATTTTGACCTTGTGATCTCAGAATGAATGTCTAGAACTTTGCATATTTCATTCCTGCCCAAGTTTGGTGTTGACATCTCCAGCAGTTCTTGTTTTAGAGCCTGAAAAATCAGGCAGACACTTTGGGCTATATTAAAATGATCTAGTCTAAGGAGCATTGTAAAAAGTCCAAAATACATTCATAAATGACTCTAAGATCATTTTGCTATTGCAGTGGTAGAAAAAAATACTTTGCACCAGCAAAAAAGGGCAAAAAGGTTGTCCTAACTCTCTTAAAGACGTGTTTTGGACACAAAAAGCATGTAATAACCAAATCAGAATGAAAGTTTGGTGCAAATGTGCACTTTAGATCATAAAAATTAGGCCCATAATCTCTTTTATGGGCCAACAGACCCAGAAGAGCTAGTGAAATGGAGTATAATTAGTGAAATGGAGTATAATAGCCCAGCACTGTTTGCTCAGCTGTCTTTTAGTTATGCAGAATGGATGTTGGCCTTCTCGTCTTGATTTGGATAAATAGCTGAATAAGCTCGCAGAGGGAACAGCTGACCATAGTGGCTCCATCAGTTTCTAACCTCAGTCATTCTCACCACTTTCTCCTCTGAGTGAGAGCTTTGAGCTGACAGTGGCCCAGCATCTCCTGGCTAAACCCGCCTCCATCTTTTCTGTCACATTCACCTTGCCACCCAGTGTAGCTTAAGGACATAGCATCAGTTCTGGTGCCTTATGGCCCGCTACCCCTTTCTCCTGGGATTATATGGGAACCTGAAGCATGGATCCACCTTCTCTATATTGCTGCAGCAGGCTGGAGGAATTCCATGAGGTGCTGTGTGAGTCAGACAAGTGATTTATACGGTCAGGAGACTTGCCTTTTGAGCCATGTGACCAGATGAAATTTTCTGAGATATGGTAGAAAATCCTGTAAGAAAAGCTTTACAGTTTGCAGGCTTTCATGAGTGAGGAAGGGGTGAGTGTGATGCTAGGGGTTTTGCAACACCGTTTGCCTCTTTCTGTCAAAAAATATGTTTGTAAAATGTATTTGAAGTGAAATATCTGACTCACAAGGCTGGGCCCTTTGAGTCAGAGCAGAAACAAGAAGTGTCTCACCTTGCCTGTTTGTATCATCAGGATTATTGTACAGGGCTCCCTAGGTCTCTAAGGAGTTGGGGAGGAGCAGAGAGCCCAGGATATTAGAAAACTCTTAGAGTGGATTCTTGTATGAAGTGTAGAGCTGAGAAGAGTGGGCTTTGACCTTGGCTTTAATAAGGTCTCATGGGTGTGCCTTTAAGGGAACTCATTGCGCACTGTTTTTTTTTTTTGTTCCTTTTTTTATTAAAGAAAAAGTGAAGTTTCTCAACAGTGGGACAGAAGGACAGTTCGCACGAGGAAGAGATGAGATGATGAATTGGAGATTGTGATGAATGGTTGTGGTTGACAAAATGTGCTCTCTTGTATTCTGGTCAGGCATTTTCTTCACATCACATCAATACAGGATCTCTGGAGGTAACCAGGCAGATGTCAGTGCTTATTTAATTTTTATATCTTCATACTTTTACCTTTAGAGAATGCACGGTGGCATTAGCACTGCGGCAGCACAACATCTCACCCTTGGCCGGGGGATCCTGGGCTTGATCCCAGCCCCCGACCAACAGTGATCTGTGTGGAGTTTGCATGTTCTCCCCGTGTCTGCGTGGGTTTACTCCGGGATTTCTCCGGTTTCCTCCCACATGCCAAAAACATGCAAGTTAGGTTAATTGGCATCAACTGGGGATTCTAAATTGTCTTTAGGTATGACTGTGAGAGTGAATGGTTGTCTGTCTCTCTGTGTTGGCCCTGCGATGGACTGGCGATCTGTCCAGGGTGTACCCTGCCTCTCACCCAAAGATGCTGGGATAGGCTCCAGCCCCCCCCCCCCCCCCCCGCAACCCAAAAATGATTAAGTGGAAGAAGATGGATGGATGAATCCATCTGTTTGATGATTTATTTTTCCAAACTTCTTATGCATTCCTCTTTTGATCATTTTACCATAAGCACAGCTCAAAGTCTGACTTTTGCTTGTCAAAGTAAACATGTACACAGTATATTTAAGCAATATTACACGAGAGGGAGTACAGTATCAGAGAACATATAACTACGCTGATTGAGTCATAGGCCCAACGTGAAGAGGAGGGCTGAAGCCATCACCGCAGTGATATATTCAGGATACTGCACAACCTCGAGTGTAATGTTGCATTTATACAATAGTTCCACAAGCACAGTTTAATAAATGTTGGCAATACAGGACAAAATATTGTGAATTTTGTTTTTTTAGCCAGTTGTTTTGCTCTGCCAAAAATAGTCCCTTCTGAATGTATCCAATTAACTGTTGCTAAGCACCTCAATGAGTATAATATAGAAGAGAATAGGACTATTGTCATTTCACACAAATGTAACCAAATTAAATGCTGTCCAGTGCAGAAGTCAGTGTTTATACATACCAGGAACCTGCTGAGTAGGGTCTGTGGGTCACGTTACTTGCAGTGGTGGCTCGTTAGTGATTTTGCTTTGGTGCATTTCCGTGTTCGTTTCCTTGCACCTCACTCGCTTTTTCTTGGCCTTTTCAGATGAAATAAAGAGTCCATCATCACAAAGGTATTATGGTTGGCTAGTCAGAACAATAGATTCAACTCTGGCTTGTCTATTTTGTCGTAAACAAATGTGAAATACCTAGCATGTTAATAACAAGGGTGAGACTTCCGGGTTACAGAGGTCTTGATTTTTAGGACTGTCTTTTTTTCAAACAGCGCCTCCTTGTGGAAATTAAGGTATCCAACACAGTATTACAATTCTCACATGTTACAAGAAGCTACTGATATTAACTATAATTTAAAGATTATTAGAACACTGCTGAGGCCAAGTGATGCATAATCTGTGAAACATCCGATGCTATTATCATGGAATATAGTAACTCTTGGAATTCCTATTGTCCAATCAGGTTGCTCGGTCTGAACTAACTGTTGCATAATTGAATTTATGTAATCAGATCAACAGTTTTCTCTGAGTTGCTCTAGTTTTTTCACACTTGAATAAAGTGTTACTATAAATTTCACCTGCTGTATATTGTACCCATCGGTTACATTTTATTAACTAAATGTATCAGTATTGGCACGTCTACCTTTGCCCAGTCAGAGCGCTGCGGGCATTTTGATGGCTGCTCTTATGTGTTTATAGGTGAGCAGCTTACTGCAGACATCCAACAGCACTTTTTTTTTTCTTTTTTTTTGCAGGTAGGAGTTAAGCAAAGTTCACTCCTAGTTTGATGTTTGACGCAACTGCTTAAAATGGAGGTTAGCTGTAGATATGATGCGCATTTCCTACACAAGAATTCTTGAATAATATTTCACATCAGCACATTTTGTTTCTTCACTCTCTTCCTCTTGTCTTCATGCCCTGATCTTTTTTTTTTCCTCCTCTGCAGTTTCCCATGAGAGTTTTCTAAAAGACTGCCACTGAAAGCTGCTCCAAAAGTTCCAAATCGTGAAATGTTAAAGCCACCAAAAGTTTCTTTTCATCCTTTTAATCTTGTGTTAGCTCAAGTATATCTCATAAAGTGCTTCGCCACTCCTTCAGAAGGCAAGAAACAAACTGCCGTGTCTGTGAAGATGTGCTAATTTGGTTTTGTCTGACTTCTTGGATGTGGGAATCAAAGTTTCAGATATCACAGCATGCAGACTGATTTAATGGCACACCATCCCCCACTTTAGCCCCAGCTTTCGTCTTCTATCCCTTCTTTCTCTCTTAGCTCTTTGGATATATTCCCCTATGATTATAAATAGATTCTAATTAGCTCCTCCAGCCATGGGCAATAGAATTGTTCATCAAGTAGGGACTGCACTTGGAGGACTTTATACATTAAAGCTTGTGCAAAAAAGTCAGAATAGAATAGCAAATCCCCTCTGCTTCAATTTCATTTTTTCTGCCAAGCAAGGATTAATTTTCCAATAACTTATCAGTGCATGTATATTCCCTGGTGCAATCAGTTCCTCCTATGGTTTCAAAGCGCACTGAAAGGTCAACCTGACCTCATGATTGAAAGTCACAAAATCAGAGTGTACAGATAAAGTATAAAGAAGGTTTTTTTTTCCTAATTATGTGATAGTTCACCCCGTGCCATTCATCAGTGGGCTGATAATTAATTTAAACTTCTTTAGCTACTTATAAATGTCTGATCCATTTGATTAGGAACTTTCATGGAAGCATCTAAGCACGTTTGATCCACTTTCTAATATCACAGAGACCAAAAACTTTCAATCCCCACTCCTTTATACTTTATTCAAAGCTTGTCAAGACCAAAGACTTGATTTCTGAGATACATCTGGAAGAAGACACCAACTAAATCTCTCTCCCATCTCCCTCATAGCCACTTCACTAATTCTGCCTCTTAAATGCCACGAATCAAACACCCTCCCATATATTTTCATCTTGAATGTACATTTTTTGCTATTTTTTTCTTTTACTAATCTCTCTTTACAGGTGAACATTATCTCACGTTTCAGTTCCCAACTATTTAAATCAAATCATTGCATGAACTATTCCAGCATCATATCTCCTTGAAATTAAAGATTTTAAAAAAGATATTCCCCATGTCAGAAACCTTTGAGGCTGGACTTCTCTCTGTAAATTTTACAAGTATTATTGAGCCTAAACATTTCATATGAGTGCTGCATGTAAGTGAAATCATTATCTGCCTGTGCACTGAGCCATTGTGGGCTAAATTCAACAATACCCTTTCTTGTGCAGACAAAGAGCGCAGTCAGCATCTGGTTTCATGTTTCTTGTCTCCTTTATTGTATTAATGTGATCCATGTACTTACCTGGCAGCTGTCTGTCCTCTTATTGTGCAACTGGCTGCAACTGCCTTGCACTCTACTTTGAACCACATATATAAATGTTTCCCTCTAAAAGATTGGCAAAAAAAAAAAATACCCAAGGGGAAAAAAATGAAATAAATAATTATCAGAAATTTTGTGGTGATTAGCAGCATTTTTCTTTTTATCATAGATGGAAAACAATGATGCAGTTTCTTGACATCCTTGTTTACACAACCTTCCTGTATTGTTTGCATCACATAAACAATATTTATGTAACTTTGAATATAATGGCCTAAGCTCCACGCACAATATGTCCTAAATAACGAAGACAGCCATCGACACAGCCAGTTATTTTGTAGGCCCAGTAAAGAAAGTCTGCTGAATTTTCCACCTTCATAATAACTACAGGGAAGGTTCAATACCCTTAAAAAGATCCCATTATATCAGGCACTCACAGTGGTCCCTTTAAAATGAGTCCTTAATGCTAATAGCCAAAGGGCACCAATTAAGCTCAACAACCAGAAAAGAGCTCCTTGAGCACTTATCCATTCAGCATGAAATTATGCTTTGTTTTGCTGAAGTGTCTTATTCTATTAATGCACATTTGTCTGTAATAAAAAATTACATAAATTCACAGCATGCATTCAAATTTTATTAAATTTGTGGAAGTGTTTATGTTGGTAAATTGAGTTCAGTGCAGTACAAGAAGATCACCCCACATCCAAAACCTTGAGGAAATTGTGAATTTTCAATATTTGGCCATTAGCCTAGGGACATTTCTTGTCAGAAGGAATTATCTGAGCTCATTATATTACACATGTGAGCATGGTGCCTCTCAAATAGTAACAAAAATGTAATCAATCAATTACTTTGAACAAAATGAACAACAGTAAATGAGACTTTAACTGGATGTTGGACTGGAAGACAAAAAAAACCCCAAAAACGGAAGACTGTATATTTTATGTTGAATTGTAATTTGATATGATTGCGCCCTTCAGTATTAAAAATAGAGCCTTGCTGCCCTCTGTCTGCAACATACAAAAGTAGCTATTTCCCCCCAAACTATTAAAAGTCATCTTATGGATTGAATCATACAGTGATATTGCACGTGATGGTGCATACAACTGTGTCACAAGTTGCTGCCAGACTTTTTATTGCTGCTAAACTGTTATAACTTTAACAGTAATTTTATGTTCTTAAGGGTTCCTCACTAATTAATGCTACCACTGCTGTTGCTGCTTTATATTAAGTTTAAATTACATTTACCCACGCTGACAGAGTCGAGGTGTGGGTAGGGCGGTTGCCTCCGTTTGTCTGTTGGTCCATCTGTCTTTTTGTCTGTCCAGACTGTAACTTGAGAAAGAATGAAGCTGGGTCACCAAATTTGGTGTATGGGTGAACCTCAGCCTTAGCATGTGTTGCTATGTGTTTGGGTCACAAGGTCAAAGGTCAAGGTCACAGAATCATTCGTGCTCTAACTCAACAGAGAATGAGGCTACGGCCATCAAACTCGGTACATAGGTTGACCTTGGGACTAGCACCTATGGCTATACTTTTGAGGTTAAAAGGTCAAATGTCAATGTCACAGGATGACAAAAGGTCAAAATCCATTTTGGCTCATAGTAACTTCAATTTTAAAAAAAAATAAGTATGTGTGGTGGGGAACTAGGGCTGCAAAAGGCATGGGCCTGGATCTCTGTTGAGTGCAATTCTAGTTATTAGTGTAATTTACATATTTTTTATTATAATTCTGCAGATACTGTTATCTGTAGTATCTGCAGTGGCTGTGTGTGTAAAGTGACCTAAAACTTAACCAAACATGCATGTCTTTGGAAGGAAAATAGGATACCTGGGGGGGGGGGGGGGGGGACCCACACAGACACAAGGAGAACATGCTAACTCCACACAGACAGGCCACCTGCCAGCTCTTGGCTTTGAACTCCAGAACTTTTTTGCTGTGATGTAACAGCACTAGCCACTGCACTACGATAGGTTAACTGAGGAACGATAGATAGATAGATAAATAGATAGATAGATAGATGTACTTTATTAATCCATAACTGGGAAATTACATAAACTGGGCATTAACTGGGGATTCCAAATTATACGTAGCTATGAATGCGAGAGTGAATGGTTGATTGTCTGTGTTGGCCCTGCAATGGACTGGCGATCTGTCCGGGGTGTACCTCACCTCTCGTCCACAAAGAAGCTGTGATAGCCCCCAGCCTGAAAGAATTAAGCACTTAATAAGATGAATGAATGAAAATGAAAGTGCGTAAAGCGTGTGTAGACACCCTGGAAATGAACTTTTTATGCTTTACATTTAGCTGCTTTGGTTTAAAGTGTTGACTGTTGTTGATATTGAGCTTCTTAAAGGTCATTTGCCCAAATTCCTTAAATTTAATGAAGCATCAGTCATCTACAGATTTTGCTAATAACATCCAAACTTAATGAAACTTCATACTCACAATCACAACTACATTCTTTGGAAGCACACCACTTTCCATGTGATTCTGCAGTGTGTGTCACAAATCATCTTTATGAAATGCCTATCAGCCTTTGCCTCTTGTCAATTTGTGTTGAGGAAATAAGACTGTAAACTGAAAGAGTCCTGTGTGATGTAATACATTAAAGTCCCAATATGGAACGCTTGAGGTCTCTAGTTAAAGTCTAACACTGTGTTTGAAACATTCACTTGTTCCCCATGTAGTGTACTATACAGGGGGTTGGGGGGGGGGAGACTGAAAAGTTCATAGTGGTCAAATTTGACCAAATGTGGTTTATTTTTCAACCGCAGGGATCCAAGCGCTGCAACACCGATGGAAGAAGTGTGTGGACCGAAGGGGAGACTATGTTGAAAAAAAAACCCACATTTGGTCAAATTTGACCCCTATGAAATTTTCAGCCTATAAACTTTTCAGTCCCCCCTCATATATTGAATCAGCCATTATGTAGTGCTGTTCAAAATCTTAACTGAAAATTCCACTGACTATATAGTGCACTCAAAATATCCCATAATGCATTTTGAAAAGTAGTGTACAACTGATGATCACCACATTAGCCAATGTATCCCATAATGCAATGCACAGTCAATGGAGCAGTGAGGAGAGAGCCTCACATCACAATATATATACTACCTTAAGGTATTTTTTTAAAATTTATTATTACAGTAAAGGTGATTTGATTTAATATACGTATGTTCACTACAAAATTCATGTTTTTAAGCATCATTAATCAGTTACATTTCACTGTCTTACCATGATGATCATGTCTGACCATCAATAACTTACTCTGGCGCCGTAAGGAGAGGTGGCCATATCAGCAGCAGCTCTCTCGTGTCTTTGTGTTTTTATTAGCTTAGTCTTGTATATAGTGTGTCTCTTTTCATCAGGGCTCAGTAGGAAGACTCAGATTAATGACTGGACCAAGTTTTTTCTGTTTTAGTCTTGGTCTTTCTTTTATTTTTTCTTTCTCGGGGCAATGGAGAACGATAGGGGTGGAGGCGAACGCATTGTTTACACACACAACCAGCTGATTGTGCTGAGGAGGCCAGCGCTGCTGCCCGGAGCAAAGTATCTCATCACAGATGAACTGAAGACGAGACGTCGCGGGCGTAGGGCTGGAGCCAAGGTGAGGAGGAGGAGGAGGAGGAAGCATAAGCCAGCGGTACCAATGTTCATCACGGGTAATGTGAGGTCGCTGGGAAACAAAGCGGATGAGCTCACAGCACTGGTCAGGATCCAAAGGGAATATCGTGAGTGTAGTATCATGTGTTTTACAGAAACATGGTTACACTCACAGATCCTGGACAACGTAGCGATACCTGGTTTTAAGACTATCCAGTGGGACAGGGATGTTATAAGTACCGGGAAAAAGAAGGAAGGAGGATTGGCAGTTCTTGTGAATGAAAGGTGGTGTAATCCTGGACACATTTATGTAAAGGAATAGCACTGCAGCCCGGACATTGAACTGCTGGCAGTGAGTATGCAACCTTATTATATGCCACGAGAGTTCACGTGTGCCATTGTGATTAACATTTATGTCCCTCTGTCAGTTGATGCAGCCGTGGCCTGTGACGTCATCAACTCCACTACTGCCACATTACCGAAGAAGCACCCTGACGCATTTATGGCCATCACGGGTGATTTTAATCACGTCTCACTGGGCAAAACATTACCAAACTTCCACCAGTTTGTTGACTGTCCCACCAGGGAAAATAAAACACTGGATGTACTGTATGCCAATGCAAGAGATGGATATAGTGCCACAGCCCTACCCCCTCTTGGAAGATCAGACCACAACCTGGTCCTGTTATCACCCAAGTATGTTCCCCTTGTGCAAAGGCAGCCTGCTTATACACGGACTGTGAGGAGGTGGACACAGGAGGCTGCTAATGCACTATAGCACTGCTTTGAGACAACAGACTAGGGTGTACTCTGTGAACCATATGGGATGGATATAGACAATATGACCGACTGCATCACAGAACACATCAGATTCTGTGAAAACATGGCCTTGCCAGCTCAGACAATGTACTGTTTCCCCACCAACAAACCATGGATCACCAGTGACCTGAAAACACTTCTTAACAAGAAGAGGAGGGCTTTTAGGTCTGGAGACCGGGAGGAACTGAGGAGAGTGCAGCGTGAACTGAGAGAGATGCTGAGGATGTGTAAAGGCAATTACAGGAGGAAGTTGGAGGATAAACTCCAGCAGAGCAATATGAAGGATGTCTGGACGGGAATGAAACAAATCACTGGGTGTAAGGGGAGAGACAGAGAGACATCGGTGAGCCTTGAAAGAGCCAATGAGCTGAATCTGTTTTTTAATAGGTTCAACTCATCATCTGTCACCCCCACAACACAGCCAGACCCTACACACACACACCTCCCCCTCCCCCTCCTGTGCAGCACCTTTCTCTCTCTCCCCCTCCCCCTCCTCTGGGGACACCAGCACCCCCCCACACACATCACTGTGACTACAGATCAGGTTAAGAAACAGCTGAAGAGACTCAGTCAGTGGAAGGCTGCGGGCCCTGATGGCATCTCCGCCAGGATCCTGAGGACCTGTGTCACCCAGCTAGCTCCAGTACTGAAACACCTGTACAACCTGAGGCTGAGTCTGGAGAGAGTACCAGTACTGTTGAAGATGTCCTGCCTGGTTCCTGTCCCCAAGAAGTCATTTCCATCTGACCTGAATGACTATCGTGGGACTATCGTGGGAAAATTCTAATCTGGAATGGCGGTGCGCGGTTGTGCAGCGGCTCTTTGCTCCCTATTTTTGTTCGTATGTATGCTGTTTTTGGATATTGGACCGTGTGAAGCTGGATTTGTGTACAGTCGTACTGAGCTGATAAACATTGGACTTCAACAAAAGTCTGCTGTTACAGCAGTTTTCGAGAACACACAAGACATACCAGAGGCTATCTGTAGACCAGCGGGATCACCATGGATTGTTGTTGGTCCTGGAAAGCGACGCAGACGGAGGAGGGAGAGAAAGAAAAAGCGGGGATGCCGGTCGGGCCTGCTAGTGAGGCTAAAGAGACAACCGCATAGACCGCCGCTACCGAGCATTTTTCTGTCCAACGCCAGAAGCATCGTCCACAAGATGGATGATCTAGAGCTACAGCTGGCAACTAATAAAACTGTGAGATACTGCTGTGTGCTGTTGTTAACAGAAAGCTGGCTCCACCCGTTGATCACCGATACTGCTGTACAGCTGCCAGGACGCACACTTCACCGATTGGACAGCACAGCAGAATCCAGTAAAAAAAGAGGAGGCGGCCTCTGCATTTTTCTTCACAACACTTGGACTAATCACAGCAGTATTATTAACACTTACTGTTCTCCTGATCTAGAGACAATGTCAGTCTTATGTCGGCCTTTTTATCTTCCTAGAGAGCTGAGCGTGATCATTATAACAGCCATCTATATTCCCCCTGATGCAAATACTAAAGCGGCCCTTAGTCATTTGTACAGTGTAATAAATAAACAGCAGCAGGCCTATCCCGAGGGTGTTCACATTATAGCTGGTGATTTTTTTTTCTTTTTCCACAATATCTTTATTGAACCTTTTTTTTTTTTAACAAACATGATACAAACAATCAAACACTAACACTAAAGTACTACAAAAAAAAAAAAAAAAATGCACTAAAAACACCAACAACCACCAACAAAATCAAGTCTTCAACAATGCTCCTCTGTTTAGTCTAGACAATCCAATACATAAGTATACTTATTATGTTCACCAGTTTGGAATTTACAAGGTCCACACACATCATTCACCTTCTTCTTCAAGAGTTATGTTTAAATTTTTTACATAATCAATAAAAGGTCTCCATATATTCTCAAACACAATTTCCTTTGATTTCAGTATATATGTTATTCTTTCTAATGGAAGGTTTGTTAACATCTGTCTTAACCACTGAGTCACATCTGGTCTATGAGTCTTTTTCCATAATAGTGCAATACATTTTTTGGCATTAAGCAAACTGAGGTCTATGAATGTTCTTTCACTTTTATTAAAATTATGCTTTTCTGGGTACAGACCCAACAAAAACAGTTTAGGATTCAATATGATTTGTTTTGAGATTATTTTTTCAATTGTTACCCTCACCTCTTCCCAAAACATTCTTATTAATCTACATTCCCATAAACAATGAAATAGGGTTCCTTTACTTTCCATGCATTTTGTGCATGTATCTGGTATATTTTTGTTATATCTATTTAACTCCTCCGGTGTAACATACATCCGCATTAACCATTTGAAATGTATCAATTTAAGGCGTGCATTTATTGATTTGGTTTGAGCTTCTGTACAAGCCAATTCCCATTGTTCCTCTGAAATTTCAGTTTGCAGATCTTCTTACCAGTAGTTTAATCTTTTCAGTGAATTTTCACTTGAAGATAGTGTCAATGAGTTATAAAACTCTGAAATAATACCCTTTCTTTTACTATCTTTCATCATCATTTTTTCCAAGGATGAATAAATAGGTCGAGTGAGAGCTTTATTTTGATTTGATCGAATAAAGTTTCTAAGTTGAAGATATTTAAAAAAATGTGTTCTATTGAGATTAAATTTGATCCTCAGCTCTTCAAAAGACATTATGTTGTCTGCACATGGCAAATATAAATCCTGAATCTTTTGTATCCCTTTTAAATTCCATACTTTAAATACAGCGTCCGCTCTCCCTGGTTTAAAATATTGATTACCCCATATTGGACTAAATTGTGACAATAACTGTGGTTCTTTTAAATAGTTTTTAGCTTCACACCATATTTTGATCATATGCTTTACAAATGGATTTTTAACTTGTTTTTGTAATTTTTTTGCCGAATCTGAGTATATGAATATGGGAAGAGGTAAAGGTAAATTGTATGATTCCATTTCAGTCCAGTGAGGGAGATCATTTGATGAAAAATAATATGTCATAGACCTCAGTTGTGCCGACCAATAATACAACATAAAATTTGGACATTTCAGACCTCCACGATCAAATGGTAAATATAATAAAGACAAACGTAATCTAGCCCTCCTGTTGTTCCATATAAATTCCACTAACTTTTTTTTTATTCTTGAGAATAGATCTAAAGGTGGTGATAAGGGAATGTATTGAAATAAATAAAGTATTTTAGGTAAAATATTACTTTTAAGTATATTGATTCTCCCGATCATCGACATTGGTAGTGACATCCATCTCTGAGTTAACTCATTGATATCTGACATTAAGGCTTCATAGTTGACACTGGCGACTGATTCTAGCTTAGGCATAATTTGGATTCCTAAATATTTAAACTGATTTACAACATTGAATTGATTTACCTCAGGGGCTGGGTAATTTCTCTGGGTCTCATTTAGCATTAATATTGAAGATTTAGTTTTATTTATTTTATATCCTGATATTTCCCCAAAATTCTTTATTAAATTCAACAAGGTTGGAATTGATTTTTTTAGATTCGACATAAACAAAATTATATCATCGGCGTACAGGGAGATTTTATGTTCTGTTGGTCCAACTTTAATTCCATATATTTGTGAATGTAAACGTATCGCTATCGCTAAAGGTTCAATTGCCATAGTAAACAGTAAAGGTGAAAGTGGACAGCCTTGTCGACATCCTCTATTGATTTTTATTGGTTTTGAAATATTGTTATTTGTTAGGATTTCTGCTGTAGCATTATTGTATATTATTTGAACCCATTTTATGAAATTATTTCCAAGTCCAAACCTTTGTAGGACTTCAAAAAGAAAGGGCCATTCAACTCTATCAAAGGCCTTTTCGGCGTCCAATGATAGGAGAGCTGTATCCGGTGCTTCTTTATTAAAATAAATAATATTAAATAGTCTTCTTACATTATGGAAGCCTTGTCTACCCTTTATAAAGCCATTCTGATCTCGATTAATAATATTTGGTAAAATTTCTTGTATTCGTCTTGCTAAAATTTTACAGATTATCTTAAGGTCGGCGTTTAATAGACTTATTGGTCTCATATTTTCACATTTATTAGAGGGCTTACCTGGTTTTGGCAGTAGTATAATTAAGGCATTATTTATGTATGATGGTAAATTATTATTTTGAAATGCTTCTAAAACCATTTCCAAAAAAGGTTTTATTAATTTATTCTTAAATTTTTTATAAAGGTCAACTGGAAGACCATCTGGTCCTGCACTTTTTCCTGATTTCATATTATCAATGGCTAACCCAACTTCTTCTTGACTAATTTTAGACTCCAATATCTCCCTGTTTTCATTTGGTATACACGGTATAGATAGTTCGTTCAAAAACCCATTTAGTTTTGTTAAATCAGGTTCATTTTTGGTATCATATAATTTTTCATAGTAATCTCTAAAGGCTCTATTAATTTCTAAAGGATCTATAACTACCTGTCCATTACTTATAATACTGGTAATTGGTGTTTTAATTTCCAATTGTTTAATCTGCCATGCTAATAATTTTCCTGATTTTTCACCTTGTTCATAAAAAGATTGTTTCAATCTTAGAAGACTCGAGGCAGCTCTATTCGCTGATTTTTTGTCGTATTCAGCTCTCAAAATCAGTAATTCATTCTCCAACCTTGGGTCACTTCCTGCATACACTTTTTCCTGAAGACTTTTTATTTTATGTTCCAATTTAGCTCTCTCCTCTCGAGTCTTCTTAGATTTTGATCCTGTATAACTAATAATATGTCCCCTAATAAAAGCTTTGAAAGCCTCCCACTTTACACATGCTGATGTTTGTGTAGTATTGATGTCAAAGAACTCGTCAATCTGTTTTTCTATATACTTGACAAATTCCTCATCCTGAAGCCATTTATGCTGAAATTGCCATCTACCTGATTCCTTTGTCAATTTTTATCTACATATATTAGACAACAGGGTGCATGATCAGAGATCACGATGTTATCATAAAAGCAGTTTTGAATCTTGGACCTTAATTCTGTGGAAATCAAAAAATAATCAATACGTGAGAATGTCTTGTAGGTACTGGAATAACAAGAATAGGCTTTAACTTGTGGTTTCATTTCTCTCCATATATCTAACAATTTCAATTCTTTCATAAAATGATTAATAGTCATCCTACATCCAATGTGCGTACAATCCAGTCCTGTTGATCTATCCACACCTGGATTCAATGTACAATTAAAATCCCCTGCTATTATATGTTGCCCTGTAAGTGATGATAAGATGAGAAATAAATTAGCAAAGAACTTCTGATCATCTATATTGGGACCATATAAGTTCACAAGATTTATATTTTCTAATAGCAAAGAACCTTGAATATAGCTGGTGATTTTAATCAAGCATGCTTGAAAACTGTGCTGCCTAATTTCACACAGTATGTGAAATGTGCCACTATGGGAAAGAACTGTCTTGACCGGGTGTATTCGAACCTGAAGCATGCTTACAGAGCTGTGCCGTGTCCACATCTTGGCCTGTCAGACCATCTATCATTGCTCCTCATCACAGCATACACCCCGCTCAGGAGAACTGCTAGACCTACTATAAAGAACATCACAACATGGCCTGAGGGAGCTCTTTCTCAGCTGCAGGACTGTTTTTCAAACACTCTATGGGATTTATTCAAGAATGAGGATCTGGAAAGGTACACACAGACTGTATTTCACTACATTACCTTCTGTATCAATCAGGTGACTGTGGAAAAACGCATCAGGGTTTTTTCCTAACCAGAAGCCTTGGATGACAAAAGAAGTCCAGGCACTCCTCAGAGCTCGTGATATAGCCTTCAGGTCAGGGGATACAGATCTGTATAGCACTGCCCGGGCTAATCTGAAGAAAGGCATTAAGGAGGCTAAACAGACCTATAAGAAGAAAGTCAAGGACCATTTTTCTGATAATGATTCGAGACGAGTATGGCAAGGCTTTAACCATATCACAAACTATAAGGGCAGCAGCATTATTTCCAGTGACATCAGCGCCTCACTGGCAGAAGAACTGAACTGCTTTTTAGTACGGTTTGAGGCAAATACACCTCGCCCGGACCCACAGATGTTATTGAATGCCAGCTCTGATGTGCTTATCCTGCAGGATCATGAGGTGAGACAGACACTGAGAGCAGTTCACCCGAGAAAGGCTACTGGTCCCGATGGAGTGCCAGGAAAGGTGCTCAGAGCATGTGCAGATCAGCTATGCTCTGTTTTGACTGACATTTTTAACTTGTCTCTCAAGGCAGCCGTTGTTCCACAGTGTTTAAAATCTGCAGTTATTATTCCTGTACCAAAAAAACATACTATTAGCAGTCTGAATGACTATCGACCAGTAGCATTAACACCCATTGTTATGAAGTGCTTTGAGAAAATGGTATTGAAACATCTCTTGCCTAGTCTCCCCCCAGACTTTGATCGGTACCAGTTTGCCTACAGGTGGGGCAGATCCACTGAAGATGCTATTGCAATAGCTCTCCACTCGGCACTCAGCCATTTAGAAGACAAGGGGAGCTATGTAAGAATGTTGTTTGTTGACTATAGCTCGGCATTTAATACAATTATTCCCAACATTCTCATCACCAAATTGCTTCAGCTTGGTCTGCCTACTCACACTTGCAGCTGGATTAAGGACTTCCTAACAAACAGAACACAGACTGTTAGACTCGGACCCCTTTCCTCCTCTACAGTCATGCTTAACACAGGCTCGCCACAGGGCTGTGTGTTGAGCCCCACTTTGTATTCATTGTACACATATGACTGCATACCTATTCATCCCACAAACATTATAGTGAAGTTTGCAGATGACACAACAGTAGTGGGGCTCATATCAGGAGGAGATGAGTCCGCATACAGAGATGAGGTCCAGAAACTGGTGAGATGGTGCTCAGATAATAGTCTGCTACTGAATACAAAAAAACAAAAGAACTCATTATTCTATCACTGGACGCCGAAAAGGCCTTTGATAGAGTTGAATGGCCCTTTCTTTTTGAAGTCCTACAAAGGTTTGGACTTGGAAATAATTTCATAAAATGGGTTCAAATAATATACAATAATGCTACAGCAGAAATCCTAACAAATAACAATATTTCAAAACCAATAAAAATCAATAGAGGATGTCGACAAGGCTGTCCACTTTCACCTTTACTGTTTACTATGGCAATTGAACCTTTAGCGATAGCGATACGTTTACATTCACAAATATATGGAATTAAAGTTGGACCAACAGAACATAAAATCTCCCTGTACGCCGATGACATAATTTTGTTTATGTCGAATCTAAAAAAATCAATTCCAACCTTGTTGAATTTAATAAAGAATTTGGGGGAAATATCAGGATATAAAATAAATAAAACTAAATCTTCAATATTAATGCTAAATGAGACCCAGAGAAATTACCCAGCCCCTGAGGTAAATCAATTCAATGTTGTAAATCAGTTTAAATATTTAGGAATCCAAATTGTGCCTAAGCTAGAATCAGTCGCCAGTGTCAACTATGAAGCCTTCATGTCAGATATCAATGAGTTAACTCAGAGATGGATGTCACTACCAATGTCGATGATCGGGAGAATCAATATACTTAAAAGTAATATTTTACCTAAAATACTTTATTTATTTCAATACATTCCCTTATCACCACCTTTAGATTTATTCTCAAGAATAAAAAAAAAGTTAGTGGAATTTATATGGAACAACAGGAGGGCTAGATTACGTCTGTCTTTATTATATTTACCATTTGATCGTGGAGGTCTGAAATGTCCAAATTTTATGTTGTATTATTGGTCGGCACAACTGAGGTCTATGACATATTATTTTTCATCAAATGATCTCCCTCACTGGACTGAAATGGAATCATACAATTTACCTTTACCTCTTCCCATATTCATATACTCAGATTCGGCAAAAAAATTACAAAAACAAGTTAAAAATCCATTTGTAAAGCATATGATCAAAATATGGTGTGAAGCTAAAAACTATTTAAAAGAACCACAGCTATTGTCACAATTTAGTCCAATATGGGGTAATCAATATTTTAAACCAGGGAGAGCGGACGCTGTATTTAAAGTATGGAATTTAAAAGGGATACAAAAGATTCAGGATTTATATTTGCCATGTGCAGATAACATAATGTCTTTTGAAGAGCTGAGGATCAAATTTAATCTCAATAGAACACATTTTTTTAAATATCTTCAACTTAGAAACTTTATTCGATCAAATCAAAATAAAGCTCTCACTCGACCTATTTATTCATCCTTGGAAAAAATGATGATGAAAGATAGTAAAAGAAAGGGTATTATTTCAGAGTTTTATAACTCATTGACACTATCTTCAAGTGAAAATTCACTGAAAAGATTAAACTACTGGAAAGAAGATCTGCAAACTGAAATTTCAGAGGAACAATGGGAATTGGCTTGTACAGAAGCTCAAACCAAATCAATAAATGTACGCCTTAAATTGATACATTTCAAATGGTTAATGCGGATGTATGTTACACCAGAGGAGTTAAATAAATATAACAAAAATATACCAGATACATGCACAAAATGCATGGAAAGTAAAGGAACTCTATTTCATTGTGTATGGGAATGTAGATTAATAAGAATGTTTTGGGAAGAGGTGAGGGTAACAATTGAAAAAATAATCTCAAAACAAATCATATTGAATCCTAAATTGTTTTTGTTGGGTCTGTACCCAGAAAAGCATAATTTTAATAAAAGTGAAAGAACATTCATAGACCTCAGTTTGCTTAATGCCAAAAAATGTATTGCACTATTATGGAAAAAGGCTCATAGACCAGATGTGACTCAGTGGTTAAGACAGATGTTAACAAACCTTCCATTAGAAAGAATAATATATATACTGAAATCAAAGGAAATTGTGTTTGAGAATATATGGAGACCTTTTATTGATTATGTAAAAAATTTAAACATAACTTTTGAAGAAGAAGGTGAATGATGTGTGTGGACCTTGTAAATTCCAAACTGGTGAACATAATATGTATACTTATGTATTGGATTGTCTAGACTGTACAGAGGAGCATTGTTGAAGATTTGATTTTGCTGGTGGTTGTTGGTGTTTTTAGTGCATCTTTTTTTTTTTTTTGTAGTACTTTAGTGTTAGTGTTTGATTGTTTGTATCATGTTTGTTAAAAAAAAAAAAAGGTTCAATAAAGATATTGTGGAAAAAAAAAAAAAAAAAGAAGCACCGGATACAGCTCTCCTATCACTGGACGCCGAAAAGGCCTTTGATAGAGTTGAATGGCCCTTTCTTTTTGAAGTCCTACAAAGGTTTGGACTTGGAAATAATTTCATAAAATGGGTTCAAATAATATACAATAATGCTACAGCAGAAATCCTAACAAATAACAATATTTCAAAACCAATAAAAATCAATAGAGGATGTCGACAAGGCTGTCCACTTTCACCTTTACTGTTTACTATGGCAATTGAACCTTTAGCAATAGCGATACGTTTACATTCACAAATATATGGAATTAAAGTTGGACCAACAGAACATAAAATCTCCCTGTACGCCCATGACATAATTTTGTTTATGTCGAATCTAAAAAAATCAATTCCAACCTTGTTGAATTTAATAAAGAATTTTGGGGAAATATCAGGATATAAAATAAATAAAACTAAATCTTCAATATTAATGCTAAATGAGACCCAGAGAAATTACCCAGCCCCTGAGGTAAATCAATTCAATGTTGTAAATCAGTTTAAATATTTAGGAATCCAAATTGTGCCTAAGCTAGAATCAGTCGCCAGTGTCAACTATGAAGCCTTAATGACAGATATCAATGAGTTAATTCAGAGATGGATGTCACTACCAATGTCGATGATCGGGAGAATCAATATACTTAAAAGTAATATTTTACCTAAAATACTTTATTTATTTCAATACATTCCCTTATCACCACCTTTAGATTTATTCTCAAGAATAAAAAAAAAGTTAGTGGAATTTATATGGAACAACAGGAGGGCTAGATTACGTCTGTCTTTATTATATTTACCATTTGATCGTGGAGGTCTGAAATGTCCAAATTTTATGTTGTATTATTGGTCGGCACAACTGAGGTCTATGACATATTATTTTTCATCAAATGATCTCCCTCACTGGACTGAAATGGAATCATACAATTTACCTTTACCTCTTCCCATATTCATATACTCAGATTCGGCAAAAAAATTACAAAAACAAGTTAAAAATCCATTTGTAAAGCATATGATCAAAATATGGTGTGAAGCTAAAAACTATTTAAAAGAACCACAGCTATTGTCACAATTTAGTCCAATATGGGGTAATCAATATTTTAAACCAGGGAGAGCGGACGCTGTATTTAAAGTATGGAATTTAAAAGGGATACAAAAGATTCAGGATTTATATTTGCCATGTGCAGATAACATAATGTCTTTTGAAGAGCTGAGGATCAAATTTAATCTCAATAGAACACATTTTTTTAAATATCTTCAACTTAGAAACTTTATTCGATCAAATCAAAATAAAGCTCTCACTCGACCTATTTATTCATCCTTGGAAAAAATGATGATGAAAGATAGTAAAAGAAAGGGTATTATTTCAGAGTTTTATAACTCATTGACACTATCTTCAAGTGAAAATTCACTGAAAAGATTAAACTACTGGAAAGAAGATCTGCAAACTGAAATTTCAGAGGAACAATGGGAATTGGCTTGTACAGAAGCTCAAACCAAATCAATAAATGTACGCCTTAAATTGATACATTTCAAATGGTTAATGCGGATGTATGTTACACCGGAGGAGTTAAATAGATATAACAAAAATATACCAGATACATGCACAAAATGCATGGAAAGTAAAGGAACCCTATTTCATTGTGTATGGGAATGTAGATTAATAAGAATGTTTTGGGAAGAGGTGAGGGTAACAATTGAAAAAATAATCTCAAAACAAATCATATTGAATCCTAAATTGTTTTTGTTGGGTCTGTACCCAGAAAAGCATAATTTTTAATAAAAGTGAAAGAACATTCATAGACCTCAGTTTGCTTAATGCCAAAAAATGTATTGCACTATTATGGAAAAAGACTCATAGACCAGATGTGACTCAGTGGTTAAGACAGATGTTAACAAACCTTCCATTAGAAAGAATTACATATATACTGAAATCAAAGGAAATTGTGTTTGAGAATATATGGAGACCTTTTATTGATTATGTAAAAAATTTAAACATAACTCTTGAAGAAGAAGGTGAATGATGTGTGTGGACCTTGTAAATTCCAAACTGGTGAACATAATATGTATACTTATGTGTTGGATTGTCTAGACTAAACAGAGGAGCATTGTTGAAGATTTGATTTTGTTGGTGGTTGTTGGTGTTTTTAGTGCATTTTTTTTTGTAGTACTTTAGTGTTAATGTTTGATTGTTTGTATCATGTTTGTTAAAAAAAAAGGTTCAATAAAGATATTGTGGAAAAAAAAAAGAACTCATTATTGATTTTAGGAAGCATAGCAGTGAACCGCCTCCTCTATATATAGGCAAGGAGCGTGTGGAGAGGGTGGTGGCTTTTAAGTTTTTGGGTGTTCATATTTCTCACAACCTTACCTGGGCAGTTAACACCATAGCTACGATAAAAAAGGCTCAACAACATCTACACTTTCTGAGGCTCCTCAAGAAGAATGGCCTGAATGTGCAGTTGCTGGTTTTATTTTATCGCTCTGCTATTGAGAGCATTCTGTCATATGGCATCACGGTTTGGTATGAGGGCTGTTCAGTTGCAGACGGCAAAGCCTTTCAGAGAGTGATTGAGACTGCGCAAAAAATCACTGGCTGTTCTCTCCCTTCTCTGGAAGAGATTTCCAGGTCTCGATACCTCAACAGAGCTACTGCCATCATTAAAGACTGTGCTCATCCAGGCCATGATTTCTTTCCCTTGCTCCCCTCGGGAAAGCGGTACAGATCCCATAAAACCCGGACTACCAGGTTTAATCATAGCTTTTTCCCAGCAGCAGTACGTATTTTGAACGGATTTATGTAACACGCACAGACTGCTGATATTTTTTGTTATTTTAGGTTATTTTGTAGCAACAACCCTGTGTGCATAAGCTGGTCTTTTGTATTTATCGCTCAGTATGTTTTTCATTATTGCTACATACATATTGTATTCAACTTTTAGGCAATTTTGTTTCAAGCATTATTTATTGTTGTAATTATAAGAATGTTAAATGCATGAGTGAACTGTGAGTGTGATAGTTTGTTTATAGTTTGTTTTTAGGGAGCAGCATCTCAATTTCGTTGCATTGTTCATTAACAATGGAATGACAATAAAGGCACTTTGATCTTTTATCGTTGACTTTGATCGACCAGTTGCCCTCACATCTCATGTAATGAAAGTCCTGGAGAGACTGGTCTTACCCCATCTGAGGCCGCAGGTGAAGACATGGCTGGACCCTCTGCAGCTTGCATAACAGCCCCATTTAAGAGTTGAAGACGCTGTCATCTACCTGCTGCAATGAGCCTATTTGCACCTGGATGGCGGAGGAGACACTGTGAGAATCAGATTCTTTGATTTCTCCAGTGCCTTCAACACCATCCAGCCACTGCTGCTGGGTGAGAAGCTGCGAGTGATGGGGTCAACAGCTTTGTGATCTACTGGATTACTGACTACCTGACAAGCAGACCACAGTTTGTTTGGCTGGGCAGTGTCTTGTCTGATGTGGTGGTTAGTGATACAGGAGCTCCACAGGGGACTGTGCTTTCTTCTTTTCTCTTCACCTTATACACCACTGACTTTCAGTACAACACTGAGTCATGCCACCAGCAAAAATTCTCTGATGACTCAGCTGTTGTTGGGTGTATAAGAGGGGGAGAGGAGGGGGAGTACAGGGCACTCGTAGAATGATTTGTGAAGTGGCTGGAACAGAATCACCTGAGGCCGAATGTCAGCAAGACCAGGGAGATGGTGACTGACTTCAGGAAGAAGAGGACACCTTCTCAGCCATTGCACATTAGGGGGAGGATGTGGGGTGGTTGAGAACTACAAATATCTGGGTGTCAGGATTAGCAACGGACTGGACTGGAAATCTAACACCAGTGCTGTGTACAAGAAGGGGATGAGCAGACTCTACTTTCTGAGGAAGCTGAGATCCTTCAACGTGTGCAACAGAATGCTGGAGCTTTTCTACCAGGCCGTTGTCGTCAGCGCCATCTTCTTTGCTGCTGTCTGTTGGGGTAGCAGTATCAGAGCCAGCAACGCCAACAGACTTGACAAGTTTATCAAGAAGGCTGGCTCTGTGATTGGTCTCTGGTTGGAGACCTTTGAGACTGTAGTGGAGAGGAGGACACTGAACAAACTGCGATCCATCATGGACAATCCTGATCACCCCCTCCACCACACACTGGACAGACAGCGGAGCACTTTCTCCAGCAGACTGCTACAGCTTCGCTGCCGAACGGTTAGGTACAGGAAATTTTTCCTGTCACATGCCATTTCACTGTGCAGTAACTCACTATGATGTTGAATTCTGGTCATAACTATGCTGCCATACTGCACCTTGCAGTCTAATTGGTGCCTCATATTTCACCCTGCACCTGATAGTCCTGCATTGTACAGCGGGTATGATTCATGTACCTATATGGGTCACCATCTATTCATCTATGATGTATATAATTTTTAGCAGCTTTACTTTCCATGGGTAATTCCTTTGTCTATTATGCTGTGTGTGTTTCTGTCATTTTGGTTGTCTACTGTCATGCTGCTGTTACACTGTAATTTCCCAGTTTGGGATCAATAAAGTGCATCCATCTATCTATGATGTCATCAATGGCACCTGGAAAACAAGCATAGTAGTGTCCAAAAGCTGAAAATTTTATTGTTATATTGAGTTTACTTTATAGTCCACTACATCTGAATTCACTAAATAGTGAGTAGAGAGGTAGGGAATGACTGGACATTTCTGACACAGCTTTAGTTTTTAACAAATGATTACATCACACTTTTGTACATTCTGTGGAACACACCTTAGATTTTAAATGCTGTTGATAAACAGTACAAAATCTTGAAGTCTAGAGCTGATTGCAACCTGATGATCACTGTTTACAGCCATTATTATTATTAATATTATTATTGTTGTTATTATAGCTGTCTTCAGTCAGTTTAAATTAAGTACAGCGTCCTCTTTTATGGTAGTTACAGTCTTAAATCTCTTGTGGATCAGTGATTACTGAGCGAGAAGGAATTAGGCCAGCAAGAGTATCAGTGACACAACCTTAAAACAGAGCTTTGAGTGGCTCGGTAATTAGGTCATTGGTGGCGAGTGGTAAACATACACCTGCTTAAAGGTCAAAAATTGTGCAGCGAAGGTGTCAGCCTCACACTTAGCTGACCTATTGGATCACAGATTGGATTTTAATTTTTGATAACACCCTGGTCTAATAATAGCCAATGACTATAATTATTTAATTTGCAATGGGTGAAATGTGAATATTCAAAGATAATTTCTGAGTTTAATTCTTTTTGTATGATTTAACAATGAAAAAAGTAGATTTAAATGAAAAAGGCAATAATGATAGAGGCAAAATTGAATAATCCAAGAATACTGAGAGTTAAAGTAAAATTTCCATCCTGTAGAAAAATAGACTTGATAACTTGTTTGTTTACATCATGTCTTTAAATTGGGTATATTTTTAATATATTTTTGAAGTCTGTCTCAGGATTTGAGATTAGCAATTTGATTTTGATTATAAACTATTGTCAAAATGTAATTTTTTTTATTTGTTAAATTTTAAACATTTTGTCATTAGATTCTGGGCCACCTCCCTTCACTTACATAATCCTTTTATTTTTCATTATGGTTGCACTTGTGTATTTGTATAGGATTGTTGTTCCTATTTGACAAATGGCCATGCATTTCTGATCATTTATGCACTGCAGCAACAGCCAACAAATCTCACTTCTGAGAGTAATGCAACAAAAGAGTGATTATTTGGGGGAGAAGCCAGCAAAGTTTTGTTGGCTCAGCCCGCCAAGACATTGCCAGTGTGTTTGCCAAGACTGTGTGAATCTCTATAATTCTATGTAAGGAATTCTTCCAAAAATTAATTCCTTCATTTTGTCAGTTGATCTGAGTGATGAATTCTATAAACTGCCTCAGAGGTTCATGAATTGAGATAATTAGGTTATAGCAAATATACTTTGTCTACTATTTCACAATTAAATTTGTTCAATACTGTATTAAGTCTGAACTCTTTTCATCTAACATTCACAGCCATTGTGTTTTCAGATACCAAGCTGAAGTTAAACAGAGTTTTCACAATCTGTCAAAATACTGAAACTCTTCAGAAAGTCATTGAGAAGTACCACTATGAAAAAAAGTCCCACTGGTTTATGCAAATTCGATTACATAAAGTATTATTGTCAGTGACCTCTGCAATGATTTATACAGAATTCCAGGCAATTAGCAATATGCAAGCTAATGTAAAACCTACAATACCATTTAGGGTGATTTTATTTTATTGTAATATTCACTGCAGTTATGCAGTTTATCTGACCAGAAATTTTCCAGTAGTTCACTTCACTTAATGACATGTAATATTTTCACAAAGTTGTGCCTTACTAAACAGTATCTATCACTGCACTTTAGTCTTTTACATTTGGTCATACTTTTCAAATGTCTTTTGATTTAATTACCTCCGCCAGGCCGCAGGCCAGGAGGTTATGTTTTTGCCGGGGTTTGTCTGTTTGTCTGTCTGTCTGTCTGTTGGTTAGCAAGATAACTCAAAAAGTTTTGGACGGATTTCGATGAAACTTTTCAGGCGTTGTTGGAAATGGTACAAGGAAGAACTGATTAAATTTTGGGGATGATCTGGATCACTGTCTGGATCCAGGAATTTTTTAAAGGATTCTTTAACATTGTGAGATAGGGCCCGGAGGTAATGTGTAGTTCAGTGCTTCCGCCAGCAGGAAGCACTGAAATGCAGCAACTCAGGCAAGTGCTATCCCCAGATGCTATTGAAGCTCGTCGAGCTTGTGACAGAGCCGCTAAAATGCAGCATAGACTGAATGAGAGCCCACAGGCTGCCGCTTCTCGCCGTGCTAAAGACAGAGACAGTACACGGCAGCATAGACAGGATGAGGGGCTATCCCCAGATACTATTGAAGCTCGTCGAGCTTAGTTTTATTTTATTGATTTTTTCTTATTACCTCCACCAGGAGGTTATGGGGTTTTTTTTAAAAAGAAGATTGGAGTTAATATTGTTCTATTCTACACTACGTATATGTACATATTTTTAATTTCCTGGAAAGAAACGAAGTTAGAAAAATTATGTTAATGGTAGCTTTTCAATATCCAGAACTTATTATTAGGAATAAATTTCATGAATGTGTTTTCCAACTAAAGACTTGTACATGTTGTATCTCTTGTTAAACTAAATAAATTGTATTTGTGTAGTTCAAATAACATTTTTTTTGTTTTCTTGACCAATCATATGACATACAGAAACACATGATACAGGGAAAGAACAATAACAAAATTAGTGTAGAATATTTATGGTATAAATCACAATACTGGGGGGGACTGTTGCTCTTGGCGGAGGTCTGCGCGCTCCGAGTGCTTTTCTAGTTCTGTTTGTATTGTGTGAGTTTTTTTTTTTTTTTTTTTGAAGAAGAAGAGCTATGATATACATGCAGGAGTACTCTGTGTACATGCATGCATCAAAATATTCAAATAGCGTAATCCAGGACACAAAATTACAATTTTTTTACAGTTGTCACAAAAATGTGATTAATATAGTTTTATTTCACACAAATGTCATCCATATGCTTTTGGACATGTCCTTGTTTATATGATTTAATTGTTTTTATCTTGTATTATATTACATGCCTGTAGTTGAAAAATGAATATATATACGTATATATGATCATGTAACTTTACTCCAATGCCAGGGTAAGTTGTTATTGTGACGGGTAAGTTGGATTCATAAGACAAAGTGCTTCTTTCTATAGTTTTTATTCAAAGTGTAAACAAAACACTTATAATTTTGCAAATTGCTATATATCTGTAATAAAACATGAATGCAGTGTGTCAGTTCATACAGATAAAGATGGCATACCACTTACTAAATATGGCCTGGAATCAAAACATTTGTGGAAAACAGAGGGAAAGGTGCACCAACTCATGGTGGAATTTTGAAGCCATTCCTTACTGAGATAGGCTATATCTAACAAATACAATTCTTAAACATGTATTGTGATTTTTTTTTTCGGTAAATATATTTTTCATAAGTAGTTACACTGTAATAACATGGTCCTGGTCTCTGTAACAACTTGCTCCATCATTGTCATTTAGTTTTGACACCACCAGGAAGGAACCCTGTACTACCTAGCGTGAAAATAGACACTCGGTCATGTGGCCCAATAAGTCTAGTTTCAGGAGTAAAACATATTTGCACAAGATCAATATGGTCTGAAAACTATAAAGTGTCAGAATCTGGGCATGGTCCCCATGCTTTAAATTTATTTTTTGCTATTCTTTGTGTTTAGTATTATTGTTATCCTGGCTAGCTTTGCATTATTTATCCCTGCTGTGTCTGTAGTTCTGATTTTCATTATCTGATTATTTTCCCTGCCTCAGCTCAGTTTGGTTATTGTGTTTATTTTCATTGTCATGTCTCTTATGTTCCATAGGATTTGTCCCTGGCTTTTTCTTAGTTGATTATTATCATCATTATTATTATTATTTATCATTTATCATCTTCCGGTGCTGCACTTCCGGTGCTGCACTTGTAATGCTTGATATGAGCCGAGAATTTTAAGCAAAACCATCAAAATAAGGACTTCTGTTGGCTACCAACAAACGTGGGGAATACCCTTACGACCCAGTGCTGACCTGATGAAGGTTCTGGCAGATCTGGCTCCGTTTCGCCCCGTTTCCGACCTCTAAAGGCTCGCCTCTGATGCTAACCCAGATGCTAACCCAGAGTAACTGCAGCAGTGAGAAGGTATTCTTTACATCTGGCCATCTGGAGCCGAGGAGAGAAGGATTTAAAAGGAGGACGAACCAACCGAGGCGGCGATTGGGAGCTCGGGCGCGGCGTTGGTGAGAGACGGGGGCCACCTGGATCCAGCAGGACAGTGGCCTGAACCGGTGCCCAATTGCGAGGCCCAGCCGAGGAACTACCAGACTGACGGCGGTCGGTGACGGGGCCTAGAGGGGGCCTAGAGGAGAAGCCACCCAGCCGGACGACAGCGAGCGACGGTGATCGGCCACCGATCGGCGGAGGTGATCGGTGGATTAGAGCTGCGCCGGCGGAGTGCGACATAACTGACGGGGACAGGGCCCAGCGGAGGAGCCGCCTAGCCAGACGGCGACGAGTGGCTGTGATCGGTGGATTCCGGCTGCGCCGGCGATGCACGACATAACTGGCCAGGTAGACGGAGGCAGGCGCCGGCGATAGATGGCGGTGATCTGCGGAGCTGAGCAGCGTCACTCGGCGGAGAAGCTGCGCAGGAGCGGCGGGTCCAGTAGCGACCGAGCTAGTTGAGGCCAAGCCGGATTCTCTGCTTATTTCTATCCACAAGTCAGTAAAATGCCACCCAAAAAAGAGGAAATGGAAGAAATTAAAAAAACTCTGAACTTTGTGTTAGAAGAATTGGCCAAAGTGACTAGCCAGCAGGACAAAATATTAGACCTAATACAGGAGGTACAAGCCCTACATTCAATAATAAAAGAAAAAGACAAAAAAATTATGGACCTGGAGCAACACGGGCGTCTTTTGGAGCAACGCGTCGAGGATCTTGAACAAGGTTCTCGCATTGATGACATAGTTATAAGTGGACTAGACATCAGATATCAGTCGTACGCCCATGCCGCTACAGGACTGAGTGGTGAACATGCTTCCATAAGTGAATCAATGTCCTTAGAAAACCAAGTGCTTCAGTTCCTTAATGATAAAGACATTAAGGTAGAAGCCAATGCGATCTCAGCCTGTTATGCTTTACCGAAGAAAGATAACAAAACAAAGAAATCAATTGTGATGCGCTTTGTGAACAGGAGGGTGAAAAATGACATACTGAGGCAGGCCAAAAAACTAAAGGAAACTCAAGTTTACCTAAATGAACACCTGACAAAAAAAAAACGCTGAATTAGCACGGCAGGCACGGATGCTAAAGAAACATAATAAGATACAGACAACCTGGACAAGAAATTGTAGAATTTGGATTAAACTAAATGGAACACCTGAGCAAGCAAAAAGTATAATGATCAGAGATGCTACTGACTTAGATAAATACAGATGAACACTGACTATGAAACACAGAGTGAGGAAACTCAAACTCTAAAAATATGCCACTATGCTGAACATAAACCACAAGAGATGGAGAATGATATTGATCCTGATAACCACTTTTTCAATAATATTCATAACCACTGTGAATATTACACTGAAAAGCAATTCAAAAGTCAAGTGCAATTAGATGGTAAACTGTCAATAATACACTTCAATAGCAGAAGTCTTAACAAAAACTTCTCACAGATTCAGGACTATTTAAAACAGCTAAACAGAAAATTCACAGCTATAGCAGTCTCTGAAGCCTGGCTTAATGCAGACCAGGCTCCCCTGATGGCAATAGAGGGATATCAGATGTTTAACATTAACAGATCTCAAAAAAAGGGTGGTGGTGTTGCACTGTATATTGATGACCTATATAGATGTAAGCTTGTAAATGAAATGTCCTCAGCACTACCAGGGCTTCTGGAATGTGTTACTGTTGAGATTGACCTAGACAAAACAAAAAATCTAATCATAAGCTGCATATACAGAACGCCGGGAACTTGCATTGAGACATTCAGAGATAAATTAGTCGAGCTGTACAATAATATTACTAGTAAGAAAATGGTAGCAATTTGTGGAGATTTCAATATTGATCTACTTAATCCACATCAACAAAATGTAGTTACAGAGTTCATGAACTCTATGTACAGCATGAGTCTATATCCCACAATAACACATCCCAGTAGAACCACAGCTCACTCTGCTACACTTATTGACAACCTGTTTGTCAATGTTCTCGACAAGAAAATAAAAAGTGGATTATTGATAAATGATATAAGCGACCACTTGCCAATCTTTGCACTTATCCATGGCCACACGGGGCCCAACCCAGAAAAAATCTCAAAATCGTTCAGACACAAATCACCAAACGCAATCAGTTCTTTTAAAGAGGACTTGCTGAAGCAAGACTGGACAGAAGTCTATGTATCAGATGTAAATGAAGCCTATGACACATTTACAAACATTGTAACCACTCTTTATGAAAAAAACTGCCCATTAGTTAAAAAAAAGCTTAAACACAAATTTACTGACAAACCATGGCTAACCAAAGGACTACAAAAGGCGTGTAAAAAGAAAAATTTATTATATAAAGGTTTCATAAAGAAAAGGACAAAAGAAGCAGAGCAGCGGTATAAAACATACAAAAATAAGTTAACATATACTGTATAATAAGATGTAGTAAAAGAGACTATTACAGTAAAGAACTGGAAAAAAACAAAGACAATATTAAAAATACATGGACAATAATCAACAGTATCCTTGGAAATAAAAGCAGAAATACCAGCTACCCAACTAACATTCCAAAAAATAATAAATCGACTCCGAATGTGAATATAGCTTCACCTGCAGATGAATTTAATAATTTTATTGTTAACATTGGACCTAAACTGGCCCGAGAAATACCCACTACGGTGCCAACAGGTGATTCAATATGCAATAACACTGCTGTAAAAGACACCATCTTCATAAAGAACACAGACGAAAGAGAGGTCATTGAAATTGTTAAATCGTTCACAAGTAAAACATCTACTGACTGCGATGGTATTGATATGCTACTAGTCAAAACTGTTATCGAATGCATAGTGAAACCACTGACGTATATCTGTAACCTGTCTCTCCAATCAGGTATATTTCCCAATGCAATGAAAATAGCTAAAGTAATTCCGATTTACAAGACAGGCGACAGAGGGGAACTCTCCAACTACAGACCAATTTCACTATTACCGCAATTTTCCAAGATACTTGAAAAAATATTCTATGAGAGAATTGACAACTTCATACTGAAGAATGATTTATTGTGTGAGCAGCAATATGGGTTCAGACACAAAAGGACAACAGCATATGCCTTAATGGAATTTACAGAAAAAATATCAACAGCCATTGAAAATAAAGAGTATTCAGTTGGAGTATTCCTGGATCTTAAAAAAGCATTTGATACAGTAGATCACAATCTATTATTAAAGAAACTACAAAATTGTGGTATCAGAGGGGTAGCACTGTCCTGGTTAAGAAGTTACTTAAAGAATAGATATCAGTTTGTATGTGTTAACAACAAAAACTCAGAGCTACTGAAGGTCACCTGTGGTGTCCCACAGGGTTCAGTTTTGGGACCATTATTATTCAATATGTATATAAATGATATATGTAAAGTTTCAGAAAAAATGGACTTAATATTGTTTGCTGATGACACTAACCTGCTATGCAGTGGAAACAATTTGGAACAACTTCTGGATACACTCGGAAAGGAATTAGGAAAGCTGAAACTGTGGTTTGATTCAAACAAATTAACGCTCAATTTAAGCAAGACAAAATTTATAGTCTTTAACAACCATCACAACTACCCAGTACCCAAACTCAGTGTAAATGGTGTAGAGATTGAAAGGGTATCCAAAACTAAATTCCTTGGAGTAATAATTGATAACAAACTGTGTTGGAAGCCACATATTAATTATATAAAAGGTAAAGTATCCAAATCAATTGCAATATTACACAGAGTGAAAAATTTGCTGAATCAACCCACACTATACACCTTGTATCATTCATTAATACTCCCATACATGACATATTGTAATGAAGTATGGGGAAATACATATAAAACAAACATATATCCACTCTTTATGCTTCAAAAGAGAGCTATTAGAATAATCAACAAAGCAGCTTACAGGGAACCAACAAACCCACTTTTTCTTAAACAAAAAACTCTCAAGTTGAAAGATCTGATCGACTTTAAAACCGCAATAATAATGTTCAAAGTGAAGAATCTATCACTGCCCGCAAATATCCAAAAGTTGTTCCAAACAAGGGAGAAACGATATCACTTCAGAGGAACATGTATATTTCAAAAGCCTACAGTGAGAACAACTACCAAGCAACACTGTATTTCAGTGCAAGGTGTCAGATTATGGAACGATTTTGGACCTGAATTAAAATCATGTACAAAGCTTGGACAATTTAAACAAAAACTAAAGGAAGAAATACTCCAAACATATTTACAAGACGACATGTAAACTCACATAAGGATTGACATTTCCAGCCTGTGTTGTGTTATAGCTTAGTTTTTCTTTTTTCTCTGTGACACTATGTCTTAGATTTGTTTTTGAATAGTAACCGCTTAACTTAGACTAGCTCAGTTTTCTTTTCTCTCAGTCATATTTTGTCTTAGCCTTGTTTTAAATTGTAATCGCTCTTGTCTTGTTTTCTCCTTTTTCTCCTTTGAATTCTTGGATGGAATATGGGTGGGCAATATAAGCTGCGGCTTCAGCCATCACCCATTTCGGATAACTCACGTGGAATTGTATAGTAGAAGGAGTCTTTGTCTAATTTGACCTTGTTGTTATATTATACAGTTTCTTTTAACCTGTAATGTACTATCCGAAAATAAATAAATTCATTCATTCATTCATTCATTCATTCATTGTCGTGTATTCCCTGGTCCTGTGTTCATGTCTCTTGTGTACCTTCCGTTCCTGTTTACCTTTTGTCTTAGTCCCTCATGTTTTCTGTACCTGTTGCCATGCCCTGCTGCCTCTGATTGCCCCTGATTGTTCCCACCTGCTCTGCGTTGTCTTAATTGCCCCCTTGTCTATTTATGTCAGTGTGAGTCTTTGTCCAGTGCAGTGTCCTTAACGTTCATGTCGGCGTGTTACCCATGCTTTTTGTCAAGTCAAGTTTCCTGGAACCTTGTATCTGAGCCTCACTGTTTTTGCTTTTGTTTCAGCCCACGAGCTGTATTATGTTCTGTTCTGCACAAATAAACTAATCTACTACTATTACTACAAATAAATATACATGCAATTTGCCTTGCACTTGGGACCTCCTCACTCACAATCATAACATAAAGAAGACAACAGATTATCAAAAAAATTACTCAGAGGACTCGTAATTCATTTACCTGTCCTCTCTTGTGCACCGGGAAAGTATAGAGTGTATTGCGCATGCACTGAGTCTAAAATTAGACAGGTCTGGCACGCACAACATGGTGGTGGGGGGGGGGACCTGCCCCAGCTTACCCTAACTTGTCCTGTTTTTGTTACAGGGGCATGATTTATTACAGGGGTCACCAACTAAAACTGCAAGAAGTTCGATAAGTCAGTCCTCCTTTAAATATAGGGTTGGGGATCCTTTAGGCACCACGATTTAATTACGGTTCAGGGTTTCTGATTTGATTCTGAAGTGATTCTCAATGCCGTTTTTGCTTTGTTTTCGGGATTTTTTTCCTCCAACTACAGACGTGGACAAAATTGTTGGTACCCCTCTGTTAATGAAAGAAAAACCCACAATGGTCACAGAAATAACTTGAATCTGACAGAAGTGGTAATAAATAAAAAGTCTATGAAAATTAACCAATGAAAATCAGACAATGCTTTTGAATTGTGGTTCAACGGAATTATTTTAAAAAACAAACTCATGAAACAGGCTTGGACAAAAATGATGGTACCCTTAACTTAATATTTTGTTGCACAACCTTTTGAGGCAATCACTGCAATCAAACGATTTCTGTAACTGTCAATGAGACTTCTGCACCTCTCAGCGGGTATTTTGGCCCACTTCTCATGAGCAAACTGTTCCAGTTCTCTCAGGTTTGAAGGGTGCCTTCTCCAGACGGCATGTTTCAGCTCCTTCCACAGATGTTCAATAGGATTTAGATCAGGGCTCATAGAAGACCACTTTAGAATAGTCCAATGTTTCGCTGTTAGCCATTCTTGGGTGTTTTTAGCTGTGTGTTTTGGGTCATTATGCTGTTGCAAGACCCATGACCTGTGACTGACACCAAGCTGTCTGACACTGGGCAGCACATTTATCTCTAGAATACCTTGATAGTCTTGAGATTTCATTGTACCCTGCACAGATTCAAGACACCCTGTGCCAGATGCAGCAAAGCAGCCCCAGAACATAACAGAACCTCCTCCATGTTTCACAGTAGGGACAGTGTTCTTTTCTTGGTATGCTTCATTTTTGCGTCTGTGAACATAGAGCTGATGTGCCTTGCCAAAAAGTTGCAGTTTTGTCTCGTCTGTCCATAGGACATTCTCCCAGAAGCTTTGTGGCTTGTCAACATGCAGTTTGGCAAATTCTAGTCCGGCTTTTTTATGATTTGTTTTCAACAGTGGTGTCCTCCTTGGTCGTCTCCCATGAAGTCCACTTTGGCTCAAACAACGACGGATGGTGTGATCTGACACTGATGTACCTTGACCTTGGAGTTCACCATGAATGTGTTTAGAGGTTGTTCTGGGCTCTTTTGTTACCATTCGTATTGTCCGTCTCCTCCTGCGGCCACGTCCAGGGAGGTTGGCTACAGTCCCGTGGATCTTAAATTTCTGAATAATATGTGCAACTGTAGTCACAGGAACATCAAGCTGCTTGGAGATGGTCTTATAGCCTTTACCTTTAACATGCTTGCCTATAATTTTCTTTCTAATCTCCTGAGACAACTGTCTCTTTTGCTTCCTCTGGTCCATGTTTAGTGTGGTAAACACCATGTCACCAAACAGCACAGTGACTACTTGTCACCCTTTAAATAGGCCGACTGACTGATTACAAGTTTGTAGACACCTGTGATGTTAATTAGAGGACACATCTTGGTTGAAGATGTCCCTATGGTCACATTATTTTCAATCTTTTCTAGGGGTACCACCATTTTTGTCCAGGCCTGTTTCATGAGTTTGTTTTTTAAAGTAATTCTGTTGAACCACAATTCAAAAGTATTGTCTGATTTTCATTGGTTAATTTTCATAAAATTTTTATTTATTACCACTTTTGTCAGATTCAAGTTATTTCTGTGACCACTGTGGGTTTTTCTTTCATTAACAGAGGGGTACCAACAATTTTGCCCACGGCTGTATGTGACAACTTGGTACTCTTAAAGCCAAGTGTTTGCAATGACCCATGAATTTACTTCAAACATCTTTAAATAAAACAAATGGAAGAGAAATGTGACAAGTCATGTGGACAAATTTATCTGAAAATGTGCTTTTAAGAACTGTCATTCTTTCATGGACATTCTTTAAGAAGACCACAGTTGCTTCCGGCAGCTCAGTATCATTCCTTTGTGTACCTTATACAGGGCAGGAGTCGCCACGCCTCTCTGCTCACTAACAGTGGGTTGGATTTTTTTCCGGGGTATGTTCTCCTAGATCTGCCATGTACTGTAAAACTAGGGGCTGCGTTTGGAGCCACAACAAGTGGTCTTCAACATATGAGAGGCTAGATGTTGAGGCCACTTGCTCATGATGAATTGGCCTTATGTTGCGCATCACATGCTGCTGGACTTGGGGAGACCAAACTGGGACACATAGATGCCTAGTTGCCTGGATGGAATATGGCAATCCAGAGAGGTGCTCCTCCTCCAGAGGTCCTTAGCCCCTTGTTGTGAGACCTGGACTTTGACAGTTCAGGAGGAGGAAAGGCTGGATGGATGCTATACCTGCACACTACGGAAAGTGCTTGGCATCTACTGGCATGACCATGTTTGCAATGACGTGTTGCATGGGGAGTTGCCATAGTTGTCTGCCAAGATCAGGGCCAGGAGGATGCAATTAGCAGGACATTGCTTGCGGCACTGCAATTTGCCTGCACACGGTCTTGTACTATGGGAGCCCAAGCATGGTCGAGCTCTCCGTGGTGGCCAGATGCTAACTTACGTAGACCAGCGGAAGGACACTGGCCACCAGCTATCTGACAGACTATGATTCATCATGCTGGACGGACCATCATGGCGTGTAGTCGCTGGATGTTCTCAAGGATACTCGACCTAACTAAAATCATTTGTTTTAAACATTACTTTATTAAGCTGATGTTTTAGCTGATTTTAGCTCTGTATTATTTTTTTTAACAAAAAGATAAATTATTTGCACAATTTCAGACAAAACATAATAATTTAATTACAATAACACAGAACACTAAATGTGTTTGTTGACTCCAAATATATAGCTCTAAAATTCAAATATCTACAACTTAAATCCTAAAAATGTAAAGTTCTACAGAACACAAACTAAATTACATACAGTGGCATGAAAAGTGTTTGCCCCCTTCCTGATTTCTCATTTCTTTGTATGTTTGTCACACCGTTAAACCGTTACACATAAATTAACTGTGGTTTATCACATCTTTGGAAAGCTGAGTTCAATTTCTCTAGCCTTACCCAGGCCTGATTACTGCCATACTTGTTCTCAATCAAGAAATTAGTTAAATAGGACCCACCTGGCAAAGTGAAGTAGACCAAAAGATCCTCAAAAGCTAGACATCATGCTGTGATCCAAAGAAATTCAGGAACAAATAAGAAACAAAGTAATTGAGATCTATCGGTCTGGAAAAGGTTATAAAGCCATTTCTAAAGCTTTGGAACTCCAGCGAACCTCAGTGAGAGCCATTATCCACAAATGGTGAAAACATGGAACAGTGGTAAACCTTCGCTGGAGTGGCCAGCGAACCAAAATTACCCCAAGAGCGCAGCGACGACTCATCCAAGAGGTTACAAAAGACCCCACAACAACATTAAAAGAACTGCAGGCCTCACTTGCCTCAGTTAAGGTCAGTGTTCATGACTCCACTATAAGAAAGAGACTGGGCAAAAGACTTGGCAGAGTTCCAAGACAAAAACCACTGCTGAGCAAAAAGAACATAAAGGCCCATCACAGTTTTGCCAGAAAACATCTTGATGATCCCCAAGACTTTTGGGAAAATACTCTGTAGACTGACGAGACAAAAGTTGAACTTTTTGGAAGGTGTGTGTCCCATTACATCCGGCGTAAAAGTAACACAGCATTTCAGAAAAGGAACATCATACCAACAGTAAAAATATGGTGGTGGTAGTGTGATGGTCTGGGGCTGTTTTGCTGCTTCAGGACCTGGAAGATTTGCTGTGGCAAATAGAACCATGAATTCTGCTGTCTACTAAAAAATCCTGAAGAAGACTGTCCGGCCATCTGTTCGTGACCTCAAGCTGAAACACACTTGGGTTCTACAGCAGGACAATAATCCAAAACACACTAGCAAGTCCACCTCTGAATGGTTTAAGAAAAACAAAATGAAGACTTTGGAGTGGCCTAGTGAAAGTCCTGACCTGAATCCAATTAAGATGCTGTGGCATGACCTTAAAAAGGCGGTTCATGCTCGAAAACCCTCCAATGTGGCTGAATTACAACAATTCTGCAAAGATGAGTGGGTTAAAATTCCTCCACAGCACTGTAAAAGACTCATTGCCATTTATTGCAATTGCTTGATTGCAGTTATTGCTGCTAAGGGGGGCCCAACCAGTTATTAGGTTTAGGGGCAATCACTTTTTCACACAGGGCCATGTAGGTTTGGATTTTTTTTTTCTCCCGTAATAATAAACAACTTCATTTAAAAACTGCATTTTGTGGTTACTTGTGTTATCTCTGTCTAATATTTAAATTTCTTTGATGATATGAAACATTTAAGTGTGACAAACATACAAAAAATGAGAAATCAAGAAAGGGGCAAACACTTTTTCATACCATGTACATTTAAAAAAGATTAAGCTCTAAAAAACAATCTCACAAAAGTCCACCTCTATACTATATTTTTATTATTAAAAAATGTTTCAACCAGTAAACCTAAAAAAGGGACAGAAAATATAATTCCACACACTACAGAATTCTTCGAAGTCTTTTTTTCACCAGTGTTCTTATCTTTTTAACCTCGTTGGTATCTGTCACAGGGAGAGAAGAGGTGGATGTGTGTGGCGCTTTTCATGTTCGGTAACACGCAGAGCAAATTGCTGTTTTTATGTGATATCAAGGTGGTCATGGAAATTACCTCCATAACCATGTGGCCCAAAGGGGATGTGGTCCTCGGGGAGATGCGGAGGAGGTGCTGGGATCTTTCGTCTACAGACCCCCAGGTGGACACGTACCATTGGAGGCAGCCAGAGAGGCGGTAGATACACAATTTCACAACAGCTCTTCATTTCACGGGTACACATCGTGAAAGCAACATGACTGTCCACCTTGTGTGACCCCTGCAGCGAATGGTAGTTTTGTGCCCCGCTGTATCCCCACTCTGTGGAGAATCCCCAAGGTGTCACACCATAAAATGTCCAGATGGCCACTGATACGACGTTACAGTTCCACTTTTTTTGTTCCGTTAAAACAAAACAGTATAATTTTTCCCAAAATTATATTAAAAAGCTTTGGGGTTTGGATGGAGGACTCTCAGTGTCCAGATCCAGACTGGAGACGGCCAGTTGGTGACACCTGATTTATGATCATACTGGCAGATATTAGAAGACTGTTTCAATGATTGTCATTACTATTATTATTGTAGTGTTACAATATACAGTATTATGCCTCCTGAAGTTACCAAATATGGTTCTTTGCCCAAATAAGTGTCATAAATGTCCCTCCGGGGCAGAGAGGAGACCCACATGTTGGACTGTGAGTTTGTGAAGGTTTATTATAAACAAAAAGCACAATGTGCACAAAATAACTAAAAAGCTACAGAGAGACATATACAATAACTTAGAGAAAAAATAGAGGACGTCAAACTTATGTCGGGTAGTAGCAGACCGCAGTGAGGAATACAAGGAGCAGCAGTTCTTAAATAAGGCATAATACAAATGATAATAGGTGTGGGAACCAGAGTGGGCAAGAGGAAACAATGATTATAACTTGGATCAGCTGGGAGCAATGAGAGGAGAGAGAACGGGGCTGACAGATGACAGGGACACCGCCCACATGGAGCAAAAACCCAGAAGTGCCACTGACAGCTGTCAACCCAGAGGGAGCACAAAATAGAACGATGAACAAAATAAAATGTCAACAAATAAAGACTAAGAAATAAATGCAAACTAATACCAAATACAAGAGTAACAAAACTATGACATAAGCAAGAGGAAAAGAAACATAAGAAACAGTTCGAAATATACAGGAACCAAAAGGCACAAAATACAACAAATATACAAATATAGAGAAAAGCCATGAGACTGAACATGGCGGAAATCTCCAATGCTCAGCTCATAAAAGAGCCCCCCTCTTAAGGGGTGGATACCAGGCACCCAGGGAACATCAAAAAATACCCCCCCCCCCAAAAAAATAAAAATGGTACAACAATAACCCAACATGGGTGGGTGGTGGGGGGAACAGGCTAGGAGGGAACAAAACAAAACCCTGCTCAGGACCCACACCAGATGAAACCCCAACCTCCTAAGCCCCCTGGACCGAAAAGTTGAACAGTTCAGGCGGGCAACCAAAGTCCCAGGCCTGACAAATGACATGATGGAAAGAGTCAGGTGGCCTACCAGACGACGTGGGCTACCCAACCCAGTGGCACAGTCTGTCGGGTGGTCTGCCAGAGTTCTTTAACCACCTGAACAGAAAAGGTGGTCAAGGAGGCAGCTGTCCAACAGGAAGAACCAGTGGTGAGCAAGATGGAGGAGTCGGGGAACCCATGCCGACGTCAGGGTGAGAAGAGGGAACCAAGACAGCCTCGGGCAGAGGAGAGGGAACCATGATGGCCTCGGGCAGAGGAGTGGGGACCACGACGGCGTTTGGCAGAGGAGAGGGGACCATGACAGCATCTGGGAGAGGAGAGGGGACCACGACGCTTTCGGACTGCTCCGCAGCACCCTCAGTGGTCCCGGACTGGAACATAGCACCACCCGCTGTGGCTCCGGCCTGGAGCAAAGCAGCACCTGCGGTGGCTCCGGGCTGAAGCAAAGCTGCACCCGTGGTGGCTCTGGGCTGAAGCAAAGCTGCACCCGCGGCAGGCCCAGAATGGGTCAAAGCTGCACCCATGGTGGGCCCGGACTGGGCCAAAGCTGCACCTATGGTGGGCCTGGACTGGGCCATAGCTGCATCCTTGGTGGACCCGGACTGGGCCAGAGCTGCACCTATGGTGGGCCTGGACTGGGCCATAGCTGCATCCTTGGTGGACCCAGACTGGGCCAGAGCTGCACCCACGGAGGCACTGGGCTTGGCCAGAGCACCCGCAAAGACCTCAACTGCTGGGGAAGCAGCACCCTCGGAGGTCCCGGGCTGGGACGGAGCACCCGTGAAGACCTCATTCGGAAGGGGAGCACCACCCATGGAGGTCCCGGGCTGGGACGGAGCACCCGCAATGACCTCAGCTGACAGGGAAGCAGCACCCTTGGAGGTCCCGGGCTGGGACAGAGCACCCGTGAAGACCTCATCCAGAGGGGGAGCAGCACCCACGGAGGTCCCGGGCTGAAACGGAACACCCGCAATGACTTCAGCAGGAGGATCTGGACCCATGAAGACCTCAGGCAGCGAGCCCGAACCCACGGAGACCTCTGGCATTGCTGGATGGTCCCCGGTGACCCTGGTTAAAGGCTCAGACAGGAGAGGACGGGAAACAGGGTCAGGGTCACCAGCGGTAGTGGAGCCCAGCGAGGTGAGCTCAGGTGCAGCTGACGGCTGCACTTGGCTCTCCCCACCAAGAGCCAGGCAAGATCTCTCCAACATAGAAACAATGAAAACAAAGGAGAGCACTTGCCTGAGCTCAAGCTCCACCGCCATCCAGGCCTCTGTCAATCCAGATGAGGATGTCTCAGGCCCGGCCATCTGGAGGTCCAGCTCGGACTCTGCTGTGGTGGCCCCAACAGCAGGCATGGTGGACAATGCAGTCCTGGGACCCCCCAGTGATGTGACCCATGCAGGTTGCTCACCCAGCTTGACGACAGGAGGTCTGCTCTCTGTCAGCCCTGGATCCTGCTCAGCTGAAGCCCGGGGATGCTCCTTCGTCGGCACAGGCATCAGCTCGGTCTCAGCGCTCTCCCTCCGTCCAGACCATGGCTGCAGGGCTGGAACCAGGTTCTCCAGGGCCACAGGCTCCAACGTCCAGCGGCTAAATCCTGGGGCCAGTGGACACTCAGGTGGCAAAGGAGGAGACACAGAGAGAGCAGATGAAGAATTAATATGTGCAGCAGGTGGTGAGGACTCAGTGGACTGCAGTGGCCGAGCCTCACCACCGGGAATCAGGCAAGGTAATTAATTTTTAGGGAAAAGAGACTGAAAAAACACTTCACTGTATTCCTGGGGCACGATGGTTTCTGCTGCTGCTGGCTGGGAATCAGCCCTCTCCATGGCTTCAGTGGCTGTAGGCCGCTCAGAGGAACATGGAGGAGCCGCCCCTGCAGACACAGTGACGGGCAGAACCGGGGAGGAAACAGCCGGACCCTCAGCAGCGGGAGGATACGTCGAGAAGACGGGAGTTGCAGCAGCAAAGGAGGATGAGTGGGCTGATGGGACAGCCGGAGAAGAGGATCTGTGGTCGGGCGGTGGTCTGTGGAGGCGACCTCTGCCAGTGATAGGGAATGATGGAGCGGTGTGGGACCCCAAATGGGAGGACTTGAGGGACAGCAGCAGCCGGGACAGTCGGGTAAGACCTCCCTGGGTTGGGCCAGATGCCGGGACCCAAGTGGCCCTTGGTGTGGGAGCTGGGCGGCACGGCGGGACCCCCAGGTTGGAGGGTGGTACCACGACTGCAGCGCAGAAGAGTTCCGGGGTTGGATTGACGTGCACGAGGCCGAGACGCAGAAGGTGGAGGCCAGCGAAAAGGGCCTCGGACCGGGCTAGAACCGGGTCTAGTTCCAGGAGGGAGGCTTTCCTGCGGGCCGAGGATCCGCATGGACCTAGACCTTCTCTGAGTGTCGGTGACACGGTTCACCCCAGGTTGGGAGTTCGGTCCAGGAGGAGCCATGACCGGCATGAGCACTCGTCTGTGGAGAGACGACAAAGGGTAGAAGTGACCTGAGAGGACGACAGTGATGAAGCTCCATTGGACAACAGGTGGCGGCATTCCATTGAGCTGTGCCAGGTTCGGATGAAGAGGAGACACAGCTCGTCCCCAGACTGGATGAAGCAGATAAGGTCTGGCCAGGCACCACAGGATGGGAATCCTGGGAGGGAGGGAGCCTAACCACTGAGTAATTGTATGAACACATGGCTGGGGGTTTAAGGTGTCATTTGGGGGCTGCGGGTCATAGTGTACATGGTTTTAGCTACTGGTAGTGCCCGATTTGGTTGTACATTATTATTGCTTTTTGTTTGTTTTGGAAGGTATTCCCCTCCACGAGTTGCATATATTTGCATGTCCTGTGAGGGTGGGAGTGTTGGGAGACGGGCCGCCAGTAAGGAGAGTTTTGGGTAAAATACTGTTACTATTTTTTTTCTAGTTTGGATGTATATATTGTTCTGGGATTATTTTATTGTTTTGAGAACACAGTCATTTTTTTGTTTCTGGACTGTAAATTTAAGGTGGCAGAGTGGCCCGCCTGGCTGTGTAGGGGGCATCGGTGGCCTTCTCAGCCTCCTGAGCTTTTGTTGTGTGAATGAATAGGGTGTGGGCCTCAGGTTATTTCATACCTTAGACAGAGACAATGAATACACATGGGCGAACAATGCCCAAGTGGGTGAAAGGGGGTTGAATGAAGTGTAGTGTAGATGTCATGCTGTGTATGAGGAAGTGCCTTGAACCTTGTGAAGTGTGACTTGATATAGAGAGAGGAATGCTGGATGTGACCAGTCAGTCTGTTCTTTGCCTGTGAGATGTGAGTGTGTAATACATCGTCTGAAATGAATATGCCTCTTCATTTACACACTCCACACTGGTGACCCAAGACGTATTATGGAACACGAGGCAAGAACCCCGGAGCCGGCCCGGTCGGGAAGCCCCAGAGATGCTGAAGCCAACCTGCAGACAGCCAGGACTGGAACCACCAGCAACGCGTGTGCAGTTTCAGTCAAGCTACCGGATTTCTGGCAGCACAACCTGCGCTCTTGGTTCCACCACACCGAGGCCCAGTTCGCCCTCAGGGGAGTAACAGCAGACGACACCAAGTTCTACCATGTGGTAGCAGCGCTGGACTCCCGCACAGCCCAGCAGGTAGCGAGCCTGCTCGATCAGCCACCAGCCAGCAGCAAATATGAGGCGCTCAAGGCTGCGCTCATCCGGCGATACATGCTCTCGGAATGTGCGAGAGCGGAGAGGCTCCTGGCGCGGACCGAGTTAGGAGATGGGTCGGCCGTAGACCTGATGGAGAAGATGCTGGCGTTGATGGGCACGGGCGACGGGCACTTTCTGTTTGCCCACCTTTTCCTCCGGAACCTGCCAACAGAAGCAAGAGCGGTTCTGGCCAATTCGCTGTTGCTGGCCGCGCGAGACTACCGTGCGCTAGCCCAGGAGGCAGACCGGATCATCCTCACCACCAGGGCGACCACAGTCAACGCGGCGGCAGCGGAGCCCAGCGAGATGACCAGGGGAGGCGAGGAGCCACCGACGGTAGCGGCAACGGGGGCCAAGGAGCGCCAGAAAGACATGCTCTGCTTCTACCACTGCCACTTCGGAGGGAATGCGCGCAGATGCACACCACTGTGCCACTTCAAGCGCTCGGGAAACGCCAAGACCGGCAGTCGGTAGCAGCTGCGACCGCCGGTGAAGAGAACAAGCTGCTCTACGTGACGGACTTGCGCTCAGGGAGACGCTTCCTCGTCAACACTGGAGCCCAGAAGAGCGTCATCCTGCCGTCCTATGCTGACCGGCTGGCAGGACCTAGCGGCCCCGGAATGGTGGCAGTAAATGGCTCGGAGATTAAGACGTTTAGTGAGAGAACACTGACCTTATGTCTACATGGCCGCTCGTATGAGTGGACTTTTATCATAGCAGCACTGTGTTGCCCGCTCCTGGGCACTGATTTTCTGTGTGCACATGGTTTAAATGTGGATGTTGCTAACAGGTGCCTGGTTAATGCACTGTCCTTTGAATCTCTCCCCTGTATAGCTCGAAGGACCCGGCCAACAGCACAAGCCAGCGTCACAACTCCAGGCGGTAAGTTCCACGCACTGCTCACTCAGTTCCCAGCATTCATGGTCCCGACGTTTTCGGCGGCCATCGCTAAACACGGGGTGGAGCACTTTATCACCACCACCGGGCTGCCCGTTTTTGCAAGACCTCGGCGCTTGGACGCAGCTAAATTGGCCATAGCGCGCAAGGAGTTCGCCAACCTGGAAAGGTTGGGCATCATCAGGTGATCAAACAGCCCATGGGCATCCCCACTACACATGGTCCCTAAGGCTGAGGGATTGTGGTGACCGTGCGGTGATTTCCGCAGGTTGAACAACGCCACAGCACACGACCGCTACCCAATTCCCCACATACAGGATTTTTCTGTTCACCTCACCGGAGCGTGCGTTTTTTCTAAAATAGACCTGGTCCGCGGTTACCACCAGGTCCCAGTGCGAGCGGAGGACGTACCCAAAACAGCGGTAATAACTCCGTTCGGTTTATTTGAGTTCCTGCGCATGCCATTTGGGTTAAAAGGTGCAGCACAGATGTTCCAGCGCATGATGAATGCAGTGCTGCGTGACCTCCCGTTCGTGTTCGTCTACCTGGACGATATCCTGGTAGCCAGTACGTCCGAAGACGAACACGAAACCCACCTCAGGACAGTTTTCCGGAGGTTGGAGGAGCACGGGTCAAATCAACCCGGCGAAATGCCAGTTCGGCGTGACGGAGATTGATTTTTTGGGGCACCACGTCTCTCCGGAAGGAGCGATCCCGTTGCCCGACAAAGTGCGCGCCGTGGCAGATTTTCCCCGGCCTCAGACGATCAGGGCGCTGCAGGAATTTTTGGGGATGGTGAATTTTTATAACCGTTTCCTTTCCCGCGCGGCGCGGCTCATGCAACCACTGTACGCCGCGCTCAAGAGACAGAAACCTGCGGATGGAGTCGAATGGACCCCGAAGCGAGAGCGGGCGTTCTCGGAAGTTAAAGCAGCCCTGGCAAACGCCGCACTGCTGGCACATCCGGACCCAACGACCCGGATAGTGCTCACCACCGACGCTTCAGACGTGGCCATAGGGGCGCTCGTGGAGCAGCGCGTCGCCAGGGCTTGGCAGCCGCTCGCATTTTTCAGCAGAAGTTTGCGCAACAGCGAACGTAAATACAGCGCGTTCGACAGGGAGTTGCTGGCTCTCCATCTGGCCATACGCCACTTCCAGTTCTGGCTGGAAGGGCGCAGCTTCACCGTGTTCGTAGACCACAAGCCACTAACGTTCGCGATGGCCAAGGTTTCAGAACAGTGGTCGGGCCAGCAGCAGAGACAGCTGGCCGTGATCTCAGAGTTTACTACCGATATTCAGCATGTGTCGGGTAAACTGAATATGGTGGCGGACTGCCTCTCGCGTGCCGTGGTGGCCCCAGTCTACGTGGGGATAGATTACGCAGCCATGGCCGCGGAGCAGATTAGTGATGCAGACGTGCGCGCGCTCCAGTCTGGACCAACAAGGTTAAGGCTGGAGAGTAGGGTGCTGCAAGATGGCGGTCCCCCCAATCTGCGATGTCTCCACGGGTCGCCCACGTCCGGTGGTCCCAGTTGCGTGGCGCCGCCGCGTGTTTGAGTCGGTTCACACTCTGGCGCACCCAGGAGTGCGCGCGTCTGTCAAAATGGTGGGAGAGAAGTTCGTGTGGCCGAGCCTACGCAAACAAGTGAAAGAGTGGGCTGCAGCCTGTGTGGCGTGCCAACGAGCCAAGGTACACAGGCACATGAAGGCTCCCTTGGAGCCGTTTCCGATACCGGCTAAGAGGTTCGACCATGTGCATGTGGACCTCGTGGGCCCCCTCCCGCCATCACAGGGGTGCACACACCTCCTGACAGTGGTGGACCGCACCACGCGCTGGCCAGAAGCAGTCCTGCTGGCGGCAACCACGTCCGTGGACGTAGCATGCGCTTTTTTAACAGCATGGGTGGTGCGTTTTGGAGTCCCGTCGGACATTACGTCCGACAGGGGCCCGCAATTTGTTTCCGATCTCTGGTCCACAATGGCCCGCAGCCTGGGTGCTGCAATTCATCGCACAACCGCGTACAACCCACAGGCCAATGGTTTATGCGAGCGTTTTCATAGATCACTGAAAGCGGCACTCAGGGCTTCACTGACGGATGCAAATTGGGTAGACAGGCTGCCGTGGGTTTTATTGGGGTTGCACTCCGCGCCAAAAGAGGATTTGGAAGCTTCCCCGGCAGAGCTCGTTTTTGCGCAGCCCCTACGGCTGCCCGGGGAATTTCTACAGGACAATCCCGCGCCGGGCAGCTCCCCGTCTCAGCTTTTGCAGCGTAGCGCAAACACAGGCACGCTGCCAGGCCCTGCCCACCACAGTTTTCCGCGTGCCTTCGTGCCTAAAACTTTGAAGAACGCGGAGTTCGTGTTCGTCAGACACGACGCCCACCGCCCTCCATTGCGCCCACCCTATGATGGACCGTTCAGAGTGCTGAAAACAGGGGATAAGCCTTTTGTGCTAGACTTGGGGGGTAGAAGGGAGAGAATTGGCATAGACAGACTCAAACCCGCCTTTGTAGTGGCGGATGAGCAAGTGCTGTTGGCAAGGGCCCCTCGGCGTGGAAGACCCCCACGGAGACCTCCCCAGGGAAACGATTCATCAGAGCAGCCACATGGACAGAGTGACACCCCCCCCCCCCCTCCACGACTCACCCGCAGTCGGACACACTCCCAGCAGCCTCCCACCGGCACAGCAGCGCCACGGAGACAGTAAACCCCAGTTACAGCAGATATGGGAGGAGACTGAAGCCGAAACAGCATGTGGACTGATGTTCTATTGTTCTATCTAAGACGCTGGGGGGGGCGGTGTGGACCTCAGGTTATTTCACACCTTAGACAGAGACAATGAATACACATGGGAGAACAATGCCCAAGTGGGTGAGAGGGGGTTGAATGAAGTGTAGTGTAGATGTCATGCTGTGTATGAGGAAGTGCCTTGATCCTTATGAAGTGTGACTTGATATAGAGAGAGGAATGCTGGATGTGACCAGTCAGTCTGTTCTTTGCCTGTGAGATGTGAGTGTGTAATAAATCATCTGAAATGAATATGCCTCTTCATTTACACACTCCACAACGTTTGGTTTATGATTTCTGTATATACTGTTTTTCCTGTTAGAGTGTGATTTGGGTGATAAATTTGGGTGGGCTATTTGTGTGCCTGCATTTTCCCAAGGGGGAGGGGAATGTTACATATGTAGATAGGGATTACAGTAGCAAGATGGTGGCCCAGGGAAATACTGGGAATAGAGGGGGTCAGCGCTCCATCCTTCCGGGGGTGACATTGGCCGGAGTATATTGCCTGCGGCGGGGAGGAGCACTTCCTCTTTCTTCATGGACTACTGGATAGGGCGCTGGGTGCTTCTGTGAGTGTTCAACACTGTTCTATAATAAAGTCTTGCTAAACCGTATTACGGCCTTGCCTGCTTGGTGGTCATTATATTTATATATCTATATATTTATTCCATCTAGCTACAATGCTCCGCACTGCGTGTTTATATATCTACATATTATTCCATCTAGCTACATTGCTCCGTACTGTGGGTGTTTATATATTCACATATTTATTCCATCTAGCTACAATGCTCCGCACTGTGTGTTTACATATTCATATATTTATTCCATCCAGCTACAATGCTCTGCACTGTGTGTCTGGGTGTGTATATATATATATATTTTATAGTAATATGTACATATGTATATTAGCTGCTCTTGCTTGCTTGTTTTTTTTTTGTTTTTTTTTTTCTTGCCTTCTGATTGTTGCTCTGAGTGTTGCTGTCCCTGTGCTGTTGCAATCCTGGAATTTCCCCATTGTGGGACTAATAAAGGCTTATCTTATTGTGACGTTTGCAGGGGTTCACACAAAGACAATGGAGCAGATGGCTCTGATCAACCAGATTTATTTTCACACACCCCGACCCCCAACCTGCAACTTAGTACACAGAGCAGTGGAGGTCATTCCCCCAGACCTCCGTTTCAATCACGGTTACACACACATGATACATCTTGCCCTAATCCTGCTAAACACTGCTGGGTCATTATAATGCAGTTATAATGACACAGCAGTATAACTCAGAAGTAACACATTTAACACACACAGAGTAACGTTTCAAACTGGCAAAGCATGCTGGGAAATCCCTGGCTCCCTTAAAATGGCCCCGACGTTACACTGCCCCCCCCCTGGACTGGTTTCTGTCCCCAGAAAATTCAAAGTCCACTTTCAGAAATCCACGGCGAGTCAGCCCGGTGCCAGAGCGGCATGCACGGGCCATCTGAGTCTCGGTCAGAGCATCTGGTTGGGGTAGGGTTCCGGTTTGGCTACCAGCGGGCGGATGGACACATCCGACAGCCTCTGTAGGACCACGCACAGTCCCTTCCCTGGCAGCGGGAGTCCCAGGCCCGCTCCGGCCGACTCCCACCGCTGCCAGTTCTCCCAGGCGGCCGCTGGCCCGCATCCATGTGTCCAGCCTTTGCCGCGCCTGGAAAGTGGCCGCATCTTCGTCCTGCTCGCTCCGCTGCGTCGCTCCTGCGCCTCTGTGACGTCATCTGCCGGGGGAAGCATCTGCAGGAGGCGGCTTTTTTTTCCCGTCCATGCCACCTCGCTCTAATTTAGCGTCGGCGAGGGGCCAGTTTGTCGTGCGCTGTGTGCGGGGCAGTACCATGCCATGTACCCTGGCTCTGTGCAGCGGAAGCCGTCCTTCCTCGCGTCGCCACGGCTGTCTCCTTCGTGCACGCGCTGCTGTGATGTGCCGTAGCTCCTCCTCCACTCGCTCTCAGCACGGTGGTTTCCTCTGATGATCAGCGCGGCAGCCAGCTCGATCTGGGCCAGGCGGTCATCCAACAGGTTCTCGCCGTTGTAGCGGGGAATCTTGGCCCGCTGCTGGATGGATGACACTGTCATCTCCCGGTCGATTGCCGCTCCTAGTCGCTCTGGAATCGCCAGCCCGTCCTGCCCTGAAAAGGGCGGGAAGCGGGGCTGGTTTGCTCTGCTCCGTCCATCGCGGCGAAGCTCTCCAGGCGCTGGCGTCTCAGCTCTACACTCCGTTCCCGGCTGAGCGATGAATCGCTCTGGCCGCTGTACCTCCGCCTGGATCCTCATCTCGCTCCATATCCCACTTCTGACACCAGTGTGACGTTTGCAGGGGTTCACACAAAGACAATGGAGCAGATGGCTCTGATCAACCAGATTTATTTTCACACACCCCGACCCCCAACCTGCAACTTAGTACACAGAGCAGTGGAGGTCATTCCCCCAGACCTCCGTTTCAATCACGGTTACACACACATGATACATCTTGCCCTAATCCTGCTAAACACTGCTGGGTCATTATAATGCAGTTATAATGACACAGCAGTATAACTCAGAAGTAACACATTTAACACACACAGAGTAACGTTTCAAACTGGCAAAGCATGCTGGGAAATCCCTGGCTCCCTTAAAATGGCCCCGACGTTACACTATCTTATCTTATCTTATTATGGACACAACAGAGTACAAATAGTTAATGTGCATTTCTTTTGCCTCAGACAATTACCTTAGAGTTCATCAATCAAAAGAATAAATCTCATCAGTCTATTCGCTATTTGGGTGGCTAATATGAGATACATTTACTCATGTACAGACTATAGCTACTTTCCCCCCAGCATTGTACTTGGTGTTTTACTGTAAGATGCTTGTTATTTCTGCACATTTATGAAGAATTCTGCACATTCATGAAAAACTGCACTTTAGCTCAAGTACATTTAAGTACATTCTGAGTGACTTTTGATTTAATTGATTTGAACTGGTTCTAAATGTGCTTGTTTAGTAACAACTTTGTACAGGAAATGACTACATCTTCAGTCAGTTTTGTGAGTTTAAAATTTTATTTCATTAAAATCAGAGTTGAAATAACTAAGATCAGGATATATTGCATACTCTTTACAATTTCTTCATAAACTATGATTTGGATTATATTGCATATGAAGAATTTATCGCTTTTGCCATCAGACTAGAGACATTCAATACGAAAATCCTTCCCAACTGAGTAAAATCGGTAAATTTAATTTCAATTTTTGAAAAGTAGTAAATATAAATACTCAATCCGCCTCCGGTTCACCAAAACGAGGTGGTCCTTTCTCGTAAATCATGTCCACAGCAGCGGTTTTATTTGAGCTGCTGTAGATTAAACCCGCCCTGTGTAGTTTGACCAACAGGGGGAGCTCTTAGTTTAGAAAAGCGCCACCAAGGTTTCTCATTTAAAGGGACAGGGCGGTGTTTATTTCCAAGAACTGTTTCTGGGCTTCACTTAAATACCAGCTAGTGTCAGCGATAACTGGCTCGACTATAACTTCAAAAATATAACAAATAAAGAAAATAATTGAAGTGAATAGGTAACACTCCCTGGCTCCTTAACATATTACGTACAACCGCTGAAAGCAGACCTCTTGGGGCTTTTCCAAAAGTTAACCCCTGCATGAACGCTGGGTCCCCCACGCTACATTTATTTGACACTTGGGATGCCTGTAGGTTTATACAGTCGTATGTGTGTGGAGAGACAAAGCGGGGAATAAAACGGTTTTGCAAGTTAATCGATTTTGTTTTGGGTGAAGATTGTTGACTCGGTAATTTTGAGCATCAGCGGCTAAATCCAGACTCCATATTTTCCAGCCTTCCTCGGCCATTATTTTATTTACTAAATGTCGATATCCCTCCGCAGGGTCAGAGAGTATTTTGAAGAAATTGCAAAAAACTGTTTTTATTGTCCGCATTCACCATGTCGTTCTGTTGACGTTTTTACACACTTCTCACAATCGTGAACTACCCCTCTTTTCGATGAACCCGTTTGGATTTTGGAGGATGACTGAGCCGTAGTTCGTGTCGGGGGAGGTGGGTCTAATTTTTTGAGGAGCCAGGAGGGTTGTGCTTCGTTGCCACTTATCATCAGATATGGCCACCGTTACAGAGTACGCCGAGGCGTCATCTTTCAACTTAATTTCGTGATATTTGATTGTAATTTCCCAGTTTGGTCATTACGGCCGGTGGAATGCGGGTTTTGGCGAGCTAGCGTTTCTTTTTTTTACATATTTGGAGGCGGTTGTTGCTGCGTGGCAGGCTGACTCAGAGACTCCCTAACTGGCCGCTCGGTCCGGCAGCTTGTCGCAGCTGAAGAAAATAGAGTCCGTTGCCAACCTCAGCGGTAGGCGTCCAGCGTTAGCTTAGCAAGACCCTCCTCCGTCCCTGAGGATTGGCGTTGCAAGTTTTCCCAGCGGAACACTGACTTTTGGATTTGGGGTCGGATTTGTTCACACTTTAATGCTGTTTGTGTTGGCCGTGGACTTGGGTGGCTAACACACCAACTAGCTCTATAACCCCCAACTCGTGCGACGACAGCTGTCATCGGAGAAAGGAAAGTGATCCCTGCAAATGCGGGTGCCAGTGAAGCGGCTTCCTGCTGGATTTACATCGTCTGCTTTTCCGTCAAATGGGAAAATCGGGGAATAACATTGCAGTGCTGGAATATAATGATATACGATATGCATTTCTGAGAACTGCAGTGTTGCTTCGGTGGAGAGAGGCTAGCTAGCTCAATTAGCTTGCTAGCTAGGTGATAAAGTGCGACGTTTCATCACCACTGTATTTTGGACATGAAGAGGATAATTCGCTATTCATAGGGCTGGAAGGTAAGCTACCATGCGAGCTTGTGTTTGTTCGTGTAGAGTATATTTATAAAGGATTTACCCTATAGAACAAGGTAGAGCCAACATCCTTCTGTAGCTTGGTTTCGGGGGGATTGTCGCCGCCTTTGCTTTCATGAATGCTGCTCAGCTCATCTTGGGTTCTGTATAACTTACCACCGGAGGCCAACATTTTACATTTACTGGTTAATTTTACACAGCACCTCTAGTGTGATGACAAAGGAAAGCCTGCGTCGTTGCCCACCGCTTCATTTTCACTTCTGTTTATCGTCAGCGTTCCACTGAAATAGTGCATCGTCCGAGCCTTTGTGTGTTGACACAGAAGGTCAGTTAAAAGTTGGCAGAAGGATTTTATCATTTAAAGGTGGTTCTTTGAGTTTGCAGTCACTTAAAGACTGGTATTTATCATTAGCAAGAGAACAGAGTGCTGAGCCGTGTATGTATCTGTCTTGGTGATTGCGTTAGTTACAAGTGGGATGAGTTGGCCAACTAACTGAAAAACGTTCAGATAAGCTAACAGGTTACCGGTTGTCGTAAAGTTGTATTTTCCCTAATGGCACTTTGAATCGATTCCAGCACACTGTTATTGTTTTAACTTGTTTGCCTCATTCCTGTTTGTACCTTGTCACATCCAGGCGACGTCAGCGTGTGTTTTACTGGTGGTCGCAGAAGAAAAGTTCAGCACAACAGGCTAGCTTTGTGTAGCTGGATGCAGCTGCTTTGTGCCGAGGCTTGAGTTAACAAAAGCTAACGCTAGCATGTTTTCAGTGCTGTCCGTGGTGGTCGTGACCACCCAGCAACCACCAGACCCTAGCCTCAGATGCTCTTTGAGACAACGGTAATTAATCACTTTCAGTTAAGCTCACCCTTGAAACCCCAAATAAACGTTTTATCTAAAAAAAAATAAAAATGTTACTTTGCTGCCAACGGTGTTGTAGGTAAATTTTGAACAACCATAAAGAGACCAGCACTGAAATGACATTACAGCCTTATCGTTGGTAAGAGGGAAACACTTGCAAAAAAACTACATTGATGTCTGGCATATCAAAACCTTCTCATGGTTATTGATGTAAAATCCATGACTATTAATTCAAAATATGCATTTAGTCGTCTATTGGCTTTAAAGCACACGTGATTTTCGGTTAGGGCTTTGCAACTGCATGGATTGAAAGTGATGTTATTTTGTACCGATGTGCAACATCTAACATTGCAAAGAATATTATTTGACCGAAACGCCGGCCACCATGAGCTGCAGTATTGCTCCTTTGCAGAATGGGGAAAATAAGCAAAGTTGACATTCTCATGTCTCGTCAGATTATTTTCACAATTTAGGGTGATTGCATATTTTAAAGAAAAAAGTGGATAGTGATTGTCTGTCTTTGAGATTCTCACTAACTGGTAAATTAAGTTTAATATTTAAGATTTTTTTCTGTCTACCCCTCTCCAAGGCGGAAGGTTAATGTGTAAAACTTATCCAGGACTGTCATACTCGGGGGGGGGGGGGGGGGACGACAAAAAAAAATCAAATTAAGGGCAAATAGGGCCAGCATTTATTAAAACAGACTTGATTAGCATCATTAACATTTGCTTGTCTCCCTATCAGCCCTTTCATGGAATAATTACCAAATAAAAGGTTCTCAAGAAATCACACAGCCAAAATACTAAGACACGAAGCGGGGTTTGTTTACATCAGAAGTTGCTGCTTCTTCTTCTACTATTTCCGGAATGTCGGACAATTGTGAACGTCAAAATGATTTAGTCCGTTCAAACGTGTGACACATGGAAGGAAACGCACATCCTAATCGGATCAACTTTTTCAGGATCCATGTAAACAGTAAAGTTCTGATATGAATTGTAATCAGACTGAAGAAATTTTGCACATGTAACCGTGGCTAGTGATGGAAGAAGTGTGTGGACCGAAGTGGAGACTAGGTTGAAAAATAAACCACATTTGCTCAAATTTGACCACTATGATCTTTTCAGCCACCCCCCTTCCCTTCCAGTGTGTAACATTGGCACAACAGTTGCCCATGTCACTTGTGCAATCCGGATCATATAAATCTCTATCCACTCTTGGAGTGGATGGGAGGGATCATGATCCATGTTCTCGGTCAAAAAGTAATCTATGTACATACTTTTCTATAGTAATGAGCAACTGAATGTTTTATTGTTCTATCACTTTTTTCAAACAGTATTCCATTTTTTTATGATCTGAAAGTCATTCGTGTATTTGCAATGTTTCTGTTTTGTATCGCCTCACTGTGCATGCAGCTGTGTATCATTCTGCTTGTTTCTCACAATTTAATTTTTCCCCCTTTTGAAGCCTCCTGTTTTGGGCTTGTTTTCACGCATAGTCTATTATTTGCCACAGCAAATCTGGCAACACTGCTCTGTATTTGCTTGTTTACTGTAGTTATCGGACTTTACAACCATTTTGCTACAGTTGTATAAGATTGTGTAGCTCCTAGCAGGCTTCAAAATAGAACAACAGTTGAGTTGCAGGGCATTTATTTTTTTGAAGAATGATGAGGAGACACTGATACGGTCCCATTTTCATTACAGAAATATGTTTAGGGCACATTCACATGGCCACTGTTTGGTCCGGAACAAAGGACGAAACAGTGGCTTCCGCGGATAGTTCGGTCTGTTTGGTGACATCTGAGTGCGTGTTGGAACTCTGGTGCGCACCAGACAAGCAAAGTTTGGTCCCTCTGAAAACGGGGGTCTCGGCTCTCTTGCGAACGAAGTCTGGTGCGCTCCGCTTGCACTGTGAATCCAAAGGTACTATCCAGCGGACCAAAGGGTGGAAGAGTGTCTCGGCGTTTGTGTAACCATAGCAACACATAGTCTGAGAAGAGGAAGTGGCATTTACCGTAGTACATTTTGGGTAGAAAATGACAATAAAGACAACCGCACAAATCCAAGAAATCCTTTTACTGGAGAAAGCTGAGGACAAAAGTTAAAAAATGTCTCATTTGTGGCAGACAAACAACCCGGCTTAAGGGAATGGATTTCCGTTTTTGGGCCTGGCTAATCAATAAGCCTGATTTTTCTTCTTCATTAAGATTTTTTTTTCTTCCTGGTCAGTGGTGGTTTTGGCTACAGCGCCCCAAACAAGCAGTTGTTGTAACTGTGTGTCGTCCAGGCAGTTTGGTCCGCTGCAGTGTGAATGCAAACCAAATGAAGGTGTGAAAATTCTTGGCATTCCCCGCCCAGTCGAATCGAGATCCCTGGACTATCCTGGTCTGAATTCAGCCTAAATCCCCAAAGTCCAGATCGTTTATGCTCAGGCATGAAAAACTTCATTAGCTCAGGCACAGTTGGGAGAAGTGTATTTAAGCACAGACAAGATACCTGTACTTGGATTGTGTCTCTGCACAATATTAATATAATGCATCATTGATACCATCATTTCTTGACAATCATTTAACAATGGAGGCAAATAGTTTGCATTTGTCCAGTGCAGGACAAGTGTTTACTCTTGTGGAAATACGAAGATATAATTATGCCCCTACTACAGTTTATCAGTGGTTCCCAACCTAGGGTCCCTGGAACGTTGAGGTTTCTGTGGGAAATTTTGTAATTTCACTTCGTAATTGGTCCAAAAAATTGCAAATAATATGCTGTTGTTGCATATTGGTAGGGCTGTGTGATATGACCAGAAGTCTCGATTACTGTCTCGATATAAGCAATCTTATACTCCGATAATGATATATACTATATATTCCCATATACATTTTCTGTAAATTCTATAGTTTATATATAATTAACACATAGAAAGGAGCATCTCCTTTACAAATTCATAGATCATTAATTTTCTTCTTTCATTTAAAGATGTAATGATATCCAATTAATATTCCTCAAATTTTTCCTCCTCTCGGCTAGCCGAATGTCTGGATGGAAAACATTAAATATAATGAAATTTACTTTGACTACACACCAACATTTATTCAAACATTTCATGTGCCTGTTTAGATTTAACTAGTACATTAAATCCTATGTGGCCTACTATGATTTACTATTCGTAAAATACCTTTATATACATTCTAGGGCTGCAACGATTAGTCAACGTCATCTACGAAGTCGATCATAAAATGTTGTCGATGCAGATTTTTATTTTTATTTGATTTTTGATTTTGTATACTTTATTGATCCTCAGAGGGGAAACTGAAGGCATCCACCTGGATGGATGAAGCAGCCACTGTACGGCGCTATCCCTTAACCATTCACACACACATTCACACCTAGGGCCACTTTAGAGTCTCGAATTAACCTAACCTGCATGTTTTTGGCCTGTGGGAGGAAACCAGAGAAATCCCGGAGTAAACCCACTCAGATATGGGGAGAACATGCAAACTCCACACAGATCACTGTTGGTCAGGGGCTGGGATCGAACCAGGGATCCCATGGCCAAGGGTGAGTTGCTGTGCTGGTGCAGTGCTAACCACTGCGCCACCGCACCGCCCGGTGTTTATTGATGATGAATTGAATTTTAAAGTTTATACAGGTGCATCTCAATAAATTAGAATGTCATCAAAAAGTTAATTAAATTTAGTAATTCAATTCAGAAAATGAAACTCCTATATTATATAAATTGCACGCAGAGTGGTATATTTCAAGTGTTTTATTTCTTTTAATTTTGATGATTATGGCTTACAGCTCAAGAAAACCCAAATTCAGTTTCTCAAAAAATTTGAATATTACATAAAATTAATTTTAAAAAAGGGATTTTTAATAGAAATTTTGGCCTGCTGAAAAGTATGTCCATGTATACACTCAATACTTGGGGCTTTTTTTGCATGAATTACTGCATCAATGTGGCGTGGCATGGAGGTGATCAGCTTGTGGTACTGCTGAGGTATTAAAAAGGCCCACGTTGCTTTGATAGCAGCCTTCAGCTCGTCTTCATTGTTGGGTCTGGTGTCTCTCATCTTCCTCTTGACAATACTCCGTAGATTCTCTATGGGGTTTAGGTCAGGAGAGTTTGCTGGCCAGTCAAGCACAGTGATACCATGGTCATTAAACCAGGTTTTGGCACTTTTGGCAGTGTGGGCAGGTGCAAAGTCCTGCTGGAAAATGGAATCAGCATCTCCATAAAGCTTGTCAGCAGAGGGAAGCATGAAGTGCTCTAAAATTTGCTAGTAGACGGCTGCGCTGACTTTGGACTTGATAAAACACAGTGGACCGACACCAGCAGATGACTTCTTTTCAGATGAAAATAAATTTTGCATTTCATTTGGAAATCAAGGTCCCAGAGTCTGGAGGAAGAGTGGAGAGGCACAGAATCTAAGTTACTTGAGGTTTAGTATGAAGTTTCCACAGTCAGTGATGATTTGAGGAGCCATGTTATCTGCTGGTGTCGGTCCACTGTGTTTTATCAAGCCCAAAGTCAGTTCAGCCATCTATCAGAAAATTTTAGAGCACTTTATGCTTCCCTTTGCTGACAAGCTTTATGAAGATACTGGTTTCATTTTCCATGAGGACTTGGTGCCTGTCCACACTGCCAAAAGTACCAAAACCTGGTTAAATGACCATGGTATCACTGTGCTTAATTGACCAGAAAACTAGCCTGACTTCAACTCCATAGAGAATTTATGGAGTATTGTCAAGAGGACGATGAGCGACACCAAACCCAACAATGCAGACAAGCTGAAGGTCACTATCAAAGCAACCTGGACCTCCATAACACCTCGGCAGTACCACAGGCTGATCACCTCCATGCTACGCTGCATTGATGCAGTAATTCATCCAAAAGGAGACCCGACCAAGTATTGAGTGTCTACATGGACATACTTTTCAGTCGACCAACAATTCTATTAAAAAAAAAAAGACATTTTTTAAAATTAATTTTATGAAATATTCTAATTTTTTTGAGAAACTGAATTTGGGGTTTTCATGAGCTGTAAGCCATAACTATCAAAATTAAAAGACATAAACACTTGAACTACATCACTCTGTGTGTAATGAATCTATATAATACAGGAGTTTCATTTTCTGAATTGAATTAACTTTTTGATGACATTCAAATTTATTGAGATGCACATGTATGCATGCCACGGAAATGTTGAGTTTAACTGTTCCAGCGACGAAGAAGAGGAGCGCATCATGGCAACACAGAAGAGAGAAAATCACAGAAGAGGCCAAAACTTTATTTTTGGGAGCATTTTACCAAAAATAATTGAAACAAGTTAAATCCAGACACTATAAAGCAGAGTTGTCATTATCACAGCAGCACTACAGTAACGCATCCATTTACCTCTCCTTCCTCCCTCTGGTCAGTCTGCCGGCTTGACTGCCTGTCAGTGGGCTTCTGCTGCACTTTGCACTTTTGATGAATGATTGAAGTTGGGCCACTTATAGCGCTTCTTATTTTCAATAAGTGACTGTTTCAGCTTTAGAAAACTGATTAAACTGTTAGCATGTGCTGTTTGTGTTAGTTTACCTTTCGGACAATAATCTCCCTTCAGTGATGGTTGCTGACAGCTGAGCTGTTACAGTTATGCTTGCTAACGCGTTAAGTGCACTAAATTAGTGAATTACAGGAGGGGCTTACTCTTTTATCTTCCCTCTTTTTGTTATGGTAATATCAGCCCTCATTCGCAATATTGGTGCATCTCAAATTACAATACCATATACACTGCTCAAAAAAAATTAAAGGAACACTTTGAAAACACATCAGATTTTAATGGGGAAAAAATAAGCTGGATAGCTACACTGATATGGACTGGATAATGTGTTAAGAATGAAAAGATGCCACGTCTTTTGATGGAAATGAAAACACTCCAGAACTTAAAGTGAAGAAATTGTGGCAGGCTAGTCCAGCTTACTCAGATTAAAAAGTGTTCCTTTAATTTTTTTGAGCAGTATATCCTTTAATTTATAAAAATTGTAACCATAAATGTCAAAAATACATTAAAATGGCTTAAATATTTGACTGTACAGTATGTGTAGTGAAGGCTGACATTCCTGCACTGTAATTTAAAGCATTTGCAAATTGTTATCTTGGACTGGAAGAAGTTCTTTTAATTTTCATCTGAAGCATAATTGAACTTTTAAACTTCCAGACCCAGAAAGGTTTTAATAAGATGGACTAGTTGTTTTCTTTTTTACTTTTATGGATTTTAAGCTTACTCTAGTTTATGAACCTGCAGTTACAACAGTTTTCCATGCTGCAGCAGAAACTGCTTATTTGAGTTTTTGCACTTTATTTTTGGGTTAAAAGAATGCATTTTAATTTCTGTTATTTGTGTTGCTCCAAACACTTTTTATTAAGCTGTCAAGTTCAAGTTTCCAACTTGTTTCATGGGTCGTTATTTTATTTAGCTATAGGAACTTCTTATAATAGGCTGGGTTATGTTAAGGCAGAGACTAACAACAGTGATTTTCACAGGTGAGCAGGCTTAAACAGGTGAGGTTAAACGTGCACTGGAGCCCTGAATGGGAGCCGTGCCAACAGAAAGCAGAGATGGTGGACATGACAGAAATAATCGGAATTATTTGACTAATTGAAAAAAATAGTTGTTAGATTAGTCGACTACCAAAATAATCATTAGTTGCAGCCCTAATATAGTCAGAAACTCACCGATGGCTAAATGAAGATAGTTGAAATGGCTGCTGTTATCTTGCGAAGGCAAGTCTGTATTATATAGCGCTCTGTGGGCAAAAGCTTGTTTTACCATTTGACTCCGGTGTTTAGTTTTACCAGCTGATTATTCTTTAGTGCCTCTAATTTGTAAATGCTCTCCGTAGTCTTTCAAATGCATGCTTCTAGCGGAGGTTGCCATGTTGGAACATGCCAGGACCAGGCCGGCCAGGGCACGCTCTGTCCAGACTGCACCTGTGCAGACTGCAAACCGTCACCAGAGTGACGTAAAGACACTGCCGTAAAGAGTGTATTGTGTGACACCTTGATATAAGTGATAGTTTCATATGAAACAATAGTTTTATCTCGTCATACATACTCTGTGTGTGTGTGTGTGTGTGTGTGTGTGTGTGTGTGTGTGTGTGTGTGCGTGTAAAGGGACTCTGCGGTGTGGGTATGTATGTTATGTGATGTACGTATGTGGCAAGTAACTTTGTCTCCCTACTAACTCTGAGGCCACTTGACCCCGGGCTCTCATCTCTTGCATGGCAATGCCACAGTACCTGAAGAATGTATCCAACATGGTTTCACTGACCCCTGAACCACAAGAGGTCAAAGGTCACCTTTTTTAACTGACCTTTACCAGTGGAGGTGTACGCCAGGGGAGGACTCAAGTGCACCTGAGAGTCAGCAGAGTTTAGGATCGCAGGTCTCTCTCCACATTACATCCGTTGTGGACTGACAGGGAGCTGGAGGTACAAGTTACCGCTGGGTACTGGGACATCAAAACTATATTTACATTCAACTATATTTTTATTTACTTTAATCCATTCATATAACCCCTGTTGAGGTGTACGCCAGTGATAGAATCGAGTGCACTCTGACCGTTCCTGTTGGGGTGTGAGACGGAGGCTAGAAGCTGAATGACTAACCAAGCTGCAGCCTCCCTCTTCTGATGGGAGGCTGCAGCTCCTCGGCCATGTGGCCAGGTTGGAAGATGGGACACCGGCCAAGCAGGCCCTCTCCACCAGTGCTCGTCCGCCCCTTGAAATATGATTGGACAAAAAAAACTCTATAACATGCATTACACTACTGGAAGGAGTGCAACCAAGAGAAAAGCTACAAAATGAAGAGAATAGACTATTGGGAATAATTGAATACATCCTCATGGAACAAATATAAGAATGTAGGTTATAAATGTAATTCTGATAGTGTTTCGGCCAGCAGAGAAGGCTTTGCTGGCCTTGAGGGTCCACCACTGCATAGTATAACAGTATAGTGCAAAATTTGTTAAACTGCAAAAAATGCCATTGTCTGTAGTAAAAAAGAAAACGCAAATGATGCAATTAATCATTGAGGAATATGATGTTCATGCTTTATTCAGTATATGAAAAAACAAACTTTTTATGTTAGATTGACCGTATTGTACCGAGGGGAATTCAGATTCTCAGGAAAAACGCCATTTATCAATTAATCGTTAATCGATCGATAAGGTGAATCAATTATCAACTAATGAATTAATTGATAACTTGCATCCCTACTGTATATAAAACATAAGTAGCCCATTAATTTTAATTCTATGAAGTGTTTTTATATTAAGTCAAGTTTTTACCTTGTCTGACACAGTGGTGGAGGAGTAGACCTCAGAAAATAACAGACGATCCTCAAATCGCTTCTAATGAACAAACAGCTATTAAATACCACAAGATACTGTGGCATTTCCTTGTGGATTGGATTCAGCATCTGTCAGAAATAGATTTGTTGCGTTTCATTTGTGAACTGAATCTGACGAGCCAGGTTTGTTCCGCAGTGGTCCAGACCAGGTGGGAATTAGAAAATTGACGAGAATGGGAACTATTTGCTGCGGAAACCGGATCACATCCATAATGGACTGCATCCGGAGCCAGTGTTTCAGTTTTATGGGGAAAAAAAGACTACTTGTTAGAAAAACTATCAACTATATGATATAAACTAAATATTTTAGAAACAGCAATGCGAGTCAAAGGTGTTATTCACTGAAAAAATGTGATTTTTGTGGTTTTAACATTCTGAAATGCATCTGTTGCTCACATAATTATTAAAAGCAAAAAGAATAAAAACACTCGCTTCCCTAAAAACACACAGCCTTTATTATTTAGTTATATTTGGTAAGCCGCCATTTTTGAATACACCATTGTAGCAGCCCTTTAATAAACAATTCTTAATAAAATTCAGGATTATTCCAAAAAGATCTGGGGAGTGCTAATGATGCACCCGCAGCAAATTATTGGGTTGCAATGATAGATTTATGATGCAGCCCACCAGGAATTTGCCCCAAACTCCCGATTGGCGGCGCCAGGTCTGATACCCCAGGGACTGGTCATATCCTATGGACCAATCACTCCACACACCCCTGTCCTATATAATGCTTTATTTGGGCTTTTACATTGAGCCAGTTTTATGTTGGTTAGCTCAGGCTGTGTTGGCCAATAGCTAACAAGCTGACATAAGCCTCAGTAGTGTGTCAACCCCAGATTTTAGAAGTGTTACAAGATGGGTGGGGTGAACTGTGCCTTATTAACAGTTAAAGTGAAATGGACTGAATTGGGTCATTTTGAGGTAAAACAACCTATTTAAGTGCCATTTGAGGTATTTTGACCAGAGAATTTCACAGACATTTCATTAATACCTCTGGAAACTGTCAGTATGTGGAAAAAGTGAATAATAAGGCACTTGCAAATTAGGCTTTCACTGTTTAAAGTCAACAAAATAACAAACTATAGTTTGTCACATTAACTGGTTTAAATATTAATACATGCTTTTCATTGAGCTGATCATCAGCTAAACTCAGCAAGTTGGGACAGAGACCCCAGTGATTCACTCAACTCAGCTGAGCACTCACTCATGTACTCTCCATACAGTACCTGTTTAACTGATTACAGCAGAGCACATTGCTAACTTTTGCCACAACTAACAGTACCTCTTCAGTCATAGATTAAAACACACACAGCATGTCGATAATGATTACATCAAACCATGGACACTTTCACACTACATATTGTCATGTTCAAAATCAATGGGACCAGCTGGATAGTTTTCTTTGCAGACTCACAGAAACAGTGTTAGCAAAAGTATTTTGTCAATTTATTAAGCCAAGCACATTTCAAGCTTACTTTGCTTTAATATAACTGATGTTATCCATTGATTCTTTGTTAAATAAAGCTGATTTGAAATGAACTCCAGGTCCTCTCATGAATCATATTGTATTAACTGTATGTATGCGATCAACCCTCCTTTTGGTGTCCGGTCTAGTCATAACTAGCTCATGACATTCATTAATCATTTGAATTATTAAAAAAGAAAATCTGAATTGCATCTTATTAGAACTGGTTGAATTGGTAATAAACAAAGGTTTATTTAATGGAATTGAGATAGTGACTGTAGAACTGGAGAAAAGAACCAGTCTGTATTGGACAAGTGGAAGACTTTAATAAAAAAAAAAGATTGGGAACCAGTGCTCTTTAGTACTTGCACATATAGGTCAATCTGCAGTTATTTACTCAGTGAAGACCCTGACAAAATGAATAAGAAATAACAACAGGCTTTGCCTTGCATTGATTTTATCTCCATTTCACCCTATCTGGTAGAATAATAAGCAACATTTTCATGGGTATGCACTATGTACCGAAGGCATGCTCTGACTGCAGAAGCCTTTTCATGACTCCAAAAAGTTACTGACAGTAGCTACCTGTTTGCAATTCTGTTAATACATGGATTAGAAAATTAGGTGATAGTTTTCTTTTGAGGAGGCTTTCTATGCTCTTCAGTAGTAGGTCCCTCTTTGGCACAGTACTTTTGTGTAATAAATCTACATGACGTTTAGGGAAGCCTGTAGCTTGTGTCAGAATAGACAACTATGATATTACTTTAAACAGTCATTTTACAAGTGCATAATGACAAAATTAGCAGTCAGATGGAATTTTCATAAAATTTGCTGTCATCTTTTAGTATTGTTGAATTTTTCTGCAAAACCAAATCTTGTACAAAACTTATTTCACCATGAGACCAGCGCAGGTACATCAGCGATTGAAGCAGTCAAAGCAGGAAGTGGATAATTTTGTGAGTGGAGCGCAAAAATCTTTTTGCATAAACAGAGAAAGCAGGAGCTACTGCAGAGATCATAGTGAAAAGAATTCTTGCCTTGTTATCAACACTGGCTATGTTTACATGGACACAAGTAACCGGATTAAAAGCCTGATCGGAATAAAAATGCTTCATGTAAACACGGCAATCTGAATATTGTAACCTAACCACTCTCATTCGGATGAAAATTTCATTCCAATTGAGAGGGGTGGGTTATGCCGATTGTTAATCGGAATGGTGCGCATGAAAACACTTATTCTGAATGTAGGGCAGAAAATATGTTTACTGCGCATGTCTGTACACCAGCCGCATGGCGACGTGACGTATTTCCACCTTAGCAGCAGCTAGCGGAAAACATAGCGGGAGTAAAACAAAATTGATCTGTATCGTCCTGCTGTCTCCCTCTGTTTGTCTTATACAGAAGTATGTACTTGTAGCTTCTTTACAGAGACCAGCAGACGCAAAAGTACAGTCTGAATAACACAATACAGGTCAATTTCGACATGAAGCGGGGCTTGCTAACACCGGAGGTTGCTTTTTTTTCTACTATTTTCGGAATGTCGAAATGTCGACGTGCGCATGTCAAAATGATTTATTCCGTTCAAACGTGTGACACATGGAAACGCACATCCTAATCAGATCAGCTTTTTCAGGATCCATGTAAACAGTAAAATTCTGATCTGAATTGTAATCGGATTGAAGAAATTTTTCCCATGTAACCGTGGCCACTGTTGTCCCAGTATTAGGCTTTACTTGTCAAAATAATTCAGGAAACGGATCACAGGACTTCACACAAATGGTTCATAGACAATTTGTGGCACATTAGGGGTGCAGCTATTGATAACACTGGTCAACACCACATTTATTGTCTAAGTTTTTTTTAGCTGATTTAGGACAATTTTGATGTGCTGAATCCAAAAATCACATTGGTTTTGCTCAATCAGGTCAACTTTTTGAACTATGGCCACATGTTTTTTACGTTTTTGTTTACATTTACAGGTATTTTTGCTTTACATGATGCAAATTTTTTTTTATTTCTTGAAATTCTCTGAATTTTGAACAATGATGACGTAACATTCAATTTACATGTACTTACCTTTATCAATGTCTACTATTCAATTTACAGTACAACTGTACAACTGCTGTACAACTTGGCATATAAACCTGACCTGATGAAGAGAAATGGATGTCATTTTCGGATTCAGTGGTGCAAAATTGTCTTAAATCAGTTGATAAAACACAGACAACTTACAAAAAAATTATTTTTATGTTGTGTAATTTTACTAATCAAGCAATCGGCCACTCTAATCAATCGAGTAATTGGAGATGTACAGTATGTACGTATATACAGTATATTGTATTGAAGAAACTGGCATTGACCAACATGTGGGGAACTTTCTTTCCTGAAGAGCAATAGTACTTGTACCAAACACTCAATAACACAGATACACATTTATTGCAGTGGTTATTGCATATAACCTCATTTACAGTTGCTGTATTACATTTTGCCTTTAACTGTGTCAACAAAAATTATGTATATCATTAGGTGCCTAGTATTAATGTAGTATTACCAGATAAAATAAACTTGTAAAGTTTTTACAAAAAATTTACAGTTGCTTAAGTAAAATAAAACATCAGGAAAAGTCAGCATATTAACACAGTCAGAACTAAGGCTTGCCCTGTGCGTTGAAGCGATGTTACCTGCTGCAGAGAACAGATGCTCTGGTGTAGATGTTGCTGGAATACACAACACTGACTTTGCCAGTCTTGACAGTATAGGATAGTGGATGTTCTCCCAAAGTACGCAAGGACCTTACTCTGCACAGCTTGATTTAACTGCTGCTCCTCATCCTGTTCATCACTGAAAAACAAAGAAAAAAGACCTCGTAAGGACACACTCAGGAAAGAACACAGAATATTCAAATATACAAACCCACAAATTCTTAAGTCTGAAGTTGTAAAATAACTGGAACTGGAGTCTGATGAGCCCAGAAACTTGAGGAATGATGTTGCACCCCTGGTGCCTGCATGCATTATGGGTCTTCTGCTTTGCTGGAGTCAGCAAGGTTGGGCTGTATGACAAAGAAATAAAAAAATGGATCGAGAATCCACTAAGTTCTCTCTAAAATCTTGTTTTTGTCTTTCATGTACCCATAATATTCAAATAAATGTTATTTTTTAAATGCTCTTTAAAGGAAGCCTCCAGCTCCCATCTTTAATTTAAAATAGTTGTGCCAAAAAGATCTGAATTAAGTTTTTGACGAACTGATAACATGATCCTGCTGTACTTTATGAAACACAATGACTTATTTTCCTTTATTGCACTCTTGCTCTTTTCCCTTTTGTAACACAGAGAACTTCATTTTACATTTCGTTGTATGGCTGTAAAATGACAAAGGCTTTCTCAGGTTACATCACACCATAAAGTTCAGTTTTGTAGTGTTGGCTTCAACTTGCAACATAGGAAAAAAACACTGGCTGGCTATTAGCAGTAGCTGCTATACATACATCCATCCATCCATCCATCTTCTTCCGCTTCCATTCACTCTCACAGTCATGCCTAAGGACAATTTACAATCCCCAGTTTGATGCCAATTAAGCTAACTTGCATGTTTTTGGCATGTGGGAGGAAACCAGAGAAATCCCAGAGTAAACCCACGCAGACACAGGGATATCATGCAAACTCCGCACAGATCACTGTTGGTCGGGGGCTGGGATTGAACCCAGGATCCCCCGGCCAAGGGTGAGTTGCTGTGCTGCCACAGTGCTAACCACTCCACCACCGCGCTGCCCAGCTGCTATACAGTGGATATAAAAAGTCTGCACACCTCTGTTCAAATGCCAAGTTTTTGTGATGTAAAAAAATGAGACCAAGATAAATAATTTCAAAACTTTTTCCACCACTAATGAGGCCTATAACCTGTACAACCCATTTGAAAAATGGACTGAAATCTTTTAAAGGAAAAAAATCAAAAACTTAAAATAACCTGTTTGCATAAATTGGCACACCATGTTATAACTGGGGATGTGGCTGTGTTCAGCATTAACCAGTCATATTCAAACTCATGTTTAATGGGAGTCAGCACACACCTGCCACCATTTAAAGTGCCTCTGATTAACCCCAAATAAAGTTCAGCTGTTCGAGTAGGCGTTTCCTGACATTTTTGTAGTCGCATCTTAGAGCACAAGCCATGGTGTGCAGAGAGCTTCCAAAGCATAAGAGGGATCTCATCATTCAAAGGTATCAGGAGAAGGGTACAAAAGAATTTCCACGGCATTAAATATACCATAGAACACAGTGAAGACAGTCATCATCAAGTGGAGAAAATATGGCACAACAGTGATATTACTAAGAACTGGACGTCCCGACAAAATAGATTAAAAGACGAGAAGAAAACTGCTCAGGGAGACTGCCAAGAGGCCGACAGCAGCATAGAAGGCAATGCAGGAATTTCGGGCAAGTACTGGCTGTTTAGTACATGTGACAACAATCTCTCGTCTAGTGTGGCAAGACGAAAGCCTTATCTTACGAAGAAAAACATCCAAGCCCGGCTACATTTTGCGAAAACGCATTTGAGAAAATGTGTTCTGGTCTGATGAAACCAAGGTTCAACTTTTTGGCCATAGTCATGTGAAAAAATAAGGACACCCTGTATAAGCCTGTGTGGTTTTTTTAAACATATTTGGACATTCATTCATTCATCTTCTTCCGCTTAACCCCTTGCACTCTGGTCAATTTCCCTAAAAACGCCTAAAAATAACGTACCCAAAGTAAATCAAAAGCTGTTCTTCAACCCTTTGCAGCATCTTCATGGGGGTTGGTCTCATTTAAAAGAAAACACTTTGAATTTTTTGGCAAAACAGTCATAATCTCTCTAAGTGCTCCTGCCACTGAGTAACAGTCATCTAAACATACTGAACTTAAAGAAAATAAAGTTCGCCTGGGTGTTTTTTTGGATACAAATACTTGCAAATAACACACAGCTGTCAGATCCGGGCTGGAAAATGCAACAGAAATGTAGAACCAAGTGTTATCCAGCTGAGGTCAAAATTTTGTAGCAATACCACAAAAAATGAATATATTACACAGCTTTTTTGTCAGGTTGTTCCCAGGCGTTTTTGAACTGTGCCAAATTGTGCCAAATGGCACAGTGCGCACGGTGGCGCAGTGGTTAGCACTGTGGCAGCACAGTTTACCCTCGGCCGGGGGATCGCGGGGATTGTGAGATCGTGGGTTCGATCCCTGCCCCCGACCAACAGTGATCTGTGTGGAGTTTGCGTGTTCTCCCCGTGTTGCGTGGGTTTACTCCCGGATTTCTCCGGTTTCCTCCCACATACCAAAAACATGCAGGTCAGGGATACGGGGCGCTTGCGCACGCAGCGACCGGCAGCTGGTGGCTTGTCACCAGACTGCAAAACAAATCTACCTACAGGTAGGTACAAAATAAGTAATTACAAAAAAAAAAAAAAGTTTGGAAAAACGAATGTAACTTTTGAATGATTCAATATAGAAGCTTGATCTTGGGCTCTAATGAAAGGTGACACTGAGGGCTGTGTGTGTGTGTGGGGGGGGGTTGTTTATTCATTCATGAATGAATGAATGAACAAACAAGCCCCCACACACAAAGAAGCATGCCACGTAAAAAATGTGTGGCTTTTTTAAACAAGAAAAAATAACCTACAGTGCAATAAAAATTATACAAAAATATCTGTAATGTAGAGGATAACAATTCCCCCCCCCCGCTACAGAGGACGGACATCATCCATCGCCACATGACAGACCGCGGGAACCGTGCGCCGCGGTCTACTACGCACAGTTGTACTAAAATATCTGCAATATATCTGCAATCTGCTACAGATGAGTAGTGGGGGGGGGGGCGTTCTCGGCACACGGTCCGGTCCGTGTGCCGGTCTGGTCCGTGCGCCGCGGTCCGTCATGTGGCGATGACGCACAGTTGTAATTTACTGATCGGTCAAAAGTCATTTTGATTACAATTTTCAGGGATAAAGAATAATTTAGCTTATAACACTTACCTGTCCACAACAGCAGTGTCGCTGGCGAACATCTCTTCCTCATTGTCAGACGAACATGACGCTGGTCCGCTTGTTACAACTCGTGGTTCTGGTCACATGACCCGGTCAAACCATGATTCCATTATTGCGGTTTTGCGCTTCCATGATTGCGGTTTTGGCGAACGATTTTTCAAAACAAGTAAGAACAGTAGTAAGAGAAAAAGACTGGCGAACGCTACCGTTACACACAGCAGCTTACACAAAACAGATTTTACGCACGGGACGCACGCTTTCAATCGTCGAACTTCTCTGCTTCAATTGGCTCGCTGTATTCGCAGCCGTTGGTAGGCGGGTCCTTCTTGCTAGGTTTTCAGTCATTGGTTCTTCAAGGTTTCAGAAACCCAATTCAAGACTCTTATTAGTCGAATGAGAGGTCAATCAAATCTAAACCAATCAAAGCACTCCTTTGGCTTTCTGTTTGCGGCTGTGTCTGTAGTGGAAGAACGGAAATGCAGCTTTTTTTTTTACAGTGCGCTCTGAGACGCACAGTGTGCGTCCCACTAGGACGCAGAGACGTGACCGCCCGCGGTATCCCGGAGTGCAAGAGGTTAATCCTTTTCGGGTCGCGGGGGGGCTGGAGCCTATCCCAGCATCTTTGGGCGAGAGGCAGGGTACACCCTGGACAGATCGCCAGTCCATCGCAGGGCCAACAGAGAGAGACAGACAACCATTCACTCTCACAGTCATACCTAAGGACAATTTGGAATCCCCAGTTTTGATGCCAATTAACCTAACTTGCATGTTTTTGGCATGTGGGAGGAAACCGGAGAAATCCCGGAGTAAACCCACGCAGACACGGGGAGAACATGCAAACTCCACACAGATCACTGTTGGTCGGGGATTGGGATTGAACCCAGGATTCCCGGCCAAGGGTGAGTTGCTGTGCTGCCGCAGTGCTAACCACTCCGCCACCATGCCGCCCATATTTGGACATATGGATATTTACATATGGATATATCAAAGCTAAAAATACTGAGAGATTCATGTAATACAACTAAACAATTAAAAATAAATTGGAGACTCTTTTCAAATTTTCTGTAAAATGTAATTCTAAACAAATGGTGAGGAATAAATTAGGACACCCCCCATCTTTTTCAGGACACCCCCACATTCATTCCCACTTAAAATGGCTAAAATAAATGTTAAATGCAAATTAAAAACAAAAACAAGGTTAGACATAGTGGTGTGAACATTTATTAATAAATAACTGAATATTTAATGGGGTGTCCAAATTTTTTCACATGACTGTAATTCCAAAAGGTATATTTGGCAGTGCAGTGGCGGAGTGGTTAGTACAGTGGCAGCACAGCAACTCACCCTTGGCCGGGGGATCCTGGGTTTGATCCCACCCCCCGACCAACAGTGATCTGTGTGGAGTTTGCATTTTCTCCCCGTGTCTGCATGGGTTTACTCCGGGATTTCTCCGGTTTCCTCCCACATGCCAAAAACATGCAAGTTAGGTTAATTGGCATCAAACTGGGGATTGTAAATTGTCCTTAGGTATGACTGTGCGAGTGAATGGTTATCTGTCTCTGTGTTGGCCCTGTGATGGACAGGCGATCTGTCCAGGGTATACCCTGCCTCTCACCCAAAGATGCTGGGATAGGCTCCAGCCCCCCCGCGACCCGAAAAGGATTAAGCGGAAGAAGATGGATAGCACAAACACAACACTGCTCATCACCAAAAGATCACAATATCTGGAGTGAAGCATGGTGGTGGCAGCATCATGCTTTGGAGCTGTTTTTCTTCAGCTGGAACTGGGGCCTTAGCCAAGGTGGAGGGAACAGTTCCAAATACCAGTCAGTGTTGGCACAAAACCTTCAGGCTTCTACTAGAAAGCTGAAAAGGAACGTCATCTTTCAGCACAACAATGACTCAAAGCACACATCCAGATCAACAAAAGAATGGCTTCACCAGAAGATGATTAAGGTTTTGGAATGGCCCAGCCAGAGTCCAGACCTGAATGCAATCAAACATCTGTGGGTTGATCTGAAGAGGGCTGTGCACAGGAGATGCCCTCACAGAAGAGTGGGAAAATATTGCCACATCAAGATGTCCCACACTGATAGACTCCAACCCAAAAAGACTGACTGCTGTAATAAAAGCCAAAGGTGCTGCAACAAAGCAGTAGTTTAAAGGTGTGCATATTTGTGCAAACAGGTTATTTTAAGTTTTTTTTATTTTTTAATTTTCCCCTTAAAAGTTTTCAGTTTATTTTTCAAATGGGATTTACAGGTTATCGGTCACATTAATGGTGGAAAAAGTTTTGAAATAATTTATCTTGGTCTCATTTTTTTACATCACAAAAACCTGGCATTTGAACAGGGGCGTGTAGACTTTATATACACTGTATGTTCTTTGACCATATACAGTGCTGTGAAAAAGTATTTCCCCCCTTCCTGGTTGCTTATATTTTTGCATATTTGTCACACTTAAATGTTTCAGATCATCAAACAAATTTTAATATCAGACGAAGATAACCTGAATAAATACAAAATGCAGTTTTCAAATGATGATTTCATTTATTAAAGGGAAAAAAACTATCCAAATCTACCTGGCCCTTTGTGAAAAAGTAATTGCCCTTCTTGTTACATCATGAATTAACTGTGATTAACCATATTTTTTGGAAAGCTGAGTTCAGTTTCAGTAGCTACACCCAAGCCTGATTACTACCAGACTTGTTGAATCAAGAAATCACTTGCATAGAACCTGTCAGACAACCTGAAGTAGGCTAAAAGATCTCAAAAAGCATCACATCCCACTGTGATCTTAAGAAATTCAAGATCAGATGAGAAACAAAAATCCAGAACATCTAAAGAATTGCAGGCCTCACTTGCCTCAGTTTGGACACTGGTCTATGATGGAACAATAAGAAAGAGACTGGGCAAAAATGGAATCCATGCAAGAGTTTCAAGACAAAAACCACTGTTGGACATAAAGAACACAAAGACTCGTCTCACATTTGCCAAAAAACATTGAGATGATCCTTAAGACTTTTGGAAAAATATTCTGGGGACTGACGAGACAAAAACTTTGAACGCTGAACTTTTTGGAAGATGTGTCCTGTTTTATCTGGCATAAAACTAACACAGAATTTCATAAAAGAAAAAGAACGTATCAACAGTCAAACGTGGTGGTAGTGTCATGGTCTGGGGCTGCTTTGCTGCTTCAGGACCTGGACAACTTGCCCTAATTGACAGAGCCATGAATTCTGCTCCCAACCAAGATTCAAAGGCTTTATTATCATGTGCACAGTTAAGAAATGCAACATTCCCTGAGCAACTAAATTCTTACTCTGCTCTCCGAACGAATGCCAAGGTAATAGATGCACATCAGTACTAATAAGGTAATAACACACCTAATACTAATGAATACTAATAACACACATTAGGCAATTAGAACACCTTAAACACAACTTAATACCAAGTACTAATACTAATGAATACTAATAACACACATTAGGCAATTAGAACATCTTAAACACACCTTAATACTAAGTACTAATACTAATGAATACTAAGAACCATTGGGGAGTAACGCATTACTGTAACACCACCACTTTTGCAGTAACGTGCTGTGTAACGACATTACAGTTTAAAAATTAAGTAATGCGTTACAGTTACTGAAATTTGATCAGATGTGTTACTCGCGTTACTCGTTTTATTAATATGGATAGATATTTTTAACACAAATAAACTGACCCTACCATAGCTGGCGCAGCTGTCAGTCTCCCCTGCGGGTCGGTTTCTTGTCCTGCCCCAGTTCACACCGCAACCCGGTGGTGGCTTCTCATATCGAGCCCTGATCGCCTGTTGGCCGAGCGGTGAGTAGTCCCCAACAGCTCCTACCGCTGTGGTTAAACGAGTATTTTTTGAGCAAGAAGTTTGCATTTAATGTCCCCAGTTGTGTAAATGTGTAAGTAGTTGTGAGTTTTATTACACACAGAGAAAAAGTGACTGTAATTTGTTGCAGTAAAGAACAGCTTTTTCTAAGCAGTGAACTTTAATTTATCTGTGCTTTCTGTATTATTTTATCTTATTCATTTACATGCTGTTGTGATATGCAACTATTTCATGGAAGTAAACCCTCTAAATATGTGTTTTTAATGGGCTGGTCCAGGGGTGTCAAACATATAGCTCTTGGGCCAAAAACGGCCCACCAGGGGGTCCAAAATTTTCTCAGAATTTACAGCTTTATTTCTAGTAAATTTCTGGCTTTCTACTCATTACAATAGTTTGTGTAAATCTGAGACATTTTTTCTCTGTAAGATGAGACTTTTTTTCTCATCAGTTTTCTTTTTCTTCTTTTAATCTGATGAGAACAAGGGGCCCTTGATCTTGCTGTGTGTGCAAGATGATTTAAGTATGCATTTAAAAGTAACGTGAAAGTTACTTTTCCAAGTAACTGGTTACTTTAATCATGCAGTAACTCAAAAGTAACTCAGTTACTTTTGAAAAGAAGTAACTACTAACTGTAACTAGTTACTGTTTTTTAGTAACTTGCCCAACACTGCTATTTGAATGAATGAATCTTTATCTTTATTTCGGATAGATTAAAAGTACAGATTAAAAAGAAACAGAATAATATAACAAAGAGGGAAAGAAAATCCAACAAGGTCAAATTAGACAATAACTCCTCTGATTATAAAGTTCAACATAAGTTATCCGAAATGGGTGATGGCTGAAGCCGCAGCTTATATTGCCCACCCATATTCAGAACATAGCTAAGACAAAATGTGACAAAAAAAAAAACAACTAAGCAACAACACAACGCAGACTGGATATGACAATCCTTATGTGATTTTACATGTCATCTTGTATATATGTTTGGAGTATTGTGGAGTATGTGGCTATTAACACACATTAGGCAATTAGGGCAGTTAAACTAGAGAAAACAAGAAGAATGAAAATTGAAAATTCACTGAATAACTATAATGGACAATGGTATATTAATATCAGAGATGATATGAACCTGAGTTGGCATAAGCCTATGTACAGTGTGCAGATGAGCAATGTACAAATTAGCATCCAGTGTGAAAATTTTTCTGTAATGATAATACCCAGTAGACTGTAGAATGATAATTTAGCAGCAGAGATGATATGGACATGAGATGGGGTGAGACTATGTACACTGTGCAAGTGAGCAATGTGCAAATTTAGCAACCAGTGTGTGAATTCCTATTTGCAAAGCTGTGTCCGGAGTTTATTTATTCAGGAGTCTGATGGCAGTGGGAAAGAAGAAGGTTCTTTTTAGTCTAGATGTCCTGCATTTCACACGTCTGTACTTCCGGCCTGAGGGTAGAAGTGTGAACATTCTGTGCTGGGGGTGGGTGGGGTCCTGGAAGATGGCGGCAGCTCTCCTTTGGACTCTGCAGGGGTAGATGCTCTGCAAAGAGGGGAGTGGGGGTCCTGATGATCTTCTCCACTGTCTTCACCACTTTCTGCAGGCGTTTGCAGTCCAGGACAGTAGTGCTGCCATACCACGCAGTGATGCAGTTGGTCAAGATGGAGGCATCACTGCGTGGTACAGCAGCAGTACTGCCCTGGACCGCAAACGCCTGCAGAGTGGTGAAGACGGCGGAGAAGATCAGGACTCCACTCCCCTCTCTGCGGAGCATCTATCATCGCAGAGTCCAAAGGAGAGCTGCTGATGGGGTCTCCTCCTCCCCTTTTTCATGTCCACTATCATCTCCTTCGTCTTGTCCGTGTTGTGGGTGAGGTGGTTGTCCTCACACCATGACACCAGGCTGGCCATCTCCCTCCTGTAGGATGCTTCATCATCACCAGTGATGTGTCCTATCACTACTGTGTCATCCGCAAACTTTAAGATTATATTGTCCTTGTGGAAGGCAATACAGTCATGGGTGAAGAGGCTGTAGAAGTTGGGGCTGAGAACACAACCCTGTGGGACACCTGTGTTCGTGATGATGCTGCTTGAGTTCCTGTTACCCATCCTGACAGACTGGGGCCTGCCCGTCAGAAAGTCCAGTAGCCAGTCACAGAGGGTGAGGTGCAGGCCAAGTAAAGACAGTTTGTCGGTGAGTTTGTGGGGGATGACCGTGTTGAAGGCGGAGCTGTAGTCGACAAAGAGCATCCTAATGTAGGAGTCTTTATCTTCCAGGTGGGAGAGAGAATTTGAGAGTGCTGCAGCTGTGGCATTTGAGGTGGACCTGTTGGGCCTGTAGGCGTACTGCAGGGGGTTCAGGGTGTCCGGTATGCTGTCCTGAATGAGGAGAAGCACCACTCTCTCGAAGCACTTCATGATGATTGGAGTGAGTGCTACCAGTCTGTAATCATTCAGACAGGTCGGCAGGCTCTTTTTGGGGAGGGGGACGATGGTTGTGGTTTTGAAGCAGGAGGGGACTATGTTCTGGTTGAGGGAGAGGTTGACGATGGATGTGAAAACCTCAGTCAGCTCGGCAGTGCAGGCTCTGAGAGCCCGTCCAGGGATGTTGTCTGGTCCTGCTGCCTTGTGGGGGTTGATATTCCTCAGTGCTCTGTTTACCTGGCCTGATGAGATGTTTAGTGGAGGGGGAGGGTGTGTGTGTGTCTGCTCTCTGCACTGTAGCTGGTGGTCTCAAAGTGGGTGTAAAAGATGTTGAGCTCATCCGGCAGGCTGTCTGTGGAGCTAGTGGTGTTGCTGTTGGTCCTCTTGTAGTCTGTGATGTGTTGCAGGCCTTGCCACGTGCACCCCGGGTCAGTAGTGGAGTAGAGGCTGTCCAAGTCTTCTCTGTACTGCCTCTTGGCTGTTGTTATAGCCTTTCTCAGTCCATACTTACCACTGAGGTAACATTTCAACACACACCAGCAGATGAGCCGGGTTTAGACTTACAGGACAAGCTGGCGTCGGCTTCAGTGCAGTTAAAGACTGTCAGACAGTAGTTCACTCTCACTCTGAGCCGCTTTGATATTTGTGTCATTGTTGCAGACACAGTTACCAGCTGCAACTTTGAAATTAATATAATCTGTCAGAATAATGATAGACAGCCTTCTGATTCATTTCCACTTTCTATGCTGTGACGTGGTGATGGTGACACCTACTTCATTGCATGTTTATCCACGTTTCCTATTCAAATGTCCGCTGAGATGAGGTGACCAAGGACCCACATTGCTTGAATTGTCATCTAGCCCACGTCAAGTAGCGTGCATAACCTATCCGACAACAGAGGGAGCCCAGATCGTACTAGGTTTGCCTGGAGTGCCGGGGGTACTGTCATAATGCAACAGATGAAGCAGCTCACAGTTTATTTTCCTGTTAAAACAGTCAACTAATGCATCTCACTAAATTAGAATGCGAAAGGTTTTTTTGTAATATAATTAAAAAAGATACATTTCATGATATTGGTAATAGTTTTTAAAATAAATTTAAAAAAAATCATGACATTTGTAATTTACTGAGATGTACCAGCACATAGTGTACACTACACAGTACAAAATTTGTTGAACTACAAAAAATGTCATTGTCTGTCATAGGACTGTGCGATATGACTGTATATATTGGATGACGATATAAAAACGTCTATCGTTTAATAGAATACTCTGTTGTTTATAATGTGATTTAAAATGCACATACTCCCGTTTCTTGAACAAAGCTCCTCACCCACTACTTGTCAGCTCTCTTCCCCTGCAGTGCAGCGGAACAGGTGTGTGGTGGGTGGCTAGGTTCTCCAGTGATTGCTAACTCCAAGCTACCAGTTTGGTCAAATAGCTGCTATTCCTGTTTGCCAGGGATGTGGGACTGTCTGCTGATCTCATTTTAATAGGAGGTAAGTAACGTTAACACCATGTCTAATTATAAAACGGCAAATGCTAAATGATGCTAAGTTGTGCTAACTGGAAACATTATAGTGTATCGGACCATAGCTTCTTTGGTTTAAATTACTGCTGAGTTTCTTAGTTTTGTCTGAAAAAAATTTATTAAAGCTGCAAAAGTGCATGATGGTGGCACATACACGTAAAATAAATAACTAAATTAAAACGGGTCGGAGGAGTAAGTTGGCTCTTAATATAATTTATTTGATTTCTAATCATTTTTTTTTTCCACAATATCTTTATTGAACCTTTTCTTTTTTTTTTTTTTAACAAACATGATACAAACAATCAAACACTAACACTAAAGTACTACAAAAAAAAAAATACCCTAAAAACACCAACAACCACCAACAAAATCAAGTCTTCAACAATGCTCCTCTGTTTAGTCTAGACAATCCAATACATTAGTATACATATTATGTTCACCAGTTTGGAATTTACAAGGTCCACACACATCATTCACCTTCTTCTTCAAGAGTTATGTTTAAATTTTTTACATAATCAATAAAAGGTCTCCATATATTCTCAAACACAATTTCCTTTGATTTCAGTATATATGTTATTCTTTCTAATGGAAGGTTTGTTAACATCTGTCTTAACCACTGAGTCACATCTGGTCTATGAGTCTTTTTCCATAATAGTGCAATACATTTTTTGGCATTAAGCAAACTGAGGTCTATGAATGTTCTTTCACTTTTATTGAAATTATGCTTTTCTGGGTACAGACCCAACAAAAACAGTTTAGGATTCAATATGATTTGTTTTGAGATTATTTTTTCAATTGTTACCCTCACCTCCTCCCAAAACATTCTTATTAATCTACATTCCCATAAACAATGAAATAGGGTTCCTTTACTTTCCATGCATTTTGTGCATGTATCTGGTATATTTTTGTTATATCTATTTAACTCCTCCGGTGTAACATACATCCGCATTAACCATTTGAAATGTATCAATTTAAGGCGTGCATTTATTGATTTGGTTTGAGCTTCTGTACAAGCCAATTCCCATTGTTCCTCTGAAATTTCAATTTGCAGATCTTCTTTCCAGTAGTTTAATCTTTTCAGTGAATTTTCACTTGAAGATAGTGTCAATGAGTTATAAAACTCTGAAATAATACCCTTTCTTTTACTATCTTTCATCATCATTTTTTCCAAGGATGAATAAATAGGTCGAGTGAGAGCTTTATTTTGATTTGATCGAATAAAGTTTCTAAGTTGAAGATATTTAAAAAAATGTGTTCTATTGAGATTAAATTTGATCCTCAGCTCTTCAAAAGACATTATGTTGTCTGCACCTGGCAAATATAAATCCTGAATCTTTTGTATCCCTTTTAAATTCCATACTTTAAATACAGCGTCCGCTCTCCCTGGTTTAAAATATTGATTACCCCATATTGGACTAAATTGTGACAATAACTGTGGTTCTTTTAAATAGTTTTTAGCTTCACACCATATTTTGATCATATGCTTTACAAATGGATTTTTAACTTGTTTTTGTAATTTTTTTGCCGAATCTGAGTATATGAATATGGGAAGAGGTAAAGGTAAATTGTATGATTCCATTTCAGTCCAGTGAGGGAGATCATTTGATGAAAAATAATATGTCATAGACCTCAGTTGTGCCGACCAATAATACAACATAAAATTTGGACATTTCAGACCTCCACGATCAAATGGTAAATATAATAAAGACAAACGTAATCTAGCCCTCCTGTTGTTCCATATAAATTCCACTAACTTTTTTTTTATTCTTGAGAATAGATCTAAAGGTGGTGATAAGGGAATGTATTGAAATAAATAAAGTATTTTAGGTAAAATATTACTTTTAAGTATATTGATTCTCCCGATCATCGACATTGGTAGTGACATCCATCTCTGAGTTAACTCACTGATATCTGACATTAAGGCTTCATAGTTGACACTGGCGACTGATTCTAGCTTAGGCATAATTTGGATTCCTAAATATTTAAACTGATTTACAACATTGAATTGATTTACCTCAGGGGCTGGGTAATTTCTCTGGGTCTCATTTAGCATTAATATTGAAGATTTAGTTTTATTTATTTTATATCCTGATATTTCCCCAAAATTCTTTATTAAATTCAACAAGGTTGGAATTGATTTTTTTAGATTCGACATAAACAAAATTATGTCATCGGCGTACAGGGAGATTTTATGTTCTGTTGGTCCAACTTTAATTCCATATATTTGTGAATGTAAACGTATCGCTATCGCTAAAGGTTCAATTGCCATAGTAAACAGTAAAGGTGAAAGTGGACAGCCTTGTCGACATCCTCTATTGATTTTTATTGGTTTTGAAATATTGTTATTTGTTAGGATTTCTGCTGTAGCATTATTGTATATTATTTGAACCCATTTTATGAAATTATTTCCAAGTCCAAACCTTTGTAGTACTTCAAAAAGAAAGGGCCATTCAACTCTATCAAAGGCCTTTTCGGCGTCCAATGATAGGAGAGCTGTATCCGGTGCTTCTTTATTAAAATAAATAATATTAAATAGTCTTCTTACATTATGGAAGCCTTGTCTACCCTTTATAAAGCCATTCTGATCTCGATTAATAATATTTGGTAAAATTTCTTGTATTCGTCTTGCTAAAATTTTACAGATTATCTTAAGGTCGGCGTTTAATAGGCTTATTGGTCTCATATTTTCACATTTATTAGAGGGCTTACCTGGTTTTGGCAGCAGTATAATTAAGGCATTATTTATGTATGATGGTAAATTATTATTTTGAAATGCTTCTAAAACCATTTCCAAAAAAGGTTTTATTAATTTATTCTTAAATTTTTTATAAAGGTCAACTGGAAGACCATCTGGTCCTGCACTTTTTCCTGATTTCATATTATCAATGGCTAGCCCAACTTCTTCTTGACTAATTTTAGACTCCAATATCTCCCTGTTTTCATTTGGAATACACGGTATAGATAGTTCGTTCAAAAACCCATTTAGTTTTGTTAATTCAGGTTCATTTTTGGTATCATATAATTTTTCATAGTAATCTCTAAAGGCTCTATTAATTTCTAAAGGATCTATAACTACCTGTCCATTACTTATAATACTGGTAATTGGTGTTTTAATTTCCAATTGTTTAATCTGCCATGCTAATAATTTTCCTGATTTTTCACCTTGTTCATAAAAAGATTGTTTCAATCTTAGAAGACTCGAGGCAGCTCTATTCGCTGATTTTTTGTCGTATTCAGCTCTCAAAATCAGTAATTCATTCTCCAACCTTGGGTCACTTCCTGCATACACTTTTTCCTGAAGATTTTTTATTTTATGTTCCAATTTAGCTCTCTCCTCTCGAGTCTTCTTAGATTTTGATCCTGTATAACTAATAATATGTCCCCTAATAAAAACTTTGAAAGCCTCCCACTTTACACATGCTGATGTTTGTGTAGTATTGATGTCAAAGAACTCGTCTATCTGTTTTTCTATATACTTGACAAATTCCTCATCCTGAAGCCATTTATGCTGAAATTGCCATCTACCTGATTCCTTTATCAATTTTTTATCTACATATATTAGACAACAGGGTGCATGGTCAGAGATCACGATGTTATCATAAAAGCAGTTTTGAATCTTGGACCTTAATTCTGTGGAAATCAAAAAATAATCAATACGTGAGAATGTCTTGTAGGTACTGGAATAACAAGAATAGGCTTTAACTTGTGGTTTCATTTCTCTCCATATATCTAACAATCTCAATTCTTTCATAAAATGATTAATAGTCATCCTACATCCAATGTGCGTACAATCCAGTCCTGTTGATCTATCCACACCTGGATTCAATGTACAATTAAAATCCCCTGCTATTATATGTTGCCCTGTAAGTGATGATAAGATGAGAAATAAATTAGCAAAGAACTTCTGGTCATCTATATTGGGACCATATAAGTTCACAAGATTTATATTTTCTAATAGCAAAGAACCTTGAATGATTACATATCTTCCAAATTTGTCTCCAATTACATTTTTCACTTGAAAAGGAACTGATTTATGTATGAGAGTCATAACTCCCCTGGCTCGGGATGAAAATGAAGAGGTGAATACACTTCCCTGCCATCTACTCCTAATTCTTTTAACATCCTCCTCTATCAGATGAGTTTCTTGTAAAAACACAATTCTTGAACCCATGTCCTTTATTTTATTCATAACTTGTTTAAGTTTTTTTAAATTTTGTAGACCTCTGCAATTCCATGAAGTTAAATTAAGATTAACACTTTGGTCCATGATCAATAGAGAGTTTGGGATTACCTTGCAGTGTAAACATGCTCATACAGAGAAGCAAAAACACGAGTGGTTGAACATTCATCCTACAAACTACACACAAACAAATTCCCCCTTCCCACACTTGTGGCAAACCCCCCAAAATCAAAAGAAAAATTCTGTCTCCCGATATAGCCATCGACTGTTCCACATCCACGGGGAACAGCCTAAGCCACTCCTTCTTCATCCTCCCAATCACCCTAACTCTACTGCTTTTAATGACGTAACATTAACTCTCCTCTGTAGTTTTCCAACTTAACTCCAAAATTTTTACCAACTTTGTACATCCTAGTTTTTTTTTGTTTGTTTGTTTTGTTTTTGTTTTGTTTTTTTTTAATATATAATACAATCTATATTTTGTAAACTTACTATTTACTTCAAGTCAGTCAGATGCCTGTGCAAATGCTTAGTTATTCTACCTTATATTTTGTTCATGCTTAGCTCCCACCAGTCTCTTCTTTTTCTTTGATCTTCTTGATGAACTCCTGCGCCTCCTCTGGGGTCTTGAAGATGTGGGTTCTGCCCTCATACGTGGTCAGCAGTCTCGCAGGATAGATTACACCATGACGAATCCCAAGGTTGCGCAGCTCCTTACGTACGGGATCAAACTGCTTCCTCAATTGCTGGATTCCTGTGGCCAAATCTGGGTAGAACCGCACCTGCTGGTCCTGGTGTTTAATCTCTCCTTTAGCACGTGCAGCGTTGAAGATCTTCATCCTGTCTCTGTTGCTTAGAAACTTCATAATTAAGGTCCTCGGCGGTCCCTTATCTCTCCGTGGGCCAATACGATGTGCTTTTTCCAGAACCACTGCTGATTGCAACTCCTCGCTGCCCAGCACCTCCGGAATCCACTTTTCCAGAAAGGAACATACGTCCCGACCTTCTGATTCCTCTGGAAGACCCACCAGCCTCAAGTTATTCTGTCTCGACCGAGATTCCAAATCCAAAATATTATCTTCCAGAGATTTATTTTTTTTTCCAAAGTGCGCACCTTTAATTGAAGACGGGTGACGTCATCTTCAGCACTAGCGAGACGGAGCTCCATCTGCGCCGTTCGTTCTACACAGTCACCCAATTCCTTTCTTATTCCTTCCAGCGCTGTCATAATCCCATCAAATCTAGAGGAAAAGTCCGCTCTCATTGAACTCATGGCAGCCATCAGCGCATCTGCGCCATTCCCCGCAGAAATCGCACCGCCGCCAGCTTCCTCCGCCATATATGGAGCCTTGTTTGCTGCGTCACAGACCTGAAAGTCCGTTAATTTGGACTGTTTCGGCGGCTCGCTTTTTCCTTTTCCTGGTTTTCCAGCCTTAGGCTTCGCCGACATATCCTTGCCCAAATGCTGGGATACGTTCTGTCCCAAATGAGAGAGTTATTTGCCGATTTTTTTTTTCCAGGAGCAGAGCAGAGCGAGACACGTCCGTCCTACGTGGCAGCCATAACCGGAAGTCGATTTCTAATCATTTTAATTAGTCAAGTAGCGATGATGACTGAAGTTAGTCATCAGGTGTATTTTATTACATTACCTTTTATGTCTTTGATTTTCAGACCATGACCAATCTGAAACATTTTTACTAAGAAGCAATCAGGTTAAATCAGGCCAGAATGGCAGGCTGCAGGCACTAGCTCCACACTTAAATTTTCATTGATTTAAACTAGCAGCTAATTACCTTCGCAAAGGAAGGACGGAGGTAATGTTTTTAGTGCTGTCGGTTGGTTAGTTTCTGTCTTTTAGCAACATTACTCTAAAAGTTATGAACGGATTTTGATGAAATTTTGAGGAAAGGTATGTTATGGCACGGGGAACAGATGATTAGATTTGGTGGTGATTCGGATCATGATCTGGATGCAGGAATTTTTTGAATATTTTATAGTCAAAAAATGTGTCGCTTTTCATGTACTGTCCCTTTAAGACGTGTCCACTGAGTTACGTGTGTGGCAAAGCGCCTTGGCAACCCGGAAGCCAAACACTGCAGAAAAAGTATTAGGGAGCGTGCCCACCAAACTTGTTTTTTCTGCTGTGGGTGACTATTTTCTATTCATTCTCTATGTAGTCCAGCATAGAGAGTATAGTGTACTCTCTATATATAGTATAGTGTAGTTCCGGCACTGAAACGCTTTGAACGGTGGCTGCTTTTTGTCGCAGCACTTAGGGCTGAAAAAAGTTCAACTTTGCAGACTACTGTACAGCTGCGCTCGTCAATGTCAGACCTTTCTAAGCAGCCAATCAGAATTAAGGAAAGGCAGGATATAGGATACCAGTACAGGAAGACGAGAACGTTAGGAGGCGGTGGAGGCTGAACTTTGCTGCATCAAACAACCCAGTACTCTTTGATCTGACACGAAAAGGATATCCTGATCAAAATTTGAAAGCAAACGCGTGGAGGAACATGTCTGCATCTGTCGGCGTGCCAGGTGAGCGTTTGTGCCTTTGTCGTCGTCATATTTCTTACAAGTTTATTGCAGTAGATAATAGATAGATGTACTTTATTGATCCCAAACTGGGAAATTACGGTGTAACAGCAGCATGACACAGCCAACCCAACCAACCGAAAAACACACAGTATAATAGAAAAGGAGTTACCCTGGGAAGTAAAATAAAAATGTTTAGATAACTATATACAACATAGGCTACTGCTAGGTTAAATAGATGATCCTTATGAGTCAATGAATAGAGTATATAATATAATATGGATACTATGTGAATTTGTACACCGTGTTCCAAATTATTATCCAAATAGGATTTTAGTGTCATAACCATTCAGTTTTTTATTTTTCAATTAAACTCATGGATGGTATTGTGTCTCAGGGCTCTTTGGATCACTGATATCAATCTCAGACACCCGTCATAATTAGTTTGCCAGGTGAGCCCAATTAAAGGAAAATTACTTAAGAAGGATGTGCCGCATTATTAAGCATGCCACAGGTTTCAAGCAATATGGGAAAGAAAAAGGATCTCTCTGCTGCCAAAAAGCGTCAAAATAATGCAATGCCTTGCACGAGGTATGAAAGCATTAGGTATTTCATGAAAACTTAAGCATGACTATCGTACTGTGAAGAAATTTATGTCTGATTCAGAGCACAGACGGGTTTGTGCAGATAAAGGCATAATGAGGAAAGTTTCTGCCAGACAAATTCATAGGCTTAAGAGAGCAGCTGCTAAAATGCCATTACAAAGCAGCAAACAGGCATTTGAAGTTGCTGGTGCCTCTGGAGTCCCACAGACCTCAAGATGTAGGATTGTCCAGAGACTTGCAGTTGTGCATTAACCTACTGTTTGGCTACTCCTAACTAATGCTCGCAAGCAGAAACGGGTGCAGTGGGCCCAGAAATGCATGAAGGCTGATTTTTAAGCAGTCTTGTTTACTGGTGAGTGCCATGCAACAATGGATGGTCCAGATGGATGAAGTAGTGGATGGTTGCTGGATGGCCACCATGTCCCAACAAGGCTGCGACGTTAGCAAGGAGGTGGCAGAGATTAATGTTTTGGGTTGGAATCATGGGGAGAGAGCTGGTAGACCCCTTTAGGGTCCCTGAAGGTGTGAAAATGACCTTGGCAAAGTATATAGAATTTCTGACGAACCACTTTCTTCCATGGTACTAAAAGAAGAACTGTGCCTTTCATAGCAAAATTATCTTCATGCATAACAATGCACCATCTCATGCTGGAAAGAATACCTCTGTGTCATTGGCTGCTTTGGGCATAAAAGGAAAGAAACTCATGGTGTGGCCCCCATCCTCCCCTGACCTCAACCCTATTGAGAACCTTTGGAGTGTCCTCAAGCAAAAGATCTATGAGGGTGGGAGACATCAAAACAGCAGCTGTGGGAGGCTATTGTGACATCTTGCAAAGAAATTCAAGCAGAAACTCTCCAAAAACTCACTTGAATGGATGGAAGAATTGTGAAGGCTATATCAAAGAAGGGGTCCTATGTTAACATGTATCTTGGCCTGTTAAGGTGTTTTTGATTGAAATAGCTTTTGATTTCAATAAATATGACCTTCTAATGCTGCAAATTCAACAAATGACCATTTTCAGTTCTTTACAACCAGTAAAAGGTTTTGAAACTCTGTTGTGCATAATAATTTGAAACGGTGCATTTTGAGTTTGTTTTTTTTTTATTTTTGCAAAAAAGTTATCACTGGGAGGTTTGTTCAATAAAATTTGAATTCTGCTTTAATGGTTGATGACTTGAAAATTATACTGACCGTCATTTGCATCGACTATTTAGGAAAATCAGACAAATATCATTTGCATAATAATTTGGAACGCGGTGTAGTTGATAACTGCAAAAAAAAATGGAATGATACCGCACTGTTGTGTAATATATTGCTTAATAATTATGAACCTTGTCAGTAAACTGTAATGGAGAAGAGAGGAGGAAAAAAAATGACCTGAAATATTCAATAAACCATGATGTTGATTTAAGATGGAACTGCCCAGCCCCAATGTATGGTCAGTACAATTATGACAGTCTTGTTATTATTATTATTATTGTTACTAGTGCATACCTGTGCATGCTCCTGCATACCTGTCCATGCTCGTAGAAACCAAGTATAAGCAAGTATTTCTGCTTGCCCGTAGAAAGCAGGTGTAAGCAAGCATGTCACCACTTTTTCAGTAATGCCTGCCTTTGACCTTTGATGATGTCATAGGGAGTCCTATGATCTTTGATGATGCCATAGCGAGTCCTATAATCTTTGATGATGTCATAGCAAGTGCTATGATTGTGAGTGATGCCTGCCTTTGATCTTTGAAGATGTCATTGCGAGTCCTATGATCGTGAGTGATGCCTGCGTTTGATCTTTGATGTCCGATGATCATGAGCGCGAGCGATGCCTGCCTTTGATCTTAGATGATGTCATAGCAAGTCCTGTGATCGTGAGTGATGCCTGCCTTTGATCTTTGATGTCATATGATCGTAAGTGATGCCTGCCTTGGATCACACACAGAAACACATATTTTCTTGGATCGCTCTATACTATGGTGTCTATATGATGTCATATAGACATCATGTAGAGATCATAGGAACATCATAGGTGATCCTATGATCTTTTAGCGAGTCCTATGGTCGTGACACACAGACACACACAGATTTCTTGAATTATACATATATAGTGATGATTATTATGTAGTGATATTGTTTTTGCTGTCGTTTGTCTGTTGTTGATGATGATAATAATAATAATAATGGATTGCATTTCTATAGCACTTTTTGAGGTTCGATTGGACACAGCAATGATGATAGAAGGACTACAGCTCCTGACCAGATAAAGTGAAGTACATGGCGGTAATGCACCTGTACGCTGGTTGCCAACCGCCATTCAAATCTAAAGGAAGAAGAATTTTCAGGAAAAGAAGAAGAAGAATTTTTAGGAAAGGTGTGTAATGGCACATTGAACAGATGATTAGATTTTAGTGATGATCTCAAAATGCATACCTCCGCCAGGGCTCTTATCTTCTCACAGAGTGTTGCCAACAATACTCCAAAACTACTGGTTGGATTTGGATGAAATATTCACCAGAGGTGGTTCTTAGGCTACAGACGAATCCATTACATTTTGGTGATGATCTGAGAATGCATATCTCAGCCATGGCTCTTATCTTTCACAGTGTGTTAGCAACAATACTCCACAACTAATGGACAGACTTTGATGCAGTTTTCACCAGAAGTGGCTCTAGGCCTACACACAAGCCCATAACATTTTGGAGGTGATCCATGAGGGACAGAATGAGCCTTGGTGGAGGTCTGTGCTCTCTGAGTCCTTTCTAGTATAAACTAGACCTGTAGATGGCAGCAATGGGTAATTTTCTCATTTTCAGACTTTTTTCTATGTTATGTTATGATTTTTTATGCTAGTCTCCTCAGGCTCAGGAAATATTTAACTTATTGATGTTTACTTTTTATTCATATGATAGTATTTACAAGAAAAACCTGAAATTTTTGAGAATTAAGTGTCATATGCACATTAAAAATATTTTACAACACTGCAAAATTATGAGGAAAAAAGGTGCATGTTAAAAAAAAAAAAACCCAAACAGATGGTCCTTTTTATGTGATTACCTAAAGTGTAGAATTAACAGCAAATGTGTATCGTGATATACAGTGCGAATTAAGTGTCATATGCACATTAAAAATATTTTACAACACTGCAAAATTATGAGGAAAAAAGGTGCATGTTAAAAAAAAAAAACAGATGGTCCTTTTTATGTGATTACCTAAAGTGTAGAATTAACAGCAAATGTGTATCGTGATATACAGTGCATCCAGAAAGTATTTACAGTGCTTCACTTTTTCCACATTTTATTTTACAGCCTTATTCCAAAAGGGATTAAAATCATTTTTTCCCTCAAAATTCTACACACAATACCCCATAATGACAATGTGAATTTTTTTTTTGAGATTTTTGCAAATTTATTAAAAATTAAAAACTAAGAAATCACATGTACATAAGTATTCACAGCCTTTGCCATGAAGCTCAAAATTGAGCTCAGGTGCATCCTGTTTCCACTGATCATCCTTGAGATGTTTCTGCAGCTTAATTGGAGTCCACCTGTGTTAAATTCAGTTGATTGGACATGATTTGAAAAGGCACACACCTGTCTATATAAGGTTCCACAGTTGACAGTGCATGTCAGAGCACAAACCAACCATGAAGTCAAAGGAATTGTCTGCAGACCTTCGAGACAAGATTGTCTCGACGCACAAATCTGAGGAAGGGTATAGAAAAATATCTGCTGCTTTGAAGGTCCCATTGAGCACAGAGGCCTCCATCATCCATAAATGGAAGAAGTTCAGAACCACCGGGACTCTCCCTAGGACTGGCTGGCCATCTAAACTGAGCAATCGCTGGAGAAGGGCCTTAGTCAGGGAGGTGACCAAGAACCTGATGGTCACTCTGTCAGAGCTCCAGCATTCTTCTGTGGAGAGAGGAGAACCTTCCAGAAGGACAACAATCTCTGCAGCAATCCACCAATCAGGCCTGTATGGTAGAGTGGCCACCGGAAGCCACTCCTTAGTAAAAGGCACATGACAGCCCACCTGGAGTTTGCCAAAAGGCACCTGAAGGACTCTCAGACCATGAGAAACAAAATTCTCTGGTCTGATGAAACAAAGATTGAACTGTTTGGCGTGAATGCCAGGCGTCATGTTTGGAGGAAACCAGGCACCGCTCATAACCATGCCAATGGGGGTGGCAGCATCATGCTGTGGGAATGTTTTTCAGCGGCAGGAACTGGAAGACTAGTCAGGATAGAGGGAAAGATGAATGCAGCAATGAACGGAGACATCCTGGATGAAAACCTGCTCCGGAGCGCTCTTGACCTCAGACTGGGGCTACGGTTCATCTTTCAGTGGGAAAACAACCCTAAACACACAGCCAAGATATCAAAGTAGTGGATTCAGGACAATTCTGTGAATGTCCTTGAGTGGCCCAGCCAGAGCCCAGACTTGAATCCAATTGAACATCTCTGGAGAGATCTGAAAATGGCTGTGCACCGACACTTCCCATCCAACCTGATGGAGCTTGAGAGGTGCTGCAAAGAGGAATGGGTGAAACTGCCCACAGATAGGTGTGCCAAGCTTGTGGCATCATATTCAAAAAAACTTGAGGCTGCAATTGCTGCAAAAGGTGCATCAACAAAGTATTGAGCAAAGACTGTGAATACTTACTGTATGTACATGTGATTTCTTAGTTTTTTTTATTTTTAATAAATTTGCAAAAATGTAAAAAAAAAAACTTCATGTTGTCATTATGGGGTATTGTGTGTAGAATGTTGAGGGGAAAAATGAATTTAATCCCTTTTTTAATAAGGCTGTAACATAAAATGTGGACAAAGTGAAGCGCTGTGAATACTTCCCGGATGTACTGTATAGCGTTATCATGATATAAGATGACTTGTATCGTGATATGAAATTTTTGTCATATTGCACAGCCCTAGTCTGTTGTTAAAAAAAAAAAAAAAAAAATGCAAAATGTACAATAAATCATTGAGGAATATGATGTTCATGTTTTATTTAGCATATCAAATGGTAATTAACTTTTTATATGTTAAAGATAGTGACCTTATTGTACTGAGGGAAATTAAGATTCTCAGGACAATTGCCGCTTATCAGGTAATCATTAATTGATCAATAAGGTGAATCAACTAATGATTAATGAATTAATCGATAACTTGCATCCCTAATCTGAACACTTTGAGAAACAACTTTAAGTTACGTGTTAGCTGAACAATGCATGGTACTATGTTGGTTCAAAGCTAACCTCCATTGTAATATGGGAAACGCATCCCTGGTATACAGTATACGTCCCGTTTTAGTTTAGCTGAAGTACAGAATTTAACACAGTAGACCAGGGGTCACCAACTGGGGAACTCTGGTCCAGGTCTGGACCCCGAGAGTCCTCCGTCCAGACCCTGAAGCCTTTTGATACAATTTGGGGAAAATTGAGATTGTTTTGTTTTGGTGGAACGAAAAAAGTGGAAATGAGCTGCTGTGTTGGCAGCCGCCCAGACAGTTTATGGCGCGAGCCCTTGGCCACTCTCCACAGACTCCACTCTCTGCTCTCCCACCGACTCCACTTTTTGCAGAGACTGTGGGTCCGACCACTCCAGCAGGTATGCTGCGGGTCGCAAAATCACAGTTCACTGTAGGTGTCATGCACAGACACACACACACACACAGGCCAGAATATCCACCCAGACAGAGATGCTTCATTCCCGGTCTGTACCCACAGAAAGAAGCGCTGTCGTTAAATTGAGTGTGTTTACCGTGGCGATTCTGCTGAGAGTACTCCGTGCTGGGGTGCAGGGCTAAAGTCTTTTCCCCTGAGACCGTGATCCCATTGGGCCCGCACTGGTTATGGAGGTCCTTTTTGTAGCCTCTGATATCACATAAAAACTTAAAGGGGTCATGGCCTGAAAAGTGGTGTGTTTGTAGGTTTTAACTGTCTGAAATGAGTCTACTGGTCACCTAATTATCCAGAAATTTTCAAAACAGTCATTTCTCTTAAAAATACACGCAGCCTTTATCTTGTTTTTCTCTCTCAGAAACGTTTGACTTTTTTATGGAAATCGTATACGTCATGTTTTGAAAAGACCAACTCACCGCCATCCTTGAGACCAACCCACTGCTCTATTATTGGCCCGCCTAGTTGTCCGTCACGTATATGGAAGTGGTGCTAAAGGTAGCCTGTTAGCCCCTGAGCTATTAGCTCCCAAGCTAACACTGGTAACAGGAAGCCCAAACCGAGCGTGGCTTATATTGCTATTTTCTTTAGATCTTAGTCACCCTAATAACCATCCTTTTTACCACCTGGTTCACCAGTCCGTGGTCCACAATGTGCCTCGCGTCGCTCCGGTTCGTTTCCCGGAGGTTGTGCACCGAGTCGCCGGCATGCCAGTCACGGGGAGCTGAGAGCCAGCAGCCCCAGACAGCATCCCTGGGTCACAGGAACTGCCTGCCCCGGCAACCGGGCCACAGCGCAGGCAGGTGCCACGACCCAGGGATGCTGCTTGCAGCTGCTGGCTCAACTCCCTCACCATCCAACTGGCGTACTCTCATGGGTAGTGTGCGGGAGCCACTTCATGACGGCGCAAAAATGTGACAGCCCAAAAGAAAAAAAAATCTTACTGAGAAATTTACTGTTCTTAATTTTCTGCTCTGTGTGTAATCATTCTACAGGATTTACTGGTTTGGCTTCCATTGTGGGGAACCAAACAGCACTGACGTGTCAAAAAGTAAATGACATTTAACGGGATTTTGTTATTTTAATGGAGACACTTGTAACAGTCAAAATATGATCACCCGTCATTTTATTTTTATGATGATACACTAAATAGTTTTTTTTTTTTTTTTATTCCATCCACATTCACATTTTAATTGTGGATTTACTGTTTGAGTTAGGGATGTTAATGATTAATTGACTTTCGATTAATTGTCAATAAGAATTGACTTTCTCAGTAAGAATTTACAGTTGCATTCCAAATAACCGTACGTGTACGGGTATTTATTTCGCCCAAAAATACAGCCCTATACGGTCTTATTTGGGTCTATACGCTTATTGGGATATGCCCTATGTCACCCTATACGGTTTTATTTGGGTCTATACGCTAAACAGCTTTGACATGAAGGACATTTTTTCGAGATTTATTCAAAGCTTTACCGATTGAAGTGTGGCACTCGTACGTATGTATATATTTTTTCAAGTGTGTGTCTACTAAGCAGCAGGCCCGCAGCCACTAAATCACTCCTCGTAATTGGCTGAAAAAGCTGTCGGAGGCACTTCCTTTATTTCCGTACTATCTCGGCTGTGTTCGGGATACACGTGCCGGTTGTTTACAAAACAGTCTACATGTCGTCATGTCATGTGCCCGGGGCCATGCGCGGAGCAGCAGACGATGGCTTCTGAAGTGTCTGACCCGGTGTCTAATATGCTATATTGTTTAATTATAAAGTAAATATATATATTTGTAAACTAAATCCTCATATTTTTGGCAGGTAGCAAGTATTAGTAAGCTGATTTGCAATATTATGAATATACTGGTACATTTATTGTATTATTTTTTTTTCAAATGTTTAAACTTGACCATTAAATTTGGTAAATTTTAAATTGCTATTAATGTTCCTCTGATAAATTGTTCATACAATATTTTCAAAAGAAATAAAACCAATTCAGAAGGTGGTTTCTTTTAATTTTGTAGATATTTCAATATCTCAGGCATAATTATGAACATTATTTAACTTTGTATGTATTGTGCATCCCTATACTATTATTGCGCACCTATACTTTTATTGAAATTTTAACAAATTTCCAGCCTATACTATTATTACGCCCTATACTCTTATTAAAATTTTCAGTTTTTTCCACCCTATACTATTATTCCGACCTATACTCTTATTTGGAATGCAACTGTAAAAGTCGACTAAATTAAACAAATTCAACATAAATCGTTCGGGATCATGATTCCCAAGAAAGCTTAGCAGACTGAGAAGGTGGACGATATTAAAAGATCACTCAACTTCTTGGCTGAAGAGATTTCTGCTGTTAAGCTGCAGCAAAAGAACATTGTGGACTTGGTCGAAGAGGTGAAAGCGCTGTGGATCCAGAATGCCGAGAAGGACAAGAGGCTGGCATATCTGGAGAGCAGAGTGGCTGACCTGGAACAGTACACCCGGGTGAACGACGTGATCATCACAGGGCTCCACATTAAACCCTGATCATATGCTCGGGCGGTGGCCACGGACAGCGGTGAGGGACTCGGTGAGCTGGAAGCCGAATCCACTGAGCAACAAGTGGCGGCCTTCCTGCAGTCCAAAGGAGTCCAGCTGGACTGTAACACCATTGAGGCCTGCCACCCTCTGCCCAGGAAAAACAGTGACAAACCAGCTGTCATCATGAGGTTTGTCAACAGAAAACGCAAGACTGCGCTGCTAAAACAAGGTAGGAAACTGAAAGGAACAAACATTTACATAAACGAGCACCTTACAAAAGAAAATGCAGAAATGGCCAGAAAAGCAAGATACATGAGAAAGCAAAAAAAGATTCAAAACACCTGGACAACAAACTGTAAAATATACATCAAATTAAATGGATCACCTGAAGAAGCCAAGGTCATTAACATCCGAAATATTATGGAACTGGACAAATACAAATGAACATTATGAACTGGAGTCGACAGCAACAAGAGACAACTGTAGGACACTGAAGGATCACATTCATCTGCAACAGGACATATAACTACATGAAACAAAAGATCAACGAACAGGAACAACAGGAACTGAAAGGTTTTGAATATACGGATCACAACCCACAAGACATGGAATGTGACATAGACCCTGACAATAATTTATTTACCTCCATCAATAATAACTGTAGTTACTACACGGATGAACAGTTTAACACAATGGTCACATCTGATTTTAATATATCAATGATCCACTTCAACTGCAGAAGTCTCTATCATAACTATAATAACATTAAAGATTGTTTACATCAGTTTAAAGAGCCATTCAATATAGTGGCAATATCAGATACGTGGCTCAGTGAAGAGAAAGGAGTGGATTTTACATTGGATGACTACGAATTAAATTATATGAATAGGAAAGTGAAAAAAGGAGGAGGAGTTGCAGTTTATGTTGACAAGAGCTTGCAATACAAGGTTGCTGAAAATTTGACAGTGACTGTGGATGATTTATTTGAATGTATTTCAATAGAAATCTGTTTGGACAATATGGAGAATATAGTAGTGAGCTGTGTATATAGAACACCTGGATCAAGTATTGATTTATTTAAGGACTGGATGGAAAAAATGTATGCAAAACATACCCATAAAGTTATGTTCATCTGTGGGGATTTCAGTGTAGATCTTATGAATTCAAAACAACATAGTTTGACAGAAGAATTTATCAACACAATGTACAGTATGGGCTTACATCCAACAATCACCAGACCTAACAGAATCACATCACACAGTGCTACACTAATAGATAACATACTTACAAACATTATGGAAAATTGTCATGAACTTGGGTTTGAGTTCTGACACTGTCGCTATTTTGTCTCTTTACATTGTTAATTTTCCATCAGGCGCTTCAGGGAACCCTTTGGGTCCTTCGCTCCCTGACAGCTCGGCCACACCCCCTCCTTCTGTCAATGTTACCAGCTGTTCCTCATTACTGGTGTTTCCCTTACGCGCGCGCGCACACACACACACACACACACACACACACTTTCACACACACACACACACACACACACACACACACACACACACACACACACACACTCACGCCTCCATTCATCTCCATTCACATACTCAGACACTCACTCATGCAAACCTGTTTTCCATTCAGTCCAGCCCACGTACTTCCACATCGGCGGTCTCTTTCCTCATTAGTTTTGTCATTACTTTAGCTCAGTATTTGCGGGAAGAGATTGCCGGGTCATTGCGCTTTATACACAGTCGCTGTTACCCTCTGTGTATGTTAGCCTCCACTCCCTACTCGGACGTTCAGCCTGATTGTTTAGTCTTTTCTAACGCTACCTGACTTTCATTGGTTACCTGGTGTTAGCGGCTGTTCCTGCTTCGCCTGCTCTCACCGGACAGCACGGACTCCCTCGGACCGCTCCAGCCCGTAAGTTTATGTTTGACTTTCTCCTTGTGCCGTTCAGCTGTCCTGCAGCACTAGGCATCCTCTCCCTCGGGCTGTTGAGCGTCTGAGAGACGTCCCTGTTTTCCAGGTGTCCTCCATGACTATAATCTCATCCCTTTGTTTGATATCGTGACTGTTTGCTGGACTAAACTTTAATTGTTGTTCAATAAAGTGCACGCAACTACTTCTGCATGTGGGTTTCAGTTCTTTCCTCCGTACGGGGAACCATGATAGAAAATAATATTGTGAGTGGGCTTTTATTCAGTGATATCAGTGACCACCTACTGATTTTTGTTGTCTGTCAACGTGTCTCACTTCCGCCTCCAAAGAGAGCAGACGCCTTTTCCTTCTCTCTTGCTCTGACTTTTTTTTTCCTTCCCCCCCAACTACTGGATCCCAGCTTGCTGTTGTCTGTCTGCGTCTAACTGCTGACCGTCGAAAGAAATTATGGAATTAATAAGCTGGGCTTTGAACACAATTGACACTATTTTTTCAACAAGGAAAAGTGCTCCGGGGGAAGCTGTCTGCCCCGCAGGGACGGCTCCAGCGGGCTATTTACGGGACACAAGTAATTGGAGGATCTTGTGCCTAACTAATCTCTCTATCGAAGATATTGAAGATTTGTATGTCTTCGTAATAATGGTGATCGGGATCGTTCTGATTGGAACTGGGATTGTCCTGGTGTACCGCAAATTGCTGAAGATGGATACAACCTATCAAAATGCTGGCCAGGCGAGGTGCATCCATCAAATTGAAAAATTGGAGAAGACCCTGATAGCGACAAATGAAGAACTGTCTCGGAAGGTGGATTACATCATGGTCACGCTTAGGTCTATCCACGACGGACTCAACGCCCCGCAATGAAGGATTAAGTACTGAATCTACAGAAGAAAATAAAGCTCCTTCTCTGTGATCAATTCTATTTGGCTCAATTTCCCTATAAAAATTCCTCCTGGCTGTCTGCAGTCTGTTTTTTCAAAACATTGAGCACAAGGCCTTGGACAGCAGCTGCTCAGATAATCGCAAGGACGATTGTAGTAGCCAGACAAAACATCTCCTGCCAAAGTGTCCTTGTTGTTCTTCTGATACAACACTTGCATCAACAGTGCACTCATATTGATCCACGAACTGATAAATAAAGATCCACACACTGCTCTCTTTGTGTCCTGTGAAATCTTGGTCCGCTGATGTGCATTGAGGGCTTTTTTTCCCTTGTAATCATAATATTGATTGATCATGCAACCAGTATTCTGAATCAATGATTTTTTTGCTCCTTCCTATTGTATTATTCTTATGCTACCTGTACCCTCCTGCTGATAGGCGCGTTTCAGATGCGCCGCGGCACGGAAATGCAGGTTCATTTACTGTGTCAAGTCAAATTCTCTCGTATGTTATCAGTGATCTGTTAATGTACTTGGCAATAAATCTTTTTCTGATTCTGATTATAGGAAGAAAAAGTACACCAAAAATATTAAATATAAAATAACTGAAGAATCTATGTATTTACTGGCAAAGGAATTATTAATGCAAGACTGGAAGATAGTTTGTGATGAAAATCATATAAATAAAGCGCATGATGAATTTTTACAAATATTTCAATCATTGTACAATAAAAACTACTATAAAACAATACAGTGACAGACAACGAAACAAAAATATTCCATGGGTCACCAAGGGGCTATTAAATGCATGTAAAAAGAAGAATGCATTATATAAACAATTCATTAAGTGTAGAACAGTAGAGGCAGAGATCAAATATAAAAGATATAAAAACAAGCTAACTAATATAATGAGGACTTGCAGGAAAGAATACTACAACAGAATATTAGAGGATGATAAAAATAACTTAAGAGGAATCTCTATGTTGGCCCTGCGATGGACTGGCGATCTGTCCAGGGGTGTACCCTGCCTCTCGCCCAAAGATGCTGGGATAGGCTCCAGCCACCCCGTGACCCAAAAAGGATTAAGCGGAAGAAGATGAATGAATGAATGAATATGGCAGTTGCTAAGTGGGATTATTAATAACCGATCAAAGAATGCAAATTATCCAGAATATTTTTTTGAAAATGACAATTTGATAAATAATATGGAGGATGTGGTTAGTGGTTTCAATAAATTTTTTGTAAACATTGGTCCAGAATTAGCAAAAACAGTAGTGACACCAGAAACAAATGATGGTGGGCCTGTAAATGAAATAGAAGATAGAAATCCAAACACAATCTTTTTGGTTGCAGTAATTACCTCCGCCAAGGAGGTTATGTGATCATCGGCGTTGGTTTGTATGTCTGTCTGTCTGTTTGTTTGTTAGCAAGATAACTCAAAAACTTATGGACGGATTTTCATGAAATTTTCACAGATTGTCAGAAATGGGGTGTCCTACAGATGATTACATTTTGGTGGTGATCCGGATCACCGTCCAGAAGAAAACTGCCATTACGGAAAATGCAATTTTCGTGAATAACTACTGAACCACTAATCCTATCATTGTCAATCCAATTGCTAGTCATATGTTTTCATGGTCAAGGAATCTGAAAACGTACACACAAACACTGTATGGGGGGAACTGTGGCCGCCATTACGGAAAATGCCATTTTTGTGAATAACTACTGAACCACTAATCCTATCATTGTCAATCCAATTGCTAGTCATATGTTTTCATGGTCAAGGAATCTGAAAACGTACACACAAACACTGTATGGGGGGGGAACTGTGGCCGCCATTACGGAAAATGCCATTTTCGTGAATAACTACTGAACCACTAATCCTGTCATTGTCAATCCAATTGCTAGTCATATGTTTTCGTGGTCAAGGAATCTGAAAATGTACACACAAACACTGTATGGGGGAACTGTGGCTGCCATTACGGAAAATGTCATTTTCGTGAATAACCACTGAACCACTAATCCTATCATTGTGAATCCAATTGCTAGTCATATGTTTTCATGGTCAAGGAATCTGAAAACATACACACAAACACTGTATGGGGGGAACTGTGGCGCTTGGCGGAGGTCTGCGCTCTCCTTAAAAAAAAATTAAAATCACCCTTTATTGTCATTCAACTGTACAACCAATCATGTACAGTAGAACGAGATTGTGCTTTACCCATCTACTGTGTTAATCACACACACCCCAAGTGCAGAATCAGAGGGCCGCTGCCATGCAAGGCGCCGCCACAAATTTCCCTCCTCCATTCCATTATTGCTGAGCACCAAGCTGGATGGCAGGAAGTTCCACTTTTATATGGTCTTCGGCATGACCCGGCCGGGATTTGAACCCCTGCCTCCCGGGTGTGGGGTGGATGCTCTACCAACTGAGCCACCACTCCGAGTGCTTTTCTAGTCGAAAATGAAATTATCGAGACTGTGAGTAAATTTAAGAACAAAAAATCAACTTACTGGAATGAAATTGACATGACAGTAGTGGAAAAAAGTAATTGAAGGAATTGTTAAACCACTCACCCACATCTGTAACCTGTTATTTCAAACTGGTAAATTTCCAAACAAAATGAAAATGGCAAAAGTAATACCACTATACAAAACAGGAGACAGTCATCATTTCACAAATTACAGGCCGGTCTCTTTACTCTCACAATTCTCCAAAATACTTGAAAAAATCTTCACTAAGAGACTGGATGATTTCATTGAAAAACACAACCTCCTCACAGACAGTCAGTATGGTTTTAGAGCAGACAAATCTACATCCTTGGCACTGATCGAACTCATAGAAGAAATTTCTAGTTGTATAGATTAAAAAAAGTTTGCTGTAGGAGTATTTATAGATTTAAAGAAAGCTTTTGACACCACTGATCACAGAATTTTACTGAGGAAATTGGAATGGTATGGGATTAGAGGGGTCGGACTGAGTTGGGTGGAAAGTTGTTTAAGTAACGGACAGCAATTTGTACAAATAGGTGAGCACAAATCACCCTTCATGGACAGCTCTTGTGCTGTCCTGTAATTTCCCAGTTTGGGATCAATAAAGTACATCTATCTGTCTATCTATGTTATATATAAATGACATATGCCAAGTATCAAAAATTCTAAAATTTATTTTGTTTGCGGATGACACAAATATCCTTTGCACTGGTGAGAATTTGCAGTAGATTTTAGAGGTGGTCACAACAGAAATGAAAAAGTTAATACAGTGGTTCAACAAAAATAAATTATCTCTAATTATCTCTATCCAACCTTTTTTTTTTTTGAATGCAAAAGATGCAATAGACTTACACAATGGTCCTCTCCGGCATACAACTAGGAACATACCGGTCGCTATGGAGGGTGAGAATATGTATGGGCACATAATCATACCATGTAGGATAACTAAATAGACGGTTATGCTGTTTCATCCCACCTAGCAACAATGCTCTGCACTGTGTGTGTTTATATATTTACATATTTATTCCATCTAGCTACAATGCTCTGCACTGGGTGTGTTTATATTTATATATCTATATATTTATTCCATCTAGCTACAATGCTCAGCACTGGGTGTGTTTATATTTATATATCTATATATTTATTCCATCTAGCTACAATGCTCCGCACTGTGTTTTTATATATCTACATATTATTCCATCTAGCTACATTGCTCCGCACTGTGTGTGTTTATATACTTGCATATTTATTCCACCTAGCTGCAATGCTCCGTACTGTGGGTGTTTATATATTTACATATTTATTCCATCTAGCTACAGTGCTCTGCACTGTGTGTTCATATATTCATATATTTATTCCATCCAGCTACAATGCTCTGCACTGTGTGTCTGTGTGTGTGTGTGTGTGTGTATATATATATTTTATAGTAATATGTACATATGTATATTAGCTGCTCTTGCTTGGGTTTTTTTTTTTTTTTCTTGCCTTCTGATTGTTGCTCTGAGTGTTGCTATCCCTGTGCTGTTGCAATCCTGGAATTTCCCCGTTGTGGGACTAATAAAGGCTTATCTTATCTTATCTTATCTTAAATCTGGAAAAAAAAACAAGCAAAGATTATGTTGTTTGGAAATTATGAAATCATAAAATAATGGTAATGATAGGTGATACCAGAATTGAAAATGGTACAGGAAAAGAAGTTTCTGGGGGTGATGCTAGACAATAAAATCTGCTGGAAACCTCACCTCAGTCACATCCAGGCCAAGTTAGCAAAATGTTTAGGGATACTGGGGAAGACGAGAGACGTCTTGGACTATAAATCATTATTCTTACTGTACAATTCACTGTTTTACCATATCTTAACTACTGTGTAGAGGTCTGGGGAAATGCCTAAAAGACCAACCTACAGCCAATATGCACATTACAAAAAAAAAAGCTGTAAGGATAATAAATGATGTAGGATATAGAGACCATAGCAACTCGTTTTTTAAAGTTACATGCCATAAAGTTCATGGATTTAGTTAAATATAAGACAGCACAAGTAATGGTACAGGGCAATTAATAATCAACTCCCAACTAATGTACAAAAAAATTCAAAAAAGAGACAATGATTATAATTTGAGAGGAGACTTAAACTTTACTAAACCTAAGGTATGAACAACTAAGAAAAGTATGTGCATATCTGTCTGTGGTGTGGATTTGTGGAACAATCTGGAGCTGGAACTGAAACTATGTACAAACAGAAATCAATTCAAAAATATGTATAAACATTATTTGCTAAAAGGATATATGTTAGAGGTATAGCATTAATATGTACGATGTATTAAGCTCACTCTGGGACACTGTGGTAGGGTAGGTGGGACAGTACTGTGCAGATCTGTGTTTGGAGCTGGGCATAGATGTATGGACTGTATGTATCGCAGAAATGCCAATCACTCCGATTTTGGCGAAGTTACTCCGATTTCCAGACATAAAATCCGCCCTCTGCTTTACTTGTGAAAAACTCCGCTTTTATTTTGTCAAAAATAAATAAATTTTGACGGTGGATAAAATAAGCCGACATCGACGTGCTAAGAGCATTTTGAATGTCCACGTATGATCTTAGGGCCTCGAGGGTATGAACTGCGCATCAGTGTGCCGAGGTTTATCGATGTTTTCCGAATGCATGAGAGAACCCGCATGTAAACGAAGCAAAATGGCGGAGGCTACCACACCACCGAGGAAGAAACAAAGAGTAAATGCACACAACCAAAGGTTCAAAGAGGAATATCGGAAGACATATCCGTGTTTTACTGCATCGAAAATTGGTGAAACTTATGCTTTTTGTCAAGTGTGTAGAACGGCCGTTCTAGTTTCTCATGGAGGCATCGGAGATCTTCGTCATGTCGGTCTGAAAAAACACGTGGACTTGGCTAAGTTAATAGACAATTCCAATCAAAAGAAGATCTCATCAATGTTCGTAACGCCAAAGGACGAAGAAGCGGTGATAAGTTCAGAAGTTATATTCACCAAATTTCTCATTGAGAACAATGTGCCTTTATCGATTTCCGATTCGGCGGGAATAATGTTCAGACGAATGTTTCCTGATTCGGGCATCGCAAAGAAATACGCATGTGCTAGAACTAAATTAACAGCAATTGTGAAATGTCTTGCGGACAGTGACGAGAAAGAAATCACAGATCGGATCAAGTCTGCCCCCTTCAGCATTGCTACAGATGGATCCAACGACTATGCTGATACCAAACTGTATCCTATCGTTGTCAAATATTTTGATGAAAAACTTGAGAAAATTGTGACAACAATGCTAACACTGATAGAGTGTGCTGAAAGGAGCACTGGAGAAAATATTTTCAGGTGAGAATGAAATATTCAGTTTAAATTTATTAGCATGATAAATTTTGCTAGTTTTGGCATGTAATTGAAGCATGATGTTTATTTTACTAAACCGTTGATGCCTATTTGTTTTATTTAGTTACGAAATGAATCATGTCAAATTTCACATGACCAATTAATAAGTGTAAAACATTTCAATATATACATGTATTGGGCATTTAAATCCAAAGTTTGATCTCATTAGAAGTATCTTATTTATAAAGCAATGCAAATCTGATCAACATAAATGTACATATAAATATTATAAAAAATTTTCTGGGGGACGCTCCCCAGACCCCCACCAGCGAGAGGGGGATACCCCTTCTCGCGCTTACCCCCGCCTCGCACCTATGGTGACATTACTCCACTTTCCCAAGTCTGAGGGTTGGCATCTCTGTGTATGTAGGGATGGATGGGTGTCAATATCGATATGTATAAAATATAGTTAATTGTCTACCTGGGGTCTTAATTGAGCTAATAGGTATATATTTCACATGGGTTGTATTTAGGGAAAGAGGAGTTGGAGTAAATAAGTGTTAACTTCTTCCTTCTCCCTTTCGAGCACTGTATACTGTCACTTTTATTGCACTTGTTTGTTTTGTTCTTTGTTTTTTGCTCAAAATAAAGTATCTATCTAAATTAGTTATCAGTTAGTTGAAAGTAGTGCCGTTCTTTTCAGCAGTTTTTTTTTTTTTTTTTCATTAAATGTAGTGGCACTATAGCCTAATCTCTACCACACCTGATGTACTGTACGTAAACGCAGCGCACCGCTCAATAAAGCGGTCTGCAGTGTGGGATCATTTTAAAATGGAAAACACGAACAACGAAGCTAAATGTACACTATGGTACTACACTGAACCAGTTCGCTAAGTTACCACCTAAAAAATGGCATTCAGACATACTGCAAGGAGCGACTAGTTCGGCTTTGTCACAATCGACAGTTACCGCAGTCTTGGGGAAGGTAGTTATGTGATGAGAGGAAGACGAAGGATTTGAAATTTGATTGAAAAACACACAATGCCGATAAGTATTGTTGAAGGACAAGGCTTTCGGGAGCTGATGAACTTTGTAGAGCCAGAGTATTGATTAATGGATAGATGGATAGATGTACTTCATCGATCCCAAACTGGGAAATTACAGTGTAACAGCAGCATGACACAAGTAAGATAACCACTAATATTCACTAATATTCCATCTCAAGGAACGGTAACTACCCACTTGGAAGCATGCTAAAAGAAAAAGCTGACCTGAAAACACAGCTAGGCACTGAAAATGTGGCGCTGACAATGGATTGTTGGACGTTGTTAACTACAGAAAGCTACATTAGTCACTTGTGACTACATTGATAACTGGCATGTCAAATCAGCAGTTCTTCTCAGAGAACATGTCTGATTTTATGTAGAGTTTAATATTATGTGGACTAGGTCTAGATATTTTTTTATTCAGAATTTATGTTGCTGAAGTTTAATATCAGGCAGTGCCCATATTTATTATGTTATAGTAGCCTTAATATTTATTATTTTTCTGAGTTTATTTTGTTTTTGTTGTTAATATTTACACACATGGACAAAATTGTTGGTACCCCTCTGTTAATGAAAGAAAAACCCACAATGGTCACAGAAATACCTTGAATCTGACAAAAGTGGTAATAAATAAAAAGTCTATGAAAATTAACCAATGAAAATCACACAATGCTTTTGAATTATGGTTCAACAGAATTGTTTTAAAAAACAAACTCATGAAACAGGCCTGGACAAAAATGATGGTACCCTTAACTTAATATTTTGTTGCACAACCTTTTGAGGCAATCACTGCAATCAGACCATTTCTGTAACTGTCAATGAGACTTCTGCACCTCTGAGCAGGTATTTTGGCCCACTCCTCATGAGCAAACTGCTCCAGTTGTCTCAGGTTTGAAGGGTGCCTTCTCCAGACGGCATGTTTCAGCTCCTTCCACAGATGTTCAATAGGATTTAGATCAGGGCTCATAGAAGGCCACTTTAGAATAGTCCAATGTTTCGCTGTTAGCCATTCTTGGGTGTTTTTAGCTGTGTGTTTTGGGTCATTATCCTGTTGCAAGACCCATGACCTGCGACTGAGACCAAGCTGTCTGACACTGGGCAGCACATTTCTCTCTAGAATACCTTGATAGTCTTGAGATTTCATTGTACCCTGCACAGATTCAAGACACCCTGTGCCAGATGCAGCAAAGGAGCCCCAGAACATAACAGAACTTCCTCCACGTTTCACAGTAGGGACAGTGTTCTTTTCTTGGTATGCTTCATTTTTGCGTCTGTGAACATAGAGCTGATGTGCCTTGCCAAAAAGTTCCAGTTTTGTCTCGTCTGTCCATAGGACATTCTCCCAGAAGCTTTGTGGCTTGTCAACGTGCAGTTTGGCAAATTCCAGTCTGGCTTTTTGATGATTTGTTTTCAACAGTGGTGTCCTCCATGGTCGTCTCCCATGAAGTCCACTTTGGCTCAAACGACGACTGATGATGCGATCTGACACTGATGTACCTTGACCTTGGAGTTCACCTTGAATGTGTTTAGAGGTTGTTCTGGGCTCTTTTGTTAACATTCATATTATCCGTCTCTTCCATTTTTCATCAAGTTTCCTCCTGCGGCCACATCCAGGGAGGTTGGCTACAGTCCCATGGATCTTAAATTTCTGAATATGTGCAACTGTAGTCACAGGAACATCAAGCTGCTTGGAGATGGTCTTATAGCCTTTACCTTTAACATGCTTGTCTATAATTTTCTTTGTAATCTCCTGAGACAACTCTCTCCTTTGCTTCCTCTGGTCCATGTTTAGTGTGGTACACACCATGTCACCAAACAGCACAGTGACTACTTGTCACCCTTTTAATAGGCCGACTGACTGATTACAAGTTTGTAGACATCTGTGATGTTAATTAGAGGACACATCTTGGTTGAAGATGTCCCTCTGGTCACATTATTTTCAATCTTTTCTAGGGGTACCATCATTTTTGTCCAGGCCTGTTTCATGAGTTTGTTTTTAAAGTAATTCTGTTGAACCACAATTCAAAAGCATTGTCTGATTTTCATTGGTTAATTTTCATAGAATTTTTATTTATTACCACTTTTGTCAGATTCAAGTTATTTCTGTGACCATTGTGAGTTTTTCTTTCATTAACAGAGGGGTACCAACAATTTTGTCCACTTGCATTTTTTTAAATCAGTATATCAAACAGTAATGGGCTTTTTATGGTATAGACCAGAGATTCCCAAATTGGGGGTCCCGACTCTCTCTCCCCCCCCGGCGGGTTGCGAGATGGTTTTCAGAATCCTCCTGAGGTGATTATGTAGGTGACATGTCACTTTAACTGCGCTACAGTAAACGTTACAGGTCACACACAGGTCAGTGTGCACCAGTAGATTTCGTCTGAACAGCTCAAATCAACACACTACGCTTTAAGCCCAGGATATTATTTTTAAAAATGAAATGCTGGTTATTACCGACCAAAGACAACGCAGAGAGGCCAACAGAGACGGCAGCAGAAGAGCGGAGAAGTGCCGTCAGAAAGGCCATCAACTTCTGACACGGGGGGAGGAGGAGGACAGCACTCTACAGGGCTCCATAAGCAGTTGGGCCAGCCTTCCTCCAAGTGTCAGAAGTATCGAGAGGAATATATTCAGTATGGATTCATGCATCGTTATCAGTGAAGTACAACATCCCCAATGTGTAGTGTGCACCGAGGTGCTTGCACATGAGAGTTTAAAGCCTGTAAAAATGCTCAGACACTTGAAAATTAAGCACCCATCGCTTGCCGCTAAACCAGCTGATTTTTTTCTGCTGAAAGGAGAGAGAATTGCATGGCCAAAAGAAAGTCGTAGCTAACCAAACAGCAGCCACTATCAAAGCTCAAAAGGCATCATATGAAGTGGCATACTGTATTTAATTGCAGGGGCAAAAAAGCCACACAAAATCAGAGAAACCCTAATAAAACCTGCTACTATAGCTATGAGTCGGACAATACATGGGGAGAGACAGGAGCTGGAAGCAGTGCCGCTTTCTGACTGGACCATATCCCAGTGCATCACGGGCATAGCCCAGGACATAAAATGTCAGCTGATTGACAGTGAAGAAAGGGAAATATGCATTGCAGTTAAAGGAATGCACAGATAAATCAAACTGTGTGCACGTTTTCTTATGTAGCAGTCACCTCTGGGCATAGTGGGGGTTGTCAGTCTCTGTCGCCGTTGTTTTGGGGGTCGCGGGCTGAAAAGTTTGGGAACCCCTGTTATACACCATAATGTAGCAAGGGAAATTCAAATTCTCAGGGAAAGCGTTGCTTATCAATTAATCATTAATCGATCGATATTATGAATCAATCAACAATGAATGAATTAATCGATAACTTGCATCCCTAGTTGGAGTCTATTTATTGTATATTTTTAGAGGAATGAATGAGTGAATAAATGAATGAACAGGGGAAAGGGCACGCAAAAGTACAGCGCATCTAGAAAGTATTCACAGCGCTTCACTTTTTCCACGTTATGTTACTTATTTCAAAATAGATTAAATTCATTTTTTTCCTCAAAATTCTACACACAATACCACATAATGACAATGTGAAAGTTGTTTTTTTTTTGAGATTTTTGCAAAAAAAAAATTTCCACAATATTTTTTATTGAACCTTTTTTTTTTTTTTTTTTACAAACCATGGCACAAACAATCAAACACTAACACTAAAGTAATTAAAAAAAAAACATAAACCAAAACACTAACTACAAAAAAAATGTACTAAAAACACCAACAACCATTAACAAAGGCAAATCAGCAACAATGCTCCTCTGTTTAGTCTAAGTAATCTATTACATAAGAATACATATTATACATTCACCAATTTGGAATTTGCAAGGTCCACACATATCATTCACCTTCTTCTTCAGAAGTTATGTTTAATTTCTTTACATAATCAATGAAAGGTCTCCATATATTCTCAAACACATTTTCCTTTGATTTCAGTCTGTATGTTATTCTTTCTAGTGGAAGGTTTGTTAACATCTGTCTTAACCACTGAGTCACATCTGGTCTATGAGTCTTTTTCCACAGTAGTGCAATACATTTTTTGGCATTAAGCAAACCGAGGTCTATGAATGCTCTTTCACTCTTATTAAAGTTATGTTTTTCTGGATACAGACCCAACAAAAACAGTTTAGGGTTCAATGTGAATTGTTTTGAAATTATTTTTTCAATTGTTACCCTCACCTCTTCCCAAAACATTCTGATTTTTCTACATTCCCATAAACAGTGAAATAGGGTTCCTTTACTTTCCATACATTTTGTGCACGTATCTGGTATGTTTTTGTTATATCTATTTAACTTCACTGGTGTAACATACATCTGCATTAACCATTTAAAATGTATCAGTTTAAGACGTACATTTATTGATTTGGTTTGAGCTTCTGCACAAGCCATTTCCCATTGTTCATCTGAAATTTCAACTTTCAGGTCTTCTTTCCAATAATTAAGTCTTTTCTGTGAGTTTTCACTTGAGAATAGTGTCAATGAGATATAAAACTCTGAAATAATACCCTTTCTCTCACTATCTTTCGTCAAAATTTTTTCCAAGGATGAATAAGTAGGTCGGGTGAGAGCATTATTTTGATTTGATCGAATAAAATTTCTAAGCTGAAGATATTTAAAGGCCAAATGTCACGTAACAGCGTACTTTAAATATCTTGAAACTAGATATAAAAGGGAACCGATCCGTTCGGGTCTTGGTGCATATGCTTCAGTAACAACGGAATATTCGTTAATTTAAAACTGCCGCGCTTGGCCTGACACGGCCCCTGGAATTGCCTGGGGAAGAAGGCGGAAGTGACGAAATCGATTGTACCCTAGTTTGATGCTTGGGGTATTTCAATTGATTGTTTATATGGAGACTGGAAGGTTGAAGTGAGCAACAAGAAAGAAAAAATTGGATATTTCACCCATACCTTAAAACGGGACTATCAGGGACAGCTGGGTAATAAGGGACACTTCTCTGGGAAATGTTTTCATACCTGTCAAGTGAGACGTTTTCGCCGTACTTCAACACCGTAAAAAGCGGCTATAAGGGACGGCGGAGCAACAAGGGACACCTCTCTGGGAAATGCCCCAAATGCAACTCGTGTTGTTATTGTCAGATATTTTAAGGATTCATGGATATTTGACAATAACAACACAACTCAGCGTCCGGCGCAAAATTAAAAAAAAAAAAAAAAGCAGAATTCTGTATTTGTAAGGCGATCTCTCTCTGTTCCGCAACCGCTGCACAGCTGAACGTGTTAAACCATTGTCCTAATGACTTCTCATTGTAGTGAGAATAGCTCACGCTGAGCGATCAGCCCGCCCCGACAATCTGACTAATGATTGACTCCACACTTCTCATTGTAGTGATAATAGCTCAGGCTGAGCCATCTGCCAGCACCAGCTGTGGGGGATCACACACAGGACGTGCTCCGCAACACACTCAATTTTTTTTTCCCGTATATTTTTCTTTTGGGCGTACAGAAATGGCAATACGCCCGTTTTTGCTAAAATTGCATTTTCCCCGTATTTTCCTTAAAATATTTGACAATAACAACACGAACTACATTTAAAACATTTCCCAGAAAAGTGTCCCCCACCACTCCGCCGTCCCCCACAGCCGCGCTTGGCACCAAAATACGGCGAAAACGTCTCACTTGACAGGTATGCGCCTCCATTTTCATATTGATCTGGTCAATTTCTTGACAGCAGCGGCTCTCCTCCACTGTAATAATAATGGCTTCCGAAAAATCAATATTTATGGGGCGCCCTCGACAGACCCCCTTCGGCTTCGCAATTCTGGAGGCGATTAATGTCCAGTTCAATGACATTTTCCACTGGTTCTGCTCTCTGGTCATCGTTGGAACTGTTGTCATCAGACAAAGCATCTGATTCCGTCTCGGACGGCTCGAACCTGTAAGGTTCAATGCCTCTGTCACTGTCTGAACCACTGACAAAAAAAAAGACAAAAAAAAAAAGACAAAACTAAACTAATTTGTTCACAATCGCTGTCACTTTCCGTCATGATTGTCCAATGTTGATAAGTGTGAATGTGGATAGGCAGGGCAGCCAGGGTACAACTGGTGATGTCAAAAACATGGGCGTGGTCTGGACTGGCTGTCACAAGCCAGCAAGCAAGGTGGGGCCTTCACCTGGTGTATTTTGTGCAATTATGTAAATACAGGTGGGTGATATGGTCTCCGGTATGAATATTTGGTTTAAGCTATGTGTATTTTATCTAAATTCGTTGTCATTTAGAAAAAAAAATTACGTGACATTTGGCCTTTAAAAAAAAATGTGTTCTATTAAGATTGAATTTAATCCTCAGTTCTTCAAAAGACATTGTTATCTGAACGTGACAAATATAAATCTTGAATCTTTTGAATCCCTTTTAAATTCCATACTTTAAATACAGCATCCGCTCTCCCTGGTGTAAAATATTGATTACCTCATATTGGGCTAAATTGTGAAAGTGAGTGTGGTTCTTTGAAATATTTTTTGGTTTCACACCAAATTTACCTCCGCCAGGCCGAAAAGGCCAGGAGGAGGTTATGTTTTTGCCGGGGTTTGTCTGTGTGTCTGTCTGTCTGTCTGTCTGTCTGTCTGTCTGTCTGTCTGTCTGTTGGTTAGCAAGATAACTCAAAAAATCTTGGACGGATTTCCATGAAACTTTCAGGTGTTGTTGGAAATGGTACAAGGAAGAACTGATTAAATTTTGAGGGTGATCCGGTTCACCGTCTGGATACAGGAATTTTTTAAAGCATTTTTCATTCAACACTGTGACATACAGCCATTTTCAACATGTGCGCAGGCGCAATGGAGGGCGCTGGTCGTCGTGTCTGCAACACAAACTCTGCGTTCTTCAACGTTTTAGGCACAAAAGGACGCGGAAAACACTGCTGGCCTGGGTCCGCCAGCGTGCCTCTGTTTGCGCGCAACTGCAAAACCTCACACGGGCAGCTGTCCGCCGATGGATTCTTTGGCAGAAATTCCCCGGCCAGCCATAGGAGCTGCGCATTTGGCAGAAATTCACCGGCCAGCCATAGGCGCTGCGCAAAAACGAGCTCTCTGCCGGCGAAGCTTCTAAATTCTCGTTTGCCGCGGAGCGCAACCCCCCAAAAAATAATATTGTAGCGAACTCAATATGAGCACCCTACTTGGCTTGCCAAGTGGGTTGACCCTATTGGCGACACAGGTAGAGTGCGGGACTCCGGAGCGGGAGGCGTGAGTTCGAACCTCCCGGTGGGACGTCGCCATGTCGAGCAGCACGTTACAATATAATATAAAACCCATGGCAACCTGTCTACCCAATTTGCATCTGTCAGTGGAGGAGATGGACACAACAGCAACACTTTACTTTATTACCTCCGCCAAGGAGGCAATGCTTTTACTACTGAAACACTAATCCTATCACTATCAGATTGATTGTCATTGATTAATTGTGTGTTTATTGCACTGTCCCTGTCAAATAAACAAATAATCATTGTGAATCCAATTGCTAGTCATATGTTTACATGCTCAAGGAATCTGAAAACGTACACACAAACACTGTATGGGGGGGAATTGTGACGCTTGGCGGAGGTCTGCGCTCTCCGAGTGCTTTTCTAGTTTGATCATGTGCTTTACAATTGGATTTTTAACTTGTTTCTGTAATGTTTTAGCCGAGTCTGAGTATATGAATAAGGGAAGAGGTAAAGGTAAATTGTATGATTCCATTTCAGTCCAGTGAGGAGGATCATTTGATGAAAAATAATGTCATAGACCTCAGTTGTGCTGACCAGTAATACAACATAAAGTTTGGACATTTCAGACCTCCACGATCAAATGGTAAATATAGTAAGGACATACGTAATCTAGCCTTCCTACTGTTCCATATAAGTTCCACTAACTTTTTTTTAATTCTTGAGAATAGATCTGAAGGTGGTGGTAAAGGAATGTATTGAAATAAATAAAGTATTTTTGGTAAGATATTACTTTTAAGTATATCAATTCTCCTGATCATCGACATTGGTAGTGACATCCATCTCTGAAGTAACTCATTAATATCTGTCATTAAGGCTTCATAGTTGGCACTGGCGACTGATTCTAGCTTGGGCAAAATTTGAATTCCTAAATATTTAAACTGATTTACAACATTGAATTGATTTACCTCAGGAGCTGGGTGATTTCTCTGGGTCTCATTTAGCATTAATATTAAAGATTTTGTTTTATTTATTTTATATCCTGATATTTCCCCAAAGTTCTTTATTAAATTTAACAAGGTCGGAATTGATTTTTTAAAATTCGACATAAACAAAATTATGTCATCGGCATACAGGGAGATTTTATGTTCTGTTGGTCCTACTTTAATTCCATATATTTGTGGATGTAAACGTACTGCCATCGCTAAAGGTTCAATTGCCATAGTAAACAATAAGGGTGAAAGTGGACAGCCTTGTCGACATCCTCTATTGATTTTTATTGATTATGAGATATTGCTGTTTGTTAGGATTTCTGCTGTAGCATTATTGTATATTATCTGGACCCATTTTATGAAATTATTTCCAAGTCCAAACCTTTGTAGGACTTCAAAAAGATAGGGCCATTCGACCCTATCAAAGGCCTTTTCGGCATCCAGTGATAGGAGAGCTGTATCCGGTGCTTCTTTATTGGAATAAATGATATTAAATAGTCTTCTTACATTATGGAAGCCTTGTCTTCGCATTATAAAGCCATTCTGATCTCGGTTAAGATAAGATAAGCCTTTATTAGTCCCACAATGGGGAAATTCCAGGATTGCAACAGCACAGGGATAGCAACACTCAGAGCAACAATCAGAAGGCAAGAAAAAACAAGAGCAGCTAGTATACATATGTACATATTAATATACTGTATATACAGTATATATAGACACAGTGCGGAGCATTGTAGCTGGATGGAATAAATATGAGTATATAAACACACAGTGCGGAGCATTGTAGCTGGATGGAATAAATATGTAAATATATAAACACAGTGCAGAGCATTGTAGCTAGATGGAATAAATATGTAGATATATAAACACACAGTGCGGAGCATTGTAGCTAGATGGAATAAATATATGAGTATATAAACACAGTGCGGAGCATTGTAGCTAGATGGAATAAATATGTAGATATATAAACACACAGTGCGGAGCATTGTAGCTAGATGGAATAAATATATAGATATATAAACACACCCAGTGCGGAGCATTGTTGCTAGATGGGATGAAACAGCACAACCGTCTACTTAGTTATCCTACATGGTATGATTATGTACCCATACATATTCTCACCCTCCATAGCGACCGGTATTTTCCTAGTTGTATGCCGGAGGGGACCATTGTATAAGTCTATTGCGTCTTTTGCATTCAAAACTATTAGGTTGTCACGTCTTTTTGCTATCTCTGCGAGCAGCCCTGCTTAGGTTGTACAGTCTGACAGCCGTTGGTAGGAAGGACCTGCGAAACCTCTCGGTTGTGCACCTAGGATGATGTAGTCTGCTGCTAAATGAGCTCCTCAGTGCATTCAGTATGTCCTGCATAGGGTGGAACTCGGCCTCCAGCAGAGATGACAGTTTAGCCACCATCCTTCTCTCTCCTATCTCCTCCACTGGGTCAAGGCGCTGCCCCAGGACAGAGCTAGCTTTCTTGATCAGTTTGTTCAGTCTCTTCCTATCGGCTGCTGTAATGCCACTGCCCCAGTAGACCACTCCAAAAGTGATTGCTGATGCCACCACCGTGTCATAGAATGTCTTCAGCAGCGCCCCTTGTACACCAAAAAACCTGAGTCTCCTCAGTAGGAACAGCCTGCGCTGTCCCTTCTTGTAGAGTGCGTCAGTATTGTGTGACCAGTCCAGTTTATTGTTCAGATGAACACCCAGGTACTTGTAGGATGTCACTATCTCGATGTCTGTTCCCTGTATATTTACTGGTGCTGTGAGGGGTTGTCCTTGCCTGCGGCAGTCCACCACCAGCTCCTTTGTTTTCCTCGCATTGATCTGGAGGCAGTTCCGATGGCACCAGTCCACGAAGTCCTGGATAAGTCCTCTGTACTCAGCTTCATCTCCATTGGAGATGAGGCCAACGATCGTAGAGTCGTCAGAGAACTTCTGTAGATGGCAGTGTGTTGTGTTGTGTGAGAAGTCCGCAGTATAAAGGGTGAACAGGAAGGGAGCCAAAACCGTTCCCTGGGGGGCCCCCGTGCTACCGATGATCGTGTCGGACACACAGTCCCGGGTTCTCACAAACTGAGGCCGGTTAGTGAGGTAGTCCAGGATCCATGATGACAGGTGCTGGTCCACCCCTGCACACAGCAGCTTGTCCTTCAGGATCATCGGTTGGATGGTGTTGAAAGCACTGGAGAATTCAAAGAACATGATCCTCACCGCATTCCCGGGCTTCTCCAGGTGGGACAGAGAACGGTGAAGGAGGAAGATCACCGCATCCTCCACCCCAATGCCGTGCTGGTAGGCGAACTGGAGTGGATCCATCGCTGGTCCCACCAGGGGGCGGAGGTGAGCAAGGAGCAGTCTCTCCAGGGTCTTCATCATGTGGGACGTCAAGGCCACTGGTCTGTAGCTGTTCAGGTCTTTGGGGTGGGAAGTCTTTGGTACAGGTACCACACAAGATGTTTTCCACAGCTGTGGTACCCTCCCCAGCTTCAGGCTCAGGTTGAAGATGTACTCCACAATCCCACACAGCTGGTCTGCACAGGACTTGAGGAGCTTTGCGCTGATGCCGTCCGGTCCCGAGGCCTTCCTAGCCTTGATCTTCCTCAGCTCCGTCCTCACCTGGGTCTTAGTCAGGGTCAGGTTGGGGGGCTGTGTGTTGGGAGTGGGGGGGAGTTGGTGGAGTGGGGAGTGGGCAGCAGGACTTGATGTCTTTAGAGGCAGCAGTGGTTGTTGTGCAGTCAGGGGGGAGAGCAGTTGGTCAAACCTATTGAAAAACAGATTCAAATTGTTCGCCCACTCCCTGCCCCCCGTGGCCTTGGGGGAGGTATTCTGGAGCCCAGAGATGGTTTTAAGGTTTCTCCAGACCCCGCTGATGTCGCTCTGTTGCAGCTTGTCCTCCATCTTCTTCCTGAAGCTGTCCTTGCCTTCGCTGATCTTTCTCCTCAGCTCCCTCTGTACGGACTTCAGCATCTCCCTGTTCCCCGACCTGAAGATCCTCTTCTTCTCTCTCAGATGTGTTTTTATCTCAGGGTTGATCCAAGGTTTGTTGTTTGAGCAACACCGTATGGTCTTGGTGGGAACGGTGTTGTCCACACAGAAGCTGAGGTAGTCCGTGATGGAGTGAGTGAGGCCATCGATGTCCTCACCATGTGGATCGCAGAGCTGCTCCCAGGCAGTGGTTTCAAAACAGCCCTTTAGAGTGTCCATTGCCTCCTCAGACCATAACTTCACTGTGCGCATGGCCGGAGGTTGTCTGGCCACTAGCGGTTTGTACACCGGCTGGAGATGAACCAAGTTGTGATCCGATCTCCTGAGTGGGGGGAGTTGTAATGAGGTGTACGCCTCCTTAGTGTTTGCGTAGAATAAGTCCAGTGTTTTATTGTCTCTAGTGTAGCATGTGACATACTGGGTAAACGTGGGTAGAATGGGAGACAGTGAAACATGGTTGAAATCGCCTGAGATGAGGAGAAGAGCATCTGGGTATTCTGTCTGCAGCCTGCCAGTTACTGAATGGATGACGTCACGCGCTGTCCCAGCATTCGCCGTCGGATTTGCATAAATAACAATGCAGATCACATGCGAGTATTCCCTTGGGAGATATGTAGGCCGCATGCTAACAGCTAGCAACTCAGTGTCTTTGCTGCAGTGTCGTTGTTTAACAGTGATATGTCCCGGTCTGCACCCGTTGTTGTTAACATATATTATCACTCCACCGCCCCTTGCTTTGCCACTGTCTGGTGTTCGGTCTGCCCGTATCGCGTGGAAACCCTCCAGCTCAATGTTAGCATCTGCTGCTAGTTCAGATAGCCACGTCTCGCTAAACAAAAGGAGAGAGCATTCCCGGTATATGCTATTGTAGCGGGAGATAGCCGCTAGCTCATCTACCTTTCCCAGTAACGACCGTACATTCCCCATGACAATGGATGGAAGGGAGGGTCTGTACCTTATATTTTTTGTCTTCCGCCTTACTCCAGCCCGGCAACCACGGCATTTTCGCCTCAGTTCTCCCGGTATGTCGAGTTTTTCCTTTAGCACCGGGTGGCAGTTGAGTGCTAGCAGCTCTTCCCTGCTATACCGTCTCCTGCTATAAACAGTGGCTCCGTCCACCGGCTCAGGAGACATTTGGGACGATCTGTGTGTCCGTGATATAAATGGAGTGAAAACCGGATCAAAAAGAGAGAGGAAGGGGGGAAAAAAGACTCAGAATTGAGCCGCTGTTGCAAAAGGCAGCCAACTCGTGTGGCGCCGGAAGTGGTTAATAATATTTGGTAATATTTCTTGTAGTTGTCTTGCTAAAATTTTACAATTATCTTAAGATCAGCATTTAATAGGCTTATTGGTCTCATGTTTTCACATTTATTAGGGGGTTTATCTGGTTTTGGCAACAGTATAATTAAGGCATTATTCATGTATGGTGGTAAATTAGCATTTTGAAATGCTTCTAAAACCATTTCCACAAGTGGTTTTATTAATTTATTCTTAAATTTTTTATAGAGGTCAACTGGAAGACCATCTGGTCCTGCACTTTTTCCTGATTTCATATTATCAATGGCTAGCCCAACTTCTTCTTGACTAATTTTAGACTCCAGTATCTCCGTTTTCATTTGGAATACACGGTATAGATAATCCACCCAAAAACCCATTTAGTTTTGTTAAGTCAGTTTCATTTTTTGTATCGTATAGTTTTTCATAATAATCTCTAAAGGCACTGTTAATTTCTAAAGGATCTATAACTACCTGTCCGTTGCTTATAATACTGGTAATTGGTGTTTTAAATTCTAATTGTTTAATTTGCCATGCCAATAATTTTCCTGATTTTTCACCTTGTTCATAAAAAGTTTGCTTCAATCTTAGAAGACTCGAGGCAGCTCTATTCGCTGATTTTTTTTTGTCATATTCAGCTCTCAGAATCAGTAATTCGTTCTCTAGCTGTGGGTTACTTCCTGCATACACCTTTTCTTGAAGAATTTTTATTTTATGTTCCAATTGGACTCTCTCCTCTCGAGTCTTCTTAGATTTTGAACCTGTATAACTAATAATATGCCCCCTAATAAAAGCTTTGAAAGCCTCCCACTTTATACATGCCGTTGTTTGTGTAGTATTAATATCAAAGAACTCATCTGTCTGTTTTTCTATGTACTTAACAAATTCCTCATCCTGAAGCCATTTATGCTGAAAATGCCACCTACCTGGATCCTTTGTCAATTTCTTATCTACATATATTAGACAGCAGGGTGCATGATCAGAGATCACAATGTTATCATGGAAGCAGTTTTGTATCTTGGACCTTAATTCTGTAGAGATCAAAAAGTAGTCAGTACGTGAGAATGTCTTATAGGTATTAGAATAACAAGAATAGGCTTTGACTTGTGTTTCATTTCTCTCCATATATCTAGCAATCTCAATTCTTTCATAAAATGATTAATGGTCATCCTACATCCATTGTGCGTACAGTCCAGTCCTGTTGACCTGTCTATACTAAGATAAGATAAGATAAGATAAGCCTTTATTAGTCCCACAATGGGGAAATTCCAGGATTGCAACAGCACAGGGATAGCAACACTCAGAGCAACAATCAGAAGGCAAGAAAAAAAACAAGCAAGCAAGAGCAGCTAATATACATATGTACATATTACTATAAAATATATATATACACACACACACACACAGACACACAGTGCAGAGCATTGTAGCTGGATGGAATAAATATATGAATATATGAACACACAGTGCAGAGCATTGTAGCTAGATGGAATACTGGGAATACTGGGAATACTGGGAATACTGGGATTCAATGTACAATTAAAATTCCCTGCTATTATATGTTGCCCTGTAAATGATGATAAAGTAAGGAATAAATTAACAAAGAAGTTTTGCTCATCAGTATTGGGGCCGTATAAGTTCACCAGATTGATATTTTCTAATAACAAAGATCCTTGGATGATTAGATATCTTCCAAATTTGTCTCCAATTACATTTTTCACTTGAAATGGGACTGTTTTGTGTATGAGAATCATAACTCCCCTAGCTCGGGATGAAAATGATGAGGTGAACACATTTCCTTGCCATCTTCTCCTAATTCTTTTTACATCCTCCTCTAATAGATGAGTTTCTTGTAAAAATACAATTTTTGAATCTGTCTTTTATTTTATTCATAACTTGTTTAAGTTTTTTTAGATTTTGTAGACCTCTGCAATTCCATGAAGTTAAATTAAGATTAACGCTTTGATCTATGATCAATAAGGAGTTTGAGATTACCTTGCAATATGAACATGCTCATACAGAGAAGCAAAAACATGGATGGTTGAAGATTCATCCTACAAACTACACAAAAACAAATTCCCTTTCCCCACATTCGTGGTAATCCCCCCAAAATCAAAAAAATTCCATCTCCCGTTATAGCTAGTGACTGTTCCACACCTGCGAGGATCAGTCAAACCACTCTCTCTTTCTCCTCTCAATCACCCTGACTCTACTACTATTTTTAATGACATTAACTCTCTTCTGTAGTTTTTTCAACATAACTTCAAAGTTTTATAGCAACTTTGTACATCATAGCTTTTTTTTTTTTTTTTAATAATACAGTCTTTATTTTGTAGACATGTTATATGTTTCAGATCAATCAGATGCCTGTACAAATGCTTAAATGTTCTACCTTTGTCATGTTCATGCTTAGCTCCCACCAGTCTCCTCTTGGATCTGCTTAATGAGCTCCTGCGCCTCTTGAGGGGTCTTGAAGATATGGGTTCTGCCCTTATATGTGACCAGCAGTCTTGCCGGATGAATCACTCCGTGACGAATCCCGAGGTTGCGCAGCTCTTTGCGGGCGGGGTCGAACTGCCTCCTTAATTGTTGAATTCCTGTGGCCAAATCTGGGTAGAACCGCACCTGTTGATCCTGGTATTTAATTTCCCCTTTAGCTCGCGCTGCGTTAGTGACCGTCATCTTGTCCCTCAAGTTGAGGAACTTCACAATCAGCGTCCTCGGTGGTGTCTTATTATCTCTCGGTGGGCCGATTCGGTAAGCTCTCTCTAAAACGACTGATGACTGCAGGTCCGCATTGTTCAGCGCTTCTGGAATCCACTTTTCCAAAAAGGAACATGGGTCCCGTCCCTCCGAGAGACCCACCAGCCTCAAATTATTCCGTCGCAAGCGGGATTCCAAATCTAGAACGTTGTCTTCCAGACGTTTCCATTTTAATTCCAGTGTTTGCAACTTTGATTGTAGGCTGGTGACGTCATCTTCAGCGCTTGAAATTCGGAGCTCCGCCTGCGATACTCGTTCCATACAGTCGCTTATTTCCTTTCTCATTCCTTCTATCGCTGCTATAATCCCATCAAATTTAGACGAAAAGTCTGCTCTCATGGAGCTGATGGCAGCGAGCACCGCGCTTGTCCTCTCCTCAGCAGTTCCTGCTCCGCCGCTGGCTACATCCTCCACCATAGTCTCTGGAGTTTTTTCTGCTTCGTCACGAGCGTGGAAGTCTGTTAGTTTGGATTGTTTTGTCGAATTACTTTTTCCTCCGCCTAATTTCCCAGCCTTGGTCTTTACCATATCCGCGCCTAAACGCTGGGATGGGTTTTTGTTCCAATTAAGAGAGTTTTAGCCAACTTTTTATTTTTAGGAGCAGAGCAGTGTGAAACACCTCTTCCTACGTGGCCGCCATAACCAGAAGTCGATTTTTGCAAATTTATTAAAAATAAAAAACTAAGAAATCACATGTACATAAATATTCACAGCCTTTGCTCAGTACTTTGTTGATGCACCTTTGGCAGCAATTACAGCCTCAAGTCCTTTTGAATATGATGCCACAAGGTTGGCACACCTATCTTTGTGCAGTTTCGCCCAGTTGTCTTTGCAGCACCTCTCAAGCGCCATCATTTTCAGATCTCTCCAGAGATGTTCAATTGGATTGAAGTCTTGGCTCTGGCTGGGCCGCTCAAGGACATTCACAGAGTTGTCCTGAAGCCACTCCTTTGATATCTTGGCTGTGTGCTTGGGGTCATTGTCCTGCTGAAAGATGAACCTTCGCCCCAGTCTGAGGTCAAGAGCACTCTAGAGCAGGTTTTCATCCAAGATGTCTCTGTACATTACTGCATTTAACTGCACTCTATCCTGACTAGTCTCCCAGTTCCTGCCACTGAAAAACATCCCCACAGCATGATGCTGCCATCACCATGCTTCGCTGTAGGGATGGTATTGGCCTGGTGATGGCAATGTCTGGTTTCCTCCAAACATGATGCCTGGCATTCAAGTTAAAAAGTTCAATCTTTGTCTCATCATACCAGAAAATTTTATTTCTTATAGTGAGAGTGGCTTCCTCTCTCACTCTCTCACACTCAAAGGAGTGGCTTCCGTCTGGCCACTCTACCATACAGGCCTGATTGGTGGATTGCTGCAGAGATGGTTATCCTTCTGGAAGGTTCTCCTCTGTCCACAGAGGAAGAGTGCTGGTGGTTCTGAACTTTCCATTTATGGATGATGGAGACCACTGTGCTCAACGGGATCTTCAAGGCAGTAGAAAGTTTTTCTGTACCCTTCCCCAGATTTATGCCTCGAAACAATCCTGTCTCGGAGGGCTACAGACAATTATTTTGACTTCACGTTTGATTTGTACTTTGACGTGCACTGTTAACTGTGGGACCTTATATAGACACGTGGTGCCTTTCCAAATCATGTCTAATCAACTGAATTTATCACAGGTGGACTCTAATTAAGCTGTAGAAACATCTCAAGGATGATCACTGGAAACAGGATGCACCTAAGCTCAATTTTGAATTTCATGGCAAAGGCTGTGAATACTGATGTTCATGTGATTTCTTAGTTTTTTATTTTTAATAAATTTTCAAAAATTTGAAAAAAAACAACTTTTTTTCACATTGCATTATGGGGTATTGTGTCCAGAATTTTTTGGGGAAAACATTAATTTAATCCATTTTGGAATAATGCTGTAACATAAAATGTGGAAAAAGTGAAGCACTGTGACTACATTGGAATATAAAAAGAAAATAAATACTGAAACATATTCCCAAGGGAGATGCGTTCACACCAAAAGCAGGTTCAGAATGGCAGAAAGCCTCCACAAACACTGATCTTTATATGAGCATTGCCTGATGCTGATGTCAGCTGACCTTGCTTAACCACTTGCGCTCCGTTGTTCCGCGGGCAGGCAAGTCTCTGCGTCCTAGGACGCACAAGGGCGCAGGAGTGCGCCCTCGTGCGGACAATCTCGGACACATAGTCCAGATTGTGGTGATGTAGGTGGTGTTGACGTCCAAGTGCCACTGAAAAAAAAAAAAAAGCTGCAGACACAGCCGTGAACAGATTAGTTCATCTGATTGACCTCTCATTCGACTAAAAAGAGCCTTGAATTGGGTTTCTGAAACCTTGAAGAGCCAATGAATGAAAACCTAGGAAGGAGGACCCGCCTACTGTGAATGCAGGAGCCAATTGAAGCACAGAAATTCAGGCTGGGTGAAGAGAGACTTACTGCTGCAGCAGATGAAAACAAAGGACGCTGGACGAATCTGCTACAGACCCGGCAGCATGGAGAACACCCACAAGTGGGACCTGCACTCATTCCAGCAGAATAGACGTTTAGGATTCTCTTCCGTTATCATAGACCGACGGAGGCCGACGACAAAGGTCGTAAATCATTCACCAAAACCGCAATATTGGAATTATGATTTGATCGGGATCCACGAGCGGACCAGCGTCGCGTTCGTCTGACAATGGGGAAGAGAAGTTCGCCAGGACTCTGCTGCTGTGAAGAGGTAAGGTGTTATAAGCTAAATTATTATTTCTCCCTGAAAACTGTAATCCAGAAATGACTTTTGACCGATCGGTAAATTACAACTATACGGCGCACGCACTTCGTACTTCGTGTGCCGCGATAAACGGTTCATTTGCCGTGTTCGGACCATGAACGCCCCCGGTCCGCGGGGGGAAGCCGCGCTGACTGCGCAGCGGTCGTCACATAGACATACGAGTCTATTCCTTCATGTAACGATGGCCGTCCTCTGTAGCGAGGGGGGGGACAACCCCCCCCCCACACACACACAGTAGCGAGGGGGGGGAAGCCGCTGTGACAGCGTTGCTGTGGAAACATGCAACGAGTGTAATCCGTCATGTAGCGAGGGCCGAACTCCATCCTTGGTAGCGGGGGGGGGGACGACCCCCCCCCCCCCCCACACACACACACACACACAGACCCAGCCCTGAGTGTGACCTTTCATTAGAGCCTAAAATGAAGATTCTACATTAAATTATTCAAAAGTTACAGACGTTTTTCCAAACTGTGCCATTTGGCACAATTTGGCACAGTTCCAAAACGCCTGGGAACAGCCTGAGAACAAAGCTGTGTAAAATATTCATTTTTTGTGGTATTGTTACCAAATTTGGATCTCAGCTTGATAATACTTGGTTCTACATTTCTGTTGCATTTTCCAGCCGGATCGGACAGCTGTGTGTTATTTGCAAGCATTTGTATCCAAAAAAACACTGTGTCCAAATTTATTTTCTTCAAGTTCAGTATGTTTAGATGACTGTAACTCAGTGGCCGGAGCACGTAGAGAGATCATGTTTTTTTTGCCAAAAAATTCAAAGTGTTTTCTTTTAAATGAGACCAACCCCATGAAGATGCTGCAAAGGGTTGAATAACAGCTTTCGATTTACTTTGGGCACGTTATTTTTTGGCATTTTTAGGAAAATTGCCCGGAGTGCAAGGGGTTAAGTTAATCTAAGTTGGCAACAGCTACACATACGCTAGCCTAAGTTGGCAAAAGTTTGCCAACGCTGAATGCAGTGCTGGCAAATGCGAACAGAAATTTATGAAAGTTAGTAAAAGTTGGTGTGCCTGAAGTATTAAAAAAAAAAAAAAAAAACTGCTCACGAGCGTAATTTCACCAACGTTTGGACTGATTTCTGTGATTTTTCAAAACGTCTGTAAAAGTCGGTCCAAATGCTATAGTGTGACCCCAGCTTTAACTTAGGCTGACTTAAGCTGGATTCATGCTGCACCTCTGCTGTCGGCATACGTGTAACCGGAAACCTTGTTTGACAAAATTTACGTCGTCTCCACTCCGCTAGTGTCCGCAGTGCTCAATCGTGGATAGCCATGCTGCAGCCCAAATTTTGTGACTGCGCCGCCAACCCACGACCTGAACGCGTTGAAAAGCGCATGCGCAAGACTGAGCATCCCATTCACGAGGTGGCGATATCAGCACAACATACCAAGACAAAGTAGACAAAGAAGACGAGAATAAACATACATGAATCATACATAAATACTTCAGCAGCAGCAGCATCTTCGTGGAAAAGGAGTGAGAACCAGGAAGTCAAGCAGCAGAAAGCAAGCAGCGTTTCTTCGTTAGTGAAAATCCTGGTGCGTCAGCACATTGGTGCTACCTATCGGGCGGGAGTGAAACTGCAAATTATGGTTGTGCGCATGCATCAACTGCTTGGCCTGGGCAGATGAAAAAAGTGAGCATGAACAGCGCCGTGTGCGTGCCAGGCTCACCCAAAGCGCACGTGGACCAAAGCGGACTAGAGGGGAAATGCAGCGTGAATAAGGCTTTAGGCAAACTCTGCACAACTTAGTCCAGTGCTCATGAACTTTTACAAACTAATCACAACTTCCACCGTGTATTTCCAAATGTCGGCAAATTTTCAGCATGGTGAAAACCAGTGTTTGCCAACAAACAACAACTATCAATAACTTTTGCCAGCAGAGCCAAATGTTTGCCAAAACGTCAGTAAAAGTTGGTCCAAAAGTTGTAGTTAGAATCCACCTTCACCACTGCCATTTTAAAGGCAGCAGGGAAAACGCCCATCTGGAGAGAGTAATTCACTATGTTTAAAAGTTCCTCCTGGAAAAATCCACAAAAAGTTTTAAAGAGTGATGTGGGAATGGGATCTAACAGACAGGTTCTTGGATTTACTTGGGAGAAGACTCGACCAAGAGTTTCAGCATCATCCAAGGCAAAACTCTCCAGTGTTTCCTCAGATAAAAGCAAAGGTTCCACAGTACTAAAAACAGTATCTGGTAATAAAAGATTGGATCTAATAACATCTACAGTGGTGTGAAAAAGTGTTTGCCCCCTTCCTGATTTCCCATTTTTTGTATGTTTGTCACACTTAAATTTTTCAGGTCATCGAACAAATTTAAATAATTGGACAAAGATAACACAAGTAACACAAAATGCAGTTTATAAATGAAGGCGTTTATGATTAAGGGGAAAAAAATCCAAACCTACATTGCCCTGTGTGAAAAAGTGATTGCTCCCTAAACTTAATAACTGGTTGGACCACCCTTGGCAGCAACAACTACAATCAAGCGTTTGTGATAACTGGCAGTGAGTCTTTTACAGCGCTGTGGAGGAATTTGGGCCCACTCATCTTTACAGAATTGTTGTAATTCAGCCACATTGGAGGGTTTTTGATCATGAACCACCTTTTTCTGGTCATGCCACAGCATCTCAATCGGATTCAGGTCAGGACTTTGACTAGGCCACTCCAAAGTCGTCATTTTGCTTTTCTTAAGCCATTCAGAGGTGGACTTGCTGGTGTGTTTTGGATCATTGTCCTGCTGCAGAACCCAAGTGCAGGGTTTCTTCTGGTAACATTTCCTGGTGACGACCCGCCACCCTTGTAAATTTCCCACCACTCCTATGAGTAAATATAAATTTAAGAAAAAGGTACAAAGGAATTATGGTCCGCAAGCGCGCACACGAACAATGCGCGTGACTGTCATCCACGCAGAAGTGCCGTGCCCGCATGACCGCTTCATTCGGCACGCTGCCATCACCGTCCAAGAGAAGCATGAGCTTATTAAAGTACTTTAAACACAGAAAAAAATCAGAAGGTAAGCACTGGAGGCTTTTATCATAGTTTGAACCCGCTGGTAACGGGAGCAATAATGGAAGAGTCACTTCGCTAACAGATGTGGTGAAGAGCTCGAGTTGGTTCATTTTGTCTTCTTTTTAATCATTAATTTTTTGTTTTTCTTATTTCAGACAAGAATGAAAAGGAGCTGTTTATACCTTTACCTTAGTTAATATTAATTAACTAATTTATGTTCACTATTATGTACCTGGAAAGTTAACATGATCAAAATTGACAAAGTCAATTACTTTAATCCGTCAGCAGCCTTCAGACAAACTAAACATGCCAACATTTGGATTTCAAAATAAGGGAGGTTTTTCCTGCTGTCTGGGTGATGAGATTTTGGAGAAAAATAACCCCAACTATAAATCTATAGAAATATTATAACAGAAATAACTGCATCTTTGGTCATTTAAGTTAATTTATTTCATTAAGTACAATTTTATTAATTTTTTTCTTTGAAATCAGAGTTAAATTATTGTTCTGTTCTGGCTCTGCAAAATTATGGTCAAAAATGTAAATTGTTATAAGGAAAAAGTAAAAAAAAAAAAAACAGTCTTTCAGATTTATTTTAAAAAAAACCACACAGTAATTTTATTTTAAAAAATAGACAAAAAATTAGCCATAGAATAATCCACAAACTTATAATAAGTCTCAAATGTGCAAAAAAAAGTCAATTTTACAAAAGAAAATTGCAAATTTGAGGAAACTGGTTTCAAAATTAGATAAATTTACAGAGAAAAGTAGGAAACTATAAGAAAATTGTTATAAATTTTGGAGAAAAACCTCAAACCTTGAAGACTGAAGTCATTAAGTTTTTAAGTGGGTGCTCTTTGTACCCTTAGCTCAGTTAGAAATTTGTGGTTGTCTACTTATAATTATGACTTTCAAAGCACTGCTTTTGCATGAGTACAATTTCTGGCTACTATACCAACCTCTGATCATATAATTTAAGTATGCATGAGTAAATTACTATTTTGAATGTTTTTTCCCTTCCCTACTTTCTCAATGGAAAAAAAAGAAACACTATAATAAAAATACAAAAAATACACATATTTTTGTCATTTATGTAAACCATGACAGAAAAATCCTACAGGACAAAACATGACACTTGATATTTTCTAACCTGTTAGTATACCACCATTGACAGAGCAAGAACCTGAATTAGACAGCTCAGACAGGGCAAGATGAGACAAAAGAGAGGAGCGAAGGAGAGGAACACTTTCAGGCAGAGGTTCCAGGAGAGGTGAGAACAGAGGAGGGAGAGAAGGATGGCACCATTAAAAAGTCCAAAGACAGGACGTCTGGGTGGGACCCCAACTGGCCCAATATTCCAACACTCAAGCCTCGGTTGTACAATACTTGTTGAATGAATGAATGAATGAATCTTTTATTTCGGATAGATTAAAAGTACAGATTAAAAGAAACTGAATAATATAACAAAGGGGGAAAGAAAATCCAACAAGGTCAAATTAGACAATAACTCCTCTGATTATACAGTTCAACATAAGTTATCCGAAATGGGTGATGGCTGAAGCCGCAGCTTATATTGCCCACCCATATTCCATCCAAGAATTCAAAACAAAAACAAAACAAGAGCAATTACAATTCAGAACAAAGTTAAGACAAAATGTGACAAAAAACTAAGCTACAACACAGCGCCGACTGGATATGACAATCCTCATGTGATTTTACATGTCATCTTGTATATATGTTTGGAGTATTTCTTCCTTTAGTTTTTGTTTAAATTGTCCAAGCGTTGTACATGATTTTAATTCAGGTCCAAAATCGTTCCATAATCTGACTCCTTGCACTGAAACACAGTGTTGCTTGGTGGTAGTTCTCACTGAAGGTTTTTGAAATATACATGTTCCTCTGAAATGATATTGTTTCTCCCTTAGTTGGAATAACTTTTGGATATTTGCGAGCAGTGATAGATTCTTCACTTTAAACATTATTACTGCAGTTTTAAAGTCAACCAGATCTTTCAACTTGAGAGCTTTTAATTTAAGAAAAAGTGGGTTTGTTGGTTCCCTGTAAGCAGCTTTGTTTATTATTCTAATAGCTCTCTTCTGAAGCATAAAGACTGGATATATGTTTGTTTTATATGTATTTCCCCAAACTTCAGTACAATATGTCATGTATGGGAGTATTAATGAATGATACAAGGTATATAGTGTGAGTTGATTCAGCAAATATTTCACTCTGTGTAGTATTGTAATTGATTTGGATATTTTACCTTTAATATAATTAATATGTGACTTCCAACACAGTTTATTATCAATTATTACTCCAAGAAATTTAGTTTCAGATACTCTTTCAATCTCTACACCATTTACACTGAGTTTAGATACTAAGTTGTTGTGATGGTTGTTAAAAACTATAAATTTTGTCTTACTTAAATTGAGCGTTAATTTGTTTGAATCAAACCACAGTTTAAGCTTTCCTAATTCCTTTCCGAGTGTATCCAAAAGTTGTTCCAAATTGCTTCCACTGCATAGTAGATTAGTGTCATCGGCAAACAATATTGTCTATTTTTTCTGAAACTTTACATATATCATTTATATATACTGTATATTGAATAACAATGGCCCCAAAACTGAACCCTGTGGGACTCCACAAGTAACCTTCAGTAACTGAGTTTTTGTTACCAACACATACATACTGATATCTATTCTTTAAGTAACTACATAACCAGGACAGTGTTACCCCTCTAATACCACAATTTTGTAGTTTCTTTAATAATAAATTATGATCCACTGTATCAAATGCTTTTTTAAGATCCAGGAATACCCCAACTGAATACTCTTTATTTTCAATGGCAGTTGATATTTTTTCTATAAATTCCATTAGAGCAAATGCAGTTGTCCTCTTGTGTCTGAACCCATATTGCTGCTCACACAATAAATTATTCTTCAGTATGAAGTTGTCAGTTCTCTCATAGAATATTTTTTCAAGTATCTTGGAAAATTGCGGCAATAGTGAAATTGGTCTATAGTTTGAGAATTCCCCTCTGTCACCCGTCTTGTATATCGGAATTACTTTAGCTATTTTCATTGCATTGGGAAATATACCTGTTTGGAGAGACAGGTTACAGATATACATCAGTGGTTTCACTAAGCATTCAATAATAGTTTTGACTAAGAGCATGTCAATACCATCACAGTCCGTAGATGTTTTACTTTTAAACGATTTAACAATTTCAATGACCGCTCTCTTGTCTGCGTTCTTTATGAAAATGGAGTCTTTTATAGCAGTGTTTTTGCTTATTGTATCACCTGTAGGCGCCGTAATGGGTATTTCTTGAGCCAAATTAGGACCAATGTTAACAAAAAAGTTATTAAATTCATCTGCAGGTGAAGCTGCATTCACACTCTGAGTTGTTTTATTATTAAATGGTAAGTTCCATAAACAAAGTTACTGTGCAGAATTTAAAAAAGAAATATAGTATTAAATTAACATATTCTGGTTACAATAGTGTCATGTGCCCCCCCCCCCCCCCGAAAAATATGTTGTCACCGCGCCAAGGTGTTAAAGCCAGAGGAAACACTGCAAGTGCGCTTCAGCTTGAGGTCACGAACAGATGGCTGGACATTCTCCTTCAGGATTTTTTGGTAGACAGCAGAATTCATGGTTCCATTTACCACAGCAAGTCTTGCAGGTCCTGAAGCAGCAAAACAACCCCAGACCACCACACTACAGCCACCATATTTTCCTGCTGGTATGGTGTTCCTTTTCTGAAATGCTGTGTTACTTTTACACCAGATGTAATGGGACACACACCTTGCAAAAAGTTCAGCTTTTGTCTCGTCAGTCCATAGAGTATTTTCCCAAAAGTCTTGGGGATCATCAAGATGTTTTCTGGCAAAACTGAGACGAGCCGTTATGTTCCTTTTGCTCAGCAGTGGTTTCTGTCTTGGAACTCTGCCATGCAGGCCATTTTTGCCCAGTCTCTTTCTTATGGTGGAGTCATGAACACTGACCTTAACTGAGGCAAGTGAGGTCTGCAGTTCTTTGGATGTCGTTGTGGGGTCTTTTGTGACTTCTTGGATGAGTCGTCGCTGCGCTCTTGGGATAATTTTGGTCGGCTGGCCATCCTGGGAAGGTTCACCACTGTTCCATGTTTTCGCCATTTGTGGATAATGGCTATCACTGTGGTTTGCTGGAGTCCCAAAGCTTTAGAAATGGCTTTATAACCTTTTCCAGACTGATGGATCTCAATTACTTTTTTTCTCATTTGTTCCTGAATTTCTTTGGTTTGCAGCATGATGTCTAGCTTTTGAGGATCTTTTGGTCTACTTCACTTTGTCAGGCAGGTCCTATTTAAGAGATTTCTTGATTGAGAACAGGTGTGGCAGTAATCAGGCCTGGGTGTGGCTAGAGAAATCGAACTCAGCTTTCCAACGATGTGATAAACCACAGTTAATTTATGTTTTAACAGGGGGCAATCACTTTTCACATAGGGCCATGTAGGTTTGGATTTTTTTTTTTACCCTTAATAATAAACACCTTCATTTAAAAACTACATTTCGTGTTTACTTGTGTTATCTTTGTCTAATATTTAAATTTGTTTGATGATCTAAAACATTTAAGTGTGACAAACATACAAAAAATGAGAAATCAGGAAGGGGACAAACACTTTTTCACACCACTGTATTTTACTTCTGAAGTGTCTACAGCCTTGGGGGGGCGCAGCGTGAAGGACAACACCAACAAACACTTAAAGGAATCATGGTGTTCATAAGTTTCTTTTATTCATAAGTTTCTTTTAATAACAGCAGTCAGTATAAATAAAAAACTGTGAAAAATAAACCAGAATATTTGAACAACATTGAATGAAATATCTGAACGTTTGTTTATATGGCAATTATTCACAAAGTGTGCAGCTTTTGTCACTGCAGTGTATTTTTCTGGGCTTCTGGAAGAACATTTGAAGAGCTTCTTGATATGGGAAGTCTGACACATCTGGCCCATTTATTGAAATTGGCATGCAGGCTGCAAGATGTTCTCAAAACCTGTCATCCGGTGATGACTGGACTTTTGCTGCTTGTCGGGGCAGAGTCTGTAGCACTTGGGCTTTTTTCTACACTTGGACCTGGAGCAGGAGAGCTACTTTGGCTGCCACTAGCAGGAGAGTGTTGCAACCTTCGTTATCCTGAGTGTGTTTAAAAAAAAAATGCAGATTTTTTTTCTGCTTTTCAGTTGGCTGACGCAACATGCTTTCCTACGTGCTCTTTCTCCGTTGGTGTGAGTGTGTTCACCTGTATGTGCGCAACAGGGCTTGACCTAAACTATTTTGCTCACCAGCCACTGTGGCTAGTGATTTTCCAGACTTACTAGCCACTCAGCCTTTCCACTTGCCACAATTTTGTGGCTGGAAAGTAATTTTTTTATATGATCGAATTTCACTATTGCATGCTAAAATTTACTTGGTGGATGCATGGTGGTGGCAGCATCATGCTTTTGGGGCTTTTTTTTCCCAGCTGAAACTGGGGCCTTAGTCAAGGTGGAGGGAATTATGAACAGTTTCAAATACCAGTCAGTGTTGGCACAACACCTTCAGTCATCTGCTAGAAAGCTGAAGATGAAGAGGAACTTCATCTTTCAGCACGACAATGAGCCAAAGCACACATCCAAATCAACAAAAGAATGGCTTCACCGGAAGAAGATTAAGGTTTTGGAATGACCCAGCCAGAGTCCAGACCTGAATCCTATCGAATATCTGGGGGGTGATATGAAAAGGGTTGTGCATAGGAGATGCCCTCACAATCTGACAGATTTGGGACGTTTTTGCTAAGAAGAGTGGGAAAATATTGCCACATCAAGATGTGCCACGCTGATAGACTCCTACCCAAAAAGACAGTGCTGTCATAAAAGCCAAAGGTGCTGCAACAAAGTATTAGTTTAACGGTGTGTATATTTATGCAAACAGGTTATTTTAAGTTTTTTTTTTTATTTTTCCCCTTAAAAGATTTCAGTTTGTTTTTCACTTGGGTTGTACAGGTTATAGGTCACATTAATGGTGGAAAAAGTTTTGAAATGATTTATCTTTGTCTCATTTTTTTTACATCACAAAGCCTGGTATTTGAACAGGGGTGTGTAGACTTTTTATATTCACTGTACATACATAAAAAAAAAAACATAGAAACACTGTCTAATCATTATCCGTCTGTGAAACGGAGAGGCATATGGTAATCGCTCAATGCATCTGTGTGTGTGATTCTGTTCTCCAGTCTGTTTCAGCTCGCCCTGTCAAAATTAAGTGGAACTGAATGTTTGTATCATTGTATGGCCATATTTTCTTGACTTTTAATTTGCCCGAATTTTGAGATAAGGCTTTGTTTTCGAAATAAACACAAATTTAACTCACCTTAACCGTCAATGGAGCCGGGAAAAACGGTATTGTAATAACTATGCCGGGCCACTAGAGGTGGCAGTGCGACTTTTTTTTTTTTTTACAGCACATGGATGACTTCCTGTCACAGTCGATCACAAGCTGAGAAATAAATAGTGGTTATAAAATAGCGGTTACTGAAAAACAAAACATTCAGCAACTACACCATTTATTCATCACATTGATTGTTTTCACACTGGTTTTGCTTTTTAGTTTTGCAGAGGAAGGACGAGGTAAGACTCGTTAAAACAAGTCCCAACATTCCTCGCCCACAAATAGTTGCAGTGAACTGTGCATATGCCCAGAAACTCCCATCACAGGGAAGTACTGAGCAATCCGCCAATACTGTGTGAACAAATGTCCGTCTTTTTACCCGTCTGTTTTCTTCCTCTGCTACTAAGCAGCAAAAGCTCCTGTTTGTCTTGATTGTCATTGTATTTATGTACCACCATCGCTTCCGCCATTTAAAACGGCTGCCACCATGCTCTTCTTTTATGTTTGGATTGCAGATGTTCAAATCAGTTTGGTGGCTCTTGGCTGCCGCTGACAGTATGGGCATGTGAACTGCGAATTATTTTCACTGCGTATGCAAGTACTCAAACTACTGGATGGATTTGGATGAAATTTTCACTAGAGGTGGTCCTTGGGCTAGAGAGGAACCCATAACTTAGACTTAGACTTTCTGCTGCACATCCACCAACCACAATGCTCCGCACTGTGTGTCTATATATATATATATATATAGTAATATGTACATATGTATACTAGCTGCTCTTGTTTTTTTCTTGCCTTCTGATTGTTGCTCTGAGTGTTGCTATCCCTGTGCTGTTGCAATCCTGGAATTTCCCCATTGTGGGACTAATAAAGGCTTATCTTATCTTATCTTATAACATTTTGGTGATGATCCGAGAACGCATGCCTCCGCCAGGGCTCTGGCACCTAGGCATCAGCACCTTGGTGGTTTCATTTATGAATTGCAGTAAATACTGTAAAGCAGTTGAGAAACATATTTGCAGTGTGAGAGTGAAGTACAGGTAGATTTGGGGTTCGTCCAAATTCTCATTTGTTCCTCTTCCCCTACCCTGTGGTCCTTTTGGCCTGAAAATGACCCATATCAATTGGGACACCCCTTCAGGCTGCACTATGTCATTAGTATTTGTGGATGGGTTTGACTTAAATTGGCACTACCTGTTTTCACCAGAAAAAAAGGAAGAAAAATAACAAAAAACTGATGAGGAAAAAAGTCTAATCTTAAGAAGAAAAATGTCTCAAATGTACACGAACAATTTTAATCAGTAGAAGAAGTCAGAAATTTACAAGAAAGAAAGCTGTAAATTCACAGAGAAAAATTTGGACACTCTGGCGGACAGATTTTGGCCCACAGACCATATGTTTTAACACCCCTGGAGCAGCCCATTAAAAGTACATATTTTGAGAGTAAAAGACCAGCCACACCAAACATGATAATAACTATAACAGTGTTTCCCCTACTGTTATATTGGGGGGGGGGCACCCCAATGGACCCCCCCCAGAGTGACAAGTTAATTTTATTTTATTTTATTTTTCCATATAGCACCAAATCACATCAGAAGTTATTTTAAGTTACATTCACTATAGAACAAGTCTTTACCTTGTCCTTTTATTAGCGATCATAAAGATTTCTCGATGCAGATTTTTATTGTCGACGAATCGTTTAATTTTAAAGTTTATATGGATGCAGTGGAAATGTTCAGTTTAACTGTTCCAGCGAAGAAGAGGAACGCATCATGGTGATACAGTTGAGAGAAAATCATGGAGAAGAAGAGGCCAAAACTTTACAAAGTTATTGCAGTATTTTACCAAAGATAAACAAATGAACCAAGTTAGTAAATACAAACTCTATAAAGCAGAGTTGTCATTTTCACAGCAGCACAGTGATGCATCCTCCTCTTTCCACACTGTCTGCCAGCTCGGCTGCCTGTCAGCAGGTCTCTGCTGTACTCTGGCCTGGTGATGATTGAAGTTGGGCCACATAAACATTGCACTGGTAGGGTTAGTGAGTAAATTTAACGTGTCTTATTTTCAATGAGCGAGTAATTAAATTGTTAGCATGTGTTGTTTATGTTAACTTACCTGTCAGACAGTAATCTCTCTTGGATGATGGCTGCTGACAGCTGAGCTGTTTTAGTTCTGCTGGCTAACCTGTTAAGTGCACTAAATTAGAGAATTACAGGAGTGGCTTACTCTCTTATCTTCCCTCTTTTTGTTGTAGTAGTATTAGCCCTCATTCTGAATATTAGTACATCTCAGTAAATTACAATACCGTGATTTGCAATTTAATTTATAAAAATCATAACCATAATCATCAAAAATAAAATTAAAACTGCTTAAATATTTAGATAGATGGATACAGTGGATATAAAAAGTCTGCACACCCCTGTTCAAATGCCAGGTTTTTGTGGTGTAAAAAAATGAGACCAAGATAAATCATTTGAAAACTTTTTCCACCATTAATGTGAGCTATAACATGTACAACCCAATTGAAAAACAAACTGAAATCTTTTAAGGGGGGGAAAAAAACTTACAATAACTTGGTTGCATAAATATGCTCACCATTAAACTAATACTTTGTTGCAGCACCTTTGGCTTTTTTTTACAGCAGTCAGTCTTTTTGAGTAGGAGTCTATCAGCGTGGCACATCCTCCTGATGTGGCAGTATTTGCCCACCCTTCTTTGCAAAAATGATCCAAATCTGTCAGATTGTGAGGGTATCTCCTGTGCACAGCCCTCTTCAGATCACCCCACAGATGTTTGTTTGGATTCAGGTCTGGACTCTGGCTGGGCCATTCCAAAACCTTAGTCTTCTTCTGGTGAAGCCATTCTTTTGTTGATTTGGATGTGTGCTGTGGGTCATTGTCGTGCTGAAAGATGAAGTTCCTTTTCATCTTCAGCTTTCTAGCAGAAGTCTGAAGGTGTTGTGCCAACACTAACTGGTATTTGGAACTGTTCATAATTTCCTCCACCTTGACTAAGGCCCCAGTTCCAGCTGAAGAAAATCAGCCCTAAAGCATGATGTTACCACCACCATGCTTCACTGTAGGTATGGTCTTCTTTACCAGAAAGGTGGCCTAGTTGGTAGCGCATTTGCCCCACAACTGGGAGGTCTTGGGTTCAAGCCTCGGCTGGGTCATACCAAAGACCATATAAAAATGGTACTTCTCACCTTTTAGCTTTTACCTTTTAGCATAATAGAATGGGGGAAGGTAAAGTTGTTTGTGGCAGCGCCTTGCATGGCAGCAGCCCCTCTTATTCTAGATGTGATTAACATTGTAGATAGGAGAAACGTAATTTCATTCTACTGTACATGATTGGCTGTATGGATTGAATGATGATAAAGTTGGCTTCTTTCTTCTTTTTGGTGATAAGCCTTTATTAGTCCCACAATGGGGAAATTCCAGGATTACAGCAGCAAAGGGATAGTACCAGTCAGAGCAATAGTTAATAAGATAATAAGAACTGGTTAGCCAAAGCAGTAGATGCATATACGTATGTACACAGATATATTCACGGTGCAGGAGCATTGCAGTTAGATGGAATAAACAGCATTACGGTTTAAGTTACTCTGCAGAATATGAATATGTACCCAGACAGTATATTTCGCATTTGAATCAGTGTTGTTGCCACCCTCAGTAATGATTATCGTCCTAGTTATGTATTGGAGGGGATGAGTTCTATTGTGCAAAGTTGTTACATTTGGTACATTCAATACGACCTCTACGAGAAGCCCTGGTTAGGTTATAAAGTCTGACAGCCATTGGTAGGAAGGACCTGCGGAACCTCTTCGTTGTGCACCTAGGATGGCATAGCCTACCGCTAAATGAGCTCCTTAGTGCATTCAGCGTGTCCTGTATGGGGTGGGACTCGGACTCCAGCAGAGATGACGGCTTAGCCACCATCCTCCTCTCTCCTCTCTCGTCCACTGGGTCGAGGCGGCACCCCAGAACAGAGCTAGCTTTTTCGATCAGTCTGTTTAGTCTCTTCCTGTCGGCTGCCGTGATGCCACTGCCCCAGCAGACCACTCCAAATGTGATGGCTGATGCCACCACTGAATCGTAGAGGGTCTTCAGGAGTGCCCCTTGCACTCCAAAAGACCTGAGTCTCCTCAGAAGGAACAGCCTGCGCTGCTCCTTCTTGTAGAGTGCATTGGTGTTGTGTGACCAGTCCAGTTTATTGTTCAGGTGAACACCCAGGTACTTGTAAGATGTCACCATCTCAGTGTCTGTTCCCTGGATGTTTACTGGTGCTGTAGGGAGTTGTCCTCGCCTGCGCAGTACACCACCAGTTCTTTAGTTTTCCTCACATTGATCTGTAGGCAGTTCCGTAGGCACCAGTCCACGAAGTCCTGGATAAGTCCTCTGTACTTATCCTGGTTATCCCCATCAGAGATGAGGCCGACAATCGCAGAGTCTTCAGAGAATTTCTGTAGATGGCAGTGTGGTGTGTTGTGTGAAAAGTCAGCAGTGTAGAGGGTGAACAAGAAGGGAGCCAAAACTGTTACTGCAGATGGTGGTGTCAGACACACCATCATCTGCAGTGTTGAGCAGTGTTGTGGTTGTGCCAAATATACCCTTTGGAATTATGGCCAAAAAGTTCAACCTTGGTTTCATTGGACCATAAAACATTTTCCCACATGCGTTTGGGAGATTTCAAATGTAATTTTGCAAAATGTACAGGGATGAGAATCCTCCATGGATCCACGGAATTCCTCGGATTTGATCATGTCTAGGGTCATTCTCGTGAATCATCTAAATTCGAGGAGAAAATTTTAGGGGGGGGGGTGAGGTATGTTAAGAGCGGCGAGTCGTATTTTCGATAGGCTGCTAAAATCCACCGCGCAGAACGCGCTACCCAGCGATATCAGTAATATAATGTAACAAGGCCACTGATTGGCTGATACTTATTGAAGCAACCAATCGACGATTTTGTTATTCCTTTGTCATATCCAACACGCGGAGAAAAATGCAAATGGCGGACAGTTCAATCAACCGAGTTTTCCCAATTTCATGAAAATGGTGAACCTAAAACTCACGAAAGACAACAAAGCAAGAATTTTAGAAATCAACAAAGGGATAAGGAACAAGTTTTGTTGGGAATGGCTCGAAAAAACTGTCTCAATGACTGTAAAAATCGGTAAAAATACCAAAGTTGTGGTTGAAAAAATGGCCGACTTCATAGCGAAATGCGAAGTACCAGGGAAAGCCCAGTGTGTTTATTGTAACGATTTCTTGAGTTATGGATCTCGTGGTTGTGTTGCCTTAGTTGAGCACTGTTCAAAACAGAAACATCTCAAAATTGTGGCTACAAGGAGATCGAACTACTCGCTCGTGCTGCATTCAAAACGATTGATGGACACGGTCAAATTCAGATGCCAGTCAATCAAAGTTCATCACAATCGGCCCCGATTACAGCAATTAGTGATCGGAAGACACATTTCGTGGTAAGATTTTTTTCTCGTTATAAGTAATGTACTTGAGAATTTTCGCGTAATGAATTTGTTATGAAATAGCATGTATAAGTTGTGATGTCATGCCTGTTTTGAAACACTAATTGCATTTGAATGCTGATTATCGATTGTTAATAGATAAATGTTATTACATATTTTCTCACAATTTGAAATGCAATCTAAGAATTTTGAATATAATTTATCATTTTTTGTTTCACTAGGAGGAGTTACATAATGCATGTGTAAGTTTTTTTTGTCATAGGTGGTGATGGGTTGCCTTTCCTAAGATATCTTTGCCTTTATTAGTAAACATAATTTCTTTATAGTCATTGCATAAAAATATTAAACATCTTTTAGGTTTTACTTACTTTCTTAGATTATCTTTCAAATAAGATAAGATAAGATAAGCCTTTATTAGTCCCACAACGGGGAAATTCCAGGATTGCAACAGCACAGGGATAGCAACACTCAGAGCAACAATCAGAAGGCAAGAAAAAAAACAAGCAAGCAAGAGCAGCTAATATACATATGTACATATTACTATAAAATATATACAGTATATATACACACACACACACACACACACAGACACACAGTGCAGAGCATTGTAGCTGGATGGAATAAATATATGAATATACTGTATGAACACACAGTGCAGAGCATTGTAGCTAGATGGAATAAATATGTAAATATATAAACACCCACAGTACGGAGCATTGCAGCTAGGTGGAATAAATATGCAAGTATATAAACACACACAGTGCGGAGCAATGTAGCTAGATGGAATAATATGTAGATATATAAAAACACAGTGCGGAGCATTGTAGCTAGATGGAATAAATATATAGATATATAAATATAAACACACCCAGTGCTGAGCATTGTAGCTAGATGGAATAAATATGTAAATATATAAACACACACAGTGCAGAGCATTGTTGCTAGGTGGGATGAAACAGCATAACCGTCTATTTAGTTATCCTACATGGTATGATTATGTGCCCATACATATTCTCACCCTCCATAGCGACCGGTATGTTCCTAGTTGTATGCCGGAGAGGACCATTGTGTAAGTCTATTGCATCTTTTGCATTCAAAAAAACTATTAGTTTGGTACGTCTTTTTGCTATCTCTGCGAGCAGCCCTGCTTAGGTTGTACAGTCTGACAGCCGTTGGTAGGAAGGACCTACGAAACCTCTCGGTTGTGCACCTGGGATGATGTAGTCTGCTGCTAAATGAGCTCCTCAGTGCATCCAGTATGTCCTGCATAGGGTGGAACTCGGACTCCAGCAGAGATGACAGTTTAGCCACCGTCCTTCTCTCTCCTATCTCCTCCATCGGATCAAGGCGCTGCCCCAGGACAGAGCTAGCTTTCTTAATCAGTTTGTTCAGTTCAAATATTAAAATATACTAATATGCAACTTTTTTTTATATTCCTAGTAACACTAACAAATGCACACATTAATAAATCAAAATGTTTGCAGAATGTCAGTATATTTTAATAAATGGGTGATGGACTTGGTGATGGAATTTTGTTAATATTTATAATTTATTTTACTTGGTTAAATTATTTTGTCTGTTCTAGAACTATGTAAATGTAATTCTGTGTCAGTTCTAAACATATTAAATAGTAGTAAAATATAATTTAGTATTATTACATCAACATACCATTCAGATATCATAAATTTACACATGTGATGCAGCAGCAGATTAAAAAGGTAAACTATTAGTGCATTTGTACTTCTAACTTTAAATATAAGACCACATTTGAGCATTCTAAAACACCAGATTTCGTTAGCTTCTGGCCTGCGTCCCCCAAGACCCCCGGCTTAGTTTCCTCTTTTTTTCCCAAACCCCATTCTCATCCCTGAATGTAGCCGGGCTTGGATGTTTTCCCAAGTAAGATAAGGCTTCCGTCTTACCACCCTACCCCATAGTCCTGACATATGACGAAGATGGGAGATTGTGGTCACACTAAACAGCCAATACTTCCCAGAAATTCCTGCAGCTCCTTCAGTGTTGCTGTCGGCCTCTTGGCAGCCTCCCTTATCAGTTTGCTTCTCGTCTTTCATCAATTTTGGAGGGACATTCAGTTCTTGGTATTGTCACTGTTGTGCCATATTTTCTCCACTTGATGATGACTGTCTTCACTGTGTTCCATGGTATATTTAATGCCTTGGAAATTCTTTTGTACTCTTCTTCTGACTGATACCTTTGGACAATGAGATCCCTCTGATGCTTTGGAAGCTGTCTGCGGACCATGGCTTGTGCTGTAAGATGTGACAACAGAAAAGTCTACTAGAACAGCTGAACTTTATTTGGCGTTAATCAGATGCACTTTTAAATGGTGGCAGGTGTGTGCTGACTCCCATTTAACATGAGTTTGAATGTGATTGGTTTATTTTGAACACAGCTACATCCCCAGTTATAAGAGGGTGTGCATATTTATGCAACCAGGTTATTGTAAGTTTTTTTTATTTTTCCCCTTAAAAGATTTCAGTTTGTTTTTCAGTTGGGTTGTACAGGATATCGGTCACATTAATGGTGGAAAAAGTTTTGAAATGATTTATCTTGGTCTCATATTTTTACACCACAAAAACCTGGCATTTGAACAGGGGTCTGTAGACTTTTTATATCCACTGTAGATAGACGGATAGATAGATGTACTTTATTGATCCCAAACAGGGAAATTACATTGTAACAGCAGCATGACAAAGATGACCCACACCAACAGAAATACACACAGCTTAATAGAAAAGGAGTTACCCAGGGAAGTACAAATGCTTCGGGTGCATTCACACAGCCACTGTTTGGTCCAGACCAAAGGACTATCCATGGATAATTCGGTTCGTTTGATGTCATCTGAATGCGTGTTCGAACTGTGGTGCGCACCAAACAAGCAAGGTCTGGTTCGCCTGAAAACGGGGGTCTCGGTTCACTTGCAAATGATGTCTGGTGCGCTTTGCTTGCAGTGTGAATGCAAGTAGACTATCCAGTGGACCAAAGGGCAGAGGTGCCCCTTGGCGTTTGTGTAACATAGCAACACGTTGTCTGAAAAGAGGAAGTGGCATTTACCTTAGCAAATTTTGTGTAGAAAATAACAATAAAGACAACCACGCAACTCTGAGAAATCTTTTTACTGGAGAAAGCCGAGGAAAAAAGTTTAAAAAATGTGTTGTTTGTTTTGGACAAACAACCTGGCCAGAGGGACTGATTTCTGTTTTCGGTCCTGGAAGATCGATGAGCCGGATTTTTCTTGTTAGCTGAGATTTTTTCTTCTGGTCTGTGGTGGTTTCGGCTACAGTGCCCCAAACAAGCAGTTGTTGTAACTGCGTGACGTTGTCCAGGCAGTTTGGTCCGCTGCAGTGGGAATGCAAACCAAAGAAAGGTGTGAAAATTCTTGGCATTCCCCGCCCAATCGAACCGAGACCCCCGGACTATCCTGGTCTGAATGCAGAATTAGATAACTTTATATACAACATAGGCTACTACGCGGTTAAATAGATGATGATCCTTATCAATCTATGGATAGTACTGACTGTACAAAGAAGGATTATAAAGATGCAGGGGGAAATGTGAGGTACCAGTTAGACTGTAAGGTGCAGTATGGCAGCATTGTTATGACCAAAAGTCAACATTAGAATGAGTTATTGTACAGTGAAATGGCATGTGGCAGAAAAGATTTCGTGTGCTTGACCATTTGGCAGCGGAGCTGTAATAGTCTTGCTGGAGAAAGTGCTCTGCTGTCTGTCCAGTGTGTGGTGGAGGGGGTGATACGATTGTCTGTGATGGATAACAGATAGCCAGTGTTGGGCAAGTTGCTAAAAAAATAGTAACTAATTACAGTTGCTAGTTTCTTTTTTGAAAGGTAATTGAGTTACTTTACCAATTACTGCATGATTAAAGTAACTAGTTACTTGGAAAAGTAACTTTCACGTTACTTTGAGGTGTCATTTAGATCAGGATAGTCCGGGGGTCTCAGTTCAATTGGGCGAGGAATGCCAAGAATTTTCGCACCTTCATTTGGTTTGGTTTGCATTCACCCTGCAGTGGACCAGACTGCTTGGACAACATCACACAGTTACAACAATTGCTCCTTTGGGGCGCTGTAGCCAAAACCACCACTGACCAGGAAGAAAAAAATCTTAGGGAAAAAGAAAAATCCGGCTCATCAATTGGCCGGAACCGAAAACGGAAATCTGTTCCCTTCAGCCGGGTTGTTTTTCCGCCACAGACGAGACATTTTTTAACTTTTCTCCCCGGCTTCCTCCGGTAAAAAGGATTTCTTGGATCCATGCGGTTGTCTTTATTATTTTCTACCCAAAATGCGCTTCAGTAAATGCCACTTCCTCTTCTCAGACTACATGTTGCTATGGTTACACAAATGCTAAGGGCCCTTCCGCCCTTTGGTCCGCTGGATAGCCCATTTACATTCACACTGCAAGTGAAGCGGACCAGACTTCACTTTTTTGGTGCACACCAGCGTTCAAACGTGTGTTCAGACGGCATCAAACGAACCAAACTAGTTGCGGATAGTCCTTTGGTCCAGACCAAACAGTGGCCATGTGATTGCGCCCTAAAATGCTTACTTAACCCTCTGACTGTGAGAATTTGCGTGTCCCTAGTGGCAGAGCGCAGCGCTGCGCCTGTCATTTTACTCTGATATCGTCGGCTCCGTTGTACTGATTTGTACTGATCTGCCAGATTCAGAAGGTGGCAGACTTACGCTGGAGGACTCAATGGATGACACGTAATACACCAAAGAAGGACTCCTCATTTCCTTTTCCTGTATTCCCTTCTTTTAGCTCAGAAAGCTAATATGGCCGCGATCGGTCACCGTCACTTAGAACGGCTTTGTACACAGAAAATAGCCTCGGGATACAAGTGAAATTTATGTGGGATAATCATAAGACTTTGTAGATGTGGTAGACAGCGTAAATGACCGACAGAACACAAAATAACGATCACGATGGGTGAAAACGCAGCAACCACGGCAGTGAGCGAGTCCCTTTAGCCGCCGGTAAGTGACTTATTTCTATTTTTTTTTTTTTTTGGATATTGTACTGATTTCTTGTTCATATACTTTGAAGCTAAGATGATGAGGTACCTCTGTACAAAAAAACGGTGTGAAAAGACTGAACCATTCTTTGTGTAAATATGTCCAAAGTCCAGTTTTGACTGAGTTATGGAATTTAAAGAGGTGCCGCAACATTATGCAAATTAGATGTGTAAATTTATTCCTATCTGCAACTTTGGATCATATTTTACATCTTTCTAATTGACCATAAGCCATTATTGCTTACCACTTTCAAGTTATAGCGTTGGAAATCTGAACTATTTGATTGGCAAAAAATATTTACCACTCTTGACCACTAGGGATTATGTCACAATTTGGCGACAGACACACTCAAACAGTTAAAGTAGAACTGAACTGAACAGCATTGAACGGCACTGGGTGATAGTACATACAATTATAAAGATAATTACCTCCGCCAGGCCGAAAAGGCCAGGAGGAGGTTATGTTTTTGCCAGGGTTTGTGTGTTTGTCTGTCTGTCTGTTTGTCTGTTGGTTAGCAAGATAACTCAAAAAGTCTTGGACGGATTTCCATGAAACTTTCAGGCGTTGTTGGAAATGGTACAAGGAAGAACTGATTAAATTTTGGGGATGATCCGCATCACCGTCTGCATACAGGAATTTTTTAAAGCATTTTTCCACACTGTGACATATGGCCATTTTCAACATGTGCGCAGGCGCAATGGACGGCGCTGGGCGTCGTGTCTGACCAACACAAACTCCGCCTTCTTCAACGTTTTACCCACAAAAGCATGCGGAAAACACTGGTGGCCTGGGCCCGCCAGCCATAGGCGCTGCGCACATTGCGCTGGTCGTCTTGTCTGACCAACACAAACTCCGCGTTCTTCAACGTTTTAGGCACAAAAGCACGCGGAAAACACTGCTGCCCTGGGCCCGCCAGCGTGCGTGTTTTTGCGCCACGCTGCAAAACCTCACACGGCCACCTGTCCGCCGCCTGATTATTTGCCACAAATTCCCCGCCCAGCTATAGGCGCTGCGTAAAAACGACCTCTCTGCCGGGGAAAATTCGAAATTCTGTTTTGCCGCGGAGCGCAACCCCAATAATTTCTAATTTCTAATTTCATGAGTTTGTTTTTTTTAAATAATTCCGTTGAACCACAATATAATATAAAACCCACGGCAACCTGTCTAACCAATCTGCATCCGTCAGTGGAGGAGATGGACACACCAACACTTCAGCTTATTACCTCCGCCAAGGAGGCAATGCTTTTACTACCGTAAAACGGGGCTATAAGGGACGGCGGGGTAATATGGGACACTTTTCTAAATGTAATTCTGCTTTTTTAATTTTGCTTCCGCCTAGATTTGATGAAGGATTCATGGATATTTCACAATAGCAACACAACTCAGCGTCCTGCTCAAAATAAAAAAAGCAGAATTACATTTAAAACATTTCCCAGAAAAGTGTCCCTTATCAACCCGCCGTCCCTTATAGCCCCGTTTTACACTACTGAACCACTAATCCTATCACTATCACATTGATTGTCATTCATTAATTGTCTGTTTATTGCACTGTCCATGTCAAAGAAACAAATAATCATTGAATCCAATTGCTAGTCATATCTTTTCATGCTCAGGGAATCTGAAAACATACACACAAACACTTTATGGGGGGAACTGTGCCGCTTGGCGGAGGTCTGCGCTCTCCGAGTGCTTTTCTAGTTTATCATTGGCACCCCCTCCACAAATCCCGGAATCTAGGAGAAAATCGCGATTTTGAATTTCCCGCCCTGAAAAATCAGACGAATCCGCCGATTAACCGGAAGTGCAGCCGGAGTTCCGCGTGACGTCACGAGTGTGACCCAGTCCTCATGTTTACCATTGCGAGCACGTCGACACTGGTTGTTTTTGGTGCATTTTGTCGTGATAGTAGACTACAAAACACTTCCAACACCTGGGAAGATCTGTTCAGTGGCCAAGGAAAGCTGTCATGGTGACGAAAGAAAAGAAAGGGGGAGGAAAAGCGACCGGGAAGCGATGCGTTTCTAGATATACAGTGATCCCTCACTTATCGCGTTTAATGGGGACCAGAACCGACCGCGAAAAGTGAAAAACCACGAAGTAGCGTCACCCCCCCCCCCCCCAAGGGCGTCACAAGCACTATTTTGCACAAAAAGGCACAAGAGAACAGCGAAAAGTGCCACTAAGCAACACGAGCGATAAAGAACAATGAATGCGGTCTTCCTTCGCTGGGTAAAACGTCTCGGCCAATCAGCTTGCGAGGAAAAACGTCTCGGCCAATCAGCTTGCGAGATTCCCGAGCGGTGAAGAGGTGGGCGGAGAGGAGTGGAGCGGTGGTCAGAGAGGTGGATTTTGAGTTGTGCGGGCTCTCCGTGTTGATACCTGATGTTCTAATGTAGTCTCCCTGCCTTCTCCCAGCCTTCTACATTAGAACATCAGGTATCAACACGGAGAGCCCGCACAACTCAAAATCTACCTCTCTGACCACCGCTGCACTCCTCTCCGCCCACCTCTTCACCGCTCGGGAATCTCGCAAGCTGATTGGCCGAGACGTTTTACCTCGCAAGCTGATTGGCCGAGACGTTTTACCCAGCTTCGCTCCCTGCCGAGCGCCTATACCCAGCGAAGGAAGACCGCATTCATTGTTCTTTATCGCTCGTGTTGCTTAGTGGCACTTTTCACTGTTCTCTTGTGCCTTTTTGTGCAAAATAGTGCTTGTGACGCCCTTGGGGGGGGGGGGTGACGCTACTTCGCGGTTTTTCACTTTTCGCGGTCGGTTCTGGTCCCCATTAAACGCGATAAGTGAGGGATCACTGTAATAAGTTGGAAAAATGCTGATGGTTTTTTTTCCCCTTTCTTTTTTATTGTTAATTTTCCTTATCCTGACACCCCAAACATGCCAAAGTAAAGACTCACCATTCTGTATTCAATAAGCGACTCTCCTCCCCATCACTGCTGCGGTCTGAGTCGGTGCCGGAATCCCCCGAAAATTCTGGCTCTAATCTGTACGGTTCGATGCCTCCCTCGCTCTCTTCCTGTTCACTTGACACTCCTGCATCCTCCTCTGTCTTGTCACCGATCCTGAATGCCTCTTCACTCTGAAAACTCTGGTGTTCTTGACTGCTGGAACTGCTATCATCTGCCATTGTTGTTTTGATAAGGGTCACACTCGTGACGTCACGCAGCATCGTCTGCACTACTTCCGGTTTGTTTGGCACTGCCAGCCAGAGGCAAAAGTTTATCGGCTTATAGCTTGGCCATCACATGGCCTAAAAATTTCTTTTATGTGTTGAAAAATACAATAGGTAATAAGGAATTAATCTGCTATTCTACTTTTTTGGCAAAAAGGTGAGTTCAGTTCTACTTTAAATATCTTGCACACATAGCAAGATAACTTAATGGATTACATTTCGGGCTTATTAATGCTAGGCTGAAAACAGACTGTTTCAGACAGAGCTTTTAGAACATGTTTGCTTTATCCTGCCTTAAGAGCTCTTATTGTGGGAAAAATCTGAAGAAAATCAATATGATATTGCCAGTAATTTCCTCATTGTGGAGTGAGAGTTGGCAACACTGCATAAAGCTGTCCATGTTTATCTTGCCTTTATGATATGGATGTAATCCGATGTGCAGTGATCCAAAGAAAATGTCCATTATTCACAGTCCAAATGACAGACATCATCCAGTCCCTCAAATTCCTTTCGGAGATCAAAATCCATTTTTGAATAATCTTTGTCCAGGTAGCAAGTATTGTAAATGCGTTTTAACTTCAGTAGATCACAGTCTCAGCTGTCTGATGGAAAGTGACTGTTATCATGTCTTTATTCTTTAACAACGTGTCTGGCAATCAGTCGGTTTAATTCTTGCTGGGTCACAAACTGTCCAGATGCATACCTGTGCTTGAAATCCAGCCGTGGCTGTTGAGACAAGAGTATTTCCACTTTACATCCAGCCGTGGCTGTTCAGATAGTGTAGATCCACTAACACGGTGTTGTTAGCATAGCTAGCTGTTACTTAGCACTAGCTTTGTCAGGGCTTTGTTGCTGTTTTCAAGCGCTTCTCAAGATTGCAGTAGGCCTCAACCAGCACTTTAGCTTGCAACCCACCTGTATGCTTTTGTCCTTAACCACTACAAAGGAAAAATAATACCTTATTTCCACGAAAGCAAAGTAGCTTCATCTCTTCTTCCGCTCAGTAGTGAAGACTCAGCTCTCTGCAACAGGTCACGTTGACTGACGGCTACGTCTCAACTACGGTAGGGTCAGTTTGTATATTCATTTATTTGCGCTACAAATATCTATACATCTATAAATGCAAGACGTCTGTGTGTGTGTATTCCTCATATATCTCCCAAACTGTTCATCAGACTGACCTCAGATTTTATAAGTGCTTTGCTGAGGTTACGATGGTGTGCATCCCCGAGTATGGAGTTGCTCAGTGAAAATTTGTCATTTTTATCAATAAAACTGTAGCCAATAGCTACCACTCCGTTTCTTCATGCTCTGGCTTCTAGAAGTGTGGGCGGGGCTTCAGATTGACTTCATACTGATTGGCTAATATGCGGCATCACGACCTGTTACCAGAGCTTTCTGCAAACAAACCAAGGAAGTGAAAAGCGAAAAATTTGACCAGAAAATACCGACGATTTAATGTTTAAAGAAATTATACTACTATGATGTTGCCATGATTGCATAGCTCGAAAGGATTCAGCATATCGATGGCTGAAATGCAAAACTTCCTATCTGCAGAATTTTCTGATTTGCGGATTTCACTTTGGATGATGAGAACAAAGACGGCTGCTCATATCTGTTTGCAAGACAGTCCCGCCCTTTATTGTGACAGAAATTATTCTGATGAAAAAAAATAGCATAGCATTCTGCAAGAAAAAGTTTTTTTTTAAATTTTCTCAAAGTGTATTTTTCAGATAGGACGTTTTGCGTTTCGGCCATCGATATGTGGAGAACACCAGGTGCACGAATGCGTGGGGTGGGCAGCCACCGGACTGGCTTATCGCAGTCCTTCCTAGGGAGCCAAGCTCAGCCTGCCCAATTAACGGGACAGAGTCTCGGCTGCTGCTTCACCCGTGTGGCACCGCAGGTTCAACATGGCGCTCCTCCCGGTGCACGGCTATCTAGAAATTAAAACCATGATTGTGGAGCGGAATGGCCAGATCGTTACATATCATCTGCAGACACATATGCACACGCTTTGACTAAATGACAACCGTGACAAAAAAAGCCCAAATAACGAAATCAGTCATTTTTTATTCACTGACAAATGGGCAACAGTTGCAGCCAAACGGATCATTCTGCTGAGTACAATAATGTTTGATGTTTGGTACTTACAGTATTGGTAGAATATAAAATGATGCACTACAATGGGTCTCAAATATTTGTAAACGTGTCCTGTTATAGTATTGCATGAGTTTGACGACAGACAATAAACTGCACATATTAACTAAAACAATTATAGTGATGACTGAACAACTCCCATTCCCCAAACTACAGGATACAACACTTATGGATATAACTCATCAAAGATCACACAGATAAGTCTGACAAACAAGGGTTCTTAAACTGTTGCTAATATTGGATGTCCCATTCATTTTCAATAATTCTATAAATATTCACACAGTCAAATAAATCTTAGTGCCATTTACTCCCTTTTATATTTGTCAAAGTCTAAGATAAGCCTTTATTAGTCCCACAATGGGGAAATTCCAGGATTGCAACAGCACAGGGATAGCAACACTCAGAGCAACAATCAGAAGGCAAGAAAAAAACAAGAGCAGCTAGTATATATATATATATATATATATATATATAGACACAGTGCGGAGCATTGTGGTTGGTGGATGTGCAGCAGAAAGTCTAAGCTCTCTCTCCGCGGATGCGGCGGGCCAGCTGGATGTCTTTGGGCATGATGGTGACCCTCTTGGCGTGGATGGCGCACAGGTTGGTGTCCTCGAAGAGACCCACCAGGTAGGCCTCGCTGGCTTCCTGCAGAGCCATGACGGCGGAGCTCTGGAAGCGCAGGTCGGTCTTGAAGTCCTGAGCGATCTCCCTCACCAGGCGCTGGAAGGGCAGCTTACGGATGAGCAGCTCCGTGGATTTCTGGTAGCGACGGATCTCTCTCAGAGCCACGCTTCACTCCGCCGGTGGCCGGAGCGCTTTTCCAAGCAGCCTTGGTGGCCAGCTGCTTTTCCTGTGGGCTTTTCCTCCAGTAGATTTACGGGCGGTCTGCTTGGTTCTTGCCATCGCTCTTTATTATTCTGTCTTATATTTCTTGCACGCCGCCTAAACTCCAGCCCGGCACCCGCGTCGTTTTTGCTTCAGTTCTCCCGGTATGTCGAGTTCCTCCGTTAGCACCGGGTGGCGGTTGAGTGCTAGCTAGCTCTTCCCTGCTGTATTGTCTTCTGCTGTAAACAGTGGCTCCGTCCGCCGACTCGGGAGACCTTTGGGGCGATCTGTGTGTCCGTGATATATATAGAGTGAAAGGTGTGCCGGATCAGAAAATTATCACCGGATCAGAAAGAAGAAGGAAGATAAAAGACTCAGAATTGAGCCGCTGTTGCAAAAGGCAGCCAACTCGTGTGGCGCCGGAACCGGAAAGCCTAACATGTCTGATTGCCTACATATAGCCTACACCTCTTTGTATTCCACTTTCAAACACAGCCTACATTTGGGCCTGTAAAGCCTAATTAGGCTACCTGTTTTCAGACAAGAATACTTGCTTTCTACGGGCATGCACTAATATTAATAAAATGAGTAACACATCTGATCAAATTTCAGTAACTGTAATGCATTACTGAATTTTTAAACAGTAATTTCATTAAACAGCACGTTACTGCAAAAGTAGTGGGATTACAGCAACACTGAAGATAACAGATAATTTCACTCATAGCCATATAGTATGATAGTTGCGACACACTTTGAACTCGACTCCACAATCTACATGTTAAGTGGCGAAATGAACAAAGCAATGGCCATTCATTAACTTACCAGGGATTATTAAGGAGACACTTCGGGAAATTAATGGTGGGTCTATGGGGAAAACTACATTGTTTGGACCTAATTGCTACTCCATGACCCACGTGACTTCTGCATTCCAAAGTTTCTATTGAAGTCTGTCAGAGTGTCGCAACTATCATAGTATATGGCTATGGTTTCACTGTATGTGTAGTGAAGGCTGACATTCCTGCACTGTAACTTAAAGCATTTGTAAACTCTTATTTTGGACTGGAAGAAGTTTGTAATTTTCATCTGAAGCCTAATTGAACTTTTAAACTTCCAGACGCAGAAAGGTTTTAATAAGATGGACCGTTTTCTTTTTTTACTTTTATGGATTTTAATGTTACTCTAGTTTGTTTTGAATATTACAACATCTTTCCATGGTGCAGCAGAAGCTGCTATTTGAGTTTTTACACTTTATTTTTGGGTTAAAAAAAACACATTTTAATTTCTGTTATTTAATTGTGTTGCTCCAAACACTTTTTATTAAGCTGTCAAGTTCAAGTTTACAACTTGTTTCTTGAGCCGTTATTCTATTTAGCTATGGGAACTTTTTATAATAGGCTACATTATATTAAGACAGAGACTGACAACAAAATGGTCTTCACAGGTGTGCAGGCTTAAAGAGGTGAAGTTAAACATGACCTAGAGCCCCAAACATAGTTAGATTAGCTGACTACAAAAATAATCGTTATTTGCAGCTCCCCCTTCCCCCCAAGGCTGTAAACCTAGGGGAAACACTGTATAAAATGAAAGCACCAAGTGCTGATACCTCGGTGCCAGAGCCTTGGTGGAGGTATGCATTCTCGCATCATCACCAAAATATTGTGGGTTTTTCTCTAGCCCAAGGACCACCTCTGATTTATTTAAAAAAAAAAAAAAATTCATCCAAATCCATCCAGTAGTTTTGAAGTATTCTTGCTAACGCACTGTGAGAAGAAAAGAGCCTTGGTGGAGGTATGTGTTCTGGGATCATCATCAAACTGTTATGGGTTCCTCTCTAGCCCAAGGACCACCTCTAGTAAAAATTTCATCCCAGTTCCATCCAGTAGTTTTGGAGTATACTTGCTAGCACACTGTGAGAAGATAAGAGCCTTGGTGGAGGTATGCGTTGTGGGATCATCACCAAAATGTTTTGGGTTCCTCTCTTGGCCAAGGACCACCTCTGGTGAAAATGTCATCCAAATCCATCCAATAGTTTTGGAGTACACACATGCGCAATGAAAATAATCTGCAGTTCACATGCCCGTACTGTTGGCGGCAGCCAAGAGCCACCAAACTGATTTGAACAGCTGCAATCCAAACACAAAAGAAGAGCACATGGCAGATGTTTTAAATGGTGGAAGCAATGAAGGTATGTGAATACAATGACAAACAAGGTGAACAGGAGCTTTTGCTGTTTACTAGCAGAGGAAGAAAACAGACGGGCAAAAAGATGGACATTTGTTCACCCAGTATTGGTGGATTGCTTAGTGCTTCCTTGTGGCGGGAGTTTCCAGGTGCATGCACAGTTCACTGCGACCATTTGCGGATGAGGAATGTTGGGACTTGTAGTTTTTAGCGATGAACTGAAAACCTTGTCCTTCCTCTGCAAAACTAAACAGCAAAGCCAGTGTGGAAACAATCGATATAATAATAATAATAATAATAATAATAATAATGCATCAGATTTATATAGCACTTTATCATAGACACTCAAAGACGCTTTACAAGTAGATACATTATTCATTCACTCCAGACAGACAATGGTAGTGGCAAGCTACTACTGTAGCCACAGCTGCCCTGGGGCAGGCTGACGGAAACGTGGCTGCCAATCCGCACCAACGGCCTCTCCGGCCACCACTGAACATTTATACACATTCATACCCAGTGTTATGGACGCTGGAGGCAAGGTGGGTAAAGTGTCTTGCCCAGGGACACAACGGCAGGATATCTGGGGAGAGTGAGATTCGAACCGCCAACCATCCGGTTATTGGACGACCCGCTCTACCTCCTGAGCCGCTGCCGTCCCATATGATGAATAGATGGTGTCGTCACTGAATGTGTTTTTTTTTTTTTTTTTTTTTTCCGGTAACCACTGCTATTTTATAACACCAGCTCCACGTGCTGTAAAAAAAAAACGTGCTGTGCTGTAAAAAAGTTGCACCGCCACCTCTAGTGGCCCGGCATAGTTATTACAATACCTTTTTTCCCAGCTCGGGTTTTTTCCCGGTGCTTTCCCAGCACCGGGCTGCACGGTGGCGCAGTGGTTAGCACTGCGGCAGCACAGTTTACCCTTGGCCGGGGGATTGTGGGGATCGTGGGATCGTGGGTTCGATCCCAGCCCCCGACCAACAGTCATCTGTGTGGAGTTTGCATGTTCTCCCCGTGTTGCGTGGGTTTACTCCGGGATTTCTCCGGTTTCCTCCCACATGCCAAAGACATGTATGTTAGGTTAATTGGCTGTTCTTAATTGTCCCTAGATATCTGTTTCCTAAAGGCCCTTAGAATAGAGGGTTAGTATTAATGAAAGCGCTTTGAGTGGTCTTTGTGACTAGAAAAGCGCTATATAAGTGCAGGTTAGTTAGTTAGTTAGTTAGTTAGCTCCATTGACGGTAAAGGTGAGTTAAATTTGTATTTATTTCTAAAACAAAGCCTTATCTTGGAATTCTGGGAAATTAAAAATCCAGAAAATATAGCGATACAATGATACAAGCCTTTAGTTGCACTTAATTTTGACCAGTCAAGCTGAAGCAGACAGGTGGATAGACGGATACTCACACACAATCATCCACACGCAGACCCACTGAGTGATTACTGTATGCCTCCATTTTCACAGGCATAATTATAGTTTTAAAAATCATTCTACCACTCTAACAGCAGAGCCAGACATGAGCTGCACACTCCACACCAGCTTCACCCAGCCACATATGTTTGTCCTGCTGTAGGATGAGGCTGTTTATGCCACTGTTGCAATAAGAGCACCAAGGTGCAGCTGCCTCAGTGCAGCCTCTACTGACCTGGCCTTGTTATTACAATACTTTTTTTTGCGGCACCATTGACCGTATAATGGTGAGTTAAATTTGTGTTTATTTTGAAAACAAATCACAAGATGGCAGGCTATCTGGAACAAGCTCAGACAGGTGCTCCCAATTCTCGAGACCCACAGGCTCCCACCAACCTCAAAAGGCTGTATCAACTCCTGTGTGAGGAGCATGTTGCTGCACACCAGCGAGGCATGGACCATGACTGTCACCTGTCTTAACTGTCTGCGGTGGAATGACGGCCATGATCCACTGGATGTGTGGCATCTCCACTGAGGATGAGGTCAGCTCGCAAGCACTCTTTGTAAGGCTACAGCTGGATGACCTCGAGGACATGGATGTTGATGAAGGTCATGGATATTGATCCCGGTAGCAGCAGAGGTCAAGGAAGAGGAACACTGAAGAAGACATGGCTGGAGGGTGTCCGTATGGACCGGGTCAAGCTACAACTGGCCCAGGTTGAACCAGCGGACATTAACAACTGGAGTGGGACTCTGAGAAGTTCAGTCAAGCAGGACCCACCCTAACTGAAGGACTAATTGTGTCCTGTCAAAAATAAATACGGTAATGATGATGATGCTCATCTCGAAATTTTGGCAAATTAAAAGTTGAGAAAATATAGCGATGCAGTGATACAAGCCTTTAGTTCCACCTGATTTTGACCAGGTGAGTTGAAAAGCAGGTAACGGACAGATACACACAACCACACTGACACACTGAGTGATTACCGTATGCCTACGTTGCACCGAGGCATAATCAGTAATCTTACAGGATTTTTTTAACTAGACCAGTACCTTGGGCAAAGGAAAAAAGAAGAAAAGAAAAAAAGAGTATAAAATTATTCACCTGATTTTTCTCTTGGCTCCAGACTTTGGACTTCCACGGGTAGCATGAAATGGGCACACAATGCAAAGCAGAATCACATTGCAAATAATTAATAATAAGATAATAATAATAATAATTTCAGCGTGGATGCATAGAACTGTTTCAGAGGGCCGCTTTATGTATCCAAACACAGTCTAGGATCATTTCTCCTCTTCCACCTATTGCACACTCGGTTACAAATAAATGTCCCCAGCCTCTAATTTATTTCAACCCTGCTATCAAAACAGGTGACAGTGATGGTCGGGTGTTTTTTGATTGGCTGAAAGTGTTTTTATCGTTAGTTGTACTTTCCTAGTCTCATTGCTGAATGTTTATTATTAAAATTGCCGTTTGAACAAACTGTAACCAGTCAAAGTGGCTAGTGGGAGTGGCTGGCTTACCATCCACCGCTGAAATTGGTGCAACCAGGTGAGAGTCACGAGCCCAATACTCTTTAGCCGCAAACTGTACAGTATCACTGTCTGGTCAGAGAACTTCTGCCTGGTATTCAAGCAGTATTTTCAGCTACAAAAGTGCAGTTTGAGGACCTTTTCCTGTCTACCCCAACCCGCTCTGCTCTCCCCAACCTGCACAGCCTGCACATTATTGTTCAGTGACTCCTGGTGGGTGGGCTGTTCTAGCCTGTTCACGATGCTTCTGGACATTAAACTTTTGCCCATATCTTCAAAAGTAAAAAGCAAAGCAGGCTTCATGTGCCTGCTCCTTATTTGCATATTATAGATCGGAGCTGGGGGAGGAGGAGGAGCAGCAGCTACCTCTAAGTGATGGCTCGAGATTTTTGACACCATGCTACCAGAGTGCATGCAGGGTGTGCTACATACACAATGAAGGGAAGCATGAAAACCCACGCCTAGGTGGTCATGTGGCTACAGCGCATAGGAAAAGAGATGGATTTTTTTTTTCAAATTTAATCTTTATTTATACAGGGTTTGCCATTGAGAGGCAACTTCTCGTTTTCAAGGATGCCCTGTTCACACTCACACATTCACTCCTGGAAGCTGCCCGGGACAACCATAGACTGACCTGTGGCCACCGAGGAGCTCCATTTAAACACTTGGGATTAAGGGTCTTGCTCAAGGGCACCGCAGTGGGGTTAAGGAGGGTGGGACAAACACTGCTGTTATCTGTCCCACCCAGATCTCATCTTGCCGGTCCAGGGATCGAACCCACAACCCTCCGCTCACCAGTCCATATCCCTAACCATTAGGCCACCACCGCCTAATGGTTAGGAATGAGCTCCTGTCGTGTAAATAATATAAATAACATCAGGATATTTAGTTTGTTTATTTAACTAGAAAAGCACTCAGAGAGCGCATACCTCCACCAAGGCTTTAACTAGAAAAGCACTCAGAGAGCGCATACCTCCACCAAGGCTCCTTCCGTCCCTTATGCATGACTTCCAAAATGTAATGGATTTGTGTGTAGGCCAGGAGTCATTTCTGGTGAAAACCGCATCAAAGTCTATCCCCTAGTTTTGGAGGATTCTTGCGAATATGCTGTGAGAAGATAAGAGCCTTGGTGGAGGTATGCATTCTCGGATCATCACCAAAATGTTATGGGTTCCTATCTAGGCCAAGGACCACCTATGGTAAAAATTTCATCCAAATCCATCCAATAGTTTTTTTTTTGTAATCCTGCTGCACAAATACAAAGTCCTTGGTGGAGGTATGCACTCTCAGATCATCAACAAAATTTAACGGGTTCATCCCTGGCCCAATGGCTATCTCTGGTGAAAATTTCATCAAAATGTATTCAGTAGTTTTTGTGTAATCCTGCTAATAGACAAACAAACAGGCAGATGGCTGGACAAACATACACACAAACCACCCTGATTACATAACCTCCTTGGCGGAGGTAATGAAAGGGCCAAGGTAAAGTTTTGTTCTATAGTGAATGCATCTTACAACGGCTTCTGTTGTGATCTGGCACTATACAGAAAAATAAAATTCCCTCCAGGATTTTGCAATGTTGCAATCACGTCAATTCACACGAAATCAGCCAATCAGCATGACTATTGCGCAACCTTGCAACTTTGTCCAATCACCGCAACTTTCCCGCAATTTTGGCCAATCCTCGTTGACTTCCACCAATTTCGCCAATCAAATTTGTTTCTGAGTGGCGCTCGAATGCTCAGTCTAACCAGTCAAATACGTCGCTGCACCGCGTTCACTTCCATGTTTACAGTAAGTATTAACCCCTTAGCATTCCTGCCGATTTCCAGCCAATGTAAAATGTTCTGTGGGTGGAAAACTAGAACTTTAAGAAGCTAAGAAAGAAGATCTTTAATTATTCATCATTACATATTGTTGTCTGTCACACAGATAAGATGATAACATTGCATGGGCGGATTAGAAAAATTTATCTAAATATTTTTTTGTAACTACAATGTTGTGATTCACTGCATCAAAAGATTTTTTTTTTAGGTTCAGTGAAACAGCTCCCACAACATGACCTTGATCTATAGACTTTTTTGTTTTTAATATGTTCAGTTAAGTAGGAGTTAGCACTCTCAGCTGAATAATTTGGTCAGAAGCCAGAAGAGGATGTAAGTAAATATTAGACTCCATATACTCCTAATGGAACACATCAGCAAAAACAGTGTGTGATTTAAAAAAAAAAAACAACAAAACACTCACCTGCGAGGTTTTTAACACCGTCCCTTCCGTCATCTCCCCCAGCCTGCCGGTGGATGTCTTGCTACGTCTCCATCCTGACCGTGTGTACAAAGTTTTGAAAAGTGTCCGCTTGCCCCAAAAGCACCCCACCACAGAAGCGCACGTGAGGAGAGGCACCATAAAACAAACAAAACGAGCAACTCTAACATTATGGCCAGTGTTTGAACATTTTCTATATCTTTAGAGGTAAAATCATTACTACATCTTGTCAGTGAGCTTTAAAACTGTGAATCTCTGGTCTGGATATGGCCAAAGCCCACCCCCCACCCCCCCACCCCCCAAAAAAAAGAAGATTGTCTGATGAGACAAGTGTGTGTCCAGACATGCAGCAGATAGACAGGTAGGAGTTAAGGAGCGTTTGCACCAAATGTGAACGGGCGGCGTGAATCCATACAAATTGAATGAGAAGATGCGAGTACGCGCGAATGTGCGCTGTCGTGCGTTCGCGTCCCAAGCTAGCTGCTAGCTTTGAGATTCTAATGTCACCGGAGTAAAGGTATCACCATTGCAGAGTAAACTAGTTTGAAAATTTGACTCACTCACCTGGAGACTCAGGAGGACCGGGAGCCCTTCAGCTAAATTGTGAATCATTGTTATTTACCCACAGTTTCCTGTCACGGACAAGCTAGCAATGTAAACACCCCTCATCTTTGAACTTTTGGAGGCTTGAGACAACATTTTCAGGTGAGCCCCCGGTCAGATAATGTAAACATAAGCATGACATTATTTTGGGAATTCCCACAGCAGGTTAAACACAGCTGCAGAAGTTTTAAAGGCAACTTCGTCTGTCTGCACAGAAGGGGAATTGTCTGTGTGTTTACATTGAGTTGTAATGTAATCGTAATGTAATCGTACCGTGCGAAAAATTCGCCCATTCGCGTTTGGTGTGAATGCACCTTAAGGCACAGAAAGAGAGAGAATGTTGTCTGTATTTTTTTTTTCTCAGAAAAACACAAACTCTGATCGACAATACAGACCAACAGAATGAATTATTTATTTTTTCCTCTCCCCTCGGTACCGAGGGGTTGGGGACCGTAGGGAGTTTTCAAATGAAGGTTCTACCAATAATTTCCAACTCTATACTCTTTAGCATGCGTTCAATGCAATTTTGCTGTTGTAATGGATATTGTGTTAAAGTCTGTATTTGCTGTTGCACATGAGTTTTTCTCAATAACAGAAGTTTCTGCTTAATTTACAGATCACTGTTTAATAGGAGATTTTTGACAATCCAGTGCTTTTCTTGTAGTGTTATATAGAATATGATTGCAGTAAACTGGAAAAAAAAAACCATCTGCTTTGGTGGAGTGGTTAGCACTGCGGCAGCACAGCAACTCACCCTTGGCCGGGGGATCCTGGGTTTGATCCCAGCCCCCGACCAACAGTGATCTGTGTGGAGTTTGCATGTTCTCCCCGTGTCTGCGTGGGTTTACGCCGGGATTTCTCCGGTTTCCTCCCACATGCCAAAAACATGCAAGTTAGGTTAATTGGCATCAAAAAACTGGGGATTCTAAATTGTTCTTCAGTATGGATGTGAGAGTGAATGGTTGTCTGTCTCTCTGTGTTGGCCCTGTGATGGACTGGCAATCTGTCCAGGGTGTACCCTGCCTCTCGCCCATAGATACTGAGATGGGCTCCAGCCCCCCCGCGACCCGAAAAGGATTAAGCGGAGGAAGATGGATGGATGGATGCTTTAAAATTTAAAATAAAATAATTCTTTCTCTCAAAACATCGCAACTTTTATCGCAACTTTTTAAAAAAGCTCCCGCTAATTCAAGCTTTTTGGGCTGCAACAATCGTAAAAACATCCTGCGAAATCCTGGAGGGACTGATAAAATTAACTTGACACTCTAGGGAGGATGGGGTCCGTTGCGGGGGCAGGGCACCCCCCAGTATAACAGTTAGAGGAAACACTGTGGTTTAAGATGGGCTTTGTGCCGACCAAAACCTGTGCGTGAGCCAAAATGCACACAATAGTAATGCTGCAATAAGGAAGACATCAATTACAGTTGATGCCCAGTTAGTTATGTTAGAAAGAACAAATGGGTTTGAATGCTGAACTGAAAAATCAGCTGAATGGTTTAGGTTTAATGTAGTGCACACAAATACAACACACAGACATGAATGGGCTTGAAATTTTAGGAAAAGAGGATGATGCCTGTGCAAACGTTCATAAACTTTCATTAACGATGGCGTGGAAGTCGCTCCTGGCTGTGGGGAGATGGAGTGCTCCCTCTCCTATTGCTTTCATCAACTGAGGGTCTCCCCCGTCTAGTGCTGGGGTCTGCCGAGGTTTGTGGCTCTCTGTCCCAGTCCCTCCTGGGCGGGAGGGAAAGGGGAGATGTGGCGCGGTTTCCCGCCCCCTGCCGGCCCCCGCCACGAAGCGAGCCCACTCTTGGTGGCCTCTGCCAGAGGCTGACGGGTGGCAGTAGGAGAGCTTGCTGGGGCACGCGGCCGAGGCAGATGTGGATGCATCTCCTGTGTCTCTGGGGAGTTGGTGAAAAATAAAACGCTACATACTTCCTGTTCATTCACTTATTCCCCTAAAAATAAACAATTAATGCCTAATAAGTCCGTGATGAAAACGAAAATGTGAATGGAATAAAAATCACCAGACTGAACCCCCCCCCCCCCCGTGCCGCACATCGCACTCCTTGTTCATTCATTCATTCCCCTAAAAACATCCTACTTTAATGCCTGATCTATAGACTCCAATGGTAAGTCCACAATTAAAATGAGTGTAGATGGAATTTTAAAAAAAACTAGTGTGTGATGATCATATAATTAAAATGGCGGTCAATTATGACTGTTACAACTCTCTCCATTAAAAGATCCCAGCGCATACCGTTTCCTTATGAGCTCTGGAGCTGCGCAATTTCAAAACACACCACTGAAATAGCATTAAACAATGCTGTTCTGACGATAAACCTCCTTATTCTTGATCAAAAGCAGATTCTCATGGAATGCATTATAATAGTAATGTGCATTAGCTTGTGTGCTGCCACACCTCTTTGAAATGAGGCGCCTCCTCAGTGCATAGCTTGCGCACAGTCTGCTGGTAATTTGATGGCGTAACGCAAAGCGTAAAAAACAATGCACTGACAGAAACTAACAAAAACACTGGCATATGGTGGAAAAGTCCGTGGATGATCGTCCTAATGGGACCCATAATGTTCTCCTGTATTATAAAATTTTATATTACGTTTTGTATGAAGTTGAGCAAAGAATTGATCAGACTTTTTTTGTTAAAAAATTAGTACAGAACTAAAAGCAGCTAAAACATGAGCTTAATAAAATAATGTGTGAAAGCAAGTTAACTGATAATGGCCTGCCTGGAGACAGCTGCAGTCTTCTGAAAGAATGTCCAGGAAATGATGGCTTTTCTTAAAAGCACATTTTGAGAAAAAATTGTCCATGTGACTTGTCACATTTCTCTTCTGTTTGTTTTATTAAAAGATATTGGAAGTAAATTCATAGGCCATTGCAAATACTTCTCTTTAAATGTACCAAGTTGTCCCACAGTGGGAGGGAAAAATCCTGAATAGGAAAAAAAAAATGCATCAAGATGCATCGAGAATCAATTTAGAATCAAATCAGAGCCCCTGAATCATAATCGAATAATGAGGTGCCTAAAGATTTCCACACATAGTTCAGACCTCAGCTGGGGAGGAGGACTGACTTAGAGGACCTCTTGCACTTTTAGTTGGTGACCCCTGCAGTAGACAGCCTTTGTACATGAAAATGAGTATATAAACCGGTGCCAGCCTGATCTGCTCAGCCTTCGATGGTTGTTAAGAAGGCATAAAACCTCCTAATACCACTGCCTTATAAGGAGTCCTCAGAGAGCCACATATCTAGGAGGTTTATTTTTTGTTTGTACTGCTAATAATGGTGATAGCAATGTTGACATGGTGTAATAAGTTGCCAATAAACAGCTACATCAGCAACATCTTGGAGGATCTGAGCTTTGCATTTGTCCCCAGATTTTATGACTGAAAGTGTTTCTTCCTAGAAAGCTTGCTAAACCTATTAAATTTGAATGAGTTTTGTTTTATTTGTGAAGGAGGAGTTGTACAGGTTTGCACTTTTGCCTCAGTGAAAGGTCTTTTCTGTGTGGAGTGTGCATCTTCTATCTGTATCTACATGAGGCTTCTCCAGGTTCTTCTTAGGAATTAGCTCTTCTGATGTCAATATAGGGTCCAAAATGACTTGCACTATATCATTGGAATTGTATCAGAATTGATTCTGCTCAGTTCTGCTGTAATCATACTTTTAAAAAAAATTATTATACCTTGTCCGTTGCTCTCCTTGTCCATTTGACATTTTCTGTTGTTGCCAGTATAGTTTCTACATTTCTGATCAGTTTGACTTCAAGTTTATACAGAAGCTTTAACTTATCAGTACCTTGCACAAGTTTGAATTAGTGATAAATCTAAGGGGTTCAGTTTTTACAAGGGGGCTTGTACTATTTTCAGTCCATTTTATGTTCTCGCAAATGGGGATGAGCCATTACCACTTTTTCAAGACTGATACTGTGACTTTGTGTATCGGCCAATACCGATCCAAACCAGATACTGTCGCTCTTATTTAAAACAACAAAAGTACAGAACATAATTTGTTAATGACTAGTTGCATTTTTTTACATATATAAAAACAGAACTCTAGAAGTCAAAGGATATATTACAAATTCGACTCTTCAGCAATGCTCTTGCTTTTTTTATTTTAAACTTTGCAACATTGGCAGCATTTCACTGGTCGGCACCATGTAAACATGCATTCTGAAGTTTTAAGTGCAAGTTTATACAAAACTTTGAAGCTGAGTATTTAAGTAAACATTCAGATGAAATTCAAAGTGCCACTTCGTGCATGAGGTAAAAAATGCTGTAGATCTGAAAATAAAGGAACTAGCCCTTTAAGTTGTATTTTTGCCATCTATTATTATTATCGTAAGTATTCTCCTGGTCCTCAATTTATTTAGCAGTATTTCTGATATTATTCTCTGTTCATTCTTAGATTTTAGGTTTGCTCTTATTTTGAAGTCATTCCTGTTCCATTTCATGTTAGTGTAGCCTTGCACCCTCTGGGATTAATAAAGTATACAAAATACAAACAAAATACAAAAATACACAAAAAATAATTTGCTAATTATGTTTCTGTTACCTACCTCTCATCAACTGTAAGACTGTTCCCCGAAAGGTACGCTCCAGTCTGGTTTTTACTTTCAATTTCATTCTTTTTAGGTTTCACTTTTAGCATCCAGCCTCCCGAGCTGGAAAAGCAGCAGCTGCTGCTGTGCGACACACGTCCTTCTGCTCAGTTCTTGACAGAATTCAGCATACTCCTTTGCCATGGTACTTTTGCAAGTGTTTTATCAAGTTGGTGGTGTAAAATTGTAAATGCTGGTACCACACAGCAACATACTGAGGCGAGTCCCACAGACAGGCTCCAGTGATGTGACACTCGCTGCCTCTCAGCCTCCGCTGAGAACAGGATTGTGCCATCATTGTAATATTATTGATATATCGGATCATTAAATAACTTTTATTCCTTACCAATACCGAACCAGCCATTTTGCCTGGATCGAACCCAATACCGATACAACGGATTGGATTGGCTCATCCGTAGTCGCAAATAAAGCTTATACATTTTTGATCGGATTGACTTCAAATTAATACAGAAGCTTTAACTGATCAATACCTTGGATGAGTTTGATTTAGAAATAAATCTAATGACTGATGAACCTGCAAGGTTAACCTACAACTAAAAGGACTTGAATATGAACAACTTTTTTCAATTGAAAAGGCAATAATTCCAGGGCTTAAAGTTTTACGGCACTGTGCCAGATTTCCGGCATGTGCCTTATTTTTTTTTTCTTTTTTTTTCTGCGGGGAAATTTACTTCCGATTTCTGTATGCAGAAACACTTTTTGGCCATTTCTCAATGTGTGGACTTGGGTTCTTGTGAAATGTCATCAGTCACAGCCCAAGCCCTTTTCCAATTGAAAGTTTGCATCAAGCCAAGTTTGGTCCAAATGCCCGGATGTGTTCTCACTCTGCCCATTTTACTGGGGATGCATTGGGAGGTGATGTGCAGATTTGCATCAGTCAAGTATCCCATAATCCATTTCACCTGAGAGAGCACTTTTTTTTTTTACTCGGCTTTATCTAGAACCAAAGAGAGCAAACAAGAATAAAGAAAACAATGAGAGATAATAAGGAAAAAGAAAAAAACAAGCCAAAAATACAGTAAATTTGAGTATTCATAGATAATCACAGTGTACGAGGGATGTCGCTTACAGTTGAAATTTTCACATTTTCATTCACAGTCCATTCATTTCTTAAGGATTTTTTTGACTGTAAAGTTTTTGCTCGTTTTTTTGTTTAAGATAATATTGGAACATGGTGTATACAGAAATTGGAGCTCATTCTGAAAAATCACAATATTTAGGGTGGATTGCAGAAACTTTGATTTATGAATATGATATTTTCCTACCAGACAGCAAAATTTGACACATTCATTGACAAAAGAAGTATGCAATTAAAAAAATAAGTGGGAAATTCATTATTGCAAAAAGAACATGAAGTGGAGACATTTGTAAATTTGCTTAAGAAATTGTTACAGGGGTAGGATCTGTGTAGAACTTTAAACTGCATTGCTTTGATTTTTATTAGGGATACAGAATTTGTATGTATCTGTCCAAATATTTTTTGTATTTATATTGGGGAAAGATATCTTTCATAATGTTACAGAATTTGGGGAACAGCTCCAATCTGCAGTGATAACATTTCTGATGTGACCATTGTTACATGAGCAATGAAGGTTTTTTTCCCCACAATTGACATTTTAGGGAATTCATTCTTTAATGGGGTGTAGAATAGAGCATTTTTGACAAGGAGTAAAATTTTTGGTGACATGCTTTTGATAAGCTTTCTATCCTCTTGATGAGGGAATGAGAGAGCACTACCATGGAGGACAGAGCTTACACCTGTAAGTTAAAAAAACTGTCTTAAAAAGACAAGAGAAGCTGCACCCCACCAAGTCTGTTTATACGTGCTGCAGCTGTTTTAAAGACAAACAAATCATTATTTTTGTGCATTGCCCTGCCTTATTTTGAATCAAGCTCAGTCAAATTATTGATGAAATTACAAAATCATAGCGCTATTAAATCAATTATTAGTCATTAATTCAGTCATATCTCCATTTATTAAATTTACTAATTTATTGTGTATTTATTCATAGTATATTGATGTGTTTTCTGTATGAACAAAGCAACTCTTTTTTTGGTGCATACGCCTTTTTATCTCCGCCCCCTCCTCCTCGGCTTGATGGTAAAGGATACCAGGGATCAGAGCGACCACCACACCGTCCATGATTCTGTTTTTGTGTGTGTGAAAAATGCCAATTGATCATTCAGTCAAGCAATAAGTATTCCGACTCCCAACTACATAAACCCACAAATATCCCCCTGCCCCGCTGGCCCTTTTATGTGTTGATTAATATTTTTTAAATATGAAGATAAACACGGGCAAATGATTTTGGTTATAGTAATATTTTTTATTGTGTTTTTTTTTACGCATTGAGTAAAGTGAAGATGCAAGAGCAATGCAGGGCAGACTGTAGACTCGAGTTCATCTGAGTCCAGCTGAGCCGAGCATGATGTCAGCAAGAACACAGCCATTCCAATGCCAAGTTCAGTGAACTGTCTCCTCCCATCCTCCGGAGTCAGGACTTCCAAGTCAAACTTGACAAGTCCAAACTTCCAAGTTCACAAGACCGAATTTGGAATTGAGAAACGGCCTTTGTCCAAGCGGAGTTGCCGTATCTAGTGATCCAAGATGGTGGAACATATTGCGTGCTCCACTGATCTCTATAGAAAACCTGGATAGCTCACGCCCCATTACCGAGTACAGAGCCGAGTGAAGCCACCTGGCTGCCATATTAGTACACCCAAAGCACTCAGTACTAATATGGCAGCCAGGTAGCTTCACTCGGCTCTGTACTCGCTAATGGAGTGTGAGCTATCCAGGTTTTCTATAGAGATCAGTGGAGCACTAATATGGCGGACAGGTGGCTTCACTTCTGGCGGCCAGTGACCCATCCAGTTTTTCTATAGAGATCAGTGGCGTGCTCCTAATCGGATAGTGACAGCGAGAGTGAGTGAGTGGAAATGCGAGTGTTTCATCCTTCAACATACACAAAACCTTTCATACATTCTATAGGATGGAGAGTAAGTTTTTGAAGCCTGGAGAAGATGTCGTAATTGACAAAGGACTTAGAAACAAATGGTATTGGACATGGATCGAAGAAATGGGCAGAGACGGCAAGCCTTTTGGGAACTGGTGTTTAAAAAAAATAAAAATAAATAAAAAAAAATAAGAGAGTCAGGAGCTTGTTTCTGCACGTTGTGCTTGAAAAATCTCATGTGTGCAACTAGCAGTAAAAAAAAAAAAAAAAAAAAAAAAAAAAAAAAAAAGCATTACCACATCACAAACTAGATCCCAGCCACAGAGCAGCTGTCCGTTTTTGTTAATTGAATTAAACTGTAGTTTTCTGTAGTAATCTGTCTTTGTGCATTTCCCTTTTTATGTTTTATAGTATTTAATTTACTATTATTTCTTTTGAACAAAACCTTTATGGAAATAATGCAATTTAGAGTATTATATGCAGTTCGCTGTGGCTGTTTGCAATTTATTAAAAATACGTAGTGCAAATGTTGCACATTCCATTAAAATAATAAATTAATAGCCTTTTCCACATACCTTTTACTGAATGGTTGCTAATCAAATCTTATTCCATCAGTGAATTGGTTTGCTTGACTGAGTTTCACATACCCTTATTCATAAATTTCATGTTATAGATTGTAGGTCATTCTGTACATAATTTAAATAACTTGACAGCAGCAGCATCCTAAATATGAGATGTTTGCACCAAATTAGAGTGAAATAGCGTATTACTGCCACGTACTGACCTTCCTTGGTATTGCAGTTTCAAACAGTCCAATATCAATCAATCATATCAGTGGGTATGGCTGATATGTTACTAGCTAGTTTCAAGGAAAATAATTTTCTGTGTGTGTGTTTGTGTGTGTCCGTGTCCACCCCGTGACCCTGCCCCTGGAAAAAAAAAAGTTCAGGCTCAGGATTTTTTTTTTTTCTTTAACCCCTGTAATTCTTTTGGCTACATGCCAGGTTTATATGAGGGTATGCATTACATTTTTCAGTGAGAACTGTTATGAGGGATGGGTGGGGTATGTGAGCTTGCTCACTAAGGTTCTTTTATTTTTTATTTGATGGCAGTTAAGAGTTCTTCCTACATCTTTTTTTACATTTTAAAAGTGTAGGATATCCATTTAATCTCTTTTGCTTTATTGAATTTCAGAATGTCAACAGAGGATAAGACTGTGGAACCCTCTGACCAGGGACCCTCTCCACCCTCCACCAGTGTAGGGGCCTCATCCACAGGAAGTCCTGCCCATCCAGACAAGCGACCACGTGGCAGGCCGCGCAAGGATGCTACATGTGTCCTACCTCAGGCACCGCCTTTATCCACATCCAAGAACAGAAAGAAGTAGGTTCCAACCCCTGAAATTGAAGTTATTTTTTAACTTTGTAAACAGTCTTTTTCAATTGAGAATTTAAAACATTGCTATAACGAGTCCTACATTTAAAAATGTTCTTAAATCTGACTCTTGAGATCAATCTTTGCATATTCAAAATATATAAAATTAAATTGACACCTGCCCTATAATGTTTCCTTGCTTTCGGACTACAATTGATGAGCCACAGTTGCAAGTCCATTAGCATAAATTCACATCTCAATAACCCTCCACAGCCATTTCATACTTTAAGCGGGTTTCATCTCCCACAGATAACGGTGCATTTCTCCAGGATGTCAAGGTTCATGTCCTTACATTGCTGATGTCACATGACCACGCTGGTCAGCCCAGAAGCTGGGGATGCCAGTGTTGTATAATTCTATGCTACTTATCGAGACATGCTACACTGCATTTGGGCATGCACCTGCATCTTTACACATGCGCAGACTTGTGTACATAAGCTCCGTTTCCACGCCCATCATTTCATGCTACCTCATTCATTCATCTTCTTCCGCTTAATCCTTTTTGGGTCACTGGGGGGCTGGAGCCTATTCCAGCGTCTTTGGGCGAGAGGCAGGGTACACCCTGGACAGATCACCAGTCCATCACAGGGCCAACACAGAGAGACAGACAACCATTCACTCTCACAGTCATTCCTAAGGACAATTTAGAATCCCCAGTTTGATGCCAATTAACCTAACTTGCATGTTTTTGGGATGTGGGAGGAAACCAGAGAAATCCCGGAGTAAACCCACGCAAACATGGGGAGAACATGCAAACTTCACACAGATCACTGTTGGTCAGGGGCTGGGATCGAACCCAGGATCCCCCGGCCAAGGGTGAGTTGCTGTGCTGCTGCAGTGCTACCCACTCCACCACCGCGCCGCCCCATTTCATGCTACCGTAAACATCAAACTTTGGAACGTTCCTGTACAGTAGGTAAAATTATGTTGTAAAGTTTCCCTTTGTCTCTGCAACTACCAGACTTGTGTCCATCAGCTCCGTTTCCACGCCCATCTTTTCGTGCTACCGTAAACATTTTACAGCGGGGACAATAAGTATTGAACATGTCAACATTTTTTCTCATTAAACATACAGCCAGAACAGAACAATAACTTTAACTCTGAATTCAAAGAAATATAATTATTAAAATTATATTTAAAGAAATAAATTAACTTAAATGACCAAATATGCAGTTATTTCTGTTATAATATTTCTATGTATTTATAGTTTTTTTTAGAAATCTCCTCACCAGCCCAACAGCAGGAAAAATCTCCCTTATTTTGAAATCCAAATGTTGGCACGTTTAGTTTGTCTGAAGGCTGCTGATGGATTAAAGTCATTGACTTTGTGAATTTCGGTCAGTTTAACTTGCCAGGTGCATAATAGGGAACATAACTTAATATTGTAGTGGCTGGTGAAATATATACTCAGCAATTCATCAGTCCCCCTTGCCTTTCCCTTCATATGAAGCTGGCTGCATATGAATTCTAACCACATCTCTTAGCTAAGCGACTCTTCCATTATTGCTCCCGTTTCCAGCGGGTTAAAACCATGATAAATGCCTCCAGTGCTTACATACCTCTTCTGATTTTTTTCCGCGTTTAGAGTACTTTAATAAACTCATGTTTCTGTCAGACAGTCACACTAGCAAGACACTCTGCCTGACTGGAAAGCTTGCGTGGGCGGGGCGCTTCTTAACTCCATGCGGATGACGGCCACGCACGTTGTTCGTGTGTGCGCTTGCGGAAAGTCATTGCTTCATATATTTTTCTTAAATTCATATCTCCTCATTAGCGTGGCTGAAATTTTTCTGGCGAGGCGGGCCGCCACCCAGAAATGTTACCAGAGGAAACACTGCGTACTGAATATATGCTGGTCTACCTGCTTGCCGTTTTTTCTCTCTCTTTCTGCGTTAGAAGTCTCCGTTGCACAGACAACTCCTAGGGCTATTAATGGATTTATTTTTTTCTTTTGGGCTGGTTGAATAAATCAAGCTGTGAAGCAACCACAACAGAATGAAATTAAACCTTTGGACATAATCAACATGAACATGAACTAAAACTTTTCCCTGACGCGGTGTTGTTGACGTGCGAAAAAAGTGCAAGCACATTATCTGCATCACTGCACAGTTTTGTTTTTAAGATGCCAGCAGTCTGAAACGGCCTTAAAACTAAATTACTTCCTCACAACTAGATGCAAACGTTCCAAGTATGGAGTGCCACATCCCACAGGAGGTTTGTTTTCCCGTTTCTGTGGTAACATGTAACTTCCCGTCAGCAGCGTAACAGATCCCAGATATCGCGATATTGATATACATCGGTGTCAAAATTTATACCGGTATTATCTTGAACGATACAACCCAGCCACAGGAGTACACAAGCCAGTGTACTCATAGTGCTGGTCCCAGGCCCGGGTAAATCGGGGAGGGTTGTGTCAGGAAGGGCATCCGACGTAAAACTTTTGCCAACTCAAACATGCAGACCATGACGAATGAGACTTTGACAGGGTGCCAGTAGAAATTGGGCTACTGTTGGTTGAAGATCGAAGAGGAGGAGAGGGGGAAGGCGTGTTAGGAGGGAGAGAGAGAAAAGGAAAGGCAGAAGTGCGGAGGTGAGAGTAGGGGTGTTAACTGTAGGGACTATGACTGGTAAAGGCAGAGAGTTGGTTGATATAATGGAGAGAAGAAAGGTAGATATACTGTGTGTTCAAGAAGCCAGATGGAAGGGAAGCAAGGCTAGGAGCATTGGAGGTGGATTTAAACTGTTGTACCATGGTGTAGATAGAAAGAGAAATGGAATAGGAGTAATCTTGAAGGAAGAGTATGTGAAGAGTGTTGAGGGAGTCAGACAGAATCATGAGTTTGAAGCTAGAAGTCAAAGGTGTGATGTTGAATGCTGTCAGTGCATATGTCCCACAAGTTGGATGTCAGTTAGAAGAGAGAGAGGAATTCTGGAGTAAGTTGGATGAAGTGGTAGAGAGTGTTCCCAGGGGGAAGATAGTGGTGATTGGAGTGGACTTTAATGGACATGTAGGTGAAGGGAACAGAGGTGAGGAGGAGGTCCTGGGTAGGTATAGTCTTAAGGAGAGAAATTTGGAAGGATAGATGATTGTGGATTTTGATAAAAGGATGGAAATGGCTGTGGTGAACATGTACTTGAAGAAGAGAGAGGAACAAAGGGTGACTTACAAGAGTGGAGGAAGGTGGACAGGTGGACTACATATTACGCAGAAGGGGAAATCTGAAAGAGCTAGGAGACTGCAAGGTGATGGCAGGGGAGAATGTAGCTAGACAGCATTGGCTGGTAGTTTGTAGGGTGACGTTGGAAAGCAAGAAGAGGAAGAAAGTGAAGGCAGAGCCAAAGATTGTGAGGGAAGTTACAGAAGGAAGAAGGTCGCACAGAGTTTAGGAAGGAGTTGATGCAGGTTCTGGGTGGTAAGGAAGAATTACCAGATGACTGGGAAAGTACAGCAAAAGTATTGAGGGAAACGGGTAGAAAGGTATGTGGTGAGATGAAGAAAGTAGACAGGAGTATTTGGAATCTTGGCATATGGCAAAGAGGAAGGTGGCAGTGGCAAAGGAAAAAGCATATAGTGACTTGTATGACAGGCTGGAGACTAAACTAACTAACTAACTAACCTGCACTTATATAGCGCTTTTCTAGTCACAAAGACCACTCAAAGCGCTTTCATTAATACTAACCCTCTATTCTAAGGGCCTATAGGAAACAGATATCTAGGGACAATTTAGAACAGCCAATTAACCTAACATGCATGTCTTTGGCATGTGGGAGGAAACCGGAGAAATCCCGGAGTAAACCCACGCAACACGGGGAGAACATGCAAACTCCACACAGATCACTGTTGGTCGGGGGCTGGGATCGAACCCACGATCCCACGATCCCCACAATCCCCCGGCCAAGGGTAAACTGTGCTGCCGCAGTGCTAACCACTGCGCCACCGTGCAGCCCAAGGAGAAAAGGAGAAAAGGACTTGTATTGATTGGCTAGACAGAGATCAAGCTGGAAAGGATGTGCAGCAGGTTAGGTTGATTAAGGACAGAAATGGTAATGTACTAACAAATGACGAGAGTGTGTTGAGAAGGCGGAAGGGGTATTTTCAGGAACTGATGAATGAAGATAATGAGAGAGAGGAGGATGGATGAAGAAAAGATGGTGAACAAGGAAGTCCCAGGGATTAGCAAGGCAGAAGTGAGGGCAGCTTTGAAGAGGATGAAGAATGGAAAGGTGGTTGGTCCACATGACATACTTATCTGTGGAGGTATAGAAATGTTTGGAAGAGATGGCAGTGGACTTTTTAACCAGATTAACACAATCTTGTAGAGTGAGAGGATGCCTGAGGAGTGGAGAAGTGTTTTGGTACCAATTTTCAAGAGCAAAAGTGATGCTCAGAGCTGTAATAACTACAGAGGTATGAAGCTGATCAGCCACCACACTCTGAAGATATGGGAAAGAGTTGTTGAAGCCAGGTTAAGAGGAGAGGTGACAATCGGTGAGCAGCAGTACGGTTTCATGCCACGAAAGAGTACTACAGATGCAATGTTTGTTTTAAGAGTGCTGATGGAGAAGTATAGAGAAGGTCAGAAGGAGTTTCACTGTGTCTTTGTAGATCTAGAGAAAGCATATGGTAGGATGTCAAGAGAGGAAGTGTGGTACTGTATGAGGAAGTCAGGAGTGGCAGAGAAGTATTTGAGGGTGGTGCAGGACACGTATGAAGACGGCGAGACGGTGGTGAGGTACACTGTAGGAGTGACGGATGGATTCAAGGCGGGGTGGGATTACATCAGAGATCGGCTCTGAGCCCCTTCTTGTTTGCCATGGTGATGGACAGGCTGACAGATGAGGACAGGCAGGAGTCTTCGTGGACCATGATGTTTGCAGACAACGTGATCTGTAGTGAGAATCGGTAGCAGGTGGAAGAGAACCTGGAGAGGTGGAGGTATGCTCTGGAGAGAAGAGGAATGAAAATCAGTAGAAGCAAGACAGAATACATGTGTGAATGAGAGGGAGGCAGGTGCAGCGGTGAAGATGGATGGAGCAGCAGTAGTGAAGATAGATGAGTTTAAATACCTGAGGTCAATCATACGAAGCAATGGAAAATGCACAAGAGAGGTGAAGAGAGTGCAGGCAGGGTGGAGACGAGTGTCAGGGGTGATTTGTGACAGAAGGATAGCAGCAAGAGTGAAAGGGAAGATTTACAAGACGGTAGTGAGACCTGCTATGATGTATGGTTTGGAGACGTGGCGCTGACAAAAAAAAGACAGCAGATGGCGCTAGAGGTGGCAGAGTTGAAGATGTTAAGATTTTCATTGGAACTGACTAGGAGGGACAAGATTAGAAATGAGTATATCAGAGGGACAGCTCAGGTTGAGTGGTTTGGAAACAAAGTAAGAGAGGCAAGGCTGAGACGGTTTGGACATATGCAGAGGAGGGATAGTGGATATATTGGACAAAGGATGTTGAAGATGGAGCTGCCAGGCAGGAGGAAAATAGGAAGACCACAGAGAAGACTCGTGGATCTAGTGAAGGAAGACATGGAGAGGGTTGGTGTTACAGAGAAAGATGCAAGGGATAGAGTGAGATGGAGGCAGATGGTCCACTGTGGCAACCCCTAAAGGGAGCAGCCAGAAGAAGAAGAAGATTATCTTGAACGATACTATATGGCACACCCCTATTCAAGACCATATGTATTAATATGAGGGCCTACTCAACTTCACAAGTTGAGGAGAGACCATAAGACTGGCTTTCTGATTGGATTGACTTTAGATTTATATTGAACCTTTCACTAGTCAATACCTTGGACTCATTCAGTTTTCAGACACATGTAATGAAGGGTTCCATGTATTTTGGGGAGGGGTCCTTTCACGTTGTTGCCACATTAGCGTCTACATTTCTGATCGGATTCACTTCAGATTTATACAGAAGCTTTAACTCATCAATACCTTGGATGCATTTGATTTTCAGACTTTTTTTTTGAATACTTTATTAATCCCAGAGGGAAATTCAGGGCATCCACGTGGACAGATGAGGCAGCCACAGTTGCGGCGCCAATCCCTTCACCATTCACACACACATTCACCCCTAGGGCCACTTTAGAGTCTCCAGTTAACCTAACTTGTATGTTTTTGACCTATGGAAGGAAACCGGAGTACCCGGGAAAACCCACACAGACACAGGGAGAACATGCAAACTCCACACAGAAGGGGTCACTGATGGTCAGGGGGTGGGATCAAACCCACAACCGTCTTACTGTGCTGCCGCAGTGCTAACCACTGCACCACTGAGCTGCCCCCTCTAATGAGAGGTTCTATGTGTTTTGGGGAGGGGTCCTTTTATGTGGTCTCCACTGTAGCTTTCTGATCAGCTTGACTTCGTATTTGTATAGAAACTTTGACTGAAATGAGGGATTCCCTTTATTGGGTGGGGGACATGCAGTGGGGTAAAAAAGTATTTAGTCAGCCACCAATGGTGCAAGTTCTCCCACTTAAAAGATGAGAGAGGTCTCCAATTTTCATCATAGGTATACCTCAACTATGAGAGACAAAATAAGAAAAAAAAATCCAGAAAATCACGTTGAAGGATTTTTAATGAATTAATTGGTAAATTCCTCAGTAAAACAAGTATTTGGTCAATAACAAAAGTTCATCTCAGTACTTTGTTATATACCCTTTGTTGGCAATGACAGAGGTCAAACGTTTTCTGTAAGTTTTCACACACTGTTGCTGGTATTTTGGCCCATTCCTCCATGCAGATCTCCTCTAGAGCAGTGATGTTTTGGGGCTGTCGCTGGGCAACACAGACTTTCAACTCCCTCCAAAGATTTTCTATGGGGTTGAGATCTGGAGACTGGCTAGGCCACTCCAGGACCTTGAAATGCTTCTTACGAAGCCACTCCTTCGTTGCCCGGGCGGGATGTTTGGGATCATTGTCATGCTGAAAGACCCAGCCACGTTTCATCTTCAATGCCCTTGCTGGTGGAAGGAGGTTTTCACTCAAAATCTCACGATACATGGCCCCATTCATTCTTTCCTTTACACAGATCAGTCGTCCTGGTCCCTTTGCAGAAAAACAGCCCCAAAGTATGATGTTTCCACCCCCATGCTTCACAGTAGGTATGGTGTTCTTTCTCCTCCAAACACGACAAGTTGAGTTTTTACCAAAAAGTTCTATTTTGGTTTCATCTGACCATATGACATTCTCCCAATCCTCTTCTGGATCATCCAAATGCTCTCTAGCAAACTTCAGACGGGCCTGGACATGTACTGGCTTAAGCAGGGGGACACGTCTGGCACTGCAGGATTTGAGTCCCTGGCGGCGTAGTGTGTTACTGATGGTAGCCTTTGTTACTTTGGTCCCAGCTCTCTGCAGGTCATTCAGTAGGTCCCGTGGTTCTGGGATTTTTGCTCACCGTTCTCGTGATAATTTTGACCCCACGGGGTGAGATCTTGCGTGGAGCCCCAGATCGAGGGAGATTATCAGTGGTCTTGTATGTCTTCCATTTTCTAATAATTGCTCCCACAGTTGATTTCTTCACACCAACCTGCTTACCTATTGCAGATTCAGTCTTCCCAGCCTGGTGCAGGTCTACAATTTTGTTTCTGGTGTCCTTTGACAGCCCTTTGGTCTTGGCCATAGTGGAGTTTGGAGTCTGACTGTTTGAGGTTGTGGACAGGTATCTTTTATACTGATAATGAGTTCAAACAGGTGCCATTAATACAGGTAACGAGTGGAGGACAGAGGAGCCTCTTAAAGAAGAAGTTGCAGGTCTGTGAGAGCCAGAAATCTTGCTTGTTTGTAGGTAACCAAATACTTATTTTACTGAGGAATTTACCAATTAATTCATTAAAAATCCTTCAATGTGATTTTCTGGATTTTTTTTTCTCATTTTGTCTCTCATAGTTGAGATATACCTATGATGAAAATTGGAGACCTCGCTCATCTTTTAAGTGGGAGAATTTGCACAATTGGTGGCTGACTAAATACTTTATGGCCCCACTGTATTTTTCCAGTCCATTCTGTGTTAATCACAATTCTCTTTAGGGGCCACTGAAATGCAGACGTGTGCAGTGTGTGAGCTTGCTCACTGAGTTTCTTTAATTTATATTTGAATGAGAGCGTCACACTTTGGCGACACGACATTGTGACTGCAGTGTTTACAGACTTTTACTTGGATAGTTGGCCCAGGTATTTTAACATTTTTTTTTTATTACTGGTGTTGGACGATTAAAATTTCTAATCACGATTAATCCTTTGGAACGTTGAGTTAATTGTGATTAATAACACGTTAATCGCGTGTTCTTCCATTCAGATACAGTGTACCTTAAGTTGGTAATTTTTCAAGTTTTTCATACTGTTATAAACATGGGAGTGGACAAATATGCTTGCTTTCTTCACCTGCAAGTTTATTAAAGCTCTCAACATATCCAAAATGATAAAACTATCCAGAATATTCTCCAGAAAATCCTCAAAGGTATTACCACATGTGCCAAAAACAGCAGAATACCAGGGCTCAGTAACGTCACTGCTACACAACTACAATCCCATCCCTGCTGGAAAAACCAGCAAGTTGGTCACCAGCATGAAGACCAACATTTGTTGTGTTTTGAAGCTGGTCATCAACACCAAACCAGCATAAACCAGAATAGACCAGCACGAAAATCATGCTGGTCTGTGCTGGTTTTTTCAGCAGGGATAGCAAACGTCTACCAGCTAAACACAAATCAATGGACCTCGTGTGTCACAAAAGACACAATTTCCCTTTTAATAGAAAAATTGTAAACATAAGCAAACAGCTATCTCACCCATGATGTTACCAACCACACAGCAAAAACAGAGTGTGGGAGTGAGTGGACATGAAGAACTCAGCTTGAGAATTTTAGACTGCTACTCACCAACCAACAGTTAAGATAAGATAAGCCTTTATTAGTCCCACAATGGGGAAATTCCAGGATTGCAACAGCACAGGGATAGCAACACTCAGAGCAACAATCAGAAGGCAAGAAAAAACAACATCTAGTAAACATATGTCCATATTACTATAAATGTACTGTATATATATAGACACACAGTGCAGAGCATTATGGTTGGTTGGTGAATGTGCAGCAGAAAGTCTAAACTCTCTCTCCACGGATGCGGCGGGCCAGCTGGAAGTCTTTGGGTATGATGGTGACCCCCTTAGTGAAGAAGAGACCCACCAGGTGGGCCTCGCTGGTCTCCTGCAGAGCCATGACGGCGAAGCTCAGGAAACGCAGGACGGTCTTGAAGTCCTGAGCGATCTCCCTCACCAGGCGCTGGACGGGCAGCTTACGGATGAGCAGCTCCGTGGATTTCTGGCAGCGACGGATCTCTCTCAGAGCCACGGGCCTGTGACGGCGAGGCCTCTTCACTCTGCCGGTGGCCGGAGCGCCTCTCCGAGCAGCCCTGGTGGCTAGCTGTCTCCTGGGGGGCTTCTTCCTCCAGTAGATTTTACGGGCGGTCTGCTTGGTTCTTGCCATCGCTCTTTATTATTCTGTCTTATATTTCTTGCACGCCGCCTAAACTCCAGCCCAGCACCCGCGTCGTTTTCGCTACAGCTCCCGGTATGTCGAGTTTCCCATTAGCACCGGGCGGCGGCCAAGTGCTAGCTAGCATTAGCTCCTCCCCGCTGTAGCGTCTCCCGCTGCAAACCGTGGCTCCGTCCGCTGACCCGGGAGACCCCCGGGGCGATCCGTGCGTCCGTGACATATATACAGAGTGAAAGGTGTAGAAAGAAGAAGAAAGATTTAAAAAAAAAAAAAAAAAAAAAAAAGGCTGTTGCAACGGGCAGCCTGCTCGTGTGGCGCCACCGGTCCGGCGGAACCGGAACCGGTGGGTTCAGTTGGACCCAAAGCTATGAAGATGAAACAGGTGGAGTGTCTGTCCTCAGCTGCTGGCAGCCGCTACATCCGTAGCACGTAGCTGTTTACTGCTAGCCGACTAGCCGGCTTCCAAAGAAAAACACCTGACCTCTAGGTGAAGTTTTGGAAGAGCTATGACAATTATCCAGGTGAGAGCTCCGACAGATAATCTTATAAACTTAAACATGACAGCGTTATGGGGATTTCCATAGCAGTGATCCAGCTTGTTTGACTTGGCAATGTCTGCATGGTGCGCACAATGTCTGTCACTACCCAGAGCGGCTTCTGTAGTTCCGTATGGAGTGCAGTTCAGGCCATAAAAGTAGTGTTCGTGCTTTCTGCTGTTAACAGCAATCGCAAAATTTGTTGCCATTAACGGGGGTGAAGCGTTATCGTGAACACCAACACCACTATTTTTTATACATTAGGATGAAGAATGCTGTCAAATTACTATTTGATAATCCATCTGCTCTAGTTTTGAAAATCTGTCACATTAGTTCTGCTCCATCTCATTTCCCTACAGGAAAAGCAGTTGATAACACAGGGTTACAAAAATAATTTTTTTGCAAGTTGTCTGTTTTTTCAACTGATTTAAGACAGTTTTGCTCCGCTGAATCCAAAAATGACATCTTTTTCTCTCGATCAGGTGCTAAGTAAAAACCTGTACTTACTTGGTACTTACTTAGTACTGTGCATGTACATACCTTTATATAAAGGCAAGTACATGTAAATTGAATGTTACGTCATCATTGTTCAAAAGTCAGAGAATTTCAAGACATAAAAAAGAATTTTGCATCATCTAAAGCGAAAATACCCGTACATGTAAACAAAAACGTGTAAAACATGTGGCCATAATTCAAAAAGTTGACCTGATTGAGCAAAACCAATGTGATTTTTTGGATTCAGCGCATCAAAATTGTCCTAAATCAGCTAAAAAAAACTTGGACAATAAATTTGGTGTTGATCAGTGTTATTATTGTGATATTCATTGTCACAAATGATTTTTAATATGATTTAGCACTTAAATTAAGAAACCATTCCTTTAGCAAACAACAATGCATGCACATTTGTGCTTATACATATGCAAGCATACATCATCTTGCCATCTCTACAGTTCCAGTCTTATTGTATTGGAGATATGACTAATCTCCTCTTTCTCTTCTGTGTCTATTGATCTTAAAAAATATTCAGTGACATAAAACTATTTAGTTGTGACAAAGGAGGATGTGTCAAAAATTGTTCTTGTTGTCTGGTTGTTGAAGTTTACTATATTAGCCCACGCTCGATCAGCTTCAAAGTCTATTTCAGAGAGGCATGATCCATGCCAGGTTTTCCAGGCAGCCTGCTGCTGGCTGGGACTACTTACCACAGCATTATTTTCACCTTTTCTTTTTTTTCCTCTCTCTCTCTCTCTCCCTGTGGTGGGACTGTGGGAGGAGGGTGAGTTGTGCAGGGTATTGGGTTGAACACTAGTCTTGTGCATTTGTCGGTGACATAACTGGCTGGCTGAATGCTATTTGGTATGGTTATATATAATTACAGTTCTGTGTTGTGTAGCAGTCTATGTAAAGACATCACTGCCACCAACTACACTGTGTGAATACGTCAGATTTAGATGATATAGTTAGAAAATGTATATTTGTGTTTGCGTTTTTGCAGTTGCAGACCAACTGAAGTTATCAGATAATACGAACAATGCAAAATTTCTTCTTTAAACTTAAGGAATGAAAGTTAGAAGAAAGAAGGTGGGAAGTTTCCAAGTCTGAAGCATGATATTTAACCACCACATGTATATTATGTGCTATACACATATTAAGCTGAGATCTGGTACTTAGATTTTTGTAGCTTCATTCATCATAATTGTGTCAAACTGATCATATATATTTTTCAAAAAAGTATACTGCTCAAAAAAATACAAGGAACACTTTTTTTATCTGAATAAGCTGGACTAGCCTGCCACAATTTCTTCACTTTAAGTTTTGGAGTGTTTTCATTTCCATCAAAAGACGTGGCATCTTTTCATTCTTAACCCCTTGCACTCCGGTCAATTTCCCTAAAAATGGCAAAAAATAACGTGCCCAAAGTAAATCGAAAGCTGTTCTTCAACCCTTTGCAGCATCTTCATGGGGTTGGTCTCATTTAAAAGAAAACACTTTGAATTTTTTGGCAAAACAGTCATAATCTCTCTAAGTGCTCCGGCCACTGAGTAACAGTCATCTAAACATACTGAACTTGAAGAAAATAAATTTGGCCTGGGTGTTTTTCTGGATACAAATGCTTGCAAATAACACACAGCTTCAGATCTGGGCTGGAAAATGCAACAGAAATGTATAACCAAGTGTTATCCAGCTGAGGTCAAAATTTTGTAACAATACCACAAAAAGTGAATATATTACACAGCTTTTTCCTCAGGTAGTTCCCAGGCGTTTTTGAACGGTGCCAAATTGTGCCAAATGGCACAGTTTGGAAAAACGTCTGTAACTTTTGAATGATTCAATATAGAAGCTTGATCTTGGGCTCTAATGAAAGGTGACACTCAGGGCTGTGTGTGTGTGTGTGTGGGAGGGGTTGTCCCCCCCCCTCGCTACAGAGGACGGACATCGGCCATCGCTACATGACGGAACAGACTCATGTGGCGACCGCGGCGCAGTCACCGCGGCTCCCCCCCCCCCCCCCCCCCCCCCCGCTACAGAAGAGTGGCGTTCATGGTCCGGACGCGGTGCACGAACCGTGTACCACGGCGCACGGACTTCGGACTTCGTGCGCCGCACAGTTGTAATTTACCGATCGGTCAAAAGTCATTTTTGATTACAATTTTCAGGGAAGAGAATCCTAAACGTCTATTCTGCTGGAATAAGTGCAGGTCGCACTTGTGGGTGGTCTCCGTGCTGCTGGGTGTGTGGCAGGTTCTTCCTGCGGGTCCTTTTTTTCATCTGCTGCAGCAGTCTGTCTTCACCCAGCCTTACACAAAACAGCTTGCGAACTTCTGTGCTTCAGTTGGCTCGCTGCATTCACAGCGTTGGTAGGCGGGTCCTTCTTGCTAGGTTTTCAGTCATTGGTTCTTCAAGGTTTCAGAAACCCAGTTCAAGGCTCTTATTAGTCGAATGAGAGGTCAATCATATCTGATCTGTTTGCGGCTGTGTCTGTAGTGGAAGAACGGAAATGCAGCTTTTTTTTTTTCCAGTGCGCACTTGGACGCAGCACCCTCGTGCGTCCTAGAGCGCATGAGTGCGCTCTCGTGCGCCCTCGTGCGCTCTGGGACGCAGAGACGTGCCCATCCGCGGTACACCGGAGTGCACGAGGTTAACACATTATCCAGTCCATATCAGTGTAGATATCCAGATTATTTTTTCCCATTAAAATCTGATGTGTTTTCAAAGTGTTCCTTTTATTTTTTTGAGCAGTATATATATATAAATGATAATGATTTTTTTTTTTTTTTTTTTGTCCAAGCTGTTTGCAGGTTATGTTTTTAAAAGGAACCCCGATTATATTGGCATGTTAGCTCTATATGCTTTATTTTTATGTTAGTAACATAACTATAATATAATTTTTTTTGAAAATAATTCCCAGTTTTATATATTTTTAAAAAACTTTATTACGATGTAAATCGCCGTTTTTGTTTACGTCGCAATGCATTCTGGGTAGTGACGAAGAATGGTTGCAGCCCCTAAGCCTCACGCTCTCCCCAGATATCCTGCCGTTGTGTCCCTGGGCAAGACACTTCACCCGCATTGCCTCCAGTGCCCATAACACTGGGTATGAATGTGTAAAAATGTTTAAATGCTTGGTGGTGGCCGGAGAGGCCGTTGGCGCGGATTGGCAGCCACATTTCCGTCACTCTTTGAGTGTCTATGATAAAGCGCTATATCGCTCAAAGCACGCGCTTGAGCACATGCTTGAGCGTGTGCTTTGAGTGTCTATGATAAAGTGCTATATCGCTCAAAGCACACGCTTGAGCACATGCTTGAGCACATGCTTGAGCATGCGCTTTGAGTGTCTATGATAAAGCGCTATATCGCTCAAAGCACACACTTGAGTGTCTGTGATCACGCGCTATAGCGCATGCCTGATAAAGCTGACATATATATTAATCACGCTATGATAAAGCACGATATCGCTCAAAGCGCGCACATGAGACATGTCTATGATCACGTGCTATAGCGCACGCCTGATAAAGCTGACATATGTATGAATCACGCTATGATAAAGCACGATATCGCTCAAAGCGCACGCTTGGCTTGACATGTCGAAGATCTGGCTGGCAGTCATTTGGAACGACTTTGGAGCACTGCTTATGGACGTTCAACCCGCAGTCTGAGAAAGCAACAGAGAAATTGCTTTATGTTGCTGAGAGTCCATGTTTATCAGTTCAGTGCCCATCATGCTTGTAGACAATTTTTTGTGTTTGAGCATTCTATTGTAAGTAAATCAACAATATATAAGTTTCACCTTAAAATAATGCTTCCTCAAGCGCACGCTTGAGACACTCAAAGTGGAGAGACACTCGCGGAGCGGAGAGACACTCGAGCGCACGCTATATCACTCATTTGAGCGATATAGAGCTTTATCATAGTGTGATAAATATATATATATCAGCTTTATCAAGCGTGCGCTTGATAAAAATTCGAACTGTGACAAAATTCGAACTGTGATTCGCTTGAGCGTGCGCAAATGCTTTATCATAGTGTGATTAATACATAGGTCAGCTTTATCAGGCGTGCGCTATAGCGCGTGATCACAGACATGTCTCATGCGTGCGCATTGAGCGATATCGTGCTTTATCATAGCGTGATTAATATATATGTCAGCTTTATCAAGCGTGCGCTATAGCGCGTGATCACAGACACTCGGAGTGACGGAAATGTGGCTGCCAATCCGCGCCAATGGCCTCTCCGGCCACCACCGAGCATTTAAACATTTTTACACATTCATACCCAGTGTTATGGGCACTGGAGGCAATGTGGGTGAAGTGTCTTGCCTAGGGACACAACGGCAGGATATCTGGGGAGAGCATGATGCGAACCGCCAACCATCGGGTTATTAGACGACCTGCTCTACCTCCTGAGCCGCTGCCGCCCCACTTTTTCCTCCACTTTCCCTCTTTAGGAAAGCTATGGAGGCTTACCCCGCTCTCTTTATTTCCCTTTGATTGGAAATTACATCCAAAAGCCGCGCAATGTGGCATTTTCACTGACAAATGGCAGTAGTTGGTAGCTTCGCTTCTTGGCTTGTATAAGACAGAAAAAACGACTGCAACCATTCTATGTCACTACCCAGAATGCATTGCGACGTAAACAAAAATGGCGATTTACATCGTAATAAAGTTTTTTAAAAATATATAAAACTGGGAATTATTTTCAAAAAAATTATATTATAGTTATGTTACTAACATAAAAATAAAGCATATAGAGCTAACATGCCAATATAATCGGGGTTCCTTTTAAGGGCGTTTTTACACCTGAAATGATGAAATGACCTGAAAACATGACCAAGGCTCATGTTTTTGTTACAGTGTCTACATTTGGTCCGGGTAGGTTTGGTTTCACACTGCTCCTTATCCATGTGAATTAAACAACTTTACGTCACACACCTGCATCTTTTTATGGTGATGATGCAATGTTGTCATAATGATGTACAGCAGGGAAAATAAATACTGAACACGTCAACATTTTTCGCATAGACCTGAGATTTTCATCAGGTACTGATATAAGATAAGATAAGATAAGCCTTTATTAGTCCCACAATGGGGAAATTCCAGGATTGCAACAGCACAGGGATAGCAACACTCAGAGCAACAATCAGAAGGCAAGAAAAAAACAAGAACAGCTAGTATGCATAGGTACATATTAATCTATATATATATATATATATATATATATATATATATATATATATATATACGGCGGAGCTCTGGAAGCGCAGGTCGGTCTTGAAGTCCTGAGCGATCTCCCTCACCAGGCGCTGGAAGAGCAGCCTACGGATGAGCAGCTCCGTGGATTTCTGGTAGCGACGGATCTCTCTCAGAGCCACGGTACCTGGCCTGCAACGGTGAGGCTTCTTCACTCCGCCGGTGGCCGGAGCGCTTTTTTCGAGCAGCCTTGGTGGCTAGCTGCTTCCTGGGGACTTTTTCCTCCAGTAGATTTACGGGCGGTCTGCTTGGTTCTTGCCATCGCTCTTTATTATTCTGTCTTATATTTCTTGCACAATGCCTAAACTCCAGCCCGGCACCCGTGTCGTTTTCGCCACAGTTCCTCGGCATGTCGAGCTTGTCCGTTAGCACCGGGTGGCGGTTGGAGCTAGCTAGCCAGCTAGCTAGCTCTTCCCTGCTGTATCGTCCCCCGCTGCAAACAGTGGCTCTGTCCGCCGACTCGGGAGACCCTTGGGGCGATCTGTGTGTCCGTGATATATATATATATATATATATATACTATATATATATATATATATATATATATATAGTGAAAGGTGTAGAAAGAAGAAGGAAGATAAGAAAAAGGCAGTTGCAACAGGCAGCCAACTCGTGTGGCACCGCCGGTCCGGCGGAACCGGACCTAAGGTTTTATACGTGTTTTCCTGAGGTTATGAGGGTGTGTATCCCCAAGTGTGGAGTTGCTCAGTCAAAATATGTAATTTTTATCAATAAAAGTTTAGCCACTACTCTGTCACCACTCTGTGTCTCTTTATGCCCTGGCTTCAAGAAGTGTGGGCGGGGTTTCGGATTGACTCAGTGCTGATTGGATAATACGTGGCATCACAACCATGCTGATTGGATAACACACCGCATCACGACCTGTCAGTCACCACAGTATTCCCTGAAAAAACAAGGAAATGAAAAACGACAAATTTGACTAGAAAAAGATAATACTGAAGATTTAATGCTTAAAAAAAATTATGCCATAAAGTTGCCATGATTGTGTCAGTCTAAAGGATAATTTGCCATATGTGGAGAATAGGGTGCGCGACAAGACTGGGCGGCGTGTCAGTGGAGACCGGGTCTGACAAATCAACACAGAACCTGCGGGGAGAAGCAGCGGCTAGACACGACCTGACTCAAAGGCACGCTAACTGTTGGCGATTTAAAAAAAAAAAAAAAAAAAAAAGTTATTTCCATTAAAGTGGGGAAAAAAAAAGATAATGCATGGAATGTGCTTTTGCCCTGAAGCTGATTGATCGTGGAAAACAGCTGAGCTCTGTGGTTTGAGCGATCAGCTGATTGGATCCACCGGTGTTCTGATATTTTGGCATATCTATCAGAACAACTGATACACGTACAGGACATGCAGGAGAATTGGAATAACGTTTCTCTCTCTCTTCAGTGGCTGGAAAAACAACAACAGCAGTCCATGTACAGTAATGCTACCTGTAGTCCAAATAGTGACAAAAGATAGACTTAAGGTTTAATGCTTAAAGAATTATACCCTAAAGTTGCCGTGATTCTGTAGGTCTAATGATTAATTCGGCATGAAGAACACGAGTTGGGTGGGGGGGGTGCTGGCAGGGAAGCAGCAGCTGAACCGGTGGATCACAGGCACATGGGTAAAGTAGCAGCCGAGACTCCCGTTAACCGGGCAGGCTGGGCTTGGCTCTCTACGAAGGACTGCGATCCGCCAGTTCAGGTGCTGCTTCTCCAACACCGGCGTCTGACCAGGCACTCCACGATTGTTTGCAGGGAGGCACACCCAGCCTGCCCGGTCAGTGATAGACAGCTGTCCCGACTGCTGCTTCATTGTGGAGCGGAATGGCCAGATCAACTGCATATCATATGCGACTACATATGCACGCTTTGACTAAACGACAACAAGACGCAAAAAATGCCCAAATAACAAAATAAATCATAAATATTTACAGACAAATGAGCAACACTGATGCAACAGTTGCAGCTAAACTAGTTATTCTGCTCTGTGTGTGTGAGAGAGAGAGGGAGAGAGGGAGGAAGTGATTGGCGCCGTACCGTGGATGTCCTGCATTTCCCTCTGGGGATCAATAAAGTATACAAGATACAAATACAAAAAAAAAATAATGTTCGGTGTTTTTACTTATAATAATGCTAAAATATAAAAGGATGCACTACAATGGGTCTCAAATATTTGTAAATGTGTCCTGTTATAATACTGCATGAGTTTGACGATAGACTATAAACTACACATATAAACTAAATTATAATCGTGACTGAACAACTCCCATTCCCCAAAGTGCAAGATACATTATTGTGAATATAACTCATAAAAGATCACACAAATAAGTGATCTGACAAAAAAAATAAACAAGTGGTTCTTAAACAGTGGCTAATATCGGATGTCCCATTCATTTTCAATTATTCTGTAATTAATATTCACACAATCGAGTAAATTTCAGTTCAGTCCCTTTCATATTTAACAAATTCTAGCATGTGTGATTGTCTACATATAGGCTACACATCTGTATTCCACTTTCAAACACAGCCTACCTTTGGGCCTGTAAAACCTGACAGCTACCTGTTTCAGACAGGAATACTTGCTTTCTACGGGCATGCACTAGTACAAGGAAATCAAGGCAAATGTCAGAATCAGAATCAGAATCAGCTTTATTGGCCAAGTATGCACAACACATACAAGGAATTTGACTTTGGCTAAAAACTTGCTCTCGTTGTTCAGGTGGAGGATTTAAATAAGGATTCAATGACATCAGAGTATGTACAGTAAATTACAGTCTGTCCACGTTTCTGTAAAAGGATGCAAATATATACAGGAATATATGCAGTTATTTATTTAATAAAGTGGAATGACACAGGGAATAAGTATTGAACACACTTGGTGAAATTCATTTAATATTTAGTAGAAAAGCCTTTATTGGTAATAACAGCTTCCAGATGCCTCCTGTATGGAGAAACTAGGTGCAGGCATTACTTAGGAGTGATTTTAGCTCATTCTTCTACACAAATTGTCAAATCTTGAAGGCTCCGTGGGTGTCTTCTATGAACTGTGATCTTGAGTTTGTTCCATAGATTTTCATTTGGATTCAGGTCAGGTGACTGAGTGGGCCATTCTAGCAATTTTATTTTCCTTCTCTGGACCCAGTTGAGAGTTTCCTTGGCTGTATGTTTGGGATCATTGTCTTGCTGAAATGTCCACCCTCGTTTCATCTTCAGCATCTTGGCAGATGGCAACAAGTCCTTATCAGGAGTGTTTCTGTACATTTGTCCATTTATCTTTCCTTCAATTATATGAATTCTGCCTGTACCATGTGTTGAAAAACACCCTCACACCATGATGCTCCCACCTCTAAACTTCACTGTTGGTATGGTGTATTTGGGCTGCTGTACAGTGCCATTTCTACTCCAAACATGCTGTGTGTTATGGCATCCAAAAAGTTCAATTTTGGTCTCATCTGACCAGACTATATTCTTCCAGTACTTTACTGGCTTGCCCAAATATTGTGCAGTAAACTTTAAATAAGCTTCAACATGCTTTTTCTTCAGCAGTGTAGTCTTGCAAGGTGAGCGGGCATAGAGCCTATAACGGTCGAGTGCATTACTTATTGTTTCTTTGAAACAGCAGTACCTGCTAATTCCAGGTATTTCTAGAGCTTTCCATGAGTGGTCTTTGGCTTTTGGATAACTGTTCTGATCATTCTTTTGACTCCTCTGTCGGAAATCTTGCGAGGAGCGCCTGGTTGTGACCGGTTTATGGTAAAATGATGTTGTTTCCACTTTCGAATGATGGCTCCAACAGTGCTCACTAGAACATTCAGCAGTTTAGAAATGCACTTGTAACCAATGCCATCATTATGTTTTGCAGCAGTGAGGTTGCAAAAGTCTAGAGAGAGCTCTTTGCTTCTACCCATCATGAGTTCTTTGTGTTGTGACAATCTGATATTCACAGGCCTTTTTAAAGGCAGTCAGGACTTAACCAGCTGAAATTAATTTGTACTGGTGGGGGATTTGATGGCTTCCTAAATTCTGATGGATTTCAGCTGGTTTCTTGGCTTTCTATGCCTTTTTACACCCTTTTTTCTTCATGTGCTCAATACTTCTTCCCTGTGTCATTCCACTTTATTCAGTATAACTTGTTTTGTAAACACAGTTGGCTTGATTCCTTTATATGTATGAATTGCCTGGGTTGTTATTCATATCTGGTGAAAATCTCAGGTCAATGGCTCCATCAGAAATATGTTTGAGAAAAATGTTGACGTGTTCAATTCTTATTTTCCCTGCTGTATGTGTTGCTACTACAGACTGCTAGTTAGCAAACATGCTACGCATCCTCCATGGTGTTTTCCACAGCTCTGGACACATTGGTAACCACACTTTAAGTTGAAACTGCAGAAGACTCCATCATATTTAGAAGTGAACTAGTTTAGTGAGGCTAGAATATTATCCAGGTCTTCATTAAAAAGGACGTTTGTCCTTATCAGCCGTGAGGATTTTCAGGTGGTATTGCTCATCCATTATTTTTTTTTTTAATTAAACTTTGTCACATTTTCTGAAAATATCTGGTAAGTTTCTGTTTTTGTTGTGTTTTAATATTTTTTTCTCTCTACAACATATGCCAGTGACTGCCATATTTCAGTTAAAAAAAAAAAACTGTGTCTCTTCCTCTTACAAGTGCTGTCATGAATCATTTTTCCTCTTTTTGGCTGCCTTATTATCCTGTGTTTGGCCTGAAAGTTCAAACCTTTCTGAAAATTGCTTTCACACTCTAAATCAACCAGACCAAGGTTCAGTTTGATCCAGACTGAGACCACCTCTTTTAGCTGAACCAAATTTTGGCTCTTTAGTCCAGATTAGCCAGATTAGGGCTGTTGCGGTAGAGGAATTTCCCCTGCAGTGATGGTTGACAGCTCACCACCGTGATATGTGGTATTATTGCAAATGTTTTTAGGATAGTGTAGTTTTGTAATTTAAACAGGTTCATAATTTATGTGGCAAACGATGGAAGCTATGAGAAACTTGCTGCAGCTCCGCGCTCAACTTTATCTGCGTATGTGACAATTGTGCGGCGTTCCGGTCTTTCTAGGCATGAACTGCTGATTCTGTTACAAAAATAAAGATCATTTTCATAAACCAGTGGCGGGAACTCCAGTATTTCAACTACAGGGTGTGTGGACTGGAGACTGCAGCAACATTCAGCTTATTTAAACAGGACAGCCTCCGTACAGGACCCTGCATGGCTCTTGTCTCCGTGATTTTTGCCGCTGTCCGAAAAATCACGTTCAAACAAGCAGTGCACTACACAGTAGTTGTTTGGCTATCAGAGCTCAATTGTCAGGATCATTAACACTCCGCTCAGAAGGAAATAACATGCTTTGTGCCCTTTCAGTGCTCACTGTCACGGCTGTATTTAGCAAGGAGTCCAAACGTTTCCATCACTAACTGTCTGCTGGAGTCCATCTGGATAGAGATTGCCCCGCATGGTGCTGCCGCCGCCAGCACCCGGTGCTATGGAAGCTTCCACAGTACTGGGTGCTGCCGCCGTCAGTACCGGGTGCAAACAAGCTGTTGGCAATAAAAATACACTTAAAATTTAACAATTTATTTAATAATAAATAGGGGCACATAAGTGAACAACGAGATTTAGCCACACACACAAAAAAGTAAACACTACGGTTGTTGTGGTTGCTTGTTATCCTCTGCGGTAGGCTTGTCCACAGCGCGGCATTATATCATAGCAGTTATCGCGACAGCCCTAGTCCAGACCATGGTTTGGGGTAGGTTTAATAGTCAAAATTTTGGCTTGGATCAAACTGGAAAGTCTGGACCAAAGGGGTTAGGTGTGAAGGCACCCTCAATCGCTGTTATACTGGGCCTTTCTGTGTGGAGTAGGGATGTTAATAATTGACTTTCAATTAATTGTCGATAAGAATTTAGTTGACTAAATTAAATTAGTTGTCAATTAATTAATAATTCAGCAGTCCTTTTCAATGGGAACTTATTCTATGAAATGTAGTGGCATCGCCATCCAGGCAGGGGTGCACGCGGTCACCCGCTGCCGCATTTCAACCGAAAAAGCAGAAGAAGATGCTCAGCCCTCAGAGCGCATGTGTGTAACTCTTCTGGGTTATGTCAGAGAATGTCTACAAGTTCCAATGGCTCATTCCAGTGTCCACGCGCCTACTTCAAATCAACAGGGCGGAGAAACAAACTGCAGCAAGTAAAAAGACTACATGAGCGTAAAAACCTTTCCCCACTGCCTTCAACCTGCCGCTAGATGGAAAAGCAGACCGGACTCAAGTTCCCACTGAGGTAACAGACAACCGAGGGAGCCCAGATCATACTGGGTTTGCCTGGTTTGCAGAGTACTGTGACAAAATATGAACATATGTAACAGATGAAGCACCTCACTATTTATTTTCCTGTTAAAACAATCTACCAGTGTATCTCAGTAAATTGGAACATGTAAGTTTTTTTGTTTTTTTTTTTAATATAACTAAAAAAGATAAATTTTATGATATTGGTAATAGTTTTTTAAATAAATTTTAAAAAATCATGACATTTGCAATTTACTGAGGTGTACCACCAAGTAGTACTCACTGTACAGTGCAAAATTTGTTAAACTACAAAAAATGCCATTGTCTGTAGTAAAAAAAAAAAAAATGCAGATGGTACAGTAAATCATGGAGGAATATGATGATCATATTTTATTCAGTATATCAAAAACAGCAACATTTTACATGTTAAAGGTGGATCGTATTGTACCGAAGGAAATTCAGATTCTCAGGAAACACGCCCCTTATCAATTAATCGTTAATCGATCGATAAGGTGAATCAGTTATCAATTAATAAATTAATTGATAACTTGCATCCCTAGTGTGGAGTTTGCATGTTCTCCTTATGTCTGTGGAGGCTTCCTTCAGGTGCTTCAGTTTTCTCCCATACTCCAAAGACATGCATATTGGGTTATTTAGTGATACTAACAGTTTACTTATACGTCAGGTGATTCTAATGGTTTTGTTTATACTTTAGGTAAGTGTTGAGTTGTGCAAGTATTTGCCTTCTCAAAGGGTATTGCAGCCTTTTAGGCTTGTTAGGGACCCTTAGAGGAAAAAAATCCATAAGAAATCAGTAATGTAGTTTCCTGTAGCACTAAGATGAAGCTGCCCTACTAGTTCACAGCTAGTGAGAAATTCCTCTTTGGCTCAGTGGTTAGAGTGTGAGGCTTTGGATCATAAGGGTGATGGATTTAAATCCCGATATGGGTTCAAAGGTGGATATCTACCTTAACTAAGGGTGAAAAAGACAATAGGTTACTCCATCTTGACGATAAAGTGTCAACAAGAGTTTCCTGATAAATGGGCGATTCTGGCCTTGCCCTAGTCGAGCTGTAACAGGTTATATAGCCACACAACTGAGCAGTCCTCCAAAAAGCAACAGACAAGGTTCACATAAGTTCTGGAAATCCATGAAAATGCTTGAAATTTTAAGTCCATTTCTTTCACAACAAATGGCTACCTGTATGTGACTGGTCAGTAGATTTTCAGGTGGATTTTGCAACATTTACATGAATATACAGTGGTATGAAAAAGTGTTTGCCCCCTTCCTGATTTCTTATTTTTTTGTATGTCACACTTAAATGTGTGACTCATCAAACAAATTTAAATATTAGACAAAGATAACACAAGTAAACACAACATGCAGTTTTTAAATAAGGTGTTTATTTTTAAAGGGTAAAAAAAAAAAAATCCAAACCTACATAGTCCTGTGGGAAAAAGTGATCCCCCCCCCCGTTAAAACATAAATTAACTGTGGTTTATCACATCTTTGAAAAGCTGAGTTTGATTTCTCTAGCCACACCCAGGCCTGATTACTGCCACACCTGTTTCTCAATCAAGAAATCACTTAAATAGGACCTGCTTGACAAAGTGAAGTGGAAAAAGCTCCTCAAAAGCTAGACATCATGCTGCCATCCAAAGAAAATCAGGAACAAATGAGAAACAAAGTAATGGAGATCTATTAGTGTGGAAAACGTTATAAAGCCATTTCTAAAGCTTTGGGACTCCAGCAAACCACAGTGAGAGCCATTATCCACAAATGGCAAAAACATGGAACAGTGGTGAACCTTCGCAGGAGTGGCCGGCAGACCAAAATTACTCCAAGAGCGCAGCGACAACTCATCCAAGAGGTCACAAAAGACCCCACAACAACATCCAAAGAACTGCAGGCCTCATTTGCCTCAGTTAAGGTCAGTGTTCATGACTCCACCATAAGAAAGAGACTGGGAAAAACGGCCTGCATGGCAGAGTTCCAAGACAAAAACCACTGCTGAGCAAAAAGAACATAAAGGCTTGTCTCAGTTTTGCCAGAAAACATCTTGATGATTCCCCAAGACTTTTGGGAAAATACTCTGTAGACTGATAAAACAAAAGTTGAACTTTTTGGAAGGTGTGTGTCCCATTACATCCGGCGTAAAAGTAAGACACTATTTCAGAAAAGGAACATCATACCAACAGTAAAATATGGTGGCGGTAGTGTGATGGTCTGGTGCTGTTTTGCTGCTTCAGGACCTGGAAGACTTGCTGTGGTAAATGGAACTATGAATTGTGCTGTCTACCAAAAAATCCTGAAGGAGAATGTCCAGCCATCTGTTCGTGATCTCAAGCTGAAGCGCACTTGGGTTCTGCAGCAGGACAATGATCCAGAACACACCAACAAGTCCACCTCTGAATGGCTTAAGAAAAACAAAATGAAGATTTTGGAGTGGCCTAGTGAAAGTCCTGACCTGAATCCGATTGAGATGCTGTGGCATGACCTTAAAAAGGTGGTTCATGCTTACAAACCCTCCAATGTGGCTGAATTACAACAAATATGAGTGGGTCAAAATTCCTCCACAGCGCTGTGAAAGACTCATTGCCATTTTTCACAAACGCTTGGTTGCAGTTGTTGCTGCTAAGGGTGGCCCAACCAGTTCTTAGGTTTAGGGGACAATCACACTTTAACACAGGTTCATGGAGGTTTGGATTTTTTTTTTACCCTTAATAATAAACACCTTCATTTAAAAACTGCATTTTGTGTTTACTTGTGTTATCTTTGTCTAATATTTAAATTTGTTTGATGATCTGAAACATTTAAGTGTGACAAACATACAAAAAAATGAGAAATCAGGAAGGGGGCAAACACTCTTCCACATCACTGTAGTGTCCAGTCTGTCCTTTGCATCACTGACTTCTTATATGAGAATTGCAATACTGTGTTGGACACCTTAATTTCCACAATGAGGCGCTGTTTGAAAAATCATTGCGATGACCCGGAAGTCCCTCCTTTTAAAAAAAAAAAAACCCAAACCTTTATTCAGTTTGTCTACCTTTGTAAACATCCTTAAGCTATTTGACGTCTGTTTAAAATAAATAGGCAAGGCCAGAGTTGGATTTATTGCCTCAATTAACCCCTTGAACTCTGTGAATTCCGCGGGCAGTCATGTCTCTGCATCTTAGTGCATCTCAGTGCGCACTGAAAAAAAAAGCTGTATTTCCGGTCTTCCAGTACAGACACAGCCTTGTTACAACCTGAGAAAAAAGCTGTGTAATATATTCATTTTTTGTGGTATTTTTACAAAATTTTGACCTGAGCTTGAAAACACTTGGTTCTACATTTCTGTTGTGTTTTCCAGCCAGTATCTGACAGCTGTATGTTATTTGCAAGCATTTGTATCTAAAAAAACACCCAGGTGAACTTTCTTGTTACTCAGTGGCAGGAGCACTTAAGAGAGATTATGACTGTTTTGCCAAAAAATTCAGAGTGTTTTCTTTTAAATGAGACTAGCCCCATGACAATGCTGCAAAGGGTTGAAGAACAGCTTTTGATTTACTTTGGGCATGTTATTTTTAGGCGTTTTTAGGGAAGTTGAACAGAGTTCAACAGGTTAATAAACCGCAATACCTTTGTGGTGATGGACTCTTTATTTCATCTGAAAATGCAAAGAAAAAGTGAGCGACGTGTGCCAAAGCCAAGTCGCTAGCATGCTAACTAGCAGCCAGCATTGAACACTTTTTGATCTCGGCCCTTCTGCAGTACCAACTCAATAGGTGACCGGTATGTGTTATAAGCACTGGCCATGTTTACATGGACACAAATAACCGGATTAAAAGCCTGATCGGAATAAAAATACTTAATGTAAACACGATTTGAATACTTCACTTGAATGTTTAGCTGTTAATGTATGTCTCTCTCCGGTAATGAATTTCAACATTGCAGTAGTGTACAACCCACCGTCACACAACTCTTCCTTTTATAATGAATTAAGTGATCTGGTTAAACAACTTGAGAAGAACAGAGAAACAATAATTCATGGTGACTTTAATATCAACTGGTCTGATAAAAAAGACAAACAAAAACTGAAAAGCCTCATGACTAAATTTAATTACCAGCAAATCATCAAAGGACCCACCAGGATAACCAAACAATCCAGAACACTTATTGACATGGTATTTACTAATAAACCAGAACGAATAACCAGAACCTATAATCTTGTAACTGGTCTCTCAGATCATAACATGGTTCTTGCTGTCAGGAAACTTACTAAAAAGCGACTACAGTATTTTGGGGGAGTCGATATTGACAAATCAAATTTTATTATCCCCAAATCAAAAAATGAGGAGTTTGAACATTACTTAGAGAATCAAAATTGGGAGCAGCTCATGTCAACATGTGAAGTAGATGATTGTTGTAATTTTATAACTGCAACAATCACAAAGTCTATAGAAAAATTTTCAAAGCAAATTAAAAGTAGACAACAGAAGATTAGCCTACCATGGTTAAATAATGAAATAAGAAAACTTATGAAGAGGCGAGACTATGCACTGAAAACATCACTAACCTCCAAACTACAAAATGATCACCTTGTGTACAAAAGTTTAAGAAATAAAGTGGTACATGAGCTGCGAAAATCAAAAATATCTTATTACAATAAACTGATAGATCATGCAAAGGGTAACAACAGTTCCCTATGGAGGCATTTAAATAACTTAACTAATAAAAAAAACGATCAGAAGGGGGTAAAGGAACTTAGAATCAATGGCAAGACCGTCAGTGACAAGGCTACTTTGGCAAATGAATTTAATTCACACTTTGTGGGCTCTGTGGAAGACTTAACAAAAATTTTTGTGCTGCCAAATGTGCTCAACAACACAAATTCCATACTTCCAACAGATACTTTTCACATCGATGAGGTAAATGAGAAGTTAATTGCTGGTATTGTTAAAACACTGTCAAACTCAAAAACTAATGATATCTACAATATGAGCACCTCCTTTCTCAAAATGCACAGCAAAATATTAATCAAACCACTGACTCATCTCATTAATCTCTCCATTAGGTCTAGTACATTTCCATCTGGCTGGAAAAAAGCTGTCGTCATACCAGTTCATAAATCAGGCAGTAAAGACGATATATGCAATTACCGCCCAATCTCTATCTTACCAGTCCTATCTAAGGTTCTTGAAAAAGTTGTAGCTACACAGCTGATAGACTACTTACAAGACAGTCAACTTCTTCATCCACATCAATTTGGTTTTAGACCAGGATACTCAACAGAAACAGCAAATTGTTGCCTTATTGAAAACGTCAAACAGTCCTTGGACAGGGGTAATGTGGTAGGAGCTGTTTTTCTAGATCTCAAAAAGGCTTTCGATACTGTAAACCACAGTTTGCTTTTATCCAAAATGGTATCTTTTAACTTCTCCCCAAATACATTAGAATGGTTTGCATCTTATCTCCAGAATAGAGAACAGTGTGTAAAAGTTCACCAGGATAAATCCTCATTTTTAAACAACCGCATGGGTATCCCACAAGGGTCCATTCTTGGTCCTTTACTTTTCAGCATTTTTATTAATGACCTGCCGTTACACTGCTCAGCTGCAACATGCCAACTTTATGCAGATGATGCAGTTATTTACACAGCTGCCAAGACTCCAGCACAGGCTGCAGATGTACTGTCTACAAGTATGGTTGATGTCCAAGAGTGGCTCCTCCAGAACCATCTATTGCTGAACCTTCAGAAAACAGTCTCAATGTGCTTTTCAATCAAAAAATGTAACCTGCAACATTTTAAAGTTAATATACATGATCATGACATCAGTTTAGCTACAGAATTCAAATACCTTGGCATTGTACTAGATCCTCAACTCAAATTTAATCTTCATATAAAGAAAATTTCAAAAACAGTAAAAAAAAATCTGAACTGCTTTAAATTAATTAGATATTACATACCTTACGAAGCAGCTGCACTGTATATGCATTCTATGGTTTTTTCTCATATATCATACTGTTTGACAGTCTGGGCTCAAGCAGCCCCTTCCACAATAAGACATATAGGTTCATTATATAATCAAACCCTAAAAATCTTGGACAAAAAGCCCATTAGGTGGCATCACTGTAATGTTTTAAAAAAATACAACCTATTGAGTTTTGAGAGCTTCATTGACCTCTGTCTTCTGAAATTAACGTTCAAATGTTTCCATAAATCAGCACCCGAGCCACTTGCTGGTTTTGTCCAAAGACAGGACAGCAGCAGAGCCACCAGGAGTTCTGTTAACAATAACTGTAAAATATTCCACCGCAGAACCACATTTGGACAAACAGCTTTCTCTATAAAGGGCAGTCACATCTGGAACACAATGCCAAATGAAATTAAAATAATAACGGACTTTAAAACATTCACTAAAAATGTTAAAAACTGGCTGAAAAATAAACAAGAATGTACTCATGTATGAATTAATTGTCTGCAAAGTGAGAGTGAATGAAGGGAAGGAATAAATGTGTTTGTTTATAGTGAGTGATGGAGGGAGGAAGGCCTGAAATAGGCAAATGTGAGTTATGTTATATGTGTTAAATGTGAGTCAGGCTGTTATATTTGTGTATTTATAATATTTATAATATTTATGTTAAATGTGAGTCAGGCTGTTATATTTGTGTATTTATAATATTTATAATATTTATAATTGTGTATTTATAATTTTTCTGCATTGATGTATGTGGTTATTGTGTATATTTTTTATCTTGATTCTTTTTTCTAAAGCCCATCCAGGGACAAGAGTTGCAAATTAGCTAATAGCTATACACTCTATGTGCAACACATCAGATTGATTGTCTTTGATTAATTGTCTATGTTTATTGCACTGTCCCTGTCAAATAAACTAATCTACTACTATCTACTACTACTACTACTGCCAATCTGAATATTCTGACCCGATCACACTCATTCGGATCAAAATTTCATTCCAATTGAGAGGGGTGGGTTATGCCGATTGTTAATATGAATGTGCGCATGAAAACATTTACTCCGAAGTTTGGGCAGAAAATACAGTGGGGTAAAAAAGTATTTAGTCAGCCTCCAATTGTGCAAGTTCTCCCACTTAAAAGATGAGAGAGGTCTCCAATTTTCATCATAGGTGTACCTCAACTATGAGAGATGAAATGAGGAAAAAAAAATCCAGAAAATCACATTGAAGGATTTTTAATGAATTAATTGGTAAATTCCTTGGTAAAATAAGTATTTGGTCAATAACAAAAGTTCATCTCAATAAATCACATTGAAGGATTTTTAATGAATTAATTGGTAAATTCCTTGGTAAAATAAGTATTTGGTCAATAACAAAAGTTCATCTCAATACTTTGTTATATACCCTTTGTTGGCAATGACAGAGGTCAAATGTGAAGGATTTTTAATGAATTAATTGGTAAATTCCTTGGTAAAATAAGTATTTGGTCAATAACAAAAGTTCATCTCAATACTTTGTTATATACCCTTTGTTGGCAATGACAGAGGTCAAATGTTTTCTGTAAGTCTTCACAAGGTTTTCACACACTGTTGCTGGTATTTTGGCCCATTCCTCCATGCAGATCTCCTCTAGAGCAGTGATGTTTTGGGGCTGTCGCTGGGCAACACAGACTTTCAACTCCCTCCAAAGATTTTCTATGGGGTTGAGATCTGGAGACTGGCTAGGCCACTCCAGGACCTTGAAATGCTTCTTACGAAGCCACTCCTTCGTTGCCTGGGCGGTGTGTTTGGGATCATTGTCATGCTGAAAGACCCAGCCACGTTTCATCTTCAATGCCCTTGCTGGTGGAAGGAGGTTTTCACTCAAAATCTCACGATACATGGCCTCATTCATTCTTTCCTTTACACGGATCAGTCATCCTGGTCCCTTTGCAGAAAAACAGCCCCAAAGTATGATGTTTCCACTCCCATGCTTCACAGTAGGTATGGTGTTCTTTCTCCTCCAAACACGACAAGTTGAGTTTTTACCAAAAAGTTCTATTTTGGTTTCATCTGACCATATGACATTCTCCCAGTCCTCTTCTAGATCTTCCAAATGCTCTCTAGCAAACTTCAGACGGGCCTGGACATGTACTGGCTTAAGCAGGGGGACACGTCTGGCACTGCAGGATTTGAGTCCCTGGCGGCGTAGTGTGTTTCTGATGTAGCCTTTGTTACTTTGGTCCCAGCTCTCTGCAGTCATTCACTAGGTCCCCCCATGTGGTTCTGGGATTTTTGCTCACTGTTCTCGTGATAATTTTGACCCCACGGGGTGAGATCTTGCGTGGAGCCCCAGATCGAGGGAGATTATCAGTGGTCTTGTATGTCTTCCATTTTCTAATAATTGCTCCCACAGTTGATTTCTTCACACCAAGCTGCTTACCTATTGCAGATTCAGTCTTCCCAGCCTGGTGCAGGTCTACAATTTTGTTTCTGGTGTCCTTTGACAGCTCTTTGGTCTTGGCCATAGTGGAGTTTGGAGTCTGACTGTTTGAGGTTGTGGACAGGTGTCTTTTATACTGATAACGAGTTCAAACAGGTGCCATTAATACAGGTAACGAGTGGAGGACAGAGGAGCCTCTTAAAGAAGAAGTTACAGGTCTGTGAGAGCCAGAAATCTTGCTTGTTTGTAGGTGACCAAATACTTATTTTACCAAGGAATTTACCAATTAATTCATTAAAAATCCTTCAATGTGATTTTTCTGGATTTTTTTTTCTCATTTTGTCTCTCATAGTTGAGGTATACCTATGATGAAAATTGGAGACCTCTCTCATCTTCTCAGTGGGAGAACGTGCACAATTGGTGGCTGACTAAATACTTTTTTGCCCCACTATATGTCTGTACGCCAGCCACACGTTGACGTGACGTATTTCCGCCTTTACAGCAGCTAGCGGAAAACGTAGCGGGAGTAAAACAAAACTGGTCTGTATCGTCCTGCTGTCTCCCTCTGTTCGTCATATGCAGAAGTATGTACACTACCGTTCAAAAGTTTGGGGTCACCTCCGACAATTTTGTGTTATCCATGAAAAGTCACACTTCTATTTACCACCATGAGTTGTAAAATGAATAGAAAATGTAGTCAAGACATTGACAAGGTTAGAAATAATGATTTGTATTTGAAATAATTTTTTCCTTCAAACTTTGCTTTCGTCAAAGAATCCTCCATTTGCAGCAATTACAGCATTGCAGACCTAACACGATTGCACAAGGGTTTTCTATTCATCCATTAGCCTTCTGACGCAATGAGCAAACACATTGTACCATTAGAACACTGGAGTGATAGTTGCTGGAAATGGGCCTCTATACACCTATGTAGATATTGCAGCAAAAACCAAACATTTGCAGCTAGAATAGTCATTTACCACATTAGCAATGTATAGAGCAGGGGTCACCAACGCGGTGCCCGCGGGCACCATGTCGCCCGCAGGGACCACATGTGTCGCCCGCAGGCCTGTTCTAAAAATAGCACAACTTGCAAGTGAGCTGCGTCTGAGATGTAATTTTTTCTGCCGCTATTTTTTATTTTATATTTTTTATATTTTTTAAAATCACACTTGCATTTATATAGATTTTAAAATGACAATGTCTTAAAAATAAAAAAAATGAAAATATGTTTATTATACGTAAAGTTAAGGTGAACTCTGACCTAGTTCAAAGGTCAGTATTGTGCGCATGACAAAACCTTCGCGCTTGTGGAGCGTAAGCTAGGGGGCCGGGCAGTTAAGATGGTGAGTGGAGTGCAGTTTCCAAGCCCAAAAACATGGCAAAAAAAAGACAGAAAATTTATCATTTTCAAAGTGAGCGGGAGGAAGAGTTCTTTTTTACTACCGTGAAAGGAAGCTGCGTGTATTTCATTTGTGGGGCGATGGCAAAGCGCCACTTCACTACCCACTCTTTTTTTTTTTTTTTTTGGACTTATCTTGTACCCGTAGGTAGATTTGTTCTGCAGTCCGGTGACAAGCCACCAGCGGCTGCGTGCGCAAGCGCCCCTTAACTCCCTAACCTGCATGTTTTTGCATTTAAAACGAGAACATGCACCACCAGAACATGCAAACTCCACACAGATCACTGTTGGCCGGGGGCAGGGATCGAACCCGCGATCCCCCGGCCGAGGGTAAACTGCTGCCGCGGTGCTAACCACTGCGCCACTGTGCATATAAGCACTTTCAGTGCTGTTTAGCTTCTCATGAAAGGACAGTGCTGGTTGCTCAAGCATGATTCTTGGCAAGAACTGTATGGATATACTGTAATTCCAGTGAAGAAGAACACACAAAAGTGTGTTTATTAAATGTAACAGATTTTGAGCAGAATTGCAGCAGATTTGTTCAGTTAAAAATGTGATGATTTATTTAATATGAAAGTTGATTTTTCTTAAATGTTGCATAACTTTTTCAAACATGGTTCAACATAGTTCATGAATTAAAAGGGTTTAGTTTTTTATGGTTAAAAGGGACTGGTGAAAACTGGACATTTTTTTATGAAATGTAGAAGTGATCATCTGAACAATTGCTGAGATTAATAAAAAAAGTGTTGAATATTGATCTTGTCTGTTACCCACTCTAAGTTATTGATAATTATTTATTTATGTGTGTGTATGTATACACACACACACACACACACAATTTGTTATTTTAGAGGAGTGTGTCAAGCTGGTGCCCTTCACATGACTCGATACCCATGAAGTAGCTCTTGGTTTCAAAAAGGTTGGTGACCCCTGGTATAGAGTGTATTTCTGATTAGTTTAAAGTTATCTTCATTGAAAAAAAGTGCTTTTCTTTAAAAAATGAGGAAATTTCAAAGTGACCCCAAACTTTTGAACGGTAGTGTACTTGTAGCTTTATTACGGAGACCAGCAGAAGCAAAAGTACAGTCTGAATAACACAGTACAGGTCCATTTCGACACAAAGCAGGGCTTGCTAACACCGGAAGTTGCTTCTTCTACTATTTTCGGAATGTCGAAATGTTGACATGGGCATGTCAAAATGATTTATTCCATTCAAACGTGTGACACATGGAAACGCACCTCCTAATCGGATCAGCTTTTTCAGGATCCATGTAAACGGTAAAATTCTGATCTGAATTTTAATCAGATTGAAGAAATTTTGCCCGTGTAACTGTGGCCACTGACTTTCGCCCTTGACAATAGCGCTGGGCGATATGAAAAACTTCCAGTCACAATAATTTTTTTCCATATTGATCGATATTGATATACTGTATATTGCAATATGAATCAAATTACTATTTCTGTCAAGCTTAAAGGTCCCTTTTTACTCCTGAGATGTGAAACTATAACAAGATTAATTTTAAATATTTATTTTCTGTCAGAAGTTGAACTTGACAAATGTAGTGTAGAACATTATACAACTGTATTTCAAATAATTATAAAACATAAAATAATTATAAAACATAAAATGTAAATATTTTATAATATTCTGCTCATCAACTTACAATAGCTGAGTGAAATAGATGCCCAAAGCACTGCAGCCTTTGTGCCACTGTCTGTTGTGATGCAGACTTGTTTGTCTTCACTCAGTCTCCAGGATGCAAGTGCTTCGGTCAGTCCTAAATGACTTCACCTGTATGGTCTTCAGGAAAGTTCGAAGACATTTGCTTTTCAAATTCCAATCTTGATCAATGAAGTGGACAGTAAGGCTCAGATATGGTTCAGATGTGCAACTTGACAACAAATCTGACGTAGTAGCGAAGTATGGCAGACTTTGCAGCTCCTTTCCAACCGTTTCTCTGCATTCCATGTACAGCTGGGAAAGTGCCATCCATCCATCCATTTTCTACCGCTTTTCCGGAGGTCCGGGTCACGGAGGCAACAGTTCAAGGAGAGAAGCCCAGTCTTCCCTCTCCCCAGCCACCTGCTCCAGCTCTTCAGAGAGGATGCCAAGGCATTCCCAGACCAGCTGGGAGACATAGTCTCTCCACCGAGTCCTGGGTCTGCCCTGGGGTCTCCTCCCAGTGGGACGTGCCCAAAACACCTCAAGTGGGAGGCGTCCAGGAAGCATCCTAATCAGATGCTCATACCACCTCAACTGACTCCTTTCAGTGTGGAGGAGCAGCGGTTCTACTCTGAGCCTCTCCCGGATGCCTGAGCTCCTCACCCTATCTCTGAGGGTGAGTCCAGCAATCCTACGGAGAAAGCTCATTTCAGCCGCTTGTATCCGCGATCTTGTTCTTTCGGTCTTTACCCAAAGCTCGTGATCATAGGTGAGAGTAGGAACGTAGATTGACTGGTAAATCAACAGCTTTGCCTTAAAACTAAGCTCCCTCTTCACCACAACAGACCGGTACAACGTCCGCATCACTGCAGATGCTGCTCCGAGCCATCTGTCAATCTCTCGCTCCATTTTCCCCTCACTCGTGAACAAGACCCCAAGATACTTAACTCCTGCACTTGGGGCAGGAGCCTGTCCCCAACCCAGAGAGGACAACTCTCACCGGGAATGAGTCCGACCGAGTGTTGGCAATACGAACCAAAACTCTCACAACGGTCGTGCAGAGACCGAATAGCTCGTAACAACAAGCCCGATACCCCATACTCCCAAAGCATCCCCCACAAAAAACCACGAGGGACGCAGCCAGATGCCTTCTCCAAGTCCACAAAACACATGTAAACTGGTTGGGCAAACTCCCACGAACCCTCGAGAATTCTCGAGAGGGTAAAGAGCTGGTCCGATGTGCCACGGCCAGTACGAAAACCACATTGCTCCTCCTGAATTCGAGATTCGACCAACAGCCGGACTCTCCTCTCCAGTACCTTGGCATAGACCTTCCCAGGGAGGCTGAGGAGTGTGATCCCTCTAAAGTTAGAGCACACCCTCCGGTCCCGTTTTTTGAAGAGAGGAACCATGCCAAAGGCACTGCCCCCAACCTCCACGCAATGTTGCAGAGGCATGTCAATCATGACAGCCCAACAACATCCAGGGCCTTGAGGTACTCAGTCAATCAACTTTATTTATAAAGCACTTTAAAAGCAACACTCGCTACACAAAGGGCTGTACAGCAAGAGAACATAAAAGCAGGGCACTAACACAAAGGGCGCTAACACAAGAAAAAAAAAAGTAAAATAAATAAAAATCCATTTCATTCAATAAAATCAATGTCTCATACTGGGTCGAAGGCAAGGGAGTAAAATGTGTTTTAAGACGTGTTTTAAAAATGGACAGTGAAGGTGCTTGTCTAATGTCCAGGGGTAAATCATTCCATAACCTGGGGGCCATGATCGAAAAGGCTCTGTCCCCTCTGAGCTTGCGCCTCGCCTTTGGTACCTCCAAAAGCAGCTCAGGGCGAATCTTGTCCACCGCCGGGGCCCAGCCACTAAGGAGATTTTTACCACCTTGGCGACCTCAGCCCCTGTGATAGGCGAGCCATCCCCCTCGTCCACAAACCCTGCTTCCTCTGTAGAAGGTGTATCAGTGGGATTGAGGAGCTCCTCAAAGTATTCCTTCCACTGCCCGACGATATCCCCAGTCGAAGTCAACAGCGCCCCATCCGCACCATACACAGTGTGGACAGGGAGCTGTTTTCCCCTCCTGAGCCGCTGGACAGTTTGCCAGAATCTCTTTGAGGCTGACCGAAAGTCTTGTTCCATGGCCTCACCGAACTCCTCCCATACCCGGGTTTTTGCTTCAGCAACCACCCGAGCTGCACTCTGCTTGGCCTGTCGGTACACCTCAGCTGCTTCAGGAGTCCCACAAGCCAACCAAGCTTGATAGGACTCCTCCTTTAGCTTAATGGCCCCCCTCACCACTGGTGTCCACCACTTGGTTCGGGGGTTGCCACCACGAGATGCGCTGACCACCTTGCGGCCGCAGCTCTGGGCCGCCGCTTCAACAACAGAGGTGGAGAACATGGCCCATTCAGACTCCATGTCTCCAGATTCCCTCGGAATGTGGTTGAAGTTCTTCCGGAGGTGGGAGTTGAAGACCTCCCAGACAGGGGCCTCAGCCAGACGTTCCCAGCACACCTTCACTATACGTTTGGGTCGACCAGGTCTGAATGGCTTCCTCCCCTGCCGTCGGATCCAACTCACCACCAGGTGGTGATCAGTTGACAGCTCTGCACCTCTCTTTACCCGAGTGTCCAAGACATACGGTCACAGGTCTGATGACACAATAACAAAATCGATCATTGACCTGTGACCTAGGGTGTCCTGGTGCCGGGTGCACATATGGACACCCTTATGCTTGAACACGGTGTTCGTTATGGACAAACTGTGGTTAGCACAGAAGTCCAATAACTGAACACCACTCGGGTTCAGATCGGGCAGGCCGTTCCTCCCAATCACCCCCCTCCAGGTTTCACTGTCGTTGCCCACGTGTGCATTGAAGTCCCCCAGTAGGACAATGGAGTCTCCAAGAGGAGCACCCTCCAGCACCCCAGTCACAGACTCCAAAAAGGGTGGGTACTCTGAAACATCATTTGGTGCATAGGCACAAATGATGGTCAGGACCCGTTTCCCAACCCTAAGGCGCAGGGAAACAACCCTTTCATCCACTGGGGAAAACTCCAATATAGAGGCAGCAAGGTGCGGCGATACAAGAATACCCACCCCTGCTCGTCGCCTCTCGCCCAGGGAAACTCCAGAAAAGGCCAAGCTCCAGCCCCTCTCCAGGAGACTGGTTTCGGAACCGGAGCTGTGTGTTGAGGTGAGGCCGACTATATCTAGCTGGTATCTCTCAACCTCGTACACCAGCTCAGGCTCCTTCCCCACCAGAGAGGTGACATTCCACGTACCAAAAGCCAGTTTAGAATGCTTGGGATCAGTCCGCCAAGGTCTCCGCCTCTGACCGCCACCTAATCCACATAGCACCGGACCCCCATGATCCCTCCTGCAAGTGGTGAGCCCACTGGAGGGCAGACCCATGTAACTCCTTCGGGCTGAGCCCGGCCGGGTCCCATGGGTGGAAACCTGGCCACCAGACGCTAGCCATCGAGCCCCTCCCCCAGGCCTGGCTCCAGGGTGGGGCCCCGGTAACCCCATACCAGGCGGGGTACACCGAATCCTTGATATAGAATTTATCATGAGTCTGTTGGATCGTTCTTAGTCTGGCCCTTCACCCAGGACCAGTTTGTCTTGGGTGACCCTATCAGAGGCAAATTGCCCCGGACAACATAGCTCCTGGGATCACTGGGGCATGCAAACCCCTCCCCCCCACACACACACACGATAAGGTGACGATCCATGGGGGGGGGGGGGTGCCATCTGGAAGAAATATTTATGACCAGGGAGTTGGTAACGACGGTCAGTTACTTTAATCAGCCGCTTAAATCCGACATTCTGTTCACACTACTGAATTCCTCGGACCCTTCTTTCAAAGGGGTCCGAGGAACAATCTCTTTGTCTGTTGAGCATTGGGCGGCGTCTGTTTCAGTGTCTTTGGTAACGCTGTCACTGGACTTTTCATGAATGCTTTCTGTCATTTTCTTTTTAACCACACTCCAACTTCTACATGGCTGTGCTAGCCCAAACATTAGGAGGTGTGCTAAGCCTTGGGTATTGGTCCTACGTGCCTATGCACGCTGTTGTGTCCGTCAATCCAACATGACTTCCAGCCACGATTGGTTCAGTGCAGTGTATTCTCATTTTCATTGGCTTTTCACGCTGTCTGTAAAAACACAGAACAAATGACTTCTATTGACGTTCTATCAAATCGTTCTTTCAATCAAGGAAAAGTTATTTTGCAAAAATTATCGTTATTTTATTGCCCAGCCCTGCTTGACAATATTTAATTTGTTTACATGTGTGTGAAATGACATTATACAACAGTTAGTTCCGGCCAAGCAATTTGATTGGACAATAGGGATTCCAGGAGTTACTATATTCCACAATAATTGCACTTCAGTTTCACTGGATATGTATCACCCCGTTTCAAAGGTATTCATGTAACCGTTAATTACCACACAGGATTACAAAAATAATTTTTTTGTAAGTTGTCTGTGTTTTTTCAACTGATTTAAGACCATTTTGCACCGCTGAATCCGAAAATGACATCCGTTTCTCTCGATTAGGTGCTAAGTAAAAACCTGTACTTACTTAGTACTGTGCATGCACTTACCTTTATAAGATAAGATAAGCCTTTATTAGTCCCACAGTGGGGAAATTCCAGGATTGCAACAGCACAGGGATAGCAACACTCAAAGCAATAATTTAGAAGATAAGAAAATAAGAGCAGTAAATATACATATGTACACATAAATATATAAATATACTGTATATACACAGGGCGGAGCATTGTAGCTAGATGGAATAAACAGCATAACCGTCTATTTAGTTACCCTACATGGTAAGAATATGTACCCATACATATTGTCACCCTCCATAGCGACTGATATTGTCCTAGTTGTATACTGGAGAGGACCATTTGTGTTAGTCTGTTGCGTCTTTTGCATTCAATACTATTAGGTCGTCACGTTTTTTTGCTATCTCTGCGAGCAGCCCTGCTTAGATTATACAGTCTGACAGCCGTAGGTAGAAAGGACCTGCGAAACCTCTCGGTCGCGCACCTAGGATGATGTAGTCTACTGCTAAATTAGCTCCTCAGTGCGTTCAGTATGTCCTGCATGGGGTGGGACTCAGACTCCAACAGAGATGACAGTTTAGCCACCATCCTTCTCTCCCCTATCTCCTCCACTGGGTCAAGGCGTTTCCCCAGGACAGAGCTAGCTTTCTTGATTAGTTTGTTCAGTCTCTTCCCATCGGCTGCTGTAATGCCGTTGCCCCAGCAGACCACTCCAAAAGTGATGGCTGATGCCACCACCGTGTCGTAGAATGTCTTCAGGAGCACCCCTTGTACACCAAAAGACCTGAGCCTCCTCAGTAGGAACAGCCTGCGCTATCCCTTCTTGTAGAGTGTGTCGGTATTGTGTGACCAGTCTAGTTTATTGTTCAGATGAACACCCAGGTACTTGTAGGATGTCACCATCTCAATGTCTGTTCCCTGTATGTTCACTAGTGCTGTGAGGTGTTGTCCTTGCCTGTAGCAATCCACCACCAGCTCCTTAGTTTTCCTCGCGTTGATCTGGAGGCAGTTCTGATGGCACCAGTCCACGAAGTCCTGGATAAGTCCTCTGTACTCAGCTTCATCCCCGTTGGAGATGAGGCCAACAATCGCAGAGTCGTCAGAGAACTTCTGTAGATGGCAGTGTGTTGTGTTGTGTGAGAAGTACGCAGTATAAAGGGTGAACAGGAAGGGAGCCAAAACCGTTCCCTGGGGGGCCCCCGTGCTACCGATGATCGTGTCGGACACACAATCCCGGATTCTCACGAACTGTGGCCGGTTGGTGAGGTAGTCCAGGATCCATGATGAGGTAAGTACATGTAAATTGAATGTTACACCATCATTGTTCAAAATTCAGAGAATTTCAAGACATAAAAAAGAATTTTGCATCATCCATCCATCCATCCATCCATCCATCTTCTACCGCTTTTCCGGAGGTCCGGGTCGCGGAGGCAGCAGTTCAAGCAGAGAAGCCCAGACTTCCCTCTCCCCAGCCACCTGCTCCAGCTCTTCAGAGGGGATACCAAGGCGTTCCCAGACCAGCTGGGAGACATAGTCTCTCCACCGAGTCCTGGGTCTGCCCCGGGGTCTTCTCCCAGTGGGACGTGCCTGAAATACCTCAAGTGGGAGGCGTCCAGGAGGCTTCCTAATCAGATGCCCATACCACCTCAACTGACTCCTTTCAATGTGGAGGAGCAGCGGTTCTACTCTGAGCCTCTCCCGGATGACTGAGCACCTCACCCTATCTCTGAGGGTGAGTCCAGCAATCCTACGGAGAAAGCTCATTTCAGCCGCTTGTATCCGCGATCTTGTTCTTTCGGTCATTACCCAAAGCTCGTGACCATAGGTGAGAGTAGGAACGTAGATTGACTGGTAAATTGACAGCTTTGTCTTGGAACTAAGCTCCCTCTTCACCACAACAGACCGGTACAACGTCTGCATCACTGCAGATGCTGCTCCAATCCGTCTGTCGATCTCTCGCTCCATTTTCCCCTCACTCGTGAACAAGACCCCAAGATACCCGTACATGTAAACAAAAGCGTATAAAACATGTGGCCATAATTCAAAAAGTTGACCTAATTGAGCAAAACCAATGTGATTTTTGGATTCAGCACATCAAAACTGTCCTAAATCAGCTAAAAAACTTAGACAATAAATTTGGTGTTGACCAGTGTTATCAATAATTTACTCTCAACTCTAACAATTGCAGTACTGTGTTGGATACCTTAATTTCCACAGTGAGGCGCTGTTTGGCAAGAAATTATACATCCGTGACCCAGAAAGTCCCACCCTGTGGAAAAAAAAATGTTTCCGCCTACCTGTCAACCCTTCCATCTTTAAGCTCATTAAGCTATTTCACGTTTCTATTTAAATAAAATATAGGCAGTGCTAGAGTTTGGTTTATTGTCTCAATTAACAAACCACAATACCTTTGTGGTGATGGACTCATTTCATCTGTAAATCCAAAGAAAAGTGAGCAAAGTGTGTTAAATCGCTAGCATGCTAACTACTAGCTACCGGCTATCAACTGGTGGTTCTGACTACCAGTACATTTTGATCTGGGGTCTTCTGCAGTACTGACTCAACAGGTATATGTTTTATAAACACTTATTACTTTTGCATTTGACAATATTTAATTTGTTTAAATGCGTGTGACATTACAATAGATGTCTTTATGCTGATTGAGATGTTTAGCAACAGTTACTGGCTATATTTAGAAGGGACTGTTTTTTTTTCTCAGCTGTACAAAATAACTGGTTAAACAAAAAATCACAATATTTTGTCCAGTATTGCTGTCATTTAATAAAATGTGCTTGTGGAACTGTTGTATAAAAGCAATATTACACTCAAACTCGTTGCTGTATCATGGATATTTTAACTGGCAGTGATTTGCCATCCTTGGAGGACGTACTACGAATCACCCCCAGTTAAAATTCTCATTGATACCACACCTGCTCTCGTGTAATATTGCTTAAGTATGTCATGGGTACAAATTTGTCTAATTAGCTGATGTGAAACATTTTGTAAGATTGTTTCTTTCTTAAAGTGCCAAAATGGCATCTTCAAAAAATTGCCGTAAGTTTTGAAATCTTGTATTATTCTGTATCTAGCACATCGATATTTTGGGTATCTTGAATAATCTTAATACATGGCTCAGTGGGTTCTTGTATGTACTTTGCTGGACATGTTGTTTTATCATTCTGTTAGGGCATTTCTGGCATTTTTTTTTTTTTTGTCTAGAATTGAGTCACAATAAGGTTCTGCCTAATGATATTAAAAAATATATAAAATATATAAAAAATCTTTAACATAGAGACTAAACTTTTTAATAGGGATGGGAATCGTGAAGGACCTCATGATGTGATACATATTGCGATACTTGGGTCATGAGGTAGTCCTATCACGATTCCTATGATATCACAATAACTATGATTCTTTCATCCTCGGGCACCACGATAGACATTTTTGTCCATTTGGGCAATTTTTTCCTCTTCATCTGCTCACCATTTTGACTGTGTTGGTGCATATGGCACATTTTTTTGTAACAAAGCCTCTCTCTAGATAAATTTTGGAATTCAACTTTTATTTTTTCTAATACACCAATGGAACACTGTGAAACATATTTACTAGTCTTTAGAGTCCATTAAAGACAAACATGTCCACTTCCAAAAAAACTGCTATAAAATTTTAATAGATTAATTTTTTTTCTGCATAAATCTATTAAACAACTTCAGCCCTGGTCAGCTTCAGTCAGCTACTCGTCATTTGTGGTAGTGTCAACTCAGGGCCTTTGAAAATGTCTGTTTAATAAGATTAATCTGAGATACCTGGTAAAGTAGTTTCTACTTTGCTTAGTGGAAAATTGACTTGTACCTTAATTGCAGACATACTTTAATTAAGCAATATCACATGAGAGGGAATGCTGTTGTACTGAATATCAATATGGCTGTCACCTTCTGCCACAGATGTCATAGATGCTCAGTACAGGAGCACAACCTTGTGTGCCATATCATTTTCATACAACAGTTCTATAAATGCCATGTATCATTTGACAGTAATAAGCTACAACAGAATATGATCACTTAGTTTAATCAGTTATTTTGCTCCCCTGGACAAATAGTTCTGCAACTGTACCAGCACTTGGCTGTTGCTAAACAACACAAACAATGAGCATATCCCAACAGTGACAGTTTCCGACGTTTAATTTATTATGGTATTTTTCCCATAACTCTAGAACCTGCTTGTTATGGCATACAGTGTGGCTCACAGTGAACCTATAGGATTGCTGAAATTAGTGTGTAGGAGCCTTAATCCTTCCATGGTGATTGCATTACCTTTAGGATCATTAAATAAGAAGAACTGCTCTTGCAAGCCCTGGAGTTACTTAGGGTTTCAGCAGTAAATCATTAAATATGGTCTGATCTTCACCCAAGTCACAGTTAAACCCCTTTCAGACATGGAGTATGTAACGCTCATTTTCCTTCACTTGTGCAAAAGAACAAAGTTGTAAAAAATGCATGCTATGCAATGTCTTAAGCTTACTGAGTATTAAATACAAAGACCAAGGAAGAGATACTAGGGATGCCCAGATATATCTGCTTTCCATCTTTATTGGCCGATATTCACCCTATAGACTGATATTGGGTATCAACAAGTAAGATATCGGCAGTGGCTGGTATTTTCCTGTTGTGTCCCAGTTGTGTGGCAATGAGTTTGCCCTGAAATAGACAACAACAAACTTCAGCTACAAGTTTAGAAAACATCCAAGACTGAACCATTTTAAGGTGTTGGTATTCATTTTTTTTTTTTAAAGTATTCATAGTTCTTTGTCTCATTGGCACTGAAAGTGGAACAAATGAAAACAAAATCAAAAGAAACAATTAGCAATGGCTATCAGCCGTTGGCCAACTTTGTATTTTCATCATCAGTATCTGTATAAAGAGCCTAAGTCACGCCCCCTCTACTTCCTCATATGGGACCTTAAATTGAAAAAAAATTCTCCACTGAAATGAATGGCAAGAGCAAACTTATCTTATGATCCCAGTCAAATTTTGCCACAAGTTACACATATGATGTTTGTCAATTTAAAAGATAATTTTCCACGTAATTAAAGTTGTCAGCTGCCGTATAACAACAGAGTAATATTTAGGTTTTTTTTAAAAGACTAGCGAACGACAACTTCCATCATGCCACATCACTAAACACCATTATGGCGACAACTTTTTTTTTTCTTTAAAATTTGCAGCTTTTCTCATAAATTTTTAACTTTTTCTCATTAACTTACTTCATTTATTTATAAATGTAAAACTTTTTTGTTGTAAATTTGCCACTTTCCCCTCATAAGTCTTAAGTCTGTAATTAAATTTGTAATTTTTTTCTTGTAAATTTGTAACCTTTTTATAATAGATGTGTTATTGCAAATTTACAGATTTTTTTTCCTCACTAAGTTTGCAACTTCTTTTCTAGTAAACTTGACTTTTTGTAAATGTGTAATTGTTTCTTTTAATTTTGCAATTTTCTTTCTCATAAATTTGATTCTTGTAAATTTGCTGCTTTTTTCCCATAATGTACATTTGTTCATTCTTTCTCATAAATTTGTGACTGACAACAATAATACTTAGCGTCCCCTCAATATTTACTCTGGAGAAAATGATCTGTTTATTGTCCCTCCCAACATAAAAATGAAATATCTGTCCATGCAGCATGCTTGCAATGCTCTGCACCTCTGGTTCACTGGAAAAAACAAATGCAGACCCCTGGCAAAAACATTTGAGGACCCTCCTCTACTGTGACTTAAAGCCTTTGTAAACTGTTATTTTGGACTGGAAAACGTTCTTTTAATTTTCATCTGAAGCCTAATTATTTAACTTTTAAACTTATAGACTCAGGAAGGTTTCAAACAGGATGGACTAGTTTATTTTCTTTTTGACTTTCATGGAGTTTAATATTATTACTCCAGTTTGTTTTAAACAGAGTTACAACAGCCCTGTATGGTGAAGTAGAAGCTGATATTTGAGTTTTATTTCTTTAGTTTTTTGGGTTAAAAGTCCAAACTTTAATTTCTGTTATTTGTGTTGCTACAAACACTTTTGATTAAGCTGTCAAGTTCAAGTTTCCAACTCATGTTTCATGGGTCATTATTTTATTTAGCTATGGGAACTTTTTTATAATAGACTGTTCAAACTTCTATTGTTGCACTTGTCTGCATTATTCATTTCCTAAAAAGAGAATTTATTTATTGAATGCATTTTAATTTTATTTGAGAAGATTTTTTATTGGAGAATTTACTGCTGATAGTTTGCAGTTTTTTTGTCAGTAAAGCTGTTCCCGCTTATACAAGTAGTGGCCAAAACAATTTTATTTATTGTTTTGGCTTATTTTTAATTCGTTTTATTTATTTAGGATATTTAAAATATTTTTTCCACATTTCTATTCCAGTATTTAATATTATTTATAAGTAAAAGTTCAAAGGTCTTTGAAAGGTCTTTGAAAAGTTGTACATAGATTGTTGTTATTATTACTATTAATATCACTATATCCAGGGCATAATATGGTCTTCATGACATCAACGATAATATCGTTTAGCACGATAATTTTGGAGAAAATTTATCGTTCATCAAAATTTTTTATTGTTACAGGCCTAGATGTTAGCTGGCAAGCCACTACCTCTAGCAGATAAAATTGTCTGAGTGAGAGAATGTTAAACCAAAAATAAAGCATTATTCAGTCCCTCCAGGAGTTTTCAAATGAAGGTGCTGCCATAATTTCCATATCTGTAGTCTTAACATGCATTCAGTGCAATTTAGCTGTTGTACTGGGCAAGAGTAGCCTACAGTGTTGGTCATTTTTTACTAACTTAAATTTACTACAAATTTACAAACCACTTAATTCTCACTTAATTGTGTTAAAGTCTGTATTTGCTGTTGCACAAAAGTTTTTCTGTATAGCAGAACTTTCTGCTTAATTTACAAATAAATCACTGTTTAACTGCCATTTTTTTATAAGATTCAGGCAGTGGGTGATATACTGTATGTGTGATCTGAATTTTCCTGGAATTTATTTTGGTGAAAGGTCTGTTGGTAGATTGGAAAATTCCACATTTTCTGGTTCCCAAAGTGACACTTTACCCACCTTGCCTCCATTGTCTATGACACTGGGCATGAATGTGTATAAATGTTCAGTAGTGGTCAGAGAGGCTGTTGGCACGGATTGGCAGCCACATTTCCGTCAGTGTGCCCCAGGGCAACTGTGGCTACAGTAGTAGCTTACCACTATCAATGTCTGTCTGGAGTGAATGAAAAATGGACTCACTGTAAGCGCTTTGAGATGTCACTTGACATGTAAAGTGCCATATAAATCTAATCCATGATTATTATTATTGTATGTGTGATCTGAATTTGCCTGAAATTACTTTTTGTGAAAGGTCTATTGGTAGATTGGAAAATTCCACATTTTCAGGTTCCCAAAGTGAACGGTTGGGTTTTTAGGGCCTCTAGAAGGGTCGCCCTCTGGAAAGCCAAAATTGATCTTTTAAGAAAAATTGGTTTTTGAGTTGAAATATCTCAGTGCTCCCTCAGTAGCCCAGCTTCATTTTTACTGATGTCAATTTACCATAGGAGGAGTTTTGGAAAATCAAGAAATTTTGGTGGGCTGTTAAGGGTGCCACCTATAGGGGGCGCTCGAAAATGCCACTTTGGGCCAAAGTAACACTCACATTGGAAGCATTCCTGGTCTGCACCCCCATTAGCCCAAGCTTGTTTATGCATGATATGATTCTAAAACAGGGCCTAGTACTATTCTGCTTGGAACTGCTGTGGGATAATGGGGATGCAGAAGTATAGGTGGTGTCAGGTTGGTCAGAATGCAAAAATTAGGGTAGTCCGCAGCTGTGGATCTCTGTGCGCCCCCATCAGATCTGAATGAAATCTGTTTTATTACATACTCCTACATGTCCACTATATGCACCAAAAAGATTTCAGCGGGATTCGGCTGTATATACTTCCGCGCCCCCATTATCCCACAACAGTTTCAAGTGGAATAGTACTAGGTAGGCCGTTGTAGAATCATATCATGCATAAACAAGCTTGGGCTAATGGGGGTGCAGACCAGGAATGCTTCCAATGTGAGTGTTACTTTGGCCCAAAGTGGTGTTTTCGAGTGCCCCCTATAGGTGGCGCCCTTAACAGCTCACCAGAATTTCATGATTTTCCAAAACTCCTCCTACAGTAGATTGACATCAGTAAAAATGAAGCTGGGCTATTGAGAGCGCACTGAGACACTGTATTTCAACTCAAAAACCTATTTTTCTTAAAAGCTCAATATTGGCCTTCCAGAGGGTGACCCTTCTAGAGGCCCTAAAAACCCAACTGTTCATGTTGGGAACCTGAAAATGTGAACTTTTCCAATCTACCAATAGACCTTTCACCAAAAGTAATTTCAGGCAAATTCAGGTCACACATACAATAATAATAATAATAGATTAGATTTATATGGCACTTGACATGTCAAATGACATCTCAAAGCGCTTACAGTGAGTCCATTTTTCATTCACTCCAGACAGACATTGATAGTGGTAAGCTACTACTGTAGCCGCGGTTGCCCTGGGGCACACCCAGGGCAACTGGGTATGACACTTATACTCAGTGTCATGGACACTAGAGGCAAAGTGGGTAAAGTGTCTTGCCCAGGGACACAACGGCAGGATGTCTGGGGAGAGCGAGATTCAAACCACCAATGCTCTGGTTATTGGACAACCTGCTCTACCTCCTGAGCCATTGCCGCCCACATTTCCCTCCTCTGTTTCATCTTTGCTGAGCACCAAGCTGGACAGCAGAAAGTTCCACTTTTTTACTTACTTTCTTTGGCATGACCCAGCCAGGACTTGAACCCCAACCTCCTGGTTGTAGGATGGATGCTCTACTCCAGGCCACCACTAAGCTAAAATAACGGCTAATGAGACATATGGTCAAGTATTGGCAGATAATCCCGCTCGGAACTCAGATGTCCAGTGGGTATAGACAGGCTTTATAGAAAATAACCATAAAAGCAGACTGCAATTCATACTAAGCTAACACTAGGCAGTCTGATCAACCTGGGTATTATGACCATGGGATGTCTACAGGAGTAGAAAATTACCATAAACACTGTAGTGGCTTACGTCACTGAGCTAATTACATTAAGCACAATTTCTCGGCCCATCCTGATTAAGAGATACACACGTGGACAAAATTGTTGGTACCCCTCTTTTAATGAAAGAAAAACCCACAATGGTCACAGAAATAACTTGAATCTGACAAAAGTGGTAATAAATAGAAAGTCTGAAAATTAACCAATGAAAATTAGACAGTGCTTTTGAATTGTGGTTCAACAAAATTATTTTTAAAAAAGAAACTCATGAAACAGGCCTGGACAAAAATGATGGTACCCTTAATTTAATATTTTGTCGAACAACCTTTTGAGGCAATCACTGGATTTCAAACGATTCCTGTAACTGTCAGTGAGACTTCTGCACCTCTCAGCAGGTATTTTGGCCCACTCCTCATGAGCAAACTGCTCCAGTTGTCTCAGGTTTGAAGGGTGCCTTCTCCAGACGGCATGTTTCAGCTCCTTCCCCAGATGTTCAGTAGGATTTGGATCAGGGCTCATAGAAGGCCACTTTAGAATAGTCCAATGTTTGGCTCTTAGCCATTCTTGGGTGTTTTTAGCTGTGTGTTTTGGGTCATTATCCTGTTGCAAGACCCATGACCTGCGACTGAGACCAAGCTGTCTTGACACTGGGCAGCACATTTCTCTCTAGAATACCTTGATAGCCTTGAGATTTCATTGTACCCTGCACAGATTCAAGACACCCTGTGCCAGATGTAGCAAAGCAGCCCCAGAACATAACAGAACCTCCTCCATGTTTCACAGCAGGGACAGTGTTCTGTTCTTGGTATGCTTCATTTGTGCGTCTGTGAGCATAGAACTGATGTGCCTTGCCAGAAAGTTCCAGTTTTGTCTCGTCTGTCCATGGGACATTCTCCCAGAAGCTTTGTGGCTTGTCAACATGCAGTTTGGCAAATTCCAGTCTGGCTTTTTTATAATTTGTTTTCAACGGTGGTGTCCTCCTTGGTCATCTCCCATGAAGTCCACTTTGGCTCAAACAACGACAGATGGTGCGATCTGACACTGATGTACCTTGACCTTGGAGCTCACCTTGAATGTGTTTAGAGGTTGTTCTGGGCTCTTTTGTTACCATTTGTATTATCCGTCTCTTCCATTTTTCATCAAGTTTCCTCCTGTGGCCTCGTCCAGGGAGGTTGGCTACAGTCCCGTGGATCTTAAATTTCTGAATAATATGTGCAACTGTAGTCACAGGAACATCAAGCTGCTTGGAGATGGTCTTATAGCCTTTACCTTTAAAATGCTTGTCTATAATTTTATTTCTAATCTCCTGAGACAACTCTCTCCTTTGCTTCCTCTGGTACATGCTTAGTGTGGTACACACCATGTCACCAAACAGCACAGTGACAACTTGTCACCCTTTAAATAGGCCGACTGACTGATTACAAGTTTGTAGACACCTGTGATGTTAATTAGAGGACACATCTTGGTTGAAGATGTCCCTATGGTCACATTATTTTCAGTCTTTTCTAGGGGTACCATCATTTTTGTCCAGGCCTGTTTCATGAGGTTTTTTTTGTTTTTTTTTAAAGTAATTCTGTTGAACCACAATTCAAAAACATTGTCTGATTTTCAGTGGTTAATTTTCATAGAATTTTTATTTATTACCACTTTTGTCAGATTCAAGTTATTTCTGTGACCATTATGGGTTTTTCTTTCATTAACAGAGGGGTACCAACAATTTTGTCCACGTCTGTATATTTGGGCACTTTTAAGATGATAAATCAGAGGTCACCAAATGGTGGACTCCGGTTTGGATCCGGACCCCAAAGCCTTTTGATACAGTTTGGAAAACAAAAAGCTACTGCTCTGTTTTGATGAAAGGAAAAAAGTGGAACCGAAACGCTGTATCGACAGCCGCCCGGACATTTTATGGTGTGACATTTTGAGCGCTCTCCGCAGAGAGGGAATGCAGTGGGAGACAAAATCACTATTCGTTGTGGGCGTCGCATGAGGTGGACAACCAGGATATCCACCACAGACAGACATGCTTCCGTCCCAGTCTGTGTGCCCATGGAATATAGCACTGTTTTGAAATTGTATTTACCACCCCTCTGGCTGCCTCCGATGATACGTGTCCACCTAGGCGTCTGTTGACGGAAGGTCCATGTGCCTCCTCCTCATCTCCTCGATTCTACCGAGAGTAGTCCATTCTGGGGTGCAAGGGGAGGTCACTTCCCCCAGGACTGCATCTGCGTTGGGCCCATATGACGCCAGATATGGATGTGATTTCCGTGGCTCTCTGATATCACGTAAAAACAGTAATGTGCTTCAGGTGTCACTGAGGTGAGAAAGAAAGATAAGAACACTGTTGACGTTTTTAAAAAAAAAAAAAAAAAAACTCAGAGGAATTTTGTAGTGTGGAATATTTTTGTCCCTTTTTTAGGCTCACAGTTTGAAACTGTTTTTCGATACTGAAAATATAGTAGCAGTGGACTTTCTGTGAGATTTTGTTTTTTAGTCATCTTTTTTTTCCATCCATCCATCCATCCATCCATCTTCTACCGCTTTTCCGGAGGTCCGGGTCGCGGAGGCAGCAGTTCAAGCAGAGAAGCCCAGACTTCCCTCTCCCCAGCCACCTGCTCCAGCTCTTCAGAGGGGATACCAAGGCGTTCCCAGACTAGCTGGGAGACATAGTCTCTCCACCGAGTCCTGGGTCTGCCCCGGGGTCTCCTCCCAGTGGGACGTGCCTGAAACACCTCAAGTGGGAGGCGTCCAGGAGGCATCCTAATCAGATGCCCATACCACCTCAACTGACTCCTTTCAATGTGGAGGAGCAGCGGTTCTACTCTGAGCCTCTCCCGGATGACTGAGCTCCTCACCCTATCTCTGAGGGTGAGTCCAGCAATCCTACGGAGAAAGCTCATTTCAGCCGCTTGTATCCGCGATCTCGTTCTTTCGGTCATTACCCAAAGCTCGTGACCATAGGTGAGAGTAGGAACGTAGATTGACTGGTAAATCGACAGCTTTGCCTTAGAACTAAGCTCCCTCTTCACCACAACAGACCGGTACAACGTCCGCATCACTGCAGATGCTGCTCCAATCCGTCTGTCGATCTCTCGCTCCATTTTCCCCTCACTCGTGAACAAGACCCCAAGATACTTAAACTCCTCCACTTGGGGCAGGAGCCTGTCCCCAACCCGGAGAGGACAATCCACCTTTTTCCGGCTGAGGACCATGGACTCGGACTTGGAGGTGCTGATTCTCATCCCAGCCGCTTCACACTCAGCGGCAAACCGTCCCAGCAAGAGCTGTAGGTCATTGCTGGATGAAGCCAACAGGACAACATCATCTGCAAACAACAGAGATGAGATCCTGTGGTCACCAAGCATGACACCCTCCATTCCCTGGCTGCGCCTAGAAATCCTGTCCATAAAAATTATGAACAGGACCGGTGACAAAGGGCAGCCCTGGCGGAGTCCAACTCTCACTGGGAATGACTCCGACCGAGTGTTGGCAATGCGAACTAAACTCTCACAACGGTCGTACAGAGACCGAATAGCTCGTAACAACAAGCCCGATACCCCATACTCCCGAAGCACCCCCCACAAAAATCCACGAGGGACGCGGTCAAATGCCTTCTCCAAGTCCACAAAACACATGTAAACTGGTTGGGCAAACTCCCACGAACCCTCAAGAATTCTCGAGAGGGTAAAGAGCTGGTCCGATGTGCCACGGCCAGGACGAAAACCACATTGCTCCTCCTGAATCCGAGGTTCGACCAACGGCCGGACTCTCCTCTCCAATACCTTGGCATAGACCTTCCCAGGGAGGCTGAGGAGTGTGATCCCTCTAAAGTTGGAGCACACCCTCCGGTCCCCTTTTTTGAAGAGAGGAACCACCACCCCGGTTTGCCATGCCAAAGGCACTGCCCCCGACCTCCACGCAATGTTGCAGAGGCGTGTCAACCATGACAACCCAACAACATCCAGGGCCTTGAGGTACTCGGGGCGAATCTCGTCCACCCCCGGGGCCCGGCCACCAAGGAGATTTTTAACCACCTTGGCGACCTCAGCCCCTGTGATAGGCGAGTCATCCCCCTCGTCCCCAAACCCTGCTTCCTCTGTGGAAGGCGTATCAGTGGGATTGAGGAGATCCTCGAAGTATTCCTTCCACCGCCCGACGATATCCCCAGTTGAAGTCAACAGTGTCCCATCCGCACCATACACAGTGTGGACGGGGAGCTGCTTTCCCCTCCTGAGCCGCCGAACAGTTTGCCAGAATCTCTTTGAAGCCGACCGAAAGTCTTGTTCCATGGCCTCACCGAACTCCTCCCATACCCGGGTTTTTGCTTCAGCAACCACCCGAGCTGCACTCCGCTTGGCCTGCCGGTACACCTCAGCTGCTTCGGGAGTCCCACAAGCCAACCAAGCTTGATAGGACTCCTTCTTCAGCTTAATGGCCCCCCTCACCACTGGTGTCCACCACTTGGTTCGGGGGTTGCCACCACGAGATGCACCGACCACCTTGCGGCCGCAGCTCTGGGCTGCCGCTTCAACAACAGAGGTGGAGAACATGGCCCATTCAGACTCCATGTCTCCAGACTCCCTCGGAATGTGGTTGAAGTTCTTCCGGAGGTGGGAGTTGAAGACCTCCCGGACAGGGGCCTCAGCCAGACGCTCCCAGCACACCCTCACTATACGTTTGGGTCTACCAGGTCTGAATGGCTTCCTCCCCTGCCATCGGATCCAACTCACCACCAGGTGGTGATCAGTTGACAGCTCTGCACCTCTCTTTACTCGGGTGTCCAAGACATACGGTCGCAGGTCTGATGATACGATAACAAAATCGATCATCGACCTGCGGCCTAGGGTGTCCTGGTGCCAGGTGCACATATGGACACCCTTATGCTTGAACATGGTGTTCGTTATAGACAGACTGTGGTTAGCACAGAAGTCCAATAACTGAACACCACTCGGGTTCAGATCGGGCAGGCCGATCTTTTTTTTAATGTATGTAATTTAGTTTGTGTTCTCCTGTATTGAATTGGATTAAGTTATAGATTTTAGAATTTTAGAGGTCTTTATTTGGAGTAAACAAATGAATTTAGTGTTCTCCTGTATTGTTATGATTAAATTATGGCATGTTTTGTTTGAAATTGTGCAAAAGAATTCATTTGATTTTTTTTTTTAATTAACACAGAGCTTTTTTGTTTCTCACCTCTTTAGAATTTCATGTTTTTTTTCTTGGTGTGAGATTTGCTGTACACCTGCACAATAGAATTTCCTTCAGGTGAAAACTATCTTCCGTTCCTTATTCCTATTGTCAAAAAATTGTGTCTATTGCCCATTAGGAGTTAAATGTAATATATGTAAATGTAGATAGACAGCATTTATTATCAGAGAGGACCATGGGCATCCACATTTCATACAGTATATCATGTCCCTTATTTTTTAAACCCGGATACAAGTATGTTTTATGTTATTTGGCATTGCTTTTAGCTTGTTTTTTCAGTTTTTTGAATTACTTGGTGTAATTATTAAAATGGAGGTTGTAAGTAATGTCACAGTATGTCAAAAGCTTTGTAACCAAATGTTTTCTATTAACTATGCTTTCCATAGTCTTGCAATAAAGCAGACAAATTTGACATAATTTTTTGTGACTTTTTGTGTGTAATTAGTGCCACATTTATACATCGTTTTTGCAGGGATTAAAGTTCTCTGTTGCTGCAGCAGATTTCAGTCAATTAGAAAAAAGGACAGAAAAGAAAGATGCACGTTCTGAGGTTAATGCATTTTTTTTCCCCTGTCACACAACTCCGTGGTGGCCTAGTTGGTAGAGCATCCGCCCCACAACCGGGAGGTCGTGGGTTCAAGCACCTGCTGGTTCATACCAAAGACCATATAAAAACGGTACTTCCCGCCTTCTAGCCTGGTGCTCAGCATTATAGAATGGGGGAAGGAAAAAATTGTTTGTGGCAGCACCTTGCATGGCAGCAGCCCCTCTGATTCTAGATGTGATTAACATTGTAGATACAAGAAATGTAATTTTGTTCTACTGTACATGATGGGCTGTATGGATTGAATGACAATAAAAAGTTGGCTTCTTGGCTTGGCTTCTTCAGTACTTCCTAAAATTATTCAAAAATAAAAGCTCTATAGCATTTTAGTGGTCAGAATGGATTAGTTTCTTTATGTGCTTTTATTATGAAAGGGCTTGACCAGTATACTTGTCTTAAAATGGCAGCTTTAAAGCTAAAGGTTTTTCTGACAATTTACTTTATAAACTGAGCTTGAGGGGGAGGAAAGAAGAGAAGATTTTGGTTGTCTGATGTAGAGGTGAGTGCAATATTCAGGGTTTGACATTGACACCGGCCAACTGGCCAGTGGCTGGTGGATTTCAGCAATGGCTGGCAAGATTGCCACTCCCACTAGCCACTTTGGTAGGTTGTAGTTTTCTCAAACTGCATCTAAAGTAATAAGCCCACTGCAGTGTGAGACTACAAAACTACAACTCCCATAAGCACTATCTGCACACAGTGTGTGCTCATTGGTCCTCTGTCACCGTGGATGGAGTCTGGAGAAGCCACATCCTGCCCCCGTTCAGCCCGGTGGGAAGAAATGCTGTGGTGGGTGGTGGCTTCTCCTGTACTGAGTACAGAGTGGAGCCAGACTCCACCCACGGCAAGCTCATTTTGCAGCCAGTCTGGAGAGATAAGATGAAAACACAGCAGCCGGCAGAACACACCTGTCCCCACTTAGTGATCATATTACCAGGAGAACTTCCCCTGATCCCCGTTATTCCAGTGATGAGTAGCTAATCCCTGTGCCCCCCCCCCCCCAAATCAGCTCCTACCTCCGTGGTCAAACGTGATTATTTTTTTAGAGCAAGACATTATCGTTTACCCTCTAAATATGTATTTTTTTAATGGGTTGGTCCGTTCATTCATTCATTCATTCATTCATCTTCTTTCACTTAATCCTTTTTGGGTCTCGGGGGGGGGGGGGGGGGGGCTGGAGCCTATCCCAGCATCTTTGGGCGAGAGGCAGGATACACCCTGGACAGATCGCCAGTCCATCGCAGGGCCAACACAGGGAGACGGACAACCATTCACTCTCACAGTCATACCTAACGACAATTTAAAATCCCCAGTTTTTGATGCCAATTAACCTAACTTGCATGTTTTTGGCATGTGGGAGGAAACCGGAGAAATCCCGGAGTAAACCCACGCAGACACGGGGAGAACATGCAAACTCCACACAGATCACTGTTGGTCGGGGGCTGGGATCGAACCTAGGATCCCCCGGCCAAGGGCGAATTGAGGTGTCAAATATATGGCCTGCGGGCCAAAACCGGCCACTAGGGGGGTCCAGATTTTTCTCTGTGATTTTACAGCTTTCTTTCTAGTAAATTTTTTTGACAGATTTTTTTGTAAATTTCTGACCTTTTCTACTGATTTGAATAATTCTTGTCAGTGCATATGCCCCACAAATTGGATGTCAGGTACAAGAGAAATTCTCCAGTAAGTTGGATGAAGTGGGAGAGAGTGTTCCCAGGGGGGAGAGAGTGGTGATTGGAGCAGACTTTAATGGACATTGGTGAAGGGAACAGAGGTGATGAGGAGGTTCTGGGTAGGTGTGGTCTTAAAGAGAGAAATGTGGAAGGACAGATGGTTGTGGATTTTGCTAAAAGGATGGAAATGGTTGTGGTGAACACGTACTTCAAGAAGAAAGAGGAACATAGAGTGATTTACAAGAGTGGAGAAAGGTACAAACGGGGGGAATACATCTTATGCGGCAGGAGAAATCTGAAAGTGATAGATTGCAAGGTGAGGGCAGGGGAGAATGTAGCTAGACAGCATCGGATGGTAGTCTGTAGGATGACTTTGCAAAGCGAGAAGAGGAAAACAGTGAAGGCAGAGCCAAATATTTATTGGGGAAGTTACAGAAGGAAGAAGGTTGCGCAGAGTTCAGGAAGGAGTTGATACAGGCTCTGGGCGGTAGGGAAGAATTACCAGATGGCCGAGAAAGTACAGCAGAAGTATTGAGAGAAACGGGTAGAAAGGTACAGTATGTGGTGTATCCAGTGGACAGAGGAAGGAAGACGAGGAGACTTGGTGGTGGAATGAGGAGGTACAGGAAAGTATCCAAAGGAAGAGGTTAGCAAAGAAAAAGTGGGATAGTCAGGGGGATGAAGAAAGTAGACAGGAGTATTTGGAATCTTGGCACATGGCAAAGAGGAAGGTGGCAGTGGCAAAGGAAAAAGCATATAGTGACTTGTATGAGAGGCTGGAGACTAAAGGAGAAAAGGACTTGTATTGATTGGCTAGACAGAGAGATCGAGCTGGAAAGGATATACAGCAGGTTAGGTTGGTTAAGGACAGAAATGGTAATGTACTAACAAATGACGAGAGTGTGTTGAGAAGGTGGAAGGAGTACTTTGAAGAGCTGATAAAGAAAATGAGAGACAGAGGAGGATGGATGAAGGAAAGATGGTGAACAAGGAAGTCCCGAAGATTAGCAAGGCGGAAGTGAGGGCAGCTTTGAAGAGGATGAAGAATGGAAAGGCGGTTGGTCTAGATGATATACCTGGGGAGGTATGGAAGTGTTTAGGAGAAATGGCAGTGGACTTTTTAACCAGATTGTTGAACACAATCTTGGAGATTGAGAGGATGCCTGAAGAGTGGAGAAGAAGTGTTTTGGTACAAATTTTCAAGAACAAAGGTGATGCTCAAAGCTGTAGTAACTACAGAGGCATAAAGTTGATCAGCCACACTATGAAGATATGGGGAAGAGTTGTTGAAGCCAGGTTAAAAGGAGAGGTAACAATCAGTGAGCAGCAGTACAATTTCATGCCAAGAAAGAGCACTACAGATGCAATGTTTGCTCTAAGAGTGCTGATGGAGAAGGACAGAGACGGCCAGAAGGAGTTGCACTGTGTCTTTGTGGATCGAGAGAAGGCATGTGATAGAGTGCCGAGAGAGGAAGTGTGTTACTGTATGAGAAAGTCAGGAGTGGCAGAGAAGAATGTGAGGGTGGTGCAGGACATGTATGACGACAGCCAGACGGTGGTGAAGTGTGCTGTAGGAGTAACAGATGAAGTCAAGGTGGGGGTGAGATTACCTCAGGAATCGGCTCTGAGCCCCTTCTTGTTTGCAATGGTGATGGACAGGCTAACAGACGAGGTTAGACTGGAGTCTTTGTGGACCATGATGTTTGCAGACGACATTGTGATCTGCAGCGAGAGGAGGGAGCAGGTGGAAGAGAACCTGGAGAGGTGGAGGTATGCTCTGGAGAGAAGAGCAATGAAAGTCAGTAGAAGCAAGACAGAATTCATGAATGAGAGGGAGACAGATGCAGTGGTGAAGATGGAAGGAGTAGCGGTAGTGAAAGTAGATGAGTTTAAATACCTGAGGTCAACTATCCAAAGTAATGGAAAATGCACAAGAGAGGTGAAGAAGAGAGTGTAGGCAGGGTGGAGTGGGTGGAGACGAGTATCAAGGGTGATTTGTGACAGAAAGGTAATAGCAAGAGTGAAAGGGAAGATTTACAAGACGGTAGTGAGACCTGCTATGATGTATGGTTTGGAGACCGTGGTGCTGACAAAAAGACGGGCAGCAGAGCCAGAGGTGGCAGAGTTGAAGATGCTAAGATTTTCATTGGGAGTGACTAGGCGGGACAAGATTAGAAATGAGTATGCCAGAGGGACAGCTCAGATTGAGCGGTTTGGAGACAAAGTAAGAGAGGCAAGGCTGAGATGGTTTGGGCATGTGCAGAGGAGGAACAGTGGATATATTGGACAAAGAATGTTGAAGATGGAGCTGTCAGGCAGGAGGAAAAAAGGAAGACCACAGAGAAGATTCATGGATGTAGTGAAGGAGGACATGGAGAGTGTTGGTGTTACAGAGAAAGATGCAAGGGATAGGGTGAGATGGAGGCAGATGATCTGCTGTGGTGACCCCTAAAGGGGTCAGCCAGAAGAAGAAGAATAGTTCATGTAAATTTGAGGCATTTTTCTCCTTAAGATGAGACTTTTTTTCTAATCAGTTTTCTTATTCTTTCTCTTCTTCTTCAGGTTAGGTTAAATCCATCAGCAACTACTAATGAAAACAACAGCAGTCTGTGTACAGTAATGCTACCCGTAGTGCAACTAAAGATAAAACCCAACCATCCCACAGTGCAAATAAAGAGAAATTATAAAACCCAACAATACTGTATACAGAAAAAGTAGAGCCATAATACCCGTAATTGCAAGTTCAGTGCGGTTGTGTAGGTGTAGACAGTGACAGATTGGACTGCACATGATCAATATCTCAATACAGACAGACCAGCAACAGGTATGGAATTTGTGCAAATAGTTGCAGTAAGGTGCAGAAGTTGCAGTAAGGTGCAGAGACATACAGCAGCAGATGTAATTACTGTTGGTGTGCCAAGTCTGTAGTTTGTTGGTGTACCAAAGATGTTTAGTTTGTTTAATAAAAGGACAAGGTAAAGACTTGTTCTATAGTGACTTATAGATAGATAGATAGATAGATGTACTTTATTGATCCCAAATTGGGAAATTATAGTGTAACAGCAGCATGACGGTAGACAACCAAACGACAGAAACACACGCATGACAGACAAAGGAATTACCCATGGAAAGTAAAACTAACACGACTATAAAACCTATATACATCATAGCTTAATATATGATGACCCGTATAAACACATGAATCATCCCGTTGCACAAGGAAGGGCTATCAGGAGTAGAGTGAAATGTGAGGTACCAGTTAGACTGTAAGGTGCAGTGTGGCAGCATAGTTATGACCAGAATACAACTTCATAGTGAGTTATTGTACAGTGAAATTGCATGCGGCAGGAAAGATTTCCTGTCTCTCAGGCGAGGCTGTAATCATTTTAGCAGAACTCTGTCTTAATTCTTGGCTGTTTTACTTGTCCTATTTTTAACATTGGTTTTGTTGACAATTTTAACTTATTTTGGAATCACCCATCACTTATGAGGCCTGATGGCATCCACCCAAATAGACTTGGTGCACGTGTTTTAAGAGACAATCTTCTCTATTTTATTCGGTGTTTTTTGGTACAGTGACTGAAATTTGGTGTGTTTACTCACTCTGAAGTTTCTGGGTTTGCCAGTCTGCCCTTTTTTGGTCCTGTTCCCACGTATTGTATCGATCCCGTTAACTCGGGTGGTCTTTACTGCTTGGATCAGCCTTTGATTTATAATCCTTCAGAGATTGAGTCTGTCTCCCGTTGCCCTAAATATTACAACCCAGGACAAATGCAACACGACCTGAAAAACACTTGCACTTCTGCAGCTCCTCCTCATCCACCACCTTTCAACTTTGCCCCTGTCTCCTCCCTTAGAGAACCTTTTTCTGCTCCCTCAAAAGTTAATAAAAAAGTTTTTAAAAAAAATAGAATGCATAAACTTCCCAGATTGATTAAACAAAATGTTGGTAAAATTCTAATCCAGCCTCAAGTCTCTAAAATTAATAAAATTAATAATTTGGCCTCCCCCCCCCCCCAAAGTTTAAAAATTAAATGTGGCTTATTAAACATTAGGTCTCTATCTTCTAAGTCTCTTCTGGTCCATGATCTATTAATCGATCACCAGATCGATCTACTATCCCTCACAGAGACCTGGCACGGGCTTGATGATTATGTTGGTTTGAATGAATCAACTCCCTCTGGGTATTTAAACTGTCAAACCCCAGAGGTTCTGGTCGTGGTGGTGGAGTGGCGGCAATTTTCCATTCTAAATTACTAGTTAATGTTAAGCAGAAATTATGTTTTAATTCCTTTGAAGGTTTGGTCCTCAGTGTGGGGCCTGTTGGCAATCTTGGCTCTAACCCAATTCTCTTTGCCATAGTTTATCGTCCTCCCACGGCCTATTCAGAGTTTCTATCGGAATTTGACAAATTTTTAGCTGATTCAGTGCTGAAAACCGATAGAATAATTATTGTAGGGGACTTTATACATGTTGATGTTGAGAGTGACTGTCTTAATAAGGCTTTCAATTCAATTTTAGACTCAATGGGGTCTTCCCAAAAAGTAAAAAATTCTACCCATTATTTCCACCATACATTGGACCTTGTTTTGACATATGGTATAGATTTTTTTTTTTTTTCTTGCCTTCTGATTGTTGCTCTGAGTGTTGCTATCCCTGTGCTGTTGCAATCCTGGAATTTCCCCGTTGTGGGACTAATAAAGGCTTATCTTATCTTATCTTATCTTATCTTATATTGAAAATGTGGTAGTGTCTCCTCATAATCCTGTACTGTCTGACCATTGTCTGTTAATTTTTGATTTCATTATCTCTGATCACTTATTTCCTAAAGAAAAGTACTATTACAGCAGATGTCTTTCTGATGATGTTGTTGCTAAATTTTAGCAGATTGTCTCCTCTATGTCATGGGTCAACACAACAGAAACACCTGAAATAAGTGATGGAGAGTCTGCTCCATTCGTGATTGATAGCATGGTTGATGGTGTTACTGCCTCTCTGCATCGGACTCTAGATTTGGTAGCCCCTTTAAAAAAGAAAAAGTCTAACCAGAGATTTCTTACTCCTTGGTTTAACTCAGAAACTCGTGGCTTAAAACAGAAAACTTGTCAATTGGAAAGAAAATGGCGTTCAACTAATTCAGATGAATTCTACTTGGCGTGGAGAAATCATCTCTTAATCTATAAAAAATCTCTTAGAAAAGCTAGATCAAGCTATTATTCTGCATTAATAGAAGCAAACAAGAATAACCCCAGGTTTCTCTTCAACACTGTAGCCAGGCTTACAAAGAGCCATGACTCAGTTAATCCTCGCACCCCCCCCCCCCCCGAGCTTTCTAGTCAGGACTTTCTGAACTATTTCAATCTTAAAATTTTATCTGTTAGAGATGAAATCAGATTCTTCCTACCGTAAACTCTAGTACATTAACTACTGCAACTCCCTCAATTGATATCTGCTTAGATAAGTTTACTCCAATCGACCTCTTGGAGTTGGATAAAGTAATTTCCTCTTCTAAGCCTTCATCTTGCCTTCTGGACCCTATTCCTTCCAGGTTATTTAAAATTATTTTTCCAATCATTGGTAGCCGTATTCTTCTTATCATTAATTCTTCTTTAACTCTGGGTTATGTTCCACTGGCTTTTAAAACTGCTGTAATTAAACCTTTACTTAAAAAAAACGATGCTCGATCCTGGAGTTCTGGCCAAGTATCGACCAATCTCTAATTTGCCTTTCATTTCAAATATCTTGGAAAGAGTTGTTGCTGTGCAATTATCTGACCATTTGCAGGGAGTTGGTTTGTTTGAGGTGTTTCAATCTGGGTTCAGAGCTCATTACAGCACTGAAACTGCCTTAGTGAAGGTCTCTAATGACCTCCTTACTGCATCTGATAATGGACTTGTCTCTGTTCTTGTTCTTTTAGATCTTAGTGCAGCCTTTGACACTATCGACAGGGATGGCAATTTTCCGCCGATTTATTTTCAAATTCATCATTTCTGTGAATCGTCTAAATCCGTTGAGAAAATTTTAGAGGGGGTAAGGTACCTTATTGTTACCGATTTTAGCGAAAATCAACACTATTACATAAGCGCTTGGCGCTTCCCCGGGTCAAGTCTCCCGCGATAACCCGGATGTTTTGTACTCAAGCTACTGCTGTATTGACCATTTGCTGTGACGTCACATCCTTTTGTTTACGCCGCCATATTGGACGGCAGAAGCGAGTGGACGGCACATTCAGCAGCTGTTCAGCGGTGTACCAGATCTCGATATATTTACCTGATTTCAACCTACATCTTTGTTTTATTTTATGTTGGCATTGGATTAGACTATGGTGTTTCACTGCTGTGCCTTTGGGTGTACAAATCGCCAGAAAAAGGGATCCAACTTGAAGTTTTACTGGTTCCCAGCTGACTAAGACAGGCGCAGGAGGTGGGTGGCCCGTCGCCTTACTTGCGGCTCTGCAATCAACATTTTATATCGGGTATGTCTGATGTATCAGTGTCTATAGATGTAATGTTATATCATTGTAAACACTGGTAAATGGGTATGTTCCTCCCTGTGTTCACCACCAAGGCCTACCATCTGTGACCTAGCACTAGACAACTGCTAGATGACAAGATAATGATCATGAATGCATGCTCCTGTTTGAAATTTAATGTGTTGATCAATATGGCTGAGTTTATTTTGCAATGAATAGAAAATTTATTAAATTTACCAAAAAAAGGAGTATTTTTACAATAATTCACATTCACCGATACAGTTAAACCTCCCACCATTGTTTATTACTTTGTACTTCAGTGTACCACATAAATAGGTCTACATGGATTAAAAGAATGATATAAACATAATAAATCATTATATTGCTTCTCAAACAGTATAAACTATATATTCTACCTACTCCATATTCCAGGTGAGAAGAGCAGTGACCCTCTTTCCCCAGATTACATACCATCAGTCTTCACCTTCACGTCTACTCCAACGAAAGACAGAAACAACGCCAGCTTCCATCGGTATATTAAAACACAAGCAAGGAAAAAAGACAGAAAGAGAACTTGGATCGCTCACTTGCTGCCAGTGTACTCGTAGAAATGTCTTCTGGAGTTTGTTGTGCATTGATAAATGTAAATGATTCTATTGTGCCTTTCAATTAAACTGATTTGGCATTTAATTTTTGGTCAAAACAGAAAGTGTGAAGACAATATGACACCATCTTGCTTCCTGATCACCCAGGGTTTCAGTGGGGGGTCCGACATCTTCTGGGAGTGATGTACCTGTAGTGGATAAATATTCTTAAAACTAATATGTGGGTATGATGACTTTTTATCTGGAAACAAGTCTTTCTTGCATAGACTGGACAATAAAATTTGTAATATATCTAATAGTGTTGGGAGTTGTTTATCCAGTATTCTATTGATACGACAAATATTTATAAATCCTTTTACAGAATATATAGATCTATAAAAATATTTAATTATTTTTAATTAATTTAATTGAGATATTATATATGCTGCTAACAATAATAATAATTGAATATCTTATAAAATTTTAATAATTTATCACTTAATATATTCTATATAACATGACAAATCTATACAGTAGGGCCTTCACGACATAGTGGACCGTTGAAGTGATGACTGGGGATATCAGCACATTTCTCACAAGCCCAGCAACAAAATAACTATAAGCGTCCAAACTTTTGTAGGCTTTCAGAGACTCTCCAGTGTACCTAGACGGTGTGTTGACCAGGTAGTTGTAGATGTCCATATAGTGTACGTCAGGTTTGGGGCAAAAATCTATGAAACTGGTGAATTTTTCAAGCGACAAGTTGTAAGGGTCCACGCCGATAACACTGATCTTTTCCGTGTACCTGTCACGATGTTTTTTATCTAGTAGTTGCGCAACATCGGACAAAGCCGGCACATCTGACTGAGCGAACACCATGCTGAAACACACTCACACAGCGCCCGAGTTGCCGTCCAATGTGGCGGTATCAACAAAAATCACGTGACGCGTGACGTCACTGGCAAAAGGTTAATTGTAAACGGCCCTGCGATTGAATAGTTGCAAACGATTGGACCAATCAAATGGCTCGTTGTATGCTTTGTCAAAAATTCATGGCGGCATGTTCGTGTTGGAATTCTGAGCTTTCGGTATCGTTTTCAGTGGAATTAATGAGATTTTTATCGAAGGATCAGGAGTCATCAGTGCTAGAAATAGACAAAAGTGTCAAAAATAAGTTCCGATGGAATTGGCTTGAGAGAAAAGTGACGGTAAAGGTGAAAATTGGCTCAAAGTTCGACGAGGTAACAGAAACACTTGGACAATTTCTGAAGAAACCAGATGTGGCCGGAAAAGCTTTTTGTGTGTATTGTAAAGACTTGATTAACTATGGATCGCGTGGATGTGTGGCGCTGTCAGACCACGCATCAAAAGTGAAGAAACATGCCGACTACCTTAGAAGTGACTTGGTGACCAGTGTAAATAGTGTAATAAACTCTTATAGAACTGTTAAATATGTTGGACTAAAGACAGTGAGACAACATTGAAGAAAAAGTAAGTTAACTTTTCATTAAATTTAATGATTTATCCAAGTCTAGTATTTCATTTTTTTTTTTTATCATTTTTTTCAGTCTAAATTACTTCTGTTTTACTGAAAACCTCTCAGCTTCAGGGGGGCTGTGCCCCCCTGGCCCCCCCACAAGTCAATCGACCAAATTAGATTTCAGCTGAAATCAGAATTTCCTGTTGCCATCCCTGTATCGATCATGCCATTCTACTTGATAGATTGGAACACTTTGTTGGACTCAGTGGAACTCCGTTGCAGTGATTTAGATCTTATTTGTCTGATAGATTTCAGTTTGTCCATGTCAGTGATGGATTTTCTTCCAGCTCTAAGCTCAGTCACGGAGTTCCACAGGGATCTGTGTTGGGCCCTACTCTTTTTAGTCTATATATGCTCCCGTTGGGCAATATCATAAGAAAGCACTGTATACATTTTCGCTGTTACGCAGATGACGCACAACTATACCTGTCAATGAAGCCCAATGATTGTGATCAGTTGGCCAAGTTAGATGCCTGTCTTAAGGACATCAAAGCTTGGATGACTTGTAATTTTTTACTATTGAACTCTGATAAGACTGAAGTCATTGTTGTTGGCCCAAAACATCTTAGAAATTCCTTTTCAGATTATGCCCTTAATTTAGATGTTGCCACTCTCACTCTGAGGAGTTGTGTGAGGAACCTTGGAGTGATTTTTGACCAGGATTTGTCCTTTAATTGACATATTAAAACTGTTTCTAGGACCGCCTTATATCATCTGCGCAGTATTGCCAAGATCAGGAGCATCTTGTCTCTGGGTGATGCTGAGAAACTGATTCACGCCTTTGTCAGTTCGCGATTAGATTATTGTAATTCGCTGTTATCTGGTTGTCCTAAAGTATCTTTAAAAAATCTTCAGTTGATTCAAAATGCTGCTGCTAGAGTTTTAACTGGTTCTAGAAAAAGAGATCATATTTCCCCGGTTCTGTCCTCCCTCCATTGGCTTCCCATTGAATTCAGAATCAAGTTTAAAATCCTCCTTCTTACTTTCAAAGCTCTTAACAATCTGGCCCCCCAATATATAAAAGATCTGATATTACCTTACCATCCTAATAGAGCATTACGCTCCCAAAATGCTGGCTTTCTTGTGGTGCCCAGAATCTCCAAAAGTACGGTGGGAGGCAGAGCCTTCTGCTACCAAGCCCCTTTTCTCTGAAACCAGTTACCACTCTGGGTCCGGGAGTCAGACTCAGTCTCTGTTTTTAAGAACAGGGTAAAATCCTTCCTTTTTAATATATCTTTCGTTTAAGGAGGGTTTTTGTGTCTTTTAACCCCACTCTTGTTCTATTGTTATCTGATCCATACTGCTGGTTGACCTCCAATATTGTACTTGGCATCTTACTGCTATGTTCTTTATGTCTGTCCTTTCCATCCTCCCTATCCCCTCATCCCCAGCCAGTCGCAGCAGAAGGCTGCCCCTCCCAGAGCCTGGTTCTGCTAGAGGTTTCTTCCTTCCAAATGGGAGTTTTTCCTCTCCACTGTCGCTTAGTGCTTGCTCATAGGGGATCGTCTGATTGCTGGGTCTTTCTGTGACTGTGTGGTTTTTTTTCTGCAATGTGGTGCCACGGGACGGCTTTTGTTTTGATGTGGCACATTATAAATAAAGCTGAATTGAATTGAACTGTATCTGGCCGTTCAACAACGAAGCTGTAGTAGTCTACTGGAGAAAGCGCGCCGCTGTCTGTCCAGTGTGTGGTGGAGGGGGTGATGAGGATTATCCATGATGGATCACAGTTTTAGTGTTCTCGTCTCCACCACTGTCTCAAAGGTCTCCAGTCTGAGACCAGTTACAGAGCCAGCCCTCTTGACAATCTTGTCAAGTCTGTTGGTGTCTCTGGACCTGACACTGCTACCTCAACAGACAGCAGCAAAAAAGATGGCGCTGGTGACAACGGTCTGGTAGAAAAGCTCCAGCATCCTGCTGCACACGTTGAAGGATCTCAGTTTCCTCAGGAAGTAGTCTGCTCATCCCCTTCTTGTGCGCAGCATTGGTGTTGGATCTCCAGTCCAACCCGTTGCTGATCCTGACACCCAGATATTTGTAGCCCTCAACCACCCCCACATCCTTCTCCCTAATCTGCAGTGGCAGAGAAGGCGTCTTCCTCTTCCTGAAGTCAATCACCATCTCTGGTCTTGGTGACATTCAACCTCAGGTGATTCTGCTCCGTCCATTCCACAAATCTGTCTACCAGTGCCCTGTACCCCTCTCCTCTCCCCCTCTTATACACCCCACAGCAGCTGAGTCGTCAGAGAATTTCTGCATGTGGCATGACTCTGTTGTACTGAAAGTCAGTGGTGTATAAGGTAAAGAGAAAAGGAGAGAGCACAGTCCCCTGTGGAGCTCCTGTATCACTAGCCACCACGCCAGACAAGACACTGCCCAGCCGGACAAATTGTGGCCTGCTTGTCAAGTAGTCAGTAATCCAGGAGATCACAGAGCTGTCAACCCCCATCACCCATTAAAACTGCATTTTAAAATGACTTCTGTTGTGATCTGGTGCTATATAGAAAAATAAAATTAAATAAAATTAACTTGACACTCTGTCTATAATGGTTGGGGAAACACTGGATGAATAGAGAATATTATGAAGAAAACACATTTTTCATGATGGTGTAATTTTTTTGAGCTGCACCTGCCAATATCGATTACATTAGAGGGAGCAAAAATGTTTCAAAGTAAGAACAAAGTCACTATTATGATAGTGTTGTGTACATTTAATTATCTATTACTGCAAAATCAGCAGTTGGTTATGTTTATATGGAGATGTGTAAAGTTATTCCTTTTTAACTTGTTTTCAGAGTATACAGTCATGCAAGCTGCATTTAACATCTGTAATCTACAAATAAGGGTTTTTTTTGCCTTCAGCCTCTGTAGTAGCTCTGTGGTAAGGCACAGAATGTCAGAAATGAGTTTATGATGAGCAAGTAGCGCTGAAATGAAAAAGTATTTTTGTTACAGATTAATCTGTTGATTCTTTTTAATTTGATTTATCATTTGATCTGCCATTTTTTAAGTCAAAAATGCTCATCACAATATCCCAGAGCTCAAGGTCATCAGCTGTATTGGTTTGTAAAACAAGAATCTCAAAACTAAAAATTGTTCAACTTGTAATGCAAAAACAAGAAAGGTGGCATATTTTAATGTTTAACCCCTTGCACTCTGGTCAATTTCCCTAAAAACGCCAAAAAATAACATAACCAAAGTAAATCAAAAGCTGTTCTTCAACCCTTTGCAGCATCTTCATGGGGTTGGTCTCATTTAAAAGAAAACACTTTGAATTTTTTGACAAAACAGTCATAATCTCTCTAAGTGCTCCTGCCACTGAGTAACAGTCATCTAAACATACTGAACTTGAAGAAAATAAATTTTGCCTGGGTGTTTTTTTGGATACAAATGCTTGCAAATAACACACAGCTGTCAGATCCAGGCTGGAAAATGCAACAGAAATGTAGAACCACGTGTTATCCAGCTGAGGTCAAAATTTTGTAACAATACCACAAAAAATGAATATATTACACAGCTTTTTTCGTAGGTTGTTCCCAGGCGTTTTTGAACTGTGCCAAATTGTACCAAATGGCACAGTTTGGAAAAACGTCTGTAACTTTTGAATGATTCAATATAGAAGCTTCATCTTGGGCTCTAATGAAAGGTGAAGGGCTGTGTGTGTGGGGGGGGGGGGGGGGGGTTGTTTATTCATTCATGAATGAATGAATGAACAAACAAGCCCCCACACACAAAGAAGCATGCCACGTAAAAAATGTTTTGTTTTTTTTTTCAAGAAAAAATAACCTACAGTGCAATAAAAATTATACTAAAATATCTGTAATGTAGAAGATAACAACTTCCCCCCCCCACCCCCGCTACAGAGGACGGACATCGTCCATCGACACATGACAGACCGCGGCCATGTGCCGCGGTCTACTACGCACAGTTGTACTAAAATATCTGCAATAATATCTGCAATCCGCTACAGAAGAGTAGCGGGGGAGGGGGGGCGTTCACAGTCCGGACCAGAGCGATCCGGGTCCGTCAGTTGCGATCACGCACAGTTGTAATTTACCGATCGGTCAAAAGTCATTTTGATTACAATTTTCAGGGATAAAGAATAATTTAGCTTATAACACTTACCTGTCCACAACAGCAGTGTCAACAACTTCTCTTCCTCATTGTCAGACGAACATGACGCTGGTCCACTTGTTACGGACTCGTGGTTCTGGTCACGCAACCCGGTCAAACCATAATTCCATTATTGCGGTTTTGCGCTTCCATGATTGCGGTTTTGGCGAACGATTTTTCAAAACAAATGAGAACAGTAGTAAGAAAAAAAGACTGGCGAACTCGTGTGTGTCATCCAGCCTTAAACAAAACAGATTTTAGGCAAGGGACGCACGCTTTCGAACTTCTGTGCTTCAATTGGCTCGCTGTATTCGCAGCCGTTGGTAGGCGGGTCCTTCTTGCTAGGTTTTCAGTCATTGGTTCTTCAAGGTTTCAGAAACCCAATTCAAGGCTCTTATTAGTCGAATGAGAGGTCAATCACATCTAAACCAATCAAAGCACTCCTTTGGCTTTCTGTTCGCGGCTGTGTCTGTAGTGGAAGAACGGAAATGCAGGTTTTTTTTTTTTTTCTCAGGGCGCACTAGGACGCACAGCCCTCGTGCGCCCTAGGACACAGAGACGTGACCGCCCGTGGTACACCGGAGTGCAAGAGGTTAAGAAGCTGAAACAATATTTTTAGAATACTGGAAAAAGGGTGCATTAGCAAATAGCCGATCAAATTTACTCTTGATAATTTGCTGTTGTTTGACTAGTTGATTAATCAACTAGTAATTGCAGTACTGTGTACTGGAGCTACTTTCTCTGTTTGGAGAGGACAGAGCTGGAGGACAAACGCAGCTGATTGTAGGGGTGGGAATCGCGAGGGACCTCTGGACTCGATTTGGATCACGATGCTTGGGTCACAATACAATCCTATCACAATTCAACGATAATCACAATATCACGGTATCGCAATCCCATATACAGTATTTCAAATTTTTTTCACATTATTCAACCTCATATCATGTCCCAAAGTAAAACTGTTGACATCTCTTTCATATAATAAAGTATTCTTGTGGCTTTATTTTCAGCAGAGACACGTCTCTGCACACAGGGGAGGTGGTGGACTGTTATTTGGAACTGACTCCCAGTCCAGCTACGTTTAGCTGACTCTGTGGACTCTTAAAAAGCAGCTGAAAACTTTTTTGTCTAATGAGGGTTTCTGTTGAGTTTCAATTCAACTGCATTTTAATGGCAAGTCTAAAAGTTTAAAATTATTTTAACTTCCTTTTATTCCATTTTATTGTACAGCGCTTTGTGACTATATGGGTGGTATTACAACGACGGGGTCAGTTGATCAGTTGTCACTGACGCAGAATGCATTTATGGGCATTTCCAAGTTCATTTCCTTACGACATAAAAACTAATTTTCTGCTTTTGCATGACGCAAAGAGACTGGTCTAATCATTCAGAATTCAGTCCAATCCAACTTTATTTATGAAGCACTTTAAAAACAACAACAGCTGACACAAAGTGCTGTATATCAACAATAAATAAAATATAAAAACATAAAAATAGTAAAAACTATAAAATACAGCTAAAAAGTACAAGACAGCACAAATAAAACAATAGACATACAATAGTGGCAATAAAACAAATAAAATAAATGTCTCAAACTGGGTGAAAAGCCAGAGAATAAAAATGGGTTTTAAGATGAGTTTTGAAAATGGACAGTGAAGGAGCCTGTCTGATGGACAAAAGCAGATTATTCCTCAACAGAAAAAGCTCTATCCCCTCTGAGCTTCCTCTTTGACTTCAGTATCTCCAGGAGCAGCTGATCAGCTCACCTCAGAGACCGAACAGGAGTGTAAGGATGGAGCGGGGCAAGGCCATTTAATGACTTAAAAACAAATAAAAGAATTTTAAAATGATCCCAGAAGTGTGTTTTGGATAATCCAATCCAAAGCGCTCCTTCCCATCCCTCTAATGTACAGAGGCACATTACCTTAAGTGAATTGTGATCATGATGGGTTGAAGACTGATTTTGCGCTGACCAAGGCCCGTGTGTGTGAGCCAAAATGCATGCAATAGTAATGCTGCTTGGTAATAAGGAAGACATCAATCACAGTTGATGCACAGTTAGTTATGTTAGAACAAACGGTGACGAATGGGCTGAAAAAAATCAGCCGAATGGTTTAATGTGCGCACGGATGCAACACAAACATAAATGGGTTTGACACTGAAGGAAAAGAGGATGATGCCTTTGCAAACTTTCATTAACAGTGACATGGGTGTCACTCCCGGCTGTGGGGAGATGGAGTGCTCCCTCTCCTGTTGCTTTCGCCGATCAAGGGTCTCCCCCATATCCCTTCTGGAGGGAGGGGATCTGGCGCTGCTTCCTGTCCACCTCCGGCCCCCACCACGAAGCGAGCCCGCTCTCGGCAGTCTCTGCCGGGGGCTGACTGATGGCTGTCAGGGAGCTTGTGGTGCTGGAAACCCGAGGTTGCATGGCCAACGCAAATGTGGATGCATCTCTTGTCTTTGAGTTACAGTGAAAAGTAAAACACTGCACAGTCCTTGTTCATTCATTTATTCCCCTAAAAATAAACACATTAATGCCTAATAAGTCCGTGATGAAAACGACCCCCCCCCCCCCATGCGCCGCACATCATAGTGGAAAACACTGGCACACTTGCTGCCTGTTCATTCATTCATTCCCTTAAAAAAAAAATCATACATTAATACCTAATCTATAGACTCCAACGGTAAGTCCGCAATTAAAATGAGTGTGGATGGAATGAAAAAAAAACGTCTGTGATCATAATATAATTAAAATGACAGGCGATTGTGATTATGACAACTCTTTCTATTAAAATAAGATCCCAATGCATGCTGTTTCATGAGCTCCGAAGCTGTGCGATGTCAGAACACGCCACTGAAATATCATTAAACAATGCGCTTCTGATGATAGACCTCCTTTTTCCTGATCAAAAACAGATTCTCATGAAATGCACTATAATAGTAATGTGCATTAGATTGTGCGCCACCACACCTCTTTGAAATGAGCCTTCTCCTCCGACCGCATAGTGGGCGCACTGTCTACTGGTAATTTGATGGTGTGACGCAAAGCGTGAAAAACAGACAACGCACTGACAGAAACTAACAAAAACACTGGCGCACAGCGGAAAGTCTGTCGGAAAAGTGCACGGATGTTTGTCAAAATAGGGCCCTACGTATGTCTGTGAAAAACACTTCATAAATAAACTTTACTTACTTGGTGTTAGGATAAAAAGGAAGCTCCATGCTGGTGTCTCTTTAGCTTAGCTGTTGCTAATGCTACTCTGAGACGTGTGCTGGCCCACGTGTTCCGAGTGGGGTTTTTTTGTGCAGTACTTCTTGTGGGTTGTGTGTCACGTCAAGGTCTTTCCTTCCATCTTATAAAGTCCAAAAATGGCCTGACTTTTGAGCTGTTTCCTAACTTTCAAAGCTGGCTGCAAATTTTACAAGACAAGATATGTCTAAGACAAGATATGACTATCCCCGACAATGGGCACTTTTGTGCTAGCTGGCAATAAATCTTGCGAGATAAGCTACAGTATGACCTCACTTGACTGGGTGCTTTCTTGCCACCATCTAGTGGACTGAAAACGCAACTGGTTGAATACCCAAGAGAGTATGCAATGTTTACATGAATATATATTGTATATAATTAATAAAAGATTGATCCATGCGTTTAGGGATCGGTGCATCGCCGGTAGTGTCAAGTATTGCGATCCATCACTGAATTGATGTTTTGTCCCAACCTTAGCTAACAGGGAAACGGTCCTTGACACAAGACTGGGGATGTGGTTTGGCCTAGGGAAAAAAATTTCAGTCAAAAGAATTTTTTTTGCTTTAATCCCTGTTATTGTGTTCATCATCTTTTTTTAATGCTTCATTATACTTCAGCGATAGGAGTGCAGTGTACCAAACATTTTGGTTTGGTATGCATCTCTGTCACTGTTAGATTCATTTTCAGTACAGTAAAGGTAAATACTGTCAAACATGAAATTACTTGTTTGTTTGTTTTTTTGTAAATATGAACTTTTTGTATGGTCTATACGACGACAGCCTCACTATTATAAAGAAACTGTTGCTCAGTCATATACAGCACAATATAATGGGAGTATAACAGAAACTGAAGACTGCACATATTAATCTGTCTGGAAGAAAGATACAATGCAAAAAAACCCAAAAACCATCAGAAACTTTCATATGAACTAACCATCCATCCATCCATCCATTTTCTACCGCTTTTCTGGAGGTCCGGGCACAGAGACAGCAGTTCAAGCTGAGAAGCCCAGACTTCCCTCTCCCCAGCCACCTGCTCCAGCTCTTGAGAGAGGACACCAAGGCATTCCCAGGCCAGCTGGGAGACATGGTCTCTCCAGCATGTCCTGGGTCTTCCCTGTGGTCTCCTCCCAGTGGGACGTGCCCAAAACACCTTAAGTGGGAGGCATCTTGATTAGATGCCCAAACCACCTCAACTGGCTCCTTTCGATGTGGAGGAGCAGTGGCTTTACTCTGAGCCCCTCCCGGATAACTGAGCTCCTCACCCTATCTCTTAGGATGAGTCCAGCAATCCTATGGAGAAAGCTCATTTCGTGTGTCCACAATCTCATTCTTTCGGTCATTACACAAAGCTCATGACTAGGGATGCAAGTTATCGATTAATTCATTAATCAGTAGTTGATTCATGTTATCAATCAGTTAACGAATAATTGATAACTCACAGTCTGTCACCCCAGCAACACAACCAGACCCCCACACACCCCTCCCCACCCTCCTGTGCAGAACCTCTCTCCATCTCCCTCCTCCTCCACCTCAGGGGGCACCAGGACCCTCCCTCATTTCACGGTTACTACAGACCAGGTGGAGAAACAGCTGGAGAGACTCCGTCAGCGGAATGCGGCGGGCCCCTGATGGCATCTCCGCCAGGACCCTGAGGACCTGTGCTAACCAACTAGCTCCAGTACTGAAACACCTGTACAACCTGAGCCTGAGTCTGGAGAGTGTACCGGTGCTGTGGAAGACATCCTGCCTGGTTCCTGTCCCCAAGAAGTCATCTCCATCGGACCTGAACGACTATCGACCAGTTGCCCTCACATCTCTTGTGATGAAGGTCCTGGAGAGACTGGTCTTAGCCCACCTGAGGCCGGAGGTGAAGACATGGCTGGACCCTCTGCAGTTTGCATATCAGCCCCATTTAGGAGTTGAAGATGCTGTCATCTACTTGCTGCAGCGAGCACATCTGCACCTGGATGGTGGAGGAGATACTGTGAGAATCACTTTTTTTGATTTCTCCAGTGCCTTTAACACTATCCAGCCACTGTTGCTGGGTGAGAAGCTGTGGGTGATGGGGGGTTGACAGCTCTGTGATCTCCTGGATTACTGACTACCTGACAGGCAGACCACAGTTTGTCCAGCTGGGCAATGTCTTGTCTGGAGTGGTGGCTTGTGATACGGGAGCTCCACAGGGGACTGTGCTCTCTCCTTTTCTCTTTACCTTATACACCACTGACTTTCAGTACAACACAGAGTCATGCCACATGCAGAAATTCTCTGACGTCTCAGCTGTTGTGGGGTGTATAAGAGGAGGAGAGGAGGAGGAGTACAGGGCACTGGTAGACAGATTTGTGGAGTGGACGGAGCAGAATCACCTGAGGTTGAATGTCAGCAAGACCAGAGAGATGGTGATTGACTTCAGGAAGAGGAAGACGCCTTCTCAGCCACTGCAGATTAGGGGGGAGGATGTGGGGGTGGTTGAGGACTACAAATATCTGGGTGTCAGGATCAGCAATGGGTTGGACTGGAGATCCAACACTGATGCTGTGCACAAGAAGGGGATGAGTAGACTCTACTTCCTGAGGAAGCTGAGATCCTTCAACGTGTGCAGCAGGATGCTGGAACTTTTCTACTAGACCGTTGTCGCCAGCGCCATCTTCTTTGCTGCTGTCTGTTGGGGTGGCAGTATCAGGGCCAGAGACACCAACAGACTTGACAAGATAGTCAAGAGGGCTGGCTCTGTAATTGGTCTCAGACCGGAGACCTTTGAGACAGTGGTGGAGAGGAGAAAACAAAATAAACTGCTATCCATCATGGACAATCCTGATCACCCCCTCCACCACACACTAGACAGACAGCGAAGCACTTTCGCCAGTAGACTACTACAGCTTCGCTGTCGAACAGCGAGGTACAGGAAATCTTTCCTGCCACATATAATTTCACTGTACAATAACTCACTATGATGATGCATTCTGATAATAACAATGCTGCCACACTGCACCTTACAGACTAACTGGTACCTCACATTTCACTCTGCTCCTGATAGTCCTTCTTTGTGCAATGGGATGATTTATGTGTTTATACGGGTCATCATATATTGAGCCATGACGTATATGGGTTTTATAGTCGTGTTAGTTTTTACTTTCCATTGGTAATCCCTTTGTCATGTGTGCGTTTCTGTCGTTTGGTTGTCTACTGTCATGCTGCTGTTACACTGTTACTTCCCAGTTTGGGATCAATAAAGTACGTCTATCTATAAGTGGCAATTTTCCTGAGAATTTGAATTTCCCTTGGTACAATATGGTCTTGCTATCTGTAACATTATAAAAAGTTAATTACCGTATTTTTGGGACTATAAGGCGCACCGGATTATAAGGCGCACTATCAATGAACGGTCTATTTGATGGTCTAATTTCATAAAGGCGCACCGGATTATAAGGCGCATTAAAGCGAGGTAGTTGGAGCCAGGAAAAAATTTTTTTGCGTATATGGAAAGAAAATCCTATCTATTGTCATTATAGACACATATAGCGCAATTGTCTGCGAGTGTGAATGACCTGTTCCATGAACAGGCGGAACGTTTTTAGTCCGTGGCTGTTTACATCGCCATATTGGCCAGAATACTTGTTCGGTACTCGCTCGGTAATCGATACGGCTCGCTCTCCGCCGTAAATACGTATTTACAGCCGTATTTACTGCTCCCATTTACAGCTAAACAGGAGCAGTTTCGATGCCGAAATTTCACATACAAATCCTAATATACACTACCGTTCAAAAGTTTGGGGTCACTTAGAAATTTCCTTATTTTTGAAAGAAAAGCACTTTTTTTCAATGAAGATAACTTTAAACTAATCAGAAATACACTCTATACACTGCTAATGTGGTAAATGACTATTCTAGCTGCAAATGTCTGGTTTTTGGTGTAATATCTACATAGGTGTATAGAGGCCCATTTCCAGCAACTATCACTCCAGTGTTCTAATGGTACAATGTGTTTGCTCATTGCATCAGAAGGCTAATGGATGATTAGAAAACCCTTGTGCAATCATGTTAGGTCTGCAATGCTGTAATTGCTGCAAATGGAGGATTCTTTGACGAAAGCAAAGTTTGAAGGGAAAAATTATTATTTCAAATACAAATCATTATTTCTAACCTTGTCAATGTTTTGACTATATTTTCTATTCATTTTACAACTCATGGCGGTAAATAAGTGTGACTTTTCATGGAAAACACAAAATAGTTGTCTGGGTGACCCCAAACTTTTGAACGGTAGTGTACGTGTTCTATACACCATCGGCTTTTGGGTGTCGACTACCTCGCGAAGTAGTCGGATCTGGGAATTTTTTTTTTTTTTTTTTTTTGCGTGCATGGAAAGAAAATCCTATCTATAGTCATTATAGACACATATAGCGCAATTGTCTGCGAGTGTGAATGACCTGTTCCATGAGCAGGCAGAACGTTTTTAGTCCGTGGCTGTTTACATCGCCAGGATACTCGCTCAGTAATCGATACGGCTCGCTCTCCGGCGACAGCCCCGAGAAGTAAACAATGCAAACAAATGCCGGGACGCTTGAATTCTTTCGTCCCGAAAATATCATTTTTGAATATTAATTACAGCTAAACAGGAGCAGTTTCAATCCACGATCCATTGGCAGATAGTGGCGTAACTCGCTAGCAATTTAACTTTGAACGACCTGTTGACACCAATATAGCGGTTGGAGTTCTTTGGTTAATCCACCCGGAATGATGGCAAGCTTTGAATTAGTTTGCTTCACTTGGGTTTTGACAGTATCGGTGAGATGGCCGCGCATGGAGTGGCAGATCAATAGGGACGGAGATTTGTGGAAAAAGCCATCCGGCCATTATGTTGAAGCACATATTACTCCGCGAGGCTCCTGATTACCGTAATGCTCCGACAATCCGTCAAGCGGTTTGGCTTCGTAGCTTACCACAGTCGTACTAAAACATTTTTGACAGATTTTTGAGCGCCGTGTACCACATAAAATTGGTTCGAGGTCAGTAAGCACAACCAGAATTAATACATAAGGCGCACCGGATTATAAAGCGCACTGTCGATTTTTGAGAAAATTAAAGGATTTTAAGTGCGCCTTATAGTCCAAAAAATACGGTACTGTTTTTGATATACTGAATAAAACATGAACATGCTATTCCTCAATGTTTAAGGATGCATGGCCACCAAACATGTTTTTTCTGGTTTTGGCAACTATTTTCCATTCATTTTCTATGTAGTCCAGCGTTTACAGCACTGAGCACCCTCGGCGCTGAAACGCTTTCAGCGGTGGCCGTTTTTTGTCGTGGTGCTCAGAGTTGAAAAAAGTTCAACTTTTCAGAGACTGCAGCTGAGTTTGTCAATGTCAGACCTTAAGCAGCCAATCAGAACTGCTGCATGGGCGGGACATAGGATGCCGGTACTAGTCTGTACTCAGACTCCTGCTTTCCATGTCATCATATTTTACATCCAGAGCTGCTAGAAAACGTTTCCTGTCCATTGTTATTTAGAGACTGCTATTAAAAAATCAGTAGAAAGTCTGACAATAGGAACAGCGGAACTGCTGAGCTGAGAGTGACAAGCTGTTGCTGGGATACAGGGCACAGACTTTTTTTTTTTTCCCAGAGCACTGTGCACAAACGCTGAGAGAAAGAAGAAAAAAATAAAATAAAAAGCTCAGGGCAGTCGGGCGACAAAAAACGCGTTTGGTGGACACGCAGCCTTATTGTACCATTTGCATTTTTTTTTACTACAGACAATGGCATTTTTTTTTTTGTAGTTTAACAAATTTTGCACGGTATAGTCTGTACTATGTGTTGGTACATCTCAGTAAATTACAAATGTCATATTTTTTATTTATTTTAAAAACTATTACCAATATCATAATTTTTTTTCTTTTTTAGTTATATTGCCCAAAAAACTTTCACATTCTAATTTACTGAGATGCACTAGTAGACTGTTTTAACAGGACAATAAGTTGTGAGCTGCTTCATCTGTTGCATGTTAAACATTATCACAGTACCCTGGCAATCCAGGAAAACCCAGTACGATATGGGCTTCCTCTGTTATCTGTTACCTCAGTGGTAACTTGAGTCTGGTTTGCTTTCCCGTCTAGCGGTGGGTTGAAGGCAGCGGGTATGGGTTTTTGTGCTTGTTTGCAGTCCGTTTCTCCACCCTGCTGATTTGAAGCAGGCAGGTCAGTTTTCAAGCTTGCATGTTGTTGGAACTTGTGGCTCACTGACGTAACCCAGAAGGGTGAGTTTTTCCACTCTGCACAGAACATGCGCTCTGGGGGCTTGGCATCTTCTTCTGCGTTTTCTTTAGTTTCATTTGAAAGGCGGCAGTGGGTGACCATAGGTGAGGGTAGGACTGTAGATTGACCAGTAAATTGACAGCTTTGCTTTAGAGCGTAGCTCCCTCTTCACCACAACAGATAAGTACAACGTCCACGTCACTGCAGATGCTGCTCTGATCCGTCTGTCAATCTTTCCCTCCATTCTCCCCTCACTCATAAATAAGACCCTGAGATTAAAGTCCTGCCTCCACTTGAGGCAGGAGCTCGTCCCCGACCCGGAAGGACAATCCACCCTTTTCTGGCTGAGGACCATGGACTCGGACTTGGAGGTGCTGATTCTCATTCCAGCCACTTCACACTCTGAAGCAAACTAACAAAAAGAGATGAAAACACCATACTTTCAGGGGAGTGAAGAAGCTGTGTCACATCAAAATGTCTGTCAGGAATTCAGATTTGAGTTCTGCAGGGAAAAAATTCTTATGTTTTGTCAGATGTACTCTTTCGGTACACAAACTGAGTGAGTCATTCCAAAATGGTTCAGTATGGGTGCATATACCCTTACACTCCTAATGACTATATTTGTTACACAAACCCCTTGTCATTTCACTTGTTTCAGAATATTTTGTTGTTACTGTTTTTCACTCTAGGGGTCGCACCAGAGGGAAGGTGGTTGTGGATGAAGAGGACAGCATGGATGGGACTGAAATAACAGAGTCCATAGACCCTCAGGACACAGGTATGACAATATAATGCACTTATTTGCTTTATTTAGAAAAAAAATTAATGCAAAACCACATAGCCCCTTGCAAATTGGGGTTTGACAGTTATCAGTCTATGCAAATATTGGGGTGGATATTTGGCCTTTTTTTCAGTAATGCAATCAGTAGACTTTTTTGGCCAATGTTTTGTTGTTGTTTTTTTATTTGTTTAAAAATGCAGTAACTGCTGGTTAGGTTAGTCTGTGGGTGAGCATCAACCCAACAGACAAAACACCGTCACTTTTTCCCAAACCAAACCAACTATGACTGCATTGTTTTAGTTGTTAATAAAAGTTTTGGTGTAGCATGGATAAAACACTGAAGAACAACAGAGCATTATTCATGCTTATGTATTTTAATTAGTGGTGTCATATGGTTCAAAATTTTAATCACCTTTAATCTCCAAAAAGTGTAATTTATGCATCATCATCCGTATTTATTTTGACAGAACATAATTGGTCTCACAGTTGGGGTGGGTCCTTTTACAGTTGAAGCTGAGTTTTTACGCCGGATGCCCTTCCTAATGCAACCCTGCCCATTTTATCAGGGCTTGGGACCGGCACAGGGAGTACACTTGACTTGTGCACCCACTGTGGCTGGGTAACCAACATTTCCCTCCTCCGTTCCATTGTTGCTAAGCACCAAACTGAACCGTAGCAAGTTCCACTTTTACATGGTCTTTGGCATGACCCGGCCAGGATTTGAACCCCAGCCTCCCGGTTGTGGCGCGGATGCTCTACCACTAGGCCACCACTCCGGTAGCCTAGGGGTGGTTAATCACAGTTAAAAGCTGGGGGGGGGGGGGTCTATGTAATGTATCTTAAACTTGTTATTTTTAAGTTTTTCTTACTCTTTTTAACATGGAAGTGGACAAATGTGCTTGCTTTCTGCAACTGCAGGTTTATTTAAAGCTTTCAACATGTCAAAACTAACCGCAACTATCAAGACATATTTTCCAAAAAAAGTAATGCAGAAATACTGAACGCAACAAACAACCACTATTATTATCCATTATTACACCAGTTTTTATCTTGCCTCATAGAATGGGGGAAAGAAAAGATTGTTTGTGGCGACGTCTTGCATGGAGGCGGCCCCTCTGATTCTAGATGTGATTATTAACATTGTAGATAACAGAAACGTAATTTTGTTCGTTCTACTGTACATGATTGGTTGTATGGATTGATGGACAAAGTTGGCTTCTTCTTATCTGTTAGCCTTTAGCTTAGCTGTTAGCAATCTTCATTAGCTGCACTTTTGCCTCTCATCCACGATCCCCTTCTCCCCAGCAACCAACACCAGCAGATGACCTCTTGTCAGATTCAAGTAAATTTTGCATTTCATTTGGAACACTTCATGCTTCCCTCTGCTGAAAAGCTTTATGGAGATGCTGATTTCATTTTCCAGCAGGAAAATGGCACCTGCCCACACTGCCAAAAGTACCAAAACCTGGTTTAATGACCATGGTATCACTGTGCTTGACTGGCCAGCAAACTCTCCTGACCTAAACCCCATAGAGAATCTATGGGGTATTGTCAAGAGGAAGATGAAAGACACCAGACCCAGCAATGCAGATGAGCTGAAGGCAGCTATCGAAGCAACCTGGGCCTTCATAACACCTCAGTAATGCCACAGGCATTGCCTTCATGCCACGCCGCACTGATGCAGTAATCCATGCAAAAGGAGCTCCAACCAAGTATTGAGTGTGTACATGGACATACTTTTTAGTCGGCCAACATTTCTATGAAAAATTGTTTTTAAAATTAATTTTATGCAGTATTTTTTTTTTTTTTTTTTTTAGATCCACAGTCCCTTTCGTAATCTAGCTTTGGTTAGCCATCCAATAAGCTAGGGAATCTTTGAGGCTGTTTACACCATCTCCATTGTGCTAGATTCTATTATCGATTACTGTACTGTATTCACATACTATATTGTTGCACGAGTATGAAACAAGTCTTTCTATCATGAAAACATTTCTTGATATTTAGCTGCGCTTATCATTTTTTATTCACTTTTTCCCTCATGTTTGCATTAGCTTTAGCCTAGCCGTTAGCTATGGTTATTAGCCATCCTGTCTGTCCTCCGCTGCTCAGCATGTTACACCTCTGTTTCATTTAGTGGTAAGTGTAGTCTTTTTGAGGTGCTCAGAGTGAGGTTAAATGTCAGAATTAGAATGTCAACTCTGCACCATTGCAAAACTCTCATCACCAGTTAACAAGAAGCTGGTGTGAGGCCACTGAGGCTAACTCATTAGTCCGAGCAGCCGGCTCAGGAGGCATTGAGTGGGTGAAGGATATGCATACTCCTAAGCAGAAAAATCAGTTCACTATCAACCCGTTTATGTTTCTAATGGATTTTCCTTTCTCAGTGATCCACCTCCAGAGGGGGGAAAAAAAGCTATTTGGTGACTTTGTAGTCAGACATGTGAGCCTACGACACTTTTGTTTACTGGGGAAAAAAATACAAAGATTTTTTTTCATATCAGCACTGTGACTGTTCTTTGTTTGAAATTGACAAAAATTTGTTTTTTAATGTAACTTTTGTATTAATAGTCTAATGAGCAGCAGAGTTTGAGTTGAATAAATGACACATTCAGATGAAGTACGTATTCCTTATTTCATTGTCCTTACTGTTAGTTAGCATATGCCTAAAGCATCCTCACTGTAAATTTAAAAGCTGATTGGTAAATAAGGCATTGTGTAAATGTGTGATTTATAAACTGATTAGTTGGTTAATCATTTCATTAATCAGACTACATTAGTCAACTAAAATAGTAGTTGTTTGCAGTTGTAATTTCAGCATCACCAAAAAAAAGTTGTTTCACTAAAGTTTTGTTTTGAGGGTTTTCTGTCAACTGACAAAAACATTTAGGTTTGAATATCAGTTACAGATACACCCCCCCCAAAAAAAAATAAACAAAAACAAAAAACAGGTTATCTATTATTACTACCAGCCTTAAAAAGGGCATATTGTTCCAGCCCAAGAGGTTTTTACGTAGTATTTCAGTAAGTAAATGAGTCTGCCCTCCCAAAGACGAATGGATGAGAGCTTTTTCCTAGCAGCCTGTGCTTCTTCCTCAGGGTGGTAATTGAAAGGGCTTAGCCCGAGCTGTGAAGCTGCAGTGGGTGTTTTTTCCTCTCTTTTTATTCCCCTTACTGCTTCCATCTCTCCTCCTGCTTGGAGATTGGCATTGAGGTGCAGTGGGAAAGAGCCCAAGGCTAATGCCCTCTAAAAGCTTTTTAAAATCCCATCAGTCTCTCCAGACCCATTTGTGTGCCTTTTTATTTGTGTACATCATATCATGTGACTGTGCCTCCCATTCTCATACATCTCAGTGCTTCCGTGTTCCTGTGTTGAAGATATGAAATGAAAATCTGACAATTGTTTACCTTGATTTTATTGTAGTTTACTTTAGACCCAGAATAATCAATTTCAAAGCATTGTAATATGTTCATTTTTATTTTTATTTTTTTTAACTTGTGAGCTATAGAAACAACATGCACATTACCTCTTAACCCACCTCTATCAGACTTAAAATTCCAGTGGTTTCCTTAGTGGCTGTCTCTGCTTTGAGGATTTTGGCAAACTGTAATCTGTGAATATACAATTATGTATTTAAAGTATGCAGCCAAGGTGTTCCGAAAGCTTTGATTAGATTTTTTTAGACTATATAAGGACATAGACAAATTTGTTGGAACCTTTGCACAAAAAACAAACAAAACAACTATCTCTGAAATAACATGAAACTCATGAAAGTTTAATGGGTTCCTTTGTTTTTTATATCATATTTAACCCCTTGCACTCCAGGCAATTTTCCTAAAAACGCCAAAAAATAACGTGCCCAAAGTAAATCGAAAGCTGTTCTTCAACCCTTTGCAGCATCTTCATGGGGTTGGTCTCATTTAAAAGAAAACACTTTGAATTTTTTGGCAAAAAAAACATAATCTCTCTACGTGCTCCGGCCACTGAATTACAGTCATCTAAACATACTGAACTTGAAGAAAATAAATTTGGCCACAGTGTTTTTTTGGATGCAAATGCTTGCAAATAACACACAGCTGTCTGATCCGGCTGGAAAATGCAACAGAAATGTAGAACCAAGTGTTATCCAGCTGAGGTCCAAATTTTGTAACAATACCACAAAAAATGAATATTTTACACAGCTTTGTTCTCAGGTTGTTCCCAGGCGTTTTGGAACTGTGCCAAATTGTGCCAAATGGCACAGTTTGGAAAAACGTCTGTAACTTTTGAATAATTCAATGTAGAATCTTCATTTTGGGCTCTAATGAAAGGTCACATTCAGGGCTGTGTCTGTGTGTGTGTGGGGGGGGGGGGGGGTTGCCCCCCCTACAAAGGACGGAGTTCGGCCCTCGCTACATGACGGATTACACTCGTTGCATGTTTCCACAGCAACGCTGTCACAGCGGCTTCCCCCCGCAGACCGGGGGGCGTTCGGACCGTGAACACCCCCCCCCGCTCCTCTTCTGCAGCGGGAGGTGGGGGGGGGGCGTTCACGGTCCGAACACGGCAAATGAACCGTTTATCGCGGCGCACGCACTTCGTACTTCATGCGCCGTACAGTTGTAATTTACCGATCGGTCAAAAGTCATTTTTGGATTACAGTTTTCAGGGAGAAATAATAAATTTAGCTTATAAGATAAGATAAGATAAGATAAGCCTTTATTAGTCCCACAATGGGGAAATTCCAGGATTGCAACAGCATAGGGATAGCAACACTCAGAGCAACAATCAGAAGGCAAGAAAAAACAACATCTAGTAAACATATGTCCATATTACTATAAATGTATATATATAGACACACAGTGCAGAGCATTATGGCTGGTGGATGTGCAGCAGAAAGTCTAAGCTCTCTCTCCGCGGATGCAGCGGGCCAGCTGGAAGTCTTTGGGCATGATGGTGACCCCCTTAGCGAAGAAGAGACCACCAGGTGGGTCTCACTGGTCTCCTGCAGAGCCATGATGGCGAAACTCAGGAAACGCAGGACGGTCTTGAAGTCCTGAGCGATCTCCCTCACCAGGCGCTGGACGGGCAGCTTACGGATGAGATAACACCTTACCTCTTCACAGCAGCAGAGTCCTGGCGAACTTCTCTTCCCCATTGTCAGACGAACGCGACGCTGGTCCGCTCATGGATCCCGGTCAAAACATAATTCCAATATTGCGGTTTTGGTGAATGATTTACGACCTTTGTCGTCAGCCTCCGTCGGTCTATGATGACGGAAGAGAATCCTAAACGTCTATTCTGCTGGAATGAGTGCAGGTCCCACTTGTGGGTGTTCTCCATGCTGCTGGATCTGTAACAGGTTCGTCCAGCGTCCTTTTTTTTCATCAGCTGCAACAGTAAATCTCTTTTCACCCAGCCCGAACTTCTGTGCTTCAATTGGCTCCTGCATTCACAGTAGGCGGGTCCTCCTTCCTAGGTTTTCATTCATTGGTTCTTCAAGGTTTCAGAAACCCAATTCAAGGCTCTTATTAGTCGAATGAGAGGTTAATCAGATGAACTAATCTGTTCGCAGCTGTGTCTGCAGCTTTTTTTTTTCAGTGGCGCTTGGACGCCAACACCACCTACATCACCACAATCTGGACTATGCATCCGAGAGCACACGAGGACGCACGAGTGCGCCCTCCTGCGCCCTAGGACGCAGAGACTTGCCCGCCCGCGGAACAACGGAGCGCAAGTGGTTAACACAAATCAGACTTTGCGTTGGATTATTGATTCAGTTGAATATTGTATATTTTATATAATTAAGCAAATTAAAATGGTACGGGCAAAAAAGACTGTAACAATTATTTTATTTATGATTCATGCCTTATGTATCTTGCACCTCGAGATGACATTTTGTTGTGATTGGGAACCATACAAATAAAGTTGAACAAAAGATCTTAATTAGTATCACAGATGCCTTGAAGCTTTTCATCAGCCATTCAGCCTATTTAAAGACACACTCTGGTGGATATAAAAACCCTATAAAAACAAATCTACATTGTCTAAAATTATATCTTATGCCTTTGTCTACAAAACAAAACAAAAACGTTTGTCTTACAGTTTTGTGTCAAAATCTTTTCACTTTTCCTCCTCCTTCAAATGTCAGGTCCTGTGAATAATCTCACCCACATCCCACATGGCTGATTGTGGCTAGCACTACATTAAACAGAATAAATCCTGTGATAAAAAGACTTACCTGTTGAAGGACATGCCCAGTTGTATGCACGGTGGCTCAGGATAATGGCTGAAACTGCATCGGTCCTGACGGGTGTTTTCAACCTAAATTTGTTGACTTTGGTCCGAATAAGTTGATACAATATCTCACAAAAGAGAGTACACCCCTCACATTTTTGTAAATATTTTATTATATCTTTTCATGGGACAACACTGAAGATATGACACTTTGATACAATGTAGTCAGTGTACAGCTTGTATAACAGTGTAAATTTGCTGTCCTCTCAAAATAACTCGACACACAGCCATTAATGTCTAAACCGCTGGCAACAAAAGTGAGTACACCCCTAAGTGAAAATGTCCAAATTGTGCCCAATTAGCCATTTTCCCTCCCCGGTGTCATGTGACTCGTTAGTGTTACAAGGTCTCGGGTGTGAATGGGGAGCACGTGTGTTAAATTTGGTGTTATTGCTCTCACAGTCGCTTATACTGGTCACTGGAAGTTCAACATGGCAAAGAACTCTGAGGATCTGAAAAAAAAAAATAGAATTGTTGCTCTACATAAAGATGGCCTAGGCTATAAGAAGATTGCCAACACCCTAAAACTAAGCTGCAGCACGATGGCCAAGACCATACAGCAGTTTAACAGGACAGGTTCCACTCAGAACAGGCCTCGCCATGGTCAACCAAAGAAGTTGAGTGCACATGCTCAGCGTCATATCCGGAGGTTGTCTTTTGAAAATAGACGTATGAGTGCTGCCAGCATTGCTGCAGGGGTTGAAGCGGTGGGGGTCAGCCTGTCAGTGCTCAGACCATGCGCCGCACACTGCATCAAATTGGTCTGTATGGCTGTCGTCCCAGACGGAAGCCCCTTTTAAAGATTACGCACAAGAAAGCCAATTTCCTGAAGACAAGCAGACTGAGGACATGGGTTGCTGGAACCATGTCCAGTGGTCTGATGAGACCAACATAAACTTATTTGGTTCAGATGGTGTCAAGCGTGTGTGGCGGCAACCAAGTGAGGAGTACAAAGACAAGTGTGTCTTACCTACAGTCAAGCATGGTGGTGGAAGTGTCATGGTTTGGGGCTGCATGAGTTCTGCCGGCACTGGAGAGCTACAGTTCATTGAGGGAACCATGAATGCCAACTTGTACTGTGACATACTGAAGCGGAGCATGATCCCCTCCCTTCGGAAACTGGACAGCAGGGCAGTATTCCAACATAACAACCCCAAACACACCTCCAAGACGACCACTGCCTTGCTAAAAAAAAACTGAGGGTAAAGGTGATGGACTGGCCAAGCATGTCTCTAAACCTAAACCCTATTGAGCATCTGTGGGGCATCCTCAAATGGAAGGTGGAGGAGCGCAAGGTCTCAAACATCCATCAGCTCTGTGATGTCGTCATGGAGGAGTGGAAGAGGATTCCAGTGGCAACGTGTGAAGCTCTAGTGAACTCCATGCCCAAGAGAGTTCAGGCAGTGCTGGAAAATAATGGTGGCCACACAAAATATTGACAGTTTGGGCACAGTTTGGACATTTTCACTTAGGGGTGTACTCACTTTTGTTGCCAGCGGTTTAGACATTAATAGCTGTGTGTTGCGTTATTTTGAAGGGACAGCAAATTTACACTGTTATACAAGCTGTACTTTGACTACTTTACATTGTATGAAAGTGTCTAATCTTCAGTGTTGTCCCATGAAAAGATATAATAAAATATTTACAAAAATGTGAGGGGTGTACGTCACTTTTGTGAGATACTGTAGGTTTGTTACTTTTTATCATTTTCTCCTTGGTTCAGTTCCCTTTCACACAGGCAAAATTTCAAGCAGACCAAACTGCGTCGTGTTAAGTCCCACAAGACTTGCATCAAAACATTCTATGTTGTTATTGGCCAAATTTTTTTGCCGCGAGAACAGGAAAGGTAAATACAGAAAGTAGGATGACTACTGTGTGTTTATGCATTTCTGGGGAGAAAATAATACAATGGAGCATAATCTTCAGGGGATTTTCATCACCCTGGTTATCATTTATTATATTATGTGCATATTGTGGGACACATATGTTGGTTTCATATGCTCCACAAATAGAATACTGTGTGTTTATTGTGTGCTGCACGTCTCAAGGGAACAAAGGGACTGAGCCTCCTAGAGGTAACGGGAAGTGTGAGATTTGGCCTTTTGTTTCAAGGAGATGGCCTTGAGAGATTTCCTGACCACCGGAGACTGGGGAGTGGATGGTGTTAAGATCGGAGGAAGTTATGCTGTGACTGGGATTAAGTACCATGTGACTGTATGTTTGATTAAACACCATGTGACTGTAGTGTGATGTTCTAGGTATAAAAGGACAGATGTGAGAAGATTCATCCTCTTTTCCTGCTTTGAAATTGTTGGAGTATGTGATTGTGAATAAAGCTGAATCTGAGGAATAAACTCAGTCTCATCCTTCAACACATTCTCCACACTGGTGACCTTACGACGAAGCATGAGCAGAGATAATTCTCCCGAGCGGGGCTCATCAGAAGCCAGCCTGACGAATGCCGCCACGTTCCAGCTGCCGGACTTCTGGCAGAATAGTCCGCGCTCCTGGTTTAGCGCGGTCGAGGCGCAGTTCAACCTCCGAAGAATCTCGAGAGACGACACAAAATTCTACCATGTGGTGGCAAAGCTGGACAACCACACAGTCCAGAGGTTGGAGAACCTGGTCAACCACCCGCCGGACAGCGACAAGTACAGCGCATTGAAGGCTGCTTTTATCAGCCAATTCACCCCCTCGGTGCAACAGCGAGCAGAGGGGCTCCTAGCGTTGACTGAGTTTGAGAACGACAGACCCGCGGACCTGATGGTGAAAATGCTGAGGCTGAGAGACTCCGAGGATGACAGCTTTATCTTCGCCCACCTCTTCCTCAGGACCCTGCCGCCAGCGGTGAGAGTGACCCTGGCAGGTTCACCTCTGTTGGCTCGGTGAGACTACCACGAGCCGAGCCAGGAGGCACAACGACTCGTCGACGCCCACAAACGGAGCGCAGCTTCGGCCGCGGCAGCGGAGCTAGGCGCAACGTCCGGAAACGGCATGGGGCCAGAGGCTGCAGCACCAGACTCACCGACGACCGCAGCAGCAAGGGCCAGGCGACACAGAGCGGACGACCCCCTTTGCTTCTACCATCGCCGCTTTGCAGAGAAGGCGCTCAAGTGCATCCCACCATGCCATTTCAAGCGCTCGGGAAACGCGAAGACCGGGGGCCGGTAGCAGCTTCGGCCCTCGGGGAGGAGAACAAGCTGCTCTACCTGACTGATGCACGCTCGGGGAGGCATTTCCTCGTGGACACAGGCTCCCAGCTGAGCTTCATCATGCCTTCCTACGCGGACCGGCTGGCGCCTTCCAGGGGTCCCCGGGTGTCAGCAGTGAACGGCTCAGCGATTGAGACCTTCGGGGAGAGGACTCTGCTTCTGTCTTTGCAGGGCCGTGCATTTAAGTGGACTTTTGTTGTAGCGGCAGTCAATTTCAACATGTTAGGGGCTGATTTTTTGTGCTCACATGGTTTATTGGTTGATCTTGCTAACAGACGTCTGGTTAATGCACTCTCCTTTCACTCTATTCCCTGCACAGCTCGAGTGGCCCCGCCAACTGCACAAACCAACGTCACAGCTGCAGGTGGTAAGTTCCACGCACTCCTCACTCAGTTCCCAGCACTCACGGTCCCAACGTTTTCGGCGACAGTGGCTAAACATGGGGTGGAACATTTTATTACTACCACAGGCCTGCCCGCTTTTGCAAAAGCTCGGTGCTTGGACTCAGCTAAACTGACCATAGCGCGCGAGGAGTTCGCCAACCTGGAAAAACTGGGCATCATCAGGCGTTCGAAGACCCCCTGGGCTTCACCACTGCACATGGTCCCAAAGGCTGATGGCTCGTGGCGACCTTGCGGTGATTTCCGCAGGTTGAATAACGCCACAGCGCACGACCGCTACCCGATTCCGCATATCCAAGATTTTTCGGTTCATTTGGTGGGGGCGCGCATTTTTTCTAAAATAGACTTAGTACGCGGCTACCACCAGGTTCCAGTGCGCGCTAAGGACATACCCAAAACAGCGGTAATAACTCCTTTCGGGCTTTTTGAGTTTTTGCGCATGCCGTTTGGGCTCAAGGGAGCGGCGCAGACGTTCCAACGCATGATGGACGCGGTCCTACGCGATCTCCCTTTCGTGTTCATCTACTTGGACGACATTTTGGTAGCCACCGCGTCCGAGGATGAACACGAAAGCCACCTCACAGCAGTTTTCCGGAGGTTGGCAGAGCACGGGTTAATAATTAACCCAGCAAGTGTCAGTTCAGGGTGGCGCAGATTGATTTTTTGGGGCATTGCGTTTCGCCAGAAGGAGCGGTCCGGTCCCTCTGCCCGATAAGGTGCGCGCAATAACAAATTTTCCCCAACCATAAACGGTCAAAGCGTTACAGGAGTTTTTGGGAATGGTTAATTTTTATAACCGTTTCCTCCCCCGCGCAGCGCAGCTCATGCAACCATTGTATGCTGCACTAAAAAAACAAAAACCCACGAATAAAATCGAATGGTCTCCTGAGCGGGAGCGCGCATTCTCTCAAGTCAAATTAGCCCTGGCAAACGCTGCGTTGTTGGCACACCCAGTCCCAACGGCCCGCATGGCGCTCACTATTGACGCGTCAGATGTTGCCATAGGGGCGGTCATTGAACAGTACGTGGCTGGGGCCTGGCAACCGCTCGCGTTTTTCAGCAAAACCTTGCGCGATAGCGAGCGAAAATACAGCGCGTTCGACAGGGAGTTGTTAGCTCTACACTTGGCCATCCGCCACTTCCAGTTCTGGCTGGAAGGACGCCGTTTTACCGCATTCGTGGACCACAAACCGCTGACTTTCGCAATGGCCAAGATTTCGGAACCTTGGTCAGGCCGGCAGCAGAGACAGCTGACCGTGATATCGGAGTTTACCACCGATATCCAGCATGTGGCAGGTAAATATAATGTAGTGGCAGACTGCCTCTCACGTGCTGTGGCGGCTCCAGGCCCCGTGGGGGCAGACTCTGCAGCCATGGCCGCAGACCAGGGTAGCGACGCAGAAGCGTGCGCAGCCCCGGTCCGCGTAGGGATAGATTATGCAGCCATGGCCGCGGAGCAGGTTAGCAACGTGGACGTGCACGCACTCCAGTCTGGACCAACAAGGTTAAGGCTGGAGAGCAGGGTGCTGCAAGATGGTATGCCCCCCCTAATCTGCGATGTCTCCACTGGACGACTGCGTCCGGTTGTACCAGCCGCGTGGCACCGCCGCGTTTTTGACTCGATCTATTCTCTGGCGCACCCAGGGGTGCGCGCGTCGGTCAAAATGGTAGGAGAGAAATTTGTATGGCCGTGCCTGTGCAAGCAGGTCAAGGAGTGGGCGACAGCCTGCGTGGCTTGTCAGCGAGCCAAAATACACAAACATACTAGAGCGCCTTTGGAGCCTTTTTACATCCCGGCTAAGCAGTTCGATCATGTGCATGTTGACCTCGTAGGCCCCCTTTCGCCGTCACAGGGGTGTACACACCTTTTGACAATGGTGGACCGCACCACGCATTGGCCGGAAGTGGTCCCACTGGTATCAACCACAGCCGAGGAGGTGGCACGCGCGTTTTTAACAGCATGGGTAGCACGTTTTGGAGTTCCGTCGGACATTACGTCCGACAGAGGTCCTCAATTTGTGTCCGAGCTCTGGTCAGCGATGGCCCGCAGCCTGGGAGTAACGATCCACCGCACTACCGCTTACAACCCGCAGGCTAATGGTTTATGCGAATGTTTCCATAGGTCATTGAAAGCAGCCCTCAGAGCGTCGCTTACGAATACAAATTGGGTAGACAGGCTACCATGGGTTTTATTGTGGTTGCGTTCTGCACCTAAAGAGGATTTAAAAGCCTCCCCAGCTGAGTTAGTTTTTGCGCAGCCACTCCGGCTGCCCGGGGAGTTTCTCCCGGATAATCCTGCGCCAGAGTGCCCCCCTGCTCAGCAGTTGCAGAGCGACACGGGAGCGAGCACGCTTCCTGGCCCGGTTCATCACAGCTTCCTGCGCGTTTTTGTGCCTAAAGCTTTAAAAAATGCGGAGTTTGTTTTTGTCAGGCATGATGCCCACTGCCCAAACTTGCGACCGCCTTATGATGGACCATTTAGAGTGCTGGAAACAGGAGAGAAGCATTTTGTGCTAGATTTGGGAGGCAGAAAGGAAGTAATTGGCATAAACAGATTCAAACCCGCTGTTTTGATGGCTGATGAAACTGTGCATTTAGCGAGGGCCCCCCGACGCGGCAGACCCCCTGGAGGGCATCCTCCGGAACACCCACAGAGATTGACTAACAGTTCTAATCCACAGGCAGCGGCCCCACAGCAGGAGGACTCTGCGGAGGCAGTAAAACCGGCTTACAGCAAATACGGCAGAAGACTGAGGCCTAAGCGGCATGTGGATTGATATGTAGTGATTTTATTATGACATGCATCTTTAGTTATGATTGTTCCATCTTAGACATTTGGGGGGGGGGGGTCATGTGGGACACATATGTTGGTTTCATATGCTCCACAAATAGAATACTGTGTGTTTATTGTGTGCTGCACGTCTCAAGGGAACAAAGGGACTGAGCCTCCTAGAGGTAACGGGAAGGTGTGAGATTTGGCCTTTTGTTTCAAGGAGATGGCCTTGAGAGATTTCCTGACCACCGGAGACTGGGGGGTGGATGGTGTCTCATCCTTCAACACATTCTCCACAATATACCACTTTCAGCAAATAGTACAGTTTGAAAACGAAGCACAGCTATGAATGGGAAATAACATGTTAATGCATTGGAGTTGGGAAAGGCGCATATCAAGACAATACAGGAGATGGTGTTCATTAATACTCCAGAACCATGACATGCTCAGCCACAGATAATTTCGAAGATCCATCAGATATGTACAGTGGCATAAAATGTTTTCCCATTTGCCGCTGGTCCTGTTTTAGTGCGGTCCTTTTCTCACCTGGAGGACCGCAAAAGAGTTCGGCAGTTGATTCGAATCAAGACCACCTCATTTAGGTGGTCTTGGTACGGTGGTTTTGGTGCACACCTGAGTGTGATTATCGTGTTCTCACCAGACAAAACAAACTGCACTAAGGAAGAAAACAGACTTGAGTTTGATTGAAACAAACTAAAGCCTGTAGGTGTAAAAGCACCCTAAAAGCAATTTAATGATAAAACCCATCTTAATTTGGGTCAAGTTTCAAAGCAGTTGTCCAAAAATGCTAACTGGCTCGGGAGGATAGCTTCATTTAGATCAGAGTCCTGATTGACTCAACACTACAGACCTGCTATAGCTATGCCACCAAAAACACTCTGTCTAAACTTGCCTTTTTCAGGGGGTAGGGCTTAACTGAAATTTCACAGCAAAAAAAAACAAAAACAGAGACATGACAAATTTGAGTGATTTTTTTTTTTCCCCTTGATATGTTTCTGTAAGTCATAAAAAGCATGTTACAGACATGTTTGTCTGTTCTTTTCTTCTTCTCTATCCCCTCACCCCCAGCCAGTCGCAGCAGATGACTGCCCCTCCCTGAGCCCGGTTCTGCTAGAGGTTTCTTCCTATTAAATGGGAGTTTTCCCACTCCACCGTCGCTAAGTGCTTGCTCACAGGGGATCGTCTGATTGCTGGGTCTTTCTGCAGTTGTGGGGTTTTCCCTACTTTTGATTGCTATGAAATGGTTTCTGTTGTAATATGGCGCTATATAAATAAAGCTGAATTGAATTGAATGTTAGCGAGGAAAAAAAATTGATTTTTGGTGGAGTGTCACTTTAAAGGCAAAAAAGCATGCTACACTATACTGTGGGGCAAAAAAGTATTTAGTCAGCCACCAATTGTGCACGTGCTCCCACTTAAAAGATGAGAGAGGTCTCCAATTTTTATCATAGGTATATCTCAATTATGAGAGACAAAATGAGGAAAAAAAAAATCCAGAAAATCACATTGTCTGATTTTTAAAGAATTTATTTGCAAATTATGGTGGAAAATAAGTATTTGGTCACCTACAAACAAGCAAGATTTCTGGCTCTCACAGACCTGTAACAACTTCTTTAAGAGATTAAAGAGACTCCTCTGTCCTCCACTCGTTACCTGTATTAATGGCACCTGTTTGAACTCGTCAGTATAAAAGACATCTGTCCACAACCTCAAACAGTCAGACTCCAAACTCCACTATGGCCAAGACCAAAGAGCTGTCAAAGGACACCAGAAACAAAATTGTAGACCTGCACCAGGCTGGGAAGACTGAATCTGCAATAGGTAAGCAGCTTGGTGTTAAGAAATCAACTGTGGGAGCAATTATTAGAAAATGGAAGACATACAAGACCACTGATAATCTCCCTCGATCTGGGGCTCCACGCAAGATCTCACCCCGTGGGGTCAAAATGATCACGAGAACGGTGAGCAAAAATCCCAGAACCACACGGGGGGACCTAGTGAATGACCTGCAGAGAGCTGGGACCAAAGTAACAAAGGCTACATCAGTAACACACTACGCCGCCAGGGACTCAAATCCTGCAGTGCCAGACGTGTCCCCCTGCTTAAGCCAGTACATGTCCAGGCCCGTCTGAAGTTTGCTAGAGAGCATTTGGATGATCCAGAAGAGGATTGGGAGAATGTCATATGGTCAGATGAAACCAAAATAGAACTTTTTGGTAAAAACTCAACTTGTCGTGTTTGGAGGAGAAAGAACACCATACCTACTGTGAAGCATGGGCGTGGAAACATCATACTTTGGGGCTGTTTTTCTGCAAAGGGACCAGGACGACTGATCCGTGTAAAGGAAAGAATGAATGGGGCCATGTATCGTGAGATTTTGAGTGAAAACCTCCTTCCATCAGCAAGGGCATTGAAAATGAAACGTGGCTGGGTCTTTCAGCATGACAATGATCCCAAACACACCACCCGTTTTCAAGGTCCTGGAGTGGCCTAGCCAGTCTCCAGATCTCAACCCCATAGAAAATCTTTGGAGGGAGTTGAAAGTCCGTGTTGCCCAGCGACAGCCCCAAAACATCACTGCTCTAGAGGAGATCTGCATGGAGGAATGGGCCAAAATACCAGCAACAGTGTGTGAAAACCTTGTGAAGACTTACAGAAAACGTTTGACCTCTGTCATTGCCAACAAAGGGTATATAACAAAGTATTGAATGAACTTTTGTTATTGACCAAATACTTACTTTCCACCATAATTTGCAAATAAATTCTTTAAAAATCAGACAATGTGATTTTCTGGATTTTTTTTTTTCCTCATTTTGTCTCTCATAGTTGAGGTATACCTATGATGAAAATTGGAGACCTCTCATCTTTTAAGTGGGAGAACTTGCACAATTGGAGGCTGACTAAATACTTTTTTACCCCACTGTAAGTGGAGGCTTGCTGCTGTTAGCCATTGAGTCATGCAGGGTTGCTTGTGTGCCTGTTATACCCCAGAGACCAGTCCTGTCCTATCGACCACTCTGGGTCTGCGCATTTTTCTCTAAACATGCAGTTGAGATCATTGCCCCAAATATTGCGATTTATGATGGGATTTCAATTTTCTTTTTCTTAAACAGATGGTTTCATGAGTTTACTTGTTATCAAGACAAATGTAAAGTAAACTGATCATTTTGAAATGTTGATTTTTTTTTAATTCAAAAATTAAGTTGAGTAAAACAACCTAAAACATGGGAGCTTTCTGTGGCCTTGTGGTCTATGGCGCAGTGTGTACTTTTTTGGATTATGTTGCTCATGCAGGCACTTCGGGTTTAAGTCCTACCCTGGGCAAGCTTTTCTGCATATGTCTCTTCCCTGTTCTCAACCCCATTTTCTGTCTATCTTCACTATCCTACCAATAAAGGCTAAAATGCAAAATAAACCAAAAAAAAATCTTAAAAAAATACAAAAACTTAAGTTTGTACAGTACTGTTTATAAAATAACTTGTCATTTAAATTCTAATTGCAGCATTTTGTACGATTATATAATTGCAAAGACAGTCAGTTTGTATTGGCTTGAATTTGTCGTTATTTGCTGTCAGTCATTGCTCTGTTATTAATTACCTATCAGTGAAATGTTAATAAAACATGTATGGCCTCAAAGTCTAAGTGATACTTTTGGGAGTTATATGATTAACATTGTGAATTGAGTTTTTTTTCTTTTATTCAAATTTAAAAAACACTTGAGACCTGTCAGATTTTAGTTACTTTATTGGCTCTAATAATTAATCGCCTCTTCTGGAGACATTTCTGGCAGTAATGCTTCTTGTTTTTTTCCTTTTTTTCCATCACCTTTATTTTTATTGCTATTCCATAGAAGAGCTTTGTGTTCTCAGTGGGTTTAGTGTAATCAATGCTCAAGCATTATGTTCCCCATATTTTACCATCCATCTCGCTAATAAAGGCTGTGTTTTTAACCTGGAGGAAACTACCATGCAGTCTGCTCTATAACAGCTTGTATCTATCAGAAGTGGTATGTTAATTGTACAGTCATAATTGGTAATGAATTGAAGCGCAGTTAGCAGCCCAGAGGCCAGAACTGAACCTTCAGTGAGATACAGGAAGAGCACAAAGCTTAGTCACTTTTTAATGAATAACATGTCATTTTATTTTAAACAATTCATTTTCCCTATCAGAATCGCAAATCCAGCCGACAGAGACTGTGGAAGAGGTGACGACTGAGGTGCCAGAGGAGGACAAGCTCTCTTCACCTCTGGCCCAGAGCCCTCAGGCTGAGGATTCAGAAGGATCATCTGTCCAAGCGAGTAGAGAAGTCAAAAGCAGGTTAAAAATGCTTAACTTTCCTGAAATTACTGGATTCCCCATTTAGAAAAATAGATGCTTGTGTGCTTTTGAACTAACATGTCTGCAGGTGGAAGATTGTCACTCAAAAAAAGGTTGTAATCAATTTTCTGCCATGCCTTTCCTGTTGATGTTAGAGATGGAAGGCAGATTAACACCATCCTCTGGGTCTTGTTAACAGTGCTATCTTTTTAAAATGAGATAAATATTTACTGCTCATTTTATTTCACAACTTTGGCTTTCTTGGCTACTGTCCTGTGTTTTTAACCACTCTGTCTTCAGTAATGCTTTCTCACAAGGAATCTGGCACTTGCACTTGTCCAGATATCTGTGGAAGGTGATTTGATGTGTTGTTTTCTTAGTATGCAGAAAAATCGTGGCAGAACAGAATGTGCTCAAACAAAAACAACTGGAGAGTAACAAAATAAAGGCACTACATTTAAAATCAAATTATGAGCAAGTGTCAAGCCTGATTTATACTTCAGCGTTAAAACTACATCGTGGATCAGATGTCGCTGGTAACTCTGCGCCTTACCTTTACCATAGCCTGATGTGCACCTCTCCAGAAATGTAACTACCTGATACAGAGACGCAGATGACAGTAGCCGTGATGGCACCGTTTCTTCTTCTTTTACACATTTACTGCTTCTTCTTTGCTACTTCTCTATGGCACCACTTCAAAAAGTGAGTTGGATAAACAATGAACCAAATCAAAGAGAGTAACCGAGGAAGTTTGCAGAAATGTACATTTGTATAACTCATCCTCATCCCATTACAAAGATTGTGAAATGTGGCGGTTAAGTGGTCTTATGAATCATTTCCTCTGATCTCTTTATTTTTTTCCATTGTTCAATATTTATTAGCTCCCACCCCATCACAATCTGCTCATTGTGCATCACCATTGTTTGAATAAACAAAAACATGAAGTGCATAAAAGAAATTTCCTCTAGACATTGACAGAGAAATCCACTTGGTGGCACAACAATGCATTCAAACAGCGCACAAGTATGAATGCTGACTGTGGCATGGGCCACTTGCGTAGGTTATGCCATGGGCTCTCCGCAGTGTTAACGCAGAAATATAATTCAGGCTTCAGTCTTACAGATTGAATTGCGCAATAATCCAGCAGCTCTGGTAAATATAATTTTTATGTCTTTGTGTATAGGCATTTTTGTGTGTACAAGTTCAGCAAAATTTTATGTATGATGGCACTGGGACAGGCCCATTGCCATAAGAATGATGCCTTAATTCTTGATGACATGCACGGCACTGTATTAAGCCACAGTAGGTATATATAATTTAACACCCCTTACCACCCATTCTCTTTGTTTCAGTGAGCGTCTGTGTGCCTTCTGTTACTGTGGTGGCCGTAGCCTTCTCGGTCAGGGGGATCTGCAAGTATTCAGCACCACGCCCCAGCTTGAACCAGTCTTCAGCCACAAAGGTGAAAGAAGTGCGACAAGCGATAGCAGTAATGGTGATAAAACCACCCAGCCAAAAACGGCTGAAGAGACCACCTCAGGTCAGAAGGGAAAGAAGAAGTAAGTAGGACTGGCTGACTGTGTTATCACAAATGGTTTGGCTGTCAGTCTGGAGAGGAATATAGTCTATAAGACAGTCCTGTAATAAGATAATGAGATGCAGAAAATGACATTGTACTTACAGTCTTACTTCACTGTTCTTTTTTAATCTAATCTCCATAAATTAACCCTGTATTCCCTCAGTAAAAAGTGAAAATTCTACTGTTGATTATCCTGGTAATTTTAAGAGCACTACTGTTGGTAATATATGGTCATTCTGTTATATAGACACACTAACTCATACACACTGTCACTTTTCAGCCCATCAGGTGAAGAGCACTCAAGTGTTGATATATAATGGAGCACACTAGTATCGATATACAGTGGTGTGAAAAAGTGTTTGCCCCATTCCTGATTTCTCATTTTTTTTGTGTTTGTCACACTTAAACGTTTCAGATTATCAAAGAAATTTAAATATTGGACAAAGATAACACAAGTAAACACAAAATGCAATTTTTAAATGAAGGTGTTTATTATTAAGGTAAAAAAAAATAATCCAAACCTACATGGCCCTGTGTGAAAAAGTGATTGCCCCTAAACCTAATAACTGGTTGGGCCACCCTTAGCGGCAACAACTGCAATCAAGCCTTTGCGGTAACTGGCAATGAGTCTTTTACAGTGCTGCAGAGGAATTTTGGCCCACTCATCTTTGCAGAATTGTTGTAATTAGCAACATTGGAGGGTTTTCAAGCATGAACTGCCTTTTTAAGGTCATGCCACAGCATCTCAATCGGATTCAGGTCAGGACTTTGGCTAGGCCACTACAAAGTCTTCATTTTGTTTTTCTTAAGCCAATCGGAGTTTGACTTGCTGCTGTGTTTTGAATCATTGTTCTGCTACAGAACTCAAGTCATCTGCTCGTGACCTCAAGCTTCAGCTTGAGGTCACGAGGAGATGACTGGACATTCTTATTCAAGATTTCTTGGTAGACAGCAGAATTCATGGTTCCATTTACCACAGCAAGTCTTCCAGGTCCTGAAGCAGCAAAACAGACCCACATCATCACACTACCACCACCATATTTTACTGTTGGTATGATGTTCCTTTTCTGAAATTCTATGTTACTTTTAGGCCAGATGTAATGGGACACACACCTTCCAAAAAGTTCAACTTGTGTTTCGTCAGTCCACAGAGTATTTTCCCAAAAGTCTTGGGGATCGTCAAGATGTTTTCTGGCAAAACTGAGACGAGCCTTTATGTTCTTTTTGCTCAGCAGTGGTTTTCGTCTTGGAACTCTGCCATGCAGGCCATTTTTGCCCAGTCTTTCTTATGGTGGAGTCATGAACACTGACCTTAACTGAGGCAAGTGAGGCCTGCAGTTCTTAGATGTTGTGGGGTCTTTTGTGACCTTTTGAATGAGTCGTCACTGCACTCTTGGGGTAATTTTGGTCAGTCGGCCACTCCTGGGAAGGTTCACCACTGTTCCATGTTTTTGCCATTTGTGGATAATGGCTCTCACTGAGGTTTGCTGAAATCCCAAAGCTTTAAAAGTGGCTTTATAACCTTTTCCAGACTGACAGATGTCAGTTACTTTGTTTTTCATTTGTTCCTGAATTTCTTTGCATCAGAGCGTGATGTCTAGCTTTTGAGGATCTTTTGGTCTACTTCACTTTGTCAGGCAGGTCCTATTTAAGTGATTTCTTGATTGAGAACAGGTGTGGCAGTAATCAGGCCTGGGTGAGGCTAGAGAAATTGAACTCAGGTTTCTAAAGATGTGATAAACCACAGTTAATTTATGTTTTAACGGGGGGGGGGGGGATCACTTTTTCACACAGGGCCATGTAGGTTTGGATTTTTTCCCCCTTAATAATAAACACCTTCATTTGAAAACTGCATTTTGTGTTTACTTGTGTTATCTTTGTCTAATATTTAAATTTGTTTGATGATCTGAAACATTTCAGTGTGACAAACATACAAAAAAATGAGAAATCAGGAAGGGGGCAAACACTTTTTCACACCACTGTATAAGGGAGCACACTCAAGCGCACTGTGCTATAAAAGGACCCTCCTCGGACCCTTTTAGACAGCTGCCCAATTTGTTTCAGTTCTTTGAAACTGATTGAAGGTCTCCCCAGGTTCCAATGCAGCGAGAGCAGTATGGCAGTCTGACAGCAGGACAGGGCAGCCTCGAACTGATGCATTTTTTGTATCATTAGCTGTTGGCCCTTGGTTGTGCCACTTGGAGGCATATGAGGGAGCCCACTGGAGAAGAAGAAATCATGCAGTGATTTAGGAGCAGAGATGTGGGAAAAGAAATTAAATATGTTGGATGCTTTCTGCATTGTATGCTGCACACTTCTTAAATCCAGAGACTGGAAGAAATGCATTTGTTTCAGTGGATTTTATGTGACAGAACAGCAGTCCTCTTGAGCACATGCCAGATAAGATGGCCTTCTCTTTCTGCTCCCTACCTGTTTTTATTCAATACATACATTGCACGCTCTTCATCAACATTGTGCCTCTTTTGTAAAGACGCCACTGCCTTTATAATTCTGTCCTAAGTAAATTTCAAGTTGCTTTTTTTGCTGATCTTTTATAGTATTATTTGGCTTCTATTAGGAAAAACAGCAACAAAAACAAAACAGTGGGTTGATGTTCTTCTTTGCCAACATTTTTTTTGTTCCAGTGGGTCTGAAAGCTGTGAAGATGAAGCAGACCCAACCAGTCGCTTTTGGGATGAGCTTGCTCATGTCGGCCTTCCTCAAGATCTTAATGTCCAGTCTCTTTTTGAGTCAGGTGAGACTAATAGGTTTAACATTTCTTTTCTTCTTTTTTATTCTGTTATTTGCACCCTTAATAGAAAATGATAAAATTCAGAACATCTTTTTAACTGCTCAAAATGCTAATGCAAAATCCATCTCTAATATTTTTGATTTTCTTTTAATCACACCCATTGTATCTTTACTTTTAGGGCAATGCTGGGCACATCAGAGTTGTGCCTCGTGGTCCGACGGTGTTTGTGAGGGCGAGGGACAATCTCTGCTTAATGTGGACAGAGCCATTGACTCAGGGAGCACAAAGGTGAGTCAAGAGAGAACCTCAATGAACTAATGGGTGCTAACACCATTTTAATGTGTTGGGGCAGCACAGGGCGGGGCTGCTTCACTGAGGCACAGCAAAGCTGACATATCAAACTGGCTAGTAAAGGTCAACCTGGCAGCATAGATCTCTCAGCTGTAAAATGGAAAAGGTCATGCCACTCAACCAGGCTGTGCTCTCATGGAAGCTTGGATCCAAGCAGTAGGAGCGGTCCCTCATCAGCAAGTCTGCCACTTGATATCCAGAATAGCACACATTCATGGTCTGAGGAAAAAAAAAAAAAAAAAAACTAGGGTTGATCTGGTTTTGCTGTAACATAGGTTTAGCTCCAGGGGTATTGACCCTCAGCTGAGAACCCAGGCTAATATATTAAGAGATTAAAATGTTAAAGGCAAAATTAGCAGAAAAGTAAGGAAACGTCATATCACTCTAATGGATGATCTGGAATGTGGTCGCATAAAACCCAAATCCAGAACTAAAGATTTTCCATTTTCTTATATTTTTTATACTAGTGCATTGCCCATAGAACGCAAATATTCCTGTCTGAGACAGGTATCCCAATTAGACATGACAGGCCCAAATGTAGGCTGTGTTTGAAAGTGGAATACAAAGAGGTGTAGCCTATATGTAGGCACTCGCATGTGAGACTTTGACAAATATGAAAGGGACTAAATGGCACTAAAATTTATTTGATTGTGTGAATATTAATTACAGAATACCTAATTACTGAAAATGAATGGGACATCCAGTATTAGCGACTGTTGAGGAACTCTTGTCAGATCACTTGTGTGATCTTTTATGACTTATTTTCATAATAGTGTTGTATCTTACACCATTATAATTATTTTTGTTTATATCACTGTTCAGTGATGGAGTTAAGTGTAATATTGAATTTTTTCTGTGTATCGTCATTAAATTCATGCAGTACTGTAACAGGACACGTTTACAAGGTTTTGAGACCCATTCTAGTGTAATCCTTTTATATTGTAGCAATATTTGGTTGTTAAAAGGTTTTTGAAACCATAATAAATCGAGTTAAGTACAAAGCACCCAACATTATACACAGCAGAAGGACCTCTTTTACTGCAACCATTGTATCAGTGTTGCCCATTTATTTAACAAAAAATTATTTATTTCATTATCTGGGCATTTTTGTGTCCTGTTTGGTGACAATTGTCCTTTATTCAAAGCGTGCATATGTGCCGCATATGATATGCAATTGATCTGACCATTCTGCTCCACAATCATGGCGGTATTATTATTAAGTTTTAATTTTTAGATACTTGCTCAAGCACTCCGAGAGGAGCACTATCGGGGACTTGCGGTCCTGCAAAGGATAGTGGTGGCACACGAAGCAACAGCCGAAGCCCAGCCTACCACTGACATGGTAGGCTGGGCTTGTCTCCCCACGAAGGACCGCAGTATGCCGGTCCGGCTGCTGCTTCAGTCCTGTGTTGGATACACCAGTGTTCTTCGTCAGATCCCGAGTCCCCGCTGGTGCTCGTGCGCCTTGTGTTCTCCACATATGCCGAATTATCCTTTTAGACCTACACAATCACGGCAACATTATGGTATAATTTTTTTTAAGCATGTCAAGCATTTGTCACTTTTCACTTCCTTGTTTTGCTCATGGGGCGCTGTGGTGACTGGTTGTGATGCCGCATATTATCCAATCAGTACGGAGTCAATCTGAAATCCCGCCCACACTTCTAGAAGCCTGGACATGAGGAGAAAGTGATGACTAAACTTATTGATAAAAATTACATATTTTGACTGAACAACTCCATACTCGGGGATGCACACCCTCGTAACTTCAGCAAAGCATCAATTATCCCCCGCCGGTCGAAGCCCAAAGGGGTTGAAGAGCCCTTTGGGCAAAGACTGAAGGGGGATTATGTTATGGATCAGTCAGTCTATCTGTCTGTCCCATTTTTGTGAACTCAACTCCTCCTACAGTTTTGGTCCGATTGTTTTGAAACTTGGTACCATGGTTTGATATACTCTGATGATGTGCATATTGCAATTTTACTCTCATTGGCTGACCTTGAGGTCAAAAATCAGAGGTCAGATTTTCCCTAAATCTTCTAAACACAACTACTGAAAGAAATGATGTAGACTTTTCAAATCGATACAGTAGTTGTATCTAATGCACGTCTTGGACAGTTTACACCCTGACATAACTATGGGTTTGGGGTCAAGGGGTTAAATGTTCAAAGTTATCATTGCAGTTGCACTATGGGAAATGCTGCATTTACTATTACTATAAAACGAGTAAAGTTAGGGCCACCAAACCCGGTATATAGGTTCACCTTGGGATCCTGAACTCTTGACTATGGGTTTGGGGTCAAAAGGTCAAGGTTAACATTCCCCATGCCTTATTACTGTACAACGAGTAAAGTTAGGGTCACCAAACTTGGTACACAGGTTCACCCTGTGACCCTGAAGTGCAACTATAGTTTTGGGGATCACAAGGTCAAAGGTAAACATCAAAATGGCTTATAAACTATATCTCAACAGCAAAGAAAGTTGGGGCCACCAAACCCAGTATATAGGTTCACCTTGGGATCCTGACCTCTGACTATGGGTTTGGAGTCAAAAGGTCAAGGTTAACATTCCTTATGCCTTATTACTGTACAAGTAAAGCTAGGGCCACCAAACTTGGTACACAGGTTCATCCTGTGACCGTGTTTTTGGGATCACAAGGTCAAAGGTCAACATCAAAATGCCTTATAAACTATATCTCAACAACAAAGAAAGCTAGGGTCACCAAACCTGGTACACAGATTCACTCTGAGACCATAATCTCTAACTACAGGTTTAGGGTCAAAAGATCAAGGTTGGCACTCCCTTTGATCTCTGACTATAGAACGTGTAAAGCTCTCTAGGGTCACCATACTTGCTACACAGGTTCACCTTGGGATCCTGACCTACAACTATGGGTTGTATACTTTGTTGTATATTCGTAGATGATGGGTTTATCATAATCTGGTTCTGCCACAGTAATTATATTGAAAAGTTGAAAACTGCTCTTCATCACTAAGTATTGGGATCTTCAAAGAAAATAGAGGCAGGGGATATTGCACTCACCTCAGAGTGCTCTTATAAAATCTGAGGTCAGTCTAAGAGTTTGAGAGATATGTGAGGAACAGACACACAGCGAGAGAGAGATGGAGATTCCTTGCATTTATAGATAGATAAGGTTGTCACATCAATGCATAATTCAGAATTGATTAGGTAATTGCCAGTTGCAGACACTTTATATTTCAGATACTGTATGTTTTCATATCTTTCTCTCCACAGCACTGTGCATACTGTAAGCGCCTTGGAGCATCCATTAAGTGCTGTGCTGAAGGATGTGCTCAACTCTATCATTACCCCTGTGCGGGGGCAGCTGGGACCTTTCAGGATATCAGAAGTCTCTCTCTCCTTTGCCCCGATCACATTGAATTGGCCATTCAGAAATGTAAGTTGAGAAGAGGTTTGTGTTGTAACTGTATTTTTTTAGATTACCTTTCCTTGTTTATTTTTGTGACTTAAAGTCTTCCTTTATTTTTCATTGTCCATAGTTGTAGACGATGTAAATTGCGCACTATGCGATAGCCCAGGGGACCTATTGGACCAGCTCTTCTGCACCAGTTGTGGTCTGCATTACCACGGGATGTGCCTGGACATGGCCGTGACCCCTCTAAGGAGGGCAGGTTGGCAGTGCCCAGAGTGCAAAATCTGCCAGACGTGCAAGTGAGTCACCTCCCCACTCAGCTCGATAGTGTATCTCCACACTTCATTCTGAATGTTTGTGGGGTTTTTTTTTACTTTTGCTTCTCAGTAAATTTCTATACAGCTGCGAGGCATCATGCTCATTCTTGGTTTGTTTACCTCTGCGGTTTGTGATTACGTATCTGAACATTGGCCCCTGAAGCTCAGTCTTGTAACCTCTGACCTTATTTAAACATCACGGGAATGCTGTTTTCAACCAGGCCCATTTGCCTTTGGTGCCCACTGTCCATTTAGTGGTAAATTCTGCATTTACATAGAAACCCCTGTACCATGTTGATTGCATGTAGTATCAAGGGATTTTAATGCATTGCTGAAAAGTGGAATGTACAAGAAACCAGACAGGTTTGAAACTGACTACTTACAATTGATAAGGATTAACAATTAAAACTTCATGCAGTGTTTATTTGGTGGTATTTGTCAAAAGCAAATCCTTTTTAATATAAAACATGTACCTTCAATCTTAACTTCATTAACCACTGCTTAATAGCACAAAGCATTGGATTATTGTTTTTATTCCTAATATTAACATTAGCTGTCTAGACATATTGTCACGTGTTTGGTTAGGATGATACATTTGATCAGTTGTTTTTCCTGCACATATTTTGTTCAGACTTTTCATAAGAAGTGGAGTTAAATAAGTGGGAAGTATATTGTATATGCATTCTTCATAATGCTGGGGTAGAAACTCTGAAACTTTAATATGTTCATTGGAAAATGATTTACAAGAGTAGGGCTATCAATGTTTTTCATTCCTCTGTATGGCAGAATATGAGTGATTGTAACTTTTGTTTGTGGTCTGTCCTATCCAGTTTCATACTATTTCCTCATAGCGGTTGAGCTAGATTAAGGAGCCTGAGGATTTTCAAATATTGATTTGCTTGCTCGTGTGATTGTTTGTTTGTTACACCAAGAATTTGTGTGAGGTTGACAAGGGTCTACCGGTAATTTCCTAAGTTCTGATGAACAACATTTAGAAGAAACAACCTGAACTGTGCCACATACAGTAGGGATGGGAGTCTTTAGGCACCTCATGATTCGAGCCAATAACGATTCAGGGGGCTCCGATTCGAGCCGATTACAATTCTCTTTCATTAAACAAGTGTCAATTATTTAAAATTGGAAATAAATTGGATTTGGAGATAAATGTCTAATTTATTAAATACGTACAGTATACAAGTATCGGGGTGGGAATCTTTAGGCACCTCAGGATTCCAGACGATTACGATGCATTTTTTCCCCTAACGTAAATATTAGAAAAAGGACTTTCTGCACTTCATTCTAAAGAAACTGTAGCTATTGCAGGTGGTGGTCTGCTTAAGGACATCACAATCACAGAGGAAACGAGTCTGGAGTACACTGTCAGATTCACAGCCTTTATTGGTGCCAAGACTAATATACAGCGGGGAAAAGAAGTATTGAACATGTCAACATTTTTTCTCATTAAACATATTTCTGATGGAGCCATTGACCTGAGATTTTCACTAGATATCAGTAACAGCCAAAGTAATCCATACATACAAAGAAATCAAATCAACTGTGTTTACAAAACAAGTTATATTTAATAAAGTGGAATGACACAGGGAATAAGTATTGAACACGCTTGGTGAAATTCATTTAATATTTAGTAGAAAAGCCTTTGTTGGTAATGACAGCTTCCAGATGTATGGAGAAACTAGGCACAGGCACTGCTCAGGAGTGATTTTAGCTCAGTCTTCCACACAAACTCTCTTCAAGTCTTTAAGGTTCCGTGGGTGTCTTCAATGAACTCTGATCTTCAGTTCGTTTCATAGATTTTTAATTGGTTTCAGGTCAGATGACTTACTGGGCCATTCTAGCAGCTTTATTTTCGTTCTCTGGAGCCAGTTGAGAGTTTCCTTGGCTGTGTGTTTGGGATCATTGTCTTGCTGAAATGTCCACCCTTATTTCATCTTCAGCATCTTAGCAGATGGCAACAAATTCTTATCAAGGATGTCTCTGTATATTTCTCCATTCATCTTTCCTTCAGTTATATGAAGTCTGCTTGTACCATGTGCTGAAAAACACCCCCACACCATGATTCTCCCACCTCCAAACTTCACTGTGGTATGGTGTTTTGGGGCTGCTGTGCAGTGCCATTTCTTCTCCAAATATGCTGTGTGTTGTGGCATCCAAAAAGTTCAATTTTGGTCTCATCTGACCAGACTGTATTTTCCCAGTATTTTACTGGCTTGCCCCAGATATTGTGCAGCAAACTTTAAATAAGCTTCAGCATGCTCTTTCTTCAGCAATGGAGTCTTGCAAGGTAAGCGGGCAAAGAGCCCATGTCAGCTGAATGCATTACTTAAAGTGCCTTCACACCAAACGCGAACGGACGGCGCGAATGTATACAAAGTCAGTGGAAAGAGGCAAGCACACGTGAAATCACTCATTCATGCATTCACATCCGAGGATAGCACTAGCTTTTGAGATTATGCCACCATCAATCGGAGTAAAAGTATCAACATTGGAAAGTTAACTAGTTTGAAAATGAGACCGACACTTACCTGGAGACAGAAGGACTGGGGAGCTCTTCAGCTGAATCAGGATGGAGTTATTTACCCACGGATTCCTGCCACAGACATGCTAACAAGGCTAGCAACATAAACACCCATCAAATTTTCAAGACAGGGACAACTTTTTCAGGTGAGCCCCCCGTCGGATAAACCTAAGCATGACATTATTTTGGGGATTTCCACAGCAGGTTGAACACTGCTGCAGAAGTTATAAAAGCAACTTCACCTGTCTGCATCTCACTCAGACAGTAAATTCATGTTTGTTCATGTGTTTACATTGCATTATAATGTAATCGTGCTGTGCAAAAAATTTGCTTGTTTGGTGTGAAGACATCTTTGTTTTCTTTGAAACAGCAATACCTGCTAAATCCAGGTCTTTCTGGAGCTATCCACGAGTGGTCTTTGGCTCTTGGATAACTCTTCTGATAATTCTTTTGACTCCTCTCTCAGAAATCTTGTGAGGAGCTCCTGGTTGTGGCCAGTTTATGGTAAAATAATGCTCTTTCCACTTCTGAATGATGGCTCCAACAGTGCTTGCTGGATCATTCAGCAGTTTAGACATGCACCTGTAACCAGTGCCATCATTATGTTTTGCAACAATAAGATTGTGAAGGTCTAGAGAGAGCTCTTTGCTTCTACCCATCATGAGTTCTTTGTGGTGTGACAATCTGATATTTACAGACCTTTTTAAAGGCCATCAGTCAGGACTTAACCAGCTGAAAGCAATTTGCACTGATGGGGAATGGGATAGCTTCCTAAATTCTGATGGATTTCAGCTGGTTTCTTGGCTTTCTATGCCTTTTTGCACCTCTTTTTCTTCATGCGTCCAATACTTATTCCCTGTGTCATTCCACTTTATTAAATATAAGTTGTTTTGTGAACACAGTTGCATTGATTTCTCTGTATGTATTGATTACTTGGGTTGTTACTGATATCTGGTGAAAATCTCAGACCAATGGCTCCATCAGAAATATGTTTGAGAAAAATGTTGACGTGTTCAATACCTACAGTGGGTATAAAAAGTCTACACACCCCTGTTCAAATTGCCAGGTTTTTGTGATGTAAAAATAATGAGACCAAGATAAGTCATTTCAAAACTTCTTCCACCATTAATGTGACCCGTACACCCAAATTGAAAAACAGACTGAAATCTTTTAAGGGGAAAAATGAAAAACTTACAATAACCTGTTTGAATAAATATGCACACCCTGTTATAACTGGGGATGTGGCTGTGTTCAAAATTAATCAGTCACATTCAAACTCATGTTAAATGGGAGTCATCACACACCTGCCACAATTTAAAGTGCCTCTGATTAACCCCAAATAAAGTTTAGCTGTTCTAGTAGGCTTTTCCTGACGTTTTTGTAGGCACATCTTATAGTACAAGCCATGGTCTGCAGAGAGCTTCCAAAGTATCAGCAGGATCTCATTGTTCAAAGGTATCAGTCAGAAGAAGGGTACAAAAGAATTTCCAAGGCATTAAATATACCATCAAGTGGAGAAGATATGTCACAACAGTGACGTTACCAAAAACTGGACATCCCTCCAAAATTAATGAAAAGACGAGAAGAAAACTGGTCAGGGAGGCTTCCAAGAGGCCGACAGCAGCATTGAAGGAGTGCAGGAATTTCTGGCAAGTGCTGGCTGTTTAGTACATGTGATAACAATCTCCCGTCTAGGGTGGCAAGACGGAAGCCATATCTTACGAAGAAAAACATCGAAGCCCGGCTACATTTTGCAAAAATACATTTGCAATCTCCCAAGCGCATGTGGGAAAATGTATTATAGGGCCTATATCATGCTATTTTAAGTCTTTCAGAGTAAACTATATGCATGCATGTGATAGTATATTACCTTTGGCACACTGGAGAATGAATTTCTTATGAAATATGAGTTATTTTCGTGAGCTACTTTTCCAACCCGGAAGTAAGATGCCTCGATCTCTGAGGCTCCGCCTCTCCTTCTTGTGGCTGCCGCCCATTTCATAACGTAACCCCTGAGCCAGCTGCTGCAGCGTGTCGCTGGGTTCCGCCCACGAAAACTTAGAGGACATTGTCTTACGTAAAAAAGCAAACAGTTGCTGTCACTGAGCAGATTAGGTGTGAGAGGAACTACTTCTTCACAGCGTCAATGCTAAAGTGAAAGAGTTTTGCCGATTACCGCTCCGTTAGCTGCGCGGAGAAAGTGGGTGTGTGCATTAGCCTGGGGGCAGTGCTGGCCGCACAGGCACTTCCTGGAGTGGGCGGGACCCAGTCATTATGAGGGACAGGGCGGAGCAGCAGCTCAGAGAGCAGGGTTGAGGAGGAATACTCAGAGATGCGTGAATGGAGCAAAATACCACTTTGGGGGTGTTTTTGGTGAGGAATTAACATTATAACATGCTTAAAAGGTCAAAAAAGTTGATTTTGCATGATATAGGCCCTTTAAGGTCTCATGAAACCAAGGTTGAACTTTTTACCCATAATTCCAAAAGGTATATTTGGCACAAACACAGCACTGCTCATCACCAAAAGAACACCATACCTACAGTGAAGCATGGTGGTGGTACCCTCATGCTTTGGGGCTGCTGTTCTTCAGCTGGAACTGGGGCCTCAGTCAAGGTGGAGGAAATTGTGAACAGTTCCAAATACCAGTCAGTGTTGACACAAAACCTTCAGGCTTCTGCTAGAAAGCTGAAGATTGTAAATGGCATTCGCTTATATAGCGCTTTTTCTCATCTCTTGATGACCAAAGTGCTTTACAGATCCTGCTATCCACCCATTCACGCACCCATTCACACACTGATGGCGGCATGACTGCCATACACACAGAGGCGCTAGCCTGACCACCAGGAGCAACTGGGTTTTCAGTGTCTTGCTCAAGGACACTTTGACATGCAGACTGCAGACAGAGCGTGAATCGAACCCCTGACCGTCTAGTCAGTAGTTGGCAACACTACACCTGCGCCACAGCCACCCAGAAAGATGAAGAAGAACTTCATATTTCAGCACGACAATAGCCATGTTTACATGGACACAAGTAACCGGATTAAAAGCCTGATCAGAATAAAAATGCTTCATGTAAACACGTCAGTCTGAATATTCTGACCCGATCACACTCATTCGGATCAAAATTTCCTTCCGATTGAGACAGGTGGGTTATGCGAATTGTTAATCCGATTGGTGCGCATATAAACACTTATTCCGAAGTTTGGGTAGAAGATACACTACCGTTCAAAAGTTTGGGGTCACTTAGAAATTTCCTTATTTTTGAAAGAAAAGCACTTTTTTTCAATGAAGATAACTTTAAACTAATCAGAAATACACTCTATACATTGCTAATGTGGTAAATGACTATTCTAGCTGCAAATGTCTGGTTTTTGGTGCAATATCTACATAGGTGTATAGAGGCCCATTTCCAGCAACTATCACTCCAGTGTTCTAATGGTACAATGTGTTTGCTCATTGCGTCAGAAGGCTAATTTATGATTAGAAAACCCTTGTGCAATCATGTTAGGTCTGCAATGCTGTAATTGCTGCAAATGGAGGATTCTTTGACTAAAGCAAAGTCCATCCATCCATCTTCTACCGCTTTTCCGGAGGTCCGAGTCGCGGAGGCAGCAGTTCAAGCAGAGAAGCCCAGACTTCCCTCTCCCCAGCCACCTGCTCCAGCTCTTCAGAAGGGATACCAAGGATACCCCCTCATGGATCATCACCTTATCGTGGTGAGGGGGTTTGCGTGCCCCAGTGATCCCAGGAGCTATGTTGTCCGGGGCAATTTGCCTCTGATAGGGTCTCCCAAGACAAACTGGTCCTGGGTGAAGGGCCAGACTAAGAACGATCCAACAGACTCTGATGATAAATTGTATATCAAGGATTCAGTGTACCCCGCCCGGTATGGGGTTACCGGGGCCCCACCCTGGAGCCAGGCCTGGGGGAGGGGCTCGAAGGCTAGCGTCTGGTGGCCGGGTTTCCACCCATGGGACCCGGCCGGGCTCAGCCCGAAGGAGTTACATGGGTCCGCCCTCCAGTAGTAGACCTTGGCGGACTGATCCCAAGCTTTCTAAAGCAAAGTTTGAAGGAAAAAATTATTTCAAATACAAATCATTATTTCTAACCTTGTCAATGTCTTGACTATATTTTCTATTCATTTTACAACTCATGGTGGTAAATAAAAGTGTGACTTTTCATGGAAAACACAAAATTGTCTGAGGTGACCCCAAACTTTTGAACGGTAGTGTATGTTTACTGTGCATGTCTGTACGTCAGCCACACGTCGATGTGACATATTTCCGCCTTTACAGCAGCTAGCAGAAAACGTAGCGGGAGTAAAATAAAACTGGTCTGTATCGTCCTGCTGTTTCCCTCTGTTTGTCATATGCAGAAGTATGTACTTGTAGCTTCATTACGGAGACCAGCAGAAGCAAAAGTACAGTCTGAATAACACAATATGAGTCCATTTCAAAAAGAGAAAGGCACAAAGCGGGGTTTGTTTACATTGGAAGTTGCTGCTTCTTCTATTATTTCCGGAATGTCGGATAATTGTGCGCATATCAAAATGATTTAGTCCGTTCAAACGTGTGACACATGGAAATGCAGATCCTAATCGGGTTAACTTTTTCAGGATCCACGTAAATAGTAAAGTTCTGATCTGAATTGTAATCAGATTGAAGAAATTTTGCCCATGTAACCGTGGCTAGTGACCCTAAGCACATAGTCCAGACCTGAATCTGATCAAACATCTGTGGGGTGATCTGAAGAGGGCTGTGCACAGGAGATGCCCTCGCAATCTTACAGATTTGGAGTGTTGTTGCAAGGAGTGGGCAAATATTGCCACATCAAGATGTGCCACGCTCATAGACTCCTACCCAAAAAGACTGAGTGCTGTAATAAAAATCAAAGGTGCTACAACAAAGTATTAGTTTAAGGGTGTGCATATTTATGCAAACAGGTTATTGTAAGTTTTTTTATTTTTCCACTTAAAAGATTTCAATTTGTTTTTCAATTGGGTTGTACAGGTTATAGGTCACATTAATGGTGGAAAAAGTTTTGAAATGATTTATTTTTGTCTCATTTTCTTACATCACAAAATCCTGGCATTTGAACAGGGGTGTGTAGACTTTTTATATCCACTGTACTTGCCCTGCTGTACATCCATCCGCTTCAATCTTTTTAGCTCATAGACTTATTACTTAACTTTACATGTAAATATGCTTGATTTTTGCCAGACCTTATTTGCAATATCCTTTTTAACTGTTCTAATTCACATGGGGCAGTGAGCGGAAGATGCCAATAACATTGATCAAGTGCATAATGTATAATAATTATAATGTTTCAAACACGTTGTGGCTTCTTCAGAGTCGGATACAGAGGTGTTGTGTTAGTCTTAACATCAATAAAGGCTGTGAATTTAACAGTGTGCTCAAACTCTTCCTCAGTGAAAGAAATATTATATACATTTCTTTTTTTTCCACAATATTTTTTAATGAACCTTTTTTTTTTTTTTTTTTACAAACATGGCACAAACAATCAGACACTAACACAAAAGTAATTTAAAAATTAAAAAGAACAATAAAAAAAAAGAAATAAAAACAACAGCCATTAACAAACACAAGTCAACAACAATGCTCCTCTGTTTAGTCTAGGTAATCTATTACATAAGAATACATAATATACATTCACCAGCTTGGAATTTGCAAGGTCCACACATATCATTCACCTTCTTCTTCAGATGTTATGTTTAAATTCTTTACATAATCAATGAAAGGTCTCCATATATTCTCAAACACATTTTCCTTTGATTTCAGTATATATGTTATTCTTTCTAGTGGAAGGTTTGTTAACATCTGTCTTAACCACTGAGTCACATCTGGTCTATGAGTCTTTTTCCACAGTAGTGCAATACATTTTTGGGCATTAAGCAAACCGAGGTCTATGAATGCTCTTTCACTCTTATTAAAGTTATGTTCTTCTGGATACAGACCCAACAAAAACAGTTTAGGGTTCAATGTGATTTGTTTTGAAATTATTTTTTCAATTGTTACCCTCACCTCTTCTCAAAACATTCTGATTTTCCTACATTCCCATAAACAGGGAAATAGGGTTCCTTTACTTTCCATACATTTTGTGCATGTATCTGCTATGTTTTTGTTATATCTATTTAATTCCACTGGTGTAACATACATCCGCATTAACCATTTAAAATGTATCAGTTTAAGATGTACATTTATTGATTTGGTTTGAGCTCCTGCACAAGCCATTTCCCATTGTTCCTCTGAAATTTCAATTTGCAGGTCTTCTTTCCAGTAATTCAGTCTTTTCTGTGAGTTTTCACTTGAGAATAGTGTCAATGAGTTATAAAACTCTGAAATAATACCCTTTCTCTTACTATCTTTCATCAAAATTTTTTCCAAAGTTGAATAAGTAGGTCGGGTGAGAGCATTATTTCGATTTGATCGAATAAAATTTCTAAGCTGAAGATATTTTAAAAAGTGTGTTCTATTAAGATTGAATTTAATCCTCAGTTCTTCAAAAGACAATGTTATCTGAGCATGACAAATATAAGTCTTGAATCTTTTGAATCCCTTTTAAATTCCATATTTTAAATACAGTATCCGCTCTCCCTGGTGTAAAATATTGATTACCCCATACTGGGCAGTGACAGTGTGACAGTGAGTGTGGTTCTTTTAAATATTTTTTGGTTTCACACCATATTTTGATCATGTGCTTTACAATTGGATTTTTAACTTGTTTCTGTAGTTTTTTAGCCGAGTCTGAGTATATGAATAAGGGAAGAGGTTAAGGTTAAATTGTATGATTCCATTTCAATCCAGTGAGGAAGATCATTTGATGAAAAATAATATGTCATAGACCTCAGTTGTGCTGACCAGTAATACAACATAAAGTTTGGAAATTTCAGACCTCCACGATTAAATGGTAAATATAGTAAGGACAAACGTAATCTAGCCTTCCTATTGTTCCATATAAATTCCACTAACTTTTTTTTAATTCTTGAGAATAGATCTGAAGGTGGTGGTAAAGGAATGTTTTGAAATAAATAAAGTATTTTTGGTAAGATATTCCTTTTAAGTATATTAATTCTCCCGATCATCGACATTGGTAGTGACATCCATCTCTGAAGTAACTCATTAATATCTGTCATTAAGGCTTCATAGTTGGCATTGGCGACTGATTCTAGCTTAGGCAAAATTTGAATTCCTAAATATTTAAACTGATTTACAACATTGAATTGGTTTACCTCAGGAGCTGGGTGATTTCTCTGGGTCTCATTTAGCATTAATATTGAAGATTTTGTTTTATTTATTTTATATCCTGATATATCCCCAAAGTTCTTTATTAAATTTAACAAGATCGGAATTGATTTTTTAAAATTCGACATAAACAAAATTATGTCATCGGCATACAGGGAGATTTTATGTTCTGTTGGTCCTACTTTAATTTCATATATTTGTAGATGTAAACGTACTGCCATCGCTAAAGGTTCAATTGCCATAGTAAACAATAAGGGTGAAAGTGGACAGCCTTGTCGACATCCTCTATTGATTTTGAGATATTGCTGTTTGTGAGGATTTCTGCTGTAGCATTATTGTATATTATCTGGACCCATTTTATGAAATTATTTCCAAGTCCAAACCTTTGTAGGACTTCAAAATGATAGGGCTATTCGACCCTATCAAAGGCCTTTTCGGCATCCAATGATAGGAGAGCTGTATCTGTTGCTTCTTTATTGGAATAAATAATATTAAATAGTCTTCTTACATTATGGAAGCCTTGTCTTCCCATTATAAAGCCATTCTGATCTCGGTTAATAATATTTGGTAATATTTCTTGTAGTCATTTTGCTAAAATTTTAGAGATTATTTTAAGATCAGCATTTAATATGCTTATTGGTCTCATGTTTTCACATTTATTAGGGGGTTTACCTGGTTTTGGCAACAGAATAATTAAGGCATTATTCATGTATGGTGGTAAATTACCATTTTGAAATGCTTCTAAAACCATTTCCAACAGTGGTTTTATTAATTTATTCTTAAATTTTTTTATAGAGGTCAACTGGATGACCATCTGGTCCTGCTCTTTTTCCTGATTTCATATTATCAGGTTCAGGTTACTTTATTTGTACCCGTAGGTAGATTTGTTTATCAATGGCTTGCCCAACTTCTTCTTGACTAATTTTAGACTCCAGTATCTCCCTGTTTTCATTTGGAATACACGGTATAGATAATCCACCCAAAAACCCATTTAGTTTTGTTAAGTCAGTTTCATTTTTTGTATCATATAGTTTTTCATAATATTCTCTAAAGGCACTATTAATTTCTAAAGGATCTATAACTACCTGTCCGTTACTTATAATACTGGTAATTGGTGTTTTAGATTCTAATTGTTTAATCTGCCATGCCAATAATTTTCCTGATTTTTCACCTTGTTCATAAAATTTTGCTTCAATCTTAGAAGACTCGAGGCAGCTCTATTCGCTGATTTTTTGTCATATTCAGCTCTCAGAATCAGTAATTTGTTCTCTTAACTGTGGGTTACTTCCTGCATACACCTTTTCTTGAAGAATTTTTATTTTATGTTCCAATTGGACTCTCTCCTCTTGGGTCTTCTTAGATTTTGAACCTGTATAACTAATAATATGCCCCCTAATAAAAGCTTTGAAAGCCTCCCACTTTATACATGCCGTTGTTTGTGTAGTATTAATATCAAAGAACTCATCTATCTGTTTTTCTATGTACTTAACAAATTCCTCATCCTGAAGCCATTTATGCTGAAAATGCCACCTAACTGGGTCCTTTGTCAATTTCTTATCTACATATACTAGACAGCAGGGTGCATGATCAGAGATCACAATGTTATCATAGAAACAGTTTTGAATCTTGGACCTTAATTCTGTTGAGATCAAAAAGTAGTCAGTACGTGAGAATGTCTTATAGGTATTAGAATAACAAGAATAGGCTTTGACTTGTGTTTTCATTTCTCTCCATATATCTAGCAATCTCAATTCTTTCATAAAATGATTAATGGTCATCCTACATCCATTGTGCGTACAGTCCAGTCCTGTTGATCTATCTATACTGGGGTTCAGTGTACAATTAAAATCCCCTGCTATTATATGTTGCCCTGTAAGTGATGATAAAGTGAGGAATAAATTAACAAAGAAGTTTTGATCATCAATATTGGGGCCGTGTAAGTTCACCAGATTTATATTTTCTAATAACAAAGATCCTTGGATGATTAGATATCTTCCAAATTTGTCTCTAATTACATTTTTCATTTGAAATGGGACTGTTTTATGTATGAGAATCATAACTCCCCTAGCTCGGGATGAAAATGATGAGGTGAACACGTTACCTTGCCATCTTCTCCTAATTCTTTTTACATCCTCCTCTAATAGATGAGATTCTTGTAAAAATACAATTTTTGAATCTATGTCTTTTATTTTATTCATAACTTGTTTAAGTTTTTAAAGATTTTGTAGACCTCTGCAATTCCATGAAGTTAAATTAAGATTAACGGTTTGATCTATGATCAATAAGGAGTTTGAGATTACCTTGCAATATGAGCATACTCTTACAGAGAAGCAAAAACATGGATGATAGAACATTCATCCTACAAACTAAACAAAAACAGATTCCCTTTCCCCACATTCGTGGTAATCCCCCCAAAACCAAAATATTCTGTCTCCCGTTATAGCTAGTGACTGTTCCACACCTTCGAGGATCAGTCAAACCACTCTCTTTCTCCTCTCAATCACCCTGACTCTACTACTATTCTTATAACATTAACTCTTCTGTAGTTTTTTCATCATAACTTCAAAGTTTTATAGCAACTTTGTACATCATAGCTTTTTTTTTTTTTTTTAAATACAGTCTGTATTCTGTAGACATGCTATATGTTTCAGATCAATCAGATGCCTGTACAAATGCTTAAATGTTCTACCTTTGTCATGTTCATGCTTAGCTCCCGCCAGTCTCCTTTTGGATCTGCTTAATGAGCTCCTGCGCCTCTTGAGGGGTCTTGAAGGTGTGGGTTCTCCCTTTATATGTGACCAGCAGTCTTGCCGGATGAATTACTCCGTGACGAATCCCTAGGTTGCGCAGCTCTTTGCGGGCCGGGTCGAACTGCCTCCTTAATTGTTGAATTCCTGTGGCCAAGTCTGGATAGAACCGCACCTGTTGATCCTGGTATTTAATTTCCCCTTTTGCTCGCGCCGCATTGGTGACTGTCATCTTGTCTTTGTAGTTGAGGAACTTCATAATCAGCGTCCTCAGTGGTGTCTTATCTCTTGGTGGGCCGATTTGGTGAGCTCTCTCTAAAACGACCGATGACTGCAGATCCGCATTATTCAGCGCTTCTGGAATCCACTTTTCCAAAAAGGAACATGGGTCCCGTCCCTCCGCTCCCTCCGGGAGGCCCATCAGCCTCAAATTATTCCGTCGCGAGTGGGATTCCAAGTCTAGGACGTTATCTTCCAGACGTTTGCATTTTAATTCCAGTGTTTGCAGTTTAGATTGCAGGCTGGTGACGTCATCTTCAGCGCTTGAAATTTGGAGCGCCGCCTGCGACACTCGCTCCATGCAGTCATTTATTTCCTTTCTCATACCTTCTATCGCTGCTATAATCCCATCAAATTTAGACGAAAACTCTGTTCTCATGGAGTTGATGGCAGTGAGCACTACGTTTGTCCCCTCTTCAGCAGTTCCTGCTCCGCCGCTGGCTCCCTCCTCTGCCATTGCCTCTGGAGTTTTCTCTGTTTCGCCTCGAGCGTGGAAGTCTTTTAGCTTGGGTTGTTTTATCGAGTTACCTTTTCCTCCACCTAATTTTCCAACCCTGGTCTTTACCATATCCGCACCAAAACTCTGGGATAGGTTTTTGTTCCAATTAAGAGTTTTAGTAAAATTTTTATTTTTACAAGCAGAGCAGTGTGAAACACGTCTTCCTACATGGCCGCCATAACCGGAAGTCATTATATACACTTCTAATGAAAAATAGAAGCATTCTTACCTGCTGGTTTCAGTCTTTCCATGTTTTGGTCTAACCGTGGCTGTGCAGGTCGGATGACCCGCTCGCCACATTCTTTTCATACACATGCATTAACTGTAATCTACTGTCCGTATATTCATATAGGATGACAGCAACATTCCAGCAAACTGATCTGAACACCCATAATTAAATAAAATGAGGAGTTTTGTGCCGGTGTTGAGTGCCGCAACCACAGATATGAACATATTTTTATGACGCAACAAATGCTGTCCGGGCAGCAACTTCCGCATTTAAGGGTCTGCTTTTTTCATTCTGTTCACATTAATTACTTTATTAATCTACGGTCCATACATATATATATATAGACGGCATGAAAGTGACACCCTAGCAACCTAACCCAAATAAAATGAGCAGTCTCTCTTCGGTGTTGTGCGTCACATGAAATACTGTGCACACGGCCAACCTCCACGTTTAAGGTTCCACTTTGTTTTGGTTCTGGCCACATAAAATTATGTTACAAATACATATTTAACAATTGGAATTTTGCCGTTTGTGCATCGATTCAAAATCGTTCACGTCTGCATTGAGATGCATCGGAAAAATGATTATTTCTCCCACCCCCAGCATACAGGAATAGTCATGTCTGTAGCTGTTTTCATGTAATCAAATGAAAATGCTGCTTTTCTCACATTACTGTAAATGCAGAAAAAGGTGTGCCTTCAGCAGAAGTCAAATATTTTTATTAACCCTCTCCGGTCAAAGACTGAGTGAGGAATATGTGATGGGGCTGTCCGTCCATCCGTCAGTCTGTCCCACTTTTGTGAAATCAACTCCTCCTACAGCTTTGTTCCGATTATTTTGAAACTGGGTACCAAGGTTTGATATACGAAGGGGGGTTGAAAAGTTCGTAGGCTGACTAAGAAGAAGTTACTGTATGCTCTTAGGTGCTGAGCCAGTAGTAGTTGTGCTTCAGTGGCTGAAGAGCAAGAGGGCAGAGCAGAGCTGAGAACGAGAGAACTGTCAAGAGTATGGGTACAATAAACCACATTTGGTCAAATTTGACCACTGCATCATGGTCAGCCAATGAACTTTTCAGCCCCCCCAATACACTGATGATGTGCATATTGCAAATTGGCTCTGATCAGATGATTTTTGCAGGAGTTACAGCCCCTGAACTATGATCTCCTATTTCACCTCAGTTAATAGATAGTAACTGTCTTGTGAAATTAACTCCTTCCACAGTTTTGTTCTAAATGTTTTGAAACATGGTACTAGGGTTTGATATACACTGATGCACATATTGTAATTTGATTCTGATCGGATGACCTTGAAGTCAAGGACCAGTTTTTCCCTAAATCTTGTAAACACAATAACTACTGAAAGAAATGATGTAGGGTTTTTAAATCCATACCATAGACAGATCTTGGACGGCTTCAGCCCTGACCTGGCTGTAGGTTTTGGATTGAGAGGGCAAAGGTCAAGGTTAACATTCCATTTGTACTATTAATATAGAAAGAGTAAAGCTGGGGCCACCAAAGGTGGTACACATGATCACCCTGTGACCCTGAACTGTGACTATTGGTTTGGGGTCAAAAGATCAAGGATGACATTTCCTATGCCCTGTTGCTATACAGCGAGTAATGCTAGGGTCACCAAACTTTGTACACAGGTTCATTCTGTGACCCTGAAGTGTGACTGATTTTTTTGATCGCAGGGTCAAAGGTGAATGTCAAAATGACATGTAAACTATATCTCAACAACAAAAAATACTAGGATCACCAAACTTGGCACACAGGTTCACCCTGAGACCCTGACCTCAGACTATGGGTTTGGGATCATAAGGTCAGAGGTTAATGTTAGCATTCCCTTTGCACTATTACTCTATAATGAGTAAAGTTACTATCACCAAACTTGGTATACAGGTTCATCCTAAGACCATGACCTCTGACTACAGGTTTGGGGTAAAAAGGCAATGTTGGCATTCCCTCTGCTCTCTTACAATAAAATGCATAAAGTTGTCTAGGGTCACCAAACTAGCTACACAGGTTCACCTTAGAATCCTGACCTACAACTATGGGATGTATAAAACTATTTTTGTTGTACATTCATAGATGATAGGCTCATCATAATTTGCTTCTTCCCCAATAATTACATGGAAAAGTTGAACTGTTCTCCTTCAGTAACATTGGGCTCTTGAAAGAAAATGGAGGTGGGGGATATTGCACTCACCACAGAATGCTCTTGTTGTTCTTGTGATACACTACTGCCTAATAGAAATTGCCAAGTGTTGACAAAAAGTTGTTCATTTTGTAGCTATGCTTAGAGTATGGAAAATGAGTATGGAAAATAGGGACAGAACAAGTGAAAGTGGTGTGAAGCAAACACTGGCACAGCTTTACAGAAGAAATGGGTGATGGTCGTCAACTTGGATTTTATCCATTAAAAAAAGTATTGCCTGATAATATTATTGTATGAACATATAACAGTACTGTCTGTTGATCATATCTACAAACTTCTGTCTTTACAGGAACCCAGGCGAGGACACTAAAATGCTGGTGTGTGACATGTGTGACAAAGGCTACCATACCTTCTGTCTCCAACCTGCTATGGACTGTCTTCCCACCAATGGATGGAGGTGTAAGGTACGAAAGAGACGGATGCTTATTAACAGTATCTCACAAAAGTGAGTACATCCCTCACATTTTTGTAAATATTTTATTATATTTTTTCATTGGACAACACTGAAAATATGACACTTTGATACAATGTAGTCAGTGTACAGCTTGTAAAACAGTGTAAATTTGCTGTCCCCTCAAAATAACTGAACACACAGCCATTAATTCTAAATCGCTGGCAACAAAAGTGAGTACACCCCTAAGTTAAAATGTCCAAATTGTGCCCAATTAGCCATTTTCCCCTCCCCATGTGACTCATTAATATTACAAAATCTCAAGTGTGAATGGGGAGCAGGTGTGTTAAATTTGGTGTTATTGTTCTCACACGCTCTCATACTGGTCACTGGAAGTTCAACATGACACCTCATGGCAAAGAACTCTCTGAGGATCTGAAAAAAAGAATTGTTGCTCTACATAAAGATGGCCGAGGCTATAAGAAGATTGCCAACACCCTAAAACTGAGCTGCAGCATGGTGGCCAAGACCATACAGCAGTTTAACAGGACAGGTTGTACTCAGAACAGGCCTCGCCATGGTCAACCAAAGAAGTTGAGTGCACGTGCTCAGCGTCATATCCAGAAGTTGTCTTTTGAAAATAGACATATGAGTGCTGCCAACATTGCTGCAGGGGTTGGTCAGCCTGTCAGCGCTCAAACCATACGCCACACACTGCATCAGTTCTCTCTCTCTCTCTCTCTCTCTCTCTCTCTCTCTCTCTCTCTCTCTCACACTCACACACACACACACACACACACACCACATTATCAACAGCAGGATTAGCATTATACAATAGGCTTTTTTTTAACATTGTTTTGGAGTGTGAATGGGTCATCCCAAATAAGCTACTTAAAGCTTTTAGTTGGAAGCCCAATTCTACAATGAAATTATGACTGAAATCAGTCTGATGTCTTTGTGTGAAAGAACAAACAAACCTATGACAGACATATAACACATAATCCCAGCATTTGCTTACATTGAAATAGTTGGTGAGTTCAAGGTATATAGTCGCTATTAAATACTATTGGAGTGAATCAACATATAAAACAAAATTACAACGGAGTGACAACTCATCAGTAAGCAAGTTTGTGTAGCAAATAGCAGATTTATAATGATAGGAGTTGCATTTTTAGTTTTTTCTTGAAGGTGGAAATGGAAGGTGACATTTTTAGTTTCTCATCAAGCTCATTCCAAATCTGCGGTCCCCTGCACACAATTCTAAACCTGGTGGATTTTAGTCTTCGTTTTTTCCCAGTAATTTGGTTTTTATTTCGAGTGGTATAAGTGTGCATGGGAAGGAAGGTTGGAATGAGTTCACATAATTTATACAGTAGTTGAGTTTGTGGACAACCTGATACATTATACAGGCATTCTGAAAATAATTATGCTCAGCAAGTCTTAGAAGATTATAACGATGGAAAAGATGACTATTAGGAGAATTATATTCAGACCATGATAAGGCTCGTATGACTTTATTTTGGAGAATTTCTAGCTTTTTTTAGGTGAGTTGGAAATGTGTTACACCATATGATATTACAGTAATGTAAGTGAGGCTCAAAGTTTTATATAGAGTGAGAAGTGCTGAAAGTGGTAAACAGAGCAGCATATTTGGCCAGTTTCTTGGTTAGATCCTCAATGTGACATTTGAAATTGAGAAATTCATCATTGAGGACCCCCAATAATTTTATAGAGCTAACTCTTGTAATATACTGTCCATTAATTTGGGGGCAAATTTGGTCTACGTGGGTGTCATCCTAGAAGGAAGCCCCTTTTAAAGATTATGCCCAAAATGCTCGCAAACGGTTTGCTGAAGACAAGCAGACTGAGGACATGGATTACTGGAACCATGTCCTGTGGTCTGATGAGACCAACATAACCTTATTTGGTTCAGATGGTGTCAAGTGTGTGTGGTGGCAACCAGGTGAGGAGTCCAAAGACAAGTGTGTCTTATCTGCAGTCAAACATGGTGGTGGGAGTGTTATGGTTTGGGGCTGCATGAGTGCTGCCGGCACTGGGAAGCTACAGTTCATTGAGGGAACCATGAATGCCAACATGTACTGTGACATACTGAAGCAGAGCATGATCCCCCTCCCTTCAGAAACTGGGCTGCAGGACAGTATTCCAACATGATAACAACCCCAAACACACCTCCAAGACGACCACTGCCTTGCTAAAGAAACTGAGAGTAAAGGTGATGGACTGGCCAAGCATGTCTCCAGACCTAAACTCTATTGTCTTCGTCTTGTAATCTTCCGGTTCCGGCGCCACACGAGTTGGCTGCCTTTTGCAACAGCGGCTCAATTCTGAGTCTTTTTATCTTCCTTCTTCTTTCTGATCCGGTGATAACTTTCTGATCTGGCACACCTTTCACTCTATATATATCACGGACACACAGATCGCCCCAAAGGTCTCCCGAGTCGGCGGACGGAGCCTCTGTTTACAGCAGGAGATGATACAGCAGGGAAGAGCTAGCTAGCACTCAACCGCCACCCGGTGCTAACGGAGAAACTCGACATACCAGGAGAACTGAAGCAAAAACAACGCGGGTGCCGGGCTGGAGTTTAGGCGGCGTGCAAGAAATATAAGACAGAATAATAAAGAGCGATGGCAAGAACCAAGCAGACCGCCCGCAAATCTACTGGAGGAAAAGCCCCCAGGAAGCTACTGGCCACCAAGCTGCTCGGAAAAGCACTCCGGCCACCGGCGGAGTGAAGAAGCCTCACCGTTACTGGCCCGGTACCGTGGCTCTGCGAGAGATCTGTCGCTACCAGAAATCCACGGAGCTGCTCATCCGTAAGCTGCCCTTCCAGCGCCTGGTGAGGGAGATCGCTCAGGACTTCAAGACCGACCTGCGCTTCCAGAGCTCTGCCGTCATGGCTCTGCAGGAGGCCAGCGAGGCCTACCTTGTGGGTCTCTTCGAGGACACCAACCTGTGCACCATCCACGCCAAGAGGGTCACCATCATGCCCAAAGACATCCAGCTGGCCCGCCGCATCCGCGGAGAGAGAGCTTAGACTTTCTGCTGCACATCCACCAACCACAATGCTCCGCACTGTGTGTCATATATACAGTGGGGCAAAAAAGTATTTAGTCAGCCACCAATTGTGCAAGTTCTCCCACTTAAAAGATGAGAGAGGTCTCCAATTTTCATCATAGGTATACCTCAACTATAAGAGACAAAATGAGAAAAAAAAAATCAAGAAAATCACATTGTCTGATTTTTAAAGAATTTATTTGCAAATTATGGTGGAAAATAAGTATTTGGTCACCTACAAACAAGCAAGATTTCTGGCTCTCACAGACCTGTAACTTCTTCTTTAAGAGGCTCCTCTGTCCTCCACTCGTTATCTGCATTAATGGTACCTGTTTGAACTCATTATCAGTATAAAAGACACCTGTCCACAACCTCAAATAGTCAGACTCCAAACTCCACTATGGCCAAGACCAAAGAGCTGTCAAAGGACACCAGAAACAAAATTGTAGACCTACATCAGGCTGGGAAGACTGAATCTGCAATAGGTAAGCAGCTTGGTGTGAAGAAATCAACTGTGGGAGCAATTATTAGAAAATGGAAGACATATAAGACCACTGATAATCTCCCTTGATCTGGGGCTCCACGCAAGATCTCACCCTGTGGGGTCAAAATGATCACGAGAACAGTGAGCAAAAATCCCAGAACCACACGGGGGGAACTAGTGAATGACCTGCAGGGAGCTGGGACCAAAGTAACAAAGGCTACCATCAGTAACACACTACGCCGCCAGGGATTCAAATCCTGCAGTGCCAGACGTGTCCCCCTGCTTAAGCCAGTACATGTCCAGGCCCGTCTGAAGTTTGCTAGAGAGCATTTGGATGATCCAGAAGAGGATTGGGAGAATGTCATATGGTCAGATGAAACCAAAATAGAACTTTTTGGTAAAAACTCAACTTGTCGTGTTTGGAGGAGAAAGAATGCTGAGTTGCATCCAAAGAACACCATACCTACTGTGAAGCATGGGGGTGGAAACATCATGCTTTGGGGCTGTTTTTCTGCAAAAGGACCAGGACGACTGATCCGTGTAAAGGAAAGAATGAATGGGGCCATGTATCGTGAGATTTTGAGTGAAAACCTCCTTCCATCAGCAAGGGCATTGAAGATGAAACGTGGCTGGGTCTTTCAGCATGACAATGATCCCAAACACACTGCCCGGGCAATGAAGGAGTGGCTTCGTAAGAAGCATTTCAAGGTCCTGGAGTGGCCTAGCCAGTCTCCAGATCTCAACGCCATAGAAAATCTTTGGAGGGAGTTGAAAGTCCGTGTTGCCCAGTGAAGGCCCCAAAACATCACTGCCCTAGAGGAGATCTGCATGGAGGAATGGGCCAAAATACCAGCAACAGTGTGTGAAAACCTTGTGAAAACTTGCAGAAAACGTTTGACCTCTGTCATTGCCAACAAAGGGTGTATAACAAAGTATTGAGATGAACTTTTGTTATTGACCAAATACTTATTTTCCACCATAATGTGCAAATAAATTCTTTAAAAATCCTTCAATGTGATTTTCTGGATTTTTTTTTTTTTTCATTTTGTCTCTCATAGTTGAGGTATACCTATGATGAAAATTAGAGACCTCTCTCATCTTTTTAAGTGGGAGAACTTGCACAATTGGCGGCTGACTAAATACTTTTTTACCCCACTGTATATATTAATATGTACATATGTATACTAGCTGCTCTTGTTTTTTCTTGCCTTCTGATTATTGCTCTGAGTGTTGCTATCCCTGTGCTGTTGCAATCCTGGAATTTCCCCATTGTGGGACTAATAAAGGCTTGTCTTATCGAGCATCTTTGGGGCATCCTCAAACAGAAGGTGGAGGAGCGCAAGGTCTCTTAACATCTACCAGCTCCATGATGTCGTTATGGAGGAGTGGAAGAGGATTCCAGTGGCAACCTGTGAAGCTCTAGTGAACTAGAGAGCTAAGGCAGTGCTGGAAAATAATGGTGGCCACACAAAGTATTGACACTTTGGGCACAGTTTGGACATTTTCACTAAGGGTGTACTCACTTTTGTTGCCAGCGATTTAGACATTAATGGCTGTGTGTTATTTTGAGTGGACAGCAAATTTACACTGTTATACAAGCTGTACACTGACTACTTTGCATTGTATCAAAGTGTCATATCTTCAGTGTTGTCCCATGAAAAGATATAATAAAACACTTACAAAAATGTGAGGGGTGTACTCACTTTTGTGAGACAGTCAACTCCAAGGATTTACTCATTCAAGTAATGAATGCTGTTATGTTGGATTCAGGCTGCTTTCCACTATCCCAAATTAGCCTCTTATGATAGTATTCAGTGGATATATTATTATTAAATAATAATATAATAATATGTTACAGGGTCACTGACTGAAAAAATGTGTTTTTGTAGGTTTTAACCTTATAAAATGCATCTGTTGGTCACATGATTATCAACACACACACAGCCTCATCATCATTTATGTCTCTGGGGAGCCATTTTACCTCTTCTGGGTTTGCTGTGGAACGTTATGAACATGGTAAACCCAGCCTTGATACCTGCCTGTTGCGTTGTTATTTGGCTAGCCTAATTGATCCAATCCATCCCAATTTCCTGCATTACTAAGAGAAAAGTGGCAAAAAAAAAAATTATTTTTAACCTTTTAATTGTCAGATTTCATGTGCGCCCAGTGGCACAGCGAAGCAACTGTGCCTGTCAACTCACTCTGGCATCCCCGGCTGTACTGAGGATTTGTACTGATCTGCTAGTTTCAGAAGGTGGCAAGCACGCGTTGGAGGACTCGGTGGATGACATGTAATACACCCAAGAAGAAGAAATCCTTATTTCCTTTTCCTGTTTCACTTCTTTGAGCCCAGAAAGCAAATATGGCCACCATGCACCGTCATGGACCGTCACAAAAACAGCTTCATACACGGGAAATAGCCACGGGATACAAGCGAAATTTACGTGGGATAATCATAAGTCTTTGTAGATGTGGTAGAGAGCGTAAATGACTGACAGAACGCAAAATAATGACCACGATCGACGAAAACGCAGTGACCATGCCAGCCAGCAAGCCACCGTCCGCCAACAGTAAGTGACGAATTTCTTTCTTTACATTGTACTGATATTGTGGTTCATATACTTTGAAGATAAAATAACAAAATGCCCCTGTAGATAAAACGGTGTCAAAAAACCAAACCATTCTTTGTGTAAATATGTCCAAAGTCCACTTTTGACTAAGTTATGTATTTTATACAGCTGCTGCGACTTTTTTTTTTCCACAATATCTTTATTGAACCTTTTTTTTTTTTTTAACAAACATGATACAAACAATCAAACACTAACACTAAAGTACTACAAAAAAAAAAAAATACCCTAAAAACACCAACAACCACCAACAGAATCAAGTCTTCAACAATGCTCCTCTGTTTAGTCTAGACAATCCAATACATTAGTATACATATTATGTTCACCAGTTTGGAATTTACAAGGTCCACACACATCATTCACCTTCTTCTTCAAGAGTTATGTTTAAATTTTTTACATAATCAATAAAAGGTCTCCATATATTCTCAAACACAATTTCCTTTGATTTCAGTATATATGTTATTCTTTCTAATGGAAGGTTTGTTAACATCTGTCTTAACCACTGAGTCACATCTGGTCTATGAGTCTTTTTCCATAATAGTGCAATACATTTTTTGGCATTAAGCAAACTGAGGTCTATGAATGTTCTTTCACTTTTATTGAAATTATGCTTTTCTGGGTACAGACCCAACAAAAACAGTTTAGGATTCAATATGATTTGTTTTGAGATTATTTTTTCAATTGTTACCCTCACCTCCTCCCAAAACATTCTTATTAATCTACATTCCCATAAACAATGAAATAGGGTTCCTTTACTTTCCATGCATTTTGTGCATGTATCTGGTATATTTTTGTTATATCTATTTAACTCCTCCGGTGTAACATACATCCGCATTAACCATTTGAAATGTATCAATTTAAGGCGTGCATTTATTGATTTGGTTTGAGCTTCTGTACAAGCCAATTCCCATTGTTCCTCTGAAATTTCAATTTGCAGATCTTCTTTCCAGTAGTTTAATCTTTTCAGTGAATTTTCACTTGAAGATAGTGTCAATGAGTTATAAAACTCTGAAATAATACCCTTTCTTTTACTATCTTTCATCATCATTTTTTCCAAGGATGAATAAATAGGTCGAGTGAGAGCTTTATTTTGATTTGATCGAATAAAGTTTCTAAGTTGAAGATATTTAAAAAAATGTGTTCTATTGAGATTAAATTTGATCCTCAGCTCTTCAAAAGACATTATGTTGTCTGCACATGGCAAATATAAATCCTGAATCTTTTGTATCCCTTTTAAATTCCATACTTTAAATACAGCGTCCGCTCTCCCTGGTTTAAAATATTGATTACCCCATATTGGACTAAATTGTGACAATAACTGTGGTTCTTTTAAATAGTTTTTAGCTTCACACCATATTTTGATCATATGCTTTACAAACGGATTTTTAACTTGTTTTTGTAATTTTTTTGCCGAATCTGAGTATATGAATATGGGAAGAGGTAAAGGTAAATTGTATGATTCCATTTCAGTCCAGTGAGGGAGATCATTTGATGAAAAATAATATGTCATAGACCTCAGTTGTGCCGACCAATAATACAACATAAAATTTGGACATTTCAGACCTCCACGATCAAATGGTAAATATAATAAAGACAAACGTAATCTAGCCCTCCTGTTGTTCCATATAAATTCCACTAACTTTTTTTTTATTCTTGAGAATAGATCTAAAGGTGGTGATAAGGGAATGTATTGAAATAAATAAAGTATTTTAGGTAAAATATTACTTTTAAGTATATTGATTCTCCCGATCATCGACATTGGTAGTGACATCCATCTCTGAGTTAACTCATTGATATCTGACATTAAGGCTTCATAGTTGACACTGGCGACTGATTCTAGCTTAGGCATAATTTGGATTCCTAAATATTTAAACTGATTTACAACATTGAATTGATTTGCCTCAGGGGCTGGGTAATTTCTCTGGGTCTCATTTAGCATTAATATTGAAGATTTAGTTTTATTTATTTTATATCCTGATATTTCCCCAAAATTCTTTATTAAATTCAACAAGGTTGGAATTGATTTTTTTAGATTCGACATAAACAAAATTATATCATCAGCGTACAGGGAGATTTTATGTTCTGTTGGTCCAACTTTAATTCCATATATTTGTGAATGTAAACGTATCGCTATCGCTAAAGGTTCAATTGCCATAGTAAACAGTAAAGGTGAAAGTGGACAGCCTTGTCGACATCCTCTATTGATTTTTATTGGTTTTGAAATATTGTTATTTGTTAGGATTTCTGCTGTAGCATTATTGTATATTATTTGAACCCATTTTATGAAATTATTTCCAAGTCCAAACCTTTGTAGGACTTCAAAAAGAAAGGGCCATTCAACTCTATCAAAGGCCTTTTCGGCGTCCAATGATAGGAGAGCTGTATCCGGTGCTTCTTTATTAAAATAAATAATATTAAATAGTCTTCTTACATTATGGAAGCCTTGTCTACCCTTTATAAAGCCATTCTGATCTCGATTAATAATATTTGGTAAAATTTCTTGTATTCGTCTTGCTAAAATTTTACAGATTATCTTAAGGTCGGCGTTTAATAGGCTTATTGGTCTCATATTTTCACATTTATTAGAGGGCTTACCTGGTTTTGGCAACAGTATAATTAAGGCATTATTTATGTATGATGGTAAATTATTATTTTGAAATGCTTCTAAAACCATTTCCAAAAAAGGTTTTATTAATTTATTCTTAAATTTTTTATAAAGGTCAACTGGAAGACCATCTGGTCCTGCACTTTTTCCTGATTTCATATTATCAATGGCTAGCCCAACTTCTTCTTGACTAATTTTAGACTCCAATATCTCCCTGTTTTCATTTGGTATACACGGTATAGATAGTTCGTTCAAAAACCCATTTAGTTTTGTTAAATCAGGTTCATTTTTGGTATCATATAATTTTTCATAGTAATCTCTAAAGGCTCTATTAATTTCTAAAGGATCTATAACTACCTGTCCATTACTTATAATACTGGTAATTGGTGTTTTAATTTCCAATTGTTTAATCTGCCATGCTAATAATTTTCCTGATTTTTCACCTTGTTCATAAAAAGATTGTTTCAATCTTAGAAGACTCGAGGCAGCTCTATTCGCTGATTTTTTGTCGTATTCAGCTCTCAAAATCAGTAATTCATTCTCCAACCTTGGGTCACTTCCTGCATACACTTTTTCCTGAAGACTTTTTATTTTATGTTCCAATTTAGCTCTCTCCTCTCGAGTCTTCTTAGATTTTGATCCTGTATAACTAATAATATGTCCCCTAATAAAAGCTTTGAAAGCCTCCCACTTTACACCTGCTGATGTTTGTGTAGTATTGATGTCAAAGAACTCGTCTATCTGTTTTTCTATATACTTGACAAATTCCTCATCCTGAAGCCATTTATGCTGAAATTGCCATCTACCTGATTCCTTTGTCAATTTTTTATCTACATATATTAGACAACAGGGTGCATGATCAGAAATCACGATGTTATCATAAAAGCAGTTTTGAATCTTGGACCTTAATTCTGTGGAAATCAAAAAATAATCAATACGTGAGAATGTCTTGTAGGTACTGGAATAACAAGAATAGGCTTTAACTTGTGGTTTCATTTCTCTCCATATATCTAACAATCTCAATTCTTTCATAAAATGATTAATAGTCATCCTACATCCAATGTGCGTACAATCCAGTCCTGTTGATCTATCCACACCTGGATTCAATGTACAATTAAAATCCCCTGCTATTATATGTTGCCCTGTAAGTGATGATAAGATGAGAAATAAATTAGCAAAGAACTTCTGATCATCTATATTGGGACCATATAAGTTCACAAGATTTATATTTTCTAATAGCAAAGAACCTTGAATGATTACATATCTTCCAAATTTGTCTCCAATTACATTTTTCACCTGAAAAGGAACTGATTTATGTATGAGAGTCATAACTCCCCTGGCTCGGGATGAAAATGAAGAGGTGAATACACTTCCCTGCCATCTACTCCTAATTCTTTTAACATCCTCCTCTATCAGATGAGTTTCTTGTAAAAACACAATTCTTGAACCCATGTCCTTTATTTTATTCATAACTTGTTTAAGTTTTTTTAAATTTTGTAGACCTCTGCAATTCCATGAAGTTAAATTAAGATTAACACTTTGGTCCATGATCAATAGAGAGTTTGGGATTACCTTGCAGTGTAAACATGCTCATACAGAGAAGCAAAAACATGAGTGGTTGAACATTCATCCTACAAACTACACACAAACAAATTTCCCCTTCCCACACTTGTGGCAAACCCCCCAAAATCAAAAGAAAAATTCTGTCTCCCGATATAGCCATCGACTGTTCCACACCCACGGGGAACAGCCTAAGCCACTCCTTCTTCATCCTCCCAATCACCCCAACTCTACTGCTTTTAATGACGTAACATTAACTCTCCTCTGTAGTTTTCCAACTTAACTCCAAAATTTTTAACAACTTTGTACATCATAGTTTTTTTTTTTTGTTTGTTTTGTTTTTGTTTTGTTTTTTTAATATATAATACAATCTATATTTTGTAAACTTACTATTTACTTCAAGTCAGTCAGATGCCTGTGCAAATGCTTAATTATTCTACCTTATATTTTGTTCATGCTTAGCTCCCACCAGTCTCTTCTTCTTCTTTGATCTTCTTGATGAACTCCTGCGCCTCCTCTGGGGTCTTGAAAATGTGGGTTCTGCCCTCATACGTGGTCAGCAGTCTCGCAGGATAGATCACACCATGACGAATCCCAAGGTTGCGCAGCTCCTTACGTACGGGATCAAACTGCTTCCTCAATTGCTGGATTCCTGTGGCCAAATCTGGGTAGAACCGCACCTGCTGGTCCTGGTGTTTAATCTCTCCTTTAGCACGTGCAGCGTTGAAGATCTTCATCCTGTCTCTGTTGCTAAGAAACTTCATAATTAAGGTCCTCGGCGGTCCCTTATCTCTCCGTGGGCCAATACGATGTGCTTTTTCCAGAACCACTGCTGATTGCAACTCCTCGCTGCCCAGCACCTCCGGAATCCACTTTTCCAGAAAGGAACATACGTCCCGACCTTCTGATTCCTCTGGAAGACCCACCAGCCTCAAATTATTCTGTCTCGTCCGAGATTCCAAATCCAAAATATTATCTTCCAGAGATTTATTTTTTTTTTCCAAAGTGCGCACCTTTAATTGAAGACGGGTGACGTCATCTTCAGCACTAGCGAGACGGAGCTCCATCTGCGCCGTTCGTTCTACACAGTCACCCAATTCCTTTCTTATTCCTTCCAACGCTGTCATAATCCCATCAAATCTAGAGGAAAAGTCCGCTCTCATTGAACTCATGGCAGCCATCAGCGCATCTGCGCCATTCCCCGCAAACATCGCACCGCCGCCAGCTTCCTCCGCCATATATGGAGTTTTGTTTGCTGCGTCACAGACCTGAAAGTCCGTTAATTTGGACTGTTTCGGCGGCTCGCTTTTTCCTTTTCCTGGTTTTCCAGCCTTAGGCTTCGCCGACATATCCTCGCCCAAATGCTGGGATACGTTCTGTCCCAAATGAGAGAGTTATTTGCCGATTTTTTTTCTCCAGGAGCAGAGCAGAGCGAGACACGTCCGTCCTACGTGGCAGCCATAACCGGAAGTTGCTGCTGCGACTTTATGCAAATTAGATACGTAAATTTATTCCTATCTGAATCTTTGGATCATATTCTACATCTTTCTAATTGACAGTAAGCCATTATCTCTTGCAACTTTCAAGTTATAGCCTTGGAAATCGGAACTATTTTATTGACAAAAAATCTTTAACACTCTTGACCACTAGGGGTTATGTCGCCATACGGCGACTGGGACAGTTAGGACACTCTGGAGGATATTACCCCAAACTTGCTCTGTTCTGGACATTTCACTTCAGATTCATTTCAAAACCTTGGAAACTATAAATTAAGTTTTGTTAAAAAAAAAAAAAAAATTAAGGATACCTCTGTCCCCACCCTACTTCGGACACCAAACCTCTAAGTATATTCTTTAAATATTTATGTAAGTGTGAGTGGTTGGTGTTTTTAGCTGCTAAAGCTGTTATAGCGCTGTATCACACACAGTGCTACGAACCACTTAGTGGGCCAAGGCCAGAATTGCCTATTTAGCCTATGATCTCCAAGTCCGTTTCGACCCAAGGTGGACCGACTGCTGTAAAATGGCTAAGCATTCAAAATCCAACACCATCGTGACCACGGAGAGAAAGGGCCAGATTGACCACACAGCACGTGCACTGGGCAAGCACAAAACGGGCGAGGCACAGGGTCTGTGACTGGCTGACTGTGTGGATAGGACCTGGGCATGCTGACGTCCCATGATTGCGATTGGCTTTACAACATGTGTCAATCACAAAGCTTTCACCCAATCCGATTAGGGCCTGAAACCCAGCATTTTCTGAGAGAGCTCACAGATTGGCTTTCTAAATCACATGTAAAATGACACAAATCCGTAGGATTGCTGGACTCACCCTTAGAGATAGGGTGAGGAGCTCCATCATCCAGGAGAGGCTCAGAGTAGAACCGCTGCTCCTCCACATTGAAAGGAGCCAGTTGAGGTGGTTTGCAGGGACGGCAATTTTCCGCCGATCCGCGGATTTCCGCCGATTTATTTTCAAATTGATCATTTCTGTGAATCGTCTAAATCCGTTGAGAAAATTTTAGGGGGGGTAAGGTACCTTATTGTTACCGATTTTAGCGAAAATCAACACGATTACATAAGCGCTCGGCGCTTCCCCGGGTCAAGTCTTGCGATAACCCGGATGTACTCAAGCTACTGCTGTATTGTAAACAGCCCCGCGATTGGATAGTTGCAAACGATTGGACCAATCAAATGGCTCATATGCTTTGTCAAAAATTCATGGCGGCTTGTTCTCAGGGATGTGATTTTTCCGGTAATTTGCCGAATTCCGCTTTATCTTCCAGGAAGATAAAGTACGTTAAGTACGTTAGCGGCTTGTGGTCCACGAACGCAGTGAAGGTGCACCCTTTCATCCAGAACCGGAAGTGGCGTATGGCCAGGTGGAGAGCCATTAACTCTCTGTCGAACACGCTATATTTACGCTCACTGTCGTGCAAAGACCTGCTAAAAAAAAAAAGGTGAGCGGCTGCCAAGAACCGGCAACGCACTGCTCCACGACGGCCGCTATGCCCATGTCCGAGGCGTCAGTAGTGAGCGCTGTTTTAACCTCTGAACGCCTGCTCCCGTTCAGGAGTCCAGTCGACTCTGTCCGCCGGTTTCCGTTTGAGTGCAGCGTACAACGGCTGTATGAGCTGGGCTGCGCAGGGGAGGAAAAAGAACTGCTCAAGACTCAATGGAGATTGAAACTGGTGATCTGAAATGAATGCTGAAATTATAAAAAGTAATGGTATGTTGGAATTTTATTTCTATTATAGAATAGATAAAACTAACTGATTTTGATTTGATCAAGTGTTAAAGCATGTGATGGATAATGCTTGTTGGAATATTTACCTCTGCCAAGGAGGTTATGTTTTCATCGGCGTTGGTTTGTCTGTCTGTTTGTTAGCAAGGAAAAGTTATGGACGGATTTTCATGAAATTTTCAGGAAAGGTGTGTAATGGCACGGGGAACAGATGATTAGATTTTGGTGATGATCTGAGAGTGCATACCTCCACCAAGGGCTTTTTTGTATTTGTGCAGCAGGATTACACATAAACTACTGGATGGATTTGGATGAAATTTTCACCAGAGATGGTTCTTGGGCTAGAGAGGAACCCATTATATTTTGGTGATGATCTGAGAATGCATACCTCAGCCAAGGCGCTTATCTTCTCACAGTGTGTTAGCAACAATACTCCAAAACTGATGGACAGACTTTGATGCAATTTTCACCAGAAGTGGCTATAGGCCTACACACAAACCCATTACATTTTGGAGTTGATCCATGACAAACAGAAGGAGCCTTGGCGGAGGTATGCGCTCTGAGTGCTTTTCTAGTTTAGGAATGCCATCTTCTTAATAATAATAATAATAATAATAATACATCAGTCTTATATAGCGCTTTTCTAAATACTCAAAGACGCTTTACAAAGCAGCATAGGGACAAACATGCAGAGAACGGGTAAACAGACAAGGTAGGTACACATAGGTAGAAGAGGCAGTCAGTTTTTATAGGTAGATTTGAAAAGATGGGTTTTGAGTTGACTTTTAAAAGAAGCAAGTGTGTTGGCAGACCGGATGTGAAGGGGCAAGGAATTCCAGAGGGTTGGTGCGGCGATGGCGAATGATGTATCACCCAGGGTGCGGAATTTTGTCTTGGTGATGGGGGTAAGAAGGTGAGCGTCAGCAGAGCGGAGGAGACGAGTGGGAGAATGACGAGACAGAAGGTCCGTTAGGTATGAGGGGGCGAGGTTATGAAGAGCTTTATAGGTGATGAGGAGGATCTTGAAGTTGATGCGCTGTTGAATGGGGAGCCAGTGGAGCTGACGGAGGAGAGGAGCGATGTGGTCTCTGGAGCGGGAGTGAGTAAGTAGGCGGGCGGCTGAGTTTTGGACATACTGTAGTTTTTGGAGGATGGTGGAAGGAAGTCCATACAGAATGCTGTTACAGTAATCAAGTCTGGAGGTGATGAAGGCGTGGATGAGTATTTCAGCAGCAGAGGTTGAGAGGGTTGGACGGAGGCGTGCAATATTACGAAGATGAAAAAATGATGTTTTGATGATATGGTTGATGTGAGATTTGAAGGAGAGGGTGGGGTCCATGATAATGCTGAGGTTTCTGGCCAGGGGGGAGGGGGTGACTGAGTGACCATCGATTTGGAATGAAAAGTTCTGGGAAGAGGGTAAAAGAGATTTTGGTCCAAAAATGATGATTTATGTTTTATTGCTGTTTAGCTTGAGAAAGTTGTTAGTCATCCAGGTTTTTATGTCTGTAAGGCAGTTGGTGATGGTGGAGAGAATGGCGGGGGTGATGGATTTAGAGGAGATGTACAGCTGGGTGTCGTCGGCGTAGCAGTGAAAGTGAAGACCATGTTGACGGATGATGTGACCAAGCGGAAGCATGTAGAGAGTGGAAAGGGTTGGACCTTGGAGCTTGGAGCCTTGAGGGACACCGTGTGAGACGGGGGTGGTGCGTGATTTATGATTGTTGATGGAGATGTACTGGAATCTCTCAGACAGGTAGGAGGTGAACCAAGAGAGGGCGGAGTCAGTGATGCCAATAGAAAGCAGACGACGGAGCAGGATGGAATGATTGATGGTATCGAAAGCAGCGCTGAGATCGAGGAGGAGAAGAATGGTGAGGGAGCCAGAGTCAGAGGCGAGCAGGAGGTCATTGGTGACCCTGAGGAGGGCGGTTTCAGTGCTGTGGTGAGAACGGAATCCAGATTGAAATGTTTCGTAGAGTTTGTTGGAGAGGAGGTGTTTCTTGAGTTGGGTGGCGACAGCTTTTTCCAATATTTTAGCCAGAAATGGGAGGTTGGAGATAGGTCTGAAATTGTTGGGGTCGTCAGAGTCCAGGCCAGGTTTCTTAAGGAGGGGGGTGATGGCAGCAATCTTAAGTGATGGGGGGACAATGCCAGTGGTGAGGGAGGAGTTGATGGTGTCAGTGATAAGGGGGGCAAGAGGGGTGAGACAGGCTTTGATAAGGGGGGAGGGGATGGGGTCCAGGGGGCATGTAGATGATTTCATGCTGGAGAGTATTTCGGAAAGTTCATCAGTGGATATGGGTGAGAAAAGGGAGAGCTGTTTATCTATGGGTGGAGAAAAAGTGGGTTCTGAGTAAGGGGTGATGGCTGGGGAGGAGGCAAGCTGGTTGTGAATGTTGTCAATTTTGGAATGGAAAAATGATAGAAAGCTATTGCATTTTTCAGGGGTGAAGGATGATAAAATGATGTCCTGGGGTTTGAGGAGTTTGTTGATGGTGGAGAACAGAGTGCGGGGGTTGGAGGATCCAGAGTGAATGATGCTGGAGTAGTAGGCAGAGCGAGCTTCATTGAGTGAGGATTGATATAGGTGCATCAGTTCTATGTGAGCGAGGGTGTGTACAGTCAGACCAGTTTTGCAGCTCAGGCGTTCAAGCTGTCACAGTTGTTTTTTGAGTTTGTGAAGTTCTAAGGTGTACCAGTGGGCCGAATGAATGAAAGTGACGGATTTTGTTTTCATGGGGGCCAGTTTGTTGAGGGAGGTAGACAATGTGTTGTTGTAGATGTTTACCAAGTCCGTAGGGGTTGGGTTTACAGGGAAGGTGAGGTTGGAGAGAGTGTTAGATATGCATGTGGAGAGAGAAACTGAGCAGATGGACTTAAGATTCCTGAAGGTTATTGTTCGGTCTTGTTTGGGTTGAGGGGCCGGGATGTCAATGTCCAGTGTGATGGCGAGATGATCCGAGATGGTGAGGTCAGTGCTGGAGATGTTGTGAATGTGGAGACCAGTGGAGCAAACCAGATCCAGGACATGTCCACGTCTGTGGGTAGGGAAAGTTATGTGTTGGGTGAAGTTTAGACACTTTAGTAAGTCCAGAAAATCGTTTGCGTATTTGCAGTCAGGGGAATCAATGTGGAGGTTGAAATCGCCAAGCAGTAGGACAGATGGTGAGGTTGCAGACAGTACTGTAATGAGTTCTGAAAGATCTGATAAGAAAGATGGATTTGGTTTGCGAGGGCGGTAAATAATTGCAATGAGGTTTTGGGCCGGGGAGTTTAAAAGTCAGGTGCTCAAAAGAGGAAACAGCGGGTATGGAGAGAGGTCGTGGATTGAGGTCATGAAGATGAATAGCAGCAATGCCTCCTCCATGGCCTTCAGGGCGTGGGTTGTCCAGGTATGAATATCCAGCAGGGGTGGTTTGGTTAAGTGCAATGTAATCCAGGGGTTTTTGCCAAGTTTCAGTGAGACAGAGGAGATCCAGTTTATTATCAGTGATGAATTCATTTAGAATGAGGCTTTTATTGTTAAGGGATCGTGTGTTGAAGAGGGCAAGTTTCAGGTGCTTTTGTTTTGAAAATGCGGGTGCGGAAGTCGGGATAGGGCAGAGATTGAAAGGATTCACGTTGGGGTTGTTCTGATGACGCGTCACATTGTTGTGATGACGCAACGCGGAAGTGCGGAAGCCGGTGGCCATGCAGCGATTTGACCAGAGAACGGGGATACAGTTTGTTGTGGTGAAGTGGTAATTAAACTTGCGGCGTGAACTTCGGTGGATATATCGGGGCCGGAGGAGAAGTCTGGAGCTTTTTAGCGAGGCAATGAGTTCCAAGGAGGGAGAGGTTTGGTGGTTTAGCCGGAGGAGTTGCACGGATGTGTAGCGTAGCGCCATAACTGGGGCTATGCCGGTGCTGGAGGTGGGTGATGGAGGTCCGAGTTTGTTGCAGGCGTTAAAACCAATGAGTCGGCAGAGTTGCAGGATGAAGTGACAGAACGTGTCGACCATGGAAGGACGCTTCCCAGCCTCTCTGATTTCTAGCCGAGCAGCGCTAGCAACAGGCAGCAGCCAGTTAGCCGTTGACCCGCCAGCTTGTAGCGAGACACCCGGTAGCAAGCTCGGTAGCGAACTAGCTGATGGCCCAGCGATGTTAGCAGGGAGTCCCAGACAGATGACAGCCAAAGCACGGACAGGTAGCGGTCGGCCAGCCGTCAACTGGCTGGCTAACAGCCAGTTTCCCGCTAGCCCGCTATCCCGCAGGCCAAGGCCACCAGCAAGTCGCGGATAGATGTTCCAGAGATGGAGAGTAGAGAGGCAGATGAAGACAGTCCAAACCATGACAGGACAACAGAACAGTTTGTGACCAGAGTGGCACTTGAGTCAGCCCGGTGGGTGAAGTTGACAGCCAAGATCGTCTTACAGGTAAGCGTCCACACCACCAGTAAAATGAACAAAAAATAGTAGTATCCAGGTACAGCAATGTAGGGAGGGAAACAAACAAAAACACAGAAACTATAAAGTTAAAAAAAAAAAAAGAAATTACGAATGAATCACGAATAGGGAAGCGGCAAACAGAGCAGCGCCAGCGTCCTCCCTCCTCGTTAGACAATCAGCTAATTCTGAGATTTTTTCTTCTTGGAACATAAGTCAATATTATACAGTAATAAGTGGCATTCAGCTGTTTGTTTTATGTCATTTAAGCACAGTTCTGGTACTTAAAAATCATAAAAACCCAGGAGCTTCGGGGGGCGAAGTGACAGTAAAGGTGAAAATTGGCTCGAAGTTCAACGAGGTAACAGAAACACTCGGACAGTTTCTGAAGAAACCAGAAAAGGAGATGAAGTTCAAAGTTCAGAGACTGACACAGCTTGCTGCCAAAAGGAAGAAAGTTTCACATTAGAAGTGACTTGGTGACCAGTGTAAATAGTGTAATAAACTCTTATAGAACTGTTAAATATGTTGGACTAAAGACAGTGAGACAACATTGAAGAAAAAGTAAGTTAACTTTTCATTAAATTTAATGGTTTATCTAAGTCTAGTATTTCAATTTTTTTTTAATCTTTTTTTTTCAGTCTAAATTACTTCTGTTTTACTGAAAACCTCCCAGCTTCAGGGGGGGCTGTGCCCCCCCGGCCCCCCCATAAGTCAGTCGACCAAATTAGATTTCAGCTGAAATCAGAATTTCCTGTTGCCATCCCTGGGTTTGGGCATCTGATCAGGATGCCTCCTGGACGCCTCCCACTTGAGGTGTTTCGGGCACGTCGTACTAGGAGGAGACCCTGAGGCAGACCCAGGACACACTAGAGAGACTATGTGTCCCAGCTGGCCTGGGAACGTGTTGGTATCCTCTCTGAAGAGCTGGAGCAGGTGGCCGGGGAGAGGGAAGTCTGGGCTTCTCTGCTTGAACTGCTGCCTCCACAACACAGACCTCTGGAAAAGCGGTAGAAGATAGATGGATCAAAAATACAGACATAGTATGTTCTTGATGATGTTAGAATTTGAAATTAATCCAGGGAAAAATTACCCCTTTAATATTAAGATAAGATAAGATAAGCCTTTATTAGTCCCACAGTGGGGAAATTCCAGGATTGCAACAGCACAGGGATAGCAACACTCAGAGCAACAATCAGAAGGCAAGAAAAAACAAGAGCAGCTAGTATACATATGTACATATTAATATATATATATATATATGACACACAGTGCGGAGCATTGTGGTTGGTGGATGTGCAGCAGAAAGTCTAAGCTCTCTGTCCGCGGATGCGGCGGGCCAGCTGGATGTCTTTGGGTATGATGGTGACCCTCTTGGCGTGGATGGTGCACAGGTTGGTGTTCTCGAAGAGACCCACCAGGTAGGCCTCACTGGCCTCCTGCAGAGCCATGACGGCGGAGCTCTGGAAGCGCAGGTCGGTCTTGGAAGTCCTGAGCGATCTCCCTCACCAGGCGCTGGAAGGGCAGCTTACGGATGAGCAGCTCCGTGGATTTCTGGTAGCGACGGATCTCTCTCAGAGCCACGGTACCGGGCCAGTAACGGTGAGGCTTCTTCACTCCGCCGGTGGCCGGAGCGCTTTTTTCCAAGCAGCCTTGGTGGCTAGCTGCTTTCTGGGGGGCTTTTTCCTCCAGTAGATTTACGGGCGGTCTGCTTGGTTCTTGCCATCGCTCTTTATTATTCTGTCTTATATTTCTTGCACGCCGCCTAAACTCCAGCCCGGCACCTGCGTCGTTTTTGCTTCAGTTTCTCCCGGTATGTCGAGTTTCTCCGTTAGCACCGGGTGGCGGTTGAGTGCTAGCTAGCTCTTCCCTGCTGTATCGTCTCCTGCTGTAAACAGAGGCTCCATCCGCCGACTCGGGAGACCTTTGGGGCGATCTGTGTGTCTGTGATATATATCGAGTGAAAGGTGTGCCGGATCAGAAAGTTATCACCGGATCAGAAAGAAGAAGGAAGATAAAAAGACTCAGAATTGAGCCGCTGTTGCAAAAGGCAGCCAACTCGTGTGGCGCCAGAACCAGAAGGGGGTTATTAGGTATTAGGGCTGAAACGACTAGTTGACATTGTCATAACGTCGATCATAAAAAAAATTTATTCAGATTTTTATTGTCGACAAATTGTTTAATTTTGAAGTTTATATGCATACCGTGGAAATGTTTAACTGTTCCAGCAAAAAAGAAGAGGAGGGAGTGCATCATGGTGACACCACGGAAAGAAAGTCACAGAGAAGACCAAAAGTTTCCATAGTATGGGAGGATTTTACCAAAAATTAATAAATGAAACAAGTTGGGCAGCTCGGTGGTGCAGTGGTTAGCACTGTGGCTAGCACTGTGACAGCACAGTAAGAAGTTTGTGGGTTCGATCCCAACCTCAGACCATCAGTGACCCTTCTGTGTGGAGTTTACATGTTCTCCCCATGTCTGCGTGGGTTTACCCCGCGTACTCTGGTTTCCTCCCACAGGCCAAAAACATGCAAGTTAGGTTAATTGGAGACTCTAAAATGGCCCTAGGTGTGAGTGTGTGTGTGAATGGTGAAGGGATTGGCGTTGCACCGTGGCTGCCTCATCCATCCACGTGGATGCCCTGAATTTCCCTCTGGGATTAATTTAAAAAAAGTATCCAAAAGTTAAATGTAGACTGTAAAGCCGTATTGTCATATCACAGCTGCACTACAGCGATGCGTCCATTCCCTCCTCCTCTCCATTCCTCCTTCTCTGACCACCTGTTAGTGGACCGCACCAGTAAGGTTAGCAAGTAAAGATTAGCGCTTCTTATTTTCAATAAGCAACTCTCTCAGCTTTAGAAAACTGACCACACTATTATTGTGTGCTGTTTAAATAGTTTACCTGTTGTCGGACAGTAATCTCTCTTACGATGGTTGCTGACAGCTGAGCTGCTGCGGTTATGCTGGCTATATGTTAACTGCGGTAAGTGGGTGAATTACATGAGCAACTTATTCTTTTTTGTATTCTCTATTATTGTCACCATAATATCAGCCTTCATTCTGAATATTAGTGCATCTTGGTAAATGAGAATAGCATGATTTGTAATTTAATTAAAAAAGAGCCATAATCATCACAAATAAATTTAAAACAGCTTAAATATTTCACCGTATGTGTAGTGAAGGCTCACATTCCTGCACTGATATTTAAAGTGGGTTTTTTTGTTTGGTTTTTTTTTAGACTGGAAGAAGTTCTTTTAATTTTTATCTGAAGCCGAATTAAACTTTTAAACTTCTGGACCCAGCAAGGTTTCAAACAGGATGGACTAGCTTGTTACTTTCTTTTTTTACTTTAATGAAGTTGAATATTACTCCGGTTTGTTTTTAACACACAGTTACAACAGCCTTTATGGAGAAGCAGAATTGCTATTTGAGTTTTTACACTTTATCATCTATTATTTAATTGTATTGCTACAAACACTTCTGATTAAGCTGTAAAGTTCCAGTTTCCAACTCATGTTTGATGGGTCATTATTTTATTTAGCTATGGGAACTTGTTATAATAGGCTACATTATATTAAGGCAGAGACTGACATCAAAGTGATTTTCACAGGTGTGCAGTCTTAAACAGGTGAGGTAAAATATGACCTAGAGCCCTGAACAGGAGCTGTGCCAGCAGGAAGCTGAGCTGGTGGACATGATAAAAATAATTGCGATCAGTCGACTAATCGAAAAAAAAAGTCAGATTGGTTGACTACCAAAATAATCGTTAGTTGCAGCCCTATTTAATATACAGTATATTATATATTAATTCTTCTTCAAAGATTCAAGATTCAAAGGTTTTATTATCATGTGCACAGTTAAGAAATGCTACATTTCCTGAGCAATGAAATTCTTACTTTGCTCTCCGAACGAATGCCAAGTTAAAGGTACAGAAACAACAATTCTAACAGGTCATGACACATTAATACAGTAGCTCAGTCCTAGTACTGATGGATGCTAAGACACATACACCAACACACAGTTAGGCAGTAGAGGAATGAAAATGAAAGTCACCGGATGACTAAAGTGATAGTGGTATATTCTCCTTCCTCGTCCTCCACTGGCTGCTCCCTTTCGGGGTCCCCACAGCAGATCATCATCTGTTATTTTTAGGATAAGAGTATTGGTCCAGACACAAAGTAAAGCATCTATTGATAATATGACTTTGGCATTTGTATGTTAGTAGTTTTTGCGGTTAAGAAATGACTCACACCATCTGATCTTTTAAAGGCTTTAGTTTAACCTCAGCTTCATATGTTAATTACCTGTACTTAAGCACTAATACAGTACTTGTTACTACTCAGCTGGCTGGTTAAAAAAAAAAGTTTTTTTTTTTCTCCTGCACTTTGAGTAGGTCATGGCAGTAGAGGCATCAGGTGATGAAAGGTCTTTACACTCTGTTTCTCCAGTTTGACACAGCACTGAAGCGTTGCAACCCACACACAACCTTGGCATGCTCTTCTCCTAAGCACCTGCCCACAGCCCCCCTCTTAGAGCAGTTTTGCTGCTCTCACAGTCATTGTAGGGATCATTTTTTAAAAAAAAGAAAGCCAGTCTGTGGTCCAGTTTCAAAGAGCTCTGAAGTTTCAGTGTGGTTTCTTTACATATTTTAAGAGCACTCCAAAGAGTAGGCTGTAAGAAGTTTTTATACAGCCGTGGACAAAATTGTTGGTACCCCTCTGTTAATGAAAGAAAAACCCACAGTGGTCACAGAAATAACTTAAATCTGACAAAAGTGGTAATAAATAAAAATTCTACGAAAATTAACCAATGAAAATCAGACAGTGCTTTTGAATTGTGGTTCAACAGAATTATTTTAAAAAACAAACTCGTGAAACAGGCCTGGACAAAAATGATGGTACCCTTAACTTAATATTTTGTTGCACAACCTTTTCAGGCAAGCACTGCAATCAAACGATTTCTGTAACTGTCAATGAGACTTCTGCACCTCTCAGCAGGTATTTTGGCCCACTCCTCATGAGCAAACTGTTCCACTTGTCTCAGGTTTGAAGGGTGCCTTCTCCAGACGGCATGTTTCAGCTCCTTCCACAGATGTTCAGTAGGATATTTAGATCAGGGCTCATAGAAGGCCACTTTAAAATAGTCCAATGTTTGGCTCTTAGCCATTCTTGGGTGTTTTTAGCTGTGTGTTTTGGGTCATTATCCTGTTGCAAGACCCATGACCTGCAACTGAGACCAAGCTGTCTGACACTGGGCAGCACATTTCTCTCTAGAATACCTTGATAGTCTTGAGATTTCATTGTACCCTGCACAGATTCAAGACACCCTGTGCCAGATGCAGCAAAGCAGCCCCAAAACATAACAGAACCACCTCCATGTTTCACAGTAGGGACAGTGTTCTTTTCTTGGTATGCTTCATTTTTACGTCTGTGAACATAGAGCTGATGTCACATGAACAGCTTCTTCCCCTCTGCCATTAGACTGCTGAACACTAAGTGACTCTCGTGCACCATGTACAGCAGCTCAACCAGACTCATGTTAATCATCACTGTTTTCTTCCTGCATTACCGACTGCACTATATAGTTCTCCACAGTATCTGCTGCTGGCTAATATATATTTTAACTGTTGACCAGTATCACTTAATCTTATCCTACACTTTATTACATGTATAGTTTATTTCTCTTATCTTATCATGTTTAATGTTGCAGCACTGTACCGAGACAAATTCCTAGTTTGTGTACTACATGAACAATGGCAATAAACCTGATTCTGATTCTGATTCTGATGTGCCTTGCCAAAAAGTTGCAGTTTTGTCTCGTCTGTCCATAGGACATTCTCCCAGAAGCTTTGTGGCTTGTCAACATGCAGTTTGGCAAATTCCAGTCTGGCTTTTTTATGATTTGTTTTCAACAGTGGTGTCCTCCTTGGTCGTCTCCCATGAAGTCCACTTTGGCTCAGACAACGACAGATGGTGCGATCTGACACTGATGTACCTTGACCTTGGAGTTCACCATGAATGTGTTTAGAAGTTGTTCTGGGCTCTTTTGTTACCATTTGTATTATATGTCTCTTCCATTTTTCATCAAGTTTCCTCCTGCGGCCACATCCAGGGAGGTTGGCTACAGTCCCGTGGATCTTAAATTTCTGAATATGTGCAACTGTAGTCACAGGAACATCAAGCTGCTTGGAGATGGTCTTATAGCCTTTACCTTTAACATGCTTGTCTTTCTAATTTCCTGAGACAACTCTCCTTTGCTTCCTCTGGTCCATGTTTAGTGTGGTACACACCATGTCACCAAACAGCACAGTGACTACTTGTCACCCATTAAATAGGCCGACTGACTGATTACAAGTTTGTAGACACCTGTGATGTTAATTAGAGGACACATCTTGGTTGAAGATGTCCCTATGGTCACATTATTTTCAATCTTTTCTAGGGGTACCATCATTTTTGTCCAGGCCTGTTTCATGAGTTTCTTTTTTTAAAGTAATTCTGTTGAAACACAATTCAAAAGCATTGTCTGATTTTCATTGGTTAATTTTCATAGAATTTTTATTTCTTACTACTTTTGTCAGATTCAAGTTATTTCTGTGACTTAAAGCTTTATGGGTGGTTCATCAACCAAACCACTCAGTCTATGGCTACATTGCTGACACTACTATTGTTTGTATACATGTCACAGACGGACATGGGCTGTGGGCATATCAGTATCACACACACCTGTCGATCAAATCTTGTTTGTAAATAGCAACCTTATAATGGCTAAATAAGCCTTACAATGGCTTGTTTCAAGAAGATAACAAACTGAGGGGTTGCACTGTGGCCCAGTATAAAATAAGTAAGCTATTTTTTTTCTGTTGCAGGTCTGAATTTTTTTATTTTTCATTTTATAGCATGAATATTGCTTAAAAAATTTTAATTCCTAGTACAGATTCCATGATTATAATGAATGAAAGAATGAGACTTTAAGTGCTAAAGCTGTGCAGCAGAAACATTGTATTTTTACGGCACTCTGCCTTAATGACTTTGGATGTTCTGTGTTTTTCACAACAGAACTGCAGAGTATGCGTCCAATGTGGAACACGAACTAGCGGGCAATGGCACCACACCAGCCTGCTGTGTGAGAACTGTGTCCAAAACCAGGATCCTGCTCTGTGCTGTCCCATGTGTGCCTGCATCCTGGACCCTGAGCATCACAAAGATTTAGTTTTCTGCCACACTTGTAAGAGGTAAGGATATTCTGTTTAACTCCATCTTGTATCTCATGGTTTATGGTAAACTGTTGTTTCTTGGAAAAGCAACATGAAAAAACATAAAAACTGGTGTAATATACAGTTGAAACCTGATATTTACATTTTTTAAACCAAATGTTTACAAACACTGTATAAAAAGACAACTTTTTTTTCCTCACTGACATTAAATCAGACTAAACTTTCCTTGTTTTAGGTCAGTTATGATTATTAAAATTATTTCTGTTTGCTGAATGTACTGTATGAACTGCTCAGTCAGTTCAGTTGGATTCAAGTATTTTTTACTCTGAAATATTTAACCATTCATCCAAATGGCTTAGTTTCCTGACTGATGAATGGTGAAAATTTTCAGAGTAAATAAAATACTTGAATCCAATTGGCTTTACTGTGCTTTCATACAGTATATTTACCTGCGTGGATGACCGAGAATCTTCATTAAAGTTTTTGCTAAAGAACTTTAAAATTTGCTAAATAATTTTTTAGAGAATTTTTTTTTATTACTTTCTTCAAAGCACTGTATTTAAACTGTATGACTTTGGTCACACGTTTTGGGTATCCTTCCACAAGTTTCTCACAATAATTTGCTGGAATTTTGGCCCATTCCTCCTGAGTCTGGTTTGTAGGCTGCCTTGCTCACACATGTTTTTTCAGCTCTGCCCACAAATTTTCTATGGGATTGAGATCAGGGCTTTGTAATGGCCACTCCAAAACATTGACTTTGTTGTCCTTAAACCACTTTGTAACTAATTTGGCAGCATGGTTTGGGTCATTGTCCATTTGGAAGACCCATTTGCACCCAAGCTTCAACTTCCTGGCTGATGTCTTGAGATGTTGCTTCAGTATTTCCACATAATGTTCTTTCCTCATGATGCCATCTATTTTATGAAGTGCATCAGTCCCTCCTGCAGCAAAACACCCCAACAACATGACGCTGCCACCCCCGTACTTCACATTTGGGATGGTATTCTCAGCCTTGCAAGCTTCCCCCTTTTTTCTCCAAATGTAACGATGGTCATTATGGACAAGCAGTTATATTTAAGTTTCATCAGACCACTGGACATGTGTCCAAAAATTAAGCTCTTTGTTCCTGTGTGCATTTGCATTTGTAATCTATCTTTTTTAATCTTTTTTTTTTTTAATACTGCTTTTGGAGTAATGGCTTCTCCCTGGCTGAGTGGCGTTTCAGCCCATGTCAGTACAGGACTCATTTCACTGTGGATAATGATACTCTTTTACCAGCTTCAGCCAGCATCTTCACAAGTTCTTTTGCTTTTGTTCTGGGGTTGATACGCACATTTCACACCAATACACATTCATCTCTGGGACATACAGTATAACCCATCTCCTTCCTGAGCGGTATGATGGCTGGACATTCCCATATTATTTATACTTGTGTGTAATTGTTTAAACAGATGAATGTGGGCACCTTCAAGCATCTGGAAATGGTACCCAAGGATGAACCAGACTTGTGGGGGTCCACAATTCTCTTTCTGATATAAGTGTATATAAACTTATGACTTTTAAGAAAGTAATAAAAAATTCCCTAAAAAATTATTTAGGAAATACAAAAATTATTTTCCAAATAGAAATAATTTTTGTAGTCCTAACTGGTCTAAAACAGCAAGAGTTTAGTCTGATTTAATGTCAGACAGTGAGGGGAAAAAAGGTTGTCTTTTTATACACTGTATGTAAACTTTTGGTTTCAGCTGTACGTGCATAAGTTAAATTTCAGAAATGCCGAGAGATACCGCTTTGAACAGTCTCAAATTCCTTTGCATTCCTTTCAGATGGCTACACCTGGAGTGTGAACGTCAGAACTTGGGCCAAGCAGAAATCCACCCCAGAGAGGACTATGTTTGTTCCAACTGTAGGTCTCCTGCTGCAGAGCAGGCGCTTCAGCCAGAGGATATGGACACCGGCCCAGAGCTCAGCCCTCAGTCAACCTCCATGCACATAAACTCTGAGACTGGCCTACAGCTGGCTCAAAAGCACACAGACCTAGAACTTGGCACTCAGCTGTCAGCTGAAATGCACAATGACCCCAAACCGGAATTACTTGCTATTCCATTGCACTTGGATCCAGAATCTCTTCAGGCTACCGTCCAGGAAGAGAAGCTGACCACATCAGACCAGAAGCCCGGTACGTCTTTGTTCCAAAAAGGTTAGATAATACACAGATTATATTGTGATGTTTTATCTTATTTTTTTTAATTCTTTTAATTTATGCCCAAGTATATCCCTGTTGTGTATATAATCTCTTTCATCAGCATGTTCTCAAATCTCACCATTGCAAGGACGAGCCAAGATATGTTATTCTTTTGATGATGCACACATCATAAACCAAACACCAGTTCATATGATTGAAAATGAAAGACAGTCTTTGTAGTGGAGGGCTTATTGACCTCAGCCTCTAGCCATGCAAGTTTTGGATACACAACATCAATTTGGGTAGTAGCCTCAGCACTGATGAAGTTTTGAAAGTCAGTTGTTTCAGATGAAAACATTGGAAGAGTGTTGTTTGGACAAGGACCAGAGAGAAGCACTCTCTTATTTGGAGGCTTTTCTGAGGACTTCCCAAATAACCAGATGGTGTCCTACTAGCAGCAGATTAAAGCACCTCCGATGCCTTTGTAATTCAGTGTTTTGGAAAACATAAAGTACTTTCTTTTTCCATCTTGTGTCCATGGGACAGAATACACGCAGCTTGTCACTGATAATGAAGAATTGATCATCGCATTTTGCTTTAGAAAGCGCAGTTTTTATCCCCCGCCAGTCAAAGATCAAAGGGGCCGAAGACCAAAAGGAGATTGTGTTATGGGCTGTCCGTCTGTCTGTCCCACTTATGGACTCCTACAGTTCAGTTGCAATTGTTTTGAAGCTTGGTACCAGGGTTTGATATACACCGATGATTTGCATGTTAGGGGTGGGTGATATGGCCCAAAAATGATTTCACGATATTTCTGTGAGTTTTCACATTAACGATATTCTTTGGGATATCACAGAATACAATTTTTTCTTTGAAATTTATAAAGTACAGTTTCACAGGCCAGCATTAATTATGTTCAACATATTCAGTAAAAACATAAACTCTTATTTCTCCAGTTTATAAAGAGCAGTTTAGAATGTGTTTCAGACTTTTTTTATTCTGTATCAGATATTACCAGAAAATATTATAAACCACACATCTTAAGTTGAGAGGTGGACTGGGACAAAAATTCAGGCCGGGAATTTGACTTCATCCTAGGCCACCCTGTTGTTGGAAACCAGAAACCACCACAGATTTAGTAGGCCAACATTTTAAAATAACAGGTATCAAACTAGTTATGAATGTAATTATAACCTTCAGCTGGGAGGAAAATTATAAATTTGGATTTTAATAGTCAACTGATCTATTGATTATTAAAACAACTGACTGACTAATCTTAATTTTAATCTGATGCTGCTTCTGATTTCTTCACCTTTTTCGAATAAATACACAAGGTAAGAGGCTTTAGGTAAAAAGTTACAATTCTGCATGAAAAAGGTCAAGAATTTGTCACCAAATGCATTCAAAAAAATTTTTAAAAATGTACCTTTATGAAAAGATGTTTAAAAAATGAGAAAATAAAACAAATTTAGGAGAGAACAGTAACAAGCAGGTGAGAGTAAAGTTGCTACTGCAGACTACATATAGCCCATAGTTTTGAAAATTATAAAGGTTTTTCTTAAAACATCTGAATAGTCCCGAAAACATTGCCTTATAAATGTAAGAGCAATTTAGCTATGGTTAATGCAACCTATTTATTACATTTAAAAACGTAAACCCTAAACTACAGTATAAGAAGCTACAGCATGATAATATAAACACAGACACTCATTCACCACATTACTTCTGTCTTCATCTCATTTCTATGCTCAGGGGCATGAGGGGGTTTTGGTCATTTTAACATATTAAATTAATTTAGTGTGTTATTTCACCGGGTCAGGAAGAGGGTCTAAATAAAACTGGGAGGGAGTGGGCTTATTTAAAACTATTATTTCATCATGTGGCCTACCCGTCAGCCATTGCCACAAACAAGACACTTCAGTAGGTAAATGACCGCTGCATCAAACCTCCTGTTTCTCTCTCTTTCTCTCAGTTTACCAATGTTAGAAATCTCCGTTGCACAGACAACTCCTGGGGCTGTTAATGGATTTTTTTTTTTTCTTTCGGTTGGTTAAATAAATCAAGCTGGAGCAGCCACAAGAGAACAAAAATGAACCTCTGGACACTTCGGAGTCCGGACGTCAACAACGCTGCTTCAGGGTGCAGTAAAACTTTGCACTAAATCCGTGTTATTGACATGTGGGGAAAAAAATGCGGGCAGATTATCCGCATCGCTGCACCGTTTGTTTGTTTTTTAAAATATGGCAGCAGTCTGAAACAGCCTTAAAACTAAATTACTTCCTCACAACTAGACCCAGACATATCCAAGCACAGAGCACCGCTTCTCACGCCATGTTTGTTTTGTCCTTTCTATGCGTAACTTCCATTGGCAACATAACGGACCCCCCAAATATTGCGATATTCATTTTTACACCTGTATCAAAAATTATAGCGGTATTATCGTGAATGATACGATATGGCACACCCCTAGTGCATATTGCAGTGTGGCTCAGATTGGATGATTTTTGCAGGAATTATAGCACCTGACTAAGATGTCCAGTTTCACTCAGTTAGTAGACAGTATCTGTCTTGTGAAATCAACTCCTCTAACAGTTTTATTCCAATTGTTTTAAAACATGGTACCAGGGTTTGATATACACTGATGATGCACATATTGCTAAGTGACTCTGATTGGGTGATTTTGTGGGAATTATAGACCTTGAGGCCAATACAAATCTTGGACAGCTTACACCCTGACTTGACTATGGGTTCGAGTCTGGGTCAGAAGGTCAAAGGTCAGTTAACATTCCATTTGCACTATTACTATAGAACGAGTAAAGCTCGGGTCACCAAGTTTGGTACACATGTTCACCCTGTGACCCTGAACTGTGACTGTAGGTTTGGGGTCAAAAGGTCAAGGTTAGCATTACTTAGGCCATATTACTATATGAGTAAAGCTAGGGTCACCAAACTTTGTACACAGGTTCACCCTGTGACCCTGTAGTGTGACTGTTTTTTTTTTATCACAGGGTCAAAGGTCAATGTCAAAATGGCATGGACCTTTTTGCAATACTTCTATCTTTGACACAAGCAAAGCAGTATGGGATTGTTTGGGGGCATCAGAAGTTGGCTTGTGCATGTTTATAGTGGAGATTTCATTTTTAGATATTTGTGAATTGGCATTTACAGTAGACAAGAAGACTGATTGTTGCAGAGAAATAAGAGAAGAAAAAAATAATGTTGTGTGGCAGCCTCAAAAGTCACATTTATTTCTAAAGAACCATGTTTTGGAGGAGACAGGCGCTACGCAACACCGTTGGTTTGACCAGCTGACCACCATCTGAGGATTAATAAAAATAATAAAGTAGTGTGTGCCGGCATTAAAACTGTCATTAAAGGCAGAAGACAGACGGTGGGAATGAAATCCATGATGCGTAACATTGGGGTGAACTCAGGCTGATGGAAATAATTTAAATTTATACAGCCATGATACACGATGTAAATGAGCTCATCAGTTCGGTTACAGGCATTGGTGAAATAAGTGAATAAAGTGTTTTAAGTGTTAAGTGTTTAAGGGGGCCTGGTCATTTTAAAAGTATACATGTCAAACATAAGAATTTATACTTAGATTTTAGAAGAGAGGAAATAATATCTCCCCCCTCCTCTCCTTTCCTCAGCTGTGCCCACAGCTGTTCTGCACAGTTCTCATGTGTGATATTATTCAGAGCGGGAGTGAAAATACTTTCATGACTTGCTCCGTCGTACAGCATTCATACAGGTCAAGTTATTTATGTATTTCACCTGATATGGTGACTGTATACAGTCACTGCAGCTGTGCTGTGAGCGCTGTGTCGTTGAGCCTGATGCGTTAGTTTACCAGTGGAGTTAACCAGAAAATCCATGATGGATACCGGTTATTAATTAGGAACACCAGATTTAGTCAAAGAAATATCTTCTTAGAATAGGCAAGTTTACCACAATTTATCTTTGTAGAATTAATTTACCACAGTACCGACACTGGATATGGTGACTCTGTACTCCGGTGTGCAGAAAAGGGGGGCAAAAAATGATGAAAATGGCATTCTTTAAAAGCTCTGAACCCAATCACAACTGTATGAAAAATATTTAAAATTTCAAAAGCTAAAAGTGTAATTCAAGTTTCTGCATCCAATTAGTTAGATTTTAGATTTTCTGCTTAAATCTGCTGTTTTGGCTGCAGTGATATAAATGCGTATGGAACATTTATAACTACTAAAAGCTGCCTCTTTAATCTTTAGAGTAAATCATAAAAACACTCATCTAAATCTAACATAAGGCAAACTGATCACTGCTCAGTATAACGTGAGGATATATTGCTCAATATAACCTCAAAATAAGGATGCACTGCTCGATATAACCTGATATGATCTGCTTTCTGGTGTCATCCAGTGTCTTGTTGTGTTGGGCTGGAGTCACTTTTGGAGTCAACCCAAGTGTGGCAGCAGCATAACACATCCTGACTAATTCATCCTTGCCTTAGTCAGACAAAGGAATATCTCGATCTAAGAGAGATTTCTTCAATTCTGGCACTTTTTTCTCCTCAAAATCCATGATTGTAGCTGCTGCTAACAAAGAACGTCAATCCAACATCTGCCTTGTTTGCCCCAAATGATCCCAGAATGCTTTGCGGCACACGGCACGAGCTGCCACCATCGTGTATTTGCGAAAAGTTCCATGTAAACTATATCTTGACAAGAAAGAACACCAGAGTCACCAAACTTGGTACACAGGTTCATCCTGAGAACAGTGACCTCTGACTATGGAGTTGGGGTCAAAAGGTCAAGGTTAGCATCCCCTATGCCCTCTTACTATAGAAGCTCTCTGGGGTCACCAAACTTGCTACACGGGTTCATCTTGGGATCCTGACCTACAACTATGAGTTGTATACACAGGAGGTATCACAGGAAGTATCGTCACTTCCTGTGTTGCTGTCTGTCTGTGGTTTGCTCTCCTCATTTTCCTGAGGATTTTGCCTTTAATTGTATTTTAATCACTTTTTTCCATCTACCGTTAGCTCTCACTTCTGTTTATCAAGCCTCCTGCACCTGTGTGCGCACTCAGTGTCATCTAATCACCCTCTTTAGCCTTCTGTTCACCTTTCATCGGTGTTTGTATTAGCTTCGGGTTAGCCAATAGCTATGGCTACTAGCTCTCCTTCCTCTTCTCCTCTGGTGTGCTCTCTCTGTCAGATGTTTAGCTACACCTCTGCCTCCTTTAGTGATAACAGTAAATGTAATAAATGTTGTCTTTTTGAGGCGCTCAAGGCGAGGTTGTCTGATTTGGAATCCCGGCTCTGCTGCATCAAAACACGGTCTGTGCCAGTTAATCTTGACGGATGTCCCTTAGCTGCAGCGGAGCTCGCTAGCTTAGGGCGGCCTGCTAGCGGTCCTCCGGTCCTCCTCAGCAGCGAGGAGACTGGGTGGGTGACAGTGAGAAGGAAGCCTAGCCGCAAAGCCCCAGTACACCACCAACCTGTTCATGTTTCTAATCATTTTTCCCCGCTCAGCGACACACCCGCTGAGGAAAAACCTCTGATCATTGGCGACTCTGTAGTCAGAAACGTGAACCTAGAGACTCCAGCGGCCATAGTCAGATGCATTCCTGGGGCCAGAGCAGGCGACATCGAGTCAAATTTGAAAATGCTGGCTAAAAGTAACTGTAAATACTTCACAGCTGTGATCCACGCCGGCATTAATGACGTCCGTCTCTGGCAGTCGGAAGTCAAAAACTTAACGTGGAATTGGTGTGTGACTTTGCAAAAACAATGTCTGCCTCTGTAGTGTTCTCTGGGCCCCTCCCCAATCTGACCAGTGATGACATGTTTCGCCGCTTGTCATCCTTCAACCGCTGGCTGTCTGTGTGGTGTCCTGCAAACAACGTTGGCTACATAGACAATTGGAGCTCAATTTGGGGAAAACCTGGTCTTATTAGACAAGACGGCGTCCATCCTACTTTGGATGGTGCGTCTCATTTATCTAACAATCTGGCATCATTTTTATCCAAATTTCCAAAACCTTGACAACTCAGAGTTGGGACCAGGAAGCAGAGTCACAGTCTTACACGCCTCTCTGCAGCTCCTCTTCATCCGCTACCCCTCAACTTAGCCCCTGTCTTCCCCATCAGAGAATCATTGTCTGCTCCCTCCAAAGTAAATAAAAACATAATGTATAAGCATCCCAAAGTGATTAAACAAAAAGTTGGTAAAACTCAAATTAAACATGAAGCCTCTAAATTTAATAATTTGGCCTCTGTTCCTCCTCATAATTTAAAAATTAAATGCATTTTGTTAAATATTAGGTCTCTAACTCCCAAGTGTCTGCTAGTCCATGATCTGTTAATTGATCATCAGATTGATTTAATATCCCTTACAGAGACTTGGTTAGGGCAAGAGGATTATGTTGGTTTAAATGAATCAACTCCCTCTGGTTATTTAAACTGTCAAAATCCCAGAAGTGCTGGTCGTGGAGGAGGAGTAGCAACAATTTACCATTCTAAATTACTAGTTAATGTAAAGCAAAAAACATAATTCCTTTGAGGGCCTGGTCCTCAGTATTGGGCATTATAGCAATTTTAGGTTAAACCCAGTTTTATTTGCTATAGTTTATCGTCCTCCATCAGCCTACTCAGTTTTTATCCGAATTTGCCAAATTCTTAGCTGATTTAGTGCTGAAATCAGATACAATAATTATAATAGGGGACTTTAATATACATGTAGATATAGATAGTGATTGCCTTAATTTGGCATTTAATTCAATATTAGACTCGATGGGGTTTTCTCAGAAAGTAGGAAATTCTACCCATTATCTCCACCATACGTTGGACCTTGTTCTGACATATGGCATAGAAATAGAAAATCTGGTAGTGTCTCCTCATAACCCTGTACTGTCAGACCATTGTCTGTTAACCTTTGATTTTACTATTTCTGACTATTTGGCTCCTAAGGAAAAATATTACTACAGTAGATGCCTCTCAGATGATGTCGTTACCAAATTTATGCAGATTGTTTCCTCTATGCCATGTGTCAACACAACGGAAATAAGCTATAGACAGCTTGCTCCTTCTGTAATTGATAGCATGGTAGATAGTGTTACAGCTTCTCTGTATCAGACTGTAGACTTAGTGACCCCTTTAAAAAAGAAAGTCTAATCAGAGATTTCTAACACCTTGGTTCAACACAGAAACTCGTAGCTTAAAACAGAAGACTCGTCAATTAGAAGGAAAATGGTGCTCCACAGATTTAGATGAAATCTATTTAGCTTGGAGAAATCATCTTTTAATTTATAAAAAATCTCTGATAAAAGCTAGAACAAGTTATTATTCTGCATTAATAGAAGAGAACAAGAATAATCCCAGGTTTCTTTTCAGCACTGTAGCCAGGCTGACAAAGAGTCAGGACTCTGTCAATCCTAGCATTCCCTTAGAGCTTACTAGTGAGGACTTTATGAACTTTTTCAATAATAATATTTCATCTATCAGAGATAAAATCGGTCAGATTCTTCCCACCGTTAACTTAAATACAGTAACTACTACAACTCCTTCAATTGACATCTGTTTGGATCAGTTTACTCCAATTGACGTTTTAGAGTTGGACAAAATAGTCTCCTCATCCAAGCCTTCAACTTGTCTTTTAGACCCTATTCCTACCAGGTTATTTAAAGAAGTCTTCCCATTTATTGGTAGCTTTATTCTTCATATAATCAATTCTTCATTAACTTTAGGCCATGTACCGCAGGCTTTTAAAACTGCTGTAATTAAACCCTTACTTAAAAAGCCAACGCTGGATCCAGGAGTTTTAGCTAACTATAGACCAATCTCTAATCTCCCTTTCATTTCAAAAATTTTAGAAAGAGTTGTTGCCACACAATTATTTGACCACTTGCAGGGAAATGGTTTATTTGAAGAGTTTCAATCTGGGTTTAGAATTCATCGTAGTACTGAAACAGCCTTAGTGAAGATCACTAATGACCTCCTGATCGCATCTGATAATGAACTTGTTTCTGTACTTGTCCTTTTAGACCTTAGTGCAGCTTTTGATACTATCAATCATAATATTCTACTTGACAGATTAGAACACTATGTTGGACTTAATGGAACTTCATTGCAGTGGTTTAGATCTTATTTATCTGATAGGTTCCAGTTTGTTCATGTCAATATTGTGTTTTCGTTCAACTCAAAGCTTAATCATGGAGTTCCACAGGGATCTGTGCTAGGCCCTACTCTTTTTAGTTTATATATGCTTCCGTTAGGCAACATTATTAGGAAGCACTGTATACATTTTCATTGTTATGCAGATGACACACAATTATACCTGTCAATGAAGCCAGTTGATAGCAATCAGTTGGTGGCGGAGTGGTTAGCACTGCGGCAGCACAGTAACTCACCCTTGGCCGGGGGATCCTGGGTTCGATCCCGGCCCCCGACCAAGAGTGATCTGTGTGGAGTTTGCATGTTCTTCCCGTGTCTGCGTGGGTTTACTCCGGGATTTCTCCGGTTTCCTCCCACATGCCAAAAACATGCAAGTTAGGTTAATTGGCATCAAAACTGGGGATTCTAAATTGTCCTTAGGTATGACTGTGAGAGTGAATGGTTGTCTGTCTCTCTGTGTTGGCCCTGCGATGGACTGGCAATCTGTGCAGGGTGTACCCTGCCTCTCACCCAAAGATGCTGGGATAGGCTCCAGCCCCCCCGCAACCCGAAAAGGATTAAGCGGAAAGAAGCCTGTCTTAAGGAAATCAAAGCTTGGATGACTTGTAATTTCCTGCTATTAAATTCAGATAAGACTGAAGTAATTCTTGTTGGTCCAAAAAACCTTAGAAATACCTTTCCAAATCAAACTTTTAGTTTGGATAAGATAAGATGAGCCTTTATTAGTCCCACAATGGGGAAATTCCAGGATTGCAACAGCACAGGGATAGCAACACTCAGAGCAATAATTAAGAAGATATGAAAAATATAAATAAGAGCAGTGGATATACATACGTACACATAAATATATAAATATATATACAAAGTGCGGAGCATTGTAGCAAGATGGAATAAACAGCATAACCGTCTACTTGGTTATCCTACATAGTATGAATATGTACCCATACATATTGTCACCCTCCGTAGCAACTGATATTGTCCTAGTTGTATACTGGAGGGGACCATTTGTGTAAGTCTGTTGCTTCTTTTGCATTCAATACTATTAGGTCGTCACGTTTTGGTTTTTTTTTCGCTATCTCTGCGAGCAGCCCTGCTTAGGTTATACAGTCTGACAGCCGTAGGTAGGAAGGACCTGCGAAACCTCTCAGTTGCGCACCTTGGATGATGTAGTCTACTGCTAAATGAGCTCCTCAGTGCGTTCAATATGTCCTGCATAGGGTGGGACTCAGAGTCCAGCAGAGATGACAGTTTAGCCACCATCCTTCTCTCTCCCATCTCCTCCACTGGGTCAAGGCGTTGCCCCAGGACAGAGCTAGCTTTCTTGATCAGTTTGTTTAGTCTCTTCCTATCGGCTGCTGTAATGCCGTTGCCCCAGCAGACCACTCCAAAAGTGATGGCTGATGCCACCACTGTGTCGTAGAATGTCTTCAGCAGCGCCCCTTGTACACCAGAAGACCTGAGCCTCCTCAGTAGGAACAGCCTGCGCTGTCCCTTCTTGTAGAGTGCGTCAGTATTGTGTGGCCAGTCTAGTTTATTGTTCAGATGAACACCAAGGTACTTGTAGGATGTCACCATCTCAATGTCTTTTTACTGGTGCTGTGAGGGGTTGTCCTTGCCTGCGGCAGTCCACCACCAGCTCCTTAGTTTTCCTCGCGTTGATCTAGAGGCAGTTCCGATGGCACCAGTCCACGAAGTCCTGGATAAGTCCTCTGTACTCAGCTTCATCTCCGTTGGAGATGAGGCCGACAATCGCAGAGTCGTCAGAGAACTTCTGTAGATGGCAGTGTGTTGTGTTGTGTGAGAAGTCCGCAGTATAAAGGGTGAACAGGAAGGGAGCCAAAACCGTTTCCTGGGGGGCCCCCGTGCTACCAATGATCGTGTCAGACACACAATCTCGGGTTCTCACAAACTGTGGCCGGTTAATGAGGTAGTCCAGGATCCATGATGACAGGTGCTGGTCCACCCCTGCGCACAGCAGCTTGTCCTTCAGGATCATCGGTTGGATGGTGTTGAAAGCACTGGAGAAGTCAAAGAACATGATCCTCACTGCATTCCCGGGCTTCTCCAGGTGGGACAGAGAACGGTGAAGGAGGAAGATCACTGCATCCTCCACCCCAATGCCATGCTGGTAGGCGAACTGGAGTGGATCCATCGCTGGTCCCACCAGGGGACGGAGGTGAGCAAAGAGCAGTCCCTCCAGGGTCTTCATCATGTGAGACGTCAGGGCCACTGGTCTGTAGCTGTTCAGATCTTTGGGGTGGGAAGTCTTTGGTACAGGTACCACACAAGATGTTTTCCACAACTGTGGTACCCTCCCCAGCTGCAAGATGCAATTACTCTTTCTGTTAATAGCTCTGTGAGGAACTTTGGAGTTATTCTTGATCAAGATCTATTTTTCAATTCACATATTAAATTTGTTTCCAAGACTGCCTTCTATCATTTGCGTAATATTGCCAAGATTAGGAGCATCTTGTCTCAGAGTGATGCTGAGAAACTGATCCACGCTTTTGTTAGCGATTAGATTATTGTAACTCTTTATTATCAGGTTTTCCTAAAACATCTCTAAAAAGTCTTCAGTTGATCCAAAATGCTGCTGCAAGAGTTTTAACAGGTACTAGAAAGAGAGATCATGTCTCTCTGGTTCTGGCCTCCCTTCATTGGCTTCCCATAGAGTTTAGAATTAAGTTTAAAATCCTTCTTACTTACAAAGCTCTAAACAATCAGGCCCCTTTTTATTTAAAAGATTTGATATTACCCTATTATCCTAACAGAGCAGTACGCTTCCAAAATGCTGGATTACTTGTAATACCTAGAATCTCCAAAAGTACAATGGGGGGCAGAACCTTCAGTTATCAAGCTCCTGTTTTGTGGAACCAGCTGCCAATCTGGATTCGGGAGTCAGACTCGATCTCTGTTTTTAAGAATAGGGTTAAAACCTTCTTTTTTGATATAGCCTACAATTAGGGAGGGATCATGTGTTTCTGAACCCTCCCTTAGTTATGCTGCTATTAGGTTTAGACAGCCGGGGGACCTCCAATAATTGCGCTGGGCTTCACTCCTTTCTTCACGCTCAATGAAATATATATTTTTTTTTTTTTTTGCATCTGTTTGTTCTCTCCCATAGATTGAGTCCCCATCATGCTGTTTGCTCTCTACATGTCTGTTCTTTTCATCTTCTCTATCCCCTCACCCCCCAGCCAGTCGCAGCAGATGACTGCCCCTCCCTGAGCCTGGTTCTTCTGGAGGTTTCTTCCTGTTAAAAGGGAGTTGTTCCTCTCCACCGTCCCCAAGCACTTGCTCATGGGGGATTGCCTGATTGCTGGGGTCTTTCTGCAATTGTGGGGGTTTCCCCTACAGTTGAAAGTGCTATGAGATGACTGTTGTTGTGAAATGGTGCTATGTAAATAAAGTTGAAATGAATTATACAACTATTTTTGTTGTACATTCATGGATGATAGGCTTATAATTTGGTTCTGCCCCAGTAATTATATGGAAAAGCTGAAAACAGCTCTCTTTCAGTGACATATTGGGATCTTCAAACAAAACTGAGGCGAGAAATATTGCCCTTGCTTCAGAGTGCTCTTGTTCCTGAAAAAAACTCTTAACGTTCCGGGGCCCGTGGACAGTGACATTTAAATGTCGTTTAAATGTCTCCGCTGCAACACAGTGAATTGTGGTAAACATACTTAGAGTAGGTAGCCATGCCTTATATCATTTGAAAGCTTAGAATTTCCTCTATTTGGTTATTAAAGCAGATTTCAGACAAAATCATAACACTGGATTTAAATAGGACTTTAAACAAGCTAGCGTAGCATAGCAGCATAGCATTGACTCCCCAAAGAAGCTTCCTTGCCGTCCTTGAATGAATGATGGTTCTACAAATACAGTCCATTTGTATTGCAAAAGGTCCAATAGATCCATTTGAGTAAGATTTATTGTCCATCTTGATGACGATGGGAGAAACTGCCCCTAAAATCAGAGCATTTGTTTGAAAATCAGCCGGCAAACACCAGGTGATTGTGGCTAAAAAACATTTCCGGCAGATTGAACCAGAAACGGAAGCCCAAGACTGGGGTGGCTGTCTAGATTTGATTGACACCTCATTCAACTCAATAGGGCCTCCATTTGGGTTTCCACAGCCTTCAATAACCAATGAGTGATAAAGCTAGCATGAAGGACCAGCCTCATGGCTAACAGGAACACAACGAGCCACTTGCAGCTGAGTAAGCAGGTGATGGACGTGTCATGTTGCTAATTAATTTCTGAATTCAGGGATACCTTACAAGGGGGGATCCATCACACTTCCCCACTGTAAAGCTGGCATAAAGCTTGCGTAAAGCAGTACGTTAATCCAAACGGCAGCATTGTTGCAACGCCACTCACCTTTTTGAAAAATGGCTAAAATTAACACTGAACATCGAAGAAATTAATTACTTGACCCGGTCGAGGGACGAGTCATTGGCTGAAGAATCACAGGTGGGCGACCATGACTTCATTTGGCACAGTTGAAGATGTCTGGTTACAGCCTGAGAAAAAAGGTGTGTAATATATAAATTTTTTTTGGAATTGTTACAAAATTTTGACCTGAACTTCATAACACTTGGTTTTCCAGCCAGTATCTAACAGCTGTATATTATTTTCAGGCATCTGTAACTAAAAGAACACCCAGGCAGACTTTATTTTCTTCAAATTTAGTATGCTTAGATCACTGTTACTCAGTGGCGGAAGCAGTTATAGGGATTCTGACTGTTTTGCCAAAAAAATTAGTGCTTTCTTTTGAATGAGATCAACTCCATGAAGATACTGCAAAGGGTTGAAGAACAGCTTTGAATTTAGTTTGGGTATATTTTTTTCAGGCGCTTCGAAGGGAGATTGACTGGAATGGTAAGGGGTTAAATCTTGTATACGTGATAACTACTGAAAGAAACTATGTAGGCTTTTCAAATGGATACCATAGTTGTATCTAAGACAAATCTTGCATGTCTTACATCCTGACCTGTCTATGACTTTATGGTTCAAAGGTCAATGTTAACATTCCATTTGCACCATAACTATAGAATGAGTAAAACTAGGGCCACCAAACTTGGATTACAGGTTCACCCTGTGACTCTGAACTTTGACTATGGTTTTGGTCGTTGGTATATGTAGAGCATGAATGATCGGAAGCAAGTGGCCAAGGTTGAGAAGCTGGACAGACAGACTGAGCAGGATTGACTGTACAGAATTGCTGGGAAGGTTGAAGTTGTGGTGTTTAAAGTTTGGGCTTCTGCCAAAACTGTTGTGGCTGTTGATGTTATACAAAGTTGCGTTGTCTTGTGTAAAGAATAGGAAGATGATGATTTCTGCTTAGATCACAAAGTGGCTTGGGATTCCAAGGTGCCTGACAAATATTGGTTTCTACGATCATGACACAGTTAATCGTACCACTGTCTGCATTGACTAAGATTTTCAAGGTGGAGAAGAAACACCTGTGGTTGACCTTGCATGACTCACAAGATCCAGTGGTCAAGAATACATTACCTGATGTGAAGACTGGTGTCACGTGGAGTGCTAGTGCAGAGGTTTAAGAGATTGAAGCAAGGTCGAGACATAAGGACATAGTCAGTGGGGCTCAAAGCAATGGCGCAGGAATCGGAGTGAACCCCATGGTCTCTTTGGGAAAGCTTCAAGTGTGGAGAAGAAAATCCTGGTTGTAAAGGAAGTCCATGGATGTTAAAACCAGAAGAGGAAGGCTTGGGCAGTCACCATAGTGCAGCAGGGCCAGTAGACATTGTGGGAGGGGGTCGAACTGAGGAAGCTGTCATGGACTGAGATTTGGGCAATGGATAACCTGACCTTTGAGGTTCATGATCAGTTCGACGTATGATGTTTTGTCATCCCCATATAACTTAAAGAAGTGGCATCAAGTTAGTTCGCTCTGCCATATTCTACCTGGATGCAAGAGAGCACTCAGAGGATATACACGGAGACACAACCAGGTCCTACAGGTGATTGTGAATGGCCTAAAGGAGGAGGTTGAGAACATAAATGTGTGGCAGCTACCAGCATTCTGTTTGTAAAGGAAGGCAAAAAAGAGTAAGAAGGCTTTGAGGGTGGGTGCCGCAGCTCAGGGGATCCTGACATTGGTTAGAGATTGGAGGTGTGAAGTTGATGTTGAGGAGTGTCTTCTGTTCCCAGTTGAGGTTGAAACAATGAATCAAGGCCCTGATCTATTGGTTTGGTCAGTATCAAAGAAGATCATGGTGCTGGCTGAATTGACTGTACCGTGGAAGGAGAACATCGAATGTGCTCAAGATTTCAAAGAAACCAGACATGCAGAGCTGGTGGACAGTAAGAAGAATGGCTGGCCCACACACCTCTTCACCATCAAAACTGGGTGCAGAGGGTTTGCTGGTCAGTCTTTGGGACAGTTCCTATACAGGCTTGGTATGTGCAACAGGATAAAGAAAGACCAAGCGTTTTGTATCTCCTGAATGAGTAAAGCTACTGTAACCAAATTTGGTACACAGGTTCACCCTGAGACCCTGACCTCTGACTATGCGTTTGGCACCAAAAGGTAAAAGGTCAAGGTCTGCATTTCTTATGCCGTATTACTATAGAATAAGTAAAGCTAGGGTCACCAAACTTGCTACATTGGTCCAGCTTGGGATCCTGACTATGGGTTGTATACAACTATTTTTGCTATATATTCATGGGTGATAGGCTTATCATAATTTGGTTCTGCCCCAATAATTATATGGAAAAGTTGAAAACTGCTCTCTGTCAGTGACAGATTAAGATCTTCAAAGAAAACAAAGGTGGGGGATATTACACTCGCCTCAGAGTGGCCTTGTTGAATATTGCTTAAGTACATATCAAAGTAAAAATATTAAGCTGGTTTAATGAGTTGGCTGACACTTATGCCCAAGCTTCAGATAATTGTCATCCTATGGGGTGAGGAAAAAACTCTCTTATAGCTCTTAAAGGTGATGAAGACAAGATTTTGACCTCTTGGCCAGTAGGTGTCACACATAATTTTGGACTAACTGCATGTTCTCCCCGTGTCTGCGTGGGTTTACTCCGGGATTTCTCCGGTTTCCTCCCACATGCCAAAAACATGCAAGTTAGGTTAATTGGCATCAAAACTGGGGATTCTAAATTGTCCTTAGGTATGACTGTGAGAGTGAATGGTTGTCTGTCTCTCTGTATTGGCCCTGCAATGGACTGGCGATCTGTCCAGGGTGTACCCTGCCTCTCGCCCAAAGATGCTGGGATAGGCTCCAGCCCCCCCGCGACCCAAAAAGGATTAAGCGGAAGAAGATGGATGGATGGATGGTTGGTAGAGACACGTGACATCAACCCAGTTATGCTATTCGTGTGACCAGCTGTGACATCTTTACTGGTTATGAATATGTAAAATTAGATAGAACATGGCTAGCCACTAGGCCAAGTCACATTCCATATACCTAACCTACTTGTATGATTGCAATAAATGCAATGTGTATCCTGTTATCACAATGCTGAAGGTGCTGTCAACCATTATAATTACCTATAGAATATGGATCCTCCGATTGCCATGAAAATGTTAGCCATGTAAAATCTAGGGTATCATATAGCTATGTTACCGGCCACCAGAGCAGAAACTGGAGTCTTGCCATCCAGTTGTTCAGATGTATTGTGATTAGTTGGGACCCATAAAAATTCTTAAAATATTTTTTCATCAATATATTATTCTTTTGAAGAATAAGAAGACTAAAAGAATGTTTTCATGAAAATAAAGTCCTCCTCATCTTTAAGCAAAAGAGGCTGGTAAAGCAGTCCAAATACAAGTGCATCTCAATAATAATAATAATAATGCATCAGCTTGATATAGCTTTTTTTTGTTGTTTTTTTTGTTTTTTTTTCAGGTCTCAAAGACACTTTACAATTGTTCATTGCATTGTTCATTCACTCCACAGACAGACACTGATAGTGGTAAGCTACTGCTGTAGCCACAGCTGCCCTGGGGCAGACTGATGGAAACGTGGCTGCCAATCCACGCCAGCGGCCTTTCTGACCACTACCAAGCATTTATACATATTCATACCCCGTGTCATGGACACTGGAGGTAAGGTAGGTAAATTAGAATGCCATCAAAAAGTTGATTTATTTCAGTAATTCAGTTCAAAAAGTGAAACATATATGATATAGATTTATTACACATGGAGTAATATATTTCAAGTATTTCTTTTAATTTTGATGATTATGGTTTATAGTTCATGGAAACCCCAAATTCCGTTTTGATAAAACACAGTGGATAAACACTAGCAGATGACATGGCTCCCCAAATCATCACTAACTGTGGAAACGTCACACTGGACCTCAAGCAGCTTGAATTCTGTGCCTCTCCACTCTTCTTCAGACTCTGGGACCTTGATTTCCAAAATAAATGGAAAATTTACTTTACTCTGAAAAAGGTCATCTGCTGATGTTGGTCCATCATCATCATCATCATCATCCGTATTTATTTCTGACAGGACACAATTAGTCCCTCAGTTGGGGTGGGTCCTGCTTGACTGTACTTCTCAGAGTCCCACTCCAGTGGTTCCTGTCCACTGGTTCAACCTGGGCCAGTTGTAGCTTGACCCAGCCCATATGGACACCCTTCAGTCATGTCTTCTTCGGTCTTCCTCTTCCTTGACCTGTGCTCCTACCAGGTTTGACATCCATGGCCTTCTTAATCCAACCAACACTCCTGTCTACATGGCTAAACCAACACACAGGGCGCGTGTGGCGCACATCCTCGAGGTCATCCAACCTGCGGTCTTATCAAGAGTGCCTGCGAGCTGACCTCATCCTCAGTGGAGATGCCACACATCCAGTGGATCATGGCCCTGTCATTCCGCCACAGATGGCTAAGACAGGCGGCAGTCACGGTCCATGTCTCGCTGGCATGCAGCAACACGGTCCTTATGCAGGAGTTGTAGATACAGCCTTTTGAGGTTGGTGGGAGCCAGCGGGTCTCGAGAATTGGGAGCACCTGCCTGAACTTATTTCAGGCAGCCTGACAACTTGTAATGTTGGCAAGCTCAGATCCACCACCAGAGGAGAGCATGTCACCCAGTTAACAGAAAGATGCCACCACTTCCATCTGTGTCATAGATTGACCATTGATTGGCCTGGCCTCCCCACGACAGTGCTTACAACAGAAATCTTGGTCATACGCTCGGCCACCAGTGAGTCCACTGCGCCTCTTGTGCACCCATCTGGAGCAACCGCCGCAAAAGACGGAGCCATGGCCAGTGCCGGTGAGACATTCAGCACATGGATACTTGCCGAACTTCTGGAGAGCATCTAGGCCTGGGCCGGAGACCATGATTTTGGTCTTTCCTGTGTTTACACGGAGTCCTTTGGCCTCCATGCCATTGCAAACTGTGTTTTATCACGTCCAAAGTCAGCACAGTCATCTACTAGGAAATTTTTAGTGTACTTCATGCTTCCCTCTGCTGAAAAGCTTTATGGAGATGCTGATTTCATTTTACAGCAGGACTTGGCACCTGCCTACATTGCCAAAAGTACCAATACCTGGTTTAATGACCATTCTTATGGTTCTTATGGTCATTCATATGGCCCATTCTTATGGGCGGTGCGGTGGCGCAGTGGTTAGTACTGCGCCAGCACAGCAACTCACCCTTGGCCATGGGATCCCTGGTTCGATCCCAGCCCCTGACCAACAGTGATCTGTGTGGAGTTTGCATGTTCTCCCCGTATCTGCGTGGGTTTACTCCGGGATTTCTCCGGTTTCCTCCCACAGGCCAAAAACATGCAGGTTAGGTTAATTGGAGACTCTAAAGTGGCCCTAGGTGTGAATGTGTGTGTGAATGGTTAAGGGATAGCACGGTACCGTGGCTGCTTCATCCATCCAGGTGGATGCCTTCAATTTCCCCTCTGGGGATCAATAAAGTATACAAAATCAAAAATCAAAATCAAATAAAGTTGGGTTCTGTTCTAAAGTGCATGGAAAGAGAATGGAACTGTTTTCATGAAAGAAAGACTGTGTGAAGTTGAAGTTCACCAATGCTGTGGGTCTTCAGGGTCCTTGGCAAGCCCAGCCTCTGCTCCCTTGAGCAGCCAAATCACCTGGTGTTATGTTAGTTCAGTTTATTTTTAAAAGTCAGATCCTTTTTAAATAGCAAAGAAGGAAATGGGTTTCCAATATCCAAAAAGCACATGTTGATGCAGTAGTCCTCTTGCAAACAGTTGGTGTCTGAATCCACTACTCTCACTCACACCTGAGATCAATTGTCATTTAAAGGCTTTGCAGCCCCTGCTGAATGAACTTCTCAGATGGTGTCTTCATGACCATAGGACATCACATTCACAATACAGATGGTATTTCTTTATGAAACCAGTTACAAAGTAAAGAAATGAAAACCAAAATAAGGAAAGGAAACAGACCCATGATATCCCAACACTATGGCGTCACTGTGTTTGATTGGCCAGCAAACTCTCCTGACTTAAACCCCATAAAGAATCTATGGTGTATTGTCAAGAGGAAGATGAGTGACATCAGATCCAACAATGCAGATGAGCTGAAGGCTGCTATCAAAGCAACCTGTAAAGGTGCGTTCACACCAAACACGAACGGGTGGCGCGAATCCATACAAAGTCAATGGAAAGAGGTAAGTACACGCGAAATTGCGCATTTGCATGTTCATGTCCGAGGCTAGCTAGCTAGCTAGCTTTGAGATTCTGCCATCACCAGAATAAAAGTACCACCATTGCAGAATAAACTACAGTAGTTTGAAAATGAGACTCACTTACCTGGAGACAGGAGGACGGGGAGCTCTTCAGCTGAACCTGGATTTCGGAGTTATTTACCCATGGATTCCTGCCATGGACATGCTAAACAAGGCTAGCAAGCTAGCAACGGAAACACCCATCATCTTCTGAAGTTTTGGAGCCAGGGACAACATTTTCAGATGAGCCTTCCATCAGATAATGTAAACCAAAGCATGATGTTATTTTGGGAATTTCCACAACAGGTTGAACACAGCTGCAGAAGTTTTAAAGACAACGTCGCCTATCTGCATCTCACTCAGAAGGGGAATTCATGTATGTTTGCGTGTGTACATTGAGTTATAATGTAATCGTGCCACGCGAAAAATTCACCCGTTCGCGTTTGGTATGAGCGCACCTTAAATATGTCCAACCTACTTGGACATACTGTACTTTTAAGTTGGCCAACATTTCTATTAAAAATTCTTCTTCTTCTTCTTCTTTTGGCTGCTCCCTTTAGGGGTCGCCACAGCGGATCATCTGCCTCCATCTCACCCTGTCCCTTGCATCTTCCTCAACACCAACCTTCTCCATGTCCTCCTTCACTACATCCGTGAATTTTCTCTGTGGTCTTCCTCTTTTCCTCCTGCCTGGCAGCTCCATCTTCAACATTCTTTGTCCAATATATCCACTATCCCTTCTCTGCACATGTCATACCATCTCAGCCTTGTCTCTATTTCTATTAAAAATCAGGTTTTTTTTAATAATTCATTTTATGTAATATTCTAATTTTTTTGAGAAACTGAATTTGGGGTTTTCATGAGCTATAAGCCATAACCATCAAAATTAAAAGAAATAAACACTTAAAATATATCACTCTGTGTAATGAATCTGCGGGTTTCATTTTTTGAAGTGAATTACTGAAATTAACTTTTTGATGACATTCTAATTTATTGAGATGCACCTGTAATAGTTTTGCTTTTACTATTTTTTGCTGATTTGCATTTGTTTGTTTGTTCATTAAAAGATTTATTATTAAATTTATAACTACTGTTTGGAGAGAAAAGAAAAGGTGAAGAGCAGGGGAGAGATGCAGGAATGATCAGTCTAATAATTTGAACCAGGGATTACTGCATACCATATGGGCAACATGCTTGAATGGTATGCATTGTGGCCACTAGGCCACCTGACACACCATTTGTTTTATTTTTATTCTTTCCATATATCTGTGTTGCTGCCAGGAGCAGATGATGCTGCTAAATCACATCAAATTTGCCATATCAATCAGTTGATGTTTACCTTGAAATAGATTTAGCTCATCAGCAGGGCTTGACATTAACTTTTTTGCTCACCGGCCACTGTGGCTAGTGATTTTTCAAAGTTACTAGCCACTCAGCCTTTTCACTAGCCACAATTTTGTGGTTGGAAAATTATGTTTAATATGATCAAATCTGCCTATCGCATGCTAAATTTCTTGAACTAAATTTACAACCTTTTTAAATGTAAATGACCTTATACATATATAAAATAGCAAGAGAAACACTTTAATTGTTAACAGCAGTAAATACAGTAAAACAGTTGAGAAAGATATTTGCAATATGAGAGTGAAGTACAGGTAGATTCGGGGTTCGTTCCAGTTCTCATTTGTGCCCCTTTTCCTTGGCCTACCCCAAAGGCCAAGGGGTAGAGGTTGGAAATCACCCTATGAATTGGGACACCCATTCAGGGCTGCACTATGCCATTAGTAATTGCTGATGGATTTAAAATAAATGGACATTACCTGTTTTTACTGGAAAAAAGAAAACTGATGAGGAAAAAAGTCTCATCTTAAGGAGAAAAATCTCTCAAATTTACATGAACAATTCTGATCAGTAGAAAAAATCAGAAATTTACTAGAAAGAAAACTGAAAATTCAGAGAAAAACTTGGACCCCCCCCGGCGGACCGGTTCTGACCAGTGGCCACATGTTTGACACCCCTGGACCAGCACATTAAGATAAAATAAGATAAGCCTTTATTAGTCCCACAATGGGGAAATTCCAGGATTGCAACAGCACAGGGATAGCAACACTCAGAGCAACAATCAGAAGGCAAGAGAGAAAAACAAGAGCAGCAAGTATACATATGTACATATAAATATATATATATATACAGTATATATACAGTATATATATATAGACACAGTGCAGAGCATTGTAGCTAGATGGGATAAATATATGAGTATATAAACACACAGTGCGGAGTATTGTAGCTAGATGGAATAAATATGTAAATATATAAACACACACAGTGCGGAGCATTGTAGCTAGATGGAATAATATGTAGATATGTAAACACACACAGTGCGGAGCATTGTAGCTAGATGGAATAAATATATGAATATATAAACACACAGTGCGGAGCATTGTAGCTAGATGGAATAAACATGTCGATATATAAACACACAGTGCGGAGCATTGTAGCTAGATGGAATAAATATGTAAATATATAAACACACAGTGTGGAGCATTGTAGCTAGATGGAATAAATATGTAAATATATAAACACACACAGCGTGGAGCATTGTTGCTAGATGGAATAAATATATAAACACATACAGTGCGGAGCATTGTAGCTAGATGGAATGAAACAGCACAACCGTCTACTTAGTTATCCTACATGGTATGATTATGTACCCATACATATTCTCACCCTCCATAGCGACCGGTATTTTCCTAGTTGTATACCGGAGGGGACCATTGTGTAAGTCTATTGCGTCTTTTGCATTCAATACTATTAGGTTGTCACGTCTTTTTGCTATCTCTGTGAGCAGCCCTGCTTAGGTTGTACAGTCTGACAGCTGTAGGTAGGAAGGACCTGCGAAACTTTTCGGTTGTGCACCTAGGATGATGTAGTCTGCTGCTAAATGAGCTCCTCAGTGCATTCATTATGTCCTGCATAGGGTGGAACTCGGACTCCAGCAGAGATGACAGTTTAGCCACCATCCTTCTCTCTCCCATCTCATCCACTGGGTCAAGGCGCTGCCCCAGGACCTAGCTTTCTTGATCAGTTTGTTCAGTCTTTTCCTATCGGCTGCTGTAATGCCACTGCCCCAGCAGACCACTCCAAAAGTGATGGCTGATGCCACCACCGTGTCATAGAATGTCTTCAGCAGCGCCCCTTGTACACCAAAAGACCTGAGTCTCCTCAGTAGGAACAGCCTGCGCTGTCCCTTCTTGTAGAGTGCGTCAGTATTGTGTGGCCAGTCTAGTTTATTGTTCAGATGAACACCCAGGTACTTATAGGATGTCACCATCTCGATGTCTGTTCCCTGTATATTTACTGGTGCTGTGAGGGGTTGTCCTTGCCTGCGGCAGTCCACCACCAGCTCCTTAGTTTTTCTCACGTTGATCTGGAGGCAGTTCCGATGGCACCAGTCCACGAAGTCCTGGATAAGCCCTCTGTACTCAGCTTCATCTCCGTTGGAGATGAGGCCAACGATCGCAGAGTCGTCAGAGAACTTCTGTAGATGGCAGTGTGTTGTGTTGTGTGAGAAGTCCGCAGTATAAAGGGTGAACAGGAAAGGAGCCAAAACCGTTCCCTGGGGGGCCCCCGTGCTACCGATGATCGTGTCGGACACACAGTCCCGGGTTCTCACAAACTGAGGCCGATTTGTGAGGTAGTCCAGGATCCATAATGACAGGTGCTGGTCCACCCCTGCGCACAGCAGCTTGTCCTTCAGGATCATCGGTTGGATGGTGTTGAAAGCACTGGAGAAGTCAAAGAACATGATCCTCACCGCATTCCCGGGCTTCTCCAGGTGGGACAGAGAACGGTGAAGGAGGAAGATCACTGCATCCTCCACCCCAATGCCATGCTGGTAGGCGAACTGGAGTGGATCCATCGCTGGTCCCACCAGGGGGCGGAGGTGAGCAAGGAGCAGTCTCTCCAGGGTCTTCATCATGTGGGACGTCAAGGCCACTGGTCTGTAGCTGTTCAGATCTTTGGGGTGGGAAGTCTTTGGTACAGGTACCACACAAGATGCTTTCCACAACTGTGGTACCCTCCCCAGCTTCAGGCTCAGATTGAAGATGTACTCCACAATCCCACACAGCTTGTCTGCACAGGACTTGAGGAGCTTTGCGCTGATGCCGTCCGGTCCCGACGCCTTCCTCGCCTTGATCTTCCTCAGCTCCGTCCTCACCTGGGTCTTAGTGAGGGTCAGGTTGCGGGGCTGTGTGTTGGGAGTGGGGGGATGTTGGTGGAGTGGGGAGTGGGCAGCAGGACTTGATGTCTTTAGAGGCAGCAGTGGTTGTTGTGCAGTCAGGGGGGAGGGCGGTTGGTCAAACTTATTGAAAAACAGATTCAGATTGTTCGCCTACTCCCTGCCCCCCGTGGCCTGGGGGGAAGTATTCTGGAGCCCAGAGATGGTTTTAAGGTTTCTCCAGACCCCGCTGATGTCGCTCTGTTGCAGCTTGTCCTCCATCTTCTTCCTGAAGCTGTCCTTGCCTTCTCTGATCTTTCTCCTCAGCTCCCTCTGTACGGACTTCAGCATCTCCCTGTTCCCCGACCTGAAGATCCTCTTCTTCTCTCTCAGAAGTGTTTTTATCTCAGAGTTGATCCAGGGTTTGTTGTTCGAGCAACACCGTATGGTCTTGGTGGGAACGGTGTTGTCCACACAGACGCTGATGTAGTCTGTGATGGTGTGAGTGAGGCCGTCGATGTCCTCACCATGTGGATCGCAGAGCTTCTCCCAGGCGGTGGTTTCAAAACAGCCCTTTACAGTGTCCATTGCCTCCTCAGACCATAACTTCACTGTGCGCATGGCCGGAGGTTGTCTGTGCACTAGGGGTTTGTACACCGGCCGGAGATGAACCATGTTGTGATCCGATCTCCCGAGTGGGGTGAGTTGTGATGAGGTGTACGCCTCCTTAGTGTTTGCGTAGAATAAGTCCAGTGTTTTATCGTCTCTAGTGTGGCATGTGACATACTGGGTAAACGTGGGTAGAATGGGAGACAGTGAAACGTGGTTGAAATCGCCTGAGATGAGGAGAAGAGCATCTGGGTGTTCTGTCTGCAGCCTGCCAGTTACTGAATGGATGACGTCACGCGCTGTCCCAGCGTTTGCCGTCGGATTTGCATAAATAACGATGCAGATCACATGTGAGTATTCCCTCGGGAGATATGTAGGCCGCATGCTAACAGCTAGCAACTCGATGTCTTTGCTGCATTGTTGTTGTTTAACAGTGATATGTCCCGGTCTGCACCAGTTGTTACTGACATACATTATCACTCCACCACCCCTTGCTTTGCCACTGTCTGATGTTCGGTCTTCCCGTATCGCGTGGAAACCCTCCAGTTCAATGTTAGCATCTGCTGCTAATTCAGTTAGCCAAGTCTCTGTGAATAGGAACAGGCTACACTCCCGGTATATGCTATCGTAGCGGGAGATAGCCGCTAGCTCAGGGGTGGGCAGTGAGGGCCATTCCACTGCAGGTTTTCTGTTCCACTCAGTCCCTTCAGCAGGTGTTAGCTCTGATCAGCTTCAAGGATTGCTAATCATTGGAAACACCTGATAAAGGGACTGGGTGGAACAGAAAAACTGCAGTGGAATGGCCCTCCATGGCACATGATTGCCCACCCCTGCGCTAGCTCATCTACCTTTCCCAGTAACGATCGTGCATTCCCCATAACAACGGATGGGAGGGTGGGTCTGTACCTTATATTTCTTGACCTCCACCTTACTCCAGAACAACTCCCACGGCGTTTTTGCCTCAGTTCTCCCGGTATGTCGAGTTTTTCCGTTAGCACCGGGTAGCGGTTGAGTGCTAGCAGCTCTTCCCTGCTGTACCGTCTCCTGCTATAAACAGTGGCTCCATCCACTGGCTCGGGAGACATTTGGGGCGATCTGTGTGTCCATGATATATATATATGGAGTGAAAGGTGTGCCAGATCAGAGAGCTGTCACCGGATCAGAAGAGAGAGGAAGAAAAAAAAGACTCAGAATTGAGCCGCTGTTGCAAAAGGCAGCCGACTCGTGTGGCGCCGGAAGTCAAAAAAAATAAAATAAATAAAATTAAAAAATAAATAAATAAATATATACAGTATATATATATATATATATATATATATATATATATATATATATAAAATTAAAATATATTGGATATTAAAAATATATGATTAAAGGTTTTACTTCCATGAAATAGTTGCATATCACAGATGGCTATCATAATCACAGATAAATGAAAGTTCACCTCAGAAGAAGCTTCATTTGCTCTTTACAGCGACATATCAAAGTGCAGTCACTTTCTCTGTCTGTCATATGAAAACTTAAATTTGCACAATTACAGACAGTAAACGGGAACTTCTTGCTCTAAAAATAATCATATTTAACCACAGAGATGGGAGCTGGTGTGGGGAGACAGCACAGGTTATTTTCACCGCTAGGGCAACGGCAGATCAGGGGCAGTTGTCCCTGTGATCTGATCGCTGAGAGTGGCTGCTGTCTATTCATCGCCATTTCTCCAGACTGGAAATAAAATGAACTGACCTGTGGAGCCAGACTATGTCCGTGTCTTCTCCTTTGTACCATGCTGCAGCTGGTGACAGTGGACCATTGAGAATACACTGTGTGTGCAGATAGTACTTATGGGAGTTGTAGTTTGTTTTTTTTTTTTGTTTTTTTGTTACTTATTTGTACCCGTAGGTAGATTTGGTTTGCAGTCTGGTGACAAGCCACCGGCTGCTGGTCGCTGCGTGCGCAAGCGCCCTAAACCTACATGTTTTTGGTATGCGGGAAGAAACCGGAGAAATCCCGGAGTAAACCCGCGCAACACGGGGAGAACATGCAAACTCCACACAGCTCACTGTTGGTCGGGGGCTGGGATCGAACCCACGATCTCATGATCCCCGCGATCCCCCGGCCGAGGGTAAAACTGTGCTGCCACAGTGCTAAACCACTGCGCCACCGTGCACCGTGTTTTGTAGTCTCACTTTGCGATAGGTTTATTTTGATATCACTTGAGAAAACTACAACCCACCAAAATGGCTAGTGGGAGTGGCTGTCTTACCCACCACAGCTGAAATCTACCCACCGGTGGCGGGTGGGTGGGTGTTAATGTCAAGCCCTGCTCATCAGACTCGACTCATCAGCTGTTGGTGTCACTGCAATCATTGCACTTCATTTGACCTTTGATGACTTGGAACCAAACTTGGACTCTAATTCTGAGGTTGAAGGCTTGATTAGCACATTTGTTTTTCAAAGGAATTAGGAGTATCTCCACTTCAATACTAAAATCTGTCTTTGAAGAGATACAGTGGTGTGAAAAAGTGTTTGCCCCCATCCTAATTTCTCATTTTTTTTGTATGTTTGTCACTTAATGTTTCAGATCATCAAACAAATTTCAACAATAGACAAAGATAACACAAGTAAACACAAAATGCAGTTTTTAAATAGTGTTTATTGTTAAAGAAAAAAAAATTCAAACCTACATGGCCCTGTGTGAAAAAGTGATTGCCCCCTAAACCTAATAACTGGTTGGGCCACCCTTAGCAGCAACAACTGCAATCAAGCCTTTGCAATAACTGACAATGAGTCTTTTACAGTGCTGTGGAGGAATTTTGGGCCACTCATCTCTGCAGAATTGTAATTAGCCACATTGGAGGGTTTTCGAGCATGAACCGTCTTTTTAAGGTCATGCCACAGCATCGCAATCGGATTCAGGTCAGGACTTTAACTAGGCCACCCCAAAGTCTTGATTTTGTTTTTCTTAAGCCATTCAGAGGTGGACTTACTGGTGTGTTTTGGATTATTGTCCTGCTGCAGAACTCAAGTGTACTTCAGCTTGAAGTCACGAACAAATGAGTGGACATTCTCCTTCATGATTTTTTGGTAGACAGCACAATTCATGGTTCCATTTACCACAACAAGTCTTTCAAGTCCTGAAGCAGCAAAACAGCCCCAGACCATCACACACTACCACCACCGTATTTTACTGTTGGTATGATGTTGCTTTTCTTAAATGCTGTGTTACTTTTATGCCGGATGTAATGGGACACACACCTTCCAAAAAGTTCAACTTTTGTCTCGTCAGTCCACAGAGTATTTTCCCAAAAGTCTTGGGGGTTTTCTGGCAAAACTGAGATGGGCCTTTATGTTCTTTTTGCTCAGCAGTGGTTTTCGTCTTGGAACTCTGCCATGCAGGCCATTTTTGCCCAGTCTCCTTCTTATGGTGGAGTCATGAACACTGACCTTAACTGAGGCAAGTGAGGCCTGCCCTTCTTTGGATGTTGTCGTGGGGTCTTTTGTGACCTCTTGGAGTAATTTTGGTTGGCCGGCCACTCTTGGGAAGGTTCACCACTGTTCCATGTTTTTGCCATTTGTGGATAATGGCTCTCACTGTGGTTCACTGGAGTCCCAAAGCTTTAGAAATGGCTTTAAAACCTTTTGCAGACTGATAGATCTTAATTACTTTTTCTCATTTGTTTCTGAATTTCTTTGGATCACAGCATGATGTCTGTCTTTTGAGGATCTTTTGGTCAACTTCACTTTGTCAGGCAGGTCCTGTTTAAGTGATTTCTTGATTGAGAACAGGTGTGGCAGTAATCAGGCCTGGGTGTGGCTAGAGAAATTGAACTCAGGTTTCCAAAGATGTGATAAACCACAGTTTATGTTTTAATGGGGGGGGCAATCACTTTTTCACACAGGGTCATGTAGGTTTGGATTTTTTTTTACCCTTAATAATAAACACCATTTAAAAACTGCATTTTGTGTTTACTTGAATTTGTTTGATGATGTGAAACATTTAAGTGTGACATAGAAAAAATGAGAAATCCGGAAGAGGGCCAACACTTTTTCACACCACTGTATACTGTATATGCGTTTTCAGATGGGTTTTAGTGCTTCTGTAATTGTGGAAAAAGCTGAGTTAATGCAGCAATATGATAGCAAAAAGATGAGGGCTGCATCTCTAGTGGTGCATATGAGGTCTGCCGGCGCTACAGTCCAATTTTTTTTTTAAAAAAATGGTAAGCTGGGGCTATGCTGCTGTCTAGGCCACAGACTCCACTGATGAGAGAATGGATCAGAGTTGCACGATGGTGATGATATCACAGATCCCCGTCTGCTTACAGACCTCTGAACTGTGCTGGCTTATTCATTACTTCTCACACTTTCAGCTTGCATGCACTGCTCACCATACCAGTGTGCACTCATTTACTAGCATTGTCCTTGTAATCATGCACTACTGCATCACTGGATTTTGTTAAAATGATAGTAGTTTTTAACTGTGCACCATGGTTTTTACAGACATGAGAGTAGTTGTAATCTGTATATTAATTTTAAGGAGATTTTTGCTTTGTACATTTTTTTCTATACATATATTACTTGCTCCTTTTGGAATATAATATGTTAGAATTTGTGTTTTAAAGCCTTGTGCTGGCTAGACATGCCTTTAGTTATTTGCTGTATCAATCAGATGTGTGTGTCTATCTAAATAATCACATTTTTCACTGTAAAAGAAGGACAGAATGGGACTGTAGGAAGCTGGGTGTTAATATGAATGTGAGATGCGTGTTCAGCTTGGTCAATAGCTGATGGCTGGAGATAGTTGGAGCCCCATCTCCCTAATTGACTCTCTGGCATCAGCACCGGATGAGCACCTGCAAGCTGCACAGTCATGAGCCCAGAGCACACAGACCCTGGGATGTTGGTTGTCATGGTTACTCCCTTCCCTGGCAGAGATGCGTAGCAGGTGCATGTGTGTCAGGATCAGTGTGACATGGGAACTTGTGGATTGAAATAGTGGGTGCCTCCTTAAGACTGGGCTGTCTGTACTGTCAGAGGCTGTCTTGCAGAATATTGGCCTGATGTGTGGATTCCTGATAGCCAGGAATGACTAGTTCTATTCATACCAGACTAGTCAAATCCATTGATGTCTTTGATACGTAGCTGAATGGAGAGGGGAGGAAACATTACAACAACAAAGAAAGTGAGCTTGCCTAGTTGTTTCAAGAGCCATGATGGTTTATCACTCTAAAGCCAAACCATTCCAGTAACATGTTTGTCCCTCCCATTACATGGTTTTTATTTATAAAATATGCACTTGGGCTGGACGATGAATCTAAAATTAAGAGACCAGCATTCAGACCAATGCAATTTTACCCATGTCTGTTATTTCATGTTTTCCTCTTCTGTTAAAACTTTTCCCTGCTGTTTGTTCATGCTCTGTCACTCTGGATAGGTCTACACAAATAAACACTTCATTAAATTTAGTATGAAATAGTAGTGCTGTGTATAAACAGAGGAGCAACAATCAGCTCATCATTTAAATTAATCTCTCCAGTCTCTCCGAGCAAAGTGCTGCAGCTGCATTTAGCTCACCTCTCACTCTTTTTTTTTTTTTCTTGGCCGTATTATGCTAAAAACAAACCTGCTAATGCTAGACTAGCAGAAAATCAGTTGGAGCGATATATTGTATGGCTTCTGTAGGTGTTATTGATAGTTCCTTCAGCTTCATATTATGAAATGAAAAATCATGAACTGTGTGCCGCAGTTTGAAAACTAAAGGTTGCTCCCCTGTCTGCACTTCGAATGAGAAGTTTTCAAAGTAAAGCTGGGCTGTAAAATGTAGGGTTTTCAATAATAAATTTAAATCTCTCTTGGATAGATGAAAAATAGAAAGTGAAACTCAAGTAATAATATTTATAAATAATGTTAATCCACTGATAAATGAAATTACTTATTGACAAAACTCTATACTATGGCAAGAAAATGTATGAGAACTCTTTGGAGTTACGTGGTTTTCTGCATTAATTGGTCATAAAATGTGATCTGATCTACATCTAAGTCCCAAGTATAGACAAATACAGTGTGCTCAAACTAATACCCCACAAATAATTATAATATTTCATATCTTTATTGGATTCATCCATTAACCTCTTAAAATTCCGGTGTTCCACCCATGGAACATTTCACATTGGCTGGAATGCTAAGGAGTTTTAAACATGCACAGTGATGGTGGAAAAAGTAAGTGAACCCTTATGTTAATGACTTCAACAAAAGCCAGGAGTTGGCAAATTGGACCATGTTCCAGAAAACAGGTTTAGTGGCTTACCTGGGTAAGTTAACTCAGAGTTTGTGGTAACTCTTGAGTTTTTGGTTCCAAAAAGTCAAAAGATGCATTCCGATTGCCCAGTAGTGTGCTCCGAAGTGGACTGCACAAGTTATTCCGCTATATTAAGTGAGATTCCAAACTGAAGGGAGCGAATGGTCTTCAGTTCAAAGGGAAATGAAAACTGAGCAGGGAAGAAGTGAACAACGGTACATCACTTCACTGGAAGTTGACAAGAAGATTACCCGTAAGCCATTGCGCCTCAAATGAATAAAATAAACTGTTGTTGCTAACATTATTAACAAGCTAAATTGATGTTGGTTATTGTTTATATCAACTGATAGTAATACAAACATATTTGTGTTAATATTTTATATAAGAAATATAAATTATCCACCATAGTATCAGTACATGTCCATGGTTGCCGTGGTAACACACGGAGGAGGGAGCCGACAGTTAGAGGGTGTTTCAAATGGAGAAATTTTGTGCGGGTAGTTAACTGATATTCCCTGAGAACGGAGCAGGGAGTAGGGAATACAGTTGAAGTACACTGTGGATTGGAACGTAACTAAAGTATGTTTGTAACCATGGTTACAAAGGCTGTGGACATAGCCTGCTCCTGGCTAGATTATGTTCAGGTTATGTTGGGGGTATGTTTAGAGTATTTAAATGTAAGAGGAACCACATCCATAAATAGAAGTGTGATGGCAGAGAATCAAAGAAATAATCACTTTTAATAAAACACACCAACACTAATTTACAGTATTTTTAATGTGCCTTCTTTATTTCCTGAACAAACATCTTTTTCCCTCGATCTTTACGTGCAGATATTTCATCTCCAGATCTATTTTCTGATTTATTTTTTTTCTGTTGAGAGTTTGTACAATCTTTTTCTGGCTGCTACAAATAAATTCTTAAATTTAGTGATCTTAAGTCTCACATTGTCTCACATTAACATCAGTAAAATCAGTTTCTTACATTGTCAAATTGGTGCATAGAGTTTGGAGGAAGATCCACTAAACTGCACTGTTCACTCTCTTATGAAACAAAAATAAGTTCTCCTGCAAATCATCCAAATGGCACATATTGTCCATATAGCTTAATGGACCCCTCTGGACCCTCCATGTCCAATTCTTCAATTCAATTCAACTTTATTTGTATAGCACCTAGTCATGCTAGACACATAAGCACAAATCATAGATAATTCAGAGAAAAACACCAGGGATCAAATGATCCCCTATGAGCAAGCACTAGGCGACAGTGGGAAGGAAAAACTCCACTATAGGAAGAAACCTCCAGCAGAACCAGGCTCAGGGAGGAGGGGCAATCTTCTGCCACGACTGGTTGGAGGGGTGAGGGGAGAAAGGAAGAAAGAAGAAACATACTATTCATAATATAACAACAACATACAGGTAGAACAACATTGGGGCAGACATGATGTGCAATGTTGTATCAAAGCTAATTTGACCTAAGATTACAACATTTTTATAGTCTTTTTTTCAGACTTATTAAGCTAGCTTAAAAGATCTCATAGTTAGCACTCCAAGAGGCACATCCGTAGCTGGACCTAGTAGTGTAATACCCAAACACTATGCACAGTGAGCATAAATACCAGATTTTTTTTAAGTGGACATAGTAGATACTAATAGTAAAATTCAAAACTAGGACATGCAAAATCCTATCTAAACTTGGGAATGATGTTCAATTAAAACATGATATCACCATCTAGATAGCAAGCTGTCACATAGTTCATACACACAATCAAATTCTGTCGCAGCTGATGCAGTCTCCTCTTCAGCCTTTTAATTGTATTAACAATCTTATGGCCTTTGGCCTAATGAAGGATAGTTTGTCAAAAACAAAAAAAAATATATTTGGATTACCGACTAGGACACCATCTTGGACTGTGAAGGTGATAAAATTGTTTAAAAAAAAAAAAAAAAGTTAGCATAAAAAGCCCAAATTCATTCAGTAAAAGAGATGGGCTTGCGAGGGAAATGGGTTGATTAGAATTGCAGTATGGGAAAATTTTAAAATCTATACTGCATAATCTGATTATCTAGGTATGTGGGGAAAGTTGAAAAGCCTTAACAGAACTTCACAAAATACACAATGAAGGATGGAATCATCAGACTTTCTCACATTTTACCAGGGCAGTACCCAAATATTTGCTTATCTGGATATCTGTTCATGACAGTGGTATTCATTTTTAAAAAATTTGATATGTGGATATTTGCTCTTTCACCCAAACTGCTCAATTGTAACAAAGCTAAATTAAATTACCATCATGGGTTCAATCCCACCCCTGACCACTGGTGGCCCTTCTGTGTGGAGTTTGCGTGCTCTCCCCGTGTCTGCGTGGGTTTTCTCCGGGTCCTCTGGTTTCCTCTCACAGGCCAAAGACATGCACATTAGGTTAATTGGCATCAGCTGGGGATTCTAAATTGTCCTTAGGTATGAACGTGAGAGTGAAATGTTGTCTGTCTCTCTGTGTTGGCCCTGTGATGGACCAGGTGGATGCCCTGTAATTTCCCTCTGGGATTAATAAAGTATACTAAAATTAAAAAAAAAAAACATTACTTCTGAATATAATGATAAAGGTTGTAAAATACTGCCTTGCAATACACTCAGCTTATAACATCACATTATTCTGAACATTTCTGTCATGATTGCCCCTTCGGAGCAGAGAGACAAACCCACGCGCTGAATGGTGTTTGTGACATTTATTAACAAAAATAAAGTTCAAAAAGGTGCCAGCAATACAAAAAATGCAAAGCAAGAATGACTTACAGGGTTTGCCTCAGAGCTGGGTGTGCTCTGGAGAACTGAAATACTTCAGAGGCTGGGAATAGAAGAATGAAGAGTAGTTAAACCAATATAGCTGCAAAGACTAACTGAACAAACAGAGCTTAAGTAGTGGGGAATGGGGTGCCACAATGAGCCACAGGTGCGGGGAACAGGAGTGAATTGGTGACCTAATTACAGATTATTCACAGCTGAGGTGACTAGGAGAGCAGGCAGAGAGCAAATAGCCAGATGGGGATGTCTGGGAGAGGAGGAATAATGGCCTTGTCACAGGAAAAGACAAAACAGTCTTAAACCACACAATCATCATAACAATACTGAAGTATAAATAATAAATAGAACAATAAATCATCAGAAATCAAAACACAGAAAGACACCACAAAGCTAGGAAAACATACAGAAAATATTCATAAATAAATCGAGAGACTGAGCCCGGTACAACCTGTGCTCAGTCCTGTGACAATTTCTTTATGTAAAATATATGTCACTGAAGGGACAGCCAGTGCAGTCCTTTTGGTGACATCCAACTGGGGGTTCAAACGCACAACCTCCCGCACCGGAGTCCAGTATTCTACTTGTGTTACCAAGTGCCTTGACCCACTTGGCAAGCTAAGTGGAAATGCTTTTATTGACTTCATTACATGTACTGTAAATTGTCCACCAGTGAAGAATCAAAAAAACCCACTTCATTTAGTTGGCAGCTCTTTGCAGATCAGTTCCCTCTATCTTTGGCTGATGTCGCTGTTTTATGTTATGATTTTTTTCCCACTCCTAATATACCTCCAAGAGTACTTGTAACACCCCCTCAGAGAAATAATTCCCCTACCTTTTCTTCTTATGGTTTCTGCTCAACACATGCTGTCTTAAGAGGTTTGCCGTGAACGCACACACCTCTTGGTCAATCAACTCTGAGTTGATCATACAGATTCATAACTGAAGTTCTGGAACCAGAAACTCGGAGTGAGCTTTGGCAGTTTCACTTAACCCTGAGTTCAAGGTTTATTTCAGGCTGTTAATCCTGCTTTCTGGAATACCCTCGTGGAGACCAAGCAACAAAACAAGATTGGCTTGAGGTGTAGAGCTAGTATGACTTATAAAAAAACACTCGGACTTTTTGAGTTTGCTATTCCCAAGAGGCATCTGCTGATGTGAACCATGCCTCACAATAAAGAGATCTCCAAAGACCTACGATCAAGAATTGTTGATTTGCATAAAACTGGAAAGGGTTGCAAAGCAGTCTCCAAGGAACCATGCTCACACGCAACAATTTTACCCCACACTGGGGAAGTTCGTCTACAGCAGGGGTCACCAACTGGCTGATTTTGGTCTGGATCCGGACCCCGAGAGTCCTCTGTTTGGACCCCGAAACCTTTTGATGCAATTTGGGGAAAAGGGAGACGGTTTTGTTTTGATGGGGAAAAAAGCGGAACTGAACTGCTGTACTGGCGACTGCCCGAACAGATTATGGCACAAGCCCTTGGGCGCTCTCCTGCTGCAGACTTCCCTCTTTGATGTCCCATGAACACCACTCTCACTCTGCGGCTCCAACCGCTCTTAAATATATGCAGTGGGTTGCAAAATCACGGTTCACTGCCCCTTCCCGTTCCCCACAGACACAAGGCCGATAGCTAGGACATCCACCCCGAACAGACACACTTCGTTTCAGGTCTGTATCCACGAAATGAAATATGAAATTGAGTGTATTTACCAGGGCACTCCTTCCTCTTTTCTGCCGAGAGTAGTCTGTGCTGGGATGCAGAGGTGAGGTTGGTGGATATGGAGGCCCTTTTCGTAGCCTCTGATATCACATAAAAACTCAGTAAAAGCTCTGTGTGTTACTGAACATGAAAAGTTCCACCTCCCCTTTGCCTGTAATCATGGAGTCACAGCTCCATCCATGCTGTAACAGAGTTTACTGTTGAGTTAAAAAAAAAAATAAGAATGTCGGAGGAATTCTGTAGTATGGAATTATATTTTCTGTTTTTTTTGTCTCACACTTTGAAACAGTTTTTTTCTGCACTGAAAATATTGTACAGAGGTGGACTTCTTTTGAATTTAGTTGTTTTGTTTTGTTTTTAGATATTAATCTTTTTTAAAATGTAGTACAATTTAGTTTTCAATTTCACAATTTCAGATCTATTTATTTGGAGTCAATAAACACATTTAGTGTTCTCCTGTACTATAAAATTTTAAATTACATATTTTGTTTGAAATTGAACAAAGAATTCATTTTAATTTTTTTGGTTAAAAATTAATGTAGAGCTAAAAGCAGCTAAAACATGAGCTTAATAATGTGTGAAAGCAAGTTAAATGATACTGGCCTGTCTGTAGACAGCTGTGGTCTCCTGAAAGAATGTCAGTGAAAGGATGACGGTTCTTAAAAGCACATTTTGAGATAAATTTGTCCATGTGTCAGATTTCTTTTCCATTTATTTTAATAAGATGTTGGCAGTAAATTCATAGGTCATTGCAAATACTTTGCTTTAAAAGGACCAACTTGTCACACAGTGGAGGGAAAAATCCTGAATCGAAAAAAAAAAAAATCCATAAAGATGCATCAAGAATGGTTTTAGAATCAAATTGGAGTTCTGAATCATAATCGCATCATGAGGTGCCTAAAGATTCCTACACCTAGTTTGGACCTTGGCTGGGGAGGGGGGACCAACTTATTGGACCTCTTGCAGTTTTAGTCGGTGACCCCTGGTCTACAGTTTAGCTGTCCATACATATTATGCCTGGTATTTGTTGGTGTGAAAGTGTAGAGATTTGAAACCAGTCTCCAGAGTGGAGAGGTTTTCTCAGCACCAGTTATGCGCATTTGTGTGCACAGAAATAAATAGCAACCATGACGTTACAGCCCCAATTTACAATGGATTTCAGCCAATTCACACTCCAACCAGCTTGTATTTCTCACAGAAATAACCTCCGTGATTAAAGTTTAAGCCTGATGTGTTTATAGTTAGGATTAGATTTTGGAAAAAAAAAGGGCTCTTAACAGTATGTATAAAGCTTTCCCCCTTTACAGTAAATACAACCTTATAGATAAAAAAAAAATCGTCAAATTTATAACCAAGGAGGATTTACAGACTAAAATACATTCCCAAAATGTCACTTACCTTTGCTGACTGATGGAAAAAAAATCACTGTGGAACAGCTGATGTTTCAGATCTAACTTTGTGTCGCTCCCCATCTGGCTGACATAACATCATATCACTGTTTTTTCTTACTTATAAAGCTTTTGTAAAAAATTATGACTGAAGACTCCTTATCAAATATTCAAACCAGCTGTTAGTAAGTCAGATTTTTTTTATTGCCCACAATTACGTTTTATGTATTTATTTATTATGACTCCCTCATTCTTTCAGCTTAAAAAAACAAATATATATCATATATATACAAATATATCTTGCAGATGGAATCTGGTATTTATAGTTATAATCTAAAGTCCCTAGTAAAACTTCTACTTGTCAGCTATGAGTTACAGCAGCAGTTCTCACACCTTTAGTGAATCTGTGTGCATACAGGGTTGCTTCTGTGACATGTCGTGTGCACAGAGATGTTTCTCTGTGGGTCTAAACGAAAACGTTGTGTGCACCAGGCCCAAGACCTTAGGTGTTGACCAGTCCACAGACAAATTATCTGCAAATGGAGACGATTCAGTACTATGACTACTCTCCCTAGAAGTGGTTGGCCAGCCAAGTTCACTCCAAGGGCACAACACAGAATGCACAATGAGGTGAAAAAGAGCCCTTGAGTAGCAGCTAAAAGCTTGAAGGAATTATTGGAACTGGTTAACATCTCTGTTCATGAGTCTACCATACAGCAGGGGAAATAAGTATTGAACACATCAACATTTTTCTCATATTTCTGATGGAGCCATTGACCTGAGAGTTTCACCAGATATCAGTAACAACCCAAATAACCCATACATACAAAGAAATCAAGGCAACTGTGTTCACAAAACAAGTTATATTTAATAAAGTGGAATGACACAAGGAATGAGTATTGAACATGCTTGGTGAAATTCATTTAATATTTAGTAGAAAAGCCTTTATTTTCCTTCTCTGGAGCCAGTTGAGAGTTTCCTTGGCTGTGTGTTTGGGATCATTGTCTTGCTGAAATGTCCACCCTCACTTCAGCATCTTGGGAGATGGCAACAGGTTCTTATCAAGGATGTCTCTGTACATTTGATCATTCATCTTTCCTTCAATTATATGAAGTCTGCCTGTACCATATGCTGAAAAACACACCCACACCATGATGCTCCCACCTCCAAACTTCATTGTTGGTATGGTGTTTTTGGGCTGATGTGCAGTGCCATTTCTGCTCCAAATTTTGGTCTCATCTGACCAGACTATATTCTCATGCTATTTTACAGGCTTACCCAAATGTTGTGCAGCAAACTTTAAACAAACTTCAACATGCTTTTTCTTCAGCAATGGAGTCTTGCGAGGTGAGTGGGCATAGAGCCTATGTCGGTTGAGTGCATTACTTATTTTCTTTGAAACAGCAGTACCTGCTAACTCCAGGTCTTTCTGGAGCTCTCCACAAGTGGTCTTTGGCTTTTGGATAACTCTTCTGATAGTTCTTTTCACTCCTCTGTCAGAAATCTTGTGAGGAGCTCCTGGTTGTGGCCAGTTTATGGTAAAATGATGTTCTTTCCACTTCCAAATGATGGCTCCAGCAATGCTCACTGGTGCTCACTGGAACATTCAGCAGTTTAGAAATGTACCTGTAACCAATGCCATCATTATGTTTTGCAACAATAAGGTTGAGAAGGTCTAGAGAGAGCTCTTTGCTTCTACCCATCATGAGTACTTTGTGGTGCGACAATCTGATATTTACAGACCTTTTTAAAGGCTATCAGTCAGCACTTAACCAGCTGAAATTAAATTGCACTGATTGGGATGGGATGGCTTCCTAAATTCTGATGGATTTCAGCTGGTTTTCTTGGCTTTCTATGCCTTTTGCACCTTTTTCTTCATGTGTTTAATACTTATTCCCTGTGCCTTTCCACTTTATTAATTAAAACTTGTTTTGTGAACACAGTTGCCTTGATTTATTTGTATGTATGGATTACTTGGGTTGTTACTGATAGCTGGTGAAAATCTCAGGTCAGTGGCTCCGTCAGAAATATGTTTAATGAGAAAAATGCTGGTGTGTTCAATACTTATTTTCCCTGCAGTATAAAATTATTAAACAGGCATGGTGCCCATGGCAGGATACCACAGCAGCTTTCCAAAACACCTTGGCACTCCACAATGCTGCTGGGAAAATGTTTTGTGGACTGATGAAACTAAAGTTGAATTGTTCTGGAAGAACATGCAGCATTCTGTAAGGGGTGGGAAACTTTAGACACCTCATGATTGGAGCCTGAATTGATAAAGGCTCCGACTCAAGTCTGAATTCATATTCAAGACAACTTGCTACATCTATTTTTCTAGCATACTGTATGAATATTAGACTACTAATCAAAAATAGAAGCATTCCTACCTTGCTGTCTTCAGTGGTTCCATGTTTTAGTCTAGCTGTGGCTGACTGTGCAGGTCAGATATCCCGCATCGCCGTCAGGCCCTGAAGATGTCTACTATTTGTCTGTCTGTTTCATGCACATGCATTGAATGTAATCTATGGTTCATATGTCCATAGTTGAACAGCAATCATCCACCAAACTGATTTGTACACCCAAACGTAAATGAAATAAGGAGTTTGTGACAGGCTCCAGGTGTCTCTGTTGTGTACCATGCTAAAGACATCCGGGGAGGGATATACAATGGAGGGAACCATCATGATTTGGGGCTGCTTTGCTGCCTTGGGGCCTGGAGCGGCTGCCATCATCGAGGGGAAAATTGATTCTGAAGTTTATCAAGGTATCCTAAAATAATATCAGGGTGGCTGTCCGCCAGCTGAAGCTCAGTAGAATTTTGGTGATGCAGCAGGACAATGACCCTAAACATCAACGTAAATCCATAAAAAAATGATTTTTAAAAAAGAAAATCCACCTTTTGGAGTGGTCCTGTCAGAGTCCAGACCTGAATCCAATAAAGATGCTGTAGAATGACCTCAACAGAGCCGTTCACACCAGACATCCTATGAATATGGCGGATTCTGTGGTATTAGGTTAAACACATCGTGTTTGTCTATACTTGGGATTTAGATGTAGATCAGATCACATTTATGACCAATTAATGCAGGAAACCAGGTAATTCCAAAGGATTCACATACGTTTTCATGCCACTGTATTATCCCCCCCCCAATAAAAAAGGAAACCGAATTAAATTGTTAAATTAATTGTGATGTTGTTTTGAGGTTGCATTGTCCAACCCTTATGTGTACAGTATCAAACACCAGTCTGTGATGCATGTTTACATTAATTCACCTTAGCTTATATAGAAAGACAGTTTATGGCAGGGGTGTCCAACCATGTGCCATGGAGAGCCAAGACCCTGCAGGTTTTACCTCCAACCAGTGTCTTCAACAGCAGATTTCAGTGAACTTCTTCCCACTGATTGCTGATAAGTGAAAACACCTGCTGAAGAGACTGGGTAGAAGAGAAAACCTGCAGGGTCTTGGCTCTCCATGGCACATGGTTGGACACCCCTGGTTTATGGCATCAGTCATCTCAAGGCATATTAAATTGTAAAGGAAAGACCCAACAATGTGTATTTATGAATGTTTTATGAGTAATCTTTCTGCAATTTTCTCATTTAGAAACTTCAGTGGGAGCAGATACTGTCAAGATGCAAGTTACTGAACCTGTTGTCAACAAAATTCCACCCGACCCTAGACCAGGTTTGTACATGTCGCATAACTGGCAGTGTGGCACATCATATTGGTTTTCCTTAAAAAAAAAAAAAAAAAAAAGCAGCTTCTGCCCCTTTTCTCTAACTAGTCCAAATTTATTCCACTCCAGTAGGTGGCAGTTCACATTTATGTACAATATATACTTATTCCAGTTGAAATTTAAGAACAAGTTCAAGGGAAGCAGTAACTGAAGTTCATTGAATACTTTGTTCAATGTGAATATCAGTTGTTGAACAACTCCTTGATAACAGAAACAAAGTAATTGAGATTTATTATTTATTGTGCAGTCCTACACTAATTGTAGAAATAATATATAGGTATCAAATATGTTGTTGTGACATTTCTATATTGTCTCCTACAGAAGCAAAACCAGCAGCAAGCACCCCACATACATCTACGGAGAGTCCAGTGTTGTCTTCAGTGACTTCAAACGAGGAGTCTGTTCCAGCCCAGCACTCAACGGAGACACTACAGACACAAGACACCACGCTACAAATAAAACCAGCAAATACTGAGGCCTGCCTTGAGGAAGGCACGGTCAACCCCAGCACAAAGGATTTTAAGGCCATCACCTCAACCACCAAAGAACTTAGTACTATATCAGTACCCTTCACGGACCAACCGATGGAAGTCTGTTTAGCACAGACTTCAAGTGTGGATATAGTCAGGGCTTCGTTTCTGGAAACTGCTCCAAAAGAACTCAGCAGAGACAGGACGGACAACTTTTTTCACAGAAACCTGGCAGAGACTGTTAAGCCCTCAACTTCAACTACATCAAAGATGGACACTGCCTTGGAGATTAAGCCCAATCTGTTGTTTCCAGGCTTGTCTTCAGAGGAGAAATCTCTCAAAACATCTGTGGAAAGGTTAGTTGAAATGGTTTCTTCTCCTTCCCACTCTTCTCTGACTCGAGGGCCATCACCCAGAGAATCTCTTCAGGCCCAGATCCTACCTTCGCTGAGCGACCACAGCAGTATGATACCCACCACCACCCTTGTACCATTCACCCCAAAGATTGGCATGGGAAAGCCAGCCATCTCCAAGAGGAAGTTTTCTCCTGGGAGGCCACGAGTGAAACAGGTAGGAATCTCAGTGTCAGCAACTGATAACATTGTTGTCATTGGCTAAATAGCCTACTCCCTGTCAAAACTGAGCAATAAGTCAAAGCTGTGTGGGTTAATAATTATTGGCACTAGTACGTTGTTTAGTTATTTAAATGTCGGTATCAGTGTCGGTGTGCATGTCATATGGGCAGTACTCTTTGAAATTTAATTTATTGTTGTGGTATTATAGAGAGTAGAGGTGACAAATAATTTGGTATATATTTTTCAGTTACATTTTAATGGTTTCTCACTCTGCTCATGTATGCAAGTCTTAAAAAAAAAAAAAAAGACATTGTAGTGTGTTGTGAGCTCCCTCTTGCCATTTTCTGTTCCAAAAAACTTTTATCAAACTCTAGACCATTCTCTCAACCTCAGGTTATGTCTGGGTGTTTGCAGGGTATTCAGAGTAGATTGGATCCTGTGATATTGTTGACCACAGACTTTTTTTTTAGCTTATTCTGGTAAAGGCAAAATGACCTAATGACATGCGCTGCATCCATCATTCACATTTCACAGGAATCATTATTCTTCCAAGGCAATTGCCCCAATGGTCACCAAACTAATGCACAATCACCCTCAGGTGGGTCTGAATCTAGGTTGTCCTCAAGGTCAAAGGTCAGAAGATCTGGATGCTCTCATGATGGTTTCATCAGCCGGGAATAGCTTATTCTGTCAATGATTGTATGGTTTCTTAAAAATGTTCACATCCTTTCATTTTTTTTTTTTGCCTGCTTTTGTGTATTTATTTGTATTTGTGTATGGGTGTGAGTGAGTGCAAAATGGTTATTTACAGATTTTGATGACATTTTCAGGAGAGGTTGAAAATGGACCAGTGGGCCTATGAATGAGATCTTGGGGGTAATCTGATACCATGTGGATCCAGGATTTTATATATATACATACATACACACAGACGTGGACAACATTGTTGGTACCCCTCTGTTAATGAAAGAAAAACCCACAGTGGTCACAGAAATAACTTGAATCTGACAAAAGTGGTAATAAATAAAAATTCTATGAAAATTAACCAATGAAAATCAGACAGTGCTTTTGAATTGTGGTTCAACAGAATTATTGTAAAAAAACAAACTCATGAAACAGGCCTGGACAAAAATGATGGTACCCCTAGAAAAGATTGAAAATAATGTGACCATAGGGACATGTTCAACCAAGATGTGTAATCTAATTAACATCACAGGTGTCTACAAACTTGTAATCAGTCAGTCGACCTATTTAAAGGGTGACAGGTAGTCACTGTGGTGTTTGTTGACATGGTGTGACCACACTAAACATGGACCAGAGGAAGCAAAGGAGAGAGTTGTTTCAGGAGATTAGAAAGAAAATTATAGACAAGCATGTTAAAGATGAAGGCTATAAGACCATCTCCAAGCAGCTTGATGTTCCTGTGACTACAGTTGCACATATTATTCAGAAATTTAAGATCCACAGGACTGTAGCCAACCTCCCTGGATGTGGCCGTAGGAGGAGACGGATAATACGAATGGTAATAAAAGAGCCCAGAACAACTTCTAAACACATTCATGGTGAACTCCAAGGTCAAGGTACATCAATGTCAGATCGCACCATCCGTTGTTGTTTGAGCCAAAGTGGACTTCATGGGAGATGACCAAGGAGAACACCACTGTTGAAAACAAATCATAAAAAAGCCAGACTGGATTTTGCCAAACTGCATGTTGACAAGCCACAAAGCTTCTGGGAGAATGTCCTATGGACAGACGAGACAAAACTGGAACTTTTTGGCAAGGCACATCAGCTCTATGTTCACAGATGCAAAAATGAAGCATACTAAGAAAAGAACACTGTCCCTACTGTGAAACATGGAGGAGGTTCTGTTATGTTCTGGGGCTGCTTTGCTGCATCTGGCACAGGGTGTCTTCAATCTGTGCAGGGTACAATGAAATCTCAAGACTATCAAGGTATTCTAGAGAGAAATCTGCTGCCCAGTGTCAGACAGCTTGGTCTCAGTCGTAGGTCATGGGTCTTGCAACAGGATAATGACCCAAAACACACAACTAAAAATACCCAAGAATGGCGAAGAGCAAAACATTGGACTATTCTAAAGTGGCCTTCTATGAGCCCTGATCTAAATCCTATTAAACATCTGTGAAAGGAGCTGAAACATGCCGTCTGGAGAAGGTACCCTTCAAACCTGAGACAACTGGAACAGTTTGCTCATGAGGAGTGGGCCAAAATACCTGCTGAGAGGTGCAGAAGTCTCATTGACAGTTACAGAAATCGTTCGATTGCAGTGATTGCCTCAAAAGGTTGTGCAACAAAATCTTAAGTTAAGGGTACCATCATTTTTGTCCAGGCCTGTTTCATGAGTTTCTTTTTTTAAAATAATTCTGTTGAACCACAGTTCAAAAGCATTGTCTGATTTTCATTGGTTAATTTTCATAGAATTTTTATTTATAACCACTTTTGTCAGATTTAAGTTATTTCTGTGACCATTGTGAGTTTTTCTTTCATTAGCAGAGGGGTACCAACAATTTTGTCCGTGTGTGTGTGTGTGTGTGTGTGTGTGTGTGTGTGTGTGTGTGTGTGTGTGTGTGTGTGTGTGTGTGTGTGTGTGTGTGTCAGATTTTAGCTTGGAAATTAACACACAGGATGCTTGGATTAAAAAAAAAAAGAGTTTTAACTCTTGGCAGAGGCTACCAAGCACCAAAGTTTGATCCAGATACTGGTAATATTCCTGAAATGGTGGTCCAGAATGTTAAATTGTGGGACTCGTGTTGGATTTACCATAAAGAGAAATGCACCTGCTGTAACATGTTGGTATAAATTAAAAATAAAACACTTTTTTTGCCTTTGTGAGATAAGGACATGTTTAACATACTATTTCAGTTTTTGGGTGTGTACTGCATTTAGGAGTAATTACATTATTGGGGGATCTGCAATGCCTTGCTAGAGGTCTGCACTCACTGAGGTCTGTTTTGCTTTTGATATAAAAGGTTGTACACAGTTATATTTTGATGTGTGTAAGTATTTGTACCATTAGAATCTTATGTAAATATTTTAGTAGTTAATGTCTATTTACTTCTATTTGTTGAAGACTGTCCATCGAGCACATGCTGTTCCAAGCTGACTTGCAGTATTTTGTTGCACAATGGGATCAATAGTTGGTGGAATGGGTCTCTTAGATTACCTTTGCTATGTCCACATGACTGTGTCCAATATGACTAGGTAGCCACTATGTTTTGCACTTATTTTGTATTTCGTGCAGGGAAATCTCCTTTGCTGCCAACCCTCATTATATTCCACATTCAACATTGTCATTGTTCTCTTCTGTTCATCTGTTGTCCATTTTATAAACATGCTTCACCTCATCACAGTGATGATGATCATCCGTCAAATCAAAATTTATACTGACCATTACATCCCTACATTCATCTCCATATTGTGGCATCAACAACAAAGTTGTAGTTGCAAAATTTTAAACTTCTATTAGTGGTGTAGAGACGAGGCCATAGGGACCATCACTGAGGCTAAACATAGATGCTAATAGAAATAACAGTGGGAATTCAATCACGCCAATGGCCATATTTAAAAATTATGAATGATTCTGATGGTGAGGCTACTCTTAGTTTGTAGGGGGAAAATCCCAAGATGTTTCCCATTTCATAGATAAATATTATGTAGTTCAAATTAATTTTTTACAAATACTGCAAATTTTTTTATCAAAATGTAATCCATCTTCTTTTTAGTCCAGCATGCCTTTAACTGATGTGCTCATCATATACTGACAAAATTTTACATATTTCATATATATGCCCAACATAGGTAGCAGATACCAGTGGTAAATGATTCTGCTGCTTGCAACTAACAGTCATGCTCTTCAATTGAATCGGTGAATTCAAAAAGGGCCCAAGTCCCCATTGAAAAAGTGTGGACTTGGGCCCTTTTTGAATTCACCGATTCAATTGTGCTTGTATAAGGAGCCTTTTAGACAGAGGCCTCCTAAATTCTCATGCATGAAGGATTTGTTTTAGCATGGAATGTGACTATTATAACTTTACCTGCATTTTGGCTTATCAAATGATCCCCTGTTTCTCTGCTCTTATGAATATGTATCGAGCAATTCCCAAATGGATACATTAGAAACTCACTACATTTCTCTAACATCTTTCTTTGTATGTTTTATTTCTTTGCTGGCTTTGTTTTTAAGTTGCTGCATTTTGTCGCCCTCTTCCCTCCCTCTCTCTCACTCTCTCTCTCACCCTCTCACCCACCCCTCCTTACCTTAGGGTGCATGGAGCCCTCATAGCAGTGTGAGCTCACCCTTGTCCTGGTCTCCAGACCAGCCAGAGGGTTGGGACATCTCAAAGACCAGGTTCTCCTCTGGCAGCCCCGGCTGGAGCATCAGAGTGGTAAATACCGTGGCTCATCAGAGACAGCGGGGCTACAGCTGCCCTCTGTTAGCCCTCTGTTTACCAAAGTGACACACACTCTCTGAGTGTTTCTGAATGTCACTGGTGTATATTGAAGCCAACAGTTAGCATCACCAAAGAGCAAGATGAGTGGTCAGAGTTGATGAATATATCTGAAATGACTGTAAAATATATGGCTGTATTAACAAAGGATGGTGGTAGATATGTAGCTGAAATTATTGCTCAGTGGTATAATGTAGATGGGCAGTATTGCAGTTTTTATTTTTATTTTTTTTTTAAAAATATATATATACATGTATTATTTTTTTTGGGGGGGGGGGCACAACTAAAGTATACTGAGGGGAGGCTGTTAATAAACAGCTAACCCATTTTGCTCAATTGTAACTATATAATAATTATTATACAACAGTTAATTCCGACCGAGCAATTTGATCGGACAGTAGGGATTCCAGGAATTACCATATTCCATGATAATTGCACTCTGGAATGTTTCACTGGGTATATATCACTCCACTTGAAAGGTGTTCTGGTAAACGTTAATTACGAGCAGTTATTTAGTGTTCAGTCTGTCATTTCTATCAGTGACTTTTTATTTAAGAGAATTGCAATACTGTATTTGAAACCTTAATTTCCACAGTGAGGCGCTGTAAAGAAATCATGGTGACCCAGAAGTCCCACCCTTTTTAAAGAAAACTTTATTCAGCCTACTCTTGTAAACATTCTTAAGCTATTTCATGTCTGTTAAAAAAAAAAAAAAAAAATGGCAAGGCTAGAGTTGGATTTATTGCCTCAGTTATCAGACCAGAATACCACTATGCATTGGGCATATGATGACTCACACCCGCGGTTACTAGAGTCATTGATACCGTACTCCCTCTTGTGCAATATTGCTTAAATAACCTAAGACTAACTTTCAGGATAGTTTTTTTGGGACTTACAGCACAGAATTTGTGAGACATAATCAGCTGTAATGCTAACAGATGCACATTTGAATGTAATACTAAAATCTTACAAAAAGAAATTCTTTTCACTTGACAACCATTTTGGTAATGTTTAAGTGTAGTTATTTCATTGCTTAATTAGGTTAAAGTGAAGATCACTTGTTTAAAGGGGTCATTGCACTTTTTCCACATTTTAACAGCTCACACATGTCTTAATGAAATGTTTGTGGCATATTTTGTTCACATTTTCTTTAATTTTTTCAGTTATTGAAGCAAATTTGTTTTTTATTGTTCCTGGCTTTCTTCAAATGCTCTGATTTAAAGCCTGTCACGTTAAGAACCATGCTTCACCTTTTCAACTCCGCCCTCCTGCTTACGTCAGTTAGCCATTATAGCTGATCCACAGTCGATGGTGTATCTCACGGCCTCCTTGATCGCTGCAACCAAGACCTGGCCCGTAACCCGAGGCGAGTTGCCGAGCCAAGGGATCTCAAAGGGCAGTGTGGCTCTGTGGGACTCCACGCTGCTCTCGCGGCCAGCTGAAAGCTGGAGTGACTACGCTGCCCGTGAGATCAGCGCGGAGTCGCGCAGATCCACAGAGGACCGTTGGGGCTGGGCGTGAGAGCCAGAAGCCTCCAGCCAGCAGCATCTGGTCCCGAGACATTTTGATTGCAGCGAGCTGGAGGCTTCGTCGTGATTCTGCGGCAGATCACCATCTGTACCAGCTCATGGCTCACACAGCCAGCTAATTTTTTAATTTATTTATTTGGATAAAATGACAGTAAATATGGTACACAAACAGAAAATGTAAGTATACATATGAAACGTCATACAAAATCCAGGGTGACGCATGAAAATGAAAACACTTATTTCCAACGTGGTCCTTGGCTAAAGGCTGTGGTAGCCTATTAGCCCCTGAGCTATTAGCCCACGAGCTAGCACTGTTACCAGGATGCTTGCTGTAAGCACGGCTTATATTATTTTCTTCAGCTCTTAGTCACCCTAACAGCCATCCCTGTTATCACCTGGTTCGGTGGTGTGCCTCGCGTCACTGCAGCCCATCTCCCAGTGGTTTTGCCGTGATTCTGCAGCAGATCGCTGTTTACTGCCCCACCAGTTGAGAATTGCATCCGTTGGAATTCTCGGCATAACACCAGTAGCCCTGGTCCCGGGCCACTGCATTAACCAGTGTGCCGGTCCAAGCGAATCACGCTGAAACCACTCGGAGGTGGGCCAGAGTGAACCAGGTGGTAATGGGAATGGCTAATAGGGTGACTAAGATCTGAAGAAAATAACATTATAAGCTGTGCTTACAGCCAGTGACCTGGTACCAGTGTTAGCTCATGGGCTAATAGTTCAGGGGCTAAGAGGCTACCTTAAGCACACACTTCATCTACATGACAGACAACTAGGTGGGCCAATAATAGACCAGTGGGTGGGGCTTTATGATGGAAGTGGGTGGGTTTTTTCAAGACTTGACATAGGAAATTTACCTAGAAGAGTCAAAAAAAACAAAAACGTTTTTGGGAGTTTCTCTGAAAGAAAAACGGGGTAAAGACAGTGTGCTTCTTTCAGATCATTGACTGTTTGGAAATTTTTTTTGGCTAATGACATGACCAGTTGACACATTTGAGACAGTTAAAACCTACAAACACACCATATTTCAGTCAATGACCTCTTTAAATAAGCTTTTATAATTTGTCATCTTTGCTGAGGATTAAGGTTTGAAAGCGTTTTCACCCCCAAGTTGTATGTAGATGCTCAATTAGTACAGCATCATTGTACATTACTGCAACGAAGAGTTTGATTGAGGTATTTTAATTGTAACCAGGAAACCTGGTCTTCTTTTATCATAAAAAACAAAGTAGACATTTTGCTTTGCTCAATCACAAAAGATAATATCACTGGCTGAATAGTTAATTACACAAAATCACCTGGGAAATTGTCTATAAGGCCTTATAGTAAAATACTTGGCAGGTGATGGCCCACTGGTTTATCACCGTATCTCTCATCCAATCAGATTACTAAAAGACAGGACATGGAGCAATAGCAGAAAATATCCTAGACTGATGACTGGGTGAACCATCTGTAGCTTCAGTGTTATTGACCGGTACTTTCTTGTAGATTGGTCAGAAGCAGCTTTTTTGCTGCAAGCAGATAGCTTGAAGTTGTGTATAATGAATTGTCCTCTGGACCTAATTTTGTGATAACTCTAGACAGAGGTGGGTGGATGATTCTGCGTATGTTGCAGTAGTGTAGAGCCATACTCGTAGGGGTTAATCTGTACTGTATTGAGGATTGGGGGGGGGGGGGGTCATGTTAAATCAGTTCATATGGCATGTCTGTCGGGAGAGACTCTTGATAGGAAGGGCTCAGTTTGGGATCATGGCCAAATGTGAGATAAATGTGAAAAAAATTTGGTGCAGCTGCTAGAAGGTTCAGTTAGACACAAGTTTGACAGCCATGATTAGGCAAAGGCCTCCTGTCAGAAATGTGCCAAAGGCACGGGAACTCACTTTTCTGGAACAACAGCTCAGAGGCCTTTTTCACAGTTGCACCTACTGCTTGTCAGGCAGAAGTTGAAGTGTACCTCTGAAATAACAGTCATTTCCTCCAATTATCAAAATGTCAGGCACCAAGTTGAAATATATTTTTTCCTTTTTATTGAGCATTTACATGATTTTAAAATGCTACATTTTTGTTTTTAGAGTATACACTTTTAAGGTCTAAAAAGTGTTGAATTTTAAAGTTTTGCTAACAGAATACATTAAGCATAGTATGTGTTATGATGTATTTTATGTATCATCTTAAAGACAAAGTGGAACACTTGAAAATCTAAAGCACAAATGAGTGAAAAACATTTTTTTAGTTCTTGTGTGTGAAACTAAGGATGACTTGTGGGAAGAATGTCTTTGAGAAAAACAAACTTCTTGCAAATATTCAATGCTAACCTCTGCTTGTTTTCATCAGGATGATGGAAGATATTTAATTACTAAGAGTTTTGTCTTGCATGCTCAGGGTCGTGGCTCAGGATTCCCTGGGAGAAGGAGGCCCAGAGGGGCTGGTCTGTCAGGTAGAGCTGGACGCGGCAGGGCCAGGGGGAAGAACGGAGTGAGTCCCTCCATCATCCCTGGGGTATGTGCTATCAGCCCAGAAGCTTATTTATATCCTTGCAAATCTGTCTTTAACCTCTATCACAAAAGACTGTGGGCCCTATTTTGACAATCATCCACATACTTGTCAGGTAGACTTTCCACTGTGCGCCAGTGTTTTTGTTAGTTTCTGTCAGTGCATTGTCTGTTCTTTACGCCTTGTGTCACATCATCAAATTACCAGTAGACAGTGCGCCCACTATGTGCTCGGAGGAGGTGTGGCGGCGTGCAGTCTAATGCACATTATTATGGTGTATTCCATGAGAATCTGCTTTTGATCAGGAAAAAGGAGGTCTATCGTCAGAAGCACATTGTTTAATGGTATTTCAGTTGCGTGTTTTGACATCGCGCAGCTCCGGCGCTTAGGAAATGGCATACACTGAGATCTTGTAACAGTCATAATTGCCCGCCATTTTAATTATGATGATCATGCACTAGTTTTTTTTTGTTTTTTTTGTTTTTTTAATTCCATCTTCACTCATTTTAATTGCAGGTTTACCGTTGAAGTCTATAGATTAAGCATTAATGTAGGAATTTTTTAGGGGAATGATTGAATGAACAGGGAGGATGTGTCAGTGTGTTCCAATGTGATGTACGGGGGCAGGGAGGAATTTTCGTTTTCATCACAGACTTATTAGGTATTAATGTGTTTATTTTTAGGGGAATAAATGAATGAACAAGCAGTGTGCAGTGTTTTACTTTTCACTAACTCCCCAAAGAGACAGGAGATTCATCCACATCTGCGTCGGCCGTGCGCCTCGGGTTTCCAGGCCAGCAAGCTCCCTGACAGCCACCCGGCAGCCCCCAGCAGAGGCTGCTGAGAGCAGGCTCACTTCATGACGGGGGCCGAAGGCAGACGGAAAGCCGCGCCAGATCGCCTCCTTCCCTCCTACCGAGGACGGATAGGGGGAGACCCTCGGTCAGCGAAAGCAACAGGAGAGGGAGCCCTCCATCCCCCCACAGCCGGGAGCGACTTCCACGCCATCGTTAATGAAAGTTTATCAAAATTTACCCAGGCATCATCCTCTTCATGTCTGTGTTGTATCCATGCACACATTAAACAATTCAGCTGATTTTTTTGAGCCTTTTCTTCACCGTTTGTTCTTTTTAACATAACTGGGCATCAACTGTGATTGAGGTCTTCCTTATTACCAAGCAGCATTACTATCGGGTGCATTTTGCCTCACACACATGAGCTTTGGTCAGCGCAAAACCCGTCTTAAACCGTCATGATCACAGGTCGCTTTAGATAATGCGCCTCTTTGCATTAAAGAGATGGACAGGAGAGCTTTGGATTGGATTTTCCAAAACACACCTCTGAATGATTAGACCGGCCTCTTTGCATCATGTGCCGGTGGAAAGTTTGTTTTTATGCCGTTGTGATCAGGAAATGAACTTGGAAATGCCCATAAACGTGTTCTGCGTCAGTGACAACTGATCAACTGACCCCGTCGTTGTAATACAGCCCTGTATGTTTAATAAAAATAGTATTATATGGCCCTTGTTACATTTTGTCAATCTTTACTTATTTTATATATTTTTTCTGTCATTTGCAGATCACCACAATAGAAACCCCTTATCCAGTGAAGGAGGAAGAAGAGAATGCAATGCATAACACAGTGGTCATATTTTCCAGCAATGACAGTTTCACGCTAAAACAGGTGATTACCGTTGTTTTCGTGTTTTGTTATGTTAAACTATTACGATTGTGTACGTGTGTGTATGTTAATCTTGGTTATGTTAGTGTATGTCCCCATAACCTCTGCCATTTTGTCAGCATTTTAGAGACGGGGAAAACTGTGAAGTTACAAGTGTGAGAAAGTAATTTAGGGTTTTCTTAGTGATGGACACCTAAAGCGACTAAGCTATTCAGCAACAGATAAGGTGCTGTATTTTAAGCACTTAGCCTTTTTTATGTCTGTCAGGTGCAGGCTGATATGTCTTCACTAATATTGATTAGACGAGCCTTTTAAAGGCCAATTTTTTCAAAATGGTTTTAGCTTATATTCTAGGACCTTTTATGACCACCTTAATTTAGGGATAATAGCCAGCTGTGCTAGTGTAAGGCCAAAAATGAATTCAAGAAAATGACTAGCAAATTGGGACCATGTTGGAATGGTTTTTACTTGAGCTTTAGATGATGTCTGCACTGATCTCCTTTTTTGGCATAACTCTTGATGCTTCCTCTTTAGGACATGTGTGTCGTGTGTGGAAGTTTCGGTCTTGGTGCAGAGGGGCGTCTTTTGGCCTGTGCTCAGTGTGGCCAGTGTTACCATCCATTCTGTGTTGGCATAAAGGTACCATATGTTTTTAAGTTTCTATACTATAAATTAGGCCTGGGCGGTATGGCCTAAAATTCATATTGCGGTTGAATATGAAGTATCAACGGTAACAGTATATTTCTGTATGTGTATTATGACATATTCTTCAGTATTTGGTGGAGATTGTAGCTTCTTAAACTGGTAATATACAGTAAAATTAATCAGTTAAATAATTATTGGTGGGGGCAAATTCACTTCTTTCCCTGTGCTCCAAAATTTGGTACTTTGGCCCTGGAAGCAATAGAATGCAGATGGCGCACCTATGGAATAAATACTCAAATGACTTTCCATACACTCCAAACAATGTAGACAACAGAAAATGCACTGCATTAGACTGTCATTAGTAATAGCAGCATGATTTTAGCCTTTTAAAAATAATTAAATGAGTTTAAGTTTACTCTATAACATTTTCATTACTTTACCAGAGTAAGGCACCAGATGAAAAGTAGGAAGTCACAAATTGTGCTGCAGAAGTTTGTCACTGTACAAATAAAACCTTTCATTGTCTTACAGTTTTCTGTCAAAATCTTTTCACCACCCCCCTTCAAACGCCAGAATCGGTGACTAGGCCCAACCCATACCACAAGGCTAATAGCGGCTAGCGCTACATTAAACGGCATAAATCCTGTGATAAAAAGACTTACCAGTTGAAGGACATGCCCAGTTGTATGCACAGTGTCCCAAGATAATGACTGAAGCTGCATCAGACCTTAAAAGCAGTTTAATGGTAAAAACCCATCTTAATTTGGGTCAGTTTTCAAAGCAGCTAGCCAAAAAATGCTAACTGGCTGGAGACTAACTTCAGTTCAGCTAGAGAGTCCTGATTGGCTCAACACTACTCGCATACCAGCGGGTGTTCCTATCTATATCACCAATAATGCTCCTTTTCAACTCGCCTTTTTTGAGGGGGCGGGGTTTAGGTGAAACTTTATAGCAAGAAAACAGACACATGAGACATTTGAGTGATTTCGCTCTTTATGTCTTGTAAGTCATAGAAAACGTAGACATGTTAACAAGAAAAAAAAATTGATTTTTGGCAGTGTCACTTTAAGTAGCCTGGTGCCTTTACTAAGTGCTGTTCATTACTTAACAGTCATGCATTAACCATGCCTGGCCGTCATGCATTGTGTTCATTTCCACTCAATGATTAACTAATACAGTATAAACATGTCATATAAAAAGCCCTACACATAGGGCTTTGCGATTTGACAATATGTATCAGATGATGAGCTAAAAACGTCAGTCATTTTATATAAAGCTCTGTCATTTATATCGGAGTGTTGCAAAATACACTGTTTGCAGCAGCATCTTGATGTCATTTTGAGGACTGTTTGCAGTCCAGATGGTGCATGCCCCATCATGTTCCAACATGGCAGCCTCCACAAGAAGCAAGCATGTAAAAGACTATGGAGAGCATTTACAAATTAGAAGCACAAAAGAATCATGAGCTGTGAAAACTAAACACCAAACGGTAAAATAGGCTTTTGCCCATGGAACACTGTATAATAAAGACTTGCCAAGATGGAAAGGGATAATGCGGATACTGTAGTAACTCTAAATGATAAATTTTTACAACTACTGCGGTTGGCTGGTATAATCATGTCTACAGTCTATCTCTGCCATTTATACCGCCCATTCCTACTACAAATATAACTCAATACAGAATCCTGACTGACCCACTGAATGACATAAATCCAACTGCGTCCTATCCCCATATTACTTCCGCCAGATCACTAAGGTGGTGCTTAGTAAAGGCTGGCGCTGTCTCGAGTGTACAGTGTGTGAGGCCTGTGGTCAGGCTACAGATCCTGGTCGTTTGCTGCTATGTGATGACTGTGACATTAGCTATCACACGTACTGCCTGGACCCTCCACTGCAGAATGTACCCAAGGACAGCTGGAAATGCAAGTGGTAAGAAACTTTGTGCTCATTTTTTACTTCAGTTAGAATTTGTTGTTTTTATGGTAACACAGCATAGAACAGCTTTGATGACAGTTTGTTCAGATTAATTCGGGGGGGGGGGGGGGTATTCATTTTTAGCTCATTCCGGTGAAGCAGAAAAGGAGCTAATGTGATAGTGCGGTGTCCAACTGTCCATCTGCTCCTGTGCTCACCAAACTTTCACACAATGATCCTCAGATGGGTCTGCATACAGGTTGTGGTCAAGGTCCAAGGTCAGAAGATCTGGGCACTTACTGTTTGTGATTTCAACAAAATCACTACTCCTCCTAGGCAGTTGCCCAGTGGTCACCAAACTCACTCACAGTGATCCTCAGAGGGGTCTTCATCTAGGCCAAAAGTCAGGAGATCTGGGCACTTGCATGATTTTAGAAAAATTGCTACTCCTCCAAGGTAATTGCCCCCATGCTCACCAAACTTACACACAATGATCCTCAGGTGAGTCTGCATCCAGACTGTGCTCGAGGTCAAGGTCAGCTGTCAAGAGAGCACTTATATTATGTGAATTCAGAAAAATTTCTACTCCTCATAAGCAGCTGCCCCAGTGGTGACCAAACTCACTCACAATGATGAAGTAGGTCTGCATCTAGGTGGTGCTCAAGGTCAGGATCAAATGTTAGGAGATCTGAGCACTCTTGGGGTGATTTATCAGGCCTGAATGAGCTACTCCATCATTGACTGTGTGGTTATATCGTGGTTTTTGCCTCTTTTTTTAACCCCTTGAACTCTGTGAATTCCACGGGCGGTCACGTCTCTGCATCTTAGTGCGTCTCAGTGCGCACTGGAAAAAAAAAGCTGTATTTCCGGTCTTCCAGTACAGACACAGCCTTGTTACAACCTGAGAAAAAAGCTGTGTAATATATTCATTTTTTGTGGTATTTTTACAAAATTTTGACCTGAGCTTGAAAACACTTGGTTCTACATTTCTGTTGTGTTTTCCAGCCAGTATCTGACAGCTGTATGTTATTTGCAAGCATTTGTATCTGAAAAAAACACCCAGGCGAACTTTCTTGTTACTCAGTGGCAGGAGCACTTAGAGAGATTATGACTGTTTTGCCAAAAAAATTCAGAGTGTTTTCTTTTAAATGAGACTAACCCCATGAAGATGCCGCAAAGGGTTGAAGAACAGCTTTTGATTTACTTTGGGCATGTTATTTTTAGGCATTTTTAGGGAAGTTGGACAGAGTTCAACAGGTTAAAATCACAAAATTTTTTACATACTGAATATGGTGTAAATATTTACAAACGAGTATTTTTTTGACAAATTCTTTCTTGTACACAGCACCTAGGTCATGTAGTGAGAAGAGGATTTTTGCAGCAAAGTTATCCTCTTTGAAGGAACATGGATTAAATGACCTTTGCACTTCCTGTCTCCTGCAGGTGTGTGTCCTGTACACAGTGTGGTGCCACCACCCCAGGCCTAAGGTGTGAGTGGCAGAATAATTACACTCTGTGCGCCCCCTGTGCCAGCCTTTCAACCTGCCCTATCTGTCTGGTGGACTACAGCGAAGGCACCATTATTGTACAGTGCCGCCAGTGTGACAGGTAGGCAGCACTTCTACAAACCATCAGCCCAAGAGGACCAATTTCAGCCAATAGTATGAGTATTATAGGGTATATGACTCTTTTTCATAACCCACAGATGGTTTCATGCATCATGTCAGAGTCTTCATTCAGAAGAAGACATAGAAAAAGCTGCAGACAGCAACTTTGACTGTACAATGTGCCGAACTTTCAAGACCACTAAAGGTGGAGTAGTATTTGAGGGTGGTAAGTGGTTTGAGGGTGGTCAGTGTTAAGATAAATGTATTGTTTTGTTTAAATAATGTTTGTCTTGTGTGTGTTGTTACTGCAGTTGTGAGTAAGACCAGAGACTATTCTGAGCCACTAGCAATGACACAGATATTTACAAAGGCTAAGGAAATTGGTAAGTTTAACAGTTTTGAGGATTTAAAAAGTTTGAAATACAGCTAAAAGCCTCCCATTGCCTTATTTTGTCAATTTCTGCTTCTGCTCTACACATTTTTTTCTGTCTTTGTAGATATATCAAGGACCTACACCCAGGATGGTGTTTGTTTGACCGAGTCAGGACTTTGTCAACTCCAGAGCTTGTCTGCTACAGCATCACGGCGTAGGAAACCCAAACCGAAACTGAAGCTGAAGATCATAAATCAAAACAGTGTGGCGGTGCTTCAGGCCCCCGTAGAACATCTCTCAGAACACTCTCGTGATGAAGATATGGAGGACAACAGAGGTAAATTGTCTTCTCACTATAACTTCTTGTTTTACCTCATGGTGTTTACCCAGAGTCTTTTAAGAAAAGTTCCTTCAGTGCTTAGTTTTCCCAGGTTTTACATGGTAAGTCCTGCAGTGGTGAAATGATTTCAAATAAATGTTTAAGAATACATTTTAACAACACAATTCTGTTTTGATCAATGTACCAGATTTTTCTAAACTGTTAACAGCCTCTAAACATAAGAGTGGAAGGATGTGGATATTTATTAACATGATGATGAAGATCAGCAAGAAATTAAATAAGCTTTTAATTAATAAGATCAAATGTTCAGAGGCTTTATGTCTCTAATTATTAGAACTGATTATTTACTTGTAACTTCAGAAAGTCCTTCTGGAAATGACCTTTATTAATGAGACCCCTGAGCCTGATTTCTAGCAGGCAAATGTCTGCCATTAAGTGGAGTTCAGATGGAGTTGACCCTGACGCTGTGTCGAAGGGCCTGCTGCGGTGTTCTCTGCTGTCAGGTTGTCACTCATAATCAATTCTCTCTCTCTCTCTCCCTCTCTCCAACACTCGCACAGAGGTGGAGCTCCTGGACTGTGAGGCAAAATCTGACTCAAGCCTGGAGCGAGAGCCAGTAGAAGATGACTCCAAAGGGGCCGATGGTGGCAAAAAGAGGAAGAGGAAACCGTACCGGCCGGGTAGGGCACCTAATTGAAGGAGACAGCTCCTCTGAAGCATAAAATGGTGCAGTACATGGCTAACGTTCTAGCTGTAGCCAAGCACTGCCATCTCACGGCCTCTGAAGGCTCTCTAGTGTTTTTGAGCCACATGGTGAATACCTTTGGACAGTTAGTTGAGCCATGTATTCAGATGCAGTTAAAGATATGTCACCTTTGTGTAATGAAGATTATATTTTATGAGTACGTAATATTGAGAGCAGTTTGTTTTTTCTTCAAAGGCATTGGTGGCTTTATGGTCCGGCAGAGAAGTCGTCCAGGTCAAGGTCCAGGCAAGGCTAAACGAGCCCTCTGCAGAAAGGATTCATCTGGGTCTGTTTCAGAGAATCCCGTTGGGAAAGATGAAGGTCTGTGCACCAGAATTGTAGACACATTTATGTTTATAAAATAAAATGATAATGTGGACCTACAAACATTTATGCAGTTTAATTTTCTTTGTACAGGATGGACAGAGGCATTGCCAGATACTCCAATGGAGGAGACACCCCCTGGGCCAGAAATTCCGGAAAAAATAAAGAAACGATATCGAAAAAAGAAGACCAAGCTGGAGGAGGCTTTTCCCACATACCTGCAGGTCTGTCACTTGTAATAGCATGCTTGTAGAGTCTGACATGACCAGAAAATTAATGGGCTGTATACAGTAAACTTTGTATGCTACAAGTATTGCCAGCATTCACAACTTATGCCCAACGATAGTCTAATTTAAGCAAAATTTATGCATAGCGCGGTCATGCCAAACTGCCACCACCTCCCAATCCATGAATCTTAAGTGTTCGAGAGCATGAAGGCTTCATCATCTTGGTTGAACAGAGATAATTCTCTCCTCCAAAGACCATCGCAGGGTGGGGGGCGTGACTGACCTGGCAGATCTGTCAGGTTGGTCATGCCTACGGAAAGTATAAAACAGCTGATAGGACACATCATGAACGTCAGATGACAGTCGAAATATTTCAAGGTATGAAACGTCTCTGTCTGAATAGAAGAACAAGACCAGTTTGGCATGGACATCTGCTCACCATAGAGTTTTGAAGGTTTCCTCCTGTGAACCAACGCTGCCAATACACCATTATATTCAATTCAATTCAATTCAACTTTATTTATATAGCGCCATTTCACAACAACAGTCATCTCATAGCACTATCAACTGTAGGGGGAACCCCCACAGTTGCAGAAAGACCCCAGCGATCAGGCGATCCCCTGTGAGCAAGCACTTGGCGACGGTGGAGAGGAAAAACTCCCTTTTAACAGGAAGAAACCTCCAGCAGAACCAGGCTCAGGGAGGGGCAGTCATCTGCTGCGACTGGCTGGGGGGTGAGGGGACAGAGAAGAAGAAAAGAACAGACATGTAGAGAGCAAACAGCACGATGGGGACTCAATCTATGGGAGAGAACAAACAAATGTTAATGACCAGCAAAAAAAAAAAAATATTTCATAGAGAGTGAGGAAAGGAGTGAGGCCCAGTGCATTACTGGAGGTCCCCCGGCTGACTAAACCTATTAGCAGCATAACTAAGGGAGGGTTCAGAAACACATGATCCCTCCCTAATTGTAGGCTATATCAAAAAGGTAGGTTTTAGCCCTATTCTTAAAAACAGAGATCGAGTCTGACTCCCGAATCCAGATTGGCAGCTGATTCCACAGGAGAGGAGCTTGATAACTGAAGGCTCTGCCTCCCATTGTACTTTTGGAGATTCTAGGTATTACAAGTAAACCTGCATTTTGGGAGCATAGTGCTCTGTTAGGATGATACGGTAGTATCAGATCTTTTAAATAAAAAGGAGCCTGATTGTTTAGAGCTTTGTAAGTAAGAAGAAGGATTTTAAACTTAATTCTAAACTCTATGGGAAGCCAATGAAGGGAGGCCAGAACCGGAGAGATATGATCTCTCTTTCTAGTACCTGTTAAAACTCTTGCTGCAGCATTTTGGATCAGCTGAAGACTTTTTAAAGATGTTTTAGGACAGCCTGATAATAAAGAATTACAGTAATCTAATCTCGAGCTAACAAAAGCGTGGATCAGCTTTTCAGCATCACTCTGAGACAAGATGCTCCTAATCTTGGCAATATTACGCAAATGATAGAAGGCAGTCTTAGAAACAAATTTAATATGTGAATTGAAGGACAAATCCTGATCAAAAATAACTCCAAGGTTCCTCACAGAGCTATTAAGAGAAAGAGTAACTGCATCCAAACTGAAAGTTTGATTTGGAAAGGAATTTCTAAGGTTTTTTGGACCAACAAGAATGACTTCAGTCTTATCTGAATTTAATAGCAGGAAATTACAAGTCATCCAAGCTTTGATTTCCTTAAGACAGGCTTCTAACTTGGCTAATTGATTAGTATCATCTGGCTTCATTGACAGGTATAATTGTGTGTCATCTGCATAACAGTGAAAATGTATACAGTGCTTTCTAATAATGTTGCCTAACAGAAGCATATATAAACTAAAAAGAGTAGGGCCAAGCACAGATCCCTGTGGAACTCCATGACTAAGCTTTGAGCTGAGAGAAAACTCATCATTTACATGAACAAACTGGAACCTATCAGATAAATAAGATCTAAACCACTGCAACGAAGTTCCATTAAGTCCAACATAGTGTTCTAATCTATCAAGTAGAATATTATGATCAATAGTATCAAAAGCTGCACTAAGATCTAAAAGGACAAGTACAGAAACTAGTCCATTATCAGATGCAATGAGGAGGTCGTTAGTGACCTTCGCTAAGGCTGTTTCAGTGCTATGATGGATTCTAAACCCAGATTGAAACTCCTCAAGTAAACCATTTCTCTGCAGGTGGTCAAATAATTGCGTAGCAACAACTCTTTCTAAGATTTTTGAAATGAAAGGGAGATTAGAGATTGGTCTATAGTTAGCTAAAGCTCCTGGATCTAGCGTTGGCTTTTTGAGTAAGGGTTTAATTACAGCCGTTTTAAAAGCCTGCGGTACATGGCCTAAAGTTAATGAAGAATTGATTATATGAAGAATAAAGCTACCAATAAGTGGGAAGACTTCTTTAAATAACCTGGTAGGAATAGGGTCTAAAAGACAAGTTGAAGGTTTGGATGAGGAAACTATTTTGTCTAACTCACAAAGGTCGATTGGAGTAAACTCATCAAGACAGACATCAATAGAAGGAGTTGTAGTAGTTACAGTATTTAAGTTAACTGTGGGAAGAATCTGATTGATTTTATCTCTGATGGATGAAATTTTATTATTGAAAAAGTTCATAAAGTCCTGACTAGTAAGCTCTAAGGGGATGCTAGGATTGACAGAGTCCTGACTCTTTGTCAACCTGGCTACAGTACTGAAAAGAAACCTGGGATTATTCTTGTTCTCTTCTATTAATGCAGAGTAATAACTCGTTCTAGCTTTTCTAAGAGATTTTTTATAAATTAAAAGATGATTTCTCCAAGCTAAATAGATTTCATCTAAATTAGTAGAGCGCCATTTTCTTTCTAATTGACGAGTCTTCTGTTTTAAGCTACGAGTTTCTGTGTTGAACCAAGGAGTTAAAAATCTCTGATTAGACTTTTTCTTTTTTAAGGGGGCCACCAAGTCTAGAGCCTGATGCAGAGAAGCTGAAACACTATCCACCATGTTATCAATTACAGAAGGAGCAAGCTGTCTATAGCTTATTTCCGTTGTGTTGACACATGGCATAGAGGAAACAATCTGCATAAATTTGGAAACAGCATCATCTGAGAGGCATCTACTGTGATAATATTTTTCTTTAGGAGCCAAATAGTCAGAAATAGTAAAATCAAAGGTTAACAGACAATGGTCTGACAGTACAGGGTTATGAGGAGACACTACAAGATTTTCTATTTCTATGCCATATGTCAGAACAAGGTCCAATGTATGGTGGAGGTAATGAGTAGAATTTCCTACTTTCTGAGAAAACCCAATCGAGTCTAATATTGAATTAAAAGCCACATTAAGGCAGTCACTATCTACATCCACATGTATATTAAAGTCCCCTACTATAATTATTCTATCAGATTTCAGCACTAAATCAGCTAAGAAATCAGCAAATTCGGATAAAAATTCTGAATAGGTTGATGGGGGACGATAAACTATGGCAAATAAAATTGGGTTTAACCTGGAATTGCTAAAGTGCCCAACACTGAGGACCAGGCCCTCAAAGGAATTATAACATGTTTTTTGCTTTACATTAACTAGTAATTTGGAATGGTAAATTGATGCTATTCCTCCTCCACAACCAGAACTTCTGGGATTTTGACAGTTTAAATAACCAGAGGGAGTTGATTCATTTAAACCAACATAATCCTCTTGTCCTAACCAAGTCTCTGTAAGGGAAATTAAATCAATCTGATGATCAATTAACAGATCATGGACTAACAGAGACTTGGGAGTTAGAGACCTAATATTTAATAAACCACATTTAATTTTTAAATTATGAGGAGGAACAGAGGCCAAATCATTCAATTTAGAGGCTTTATGTTTAATTTGAGTTTTACCAATATTTTGCTTTATCACTTTGGGATGCTTATACATTATATTTTTATTTACTTTGGAGGGAGCAGACAACGATTCTCTGATGGGGAAGACAGGGGCTAAGCTGAGGGGTGGCGGATGAAGAGGAGCTGCAGAGAGGCGTGTAAGACTGCGACTCTGCTTCCTGGTCCCAACTCTGGGTAGTCAGGGTTTTGGAAATTTGGATAAAAGAGATGCCAGATTGTTAGATAAATGAGAAGCACCATCCAAAGTGGGATGAATGCTGTCTCGTCTCATAAGACCAGGTTTTCCCCAAAAAGAGCTCCAATTGTCAATGTAGCCCACGTCATTTTTAGGACACCACACAGACAGACAGCGGTTCAAGGATGACGAGCGGCTAAACATGTCATCACTGGTCAGATTGGGGAGGGGCCCAGAGAATACTACAGTGGCAGACATCGTTTTGGCAAAGTCACACACCGATTCTATATTAAGTTTCGTGACTTCCGACTGCCGGAGACGGATGTCATTAATGCTGGCGTGAATAACAATTGTGGAATATTTACAGTTACTTTTAGCCAGCATTTTCAAATTTGACTCGATGTCGCCTGCTCTGGCCCCAGGAATGCATGTGACTATGGCCGCTGGAGTCTCTAGGTTCACGTTTCTGACTACAGAGTCGCCAATGATCAGAGTTTTTTCCTCAGCGGGTGTGTCGCTGAGCGGGGAAAAACGATTAGAGACGTGAACAGGTTGGTGGTGAACCGGGGCTTTGCGACTAGGCTTCCTTCTCACCGTCACCCACCCAGTCTCCTCGCTGCTGAGGAGAGCCGGGGAACCGGTGACAGGGGGGGCTAAGCTAGCTAGCTCCACTGCAGCTAATGGGCGTCCGTCAAGATTAACTGGCGCAGACGGTGTTTCAATGCAGCGGAGCCGGGATTCCAAATCAGACAACCTCGCCTCGAGCGCCTCAAAAAGACAACATTTATTACATTTACCGTTATCACTAAAAGAGGCAGAGGTGTAGCTAAACATCTGACAGAGAGAGCACACCAGAGGAGGAGAGGAAAGAGAGCTAGTAGCCATAGCTAGTGGCTGGAGAGCAAACCACACAGGTAGACAGCAAAACAGGAAGTGACGATACGTTACCACAAGGAAGTGACGATCCCAAGGAAGTGACAAGCCATTATATGCCATTATATGGTAGCTGTAAGTTAGAAACACGTTCAATAAGTTACACATAGGTTCAAAGCACATTACTCATAGGTTGGAAACAAGTTTTGGGTATGCTAGACATTATCTCGACTTATTTCAACTTATGAGTAACTCACAAGTAACCTGTGTCAACGTGTGTCAACGATCACATAACTTATCTACAACTTATGGCCCGTGTATGCAGGACGTATGAGTCATATGCTGGATATGAAAAAATTTTGTGCATGCACAAAATTTTTTGACAACCTCGCCATACTATAACGTACACCAGCGTGCTCTTAACTTTTACAAAACTTACCCATAACTTACTCGACACACACCAGCATATTCGCCAAATTTTTGTAATGTCCGCATACGCTGCCTAAATCGTTAAGGTGTGACAGGGACTTTATGTAAACGGATTGTTTGGTCATGTCATGCTGTATCTATGCTCAATATGTTTTGTATAGTCATCGAAAAACCTTGGATCCCATTTAAGCATATTGCCTTAAAACAACTCACAGAGCTTTGATGCCCCCTCTGTGAGTGTTCTTAGAAAGAGAAAAACCCTGAAGGAACTCACAGCAGTGGATACTTGTCTTTGATCATTCTTTTTGAAGGCCATCTGTCTTAGGCATAGTATATTGACATACAAAAGCCCATCTGGAGGTAACGTCAAGGTTCCTTGTCCCCAGTCAGGATCTCACCGTCACCTTACATTGGCTGAAACATGGATATGTGATGTGCATTAAGCCAGCAGCAGCTGTCATCATGGTTTCTCATCCTACCACAGTGCAAAAGAGAGAGAAAATGTTGTCTAAGCTAAAGGTTCAACACAGTGAAGCACATTTCATTAATTATTGAGATGGCAACACATTTGGCTTTTAATGTCTGAAAGGAGCATCTCAATAAATTAGAATACCATCGAAAAGTTAATTTATTTCAGTCATTCAATTCAAAAAGTGAAACTCATAGTTTCATTACACACAGTAATATATTTCAAGCTTTTTTTTTTGTTTTGTTTCTTGATGATCAAACTGGGGATTCTAAATTGTCCTTAGGTATGACTGTGAGAGTGAATGGCTGTCTGTCTCTGTGTTGGCCTTGCGATGGACTGGCGATCTGTCCAGGGTGTACCCTGCCTCTTGCCCAAAGATGCTGGGATAGATTCCAGCTCCCCCACGACCCGAAAAGGATTAAGCGGAAGAAGATGGATGGATGGATGGACTTACAGCTAATGAAAAACCAAAATTCAGATTCCCCAAAAATTAGAATATTATGATCAATTTAAAAAAGTGCATCTTTAATAGAAATGTTGGCCTTCTGAAAAGTGTGTCCATGTACACGCTCAATACTTGGTCTGGGTTCCTTTTGCATGAATTACTGCATCAGTGAGGCGTGGCACGCAGGCAATGAGCCTGTGGTACTGCTGAAGTGTTATGAAGGTCCAGGTTGCTTTGATAGTGACCTTCAGCTCATCTGCATTGTTGGGTCTGGTGTCTCTCATCTTCCTCTTGACAATCCTCCATAGATTCTCTGTGGGGTTTAGGTCAGGAGAGTTTGCTGGCCAATCAGACACAGTGATACCATGGTCATTAAAACAGGTATTGGTACTTTTGGCAGTATGGGCAGGTGCCAAATCCTGCTGGAAAATTAAATCAGCATCTCCATAAAACTTGTCAGCAGAGGGAACATGAAGTGCTTTAAAATTTCCTGGTAGACAGCTGCACAGACTTTGGACTTGATAAAACACAGTGGACCAACACTAGCAGATGACAATCAAAATCATCCAATTGAAATAAAAACACTTGAAATGTATCACACTGTATAATGAATCTATATGAGTTTGACTTTTTGAATTGAATTACTGAAATAAAGTAACTTTTCGATTATATTCTAATTTATTGAGATGCACCTGTATATTGTTAAGGATTTATATTAGATTTGTGTGTAAGTTGTGGTGGGCAGAAAGGTGAGGTGAGCGGGTAACTTGTTTATTTTCAAGCTTCTCTGCTTCCCTTCTGTTCTTGTGGATGCTAAAATCATGGTAGTGTGTTTCACAATGGTGTAAGAAATATAGAGACAGTTTGCTGTGAAAACACAAAGGAGAAACATCTGGATGCCTACAGAATGTGACCTATGTTTTGTATTATGTTTAGGAGGCTTTCTTTGGAAGGGACCTGCTGGACAAAAGCAAGCAGAGCAGACAGCAGGGTGTTGAATCAGGGTTTCTGGAGGATGGGCACAGTCAAGTGGAGAGGAAGCAAGCTACTGGCAGCTTCTTGGATCCTTCATCAGACCCTCTGCTCAGTGCCTCGACAACAGCAGCTCTCTCCAGATCAGCTGCAGCACGTATGTACCAAAGCTACTTTAGTTCTCAAGGAGAGCAAAGGAATAAGGGCAAGAGCCGCAACAGTATGACTCAAGGTTATATTGTGTTTAATCTTTATGAATGTCATCATCCATTGAGAACAATAACCATTTTCTTGCAGGAATAACTAGATATGTCGCACATTCACTGAACACGTGTAGCGAGCCCTTCACTCACTGATAGAAAAGAAAGTGTGCAAGGCTAATGTTTGGCCATCAGCTTTCAGCTGAAGCTCCATTTACACTGCAGTCGGAAAGTATTCACAGCGCCTCACTTTTTCCACGTTATGTTACAGCCTTATCCCAAAATGGATTAAATTAATTTTTTCCTCACAATTCTACGCACAATACCCCATAATGACAATGTGAAAAAAATTGAGATTTTTGCAAGTTTATTAAAAATAAAAAACTTAAGAAATCACATGTACATAAGTATTCACAGCCTTTGCCATGAAGCTCAGAATTGAGCTCAAGTGCATCCTGTTTCCACTGATCATCCTTGAGATGTTTCTACAGCTTAATTGGAGTCCACCTGTGGTAAATTCAGTTGATTGGACAGGATTTGGAAAGGCACACTCCTGTCTATATAAGGTCCCACAGTGGACAGTGCATGTCAGAGCACAAACCAAGGATGAAGTCAAAGGAATTGTTTGTAGACCTCCGAGACAGGATTGTCTTGAGGCACAAATCTGGGGAAGGGTACAGAAAAATTTCTGCTGCTTTGAAGGTCCCAATGAGCACAGTGGCTTCATAATCCATAAATGGAAGAAGTTCGGCACCACAAGGACTCTTCCTAGAGCTGGCCAGCCATCTAAACTGAGCAATCGGGGAGAAGGTCCTTAGTCAGGGAGGTAACCAAGAACCCGATGGTCACTCTGTCAGAGCTCCAGTGTTTCTCTGTGGAGAGAGGAGAACCTTCCAGAAGGACAACCATCTCTGCAGCAATCTACCAACAAGCTTGTATAGTAGAGTGGTCAGACAGAAGCCACTCCTTAGTAAAAGGCACATGGCAGCCCGCCTGGAGTTTGTCAAAAGACACCTGAAGGACTCTCAGACCATGAGAAACAAAATTGTCTGGTCTGAGACAAAGATTAAACTTTTTGGTGTGAATGTCAGGTGTCATGTTTGGAGGAAACCAGGCACCACGCATAACCATGTCAATGGGGGTGGCAGCATCATGCTGTGATGTTTTTCAGCAGCAGGAACTGGGAGACTAGTCAGGATAGAGGGAAAGATGAATGCAGCAATGTACAGAGACATCCTGGATGAAAACCTGCTCCAGAGCACTCTTGACCTCAGACTGGGGCGATGGTTCATCTTTCAGCAGGACAACAACCCTAAGCACACAGCCAAGATATCAAAGTAGTGGCTTCAGGACAACTCTGTGAATGTTCTTAAGTGGCCCAGCCAGAGCCCAGACTTGAATCCAATTGAACATCTCTGGTGTACCCTGCCTCTCGCCCAAAGATGCTGGGTTAGGCTCCAGCCCCCCCATGACCCAAAAAGGATTAAGCGGAAGAAGATGGATGGATGGAGAGATCTGAAAATGGCTGTGCACCGACGCTTCCCATCCAACCTGATGGAGCTCGAGAGGTGCTGCAAAGAGGAATGGGTGAAACTGGCCAAAGATAGGTGTGCCAAGCTTGTGGCATCATATTCAAAAAAACTTGAGGCTGTAATTGCTGCCAAAAGTGCAGCAACAAAGTACTGAGCAAAGGTTGTGAATACTTATGTACATGTGATTTATTAGTTTATTTTTAATAAATTTGCAAAAATCTAAAAAAAAAAAAAAAAAAAAAACTTTTTTCATGTTGTCATTATGGGGTATTGTGTGTAGAATTGAGGAAAAAAATGAATTTAATCCCTTTTGGAATAAGGCTGTAACATAAAATGTGGAAAAAGTGAAGCGCTGTGAATACTTTAAGGATGCACTGTGTATTACATCCAGTCTGTCAAGATAATCAAATAGAGTTTGCCTTCCATGTGTGAAATGGATAAAATGAAAATCCTTTTCACTCTCTCACTTCACTCACAATTCATCTTGGTGCTTTAATGCTTCTCTCAATGTGAAAAATCTCAGACATGTTTTATACTGAGGTGAATAATTGTACATGGAACAGAAATGGTTGCCTTGCGGTGCCATTTGCAAAAACTTTCCTGAAGATTCAATGGCCCATGCCATGTTTTTCCATCTTATTTACAGTGTTATGATGAATTATCTTCTTAAAATTTACCAAAGGCTTAAAATGAGGAATACATTTTTGTAGTATATGTAGTAATTCTATTAAAAATAAGTTTGTTTTGCTCAAGTCTTGTGTACTCTCACTTGCAAGGCTTTTCTTGTGAGACTTGCATTCTGGTGTCCTTGTGGGTCCAAGAGACAGTGGGCTTATCCCTGAGCTTCTAAATCTATTTACCAATAGTGCTACTATGGAGTTAGTGGTCCTCCAGGGTTTTCACAGTTCTTGCTTGTAAAATCTAGTCACTGTCTTCCCTACTGGTTTATTAAATCACAGTCAATATACAGTATCTTACATCATTCTAGACCATTTGGTTGTTTTTTTGGCCATGATGGCCTGGGAAATTGTTCCATTAGCAGTTAGTTCAGCAGTCCCGAGTTGGCACCTCTACGGTGTTCATGGCAATTTTCTACTGGAGTAGTCATCCCAATAGTCTGCATAGTTTAACAGATCAGGCCACTAGCATTAGCTTAGCTGGGCAATGGCACTAGGTCTTTTTTGGAATTTCTCTGTGTAATGAATTCACCCCACTAGACATCCATGATACCAGCCACATCGTCTACCAACTCTTAACCATTCCTAGATGTTATTTTAGCACATTTTACTGCAATGATACTCTGGCTGGGACAGCTCCTCCACATTTATATGTTTAATACAATAAAAAAAAAAAGGTTGAACTACGGCCTTGGACTGTAATAAGATAAAAGGACCCTAATTGGGATTTAAATTAATAAATTTACATAATCCATCATTGATACATTACTGTTTTTTCAAAGGAAGTCCCGTATTCAGCCTCATAATGGTTGGGTGCATGGTTGACATGAACAAATGGAGCTCAAACACAGGCTATTGGGAAAAAATATATATATATATTTCTGACGATTAGACATACAATACAGCCTCAAGTCATTTGTAAACTACCATTATGCCTGGACCCAGAGTGAGATTCAAATCTTAAGTAAAAGTTTCCTTCTTATAAAGGAACCGTTCTAGCGGGTATTCATCTTGCCCAAGTATTTATCCTTACTTTACAGAAAGATGTATTGAAACTATTAAACTCTCAAAACAAATTTACTACTTGCAAAGTACAGTTTTGGCAGGTCAAAATCTCCAAAATGAAGCTTCACTTGACTCTTCCAGCTTATGTGAACTCACTGATGATTCCCACCCAGCATGACAGCAAAAGTGGCGTAACAGGTTATACTGACTGATGAAAGGTGCCCAGAGAGTTTGATATGACGGAAGAGGAAAAACTCAAGATATGTGAAATAGTGACACACAGAATGGCTGCCAATAGCCATTATGGGGTACAAAATATGGTCAATGTCATAGATCCAGCTGTTTCAAATTGGAAAGGCCTCCCTGTAATAAAAAGCCTTTTTCAAACAACATTCTTAAATTCTGTTGTAGGGAAATAAAGGCCTGGTCACAGTTTTTAAACATTTGGCATAGTATATTTTCTCTGCATTACAGATCATGTTTTTAATACTTTTGAGTTATTCCATTGTTTTTTTGTTACATCTGTTTAAGTTCAAGTGCATTCATGTTCTCCCCATGCTGTTACTCTGGCTTCCTCCCACAGTTCAAAGATAGGTGTTTGGTTAATAGGGGCTTGTTATAAGCTGATTCCAAATTGGCTGTAGGTTCGGATGCGAGTGTGATTGGTCTGGCTTTATGTTGGCTCCGCTACTGACCCCTGCAAAAATTCTGGAAAGTCTTAAGTGATTTTCATTCAACTGTTAATTTGTCTGTTATGTTAATTTGTAGGAAAAAGTTAGAACTATTTTTGACAGCTGAATATTCTGGCTCCATAAAACACTTAAAAAATGGTCAATGCGAATATTTCCTGTTAGAGGAAAATAATGAAATTTGTTTTTGAAGAAACCTTAATGTTGAATAGTTTCACCTGGCTTATTGACAGTAAACATGACCAACAAGAGCACTGTCCATTGAAAAGGATTTAAAAAAAAAAAAAAAAACCCTTCAAGAATGTAATTCAACACCAAGCGTGGCAAAAGAGGTCATTACTGGTCAGCCGTGTCTTGAATTTGGAGCAAGAACAAACAAAATGGGAAGCTTGTAAAACAAACATACAGGTACACCAAGGAAGGCTTCAAAGCATCAGGACAAAAAACTCAATGTGCTTTGAAAATAGAAAGTGTACAACAACAAAAAAAAACAAAAGGGTGGGAAAAGGCGTCTGTGCCTGTGATCAAACTGTAAGAAATCAGCTTAAAGAATTTATAAACAGGAAAATTTAAGCCATCATTAATCACCTAAACAGAAGAAAAAAGGTTACAGTGGGCTAAAGATAAGCAGTTATAGACTGTGGATGATTGGATGAAAGTGATACTACGTAGTGATGAATCACAAATCTATACTGGGGAAAGAGGTGTTGGGACTTTTAACGTTCCAATGGAAAAAAAAATGACTGCCTGAATAACAAAAAAATGTAGTCATTGAGGATATGGGATTAACATCAAGTAAAGGACCATGGAAGATGGTAGTCATTGCATTACAGTAACTGCACAAGTGTACCCTGAACACTTGATCATAAATCGAAAGACTGGTGAACCAAGTCATTTCTCCAGGTAATAATGCATTTTGGCAAAGAGCATTAAAACATTAAAATTTTCTTGGGGACAGAGTTATCAACTCAATTGTACGGCCAGTAAACAGACAAAAAAAAATTGCTGGAAAGAAAAAGGTCTTTGACAAGACTCTGTTGTACACTTGATCTGTCAGCTGCAATACAAGAAAGTTGGAACCTGAGTGAAGAATATTGTACATTAAAGCCCATGCCTCAAAAAAAAAAAAAAAAATCTCAAGCCGGATGGGGTGTACTAAGTCTTGTGATATTTTTGGTTGAATTGCTAATTTTTTTTCTCAGAAATGATTCCATATTTTCATGCAATTGATCTGGGGGGTGATTATGGTGAGTTTATGCATTTAAGATATTTTACAAAGCCATAATATTCACCTGTTGAAAAATAAGTGTTTTGATTTTTTTTTCATCTGTGCAAATTAAAAACACCTAAATGAACATCCTCAAAGACTTTTGCCAGGGCTGGTAGTGTGTCCAGGGTAAATCCTCCCTGCCATCTCTCCTGTTTTAGGAGAGGTGGTCTAGAAATGTTCACAATACACAAGTAGGGGTGTGCCATATTGTGTCGTTCATGGTAATACTGGTATAAATTTTGATTCCGGTGTAAAAATGAATATTGTGATAGTTGGGGTCTACTGCATGATAATGTCACAGTTAACACTGTTGAAGGAAGTTGCGCATTACCACAGAAATGACAAAACAAACATGGCACAGGAAGCTGGCATTCCGTGGTCAGAGTGTCAAGTTGTGTTGAAATATTTTTTTTTTTGGACTTATTTTGTACCCGTAGGTAGATTTGTTCTGCAGTCCGGTGACAAGCCACCAGCTGCCAGTCGCTGCGTGCGCAAGCGCCCCTTAACTCCCTAACCTGCATGTTTTTAGCATGTGGGAGGAAACCGGAGAAATCCCGGAGTAAACCCACGCAAACACGGGGAGAACATGCAAACTCCACACAGATCACTGTTGGCCGGGGGCAGGGATCGAACCCACGATCTCATGATCCCCGCGATCCTCCGGCCAAGGGTAAACTGTGCTGCCGCGGTGCTAACCACTGCGCCACCGTGCAGCCCTTTTAAAGGCAGTTCAGACTACTGCCATGTTAAGAGTGCAGCAATGTGGATAATCTGCCCACATTTTTTTCAACGCACATACAACACCTCAATGACACCCGTCTGAAGTGTCCAGAGTTTTAGTTTTGTTCAGTTTCACTTACTCAATTTGATTTTATTCAACCACCCAAATTAAAAAAAAAAAATCTGTTCAGTGCGATGAGAGCTAAAACGTCTCAAGAGTTGTCTGTGCAACAGAGACTGCTGATGCAGATAAACTTATTCAGTATAAAACTCCGACTCATGAGCGCACTTACAATGTGGTTTATATTACCATCCATCCATCCATCCATCTTCTACCGCTTTTCCGGAGGTCCGGGTCGCAGAGGCAGCAGTTCAAGCAGAGAAGCCCAGACTTCCCTCTCCCCAGCCACCTGCTCCAGCTCTTCAGAGGGGATACCAAGGCGTTCCCAGACTAGCTGGGAGACATAGTCTCTCCACCGAGTCCTGGGTCTGCCCCGGGGTCTCCTCCCAGTGGGACGTGCCTGAAACACCTCAAGTGGGAGACGTCCAGGAGGCATCCTAATCAGATGCCCATACCACCTCAACTGACTCCTTTCAATGTGGAGGAGCAGCGGTTCTACTCTGAGCCTCTCCCGGATGACTGAGCTCCTCACCCTATCTCTGAGGGTGAGTCCAGCAATCCTACGGAGAAAGCTCATTTCAGCCGCTTGTATCCGCGATCTCGTTCTTTCGGTCATTACCCAAAGCTCGTGACCATAGGTGAGAGTAGGAACGTAGATTGACTGGTAAATCGACAGCTTTGCCTTAGAACTAAGCTCCCTCTTCACCACAACAGACCGGTACAACGTCCGCATCACTGCAGATGCTGCTCCAATCCGTCTGTCGATCTCTCGCTCCATTTTCCCCTCACTCGTGAACAAGACCCCAAGATACTTAAACTCCTCCACTTGGGGCAGGAGCCTGTCCCCAACCCGGAGAGGACAATCCACCTTTTTCCGGCTGAGGACCATGGACTCGGACTTGGAGGTGCTGATTCTCATCCCAGCCGCTTCACACTCAGCGGCAAACCGTCCCAGCAAGAGCTGTAGGTCATTGCTGGATGAAGCCAACAGGACAACATCATCTGCAAACAACAGAGATGAGATCCTGTGGTCACCAAGCATGACACCCTCCATTCCCTGGCTGCGCCTAGAAATCCTGTCCATAAAAATTATGAACAGGACCGGTGACAAAGGGCAGCCCTGGCGGAGTCCAACTCTCACTGGGAATGACTCCGACCGAGTGTTGGCAATACGAACTAAACTCTCACAACGGTCGTACAGAGACCGAATAGCTCGTAACAACAAGCCCGATACCCCATACTCCCGAAGCACCCCCCACAAAAATCCACGAGGGACGCGGTCAAATGCCTTCTCCAAGTCCACAAAACACATGTAAACTGGTTGGGCAAACTCCCACGAACCCTCAAGAATTCTCGAGAGGGTAAAGAGCTGGTCCGATGTGCCACGGCCAGGACGAAAACCACATTGCTCCTCCTGAATCCGAGGTTCGACCAACGGCCGGACTCTCCTCTCCAGTACCTTGGCATAGACCTTCCCAGGGAGGCTGAGGAGTGTGATCCCTCTAAAGTTGGAGCACACCCTCCGGTCCCCTTTTTTGAAGAGAGGAACCACCACCCCGGTTTGCCATGCCAAAGGCACTGCCCCCGACCTCCACGCAATGTTGCAGAGGCGTGTCAACCATGACAACCCAACAACATCCAGGGCCTTGAGGTACTCGGGGCGAATCTCGTCCACCCCCGGGGCCCGGCCACCAAGGAGATTTTTAACCACCTTGGCGACCTCAGCCCCTGTGATAAGCGAGTCATCCCCCTTGTCCCCAAACCCTGCTTCCTCTGTGGAAGGCGTATCAGTGGGATTGAGGAGATCCTCGAAGTATTCCTTCCACCGCCCGACGATATCCCCAGTTGAAGTCAACAGTGTCCCATCCGCACCATACACAGTGTGGACGGGGAGCTGCTTTCCCCTCCTGAGCCGCCGAACAGTTTGCCAGAATCTCTTTGAAGCCGACCGAAAGTCTTGTTCCATGGCCTCACCGAACTCCTCCCATACCCGGGTTTTTGCTTCAGCAACCACCCGAGCTGCACTCCGCTTGGCCTGCCGGTACACCTCAGCTGCTTCGGGAGTCCCACAAGCCAACCAAGCTTGATAGGACTCCTTCTTCAGCTTAATGGCCCCCCTCACCACTGGTGTCCACCACTTGGTTCGGGGGTTGCCACCACGAGATGCACCGACCACCTTGCGGCTGCAGCTCTGGGCCGCCGCTTCAACAACAGAGGTGGAGAACATGGCCCATTCAGACTCCATGTCTCCAGACTCCCTCGGAATGTGGTTGAAGTTCTTCCGGAGGTGGGAGTTGAAGACCTCCCGGACAGGGGCCTCAGCCAGACGCTCCCAGCACACCCTCACTATACGTTTGGGTCTACCAGGTCTGAATGGCTTCCTCCCCTGCCATCGGATCCAACTCACCACCAGGTGGTGATCAGTTGACAGCTCTGCACCTCTCTTTACTCGGGTGTCCAAGACATACGGTCGCAGGTCTGATGATACGATAACAAAATCGATCATCGACCTGCGGCCTAGGGTGTCCTGGTGCCAGGTGCACATATGGACACCCTTATGCTTGAACATGGTGTTCGTTATGGACAGACTGTGGTTAGCACAGAAGTCCAATAACTGAACACCACTCGGGTTCAGATCGGGCAGGCCGTTCCTCCCAATCACCCCCCTCCAGGTTTCACTGTCGTTGCCCACGTGCGCATTGAAGTCCCCCAGTAGGACAATGGAGTCTCCAGGAGGAGCACCCTCCAGCACCCCAGTCACAGACTCCAAAAAGGGTGGGTACTCTGAAACATCATTTGGTGCATAGGCACAAATGATGGTCAGGACCCGTTTCCCAACCCGAAGGCGCAGGGAAGCAACCCTTTCGTCCACCGGGGAAAACTCCAATATAGAGGCAGCAAGGTGGGGTGATACAAGAATACCTACCCCTGCTCGTCGCCTCTCGCCCGGGGCAACTCCAGAAAAGGCCAAGCTCCAGCCCCTCTCCAGGAGACTGGTTCCGGAACCGGAGCTGTGTGTTGAGGTGAGGCCGACTATATCTAGCCGGTATCGCTCAATCTCGTACACCAGCTCAGGCTCCTTCCCCACCAGAGAGGTGACATTCCACGTACCAAAAGCCAGTTTAGAAAGCTTGGGATCAGTCCGCCAAGGTCTCCGCCTTTGACTGCCACCTAATCCACATAGCACCGGACTTCCATGATCCCTCCTGCAGGTGGTGAACCTACTGGAGGGCGGACCCATGTAACTCCTTCGGGCTGAGCCCGGCCGGGTCCCATGGGTGGAAACCTGGCCACCAGACGCTAGCCTTCGAGCCCCTCCCCCAGGCCTGGCTCCAGGGTGGGGCCCCGGTAACCCCATACCGGGCGGGGTACACTGAATCCTTGATATACAATTTATCATGAGAGTCTGTTGGATCGTTCTTAGTCTGGCCCTTCACCCAGGACCAGTTTGTCTTGGGAGACCCTATCAGAGGCAAATTGCCCCGGACAACATAGCTCCTGGGATCACTGGGGCACGCAAACCCCCCCACCACGATAAGGTGACGGTTTATATTACTTTCTATTAAAAAAAAAAAAAAAGAAAGAAACTCAAGCTGAGCGGTTTATGAACTGGAGAAATAAGTTTTTTTGTTTTTAATGAATATGTTGAAGATGAACACGGCCTGTTCTTTACAAATTAAAAACAAGCTTGTGATATCATGAAGAATATCGTTATGAAAATTTACAAAAATATTGTGATATTTTTAGGCCATATTGCCCCACACACACACAAGCCATCCAAATGATTGAATCTAAATCACAATGTCACAGTGTTTTAAGTCCTATAAGCACAAACTCAAGACCGTAGTACTGCAAAGTGACGAGGGCTTTTTTATTTAAAGAAAGCAATACACAAAAACACAGTACAGCAAGCTTGAAATACTACCTATAAATGCAAACTACAGCTGAAGAGAACTAAAAGTGCTATGTGTGGGCAAGTTAAGGAGCAAGCAAGGCAATCCTAAAATAAACCAAGGGAAGACAAAAAGCCGACATGACCTACCTCTGACAATGACCAGATGAAAGAATGATGAGAGGACAGGAGGCTAAATACACTGAGAGCAGTTGGGGACCTGGACACAGGTGGGGAAAGAGCACAGGTGATCACAATAGACTGATGAGGGCATAGGAGGAGCATCCACATAGAGACAGGAGAACCCTAGGAAAAGGAGAAACACACAATGCAGAACAATATAACTGAAAATACAATAAAATATCACCATCAAGAAATAAAAAACATCAACCAAAAATATAACAATGCCCCAAACAAAACTACAACACTAGGATCATGACATACAATTTCATGTCTGTTTTTTTTTTTAACCATCACCATCAATTATAATTTGTGACAGTTTGGTTTTCCTTCTTTCTTTTTTGTTTCTTCCTTTTTTTCCTTGCAACTACAGAGACGTCTGAGGAACCATTAGTTGATCTATCTGATGTTCTGAACACTGATGCAGACATCTTGGGAATGCTGGGAAAGCCAAGCAGTGACTCCGGTGCGTCATACATCTCAGAGGCAGTCACAGTGGCAAAAATGTATTTATAGTCTCCTAGCTGTGGGTTTATGAAATCGTTTTTGTTTTGTTGCCAGAATTAGAAATCTCCCTTGACACCAATGTTATTTTGCTTTCACCACTTTAATGTTTTTTAATGTCACATTTGTAACAGTCCCCCCCCCCCCTCCACCTTTGATTTTATCTTTTGTTTGTTGCATTGTTTGGGGTGCTGTACCTATTTTGTTTTCACAATTTTTTTCACTCATTTTATCTGGTTTTGGGTCCTTGTAGGTCTTGATTTTTGTCCCTTCCAGGTTGACAGCTCACCTCCTCCTTTTGGTAAGGGTGCTATGGCCTACTAATCCCCTGCTTTAGTGCATCCTTCCTCTCTTACAGTGTGTCCCTCCATTCGAGTGTGCATGTATGTAAGCTGCTTCACTTTTCTCAACCACTTTAGATTTAACACTCATAAACTGCTCAATGCTTGCCTAACACAGTGCACAACACGGTGTGTGTTTGTGAGCTTTCTATACTCTTTCACAAGTTCATATCTGACTAATCAAAAAAGGTCTTCAGGAAGGCAAAGAGGCAAAATGAAAAGGTCATCCTAGCATTGAAGAAATTAGCAATTTAGAACCAAAAATTTTGAGAGAAAAAAAATCCTTAGTAAACGCCGTTCAACCCCTGAAGATGGCAGAGTCCTTCACTTCTCATTCCTGTGGCTTTATGACAAAAGAACTCTGCAGCTCAAGGCCTTCATTCCTTATAAAAAAATCATTATTTTCATCTTAAGTGTTCTAAAGGGTTTATAGGATTTACTTGTCATGCATATACACTGAACTGTTCTAACTACTATGTATAAAGATATTGTAGAGAAATTAAAGAAAGTGTTAATAATCATCTAAATTGATATACGCATTTGTATGTATGCATTCTAGTGAAACCTCATAAATGTTTTCACAAATCTCAGATAAGATTTAACACAGAAGACTAGTGTAAAGATTTGACTATTCTCCCTTTGACTGATTGTGCACATTTAAAGTTAGCTGACCTGTCTGTCTCTTTACAGTTTCTAAACCAACCCTTTTAAGTCAAACAGGAACCCCCATGGAGCTGTAATCATATCCTCTTCAGTTTTGATTGCATTCCAGAGGCTGTTAAGACAATAAACCAGCTCTCACTTTAAGGCTATATTTATGATTGTGTGCTTGGCTAGTATTTTTTGCTTGCTTTGTGTGTGTGCATCCGTGTTATGATTTATTTTTCTATGTCTGTGTGTGTGTTTCCACAGCTGGTCTGGACATCGGCCCCCTGGCAGACACTTCCCCAGTGGCGCCCCAGTCCCAGGCTGGCCGGAGGACACCTCGAACCCTTTCAGAGGAACCCCTGGACAGCATTCTCAGCCCAGAGCTTGACAAGATGGTCACCGACGGTCAGTGTGATGCACCAAAACCCCCATCTTTAGCTGCAGTTGAAGAATTAAGGACTTCTACTTGTTTTTATTTTGGAGTCACCATTAGGATTGTACCCAAGTGTTTGAGTATCCAGATATTAGTTTGTCACATTTTTGTTCAGATTTTAATTTTGATAATTGCATAATAATTTTTATTGCACAATTTTAATAAAAAGGTTAATTATCTGGAAAATTACTATTCTGTCAATTGCACTGTAAAATACAGAATAATATGTGCTCTGACATATCTGCTTCTCTTGGTCAGCAACAAAGATTCTCACTGACCATTTGTGTATCATCAGGAGGTTGAAGCCAGAAAAAATATGAAGCTGTTAGAAACAGAATATTTGCATATTTACTTGGGATTGCTTCTGAATATTTGGGCTAGCCCCAGAATCGAACAGATTTCCAGAATTAATTTTTTCAGTGCTTGGGGAGGTTGAGGCATCGTTGTGGATTAAGAGAAGAAAGCGTTCCGTGGGAAGATAAAATGTTGATCCACAATGGGAATGTTTACTCTGTCCACTTGGGTGTTATAAATTGTTGTAAAACACACTGTAGCTTTTTAAAAATGTCATCTGATTTATTTGCCAAGTCTTCATGAGATATTTGTAAGTTTGTGATGGGTAGAGTCAAAGTAATATTAGTTCTATGGAAAGTTTTATAAACTTGCTTTTAAATCTAGAAGCTGTTAGATGAAATGCATTTTTAAAATGTGCTATTAATGATCTCCCCCCCCCCATTTTCTCATTTTAGAGTCAATTCTCAGCAAACTTAACAAAATTCCAGGTATGTTGTGTTTTTTTTTCCATTTATATCTCATTTACATGACAGACCTCGTATTACAGAGTTTACAGTTCTTGTGATGTAGTTCACATTATTTCTGGAGCCTATCCTGACTTGTTTGGGTGAAAGGCAGGATTGGTCTTAGGTGTGAATGTTGGAGTAAATGGTTGTCTTTCTCACCGTGATGGACCGGTGATCTGTGCAGGGTGTACCCCGCCTCTCGCCTGAAGAAGCTAATATCCAAATAGGATAAAACAGTTGAACAAGCTTGAAATGTGATTTTAAAACATGACACTATTTCACATCATCTTGTCTGTAATTCATGTAAAAGTTGGATCTGAACATTACAGCATGTTGCATATAAATGTGTACATTTGCGCCTGTTACAGAGCTGGAGGGCAAGGATGTGGAAGATCTCTTCACAGCAGTCCTCAGCCCAAGTACGAGCCAACCACCACCACAGGTGCCTCACCTCCACGGTCCAGGACCACTCTCTGCCACACCTGGCACTAGTATGCCTCACCCCAATGCAGGTACATCAATAAGCAAGTTGTCATAATTAAAAAAAAAAAAAAAGTTGGCATATGTTTTGGAAAACTAATGCATCTAATTCACCTCCTAAATGATGCATTTAGGGAATCCTATGTTTCCAAGGACACCATTGATTAATGGTATGATGGGACCAAGCCAAGGCTTCCCTACAACTCATGGAGCAGGACCCTGCATCCCAGAAAATTTTGCACCCCTTAACCGTATGCCTTTCACTGACAATCCAAGGTAATGTATTATCTCCATTTTTAACTACTGTATTAGGCTTTATATATATGTGTGTGTGTGTGTGTGTGTCCCTCTTATAAAAAAGTAAATTTCTTTATTGTGCTTTGCCTTGGGGTGTTATAGAAAGTTTAACCAGACGCCTCGTGAAGCAATTGGTCCGTGGCCCTCTCCTGCCCTTGGCCCTGGCCCTACACCCCCTGGATCTCTGCCCGAGGGGGACACTGAAGCCATGTCAAATGCCCAAAGGAGTACACTCAAGTGGGAGAAGGAAGAAACACTTGGAGAACTTGCCACTGTTGCACCTGTTCTTTATACCAACATCAATTTTCCAAATCTGAAAGAAGAATACCCAGGTTGTTTTTTTTATCTCAAAGCTTCAATACTTTACCCTCCCTATATCTTTGTATTTAATGTCTTGTGCAATGCATGTTAAAATGTCTGCATGTTTTTAAACCTGTTGGCATGACAATTTCCATCATTTTTTTCCCTATAGAATGGTCTACAAGAGTGAAGCAGATTGCAAAACTCTGGAGGAAAGCTAGTTCACAAGACAGGGCCCCATATGTGGTAAGATCAGTCTTTTCAAAATGTGAACCCACAAAGCACCTCATGAAACACCTGTCACTACCAGTTGTCCTGACTTACCAGTATGCCGGAGGCAGGCTGCTTGCTTAAGCTGAATTCATGGTAGCATGTCCACGTCCGCATCTATGCAACCATACAGTGGGCATTAGGTAAATTTCTTCATCATCCAGTCTTCCTGGGTGTCTGTAGACCAACATCTTGCAGCCCAGATTTTGTGACCATGCAGACAGTATGCAGAATGGTCCACACAACTGCGCCAGAGTGCTCATGCTCTTCTATTCTTGTGCAGTGATCAAAGATTTTTTTGACCTTTTAACGACATGTCAGTTTTCCTCCTCATCTGCGAACAACAGCAAACATCAACAAACAAAAGCTCCTCCTCCTCGTGCTCTCAGACTTTTACCATTGTTAGCAAGATGAGCGCTTTTATGTTCTTCCTCGTAGTTTTATGTGATGCTTGGTGTTAAAATCAGTGTGGTGGAACATCACTGTCATCTATTGTGTTAACACATGAACAATAGATTACATGTTATGCACATGCAATGTGTGAAATGTGGCTGTGTGGCAGACTGCTTCAGTGCCTGAAAACTACTATAAACAGCGCTGTGTACATAGACAAGGTCAGCAGTGGCCTCCATATCATTTGTGCAGCTACCATGAATCCAGCCTTGTAGTTATAACATTGTCGTTAGTGATAACATTCAGTAGAAGGGGTCTGGTGATTACAAAAAATGTTTGAACACAAACTGCAAAGTTAGCTGATTTTTTCCACTGCATTTTCACTGGCCTATCCTATTTTAACGTCCTCACAGTGATTTAACATATTAGGTATGATCGAACAATTATAAATCCGATTGGACAGTGACAGAATGGCCTCCATTATGTGCTGTATATACACTATTGGAACATCCCTGTCCATACAACAATTAATTCTAAAATATTAAAATGTGTATTTGGAGAATTAATGTTATTTACAGTGGTGTGAAAAAGTGTTTGCCCCCTTCCTGATTTCTCATTTTTTTTTGTATGTTTGTCAACACTTAAATGCTTCAGATCCTCAAACAAATTTAATATTAGACAAAGATAACACAAGTAAACACAAAATGCAGTTTTCAAATGAAGGTGTTTATTATTAAGTGTAAAAACAATCCAAACCTACATGGCCCTGTGTGAAAAAGTGATCCCCCCCCCATTAAAACATAAATTAACTAACTAACTAACTAACTAACCTGCACTTATATAGCGCTTTTCTAGTCACAAAGACCACTCAAAGCGCTTTCATTAATACTAACCCTCTATTCTAAGGGCCTATAGGAAACAAATATCTAGGGACAATTTAGAACAGCCAATTAAATTAACTGTGGTTTATCACATCTTTGGAAAGCTTAATTCAATTTTTCAAGCCACACCCAGGCCTGATTACTGCCACACCTGTTCTCAATCAAGAAATCACTTAAATAGGACCTGCCTGACAAAGTGAAGTAGACCAAAAGATCCTCAAAAGATAGACATCATGCTGCGATCCAAAGAAATTCAGGAACAAATGAGAAACAAGGTAATTGAGATCTGTCGATCTGGAAAAGGTTATAAAGCCATTTCTAAAGCTTTGGGACTCCAGCGATCCACAGTGAGAGCCGTTATCCACAAATGGCAAAAACATGGAACAGTGGTGAACCTTCCCAGGAGTGGCCGGCAGACCAAAATTACCCCAAGAGTGCAGCGATGGATCATCCAAGAGGTCACAAAAGACCCCACAACAACATCCAAAGAACTGCAGGGCTCACTTGCCTCAGTTAAGGTCAGTGTTCATGACTCAACCCTAAGAAAGAGACTGGGCAAAAACGGCCTGCATGGCAGAGTTCCAAGACGAAAACCACTGCTGAGCAAAAAGAACATAAAGGCTCGTCTCAGTTTTGCCAGAAACATCTTGATGATCTCCAAGACTTTTAGGAAAATACTCTGTGGACTGACAAAACAAAAGTTGAACTTTTTGGAAGGTGTGTGTCCCATTACATCCGGCGTAAAAGTAACACAGCATTTCAGAAAAGGAACATCATACAAACAGTAGAATATGGTGGTGGTAGTGTGATGATCTGGGTCTGTTTTGCTGCTTCAGGACCTGGAAGACTTGCTGTGGTAAATGGAACCATGAATTCTGCTGTCTACCAAAAAATCCTGAAGGAAAATGTCCGGCCATCTATTTGTGACCTCAAGCTGAAGCCCACTTGGGTTCTGCAGCAGGACAGTGATCCAAAACACACCAGCAAGTCCACCTCTGAACGGCTTCAGAAAAATAAAATGAAGACTTTGGCGTAGCCTAGTCAAAGTCCTGACCTGAATCCGATTAAGACGCTGTAGCATGACCTTAAAAAGGTGGTTCATGCTTGAAAACCCTCCAGTGTGGCTGAATTACAATAATTCTGCAAAGATGAGTGGGCCAAAATTCCTCCACATCGCTGTAAAAGACTCATTGCCAGTTATCACAAATGCTTGATTGCAGTTGTTGCTGCTAAGGGTGGCCCAACCAGTTATTAGGTTTAGGGGGCAATCACTTTTTCACACAGGGCCATGTAGCTTTGGATTTTCTTTTCCCTTAATAATAAACACCTTCATTTAAAAACTGCATTTTGTGTGTACTTGTGTTATCTTTGTCTAATATTTAAATTTGTTTGATGATATGAAACATTTAAGTGTGACAAACATACAAAAAAAACGAGAAATCAGGAAGGGGGCAAACACTTTTTCACACCACTGTAAGGACATTTAACATCAAACAGAATAGAATACTTGTTCACGCCTCTTAATCAATGTAAATTTACAGTAGCCCAAAATGGGGTTTTTTAGCATTATCACAGCCATTCAGTTCTATATCCCAGGATGCCTGTGCGGTAATTTAGTAAACCAACATAACCTTACTGGTGGACAAACCCCTGGAGCTGAATTTAAAAATCATTTGAGAGATTAGCCTTCATAATTTTTTGAGAAGTTGTAACTTGTCAGTGTTAACAGCAATCACTGGTGACTACCTACACTCTGTTTTGGGGACCTCTGCACTAATGCTCATAAGCCCTTATCCCTTTATATATCTTGAAAGTGTAGAATTTGAATAACGTATATCATTGTCATGATATTTTGAGCTGGAAACCATCTTTTGATATAACCTTGCCATATATTCTAAGACATTGCTGCTAAATAATTTGCCATCATAAACCAGTTTTTGTTGACTGAACTCTTTCTACTTTTAAAACATAAGATTGGAATTGCATGGCTATTTTTTTCTGCATGCATTTGAATCATTTGCATATGATTCTATTCTGTTGTCTATTTTGACTGATATGTTTGTTGTTCAATTGTGATTTGCTGTTTAGCAAAAGGCAAGGGATAACCGAGCAGCCCTGCGCATCAACAAAGTCCAGATGTCGAATGAGACTGTGAAGAGGCACCACCCGCAGCAACAGCCCCCTGAGGTGTTTGATCCCAACATACCACTAGACACAGAACTCCTGTTTAAAGACCCTTTGAAACCAAAAGAGTCAGAGCATGAGCAAGAGTGGAAGTTTAGACAGGTAAGAGTGTATGCGATGAAGTCAGCGTATGCAGCGGCAGGTCCACTTTATATTAAGACAGCTAAGAAGTGGTGGTTAAATAAAACTCCCTAAACATCTACACTGTCCTCCACATTAACCCTGATGACATTGGTGGTTAGTAGGTCCAGTTCATTTTTGGCATGAGACTGATAATTTCTGCATCTCTTTTGTTGTCTAATTTCCTTTTTTCCCACTCTGTCTTTCCCACAGCAAATGAGGCAGAAAAGCAAACAGCAGGCCAAAATTGAAGCCACTCAGAAATTGGAGCAAGTAAAAAATGAGCAACTTCAGCAGCAGCAGCAACAACAGCAGCAACAAACCAGTCACTCTGAGGGAGGAGATGCTAACATCAGAGATAATCAGAGCCCAGCCTCCCAGCCCAGTAATGGCAGCATGTCTCCCATGCAGCAGGTCAACCCTAAGGAAGGTTTTGGCAGGCCACAGCTGTCAGGGACGCCCACTTCAGGTCCTCCTCAAGAGGATGTGTTCTTACGTCCTCCTCCTCCCCCTCTCTCTGGCCCTTCCTCACAACCTCAGTCCCCACAGGTATTCTCACCAAGTTCTTCTGGTTCCAGACCATCTTCTCCATGGGATCCATATGCCAAAATGGTTGGAACCCCGAGACCACCAGCACTTGGACCCAATGCATGTCGCAGAATGCCAGGGGAGTCTGGCAAATCACCCTCCTCCTCCATTGAGCAGCAGGACAGGGGGAGGCCTTCCCCATCTCATGAATCTTTTGGTTCTCCCACATCAATGACCAGTGACCCTTATGCCAAACCCCCTGACACCCCAAGACCGTCTGGGGAAAATGACCCTTTTCTGAAGCCCATGGGTCCCCCCAGGGGCAGTCAGACTCCAGGAAGGCCTCCAATGGGTTCTCCAGGCAGAGACCCATATTCAAGGCCCATGATAAGAAACGATGCCTATCAACGCATGGCCCAGAACAGAATGATATTGTCTGACCCTTACTCAAGGCCTTTATTAACACCAATCCCTGGTAGTAATGAGTCTGGCTCTGTCCCTCTATTTAAAACGCCTATGCCCCCCCCTCAAGCTCAAGATCCCTTCAGCCGACCAGCTCCCCACCACACTGACAGATTTTCACAGAATCAGCAGAGTGACCCATATGCACAACCCCCCCATACCCCAAGACCATCCGGAAATGATAATTTTACTAGTCCTCCTCGAATGGGCCAGATTCACTCTCAGGGGCACCCCTTTGCTCAGCCAGGACCAATGACTCAAATGTCTAGAAATCCTTACGCACATGCACCATCCACTCCAAGGCCTGACCACTTCACCTATGATCCCTTTGTTCAGCCTTCTGCACCCAACAAGCCAACCACTGATCCTTTCTCTCAGCCTGCGGGTAACCAGCGATGCGTCGGTGAGTCCAATTCTCAACCTAGACCATTTTTTGAACCTTATGCTCGACCCCCTGGCACACCTCGTCCACACGATAGCTATGGGCATCCGTCTAACACACCAAGCCCATCATCAGATCCATATTCACAAGCTCCTGTTCCTCCTCACCCCAGTGCTATGAATCAGTTCTCTCACCATGGACAAAGGACGTCACCTTCCCACTCAGTGGACCCTTATGCCCAGCCACCAGGTACTCCACGGCCCTCTGTGGGGGAGCGGTTTTCAAAGTCCCCAGGTAGCCAGAGAGGGCCGATGGATCCATTTACTAGTGCACCAGGGGCATCAAGGCCAGGGAGCAGTGACATATTTTCTCAACCTGGGGCCCCCAGACCAGTGCTTAATGACCCTTACACCCAGACTCCAGGGACACCGAGACCTGGTCCTGATGGGATCAGCAGACAAGGGCACAGACCAGGACCAATGGGAAACCAAGATCCTTTCTCTCCGACCCAAGGTCGGCTTCAAGAGCCATTCCCTCATCAAGACTTACAAACGTCAAAGCACTCGAGTGTTTCAGAAGACGGATTTACTCAGTCACCCTCAAGAAGGCCCAGTCAGACACCTGGCCAGGACCCATTTGAGCAGTCCCCTTCTCATCCAAAGTCAGCAGAGAAAATGGAAGTGAAAGATCAGCCACTTGGGGGTGACAGTGGAAGTGGTCCTCAAGAGTCACCTCAATTGCCCAACAATCCTCAAATGCCTGTTGCCTCTACTGACTCTCAGGGTGTCTCTCTTGCTGAGACCGAAGAACGACTCAGACAGGTATATGAATGATAAGATTTATATCTAGCTCTCAGTCTACGCATTCATACATTACTGCAGAAATATTTTTTTATCCCCCCGCCGGTTGAAGCCCAAAGGGTCAGTCAGTCTATCCGTCCATCCGTCCGGCCCACTTTTGTGAAATCAACTCCTCCTACAGTTTTGGTCCGATTGTTTTGAAACTTGGTCCCATGGTTTGATATACACTGAGGATGCACATATTGCAGTTTGGTTCTGATCGGATGATTTTTGCAGGAATTGTAGCCCCTGACCTATGACCTCCTGTTTCACCTCAATTCATTGACACTAGCTGTCTTGTGAAATCAACTCCTCCTACAGTTATGGTCCGATTGTTTTGAAACTTGGTACCATGGTTGGATATACTCTGATGATATGCGTATTGCAATTTCACACTCATTGGAAGACCTTGAGGTCAGAGGTCAGATTTTTCCCTAAATCTTTTAAACCCAATAACTACTGAAAGAAATGATGTAGGCTTTTCAAATTGGTACAGGAGTTGTATCTAATACACATCTTGGATGACTTACACCCTCATCTAACTATGGGTTTGGGGTTAAGGGGTCAAAGTTCAAAGTTAACATTGTAGTTAAATATGGTGAATGTTACATTTACTATTACTATAAGACGAGTAAAGCTAGGGCCACCAAGCCTGGTATACAGATTCACTTTGGGATCCTGACCTATGACTATAGGTTTGGGGTCAATAGGTCAGAGGTGAAGGTCAACATTCCCTATGCCTTATAACTGTACAACAAGTAAAGTTAGGGCCACCAAATTTGGTACAAAGGTTCACCCTGTGACCCTGAACTGTGACTATGGTTTTGGGATCACAAGGTCAAAGGTCAACATCAAAATGGCTTAACTATATTTCAACAACAAAGGAAGCTAGGGTCACCAAATTTGCTACACGGGATCCTTGGGATCCTGACCTCTGACTACGGGTTTGGAGTCAAAAGGTCAAGGTTAGCATTTCTTATGCCTTATTACTGTACAACAAGTACAATTAGGGCCACCAAACCTGGTACACAGGTTCACCTTGGTTTCCTGACCTCAGACTGAGTTTGGGGTCAAAGGTCAAGGTTTGTATTCCTTATGCCTTATTACTGTACGAGTAAAGTTAGGGTCACCAAACTTGGTACACAGGTTCACCTTGACTATGGGTTTGGGGTCGACTATGGGTTGTATACTTTGTTGTATGTTCGTGGATGACAGACTTATCATAATTTGGTTTTGCCACAGTAATTATATTGAAAAGTTGAAAACTGACAAGTTGAAAACTGCTCTCTGTCTGTAAGTATTGGGATCTTCAAAGAAAACAGAGGTGGGGGATACTGCACTCGCCTCAGAGTGCTCTTGTTGTTCATAGGATAAACACATTAACTGTTAAGTAGGTGTTAATTAGTATGTTTGTTAGTAGCCTGTTAACTCTTTTTTTATTCACTATAAAACATTTAGTAACAGCTTATTCTGCATGATTGTGTTTTACTAGGATTAGACTATTGATAACTTTTTCCTGAATAAACATAAACCGTTGGATATCAGTTATAATATTAATGCACTTTGCTCAGTAAGGTCCTTTTTAGGTTGTAGTGGATCAAAACTCAAAAATCAAGTGTTAATAATCTCCAAATAAATCTAAACTAATCCTTTCTTACTCAGAATATATTCCCAATTCTAAAATGTGAGCTTGTTCATAATAAGATCATTAATAACTAGATACATGTTATTTAAACTCACTTGGTCCTGAATTATTACCATAATTAATATTCAGTGGTTTGTTTAATTAATATGTTAAGTATAAGTAATATAAGCTGTTAATAAGTGTTTTAAAATGACTAGTAAAAAAAGGTTGTTGGCCTCTAATAAACATATTAATAAGCATCATATTAATAGCTTATGTGTGTTCCTTAACTTAACCAGTTATTTTCTATTTTTTTGTTTTGTATTGTTAAAATGGACTTGTATTTCTAGCAGTTTTCATGTCTTACTGATTACTGAGAGCACTTTATCAAACTCTGCTTTTTAAATGAGGGTAATATAATGTAATCAAAGATACACAGAGCATAGACATTCTCTAACATTAGGCTTTTCCCTTGCATACAGAGATTTTTCTGGCTTTTCACTGTTTGATTAGCTGAGAATTAGATTGTTATACCCCCTTTACACAGAAGTGGAGATAATTGAAAGATCAATGAGAGATCTGGCCAATTTTTGATCTTCAGAGATCTCCACAGTCACCACAGTCCCCTCAAAGTTTAGACTCAGTCCAGAACACACAAGGATCTCCCAAGCATTGCTAAAGTTAAAAAACTGGGCCAATCTCTAATGATCTCTGTGCTGTGTAAAGGGGCCCTTAGATACTTTACAGCATTCCATTAAATGACTAATAAATTGTTAGCTATTTGCTCACTATGGTGTCATAATTTATGGTATGTTTTGTGCCTTATTTATGGCACTGAATAACCTAATTTTTTTGAATATTCATTCTGGTGTCATACTGCATTAACTCATCTCTTTGAATTCACACAAGATTCATTAATTTATATCAGTATGGCTCAGCAATAATTCTTTTCTTTAACAAGACTTTAATCTGAACTTTTTGCAGCGACAACGGATTAGAGAACTAATCAAGCAGCACCAACAGAGGAGACAGGAGAGGGGCCCTCAAGAGCCTGCTGGCAACATAAACCCAGGAGCACCACGACCATGGCCTCAGGAGGGCCCTGGTCAGCCAGGGGAAGTATTTAACCGGCCTCCTCCACCCTATCCTGGTCAAGGACCCTTGAGGGGGCCAGTGTCATTTCCAGGAGATCAGCGTCTCCCTTTCCCTAATGAAGGGCAATTACCCCGAGGCCCACATCCCGGAGATCCTAATTTTAGACATCAAGGGCCAAGGTTTGTGTTACTGTTCTTTTCATTTCTTGTTATTATTATTATTATTATGTTTGATTAAAAAAGTCTAAACCTGTACTTTATACATTTTCTTTAAATTCTTTAGGTTTGCATTTCCACCTGGGGTTATGGGACCTCATGGACCACAAGAGTTCTTTCCGAGGGGGCAGCATCCAATGCAAGATGTCCCACCTCAAATGAGACGGTCCATGTCTGCTGAAATGGCAAAAACCATGGGTGGAAACCCTATGGGGATGCCACAACACTTTCCCCCGCGTGGTATGTCAGTGCAGCAGCACAACATCATGGGCCAGCCTTTCATCGAGCTGCGACACAGGACAACAGAGAACAGACCACGAATGCCATTTCCTCCTGGCAACATGCAAGGGAGCAGCATAGACCCCAACCTGCAAGGTCAAAGACCAACAGGCTTTCCAGGAGCAGCCGAGTCCAGGTTTCCTTTAAACCAGAGTCCCAGAATGGTTGACCCTATGTCAAACCAAAGTGGCCAGTTACAGCTCTCCACCAGTATGGACAATCTTCACCAGCAAACTCAGATGCCAGGAAACACCACCCTGAAACAGGCTCCACTGATGCGGTCTATGAGCCAGCCTGCTTCAAATGAAACTGAGAACATGGCAGCATCCATGATCTTGTCTGCACCCCCTGCTGGGCAGACTGAGACTGTCTCAGTGACCAGCAGTGAAGCTGTGGAAGAGAAACTAGATGCAGTAGAATCGGCAGTGAAAGATCTCGAGGATGTGGAGGTGAAAGACTTGGTAGATGCTGACTTAGAAAACCTAAATTTGGATCCTGAAGATGGGAAAGAGCTAGATCTAGAGACTAATGACTTGCATCTTGATGACTTCCTAACATCTGGAAAATTTGACATTATTGCTTATACAGACCCTGAACTAGATGACATCAAGAAAGACATGTTTAATGAGGAACTGGATCTCAGTGATCATATGGATGATAATTCTGACACTGCAGACATCAACAAAAATGCGAGCACTGCAGCTGAGGCTTCATCCAGTTCAGCAATTGCAAATTCAGAGGCTACAGACGAGAAGGCTTCACCTGAAGTAAAGCCGGAAGACCCTGTGAATCAGGATTCTGCTTCAGTGGCACCTGATCAGGAAATCAAAGCAGAAATCAAAGACTCTCAGCAGCCACCCGAGGTGGTAGATCAGCAGGCGTCTGGCGACACCTTAATCTCAAACCAACAGGGAGTGCTCTCTGACTCCACCCCAGTCCTGTCTAGTTTACTCATTAAACAGCAGCCTGAGGAGCAGTCATTAAACCCAATTGTTGAAGCTGTCAATCAAGGAGGTAACCTCATGGCCCAACAGAACCAAGTCACTGACACTCAGCACACCTCTGGACTTACATTGAGCCAAACAATACCTGACAACACCGCTACAGGAGAAGTTTCCATGACCGGATTCGGACCAGAAGATCAGGTGGGACAAACTGCTGGACTGGATCCGAGTGGTCTAAACCAGGCCCAACAAACAGTGTTGAACCAGGCAATGGGTCAGCAAAGCCAGCAACACCGTCCTCTTTTGCTGGAGGAGCAGCCGCTTCTATTACAGGACCTCCTAGACCAGGAGAGGCAGGAGCAACAGCAACAGAGGCAGATGCAAGCCATGATACGACAGCGCTCCAGCGATACATTTTTCCCCAACATTGGTAAACAGTTTGTTTTTCATATTGTCACTGTCTTTTTTTGAGCAATCATGTCTGACACTGCAGCGTTTGCCTTTTGCAGATTTTGATGCCATCACTGACCCCATTATGAAAGCCAAAATGGTGGCGCTAAAAGGAATCAACAAAGTCATGGTTCAGAACAACATGGGGATGGCCCCAATGACCATGAACAGGTAAAAGGTTATGAGCACACATCAGTCAGTCATTATATAAAAGGTGAATGACTTATGTAAGCTCAACTATTGTGTGGTTAATTGTGTTACTTTTCTACAGATTTCCTCTGGGTCATGTGCCCCCTTGCCCTGAAAGCACACCACTTCCTCCACAAGTTGTTGGGCAGGTAGTTAATCATTTATCTATCTATCATGAGGTTATTTAAAATTCAAATTATGTGGCATGATGTATAATAAACCTTTCCTCGATGTGTTTTAAAAGGATGGAAAATTGACACAAGTAGCAAGACCAAATCCTCCAAACTTTGGCCCAGGATTTGGCAGTAAGTTCCTAATATTTTTATGCCTTTTCATGTTTTAGGTTTGAAGGTCTCTTAGGCCTCGCTATATTAAGATGATTGTTTTTTTATGCTGTCAAGATTGCTTAGAAAAGAACACTTTCTTCTTCTTTTCAGACAATGCTCAGAGGGCTCAGTATGAAGAGTGGCTCCAGGAGACTCAGCAGCTACTTCAAATGCAGCAGAAGTTTCTGGAAGAGAAGATCGGCGCTCACAGGAAGTCTAAAAAAGCCCTGTCTGCCAAGCAGAGAACAGCTAAGAAGGCAGGGAGGGAGTTCCCTGAGGAGGATGCTGAGCAGCTCAAACATGTCACAGAGCAGCAGGGTGTAGTGCAGAAACAACTGGAGCAGGTAAATCCCTGACCTGTCAAGTTCCACCAATAGAATATCACACACACACACCTCCTCACAGTGGCTACCCAAGGCATTGCTCTTTCATTGGTTGTGTAAACGGACATTTAAAGTAATTGGACCTCAATTAGAAGTATTTGAGATTTCAACAAGACCTTAATTAAAACTTAAACTTTAATTAAAACTATGCTGTGCAATGTGTTGAAATAAAAAAATGAACTGAATATAGATGGAAAAGCTTGAAATAATGTGTGATCTAAGATATTGACTCTGTAAGCATATTAGTGGAAAAAAGAAAAAAATACTTGTCTATTTGTCACCTTCATAATGTTAGTACAAGTTTTACATGTTGAGTTTATTTTCAGTCCAAGATGTGTGTTGTTTCTGAGCTCTGTCTTTATGACATATGTAATTCATATTGAATATTAGTGTATTAAACTCCTATATTGACAGAGGTGTAAAAATCTAGCTATTTTCAATCCAAGTAGAAAGAAAGAAAAGGAAAATACAGCAGTGTGTGTTTGAATTGAACATTATTTTGGTTTCCTGAAAATGAAATATATGGTCTTTATTGATTATACTTTGAACATAAAGTAAGATGCTCAGTTTCTACAGTATTTAAATTCAAAATCATTTTTGCCCTTCTTTGATAAGGTTGTGTGCTCTCAAATTAGTTTTTTTTTAAATACTTTCTAAGCTATATAAATTAGATTTTTCTGTGTGTTGTTTCAGATCCGCAAGCAGCAGAAGGAGCATGCTGAACTCATAGAGGAGTACAGGGTAAAACAGCAGCAAAACAATATGACACAGATGATGCCAGGGATGCATCCAGTGCCAGGCCCTGCTGGAATGGTGCCTGGTGCCCCACCGATGGTCCAGCCTCCTATGAACCCCTTGATGCAGATGCCAGTTCATCCCGGCCAGCCAAATGCACCTCCACGTATGCCCAACCCACCACCTGGCTGGCATCCCGGTACCCCTATGCCCATGGGAGGACCAGGAATGCCACATATAATGCCCCCCCAAGTACCAGTAGGAAATTCAGGCCAACCCCTTCAAATGCCAATGAATAATGTACCTCAGCATCCACAAATGCCAACCGAGCCTCAAGCTCCACCTGCACCACCAGGAGGTGTAAAGACGATGCAAGGAGGTAGTGTGAAGTTTGACGACAACAACCCATTCAGTGAAGGTTTCCAAGAGCGTGAGAGGAGGGAGAGGCTAAGGGAGCAGCAGGAGAGGCAGCGGGTGCAGCTTATGCAGGAAGTTGAACGTCAGAGAGTCCTGAAACATCGTATGGAAATGGAGCAGCAAGGGATGATGGGGCCAGATGGGAACATGGGACCACTTGCTCAGATGCCATTTTTCAATGCAGATCTGCCACAAGACTTCATGCAGCAGCAGAGGCCCCCTCCACAGCCGCAACAGCAACATCTTGGTTCCATGTTTCCCCAGCAACAAGGCATGCAGCCTGGGATGGGCTCACTGCCTGGAACATTTCTGCAAGGGGAAAGAAGAGCCATGATGGGCAATGGAATGATGCCAACTGACATGGGGCATGATACTGTTAGTCTACAAGGACCTAACTTTACACACGGTCAACCCAGACCTCGACATTTCAGTGGGCCAGGAATGATGCTTCAGATGCCAAGTGAGGGCCCATCATTTGGGGGTGACTCAGCTACACCGCTACCATCTAACTTTCCAGGCTCAGGTCAGTCCCTTATTCAGCTCTACTCCAACATCATCCCTGATGAGAAAGGGAAAAAGAAGAGAAACCGAAAAAAGAAGAAAGATGATGATGCAGATTCGGTAAAGACCCCTTCAACGCCACATTCCGACCTCACAGCCCCTCTCACACCATGTGTGTCAGACACCTCCTCAACTCCAACCAGAAACACGCATCTCTTTGGAGACCAGGACTTGTCAAGGTCCCCCTTATTGGGGTCCTCCACACCGAGCCACTCAGAACTTGAGAGGCAGCTTTCAGGAGCACAATCTGGACAACCTAGTCTGTCGTCTGACATAACAAGGACTCAGGCTCAGGAGCATGACCGGATCCTCAACAACATAAAGCTGGAGCAGACGGATGCCAGTGAGTGTCATGGGCCAAGGGAAGGGCTAATCGGCTCAGAAATGAGTTCTGTGAAGGAAGAGGGCAGCAAAGACAGTACGTCCCCATTCCCTGCTGGGCAAAGTCCAAACAAAGGGGAAGCTGGGAATGAACTTCTGAAACACCTGCTGAAGAACAAGAGCACACCACCACCAGGATTATCCCAGCAAAGATCGGAAGAAAGTCTGCGTTCAGAGGAGGAGGACACAAGAGACTGCAAAACCTTGCTGAGACAAAGCTCCATGGACAGCAGTGGGGTCAGTGTTTGTGTTAGTCATTCAGTTATTAAGTACTAAGAGAGTGATCAACATAGTGAGTCATGTGCAGGCCAAGTGGTGTAGAATGGAGGCACATCATAGTTAAACTGGTATGAGTCATAGCTGTCAGTATTTGACGGAGTCATGTTTATGTGTTTGAAAACATCTAACTTGAAGTCTATAGGGGCGCTCATTGAATTTCACGTTGATTCATGCTTTTTAAGGTAATGTCATTCTCTTCTGTAGGCATACTCAGATGGTGTCCCCGACTTCCCTGGACCCTTGATCCCTGAACAGGAGAAGAAAAAAGGAAGAAACAAGAGGCCTCCAAAGGGAGGGGAGAAACCTGCCTTCCGATACAAGAAGAGGAAGAAGGACGGGGAAGACAGGCAACTTATGCATTCTGGCCCCGACACTGTAATGACCCAAATCAAACAGGTATGTTATTTTACACTTTATTACCCACTAACAGTTGATGAGGCCACATTGTATTTAGGTGAAAAGCTGAAGCTGAAACTCAAATAACAAATGCTTTAATCTGAATTTTATGGTATGATTACTGTCAGAATACAGACTCTGATTTCATATATCCTACATTTATTGTTATTAGATACTTGATAGACAGCAGTTTGGTAGTATAGCCTACTATACAGGACACCTAAAAGGGATTCATACTTATTTTTAAAGTTGTTGTATTAAAGGGTTAAGGCCTATACATACTTTGCAAAAACAGAGAAATTTGTTCTGTCTTTCAGGGCAGCAAGAAGAAAATGATACCATTTTGTTCTTGCTGCCATGGTTTGGGAGTTCTTGCAGCTTGTTCTTGACACATCATCGTGGCAGAACTTTTTTCTTGCGTGATGTCCAAAAACTGTTGTGTGACTGGTCAGAAATGGGAATTTCCCAGAAATTTGCACTTGAGTTTCTTGTGAAGTATGAAATGTCCTGGCCAGAAAGAACTTTGTTCTTGCCACCTCAAGAAAATGAAAAAAATTCTCTGTTCTTACGGAGTATGTAAAAGCCTTTATTCTCACAGTAACCACACCAGTTGATTAATATGAGAAAGGATTCAGTAAATATATATTACAAAATGTATGGTTGTCTATGCATTAGAACTAGGGATGTTAATGATTAACTGACTTTCGATTAATTGTCGTTAAGAATTTAGTCGACTAAATTAAATTAGTTGTCAGTTAATTGATAACTCAGCAGTCCTTTTCAATGGGAGCTTATTCGATGAAATGTAGTGCCTTTGCCGTCTAGGCGGGGGTACACGCGGTCACCCACTGCTGCATTTCAACCGAAAAAGCAGAAGACACTTAAGCCCCCAGAGTGTATGGCACTGTGCAGAGCAAAAAAACTCGCCCTTCCAGATTATGTCAGAGAATCACAACAAGTTCCAATGTCCACCCGCCTACTTCAAATCAACTGGGTGGATAAATGAACTGCTGCAGGCTACACGAGCGCAAAAACCTATCCCCGCTAGTTGGGAAGCAGACCAGAATCAAGTCACCACTGAGGTAACAGACAACAGAGGGAACCCAGATGGTACTGGGTTTGCTTGGATTGCCGGGGTACTGTAATAATGTTTAACATGCAACAGATGAAGCAGCTCAATTTATTTTCCTGTTAAAACAGTCTACCAGTGCATCTCAATAAATTAGCACGTGAACGTTTTTTTTTAATATAACTAAAAAAGATTCTAGAAGATTCTTTTTCTAGATTCAAACATATGTACAAAAAATAAGAGAATATGAGTTAAAATCTGCTTGTTAAAAACTTTTATTTACTGTTACCCTTTTCTTCTATTTGTTCATTCCTTATTACAGTGGGGAAAAAAAGTATTTAGTCAGCCACCAATTGTGCAAGTTCTCCCACTTAATAGATGAGAGAGGTCTCCAATTTTCATCATAGGTATCAACTATGAGAGACAAAATGAGAAAAAAAAAATCCAGAAAATCACATTGAAGGATTTTTAATGAATTAATTGGTAAATTCCTAGGTAAAATAAGTATTTGGTCAATAACAAAAGTTCATCTCAATACTTCGTTATATACCCTTTGTTGGCAATGACAGAGGTCACACGTTTTCTGTAAGTCTTCACAAGGTTTTCACACACTGTTGCTGGTATTTTGGCCCATTCCTCCATGCAGATCTCCTCTAGAGCAGTGATGTTTTGGGGCTGTCGCTGGGCAACACAGACTTTCAACTCCCTCCAAAGATTTTCTATGGGGTTGAGATCTGGAGACTGGCTAGGCCACTCGAGGACCTTGAAATGCTTCTTACGAAGCCACTCCTTCGTTGCCCGGGCAGTGTGTTTGGGATCATTGTCATGCTGAAAGACCCAGCCACATTTCATCTTTAATGTCCTTGCTGATGGAAGGAGGTTTTCACTCAAAATCTCACGATACATGGCCCCATTCATTCTTTCCTTTACACGGATCAGTCGTCCTGGTCCCTTTGCAGAAAAGCAGCCCCAAAGTATGATGTTTCCACGCCCATGCTTCACAGTAGGTATGGTGTTCTTTCTCCTCCAAACACGACAAGTTGAGTTTTTACCAAAAAGTTCTATTTTGGTTTCATCTGACCATATGACATTCTCCCAATCCTCTTCTGGATCATCCAAATGCTCTCTAGCAAACTTCAGACGGGCCTGGACATGTACTGGCTTAAGCAGGGGGACATGTCTGGCACTGCAGGATTTGAGTCCCTGGTGGCGTAGTGTGTTACTGATGTAGCCTTTGTTACTTTTGTCCCAGCTCTCTGCAGTCATTCACTAGGTCCCCCCATGTGGTTCTGGGATTTTTGCTCACCGTTCTCATGATCATTTTGACCTCACGGGGTGAGACCTTGCGTGGAGCCCCAGATCGAGGGAGATTATCAGTGGTCTTGTATGTCTTCCATTTTCTAGTAATTGCTCCCACAGTTGATTTCTTCACACCAAGCTGCTTACTTATTGCAGATTCAGTCTTCCAGCCTGGTGCAGGTCTACAATTTTGTTTCTGGTGTCCTTTGACATCTCTTTGGTCTTGGCCATAGTGGAGTTTGGAGTCTGACTGTTTGAGGTTGTGGACAGGTGTCTCTTATACTGATAATGAGTTCAAACAGGTGCCATTAATACAGGTAATGAGTGGAGGACAGAGGAGCCTCTTAAAGAAGTTGTTACAGGTCTGTGAGAGCCAGAAATCTTGCTTGTTTGTAGGTGACCAAATACTTACTTTACCAAGGAATTTACCAATTAATTCATTAAAAATCCTTCAATGTGAAAATTCGACTTCCGGTCTGGACGCCATGGCGACTGCAGCTTAACACTGAAGTTCTCAGACCCAATCCAGGATAACACCTTGAAAATCAAACTTAACAGATTTTTGGAGGAGTGAAAATCAAAAGACAAAATCATAATGTCTAAAGGAAAACAGAAGAAACTGAAATTCTCCAGGCCAGGACACGTATCGGCCGGAGAATCCGAACTGGAAGATCTCCGTTCAGAAGACGAGGAACTGGTGATAGCTAACAAAAGGGTTAGCCTGAAATCACTATTTGAGGAGCTACGACGATTTCGCCGAGATGTTACGGCCGAATTTCGGGAATTCAGAGAAGAATTGAAAAGGACAAACAGCAGAGTGGACCAGGCCGAGAACCGAATCTTGGAAACAGAGGATCGAATAAAAGTGCTCGAAGATTCTGTGCTAGACCTACGCAAAAGACAAGCAGCTATAGAGGCTAAGCTAACCGACCAAGAAGGAAAACAAAGAAGAGACAACATAAGAATTCATGGTCTGATAGAAGGAACCGAAAATGGTTTTAACTCAATGGCAGAATGCGTGGAATCCTTACTAAGAGAGAAATTGGATATTCCACAAACCACCGACTTGAAGATAGAAAAGGCACATCGTTCATTAGCCGCTAGGCCGGCGGCGGAAGCGCCCCCACGTTCGGTGTTGGTAAGATTTTCCAATTTCAAAATAAAACAAGAGGTTGTAAGACTGGCCTGGCAGAAAAAAGGATTTATGCACCAGGAGAGAAAAGTCTACGTGGAACACGATTACGCCCCGGAGGTCCTTAAAAAGCGCAGGGAATACAATGACGCGAAAAAGGTGTTAAGAGAGAAGAAATTGCGCTTTCAGACACCATTTCCTGCGAAGTTAAGGGTCTTCTACGGCGATGAAACGTGTCTCTATAATTCGGCGGAAGAAGCAACAGCTGACATGGCGAAAAGAGGGCTCCCGGTAACGGTATTTAAACCCGCAGCAGACCCGAGTCAGAAGATCAAAGCGCAAACATGGACAACACAAAGACCTTCAAAATCCACGGACCAGCAGCGGGAAACCCAGCACCAGAGCGTCGCGGATAAACTATCCGTTTTCAGGTTGGAATAGCGACCTTTTTTTTTTTTTTTTTTTTTTTTTTTTCTTTTCTCTTGAATCAATCCGCACATCCAACCCCCCTCATACAAGGTAACAAACATTAAAGGAGATGCATATTCAGCATGTGGTAAAACATTTCATGGAACAATCATATTATTTGAAACAAATAAGTCTTTGTAATAAAAAAAAAAAAAAACTTGTTAAAATAGAAATGTGACAATAATCCACATGTTCTCATACTAACAAATACTGTTTTTGCGTGAATGTTTGATGTGATGGGGGTGGGAGGGTGCACACAATTTCACAGGGTTTAGGCATAAAAGGAAAAAAAAAAAATCATTACAAGTTTGGATTGGGTTCTGAAACTCACGTTAAAAGCATGGGACTACTTTCAGTGGTAAGAGAGGGCCCTCAACACGTAACAGAGTTTGAGGAATTTCCCTCAGAGCCTTCACTCCATCAAGGCTCTTACAGGGTCTTTAAAAAGACCTCAGCTCAGGAAGTTCTTATGACAGCTTTTTGTTTTAAAGTTTTTTACACTACGTTCTTAATGTTTTTCTTGTTTTTAATGTTCTTTCAGTTTCTGAGTAGCACAAAAGAGGGCCACCACACAGTTATACTAAACAAAACAACACAATGGAGAAACAGGGTGTAACCAAAATAATTTCATATAATGTAAAAGGAATCCTGAATCCAGTTAAAAGATCCAAGATTCTAGGCAAAATGAAAAAAGATAAAGCAGGAATAATACTTTTACAAGAAACCCACCTAACAGACATGGAACACAATAAACTCAGTAGACAAGGGTTTAAAATGATCTCTTCATCTTCATATAAATCAGGGAGGAGGAGGGGAGTAGCGACATTGATATCAACCAAAATTACATTTGAAAAAAAATCAGAACACAAAGATAAAGAAGGGAGATACAGTTTGGTAACTGGGCGGCTAGAGGGAGAAGATATCACCCTGCTGAATGTGTATGCTCCCCCAGGGGCTAACTGGAAATTTTATAAAAATGTATTCGACCTAATGATAACTAAAGCTCAAGGTTTAGTGATATGTGGTGGGGACTTCAATCTTAGACTGAATCCATACTGGGATGCTTCTGGTAATTCCCCACATCAAAATAACACCCAAAACAGGAAGACTCAGATGCTACTAAAAGAATTGGGAATCTGTGACGTGTGGAGGGAACTCAACCCCAGTGTAAAAGACTATACATTTTACTCAACTCCACATTCATCTTACTCAAGGATTGACTATTTTTTTATGTTTAATAGAGACATTGGAAGAGTAAAAACATGTAAAATAGGACTGATGGATCTCTCCGACCACAGTCCGATCTACATGGACTTAAATATCCAAAAATACACAAATAATACATTTTCTTGGAGGTTAAATTCAAATGTCCTGAAAGGACCATTGAAAGATGAATTGGAATCAGATATTCTCAGATATTTGGAAGATAACGATAATGGAGAAGTATCCCCTTTAATACTGTGGGATGCATGTAAAGTTGTAATAAGAGGAAAGATTATTGCAAAACTGGCAACCCAAAAGAAACTAAGACAAGAAAAACTATCCACATTAGAGTCAGAACTTAGGAACCTAGAAAAAGAACACAAAGGCAACACTCATTCTACTGACTCGCTCAAGATTAAGGAAATTAAAAACCAAATAAATGAGATCTACACAATAGAAATCCAGAAGAAACTTACATTTCTGAAACAAAAATACTATGAAGCAGGCAGTAAATCGGCAAAATTGCTAGCCTATAAATTGAGGAAACATCAAACAGAAAGAGCAATCTACAAAATCAAGAGACCCAGTATCAAAGGAAATAAAATTCAGAATTCAGGATATTCTTAAAAACTTCGAGAATTACTATAAGAACTTATACTCCCACAAAAAACATAAAAACGCATCCGAGGCATTCCTAAACACATTAAACCTTCCCCAACTTACGGAGTCACAAAATAAAACACTACTGTCAGAAATACATCCTAAAGAATTGGAAAAAGCAATTATGAAACTTAAAGCTAACAAATCCCCAGGAGCTGATGGCTATACAGCAGAGTGGTACAAAACCTTTAAACAGCAACTATCTCCTCTCCTCCTGAAAACATTTAATTATGTCCTCCACACAGGGGAAATCCCCCCCCTCCTGGAGAGAAGGGGTCATTGCAGTTATACCTAAACCTGAAAAGGATAAACTAGAGTGCTCCAACTACAGACCAATCAGTGTACTAAATCAGGACTATAAGCTTTTTACCATTATCCTTGCCAAAAGGTTAGAAAATATACTGACAGACCTAATTCATTTAGACCAAACAGGTTTTATAAGACAAAGACAGACACAAGACAACATTCGACGCACTTTACACATAATTCATCATATAAAAAAATATAACTTAAATGCAGTCATATTGGGATTAGATGCTGAAAAAGCATTCGATTCGGTTGACTGGTCTTTTCTATATAGAATCTTATCCAGTTTCAATTTTCATAACAACTTCATTAGAACTATACAGGCATTATATAAAAAACCAACAGCTAAAATAAGGATTAACGGTAATTTATCATCATCTTTTGAACTGGAAAGAGGATGTCGTCAGGGCTGCCCCTTGTCTCCACTGCTCTTTGCAATCTTCATAGAACCTCTGAGCCAATGGATAAGACAAAACCAAAAAATTCAAGGTATTACACTTGGTCAGAAGGAACATAAAATAGCACTCTTTGCTGATGACATTTTAATATACCTAGGGCAGCCGGACACTTCTTTACCAGAACTAACCTCAGTTTTTTCAGAGTATGGAGATTTATCGGGGTACAAATTAAATATGCATAAAACCCAAGTTTTAACATTCAACTATGACCCAAATCATTATTCACTAAGCAAACTCAAAACTAACTGGGAGTCGGAATCTATGAAATATCTGGGGGTCAATATCCCGAAACAACTCAACAAAATTATATCACTAAACTATGATCCACTGGTGACAAAAATAAAATCTGACCTAGCAAGATGGAATATGATACCATTCTTGGGTACTGCACAAAGAATTGAAGCAGTCAAAATGAATATACTTCCACGTCTTCTATACCTTTTCCAAACAATACCGGTAGAACCTCCCAAAAAAAACATGGCAGGAGCTGGACAGAAGGATCTCAAGATTCATATGGCAGGGCAAGAGACCTAGAATCAGATATAGAACCCTACAGCTAAACAAAGACAAAGGTGGGCTCGCGCTGCCAAATATCAGGGACTACTTTAAAGCCGCACAAATTAAAACTTTAGTAGAGATATGTAACCCAGTCTACACTGCACAATGGAAGGAGATCGAATGCCAAATAACAAGTGACATCCCCCTACAGGCGATAATAGGGAACAATGTCTTACCTAAGCTTTTGAATAACACTAACCCGTGGATAGAGACCCCGCTAAAAATTTGGTTTAAGATAGTCAGAGAGAATCAAACTAAAGAGCCCTATCGACTTCTGCAATGGATCGCCTATGATCAGGACTTTACTCCTAATAAAACAGACACCAGATTTAAAAAGTGGAAGGAGAAAGGGCTGATAAAATATTACGATTTTTTTAAAGGGCAAATCTTAAGAAGTTTTGAAGATTTGAAAAAACAAGGCCTAATAAATCAAGACCTTTACAGGTTCTTCCAGCTTAGACACCACATAAACAATATACTTAAAAAGGAGGTTTTGGAAAGGGCCCAGTCAGGTGTTCTGAAGGTCTTCTTAATGGCATATAAAGGGATCCCAGGGATCAGATACATTTCTAAAATATACCAAGGTCTTCAAGACTTAAAAGGAGACAACACATCTTATATAAAAGAGAGATGGGAAAAAGAGGGGAATTTCACTTTACAACTGGAAATATGGGAAAAGCTAAATAAACAGCAATGGAAAAGTACCTCATCCCTGCAGTGGAGAGAATTTGGATGGAAAAACTTGGCAAGATTTTTCAGAACACCTGCACAAAACAAATTTACCCATAAGGGATTGAACTGTTGGCGCTTGTGTGGTGAAAAGACTGCAAATCATTTTCATGTGTTTTGGTCATGCCCAGTTATCCACCAATATTGGACCAAGGTACAGACAGTATTGGGGAAAATATTCAAAATTACAGTTCCCTTTTCTTTTGTAACTTTGTATTTGGGTTTACTACCGGACTCACTGGAAAGACGAGGAGAAAAATACTTATTCAATGTTTTAATATTGGCAAGCAAAAAAGCTCTAACTAAAAAATGGATGTTGAAGGACTGTCCTACACCTGAAGATTGGACTAACGTGATCCAAGACATTTACTCGATGGAAAAGTTGACATTCGCACTGAGACAGGACATGGATGTGTTCATGAACTTTTGGCAACCCTGGACCGCATATGTGTCTTCCATTAGATCTAATCTTTGACAAATACCATTTCAATAATGGTTCAGCTCTTTGTTCCAACACTACTCAGATGCTCTTTTATCTGTATTTACTTACTTTTTCTTTTTGTTTGTTTTTTACTGGTTTGTTTGTTTGTTTTTTGTTATTTGTTTTTTGTTTTTTTTTTCTCTTTAATTTCACTTTTTCTTTCACTTTAAAAAAAAAAAAAAAAGGGGTGTTGTAAGAATTAATCTTCCAATGTTGTCAGATATCAGAAAATAAGGGAACATGTGATGAAAATGTAAACACTGCATTGCTGTAACGACCTGTATACCCTTTACAAAAACTTAAATAAAAAAAAAAAAAAAAAATCCTTCAATGTGATTTTCTGGATTTTTTTTTTCTCATTTTGTCTCTCATAGTTGAGGTATACCTATGATGAAAATTGGAGACCTCTCTCATGTTTTAAGTGGGAGAACTTGCACAATTGGTGGCTGACTAAATACTTTTTTGCCCCACTGTATATATTGTCTGTTGACCTGTTGCACAGATGTTAACATAAGTGTTATGACTGCCCCTCTGGGGCAAAGGACTGGACCCATGAGCAGGCTTTCTTTGCTTTGGCATGATTTATTTAACAAAAAGCAAACAGATGTGATCATGAAACTCAGACAGAACGTGAGTGTGCTAACGTGAATGTCACCGTGCCGAAGGCAGCTCGCAACCTCTGTAAATACAGAAACAAATCAAGAATGCCTGTGGACAATCAATAATCAAGAAATCAAAAGCAGCTGTGAATAATTAAGGAAGCAAAAACTCATAACACAAAACCGCAAGTAAACATAAGATGCAATCAAAACAAAAACCCAATCCCAGATCATAACCGGAATAAACATGACAACATAACCATGAGAATACTAATCATCGAAATCAAACATAACCGTGACCATGATACTTAAACCCAAACTAAACCAAAAACATGATACTGTTAATAAAGAAGATCTAAACATGAACTTAAAGTGAGGACAGGGCCTGAGTCATGTCCTGATAATAGGCAGACATAAATGAACCCAACATAGCCATGACCATGATAATAGCACTAATAAACAGAACCATGAAAAACTAACCTAAGGTTAAAATAAGAAACATGAGAAGGCAGAACTAAGATAATCATAACAAGCAGAAGTAAATGGCAATTCAAAAGAACATAAATAGGGACATGAACATGAAAAATAAACACAATAACCAAATGGAGCTGAGGTGAAAAAAACCCAGTGAATAACAAAAATAAACTTAAAGCGTGAGCATGGTCCCCCGACCATGCTCAGAACCTGGCAGAGTCCCGCCTTTAAGAGGTGGATTCAAGACACTCCAAAACAACACCAACAAAAAACAAACCAAAACAACCCCCCACAGAGTCCAAAACAAGAACAAAACAGTCATTTGGGGCCAACCAGAGTCCCTGGCCCCAGACCTAAGAGCATGATGCGCAGAGTTCATGAACCCCCAAACCAGAGAGCATGGTGAGTCTGGTGGCCGAACCAAGTCCCTGGGCCACCAGACCGAAGAGCGTGATGCATTGGGTGGCCTCCAAGTGTCCCTGAGCCACCAAACCATAGGGCGTAATGCAGCGGGTGGCCTCCCAGCATCTCAGGACCACCAGACTAGAGAGCATGATGTGTTGGGTGGCATCCCAGTATCCCAGGGCCACCAGACCAGAGAGCATGATGTGTCAGGTGGCCTCCCAGAGTCTTTGGACCACCAGACTACAGGACGTGATGCGTCGGGTGGCCTCCCAGAGACCTTGGACCATCAGACCAGGGAGCATGATGCGTCGGGTAGTCTCCCAGCGTTCCTGGGCCACCAGACCAAGGAGCATGATGTGTCGGGTAGTCTCCCAGCATCCCTGGACCACCAGACTGTGGAGTGTGATGTGTCGGGTGGCCTCCCAGCATCCCTGGGCCACCAGACTAGAGAGCATGATGCGTTGGGTGGCCTCCCAGCATCCCAGGGCCACCATACCAGAGAGCATGATGTGTCGGGTGGCCTCCCAGAGTCTTTGGACCACCAGACCGCAGGACGTGATACGTCGGGTGGCCTCCCAGAGACCTTGGACCATCAGACCAGGGAGCATGATGCGTCGGGTGGCCTCCCAGCGTTCCTGGGCCACCAGACAGCATGATGTGTCAGGTAGTATCCCAGCATCCCTGGACCACCAGACCATGTGTTGGGTGGCCTCCCAGCATCCCTGGGCCACCAGACCGTAGAGCATAATGTGTCAGGTGGTCTCCCAGCGTCCCTGGACCACCGGACCACAGAACGTGATGATCGAGGTGCATCGACTTCAGAAACACATGACGCTGGAGGGTGCACCTTGCTGATCGCAGGAGCTGGTGCATCCTCCTCGTGGACCGCTGGAGTTGTGGCGTGCAGCTTGGAGACAGCTGTAGCTGTAGCATGCACCTCGGAGACAGCAGGGGTAGAAGTGTGCTCCTCTATCCCAAATGCAGCCGCCTCGAATGGAGCGAAAGAAAAACGCACAGATGTCACATCCAAATCACCACTACCAGCAGAAGAGCTCAATGGGGAGAGCTCAGAAGCAGATGGGCACTGCAACTGGACCTCCCCACCAGAGCAAGACAAGACCTCTCTCTTGTAGATGGTAATGAGAAAATTAGGACTTGCCTTAGCTCCTGCTTTTCCACTGGCGAGAACCCTGGAGACTCCGCTGATGGAGAGGCGACCTCCACCTCAGGGGATGCTGGAGGGGCAGCAGACGAGGCACTCTGATGTGTAGCGGCAGGCAGGGGCACCAGTGCAGCAGATGTAGGAGCCAGCACTGCAGGCATGATGATGGGTGAAACCCCAGATGTAATAACGGGCAAAAGTTCAGACATGGCAACAGTTGAAGCTGCAGGCATGGCGGCCGGCAAAGTTGCAGGCAAAACACCAGGTGCTGGTGGAACCTCAGATGCGGCTGCTCGAACTGGCGGAACCCCAGACGTGACGGCAGGAACTGGTGGAACCCCAGACATGACAGCTGCCATCCCCTCCGACGTGATGCGTAAGGAACCAGAGAGGGGAGAAGCAGGGGAGGATGGATGGATGGATGCAGCAGCAGCAGGTGGTGAAGGCTCGGCCAAGGTGGATGCTGTTGCTGAGCCCTCCCACCGGCAACAAGGCAAGGCTTTTCATTTATTGATGTTAAAGAATGAAAAGGTACTTGCCCTAGTTCCCATGCTGCTGCGGCTGCTTCAGTCACAATGACCTCAGGATGGTCAATCAGCGGCAATCAAAAGCGCTCCACAGCCGATGAGCTCCGCAGTGCCAGAGCAGATGCTCACAAGCGACATGGTGGGTGAGGCGCCGGAGCCAGGGAATGCTTGCTCTTCAGCTCAGGCTTCGGCGATTCTACCAAGTCTCTCTCCAACCTCTGGTGTGGCTGCAGGGTTGGTGAGGAGATAGGGATGATGTTTCGTCCGCACAGACTCCAGCTCTCCCGACGATCCTTCGCACAGCAGGGTCGCATATTCCAGCAGGAGCCAAGGCTTATAATCCAACAGCAGTTCAATTTCAGATAGTAAAACCTGCCGGCGCTCCTCCAGCTCCTCTGCAGTAGCGGCACACGAGGGCGCAGACACTGCACACCCAATCCAGCAAGCAGCAGGATCCTCCAGGACTGGGGTGGCAGCAGGCGAAGGAGAGCCTGATGATGTTGGGGAGAGACCCGGCAGTGGCACAGTAACAGTTGGAATGGAGGATGGGAGGGGGCCAGTGGTGAGCAGGAAGGTCCGCAGCCTCGGGGAAACCATCCGAAGCACCTCTGGTCTGCTCACCGCGATCCTTCGAGCCTCCTCCAAAGCCACAGGTTTCCACTCCTCCACCTCTTCATAAATCCTTTGCCACTCAACCAAGTCCGAGACAAGCTCCCCTAGCTCTCCCTGCCCAGCCAAGCCTGCTGAATCCAGGTTTGATGGCAACATTCTGTCATGAATCCCCCTCTGGGGCAAAGGACTGGATCCATGCACAGGCTTTCTTCGCTTTCGCATAATTTATTTAACAAAAAGCAAACAGATGTGATCATGAAACTCAGACAGAACATGAGTGTGCTAACGTGAATGTTGCCATGCCGAAGGCAGCGCGCAACCTCTGTAAATACAGAAACAAACTAGAAAAGCACTCGGAGAGCGCAGACCTCCGCCAAGCGCCACAGTTCCCCCCATACAGTGTTTGTGTGTACATTTTCAGATTCCTTGACCATGAAAACATATGACTAGCAATTGGATTGACAATGATAGGATTAGTGGTTCAGTAGTTATTCACGAAAATGGCATTTTCCGTAATGGCGGTTTTCTTCTGGACGGTGATCCGGATCACCACCAAAATGTAATCATTTGTAGGATACCCCATTTCTGACAATCTGTGAAAATTTCATGAAAATCCGTCCATAAGTTGAGTTATCTTGCTAACAAACAAACAAACAAACAGACAAACCAACGCCGATGATCACATAACCTCCTTGGCGGAGGTAATCAAGAACACCCGTGAACTATCAATAATCAAGAAATCAAAAGTAGCTGTGAATAATTAAGGAAGCAGAAACTCATAACACAAAACTGGAAGTAAGCAAATGATGCTGTCAAAACAAAAGCCCAAACCCAAATCATGACAGGAATAAACATGACAACATAACCATGAGAATACTAATCATCAAAATCAAACATAACCATGACCATGATACTAAAACCCTAACAAAACCAAAAACATGATACTATTAATAAAGAAGATCTAAACATGAACTTAAAGCGAGGACAGGGCCCTGATTCATGTCCTGATAATTAGGGCTGCAACTAACTATGATTTTGGTAGTTGACTAATCTAACGACTATTTTTTCGATTAGTCAACTAATCGTGATTATTTTTCTCATGTCCGCCATCTCTGCTTCCTTTTGGGGCTCTAGTGTATATTTTACCTCACCCAGTGTTTAAGCCTGCACACATGTGAAAATCACCTTGTTGTTAGTCTCTGCTTTACTATAACATTTTATAAGCAGTTTCCAGAGCTAAATACAAAAAAACAAGAAAGCTGTATTAATTATCACAAGTTTAAGGTTATATGTCAGTTTATCACAGACAGCATAATGTCTAATCTCAAACAAGTGATTAAATATCTTACAACTGAATTACTGATCTGCTCCAACCCACAAACTAACATTAGGTGGAACTTTTCTATAAGTGCATTTTTAACAGTATAATTCAGAAAGGTAAAACTTCATACTCATTATTCACAGCACTTAAGAATGATATTTCAAGCCGTTTGATTTAATTTTGATGATTATGGTTGCAGGTTTTTATTTATTAAATTACAAATTAGGATATTCTAATCAACCCAGACACACTAATATTCAGAATGACAGCTACTGTTAACAAAGATGAAAAAGAGATAGTGACTCCTGCAATTCAATCATTTACAGGTGCGTAACGGGGGGGGGGGGGCTGCAGTCCCTTCCCCTGAAAAAAAGAAAAATGTAAATAAAGAGCAGGTTTTGAGTAGTTTGCATTGAAAATGTTAAGAAATCTGTAGTTGACAGGGCTGAAGCTAAAGCTTCACCCCGGGTGTTCAGAATGGTGGTGGTGGTTGGGGTTCAGCCCCCCCTTCACAAATTCCTGGCTGCACCACTGATTTACTGCATTCACCACATTAGCCATGACTTAAACAGCTCAGCCCTCAACAACCAGAGAGCTTATTGTCAAACAGGTAAGCTAGCATAAGCAGCACGTACTAACAGTACTGTCTTTTCTCTAAAGCTTGAACAGTTGGCCATTGAAACTAAATGGCGCTAACTTTCTTTACTTGCTAAAACTTACCAAGCAGTTAATGTCACCGCTCCCAGGTGCCATTGTTTCAGATGCTGATGCATCACTGTAGTGCTGCCATGATAGCAAAGGTCTGCCTTGCAAAGTCTGCATTTTATTTGTTTGGGGGTTTTTTTTGTTTTGTTTTGTTTTGTTTTTTTTGGTTTGGTTTCTGTGAAATGTTCTCATACTATAGAAAGTTTGGGTCTGCTTTTTTTTTTTTTTTTAGCTCCGCTTCCAAGTGTTTTTCATCCTTCCACTTCACCATGCTGTGCTTCTCTTCTTTTTCACTGGAAATTGTTCACGCATGCCGAACAACAGAGGCGCTACTGCCCGCAGCAGTTCCAGTTGTGCATTGCAGTTACAACTGAACGTTTCCACGGCATGCATATAAACTTTATAATTAAACGATTTGTCGACAATAAAAATCTTTGTCGACAAATTTTTATTGTCGACGTTATCGAAAACATCGACTAATCATTTCAGCCCTACTGATGATAGGCAGACATAAATGAACCAAACATAACCGTGACCATAATAATAGCACTAATAAACAGAACCATGAAAAACTAACCTAAGATTAAAATAACAAACATGAGAAGGCAGAACTAAGATAATCATAACACACAGAAGTAAATGGCAAATTCAGAAGAACATAAATAGGGACATGAACGTGAAAAATAAACACAATAACCAAACTGAGCTGAGGTGAAAAAAAAACAATGAATAACAAAGATAAGCTTCAAGTGTGAGCATGGTTCCCTGACCATGCTCAGAACCTGACCTCAAGCATTGTTAAAATTAGCATCCCATACAAGGAAATAAGGATGTTGGCTGCTTTGTAACCCTTGTTTATGTTTGTTGAGGGGGGTTTTTGGACTTGATAGAAGGGGGTCGGTCTTGATAAGTCTTTGACTTCTACCTACTCCCATTCAGACATATGAATGTCTCTCACTAGGAGTTTGTGTATATTCAACACAAAACTCAAATATTACTGTTTTCACTGTATTTTACTCACTTGTTCAAAATAGACTTAAAGATAAATGTTATGATATTGGTAGTAATTTTTAAAATAAATAAAAAATCATGACATTTATAATTTACTGAGATGTACCAGCGCATAATACACACTATAAATTTGTTAAACTACAAAAAATGCCATTGCCTGTAGTAAAAAAAAATGCAGATAGCACAGTAAGTCATTGAGGAATATAATGTTCATGTTTTATTCAGTATATGAAAAAACAGTGTTGTATATGTTAAAGATAGATTGTGTTGTACTGAGGGAAATTCAGATTCTCAGGAAAAATGCTTCTTATCAATTAATCGTTAATCGATCGATAAGGTGAATCAGTGATAACTTGCATCACTTTAAAGTTGTTTTATCAGCAGAGTGTCAGCCCCTCCTGCCTGCCGGCCTGGCCATGACATAATCAAGGGTAAATACAGAGCCATAGGTCAATGTCAGTAATTGGCCTAAACTTTAACTTCTGAAAAGGAGGGAAATATAAATCTGTGCTCGCATGAGGGACCTTAGCCTTATAATAATGAACATGAACCTGTTACACATCACAGAGACCAGGAGCGGAGAAGAATTGAGAGAAATAATGTCCACAAACTAGAAATTAATCTGTGGTGTGAGGAGAAATCAGTGGAGAACCACGCAGTTATTATAATTAGTTAATAGTTTATGATTTTTGTAGGCTTATGATAGTTAATATGATATAAAGTCCTGCAAATGTATCTGTCACATCTGTCACAGCTTTATTCGAAGCCAACACTGTAGACCTGACTTTGGTCTTAGTGTGCATACAGTATGGTTGCACTGTGACTTTTTTAAGGTGGAAAGCCTGCGTTACATTTGAAAAGTTAATTATTTAAAGCTATCCCCATTTAGCTGCCTTAGTCTTGAGTCTGTTTTTGACAGCGGTTCAGTGAGTAGACTTGTTGCTCTTTTTTCTGGTGGTAAATGTCTAAATAAGATTATTCCCTCTGGGTGTTTTGTAGACAGAAATATTTATATAGTGACTGCAAAATCCTTGTTTCAAAAATACATTAAAGCGAGGTAGTCAGATACCCAAAAGCCGATGGTGTATAGAACACATATATTAGGATTTGTATGTGAAATTTCAGCATCGAAACTGCTCCCGTTTAGCTGTAATTAATATTCAAAAATTATATTTTCGGGACGAAAGAATTCAAGCGTCCCTGCATTTGTTTACTTCTCGGGGCCGCCGCCGGAGAGCAAGCTGTGTGCAAAATGCGATCGTGTTGTTAATATAGCACATTTTTTGTGGAAATGTTACTATTATTAGTTGTGAAATGTGTTATAAAACAATTAGACGACGATACTATGGCTCTTCCTGCTGTTCCCGTTTCACTGTTTTTTTTCCGAATGTAAAATACGGGATCCCTACGGCCCATCGGCGCATGAAGTATCCTGGCCGATGTAAACGGCCATGGACCAAAGAACGTACATTTGCTCGTGGAACAGGTCATTCACAATCACAGACAATCGCGCTATATGTGTCTATAGGATTTTCTTTGCATGCATGCAAAAAAAAATTTTTTTTCCCGGATCCAACTACCTCTCTTTAAGTGTTATTGAAAATATTTAGCGTTTTTTTATTTTTATAGTAAAATGTTGATTTAATCTGAAGAAAAACAGCAAGCAACCACCAGGTACTGTTAAGATTACAACCCTGCAAAGTTTCCACTATCCCAGTCAGGGTTGTTATGTTGCAGTCATTTCTAAGTTTTCTCCTAACCCTTCTACTCATTCTGTTTTTTTCCTCTCCTGACACAGCAGCTCTCCCTGCTGCCCCTCATGGAGCCACTAATTGGGGTCAACTTTGCCCATTTTGCTCCCTATGGCAGCGGCCAGCTCAATGGAGAGAACCTCTTGTCTGGTACTTTTGGCAGTGCCTCACTAGATGGAGTCTCCGATTATTACTCCCAGCTGGCCTACAAGGTGAACTCTGCCTGCTTTACTGATAGGAACTGGGTAGAGTCTGTGTGTATGTGTTCAGTGTGTCTGTCACATATTATCCTGACATTTATTTGGTCTTGACTTCTACAGCAAAGTAACTTGAGCAATCCACCAACACCACCGGCATCTCTCCCTCCAACCCCACCACCTGTGAACCGACAGAAAATGATCAATGGATTTGCTACAACAGAAGAGCTGGCCAGCAAAGCTGCTGCAATGGGTGAGAACTCATGCATGTGTCTTAAGGCTTTGAGTGTGACTGTCGCCGAATTGCGACATAACCCCTAGTGGTCAAGAGTGGTAAATATTTTTTGTCAATAAAATAGTTCAGATTTCCAAGGCTATAACTTGAAAGTGGTAAGAGATGATGGCTTACTGTCAATTAGAAAGATGTAAAATATGATCCAAAGTTTTAGAGAGCAGAGATTTTATGCATCTAATTTGCATAATGTCGCAGCAGCTGTATTGAATTACATAACTCAGTCAAAAGCGGACTTTGGACGTATTTACACAAAGAATGGTTCAGTCTTTTGACACCGTTTTTTGTACAGGGGTACGTTATCATCTTATCTTCTAAGTATATGAACAAGAAATCAGTACAATGTAAAAAAAAAAAGAAATTTGTCACTTACCGGTGGCTAAGGGGACTCCCTCACTGCCGTGATAAGTGCGTTTTCGTCCATCGTGGTCATTATTTTGCATTATGTCGGTCATTTACACTCTCTACCACATCTTCAAAGTCTTATGATTATCCCACATAAATTTTGCTTGTATCCCGTGGCTGTTTTCCGTGTACGAAGCTGTCTAAGTGACGGTGCATGATGATGGATGGCGGCCATCTTAGCTTTCTGAGCTAAAAGAAGGGAATACAGGAAAAGGAAATAAGGATTTCTTCTTTCTTTGGTGTATTATATGTCAGCCATGATTCTTCCAACACGTGTCTGCCACCTTCTGAACTGCCACGATCAGTACAAGTCGTCAGTATAGCTTGGGAGTACAGGGATGTCAGAATTAGTTGACAGGCGCAGCACCACCCATAGCCACGAGGGGCACGCAAAATTTCACACTCAAAGGGTTAAGCTGCTTTCCTGTCAAAATTAGTGAGGATGTGAGGGTTTTCTAAACATGGTTAAACCCACAAACAATCATCCATCGACTCCTTTCCCAGTGTGAACAGACAGGTCTGATCACTAGCAGACATGTTTGCATTCGTTTGTTTGTTTCTCTGGTGCTTGCTATGTTTGGTGTCATCACCAAACATAGTAAGCACCACTCAGGAGGTAGAGCTAGTCGTCCAATAATCAGAGGTTTGGCAGTTCGAATCCCGCTCTCCCCAGACATCCTGCCGTTGTGTCCCTGGGCAAGACACTTTATCCATCTTGCCTCCAGTGTCCATGACACTGGGCATCAATGTGTATAAACATTAGGTAGTGGTTGGAGAAGCCGTTGGCTCGGATTGGCAGCCACGTTTCCGTTAGTGTGCCCCAGGGTAGCTGTGGCTACAGTAGTAGCTTACCACTACCTTTGTCTGTGGAGTGAATGAAAAGTGTATCCATTGTAAAGCGTCTTTGAGAGTCTATGAAAAGTGCTATATAAATCTGATGTATTATTATTATTATTATTATTATTATTATCATCATGATTGTAATCAAAAATAGTGTTGTAAACATCAGAAAACAACATAGAAATCAGTGAGATGGTGGTTAGTCACATGTTTTTTCCTATCTTGTATTTATCCAAATCACTGTTGCACCCTGAACCCACTATCAAGGATGTTTCTTCCTTGGTCGCCATCTTGATTCTTTTGGTCCTCATTTACCAGCGCAATGCTGTGACACAGAGAGTTGACACCCATGTCGCCACATAAGTTTGCTTGTTCACTCAAGTGTACAATGTACATCACCGCCAGTGGGAACCTGTGCCTTTTTCAGAGTCATTTGACTCTGGAATGAATGTCGGGGGAATGCGTTTTTTGGTCTGTAGCGAAGGGACTTAAGCCAAATCCAGATATGATGTGTGAAGTGTCACCTGCCTAGACAACAATAGTGTGTACAATTTAATAATGTTATTTTCCTGTTACAGTCTCAAAGGGTCTGGTCCCAAAGCCACTGCATGTCCCATTTAGGACTGAGGAGGATCTGCTAGCCCGGGCCATCGCTCAGGGACCAAAAACTGTGGATGTTCCAGCTTCCCTTCCAACGCCTCCTCACAACAACCAGGAAGAACTCAGGTAATCGACTGAAAAATATTATTTCATGCGATTAATAATTATTTTGCCTACATTAGTAAACTTTGTTGGCTGTATTTTTTTTTGTGTGTGTATACTTAATTCTCCTTCCAACCTGACAACAGTAACAGAGGACAGGAGCCCTGCAAAGAGAGGGACACACCTGACAGCTTTGTTCCATCCTCATCACCCGAGAGTGTGGTTGGCATGGAGATCAGTCGCTACCCCGACCTGTCTTTAGTGAAGGAGGAGCCACCATCCCCCTGCATGTCTCCTGTCCTCCCCATGCTTCCAGCACCTGATGGCAAAGGTAAACGCACAACTCCTGACCAGAGGTTGCGCTAGACTTTTTTATGTCATTTTGACAGATGGGCTTGTAAAAATTCTGTCATAATCTATTATTATCTGTCATTTTAATTGACTTTAATTAGATCACCCTCAGTGTAATCTATCAAATGACAGGCAGCATTCAGAATTTTCAGTCATTGCTGAAAAAAATCTGTCAGTGAAGGAGAATTTTCAATTAACGCAATCTCTGCTCCTGACTGTGATTTGATGAACCCGCAAGGAACATGGTGGATGTCTAGTACGGTGACTAGATTTTGAAGAGCTGTTATTGGTGGGCAGGGTTAGACTCTCACAGAGGGATACTCCCACCATCTCATAGAAGCGTGCTTCCTAGAAGATAGGACCAACCAAATAAATTGGAAACTAGGACATCATAGCTGCAAGTCTCATTAAAAAAAAGAAGTCTTGCATATATGAGTGTACAAGACTTGGGCAAAGTGAGTTTATTTTTAGTAGAATTACTACAGAAAACATACACCTCCTTCAGTGAGTGTTGGGCACTTTTAAAATGTTAACTCATCATTGTAATATTGTAGATAAGTCCGAAAACATGGAAAGCATACCATGGGCCCTTCTGTAAAATTTCATCAGATGTTTAGAATGTTTGTTTTTTTTCTCCCAGGGACGGAGACCAAACTGCAGGATGTCAAGACTGAGCCTTCAGCGACGTTCTTTGGCTCCCCCTTTGGCTCAGTGTCTGCTGACTCCAAACCAGGAATGGTTTCTGTAGCCATCACGCTGAGGCCAGCTGCTGCTGAAGTAAGTTCTGGGGGTTATTCTGTACATTTGATATACCAACAGAATCTGGTAGAGATTGAAAATTACAAATTAACTGGTAATGTTGATTTGTATTTATATGAATCTAATTTTAAGGAATTACCTACTTTGGTCATTAAAACAAATGCAGTGCTAGGGGCCCTCATTTAATCTAGTTAGACACGGTTTACAATTTCTGTCTTTCCTTCTGCAGAATGATTATTTCATTTGAAGAATTACATAATCTGAGGTTATTTCAGTATCCTCCCAGTTACTCTACCTTTCCAATTTATACTCAGTTCAGACTACACACATTCAACCACATAACTTGATTTCATCACAGCGTGCCGTAGTACAGCATCAGACACGATTATAAATGACAGGGACAAGGAATGATATGCAGTCTGGCATAATCCATGAATGGCATCATGGGCACTGCGATACCTCACAGCCATAACTTTGCAAGACTAACTTGCTGGACTCTTTTGTACTGTAGTCTACTCTGACATCTCCTTGATGATGGTCAATGGCATAGCCTGGCAGTGATCAAAAGGGTGACAGCTGTATGCACATGTCAGTTTAATTATTAATGTGAGTATTGTACTATTCACAAAAACAAATAATTTTTCCCTTCCTGAGGATCCTCTGTTTACATGCAGTGAACCTGATAACATTAACTTACTAGCTAACAATATAGTGACATTTAAGTTACATTTTTGGACTTGCCTCTGGTTTGCTTTGGAGAACTGACAGTCTACACCAGGCGTATTCAGTTAGCTGCCCAGAACCAACCTCCAAGTGGCCCAGGCCACACCAAGGAAATATAAATTTAAGAAAAAAATATGAAGGAATAATGGTCTGTAAGCGCGCACACGAACAATGCGTGTGATCGTCATCCGCACGAGTTGAGAAGCGCCTCGCCCATGTGAGCGTTCCAGTCCGCAGGCAGAGAGGTTTTCCAGCGTTGCTGTCAGAGAGAAACATGAGCTTATTAAAGTACTTTAAATGCGGAAAAAAAGCAGAAGAGATATGTAAGCAGTGGAGGCATTTATGGTGGTTTTAACCCACTGGAAACGGGAGCAGTAATGTAAAGTCGCTCACCAAACATGTGGTGAGGCTTCATACTGTATGCAGGGAAAGGCAAGAGTGACTGAATCGCTTAGGACTGACTTCACTAGCTACTACAATATCCATCCATCCATGGATGGATATTATGTACCTGGCAAGTTAAGATGACCGAAATTCACGAAGTTAAGGACTTTAATCCGTCAGAAGCCTTCAAACTAAAGGTGCCAAAATTTTATTGAAAAAATAAACAAAAATTAGCCCTAAAAAATCCACAAATTTATAATAAAGTCTCAAATGTACAAGAAAAGTCAATTTTACAAGAGGAAATTACAAATTTGGTAAATGGCGTTCACTTGTATAGCGCTTTTTCTCATCTCTGGACGACCAAAGCACTTTACAGAAATTTGAGGAAAATGGTTTCAAATTTCGATAAATTTACAGAGAAAAGTAGAAAACTATAAGAAAATTGTTATAAATTTTGGAGAAAAACCTCAAACCTTCAAGACTGAGTGGGTGCTTTTTGCATCCTTAACTCTGTTAGAAATTGTTGGTGGACTGATATGTGTATGTAATGGAATGTGTAGTTATAAAAAGAGGTTCCTCCTGAAAGACGATAAGAACAACGGACTCGTTGTGTCTGCTTACACCTTTATTGCCGACCACACAAAGTGACATGAGAGTCTCCAAAAAAAAAAAAAAAAACGTATCCCCTTCCCCCTTCTGCTCGCTTTCACAATAAAAGCCCTGCGAATAACAGCACAACAAACACATGATAAATGACAGTTATATACAACATATTGTATCTGAAACTTAACACCTCCTCACACGTGGTGATTTAAAACAAAACAAACCACAATTGAATGCAGAAGATGCAATAGACTTACACAGTGGTCCTCTCCGGCATACAACTAGGAGCATGCCGGTCGCTATGGAGGGTGAGAGTGTGTATGGGCACATAATCATACCATGCAGGATAGCTGGGTAGACGGTTATGCTGTTTCATTCCATCTAGCGGCAATGCTCTGCACTGTGTGTGTTTATATATTTGCATATTTGTTCCGTCTAGCTGCAATGCTCCGTACTGTGGGTGTTTATATGTTTATATATCTACATGTTATTCCATCTAGCTACATTGCTCCGCACTGTGTGTGTTTATATACTTGCATATTTATTCCACCTAGCTGCAATGCTCCGTACTGTGGGTGTTTATATATTTACATATTTATTCCATCTAGCTACAATGCTCTGCACTGTGTGTTCATATATTCATATATTATTCCATCCAGCTACAATGCTCTGCACTGTGTGTCTGTGTGTGTGTGTATATATATATATTTTATAGTAATACGTACATATGTTTATTAGCTGCTCTTGCTTGCTTGTTTTTTTTTTCTTGCCTTCTGATTGTTGCTCTGAGTGTTGCTATCCCTGTGCTGTTGCAATCCTGGAATTTCCCCGTTGTGGGACTAATAAAGGCTTATCTTATCTTAATAGCGGATGTGCGTTGTTTGTTAATATTAGTCTTTTTTTGGCGGGTTTGTGCACTGAAGTGTTTGACAGTTCATTTTTTTATTCAGCTAAATGCACTTTGTGGTGTGCCAAAGTCAGTTATGACCAGGATGTAATATATTTTATTTCAAAAGGGAAACAAATGTTGATGCTACTAACAGTGCATATTGAGTTTTTATGTATTTTGAGATATGCCTGAGTAAGATGTGACCAAAATGGTTATTTACAGTTTTTTTCCATTCTATTTATTGAATTGTTGTTCAAGAATAAAAACATTTCTACTACTTAAAGTTCTGCTCAACCCCAACACTGTTAATGTGTTTTTATGCACTTTTGAGGTGCCTTTGTCATGTGCCAAGCACACATTTAAAGCCAAGACAATGAATAAAAAGTGCATATTTTTCATTATATTGGTCTGTGTTGGTTTGAAATTTGTCATTCAACAGATTGCTGAACATGTGCGGCCCAGTTACATGTCTTGATTTCACATTGTGGCCCAACTGATTTTGTAATTGAATAGCCCTGGTCTACACTGTCCACTTTGAGAAACCCATATACATTTCCACAGTCATCACAACCATCCACAGTGCTTCCGTAGCCATGGTGCGACTCTCAGTTTACAGTGGTTTGACACTTTTTTAACTCTCCTCCAAGCTACCTGTGAGTCCTGAGTGGTCTTAATGACAGACATAAGGGTAGCATACAGTGATTTGTGATCAACAAACATGTATTGTTGCCGCTCTCTGATTAAGGCACGGCAAGAATTTATCTCACTTGTCTGATGTAGTGACAGTGTTAAAGACCAAAAAAGTGCAGTCTGACTGGGCTTTAGATGATATATCTAAATATCAAAGGATGGCGTATTTTTGTTAATGGTTATGGAGGAAAAGGGAAAATAAAGAAGAGGCATATGTAATAAAAAAAAAAATACCTTTGACAACTCATTCAACATGATAAGCTAAACTTTTACTTATTTCAGAACATCACAGGTGTGGTGGCGGCCATTTCAGACCTATTGTGTGTGAAGATCCCCAGCAGCTATGAGGTCAGCAGCACCCCAGACAGGGGTCCTCTATCTATGCACGGTGGTCTGAGGATGGGCCCTCATGGCATAGAGCCTCGGCCTCCCATGCTTTTCCACGGGCAAGGAGATGGTGGAGGTCTACACGGACGGCCAGGACAGATACTAAGAGCACAACATCAAGCCCATCATTTCCGTTTCCATCCCAACAGCCCAGGTGAGGGAATGAAACTAAATTAAACATGTGCATCTCTGATTCCCCCCAGGGACATTAATACAGCCTATAACTAAAATGTCATGTTTGAATTAAGCCAGATATAATCACTCACTGAAAAAAGGGTAATACAGCAGTGTAATTTTGTAATTGTTTAATTGTCAACACCCACAGGGGTGTTTATTTGCAGGATTTACAGCCATATTGTGTAATAATATTTAGTTGTAGGTAGCATGTAGCACAGGTTCTGAATTAAGTTGATTACTTGTATGTTTTGTTCTGCTGCTCATTTTTCCCCTCTCAAATAAAGCATAATTTATTTGTAGGTTTGCTGTCATATACTACTTTTCGAAGTAGATATCCTGTTTAAAATACACTGTTTATTTTGCTTCAGGTGCAGCCATGGTTCGAGGACCTGACCAAAAGACCCCTGCCAGCCCTGGATGTAAACCTCAGTGGTGCTGCCACTGTAGGGTGGTGGTTTTGGGAAATGGAGTGCAGAAAGCCATCAGAGACCTCCCCATCCACATGAAGGTACCAAATCAACTCATCTTCAATTCTTGAAATATCTGTTTGGTAGTTTATGAGTTAGACAAACAGCCTTTCAACTGAAGATCATGGACTCATGCTGGATGGACAGAATTTAAATTTTCCTCAAAGTTATGAGCAGCTGTAAACAGTTAAAAAGTTAACACACAGTACAGTACATATCCTTTAGAAGCAAGACAGACTGATGGGCTGCATTAAGGCCCTCTATAGTTGAAAAAAGGATTGAGAATTATGGAAAACTACTATGGTAGAGTTCAGCAGGGGAAGAACCACAAGAACTGAGCTTAACTGGTCAACAAACTGCAGTGGCTTACAAACGTTTAAAAAGTGTAGGAATTGCTAGTTAAGATTTTCAAGTGTCTAAACAGGTGTCTTATTTTTAAAAGGCTTAAAGTTATAGTTGGCAAATGTAGAAAAGATCATTTTTATTGTTTAGAAATAAAATATATAAATAGTTTGCATTTAAATCAATACTATGCAGGGTTTCCTCTGGTAACATTTTTGGGTGGCAGCCCGCCTTGCCAGAAAAATTACCACCACGCCAACAAGGAGACAAGAATTTAAGAAAAATATATGAAGCAATGACTTTCCGCAAGCGCGCACATGAACAATGTGCGTGGCCTGATTATCTGATCACGTGATGGTTCACCTCATTCCCACATACAGACAGAGATTGAAGCTCACTAAACCTGTTGTGAGCACTACGAAGATACGGACCAGTGATGCTGAGGAGAAGCTGGAAACGTGCATGGAAATATCTGACTGGGGCATGCTTAAAGGAGCCACGCATGATCTGGATGAGTACACGGACACTGTGAACTCATATATCCACTTTTGTGAAGAGAACATTCTTCCATCACGCACCAGGGTGAGTTACTCTAATGACAAACCCTGGTTCACAGCTAAGCTCAGACAGATCAGGAAGGAGAAGGAAGCAGCGCTGAAAAGTGGAGACAGGGACTGCTACAGGGAGGTTAAATACCGGTTTAACAGAGAGCTGAAGAGGGCTAAATCTGTGTACTCAGAGAGACTCCAGCAGCAGTTCACTGCTAATGATTCGGCTTCCGTGTGGAGAGGACTGAGGCAGATCACCAACTATCGGCCTCAGGCTCCTAAAGGTCAGGATGATAAAGCCCTTTGTCAGAGACTGTCCCAACACTATGCCCGTTTTGACACCTCGTCATCTGTGTCCAACTCCCCCCCTCCCTCCAGCTCCACAGCCTCCACATTCCCTACTTCATTTAAGGCACCCCCCCCCCACCTCCCCCCCTCCCCTTATCATCAGTGAGCAGGATGTGCTCAAACAGTTCTCCAGACTGAACCCGCGCAAGGCCCCCGGCCCAGACGGCGTGTCTCCCTCCACCCTGAGACTCTGTGCGAAACAGCTGGCTCCTGTATTCACAGACATTTTTAACACCTCCCTTAAGTTATGCCACGTGCCGTCCTGCCTCAAATCCTCCACCATCATCCCTGTCCCCAAGAAGCCACGGATCACTGGACTTAATGACTACAGACCTGTAGCGCTCACCTCTGTAGTCATGAAGTCCTTTGAGCGCCTGGTCCTGTCCCACCTCAAGTCCATCACCACCCCTCTCCTGGACCCGCTGCAGTTTGCCTACCGAGCCAACAGGTCTGTAGACGATGCAGTCAACCTGGCCCTCCACTCCATCCTGCAGCACCTGGACTCCCCGGGAACCTACGCCAGGATCCTGTTTGTGGACTTCAGCTCCGCATTCAACACCATCCGCCCCGCTCTGCTCCGGGACAAGCTGTCCCTGCTCAACGTGCCTGACTCCCTCTGCAGGTGGATCATCGACTTCCTGACGGACCGGAGGCAGCATGTGCGGCTGGGAAAGACTGTCTCAGACTATACTAGCATCAGCACCGGATCACCCCAGGGCTGTGTACTTTCCCCCCTACTCTTTTCCCTTTACACCAACTCCTGCACCTCCAGCCACCAGTCTGTCAAGTTGATCAAGTTTGCGGACGACACCACCCTCATCGGGCTCATCTCCAACGGCGACGAGTCCGCCTACAGGAGAGAGGTGGCCCAGCTGGCGTCCTGGTGCAGCAATAACAACCTGCAGCTGAACGCTCTGAAGACAGTGGAGATGATTGTAGACTTCAGGAAAGTCACTACTCCTCTGCCCCCCCTCACCCTCTCAGGCTCTCCCATCACCACTGCTGATTCCTTCCGCTTCCTAGGCACTACCATCACCAGGGACCTCAAATGGGAGCTGACCATCAGCTCACTCATCAAAAAAGCCCAGCAGAGGATGTTCTTCCTGCGGCAGCTGAGGAAGCTCAAGCTACCCACCAAGATGTTAGTGCAGTTCTACACAGCCATCATCGAGTCCATCCTCACCACCTCCATAACCGTGTGGTACGCAGGAGCCACTGCCAGGGACAGACTAAGGCTGCAGCGCGTCGTGCGCACTGCTGAGAAGGTGATCGGCTGCAAGCTCCCATCTCTCCAGGATCTGTACATCTCCAGGACCCGGAGGCGTGCTGGCCGGATCATAGCCGATCCCTCACACCCTGGTCATGTACTGTTTGCCCCCCTCCCCTCTGGTAGAAGACTTCGGTCCATCCAGACTAAAACCTCCCGTCACATGAACAGCTTCTTCCCCTCTGCCATTAGACTGCTGAACACTAAGTGACTCTCGTGCACCATGTACAGCAGCTCAACCAGACTCATGTCAATCATCACTGTTTTCTTCCTGCATTACCGACTGCACTATATAGTTCTCCACAGTATCTGCTGCTGGCTAATATATATTTTAACTGTTGACCAGTATCACTTAATCTTATCCTACACTTTATTACATGTATAGTTTATTTCTCTTATCTTATCATGTTTAATGTTGCAGCATTGTACCGAGACAAATTCCTAGTTTGTGTACTACATGAACAATGGCAATAAACCTGATTCTGATTCTGATTCTGGCCATCATCCACGCAGAGTTTAGAAGTGCCCCGCCCACGCAAGCTTTCCAGTCAGTCAGAAAACGAGAATAAAAACATACATGAATCATACATACATACTTTTTGTCATAGCGGCAGCAGCATCTTTGTGGAAAAGGAGTGAAAACCGGGAAGTCAAACAGCAGAAATGGACTCTATATTTGAAGAGAAACTTTGTGAAGAAGTCCGCCGTTTCTTTGTTGGCAAAAATCCTGGCGTGTCAGCGCCTTGGCACTACCTATCGGGCATGAGTGAAACTACAAATGATGGTTGTGCACATGCGTCAACCGCTTGACCTGGGTAGATGAAAAAAGTGAGCATGAACAGCGCCGCGTGCGTACCGGGCTCATCCAAAGCGTATGCGGACCAAGGCAAACTAGAGGGGAAATGCAGCATGAAGCAGGCTTTACAAGGCAGAGTGTCTCGCTAAACGTGACTGTCCGACAGAAACATGAGTTTATTAAAGTACTTTAAATGCCGAAAAAAATCAGAAAAGATATGTAAGCACTGGAGGCATTTATCATGGTTTTAACCTGCTGGAAATGGGAGCAATAACGGAAGAGTCGCTTAGCTAAGAGATGAGGTTAGAATTCATATGCAGCCGGCTTCATATGAAGGGAAAGGCAAGGGGGACTGATGAATTGCTGAGTATATATTTCACCAGCCACTACAATATTAAGTTACGTTCCCTATTAAGTACCTGGCAAGTTAAGATGACCGAAATTCACAAAGTCATTGACTTTAATCCGTCAGCAGCCTTCAGACAAACTAAATGTGCCAACATTTGGATTTCAAAATAAGGGAGGTTTTTCTTGGTGGTTTTTTTTTTAGATTTAGTATACTTTATTGATCCCCAGAGGGGAAATTGAGGGTCATCCACCACCTGGATGGATGAAGCAGCCACGATACGGCGCTATCCCTTAACCATTCACACACACATTCACACCTAGGGCCACTTTAGAGTCTCCAATTAACCTAACCTGCATGTTTTTTTGGCATGTGGGAGGAAACCGGAGAAATCCCGGGGTAAACCCATGCATACACGGGGAGAATATGCAAACTCCACACAGATCACTGTTGGTCGGGGGCTGGGATCGAACCCACGATCCCACGGCCAAGGGTAAATTGTGCTGCCGCAGTGCTAACCACTGCGCCACCGTGCAGCCCAGATAAGGAGATTTCTAAAAAATCTGAATCTTCAGGCTCAGGTTGAATCTTTCAACCTGAGCCTGAAGCTGGGGAGGGTACCACAGTTGTGGAAAACATCTTGTGTGGTACCTGTACCAAAGACTTCCCCACCCCAAAGACCTGAACAGCTACAGACCAGTGGCCCTGACGTCTCACATGATGAAGACCCTAGAGAGACTGCTCCTTGCTCACCTCCGCCCCCTGGTGGGACCAGCGATGGATCCACTCCAGTTCGCCTACCAGCATGGCATTGGGGTGGAGGATGCAGTGATCTTCCTCCTTCACCGTTCTCTGTCCCACCTGGAGAAGCCCGGGAATGCGGTGAGGATCATGTTCTTTGACTTCTCCAGTACTTTCAACACCATCCAACCGATGATCCTGAAGGACAAGCTGCTGTGCGCAGGGGTGGACCAGCACCTGTCATCATGGATCCTGGACTACCTCACTAACCGGCCACAGTTTGTGAGAACCCGGGATTGTGTGTCCGACACGGTCATCGGTAGCACGGGGGCCCCCCAGGGAACGGTTTTGGCTCCCTTCCTGTTCACCCTTTATACTGCGGACTTCTCACACAACACAACACACTGCCATCTACAGAAGTTCTCTGACGACTCTGCGATCGTCGGCCTCATCTCCAACGGAGATGAAGCTGAGTACAGAGGACTTATCCAGGACTTCGTGGACTGGTGCCATCGGAATAGCCTCCAGATCAACGCGAGGAAAACTAAGGAGCTGGTGGTGGACTGCCGCAGGCAGGGACAACCCCTCACAGCACCAGTAAACATACAGGGAACAGACATTGAGATGGTGATATCCTACAAGTACCTGGGTGTTCATCAGAACAATAAACTAGACTGGTCACACAATACCGACACACTCTACAAGAAGGGACAGCGCAGGCTGTTCCTACTGAGGAGGCTCAGGTCTTTTGGTGGACAAGGGGCACTGCTGAAGACATTCTACGACACGGTGGTGGCATCAGCCATCACTTTTGGAGTGGTCTGCTGGGGCAGTGGCATTACAGCAGCCGATAGGAAGAGACTGAACAAACTGATCAAGAAAGCTAGCTCTGTCCTGGGGCAACGCCTTGAACCAGTGGAGGAGATAGGAGAGGAAAGGATGGTGGCTAAACTGTCATCTCTGCTTGAGTCCCAAGTCCCACCCTATGCAGGACATACTGAACGCACTGAGGAGCTCATTTAGCAGTAGACTACATCATCCTAGGTGCGCAACCGAGAGGTTTCGCAGGTCCTTCCTACCTACGGCTGTCAGACTGTATAACCTAAGCAGGGCTGCTCGCAGAGATAGCAAAAAACGTGACGACCTAATAGTATTGAATGCAAAAGAAGCAACAGACTTACACAAATGGTCCCCTCCAGTATACAACTAGGACAATATCAGTCGCTACGGAGGGTGACAATATGTATGGGTACATATTCATACTATGTAGGATAACTAAGTAGACGGCTATGCTGTTTATTCCATCTAGCTACAATGCTCTGCACTGTGTATATATATTTATATATTTATGTGTGCATATGTATATTCACTGCTCTTATTTTTCCGTATCTTCTTAATTATTGCTCTGAGTGTTGCTATCCCTGTGCTGTTGCAATCCTGGAATTTCCCCATTGTGGGACTAATAAAGGCTTATCTTATCTTATCTTAAAAAAACAAACTATAAATATATAGAAATATTATAACAGAAATAACGGCATCCTTGGTCATTTAAGTTAATTTAAATCATTATATACAATTTTATTAATATTTTTTCTTTGTAATGAGAGTTAAATTATTGTTCTGTTCTGACTGCAAAGTTATGGTCAAGAATATAAATTGTTATAAGGAAAAAGTTTTTAAAAAATTCAGTGTGTTTCAAATTTATTTAAAAAAAAACAGTAATTTTATTTTACAAAAACAGACAAAAGTAAGCCATAAAATAATCCACAAATTTATAATAAAGTTTCAAATGTACAAGAAAAGTCAATTTTACAAGAGGAAATTACAAATTTGAGGGCCATGGTTTCACATTTAGATAAATTTACAGAGAAAAGTAGAAAACTATAAGAAAATTGTTACAAATTTTTGAGAAAAACCTCAAACCTTCAAGACTGAAGTCATTACTCAAGTTTTTAAGTGGGTGCTCTTTGTACCCTTAACTCAACTAGAAATTTTTGGTCGTATGCTTTTAATTATTAATTTCATAGCACTGCTTTTACATGAGTAGAATTTCTGGTTACTGTACCAACCTCTGAAAATATAATTAAAGTATGCATGAGTAAATTACTATTATGAATGTTTTTTTCCTTCTCTTTCCTACTTTTTCTCAATGGGAAAAAACACCAGAATAAAAATACAAAAAAAAACCCAAAAACATATTTTTGTCATTTATGTAAACCATGGCAAAAAAAAATCCTGCAGGACAAAACGTGACACTTGATATTTTCTAACCTGTTTGTATACCACCATAGACAAAGAGAGAAGCTGAAGCAGACAGAGCTCAGAGAGGGAAAGATGAGAAAGAAGAGAGGAGTCAAGGAGAGGAAAGTGTTCAGGCAGAGGGTCCAGGAGAGGTGAGAGCAGAGGAGGGAGAGAAGGATGACACCAGTAAAAAGTCCGAACACAGGATGTTTGGGTGGGACCCCAACTGGCCCTATATTCCAGTATTCAAGCCTTGGTTGTACATTACTTCAAATGGTAAGTTCCATTGTGCAATATTACTGTGCAAAATTAAAAAAAAAAAAAAAATAGTGTAAAATTAACATATTCTGGTTACAAGCATGTCATGTGTTCCCCCCCCCCGCCCCCCAAAAAAAGAATATATTGCCACAGCGCCAAGGTCTTTTAGCCAGAAGAAACACTGCTATGTAAGATTTTCACCTTAAAATAATGTTTCCAAAATTATTTTGATGGTACATCAACCTTTGAACAGGTGACTGTCACTTCCCCCATAGCCTGAGTGGGCCTATATTGCCCACAAGAGCTCTGTTCTTGGTAGGATCACTGAAAGGACTACAGTGATCCCTCGCTACTTCGCGCTTCACCTTTCGCGCCCTCAGTGCATCGCGGATTTTTCAAAAATATTCATCAAAAATTCAAAATTGAGAAATAATGGGCGGGCGCTAGCAGAAGGCAGGGAGACTACATTAGACCATCAGGTATCAACACAGAGAGCCGCACAACTCAAAAAATCCACCTCTGTTCGCTGTTCTCGTGTTGGCTCGGCTCGGAAATCTCGCAAGCTGATTGGCCGAGACGTTTCACCCCGCAAGCTGATTGGCCGAGACGTTTCACCCACCTCCTCTCCCCGCCGAGCACCCATGAAGGGAAGGAAGACCGCATTCATTGCTCTTTATCGCTCGTGTTACGTAGTCTCGCAGCGTGGAACTTTTTGCTGTTCTCTTGTGCCATTTTGTGCGAAATAGTCTTCCCGTCGAGCCACTACGCCGCCTCCTGCAGCTTCTCCAGCTCTATCGGAAGCTGCCCTCGATGATCCTGCGCCTCTAGCACCTGACGATGAGGTGTCACCTGAGGAGCAGTAAAGCTCTCATTAACCTGTGAAGTAAATCATCTTCATCTTGAGTTACGTATCTTGTTATAAGAATAAAAGAGTTCTAAAAACATATTTATGTACACTTTATTTACATCTACGTATGTATGTACACGTACACACACACACACGTATCATATGAGAGAGTGAGAGAATGAACGTACGTATTATTTATGGATGACGTCATTCGGGGTGACGCTACTTCGCGGTTTTTCACTTTTCGCGGTCGGTTCTGGAACCCATTAACCGCGATAAGTGAGGGATCACTGTACAACTATGGTGACTATGACCTTAGTCCCAACAACCAATCACAGGGCACAGCTGTAGCCACCAACAACTAAGCACCCTTCATGTTTTCTGAATAATTGTTATTCTTGCGAAATGTTTTTATTTTAGTAAGATTTGATGACCATCTTGCATACTTTTAAGTTCAAACTAGAATGCACTCAACCGAGATGCAGCCTTGTAGATTTAAAACCTCGACCTTTGACCTTTTGACCCCTATACAATGTTTGGTGACCCTAGCTTTACTTGTTCTATGGTAATAGGGCATAGGGAATGCAGACCTTCACCTCTGATCTTTTGACCCCAGTCCTATAGTCAGAGGTCAGGGTGTTGGGGCTTTATTGGTTCTATCCACCTTATTCCTTGGCCCCATGATGCCTTGCGTGAATTATGGTAGCAACTTCCGGTACTAGTTTAGAACACATGGTTGTCACTGAAACAGGACACTTTTCCTTGTAAAGAAAACAATGACTTCGGCATCAGAAATGCAGGAACATGGCGGCCTCTTGCACCTCAAAGCAGTAACATAATCATACCACTTTCCACGACTATCGAGGGATGGGAAGATGACCTAAAAAGTGGCCTCGTGCACAGTAGCTCTATTAGTTAGCACCGCTGCTAAGAGGCTAACGCTGTAAACAAATGACACGTGCTGGCAAAATGAGTCACTTTGAGGACATTTTCAAAACTGATGTAACATTATTTCCATGTTCTGTATTGAAAGATCTTCAGAATGATATTTAATTTGTAGGAAGTCACAAAAACTGACCCAGAAAAAGATGATTTGTTTATATTTTAGCTAGGTTGAAAACTCACATTCGATCGGTCAGGAGTTACGTTTTCCGCAAAAACATAGGTATTTTTAGAAAGTACAATTTCTAAGTTTTCCAGTGATACCAGGCACTCACGGGGTTTTCCCAGGACTTGCCCTACCAAACAAAGAAAGAGTCATGATTTATGACTTCTTATTGCCTGTACTCATAATGACACAGTGGGCATTCCAACTAGCACGTCTCCACCGTAATAAAGTCAGCTGCATTTTGTTAAAATATGTTGGACATAATCAAATTTACCTTAGAGCAGACGTACGCCACAACACTGTGCTTAGATGTCATCTGTCACCGTGTGGTGAGAAGCCTCCATTTATCCAGTCTAGCACAACCACGACCAGCAGCAAATACCAGAACTACGCAAAAACATTCAAAAAATACAAAAACTAGAAGAGCTGAAATTAGCTGCCACTTGAGTGTAAAACATGTATGTGGACTATACATTAAAATGAATTTGAAAAACTTTTAAAAACGCTATTTTAAATGCCCCTGCTACTCCACTCTTACTAACACTAGGTCAGCCGAAACCAGAAGTTCCGCCCATAATCGTTCCTACAGCGGCACCCCCAGGAATAAGGTGGATAGTAATAGGAAATTCACATGTTGACCTTTGACGTTTTGACCCCAAATCCATAATCAGGATCCCAGGGTGAATCTATGTGCCAGGTTTGGTGGCCCGAACTGTCTTTGTTATTGAGATATATTTTATTTGGCTTTCTAGCCTTGACTTTTGACCTTTTGACCCCAAACGTATGGCCATAGGTGTTTGTCCCAAGATCAACCTGTGTACCAAGTTTGGTGGCTGTAGCCTCATTCCCTGTTGAGTTAGAACACAGACATATCTGGCCAGTCAGTTGGACAGCTGCAGACAGCACCGACCACTCTGGCATGCGTAAAGATATGTTATTTAAGATGTTTTGTTCTGAGGATTTTGAGGAGAGCTGGCAAACACCTACAGTATCTCACAAAAGTGAGTACACCCCTCACATTTTGGTAGAAATTTTATTATATCTTTTCATGGGACAACACTGAAGATATGACACTTTGATACAATGTAAAGTAGTCCACGTACAGCTTGTATAACAGTGTAAATTTGCTGTCCCCTCAAAATAATTCAACACACAGCCATTAATGTCTAAACCGCTGGCAACAAAAGTGAGTACACCCCTAAGTGCAAATGTCCAAATTGTGCCCAAAGTGTCAATATTTTGTGTGGCCACCATTATTTTCCAGCACTGCCTTAACTCTCTTGGGCATGGAGTTCACTAGAGCTTCACAGGTTGCCACTGGAATCCTCTTCCACTCCTCCATGATGACATCACGGAGCTGGAGGATGTTAGAAACCTTGTGCTCCTCCACCTTCCGTTTGAGGATGCTCCACAGATGCTTAATAGGGTTTAGGTCTGGAGACATGCTTGGCCAGTCCATCACCTTTACACTCAGTTTCTTTAGCAAAGGAGTGGTCATCTTGGAGGTGTGTTTGGGGTCGTTATCATGTTGGAATACTGCCCTGTGGCCCAGTTTCCAAAGGGAGGGGACCATGCTCTGCTTCAGTATGTCACAGTACATGTTGGCATTCATGGTTCCCTCAATGAACTGTAGCTCTCCAGTGTCGGCAGCACTCATGCAGCCCCAAACCATGACACCCCCATAACCATGCTTGACTGTAGGCAAGATACACTTGTCTTTGTACTCCCCATCTGGTTGCCACCACACACGCTTGTCACCATCTGAACCAAATAAGTTTATCTTGGTGTCATCAGACCACAGGACAGTTGTCTTCAACAAACTGTTTGTGGGCTTTCTTGTGCATCATCTTTAAAAGGGGCTTCCTTCTGGGACAACAGCCATGCAGACCAATTTGATGCAGTGTACGGTGTATGGTCCGAGCACTGACAGGCTGACATCCCACCCCCCACCCCTTCAACCTCTGCAGCAATGCTGGCAGCACTCATACATCTATTTTCAAAACACAGCCTCTGGATATGACGCTGAGCACGTGCACTCAACTTCTTTGATCGACCATGGCGAGGCCTGTTCTGAGTGGAACCTGTCCTGTTAAAACGCTGTATGGTCTTGGCCACCATGCTGCAGCTCAGTTTCAGGGTATTGGCAGTCTTCTTATAACTTAGGCCATCTTTATGTAGAGTAACAATTCTTTTTTCAGATCCTCAGAGTTTTTTGCTATGAAGTGCCATGTTGAACTTCCAGTGACCAGTATGAGAGAGTGTGAGAGTGTTGACACCAAATTTAACATACCTGCTCCCCATTCACACCTGAGACCTTGTAACACTGACGAGTCATATGACACCGGACAGGGAAAATGGCTAATTGGGCACAATTTGGACATTTTCACTTTGGGTGTACCCACTTTTGTTCAGACATTAATGGCTGTATGTTGAGTTATTTTGAGGGGACAGCAAATTTACACTGTTACACAAGCTGTACACTGACTACATTGTATCAAAGTGTCATATCTTCAGTGTTGTCCCATGAAAAGATATAATAAAGTATTAACAAAAATGTGAGGGGTGTACTCACTTTTGTGAGTTAGTGTATCATTGGTGCCACTTAATTGAAACATTTTTAATGCCAAACAAAGAAAGATGTTATTTCATAGTCAGATTGGAAAAGCAGAGTCTTGTAGCACACATTTATGAAATATTTTTGATGTGCAAAGATTAATCACAAAACTAATCAGTAGTAATCTTACTTCAGCTAGTGCTGGTATTTCACTAAATAAATGTGTGCTCTTTGTTGGGCATCATTCTATCTTCTACTCATCTAAACATTAACAAAAGCAAAAATGTTGACCAGTTTGTGTTTGATTGCTGATGTTCCTTTGAGGGTACTAGATGAGCTGTGACTCACCATAACTCATGATATTATCTTTTCAGCCTGAAGGGCCCCACGCATGCAGTACCAATGTATTCATACAACGCTACAGTCATAATGCACTTATTCTCTTACTCTGTAAATGTGAAGAAGTTGAATTATTCTGTTTAATTGTTAGGTTAAACTGTAGATCTGGTGACTTCAGGGTTAGTGTTTTTGGTTGCATTAATGTTGTAGTTTTGATCTAAATGTATTTTTTTTTAACAGTTGAGCTGAGGTCATTCATGTTGGACAAACTTCAGTCTCATGCTTCATTTCATATTCAGCCTGTTAATTCTTGGACTGATATCTCTCATTAGGAATCTGTAGGTCATTTAAAACCTGAAGAAGACCTGGTTTTCTGCAGTCAGAGCTGCTTCCTTCTCTACTGCTCATCACCATTACCATCTAGATCAGCCACTGAAGCTAAGGTTTTTACCAATCCAACTCGAGCAGAAATACGGACTTTAGGTGGTATCCTGTTAATGCATGATGTTTTTTCCTCCTTTTCTCAGGAATCAATGTCTCTTCTCCCAGCCTCTGAGCAAACAGAAAGCCTTTCTAAAATTCAGCACCAGTACAGTAACAACATGTCCTCATTGGACGTGCATTGTCTAGCCCAGCTACAGCCCAAGCAGTCTCCGCCATCCACTCCTCCTATCCCCTTCCCTACAGCTCTTGAGACACCCAAGACTGAGACCAAGTCTGACGCCCTCAAAGTGACGGTGAAGCTGAAGTCCCGCCCAAGGTCACACGATGGTTGGCACCAGGGAAAGAGACAGAAAGGGCTCCGTTGGAGAAAGTGGACTATTCAGGTGGTGGTGCCAAGAGGAAATTCACAGCTCCCAGATGAGGATAAGGTCGATGAACTCCTGAAGAAACTTGGGGCGTCCTTGCGCCCGCCAGCTTCGCTCCGGGACCACAGACGCTGCTGCTTCTGCCACCAGTTTGGAGATGGAGTAACTGATGGTCCAGCTCGGCTGCTGAATCTAGATCTGGACGTCTGGGTTCATCTAAACTGTGCCCTGTGGTCAACTGAGGTGTATGAGACACAAGCTGGTGCACTCATCAATGTGGAGATGGCACTGCATCGTGGCCAAACTATACGCTGCGCCTACTGCCAGCAGACTGGAGCTACGAGCGGCTGCCACCGCCTACGCTGCACAAACATCTACCATTTCACCTGTGCTCTGCAAGCTCAGTGCACTTTTTTTAAGGACAAGACCATGCTGTGTCATGCCCATCGACCCCGAGGAACTGCAGGACAAGCACTGGAGCATGAGCTGCGCTGCTTTGCTGTGTTCCGACGTGTTTATATCCAAAGAGACGAAGTCCGCCAAATTGCCACGGCTGTACAGCAGCCTGAGTTAGGGTATACTTTTCGGGTTGGCAGCCTGGTGATGCATGCAATAGGTCAGTTAACACCCTTACAAATGGCCACCTTTCATTCTTCAACAGCCATCTTTCCAGTTGGCTATGAGGCCTGTCGTATATACTGGAGCATGCGCCATGGCAATCGCCGCTGTCGCTATGTCTGTTCTGTTGAAGATAAAGATGAGCTACCAGAATTTACAATCAGAGTTATCGAACAGGGCTACGAAGACCTCCTTCTGACTGACAGCTCTGCTAAAGGTTTGTCTCAGAAGAAATGAACATTAGTGTGTGTTTGGGATTTTCAGAGTAACCTTCTAACCATCTTATCTGCTTGCCTTTCTGTAATTAGGTGTGTGGGATAAGGTCCTCGGTCCTGTTGCTGAGAAAAGAAATGAATCCAGCACTCTGAAGCTCTTTCCTATTTACCTGAAAGGAGAGGACCTGTTTGGGCTCACAGTCCCTGCCGTCACCAAGATCACTGAATCGGTTTGTAGCTGCTTTGAAACAATTTGTTTAGATACGAGAATTTCATGTTAACCATCTTGAATCTCAGGTTAATAGTGTGTTGTAATACTGTACTACTGCTTTTTTTGGTTCAAAAAATTGTAAATAATTTGCTGCTGTTGTGCACTGGTTCTGTAGGCACCTATGCACAACAGCAGCAAATTATTTGCAGTTTTTTGGACCAGTTAAGTGAAATTTGAAAATTTCCAACAGAAACCAGAACGTTCCAGGGAACCCTGGTTGAAAAACACTCCACCAGCCTTTAACTTTGCTGCAGCTTAGTGCATATTTTTGTCTATTTACTATGTATTCTAGTCATCCTTGCTACACATCAGTCTTCCCAGCCATAAAACAGCCCATTTTGAGGAAAGCTCCTTCCTCTGTTTCAAAAATGGTATTGCAATAATTAATATACCCTTGTTTTGACCAAAGCATGTCACAGACATTTTATTAACACCTCTGGGAACTGTCACCATGTGGAAAAAAATGCAGAATTGAGGCACTTCAAATTATTGATTGGTGGTAACCAGTGGTTTTGTAAACGCCACCTGTTGTTTTCTCCCCACACTGCTAACTTTCAACGAAACTCTGATAAAATGTGACCACAAAAAAGTGTAAACCAAAGATTTCATCCCTTGCCTACAAACTCTCACATGTCTTGTTCTGCATCTCTGAACTCCTCTATTCTGCTGCAGCTCCCAGGAGTAGAGGCTTGTGATCGGTACTCATTCCGCTACGGACGCAACCCTCTGGTGGAGTTGCCTCTCATGTTCAATCCAGCAGGATGTGCCCGAGCTCAGCCAAAAACAAGCTCCTCCCACACAACACTGGTGATAAGGTAGCTTCAAATAAAGGTGGAATCGAATAACCTTCACAAACTGTAAAAAGTGAAAACTCAAGATGGTTTCATGGTTGTTTTCTTTCCCTCGTATTTTGTTTCCAAACTAAAGGCCACAACCACAGACTGTGTCCAGCAGCAGTGCCCGGTCCAACCAGAATGTTGCCCAAGGAGAAGGAGCTGCTCCACATAACAAACCTCCAGTAGTCCACCCCAGGTCCTCCCAGTACCGCTGGATGAAGAGTGAGTGGCGAGCCAACGTCTACCTGGCTCGCTCCCGTATCCAGGTGAGACAGCGAGATATTTAAGTAGGATTAGTGAAGCTGGGACTTCTAGGTTCTGTTTCTTGTAGGTGAACTGTAAAGCTAATTGTGTCGTATATTTACAGGGCCTGGGCTTGTTCGCTGCCAGAGACATTGAAAAGCAAACAATGGTGATTGAGTACAACGGAACCATTCTTCGTAACGAGGTTGCCATCAGGAAGGAGAAGATCTACAGATCTCAGGTATGCATCTGGATTTTTGTATGTTTGGTAAAATTCATGCTGTACCAAGTTTATGTCCTAACAATATCAACATTTATGTCTGACAGAACCGGGCAGTGTTCATGTTCCGCATCGACAGCGAGCATGTTGTTGATGCAACACGAACTGGAGGACTTGCAAGGTAAAAAGAGATCCCATAGTTATCATTAAAGGCCTTATATTGTGCTTTTTTCCAGGGATTAACTTTGTTTTGACATCCTGAAGGACAAATGTATTACGTTTTCCTTCGCAAAGTTGATTAGTTTTAGAGACCAAAAACAACTTCTGTGCTTTTTTACAGTTCATCAGAAAAGCTTTCTGTGAAGCTCGTTCTGAAACCATTTTCTGTCTGTTCATTACTAATGAGCTTAATCTGATTACTGGGCCAGTTACAAATAAGGAGGTGTTCTTTAGTTTTGCTAACTTGGAGAACTTAAGATGGGGCTTATTGGTTTATGATGTCATAAAACACAGGATCACAGGACTGGCGTTTTTAAGCACAGTCAAAAACAAATCTTTGGCCATGTCTATATGCGCACAAATAAACTGATTGTTAATGGTTTTCTGGTGTTATCCGATTCAAGTAGTCATGTAAAGACAATAATCAGATACAGGCCATTATCAGGTTATAATAAATCACATTAACACAAGCAGTTTACTGCACAATAATCTATTTATTCAGTCCATATAAACACATCAAATCTGATCATTACCTTCTTCTTCTTTCGGCTTCTCCCTTTAGGGGTTGTTGCCACAGCAGATCATCTGCCTCCATCGCACCCTATCCCTTGCATCTTCCTCTGTAACACCAACACTCTCCATGTCCTCCTTCACTACATCCATGGATCTTCTCTGTGATCTTCCTCTTTTCCTCCTGCCTGGCAGCTCCATCTTCAACATCCTTTGTCCAGTATATCCACTGTCCCTCCTCTGCACATGTCCAAACCATCTCAGCCTTGCCTCTCTTACTTTGTCTCCAAACTGCTCAACCTGAGCTGTCCCTCTGATATACTCGTTTCTAATCCTGTCCCTCCTTGTCACTCCCAGTGGGAAGCATAGCATTTTCATTTCTTCCACCTCACTCTTTGACTAATGTATTTTTGTCAGTGCCACTGTCTCCAAACCAAACATCATAATAGGTCTCACTACCATCTTGTAAATCTTCCATTTCACAGTAACTGTTATCCTTCTGTCACAAATCACCCCTGACACTCATCTCCACCCTGCCTGCACTCTCTTCTTCAACTTGACTGGAAAACTTGGCTGAATTGATGACACTCTGCCTCTGTGCATGTGTAGGGGACTGATGCTAACACATCCTGCTGTGCTCGTGTCTGGCTTCCTTCCTTCTGTTCGACCTCATGAGATATAGCCAGCAGAGTGCTGGCAGTTTTCCAGAGCAAAATCAAGATTGAACAATATGGCTTATAATGTGAATGTGGCCTAAGATGTTAAAATAAATGTCAGACAGCCTGACTAGCCACAATCAGAGGTGATTAAGTTGGTGAATGACTTTTGAAGTGAGGTGCAGTAAAGATCAAGTAAACAGACATTTCTTAAGGTTTATGTGTTGGAACCTGAAAAAGGAACAAACATGAGGAACTGGATATATTGTTGAGGGGATATTACAAATCAAAAGTGATACAAGGAGGAACGGAAACCAGCTGAGGAGCCAATTGTTATGTTAATTGCTATAAAACTTTAGTGCTGATGTTGTGATAGTGTCAGGGCAGTGTACTGCTGCTTGTCGCTAGCTCCTGTTCCTGCTTAAAAAGGAACAAAGAAACATTACTGGGTTGTGTTAGAAAGCACCAATGTAACAAAAAACCTCTTGTATCACACCCATCAACACTGTCGTTCTGACTCATTAGTTTTCGATGCTAAATCTGTTACATAAGACCTGCCCAGCTGCTCTAAACCTCTTTTGTGGTATTTGTTGGTCGTAGATGTGATAGGCCACATTTTAATGTTAGCTGGGCTCTAGCTAGCTGCTAATATCAAGGTATCTGATGTATCTGTCAGGGTCATTTCACCCATGTGCAGCAGAACTGTGCAACAATTTATACAGTATATTGTGGCCACCCAGATCTCCCTATTGTTATGTTACAGCAGTAAAAAAGCTCTTTGTAATTTTGTTCCACAGGTATATCAATCACTCTTGTGCCCCTAACTGTGTTGCCGAGGTGGTCACCTTTGAAAGAGGTTACAAAATCATCATCAGCTGCAGTCGCAGAGTTGAAAAAGGAGAAGAGGTGAGTGTCATGATCATTATTTCCTGGCAAGGAAAGATCCATTTTGAATGGTTTTTATCTAGAAAATCTACATGGAGCCACAGAAGAGGTGAGTCTTTTAAATAAAGGTAAAACTGTAGTTGTAAACTGACCTGTAAGAGGTGAGCTTTTTAACCAAAATATGAAATTTTCCTCTTGTAAATTTAAAGCATTTTCTTTTTTCCATTGTTATCCCCTTTTCCCTTGTGAACTTGCATAGTTTTTCCTCTTAAGTTTTAAGCTTTTCTTATATTATCAGGTGTTTTTTTACAACTTTTCTCGTGTTTTTCCTTTTTTTTTCTCTTGTACATTTTTCCTCTTAAGTTTGCAAGGTGTTTGCCTCAAGTTGCAGACCCATGAGCATCGATGTGTTAAATGTGCAGCTATAATGTCTCTCCCTTGTTTTCAGCTGTGTTTCGACTATCAGTTTGACGCTGCCGAGGGCAGGCACAAGATCACCTGCCACTGTGGGGCTCCTGAATGCAGGAAGTGGATTAACTGAGCAAAACGGAAACAACAAGCCCAAACGCATTCCTTGCCATAGCGTTCGGATGCTGCGACTTCTGCACCGACAAAAAACAAAAAGGCTTCACTGAAAGTCATTTCATGAATGAGCAGATGGCCTGAACCTTTGGAGAAATGAAAGCGTTTAAATGTCAGTTCGCCAGGATCATGGCGCGAGAGTGGTGGAAGGGACGTGTCAAAAAGTAGCAGGATGTGACTTGTGCCATATGTGAGGGGCTCCGTCGCCTCCGTTTGTATGTATCTTGCGTGTTTGTCTGGTGTACATGGGGGGGTGCGGAATCCACCAGCGAATGAGAAAGCACTGTGTCGGGTGCGGCCTTATTGCTTACTAAGGGCAGGCCCTTTTGTTTCATACTGTTAATGTATACCGTGTGACTAAATGTAGACATCACTGAATGAGGAATGTACAGCAATGAATACTGCGAAGGGAATATTAACTTGCACTAAAAATAGAAAATAAACAAAAAACATCCACACACACATACACAAACTTTTAAATACTTGATTCCATGAGTCAGTTTTATCATAGGTTTCCGTCATGTGATTTGTGTGGAATTCGAAAGGTTTTTGTATTTATTACTGAGTGAATGAATTTTATTTTCAAAATGATGAGATTTGAGTTAAAGGAAGGCTAGATTGCTATTGTTTTTGAAGATTGAAGAAGACATGCTGTTACTTTTGTATAAATGTACATAAAGAAAACTATAGAAATAACCGACCAAATACTACCTTAACCTTTCTTGATGTTTGGGTGTTTTTAAAATTGTTTTGTTTCGTTTTTGTTTCGTTTTTTTGTTTGTTCTGTTTGTCTTTGAAATTTATTTAAGATGAGCGTTTTTCAGTTTGAGAGTATATATTATGATTATCCCTGTACAGAATTTGTAAAATAACCACAATAATTCACAAAGTATTTTTGTTGTATTAAAAGTAAGGTATTGTAGCGTAGTGTTTTGTGACTTACACATACTTTGACCACTCAAAAAAGAAAATATTTTTGTTGACTAACGAGTTACCGGTTGCAGAATCAAGATGGAGATTTAAAAAGAAAAAGATTTCAAATAGTGAGAGATCATTGCGATCTGTTTGCTGTTAATCAGGTTTGCTTTTAAAGAACTGTGAATTAGGTTTTAAAACCCCCAAAAAATACAACTTTTTAACTTTTTATCACTCGTAGAAACGGCAAACATGTATTTACCGGTTTTTTAAACTTTGTTTTTAAAACAAGGTGTGAACGTCTAACAATGTCGTGACTTTGACGAAAAGTGTGTGACAAACACAAATCATGGAGAACTGTTAGGTTGTTCTACCTTTCTTTTTTGGAAAGAAAATGGCATTCTGCTTAGTGAGAAATATTTCTTATACTGACACTTCACAAGTCACATGTTAGAAACAGAACTGAGTTTTTGCGTGCACAATTTCAAGTCGACTGTAAAATTTTGGAGACAGTCTTAGAACTTGTAATGTATATGGCATGTATTTTTTTAACTTTCCGAAGACTCAATTGTATATATTTTCTCAATGAATGGTTGTAACAAAATTGTCTCTTGGATATTTTTCTTCTCTTGTATGATAATACATCATCCTGCCAGTGTGTTTGTGCTACATTTTCTTGGTCTTGTAAAGTAGTCATTTCTTTTTCTTTTTTTCCCTCCTTTTTTTTAATGACTTTTGAAGTGTACAGAGTATGAGGTTTGGAGTTTGTGGAACTGAATTTAGAAACATTTACAAAAATAAACTATTTTACATGTTAGCAAGTTGTATATGTGTAATTAATCAATTGGCAAAACTTTTGACAGGCTGGCAGTTGTAAGTCCAATTATACAAAGTTTTATTTGGTAAATAATAATCCTATTTACTTGACTGCGTATCCAGTTCTGGATCACAGCAAGTTTTGGGTAAGAGGTGGGGTACATCCTGGACAGATCACCAGAGAGAGACATCAGCACTTATGGGCACTTGAAAGTCACATCTTAACCTACTGAGTATGTGTTTGTACTTGGGATGAAAATTTAGGAAATCAGAAAAAACAACCTAGGCTTGGGGAGAATACGCACAAACACCCTGTTCCACACACAAACCTTCACATTAACCAAATCGTATTTGTGACGAGAGTGGAGGCAAGGTGGAGTAGTTAGAGATGTGTGTTGGGAGGTGACTTGTGACAGAAGGGTAGCAGCTAGAGCGAAAGGGAAGATTTACAAGACGGTAGTTAGACCTGCTATGATGTATGGTTTGGAGGCTATGGCGCTGATGAAAAAGACGAGGTGGCAGAGTTGAAGATGCTAAGATTCTCAGTGGGAGTGACTAGGAGGGACAGGGTTAAAAATGGGTATATCAGAGGTTTAGCAGTATGGAGTCAAAAGCCTCTTTCAAACTACCCCGGCAATTCAGGAAAACCCAGTAAGATCCAGGTTGCCTCTGTCGTCTGAATCGGGTTACCCGGGCTAATGGACCCTGTAAGTGATGTAGGTCGTTGCCCATCTAATCAGCTTGCCCAACATTTGAATAGGACAACACGGACAAACACGAGATGAGGTAGGTGTCACGGTCACCACGTTGCAGCACAATGACAGAGTGGAAAGCAATCTGAAGGCTGCCCATCATTATTCTGATAGATTATATTAATTTTGTAGCTGTAGCAGACAACTGTGTGTGCCACAGTTGCACAGATATCAGTGGCTGAGAGTGAATTTTTTTTTAAGAACATCGCATATCATTCAATCGCCCCGGAGTCTACAGCAGCTCTGACCGTCTCCGGCTGCTGTCGAGACGAGACCAGACGTCCTGGAACAAAATGCATCTGTTCTTTCAGGGTACAGTCACACCGTTCAGCCCGCACAGCCGTGCATGGTGCAGTCCTCGTTTGTGCATCCCAGTTCACCCAATATTAACATGCACCTTGTGATCCTACGTGACAGTTCCCTCTGACAAAAACTTACCCTGCTCTGTGTGGCATTGAATACAAAAAGTGTGACAGTGCCACCAAATGAGTGCAAGCACATACACCCACAGGCTGTGTCTCGTGTATAAGTTTTTCACTTATGATATGAAAAAAATGACGGTAATTATGTAAAATGTCAGGTGCATTTTACAACCCTGTCCAGTAAAACGGAGGACAAAGAGCAGCAACCATTGAATTGTATAGATTGGTCAATTCCAATCAATCACTGATCTTCGCTGAGTTTGACAGTGACAAAATTGAAAGACTTGTAAAAATGGGGTCGGTGACTATATCATAATATACAGTACATCAATATCTGGTGACCACAGCATCCCCAGCTTCCAGGCTGACCAGCACGTTTGTGTGGCATCAGCAATGTGAGGAGATGAAACTTGATACGCCAGAGAAATGCACTCTTATCTGCAGACAATCAGACTGTTTCCTTAAAGTTTGAAAAGGCCATGGAGGGTTGTTGAGGTGTTAATCAATGCTAATGGAACCTGTGACTGCAGCTCGCCAATAGTAATTTGAAAGTGGCTAAGACAGGCATGGCTGAGATGGTTTGGACATGTGAAGAAGAGGGATAATGGATACCGGACAAAGGATGTTGAAGATGGAGCTGCCAAGCATTAGGAAAAGAGGACGACCACAAAGAAGATTCATGTTTATAGCAGCCCATAAATTATCCACAGCACCCACAATTTAATTTCTCCTGTTTTTTCTGGTTTTACTCTGTTTTTGAAACGTGAACTGCTTTTTCTGTGACATCTCAGCAACTTTACAGAAACACAGTAAAGATGTGAAAAGGAAGTGACTCCATTACCATGGAAGTACTTCAAGCTCAGTGCATACGTATATCAATTGATTACCCTGATAGAGCTTCATTATCATTGCAGTTCAATTTTGGTAAATGGCGTTCACTTATATAGCACTTTTTCTCGTCCGGATGACCAAGCGCTTTGTAGGTTCTGCTATCTACCCATTCACACACACATTCACATAGTGATGGTGGCAGAGCTGCCGTGCAAGGCACTGGCCTGACCCACCAGAAGCAACTTGGGCTTCAGTGTCTTGCTCAAAGACACTTTGACATGCAGACTGCAGGGAAAGCAGGAATCTGAGCCACTGACCTTCCGATCAGAGGTCGACAACACTACATCTGCGCCACAGCCACCAGTTTTGTTTATATTTTACATCAAGTTTTAAGTGCTTCACTAAACATATGAGGAGCTTCTCACTCACTCGCTCAGTCCTCTGCTCCCGATGGAGCATAAGGTGCTGACTCCAGCCATCTCTGTTTTGGGCAAGCCAGCTGATCTCATTCCAGGTCTTACCCGCCTCCTTCAATCCTTACTCATCATCTGAGGCATTGAAGCCTCTGACCCCAGCACGTCACCCAAGGGTTGATGTCTTTCAGTTGTTGTCAGCGTTTCTGTAGCAAAGAATTTTTTACGTGGTGGGGCGCTAGCCTAACGCACAGCTCTTTTTAGCCGCCTCTTACAAGATGCTTAGCTGGGAAGCAGCAGTCCAGTTCAGTACTGCACGGGTCTATGAGGAGCAAATGAAGACAGCTGCTTTTAATTCTCTCAAAAATATTGTAGCCTTCTGGGTGAAAGCAGCTGCAAGGCCTGATGGGAAGTGGTAAATGTTAAAAAAAAAAAATAAGCATGTTCTCAGACTGTCAGTTACTGTGTGTTACTGCTGTCCAATGTCAAAGCTGCTTCTGTTGGAATATTTGTAACTTTTTTCTTTGTCTCCACCATCAGTCTACATGGTATGGTGGGGATAGATACCCCCTTCGTCACAGTGCTGTGAGAGCTTTGCATTGCCCCCTAGTAAAACGATAATCTAAATTTAGAAATATTACTAAGTCAGTGGCTACAGCTCTTAAAGGGCTGATGACACGATTCTGACATATTGTAACGTGCTGCTCGACATGGCGACGTCCCACCGTGAGATTCGAACTCACGCCTCCCGCTCCGGAGTCCCGCACTCTACCTATGTCGCCAATAGGGTCAACCCACTTGGCAAGCCAAGTGGGGTGCTCATATTGAGTTCGCTACACTACTCCCCTCTGGTTCTCGACACCGTCCCGATGTCAGCGCCCCATTACTGCTTTGGACAGGAGATCCCACTTCTGACACCAATGTAACGTGCTGCTCGACATGGCGACGTCCCACCGGGAGGTTCGAACTCACGCCTCCCGCTCCGGAGTCCCGCACTCTACCTGTGTCGCCAGTAGGGTCAACCCACTTGGCAAGCCAAGTAAGGTGCTCATATCGAGTTCGCTACAATATTTTAGGATGTTGTGTAAACCCAAAAGTCATTGTCAATGATCAATACAATATTTACAACCGCGCCTGCATAAACTAGTTATCAAAAAACCGCAGCCGCTGACTGGACTGTGGTGCCGCCCACCGAAATAAGGGCGGCACCCCCATGACGTAAGCGGGAGAACGGACACCGGTGTTGACTGGAATGACAGCAGCTTTGTAGCTCACAGTTTCTCTCGTTTCTTGTTTTAATTTTTCAGCTATGCCTGCGCATTGTGTCACAGGCTTGGATAAACGGCAGGCCGTGAAAGACCACATCACACGCTTCAGCTCCAGCTGTCATAAGCCTCCTCGTGCGCTTTTACGCAGGAGGAGCGCACGAGGAGGGGAAGGATTAATGGATTTACGCACAGCTTTGACCTACTTTCTGTGATCGCATGCTGACACTCGCTGGTCTGGCCACGTCCCCTCTCTCATTATCACCAACTGATTCCCCTCCTGCTGATCATGTTTCCCATTCCTCGCCCAGGTGCTTCTCATCACACCATCACCAGCAGTGCGTGTACTTCGCGGCCGTTTGCCAGTCATGCACTGCTGGTCCATGGTATTGTCATCTGTGCTGTCAGTCTGCCAGTATTTTCAGTGCTCTCACAACATGCTAGTCACTCCATGTTTGCCGTGGTTCTCGTGCATCCTTGAAGCGATGTCGGCTCTGGGGTGCACCTGTGGCTAACACGTCTCCTCTCATTCGTTCACTGGGCGATGCCGGCCCCCGAATGCCATCAGCAAGTGTGTTTGTGTTTTTTGTATGTCTTCACCTTTTTGGGAATTGTCTGTCTTTCTATATTAAATGTGCTGTGGTGAACTCTGCACGTAAATTCTCGTTATTTCATCCTCCCTCTCTGTGCCGTGTGTAAGAGCGCACGGAGGGTCATGATGAATGGATTTACACACAGAATTCACCACAGCACATGTATTGAACAAAAGAATGATGACAACAGTTCCCAAAAAGGTGAAGACTTACAAAAATAAACAGAAACACTTACAGTTGGCGTTTGGGGCCGACATGACCCAGCGAACATGGAGAGGAGACGTGCTAACCATGGTTGCACCCCAGGGTTGACATCGCTTCAAGGGGCGCAACAGAACCACTGCTGTGTGGAGTGGCGAACACATCGTGATAGTGTTTGCAATATTGGCTGGCTGACAACATGGCAGATGATGCACACAAACCATGAACAGCGGACTGTCAAAGACAGAGGGCGTATGGTTGGACCGGCGAATCTTGGACAGTGCCCACCTGAAAGTGGGTCAAAATGCACATAAAACACATGTACAAAACAAAAACAACAAGAACTCAAAATATACTACATAATAAACCCGATGCCTGAGCCACAGAGAATACACTGCTATGATTTTATTGAAAAATCGGATTTAAATAAATTATATTTATGAACAATTAATTTGTTGCAATATCTGTAACAAAAGAATAACACTCAGTGTTCCCCTGCCATGTGTTTGTTGCTGCTGCTGCACCAGCCATGTGAGCCTCTCCACCGTCACTCTCTGAGTGTGACTCTCTTGGCACGATGCCCGCTGGGTACGGCTCAAACCTATAAGGTCTGATGCCCCCAGATTCTTCACTGTCATCCCATTCTTTGGCACTATAATCGTCTGAAGATTGGACAACACAAACCAATTCCAGACTACATGTGCTGGAACCATCGTCGATGTTTTCTACCGCTTCCATCCTGCATGTACAATGGGCAGCCAAGCGCTGTGCTCTCCCGATGACACAACATGGCCACTGGGTTTTCCAGCCACTGACACAATTGGTGACGTGCCGCTCATGAAAACGTTGGATATTCGCATGAAAAAAAGCCTGTTTGACTTGCACAGACCAACCTATTTCGTCATATTGTATTATATGTTGAAAAATTAAAGGAAGTCAAAAACGTGTCATCAGCACTTTAATGCAACCATGTTGAGATTCACCTTATAGCTTGGGGGCCTTTAGCATTTGCTTACTTCTCTCAATGTCGGAGATGGCTATGCTCAGTCCCAGCATCAGTCACAGGGTGCTTAGTTGTTGGTGGCTAAAGTTGTGCCCTGTGACTGGCTTTTAGGACTGAGGTCATAGTTGCTATAGTTGGAGTCTTCTCAGTGTTCTTACCAAGAACAGCTGTTGCAGGCAATGTGGGCCCACTCTGGCCACGTGTGACATTCACCCAGTCACAGGTTTGTGTACCATCAAAATAATTTTGGAAACATCATTTTAAGGAGAAAATCTTACATAGTGTTGCTTTAATGTTTGCTGGTTATATTGAAAGTTTTTTTTCCCATATTCTATGTATACCATATGTTCACATATTTTCATTTTTTTTAAATTGTATTTATCAACAAATTTTTACATACCAAATCATCATGCAGTGAAGTAAAACTGTCCTTTGAAAGGCTGCTCGACAACCTACATTTTTAAAATAAGGAATCTAATGTGTTTTTAGGTTCATGTTGTAAAAATAGTAATAAAATAATTCAGCACTAAATTTCTTAATGACTGGAAAAAGACAGAGGAGCAATTAAAGAAAACAGCATGAAGTACCAAAGCCACATTCTTTCATTTGCAACTTTTCTCTCTAAGTTTACAACTCTTTCCTGTCAATTTGTGAATGTTCTTCCCTTGTGAATGTGTGGTTTTCTTCCCTTAAATTTCTTTGTACTAGTGCATGCCCGTAGAAAGCAAGTATTCCTGTCTGAAACAGGTAGCTCAGTCAGGTTTTACAGGCCCAAATGTAGGCTGTGTTTGAAAGAGGAATGCAGATGTGTAGCCTATATGTAGGCACTCACACATGTTAAACTTTGACAAATATGAAAGCAACTGAGATTTATTTGATTGTGTGAATATTAATTACAGAATAATTGAAAATGAATGGGACATCCAATATTAGCCACTGTTTAAGAACTGCTTGTTCATTTTTTTTTTTTTGTCAGATCACTTATTTGTGTGATCTTTTATGAGTTATATTCATAATGTTGTATCTTGCACTTTGGGGAATGGGAGTTGTTCAGTCACCATTATAATTTAGTTTATATGTGTAGTTTATAGTCTATCATCAATAAACTCATGCAGTATTATAACAGGACACGTTTACAAATATTTAAATTAAATCACCCTTTATTATCATTCAACTGCACAACCAATCATGTACAGTAGAACGAGATTGTGTTTTACCTATCTACTGTGTTAATCACACACACCAAGTGCAGAATCAGAGGGCTGCTGCCATAAATTTCCCTCCTCCATTCCATTTTTGCTGAGCACCAAGCTGGATGGCAGGAAGTTCCACTTTTATATGGTCTTCGGCATGACCCGGCTGGGATTTGAACCCCTGCCTTCCGGGCGTGGGGCGGATGCTCTACCAACTGAGCCACCACTCCACGCCACACCATTTGAGACCCATTGTAGTGCATCCTTTTATATTTTAGCAATATTATAAGTACAAAACACTGAACATTATTATTTTTTTCTACTTGTATTTTGTATACTTTATTGATCCCCAGAGGGAAATTGAAGGCATCCACCTGGATGGATGAAGCAGCCATGATACGGCACCATTCCCTTCACCATTCACACCTAGGGCCACTTTAGAGTCTCCAATTAACCTAACTTGCGTGTTTTTATACACAGCAGAATGACCTGTTTGGCTGCAACTGTTGCATCAGTGTTGTCCATTTGTCTGTAAAATATTTAAATAAAAATTATTTCATTATTTGGGCATTTTTGTGTCTTATTACATATGTGTCTGCATATGATAAGCAGTTGATCTGGCCACTCGGCTCCACAGTGAAGCAGCAACCACTGACTGGGCACATTTACAAATATCTGAGACCCATTCTAGTGCATCCTTTTATATTTTAGGACTATTATAAGTACAAAACACCGAACATTATTATACACAGCAGAATGACTTGCTTGGCGGCAACTGTTGCATCAATGTTCCCTATTTGTCAGTAAATATTTAAATAAAAAATATTTATTTCATTATTTGAGCGTTTTTGTGTCCAGTTTGGTGACAGTTGTCGTTTAGTCAATTCGTGCATGTGGCCGCATATGATATGCAATTGATCTGGGCATTCTGCTCCACAATTATTAACTTTTAATTTTTAGATAGCTGTGTGAGCACACCGAGAGGAGCGCCATCAGTGACGGCGAGTCGTGGTCCTGCAAAGGGACTCCAGTCTACCGCTGACCGGGTGGGCTGGGCTTGTTTCAATGCGAAGGACCGTGTTCCGCCCACTGCTTCCCCCCTGGTTCCCCGCTGGCATTCCCTGAATTATGATGTATGCAATCATGGCAACATTACAGTATAATTTTTTTAACCATTATATCTTCACTATTCTCTCTTTCTTGTCAAATTTGTTGCTTTTCACTTTCCTTTTTTGTTTGCAAAAGGCTGTGGTGACTGACTGGTCGTCATGCCACATATTATCCAATCAGCACGATTGTGATGCCGCTATTATCCAGTCAGCACAGAGTCAATCCAACAACCCACACCCACTGAAGAGCATGAAGAGACAGGGCTGTGAATAAACTTTTATTGCTAGAAATGACATATTTTGACTGAGCGACTCCACACTCGGGGATGCACATCCTCATCACGTCAGCAAAGCACTTACAAACTCCGAGGTCACTCTGAGGAACGTTTCAAGAGATATGCGTGGAACCCAAACACACGCAGACAGAGACTGCGTGGCGCCCATGGGCGCTCTCGGATTCCGTAGTTGTTTTTAGACAAAGTCACATGGAGCGTGGGTGGCTGTGGAGCAGACCTCACGTGTAGGTGTGTTTTGCTAAAGTTTGTCCACGCCCAAAAAAACATGGGACTGCGGAAGGAAAAGTCCGAAGCATGACTACACAATGCCTCATATTCCTATTTCCACCGTCTGTCCGAGCGAACAGCATAACTTTTGTAATGCAGTTCCACACAGAAAACCTGGTTGAGTCGTCGGGAGTGTGCGTTCCTGCCGCGGCGACGCGGGTGCCGCGGCGTGACACCTGCAAACATGCCCGTGCGCCCTCCTCCTCTGACGGCCAAGCCTACTTCCTGGTGGACGGAGCAGCGGCGGCTCAGTGTTGTCGCAGCCGAACGGAAGGTGGAGGTCTGCTGCTGCCGCCGCTGCAGTCACACAGCTGCCGTTCGGGACGTCGGTATTTTAGCCGGGGGGGGGCAGTTAGAGGAGAGGAGAAACTAAATACTAGACATGGGAAGCACGGTGATGGAGTCCAGTAAGGGGAGCGCAAAGAAAACCCCGAAGAAGAGGAGAAGTCTGCGGATTAACATGCCAGTGAGTCCCTGGAGAGTCACGCCGCTTGGCTTCATGTTGAGGCGTTTTTTAACGGTTTGGTTTAATTCGGTTCTGTTGCTGGTAAATGTGTTGGGGGGGGGGGGGCGATGTGCTGCTGCGTGACCGGCGGCGGTCTCTGCCCCCCAGTTTCTGCCTTTTTTTATTCTGTGAACTAGGGATGAGAGTCTGGCATGTTTTGGCTGAAATGCCTTTTTTTTTTTTATCAGCACGCATTTCTTTATGTTACACATCCAGCAGTCTAATGTGATGTTATTGTCGTCCACACCCCCGTCACCTGTCTGCTGGATACTTTATCCATGAAATTATTAAAAAAAAAAAAATATCTTCAGTGTTCAAGATGACCCAAATAATTGTTTTATGATACCGATTACTTATAACCCAGGGGACCGATAACATATCTTGGACCTAACAGTTAAATTTTAACCGTGGCGTTGAAACTCTGAACAACTTTATTAAAAAAAAAGCTATTTCCTTATTACTACTGTAATAATCTGTCATAATTAAAGATGCACCATTTTGTCCCAGACTGGAATATTTGACTGTCTGGTTTTTTTTTTTCCTACTTTGGGTGTTCTGTTTTCAAATCGACTTTTTTTCTTCATTTCATGACCTTGGATACTCAGAGAGAGCATACCTTTGCCCAGGGTGTTTAGTCACTGGATAACATGTGATGCAAATGTGTCAGTTGACAGAGTAGCATAAGGTATTTGTGCCTGTGTATTTTCTGATTGATTTCAGATATTTGCAAAGAACTCTGTGAAAAGGCACTATTGCACAATGTAAAAAAAAAAAAAAGCTTAAAAGTAGGGATGGATGTATTGGCTGAGCATTGGTATCGGCAGATATTTACCTTGTTGACTGATAGGCTTGTCGGCAAGTAGGATAACAGCAGTGCTGATATTTTTCTGGTGGGTCCCAGTTGTGTGGCACTGATTTTGCCCAGAAACAGACAGCAGCTGCAAATTCAGAAAACATCCAGGAATGAACCATTTAAAGTATTTCACTTCTTTTTTTTTAATAATACATATTTCTTAGCTGATACCAAAACAGTCAGCCAATACAGAAGCAATCAAAAATCATAAATTGGCCACTGGCAAACTTAATATTTTGGCAGTAGCTATAGGTACGGAACTGTACCTGTAGAATGCTTGCTACAGATACGGCTCGAAGCCGATTGGCCAATTGGTGTCACATGACCCTGCATGCCGTACCCCATTCACCAAAATCTACAAATGCATTCTGTTGATGCAGTAATAGTATTAATGCGGCAGTGTCCACAGGTACATAAATCTGAGGCATTTATCAACAATAGAAGAAAGGATATTCCTCATATTAACCCATAATTTGTTTCAATTTTTTAATTAATAACTATTTATTACATTTTTAATCTTACCCTTCCCCAAATCTGAAGGCTAACCTCTTAATTTTAATTCTAAATTCCATCTCATGTCGAGTAAAATGGTGTGGGCCTGGTGGCGAGAGCAGGAAGTGAACCAGCTTACCTCTGATCAGAGGTCCACCACCTTCCTCACCTGCACCGCAGCTGCAGCGGGCTTGAGCTGATTGTCACATAGTTATTTATATGTTCTGTGTTCTGTTTGTGTGGCACGGGGTGGTGGCTGCGCCTTTCGGTCTCGCCACCACCCGTCAGTATAAAAGGGGCGCATGCAGAAGGGGCGGTCTCTTGGCGGTCTCTCTGCACAGCGGTTTGATGTGGTTAGGCGCACAGTGCCCTGTTAATAAACGTGTGTTCAGTTCAACACTTGGCCTCATCCTTTCGGCTCCATCTGCCGACATAACAGTGATCTGAAAAGGTTTTGTCACATTGTCAGCTCTTCCATATCTGTAGACATTTCATATAGGGATACAAGTTCTGTATCTGTAGACACTCACTAATATCTTTGACACTGGTCGATACAGGATCAATAGCCTCCAAGCAAAGTACTGAAAGTAGCTTTTACTAGTACTACTAGTAAGTATTTTTTTCATGTTATGTTGAGGTAGTTGTCTTATTTTCTCTATGGTATGTATCTTTGTATGCCAGTTAATCATCGCTATCAGACAAAGGACATCTAAATAATGAAAAATAAAAAATAGGTGCATATATGGGTATCAGCAATAAATAAAAATAATGTTTTAAAAAAAGTGATGCTGAATATGCATACTGATTTGGATTGGCCCCAATATCTAATGGGTTTCCCAAGCATCTGTCCAGTAGTTTTTATGTAACTTTGCTAAAAGAGGTAGTGATTGCATTATCAACTACAGAGATAAAAGGAAAGGGCGATCACAGTACTTTGCTTTCCCCTTTGGGGGTGAAGTGATAAAGGAAAATTGCTACAGCTCAGTAGCCTACCTTCTGTCAATAAATAATTTTACTTTTGATTGCACTGTAAAATTTGGGAGGAAATCTGACCCGTTACTGCAGCTGCTTCATGCCCACTTGTAGCATAGGGTATATGAGCAAAATGCAGAGGACAATTAAAAATTATAATGTTGTTTGTGTAAATTTGTTCAGAGATTGATATTCATCTATGGCTATTATCCTTCTTGGGGGTTGCAGGGATGTGTGAATATTTGCTCTTGATTGTGCCTGAAAATCTGGACCTCCCCAGAGTTGGCGCTTGGAACAGCTCCAGTATCTACCGATAACAGAACTTGATATAATGTTGTTTTTACCTTTTAAAATTTATACCCAATATTAACTCCTCAACGGGCTGCTGGCACTGATCACTTTGAAATCCTCAGTTACATGTTCATGTATTTTTTTTATTTAGGTTGCATGCAATAGCTTAGTCACACTGCACATCAATATGGTATCAGAACGGACTATTGGTGTAGATTTGCAAGTATGAATTCTTGAAATGTCAGTGTTCATAGGGGCCAAATTCCTGTGCATTAGTAATAAGCGACTTTCGCATCTCGGCTCGCGCAAAGCGTCATGGGAACATGGCTACCAAATATGCTCTAGCGATACATTTAATTTATGGAAAGTTCCTGATCTACGAGCATATTGTATGCCTAGGGGTCTTCCAGGTTGTACCCGCAAACGCAAGGATAAACTAGTTGCGCTTGCATTCGTGGCCACGTTGCAGAAATTGGCCAAAATGGCCCCCCGTATGTATGCTGACATAGCAGATTTTTTGTTGTCAAAGGACCAAGCATCCTTACTTGCGAGACTCCGAAACGACTACAAAGAAGGTAAGCGAGTGGTTTGACAGCTCAACTTTGGTTTTGTCATTTTGAGTAAATTTCACTACAAGGCATAGCCTGCTTACTTAGATCTGTAGGTCGATACTACTATAAGTACCACACGTTTTCAATGATTTGCAGTTTTATTTTATACCAGCCTACTTATCAATGGCCTTAATTACATGTGTGTATAGATCAAGCTTCATTACCAATATACAAAGAACTATATCCTAGATCCAGGCCTGCCTGTCCGTACCTACTACTTCAGGGTTTAGACTCGTGTCAGTTAGGCTAGAACTTGAACAATACACAACACTATTTAATTATAATATAGACTTAATGCTTTAATCCAACAATTACATCCGTCCGGATCCTTCAGCTCCGTGGGGAATGTACTGTATATAACGTGAATGGCGGCGGACATGTGCACACGCTGGTCCCAAAGTTACACGCATGTATGCTGCAAGTTTGCTTTTTCCACCGCTCTAGATGATACATGCCATTCCCACACTTCACTACAGCACAATGTGCACCTGGCATAATGGAGATTTAAAGCTTGAAGCAGACTTTAAATGGCAGTTGTTCAGGTGTGACCGTACTGTTTGTGTACAAAAGCAAGGCGGCTACTGGAATGTTTGATAGTCGTGAACTTTGAACTCACATAGTCCGCACATGCACACTCGTAATGCGAAAGTCGCTTATATCAGTAATGTTTTCTGTGTTTTAATATTCATCTGATTCTTATATATGATTTTGTGATTTTTATGCTCATATAAATTAATTCAATCTCTTCAGAAAATAGCTACAGCAGGGCACTTTAAGGCAAAAAAAAAAAATGAAATGGGCACCACAAATAAAAATGTGCTAGCGTTTAAAAAAAAAAATGAATATCCACTGTGGTAATTTGTATGAGCTGATAATCAATCCAAGTTTGCAGTCTTCAGATGGAAAAATAAAAGATTATGTTGATTGTTTAATTAGCTTAATTTCAGTTTTCTGATAATTGCCTCAATTTGTCAAACAGATAAATTAACTGTCTATTTTTTGTGACATTCTTAAAGACATGCACTGGTTTCACTGTAGTTTTCAAAGCTTTTTTTTTTACTCGCATACTAATCACACTTCATTAAAAACTAATTCATTTTTATTTTTTCTTTACGTATGCATGCACTTTGTGGATAGCTTCGATCAGATTAAGCTTAATGCATAGGACAGCAGGATTTTATGATGCATTCACATGCAGGTTTGTGGTTTGAAAAAAAAAAATTGCCTGTTACAAACGCTCATGAATGCACCACTGTTTGTGTGGCTAGCACTCAAGTGGTAAATGTTAGAGCTTTCAGTGCAAACTTTCCTGTCCTCTATAATGTGCTGATAACTGCTGTACAGTTGCATGGAAACAAGAAAATAAAGTGTTATTACATAATACAGCCTATCTGCTGCTACATGCATGGCATCACCATCTGTCTGAGGAATGTTGAACACTCAGTATGGGGAAAACAGTGTGTTGCATGTGATGTTTTTTGTGCCTTTTTTGCTGTGGTTAAACGTGTTTGTCCTCTTTTTGAATGGCGTCGTGGAAGCCTATAACCTCTGGCGCTAACAAACATCAGTGAAGCGGTCCAGTGGTTGTGTTTCCAAGAAAGCATTCACTTTAACCTGTTATAACACTCTTTTCTGTTGTATTCCGGGGAAGTTTTGTCCTTGACTCCCAGATCTCTCTTATACCCAGGACTTTGGTGCGTTTACTGCCCCTCAAGTGGAGATGAGTGGCTCAACCAAAAGTGGCACCCACACGGTACATTTAACAGTCGTCATGACCTGCTCTTTAATTTACTTGCCAACTGTTTGTCTCTTTGAGCTTGCTTCCCTTCCCACTCGTGATTTAGCTTGCCTGTGTGGCTCTGAATAAATATGCAAAACACAGCACAAGGCCATCTCTTTAATTCTGCCAAGCCTCACTAGCTTACAGTAACATTACGCCCACAGCGTCCAGTGAGAGCAATTTCAGATACAGGAAATTGATTTTTCAGAAACACGGCAGTTTCTTCTTACTGTCTGCTGGATCTGATTTAAACAGGAATAATCACAAGATCACAGTCTCACATGAGTGATATTGGAGGAACTGGTGTGGTCTTGAAAGAGAGCTGGGAGATTTGTCTGCAGTAAAAAGCCCTGATGGCTGGTTCACTTGCCTTAACAAGCTCTTGCACAATGAACAGTGAGATTTTGTTGGCAAACAGAAAAGATGGGTGTGTGCTCTCAGATTGCCACATGATTGGCCTAAACGGAGATGTGCCTATGGTGTGGGGGGCCAGCCTCAAACTAATCTTGACCTCTTTGCCTAAACAGTCCTCTTTTTCTTTTCTTTTCTCACAAATGTGCCCGTCTGGCATTCATGCCCAGTAAATATCCAAGCAGTATGTTCACTACATTGAAGGTAATTATTGCTCAGCCACTGTTATCAAAACACCCCTGTTGCAGTTTGCTGTTTAAAGTAAATAGATCCCTGCGCAATAGGCTGCTTCACCAGCCTCGGAGCCCGCAAACGGTTAAAAGATTTTGTTGTTGGCGCAAGCAGAGGGGCAGCCGTCAGTGGTGGGCAGTGTCTCGCTCAGTCTCCGGCTAGATTGGCTGCCGTCGCTCCTGTTTTGTTTTGGTTTCTGTGCAGCAAATAGAGGAGGATTTCTCCATCTGTTTACATCATATCAGCCTTGCAAAGACCGATTTATAAACACAGAAAAGTTCCAAATGAGAGATTCTCTCAGCGCAAAGTGGTGACAAGAGTGGCGACTTGTATCAAGAGGCCGTTTTAATGTGGTGCCACTCTAGAGCATAGCACGCTGTCTGAGCAAGAGGAAGACGGGAAAGAGGTGTGGAGAGATTTTTCACGCTGGGCCAGTGGATTAGGGTTTCACGTGGTGGCTGAAGCATGAGTGCAAAAAAACATATTAATGAGGTAGATCTGCGATAATAAAATGAAACACCCGTTAATACTGCCAGCTAGTTTTGTCAGTGTCAGCTTGAAAGAACAAAGAGTTTTGCACAACGAAAAGTGAGATTTGTTGGCAGACACGCACCATCTTGAGTTAGGCTCTTAAAGAAACAAACGGATAGCACTTCTTGAATTTTATGATGTCACAAAGCAGCACGTCCCGTCTTCAGTTCTCTGTTAGCAAAATCTACCAGTTACCAGTGATTGGACCACTCAGAAAACCCTTACCCAATCAGAACAGGTACTCCTGAAAGGAGACCTATGCAATGTTCCTAAACCCGTGTGTTCATTAGATGAACTACAGACCCAGTCTTCCTGCTCGCAGGGATGCGCGTGTTCGTAGTTATGCCTTTATCTGTTGAAAGTGAGGAGCAACATCCTGCATAAACACACTCCGTTATCTATTATGTCACGTTGTGTTTTTGATGGAATAGCTGATGGAGGCTTAAAAAAACCCACAAAAATTCCTTTGAACAGAAAAAAATGTCAGCACGAACCTTGGTCCCAGAAGACTTTTGCTGCAGAACTGTTATCCTTTGTTTAATACGATGTCCCTTCAAATTAAAATGAAGACATTGAAAAACATTAAATTTATGCAGTAAATATAATGGACAGTATTTACCCCCGAGAGCAGAAAAAAAAACTTAGCTTTGATGGTTTTATGTAGCTGGTATTTGCTTGTAAACATAATTAGTACAGAGAGGAGCTAACGTTAGCCACAACAGCTGGTTTTACCATCATGTCTCACGCTCACAGGGAACTGAAAACAGTTTGTAACATTGCTATGGGCCAAAACGTCAGTAAGCTTGGGGCTAGCATCCCCACACTGCTTAGCTATCAACCTAAAATCTTTCCTGAAGTGGCTTAAGCAGAATATGGAACTCCACATGCTGAAATGCCACAGCCAACCAGTGTGCTATGACTTGCAGGGAAAAAAATGCATAGCAGCAGTGGGGAAAAAGTAGAATTTCTTCAGCTTTATGCTTCCATAGTATTTGGGTTGGAGTTTGCTCATGCTAGGCTCCATCTCAAAGTAAAGCAGTATGTGGCTGCCAGAACAAGATCAGTACCCAACATAAAAGACAGAATATTGTTTAAAGATTATAGATTTGAATAATGAAGGTGTGACAGTAATAAGAATCTGCGATCATCCAAAACCATATCTTGTGGAGAGTGTGGGAAATGATGAGGCTGGTTTACGAGCAGACGAAGCTTTATTACCACTCTCACATCATCCATACACAGAAAGTACTGAATCAGTCAAGCCAGGTTCTCCTTATAACTTCAACAGATCATCTCACATCTGCATGACATTTCACATCACACTACATGACATCTAACCCCACAATACATCCCCCTTAAACCCCCAGCTCCCTCTTCTTGCCAACTGCCCATGATGTCCTCGCCTGTCATTCTCTTATGTTTACTCACTGCCTCCTGACTGAGACGCTGTCTGCAGATAACTTCACAATATGCATTTCCACATCACCCCCCCCCCAACAGAGTTTCAGTCACTACGTCTTTTGGGCTTCAGTCTCCTCCCATATCTGCTGTAACTGGGGTCTCTGTGCCGGTGGGGGGCTGCTGGACGTGAGTCTGACTGCGGGTGGGCCAAGGCGAGGGGGGGGGGGGACTTCGCTCTGCCCGTGTGGCTGTTCTGGTGAATCGTTTGCCTGGGGAGTTCTCTGTGGGGGTCTTCCACGCCGGGGGGCCCGGGCCAGCAGCACTTGCTCGTCCACCACTACAAAGGCGGGCTTAAGTCTGTCTATGCATATTTTCTCCCGACGCCCCCCCCCCCCAAGTCTAGCAAAAAATGTTTGTCCCCTGTTTCCAGCACTCTGAACCGGCCATCATAGGGTGGGTGCAATGGCAAGCGGTGAGCATCGTGTATGACGAACACAAACTCCGCTTTCTTCAAAGTTTTTGGCACAAAAGCGTGTGGAAAACAGTGGTGGGCCAGGCCCGGCAGCGTGCCTGTGTCTGCACTACGCTGCAAACACTGAGACGGGCAGCTGTCCGGCGCGGGATTATCTGGCAAAAATTCCCCAGGCAGCTGCAATGGCTGAGAAAAAAAACAGCTCAGCCGGGGAAGCCTCCAAATCCTCTTTTGGTGCGGAACACAACCCCAATAAAACCCACGGCAACCAATCAACCCAATTTGCATCCGTCAACGAAGCCCTGAGTGCTGCTTTCAGTGACCTGTGAAAACGCTCGCATAACTCATTTGCCTGTGGGTTGTACGTGGTTGTGCGATGAATTGCAACACCCAGGCTGCGGGCCATCGCGGACCAAAGTTTGGAAACAAACTGAGGGCCCCTATCGGACGTGATGTCCGACGGGACTCCAAAACGCACCATCCATGTTGTCAAAAAAGCGCGTGCCACATCCGCAGACGTGGTTGCCGCCAGTGGGACTGCTTCTGGCCAGCGTGTGGTGCGGTCCACCACTGTCAGAAGGTGCGTGCACCCCTGCGATGGCGGGAGGGGGTCCATGAGGTCCACGTGAATGTGGTCGAATCTTTTAGCTGGTATACTAAACGGCTCAAAGGGAGCCTTCGTGTGTCTGTGCACTTTGGCTCGTTGGCACGCTACGCAGGCTGCCGCCCACTCCTTCACTTGTTTGCGCAGGCCTGGCCACACGAATTTCGCTCCCACCATTTTGACTGACGCGCGCACTCCTGAGTGCGCCAAAGCGTGAACTGACTCAAACATGCGGTGGCGCCACACGACCGGGACCACCGGGCGCGGGTGTCCCGTGGAGACGTCGCAGATTGGGGGGGGGGGGTGCTGCCGTCTTGCAGTACTCTGCTCTCCAGCCTTAACCCTGTTGGTCCAGACTGGAGCGCGCGCACATCCGTATCACCAATCTGCACCGCGGCCATGGCTGTATAATCTATCCCTACGCAGACCAGGGCCACAACCGCGCGAGAGAGGCTGTCCGCCACCACATTCAGTTTACCCGACACATGCTGAATATCGGTAGTAAACTCCGAGATCGCGGCCAGCTGTGTCTGCTGCCGGCCCGACCATGGTTCCGAAACCTTGGCCATCGCGAACGTCAGCGACTTGTGGTCCACGAACGCGGTGAAGCTGCGCCCTTCCAGCCAGAACTGGAAGTGGCATATGGCCAGATGGAGAGCCAGCAACTCTCTGTCGAACGCGCTGTATTTACGCTCACTGTCGCACAAAGCCCTGCTGAAAAAAAGTGAGCAGCTGCCAAGAACCGGCAACACGTTGCTCCACGATGGCCCCTATGGCCACGTCCGAGGCGTCGGTAGTGAGCGCTATCCGGACCGCCGGGTCTGGGTGCGCCAACAGTGCGGCGTTTGCCAGGGCTGCTTTCACCTCAGAGAACGCCTGCTCTCGCTCCGGAGTCCATTCGACTCCATCCGTGGGTTTCCGTCTCTTGAGCACGGCGTACAATGGCTGCATGAGTTGAGCTGCGCGGGGGAGGAAACGGTTATAAAAGTTAACCATCCCCAAAAATTCCTGCAGCGCCCTGACCATCTGAGGCCGGGGAAAGTTCGCCACTGCGCGCACTTTGTCGGGCAAGGTTATCGCTCCCTCCGGTGAGACACGGTGCCCTAAAAAATCAATCCCCGTCACGCCGAACTGGCACTTCGCCGGGTTGATTATTAACCCGTGCTCCTCCAACCTCTGGAAAACCGTCCTGAGGTGAGTTACGTGTTCGTCTTCGGACGCACTGGCTACCAGGATATCATCCAGGTAGACGAACACAAACGGGAGATCGCGCAGCACCGCGTCCATCATGCGCTGGAACGTCTGTGCCGCTCCTTTTAATCCGAATGGCATGCGCAGAAACTTGAATAAGCCGAACGGAGTTATTACCGCTGTTTTGGGTATGTCCTCCGCGCGCACTGGGACCTGGTGGTAACCGCAGACCAGGTCTATTTTAGAAAAAATGCGTGCTCCGGCGAGGTGAATGGAAAAATCCTGAATGTGGGGAATTGGGTAGCGGTCGTGTGCTGTGGCGTTATTCAACCTGCGGAAATCACCGCACGGTCGCCACAACCCCTCAGCCTTAGGGACCATGTGTAGCGGGGATGCCCATGGGCTGTTCGATCGCCTGATGATGCCCAACCTTTCCAGGTTGGCAAACTCCTCACGCGCTATGGCCAGTTTAGCTGCGTCCAAGTGCCGAGGTCGTGCGAAAACAGGTGGCCCGGTGGTGGTGATAAAGTGCTCCACCCCGTGTTTAGCGATGGCCGCTGAAAACGTCGGGACCGTGAGTGCTGGGAACTGAGTGAGCAGTGTGTGGAACTTACCGCCTGGAGCTGTGACATTGCCTTGTGTTACTGGCCCGGCCCCTCAAGCTGTGCAGGAGAAAGAGTCAAAGGACAGTGCATTAACCAGGCGCCTGTTACCAACATCAACTAGTAAACCATGCGCACACAGAAAATCAGCTCCCAGGATTGGGAAACTCAGAGCTGCTATGACAAAAGTCCACTCGTATGTACGGCCGTGTAGAGATAAAGCCAGTGTTCTCTCACCAAAGGTCTTAATGTCCGAGCCGTTTACTGCTACCAGCCCAGGGCCGCTAGGTCCTGCCAGCCGGTCGGCGTAGGTCGGCAGGATGATGCTCTTCTGGGCTCCGGTGTCTACGAGGAAGCGTCTCCCCGAGCGCGAGTCCGTCACGTAGAGCAGCTTGTTCTCTTCACCGGCGGTTGCAGCTGCTACTGACTGCCGGCCTTGGCGTTTCCCGAGCACTTGAATTGGCACGGTGGCACACATCTGCGTGCGTTCTCTCCAAAGCAGCGGTGGTAGAAGCAGAGCGTGTCTCTCTGGCGCTCCTTGGCCCCCACTGCCGCTACCGTTGGTGGCTCCTCGCCTCCTCTGGTCGTCTCGCTGGGTTCTGACACCGCTGCGTTCACCGTGAGCGCTCTGGTGGTGAGGATGATCCGGTCTGCCTCCTGGGCTAGCGCACGGGAGTCACGCGCTGCCAGCAGCGGCGAATTGGCCAGGATCGCTCTCGCCTCTGTTGGAAGGTTCCGGAGGAAAAGGTGAGCAAACAGAAAATGCCCGTCGTCCGTGCCCATTAACGCCAACCTCTTCTCCATCAGATCGATGACCGAACCATCTCCTAACTCGGAACGCCTCAGGAGCCTCTCTGCTCTCTCTGCTCTCTCACAGTCCGAGAGCGTGTAGCGCCGAATCAGCGCAGCTTTGAGAGCCTCATATCTGCCGTGGTCTGGGGGCTGGTCGAGCAGGCTCACTACCTGCTGAGCTGTGCGAGCTTCCAGCGCTACAACCACATGGAAAAACTTGGTGTCGTCTGCCGTTATTCCCCGGAGGGCGAACTGGGCCTCGGTGTGGTGGAACCAAGAGCGCGGGTTGTGCTGCCAAAAGTCCGGTAGCTTGACTGCAACAGCGCACGCGTTGCTGGGGGTTCCCATCCAGGCCGTCTGTGGGATGCTTGCCGCGTTGCTGGGGCTTCCCGTCCGGGCCGACTCCGGGGTTCTTGCCTCGTGTTCCATAATACGTCTCGGGTCACCAGTGTGGAGAGATGAGGCTGGTTTACGAGCAGACGAAGCTTTATTACCACTCTCACATCATTCATACACAGAAAGTACTGAATCAGTCAAGCCAGGTTCTCCTTATAACTTCAACAGATCATCTCACATCTGCATGACATTTCACATCATACTGCATGACATCTAACCCCACAATACATCCCCCTTAAACCCCCAGCTCCCTCTTCCTGCCAACTCCCCATGATGTTCTCGCCTATCATTCTCTTATGTTTACTCACTGCCTCCTGACTGAGATGCTGTCTGCAGATAACTTCACAATATGCATTTCCACAATCTATTCAATTGTACGTTAAATACATTTTTCACAATGTGGTAAACGCGTTGCACATGTGTGTACATTGATTGAAGTCGTTTTGTGCATGCAGGGTACTGATCTTTTTCCAGGTACCAATAGTGCAACTACACAGTAGCTTCTTTGTCAGTCCTGAACCGGTGGCTGGAGAGCCAAGCCAATCCAAGGGGCGGCTGTTCCTGTTGTTGACTCACCAGTTGCTCCTGGTGTGTCAGGCCAACGCCTTGCATGCCAGCTCCGCCGCCAGCAGTGTGTGTGTGTGTGTGAGTGTGCATGGGTAGATAGGATCTGTAAAGCACTTTGGTCATCCAGAGATGAGAAAACACGCTATATAAGTGAACGCCCTTTACCAGTCAGGACAGACTATTGGGGGTGCAGATGTTACATCATTTTCCACAATTTCATTGTGCTGTACAACTGTACAATGACAATAAAGCCTATTCTATTCAGTTCTATTCTAAAAACTGGCCCTCGATGTCCTATAAAAACCATGATAGAAGGTGATAGAGGCAACAGAGGAATATACATTACTGTGTCTTGTTGTAGTTACCAGATTTTTAGCATAATTGTGATAGATCTGATGAACAAACATTGTTACAAAGATCTTCTATAATATTAATGAGCAGGGTGAAAGCCAACTGTTTCAGACAGAGCTTTAGAGACAGCTTTCTTGATAAGCTGTGAAAACAACAGAGAAATTGTTTTCAGATTTTAAAACTACATGTAGGTATATGTCCTTGAGGATGTCAGAACTAACAACCCCAATTTTAAAAATCCTTTGAGATCCTTTTCAACCCATATTCAATTGAATGTACTACAAAAACAAGATATTTACTGTTCAAACTGATAAACTTTATTGTTTTTCGCAAATATTCAACAGAGTGATGGCCTAGGTGGTGGATCATCTGCCCCACAACCTCATGGGTTCAAGGTCCAGCTGCTTCACACCAAAGACCATATAAAAAAATGGTACTTCCTGCCTTCTAGCTTGGTGCTCAGCATAATAGAACTGGGGAAAGAAAGTTGGTTACCCAGCCACAGGAGGAAGCACAACCCAGTGTACTCCCTGTGCTGGTCCCAAGCTTGGATAAAAGGGGAGGGTTGCGTCAGGAAGGGCATCCAGTATAAAAATCCTTGCCAAATCAGTGTCGATTATCGAAAGAGAGTAGCCAAAAGAAGAAGATAAGATGAGCCTTTATTAGTCCCACAATGGGAAAATTCCAGGATTGCAGCAGCAAAGGGATAGCAGCACTCAGAGCAATAGTAAATAAGATAATAAGGTAAGAACTGGTTAGCCAAAGCTGTAAAAAAATATACATACGTACACAGTTATATACACAGTGCAGGAGCATTGCTAGATGGTATCGACAGCATTACAGTTAAATTACCTGGTAGAATATAAATATGGACCCAGACAGTATATTTCACATTTGAATTAACAGTATTGTTGCTACCCTCACTAATAATTGTAATTGTCTTAGTTGTGTATTGGAGGGGACGATCTCTGTTGTGCAAAGCTGTGACGTTTAGTACGTTTAATACAGCCTCTACAAGCAGCACCAGTTAGGTTATAAAGTCTGACAGCTGTAGGTAGTAAGGACCTGTGGAACCTCTCCCTCGAGCACTTAGGATGGCACAGCCTACTGCTAAATGAGCTCTTCAGTGCGTTCAATGTGTCCTGCATGGGGTGGGACTCAGACTTCAGCAGAGATGACAGCTTAGCCACCATCCTCCTCTCTCCTATTTCCTCCATTGGGTTGAGGTATCGCCCCAAAACAGAGCTAGCTTTTTTGATCAGCCTGTTCAGACTCTTCCTGTCAGCTGCCGTGATGCCGCTGCCCCAGCAGACCACTCCAAATGTGATGGATGATGCCACCACTGAATCGTAGAAGGTCTTTGGGAGTGCCCCTTGCTCTCCAAAAGACCTGAGTCTCCCCAGGAGGTACAGCCTGCACTGCTCTTTCTTGTAGAGCGTGTTGGTGTTGTGTGACCAGTCCAGTTTATTGTTCAAATAAACACCCAGGTACTTGTAAGATGTCACCATCACAGTATCTGTTCCCAGGATGTTTACCGGTGCTGTGTGTGTGTGTGTGGGTGGGTGGGTGGGGGGTGTTGTCTTCGCCTGCGGCAGTCCATCACCAGTTCCTTTGTTTTCCTCACATTGATCTGGAGGCAGATCCGCAGGCACCAGTCCACAAAGTTCTGGATAAGTCCTCTGTACTCTGCATCATCCCCATCAGAGATGAGGCCAACGATTGCAGAGTCATCAGGGAACTTCTGTAGATGGCAGTGTGGTGTGTTGTGTGAAAAGTAAGCAGTGTAGAGGGTGAACAGGAAAGGAGCCAGAACTGTTCCCTCGGGGTCCCCGTGCTGCAGATGATGGTGTCAGACACACAGTCCTGGGTGCTCATAAACTGTGGTTGGTCTGTGAGGTAGTCCAGGATCCATGATGACAGGTGCTGGTCCACCCCTGCACACAGCAGCTTGTCCCTCAGGATCACTGGTTGTATGGTGTTGAAAGCACTGGAGAAATCAAAGAACATGATCCTCACAGTGCTCCCAGGCTTCTCCAGGTGGGACAGGGTACGATGTAGGAGGAAGATCACTGCTTCTTCCACCCCAATGCCATGCTGGTAGGCAAATTGAAGTGGGTCCATCGCTGGTCCCACCAGGGGGCGGAGGTGGGCGAGGAGCAGCCTCTCCAGGGTCTTCATTAGGTGTGATGTGAGGGGCCACTGGTCTGTAGCTGTTCAGGTCCTTGTGGTGTGGGGTCTTCGGTATGGGTACCACACAGAATGTTTTCCACAGCTGTGGTACCCTCCTCAGCTTCAGGCTCAGGCTGAAGATGTGCTTCACTTTCCCGCACAGCTGGTCTGCACAGGACTTGAGGAGCCTCGAGCTGATGCTGTCCGGACCTGCAGCCTTCCTCACCTTGATCTTCTTCAGCTCAGCTCTCGCCTAGGTCTTAGTGAGAGTCAGTCAGGGGCAGGGGGGCTGTGTGCTCAGAGGGGGGGATGTTGGGTCTGTGAGGGGAAAAACAGCAGGGGATGTACGAGGGGGGGTGGAGGGGGGCAATGGACAGCAGGAATAGATGAAGGTTGTGGCAGCAGTGGTTGGTGGGAAGGCAGAGAAGAGGGCGGTTGGCCAAACCTGTTAATGAACAGGTTCAGACTGTTCACCCACTCCCTACCCCCTGCAGCCTGAGAGGAGATATTCTGGTACCCAGAGATGGTTTTTAGGCCTCTCCAGACACCGCTGACATCACTCTGCTGCAGCTTGTCCTCCATCTTCTTCCTGTAGCTGTCTTTCCCCTCTCTGATCTTCCTCCTTAGCTCCTTCAGTACGGACTTCAGCTCCTCCTTGTTTCCCAACCTGAATGTCCTTTTCTTCTCCTTCAGCAGTGTCTTTATCGCAGGGTTGATCCAGGATTTGTTGTTTGAGAAACACCGTATGGTCTTGGTGGGTACGGTGTTCTCCACACAGAAGTTGATGTAGTTTGTGATGGTGTGTGTGAGGCCTTCGATGTCCTCACCATGTGGATCACAGAGCTGCTCCCACGCAGTGGATTCAGAACAGTCCTTCAGAGCATCCTCCGCCTCCTCAGACCATATTTTCACTGTGTGGGTAACAGGAGGTTGTCTGTGTTCCAGGGGTTTGTACACAGGCAGGAGGTGAACCAGATTGTGATCAGATCTTCCAAGGGGGGAAGGGGTGATGAAGTGTATGCCTCCTTGGTGTTTGCATAAAATAAGTCCAGTGTTTTATTGTCTCTGGTGTGGCACGTGACATACTGGGTGAAAGTGGGCAGATTGGAGGACAGGGAGGCATGGTTAAAATCACCAGAGATGAGACTTCCGGGAAGATGGCCGAGAGACATAACGCTTAAACAGAGAGCTCTCCCTAGCCGGATTAAAAATCATCGGTAAATGGCCAACTCGACACAAGCGGATCAATAAACTAAGGGATGAAAACACGAAGGAGCCGGGCACAAGGACAAAAGCAGAGTAAAATTAAAGAATTCCTCTTCAACAACGCAGGAGAAACCGCTGAACACGGGGCCCAAAAAAACGAGGTGACCGCAACAGAGAAAATGGAAGACACAAAACTCGATACCATGAACGCTGGCATCGCCAGTTTGGGTAAAGAGTTGAGAGACTTCAAACGGCAGCTACAACAGGATTTAGCGGCTCTTAAGGAGGAGCTGAAAAAAGAGATTAAGGAAGAAATTATGGGCCTCCGAAGAGAAATGGAGCGCAAGCTAGCAGAAAACATGGAGGAGCTGCGCTCCCAGCGGGCGTGTATGACAGAAGCGCAGGCCCGAATATCAGAGCTGGAAGACTGGAATAGCGAGGCAAGCGAACAGCTGCAGACCCTGACGGCACAAATGCAGAGGATGCAGGAGAAAGTAACCGACTTGGAGAGCAGGTCCAGACGGGGCAATATACGCATCTTCGGGATCCCGGAGGGCATTGAAGGCAACTCGATGACGAAATTCATGGATCAGTTCTTAAAAAAAGAGCTGGAACTGCCCAGCGAAGCGGATCTGCAGATTCAACGAGCGCACAGAGCCTCGGCACAGAACCCGAACCCACGCTCTACACCCAGGTCAGTTGTGGTAAACTTTCTGAAATATGATGTAAAGGAAAGAATCCTGACACGAGCGTGGAAAAAAAAGATACGAATCGGCGACAAGCAGATATTCTTTGATCATGACTACCCGGCGGAAATTGTGCAGCAGCGGAAGAAATATGCCAACATTAAAAAAACGCTGAAAGAAAAAAAAATTAGATTCCAAACGCCGCTAACGAAGATGAGGATTCATTGAGAGAACGGCGTAAGAACCTACAACACAGCCAGAGAGGCAGCGCAGGACATGATGGAGCGGGGCCTTGAGGTGTACGTGCCGGAGGAAACGGTAGGAGCAGCGGAGGCCCTGAACGCATCACGACAGACGGAGTGGAGGCGAGTGAACGGCAAAAGACGGGGGGAGACGTGGCGCAGCGGGCCCAGGAAAGACTACAAGGCTTTCAACTGAAAGCCTAGATTATAACAAAGATTAAGAAAGACACAGAAGAAATGAAGGCCAAGAAGACAAGGTAAAAGAGAAACAGACGGCTAGGAGAGGTTTAAGTGATATTTGTTGGACATTTCTAGACTAATGACTATTTCTTGGATAGTAAATACAGGTCTAGGGAGGGCCCTTCACTCTGTGAGGACAATCCCTCCACCCACCAACAGGGACCAGTGGGCAGAAGAAAGGCCCAAAGTACGGAGGTCGAGATTTTTTAATGTGTTTTTATATAAATATGTGTTATTTTTGTTGTTAAAGGGGCTAGGAGCACAAGTTAAAAAAATGGAAAAACATGATTATGGGTAAAAATCTTAAGATAATAACACTAAACGTGAATGGTCTGAACTCACCTGTTAAAAGGGAAAGAATAATAAGAAAATTCAAGAAAGAAAAAGCCGAAATTATATTTATGCAAGAGACACATTTGAGCAAGACAGAACATGTGAAACTAAAGAGATTTGGCTATAAGAACTCCTACTACAGTTCATTTAAGGGAGGAACTAAAAGGGGGGTTATGATACTAATCTCAAATAAAATACAATTTGAATGTGAACAGGAAATCCAGGATAAAGAAGGCAGGTATGTAATAATAAAGGGTAGCATAGATGGAATGCAGATCACATTAGTGAGCATCTATGCCCCACCAGAAAGTGACAAGGGTTTTTTTCAACATCTGTTTGATCTCATAGCAACACACAGTGAAGGAGTCCTAATTTGTGGAGGAGACTTAAATGCTGTCATGGATCATGAAATTGATACAACAAGTGTTAAGAAGACAAAAAAACATGTAACAAAATTCATAAGAACCTCACTGGCAGAAATGGGTATGGTAGACATTTGGAGGGACCTGCACCCACTCGAAAAAGACTATACACATTATTCAGCAGTCCATAAAGTACACTCTAGAATAGATTACTTCCTTATGAATGAAGGTGACAGACACAGGGTGAGAAATTGTTGGATTGGAGGGGCAGAAATATCAGATCATAATCCTATATACATGGAAATAAATTTAAACAATAGAAAACGACAAACAACATGGAAACTTAATGTAGGACTGTTAAATGATGATAAAATGAAAGAAAGAATAAAAGTAAACATAAATGAATATATCCAAGAGAATGACAATGAAGAAGTGGACCCAACAATACTATGGGACGCACTAAAAGCCGTGTTAAGAGGTAAATTAATTGTTGAAACAGGAAAAGCAAATAAGACTAAACTGGAAGCATATGAACAAAGATGTGAGAGACTGAGGGAATTAGAACATAAACATCAAAGCACAAATGACCCAAAAATATATCAAGAAATTAAAGAAGAAAAAATAAAGATAAAAGAAACACAAACGGATGAAATTGAAAGGAAAAATAGATATCTAAAGCAAAAATATTATGAAACGGGACCAAAAGCCACAAAACTGCTGGCAAAACGGTTAAGAAAACAACAAACAATGAATAATGTATATAAGATTAAAGACCCCACCACAAATAAAACCACAGTTAACCCAGAAAACATCGAAGAAATATTCCATAATTTCTACCAAGAACTATACTCGCAACCTGAAGAAACAAATACTAAAGATATTAAAAAATTTCTATGCACATTGGACTTGCCATCAATAGGAAATCAACAAAATGAAAAGCTAACAGCAGAAATAACAACACAAGAGATTAGAGATGTGATTAAGTCACTTAAAAACGGTAAATCACCAGGTAGTGATGGATACCCATCTGAGTTTTATAAACTGTTTATAGAAGAACTCACGCCACAACTCCTAAAGTCATTTAATTGGACGTTGAACAACAACAAAATACCTCCATCATGGAACGAAGCCATTATTTCAGTCATTTTAAAGCCAGGGAAAGATAGAGAACAATGCGGAAACTATAGGCCAATCTCTTTATTAAATGTGGATTATAAAATATATACAACAATTATATGTAAACGAATAAAGACATTCTTGACGGAATTGATAGAAGATGATCAAACTGGTTTCATAGAGGGACGCCAAACACATGACAATATCAGGAGAACAATACATATAATTAATCAAATACATAAAGAAAAGAAAAGCGCAGTAATAATGAGTTTAGACGCAGAAAAAGCATTTGACAGGGTTAACTGGAAATTCCTATATAGTGTGCTGGAACGCTTTGGATTTAATGAAAAATCAGTACAATGCATAAGGACGCTGTATCAAGAACCTGTGGCAAGAATCAAGATAAACGGTAGCTTAACAGACAAAGTAAATATACAAAGATCAACTAGGCAGGGATGCTGCTTATCGCCCACCTTGTTTGCTCTGTTCATAGAGCCACTGGCTCAAGCGATATGACAAAATAAGAAATTAAAAGGTGTAACAATAAAGGGGGCGGAACACAAGATTGGGCTATTTGCAGACGATATTATAGTTTACCTTGAACAACCAGATGAATCAATAATGGAAATGATGAACTTGATAGAAAATTTTGGAAAATTATCAGGATACAAGATAAACATAACAAAAACACAAATACTGACATTCCACTATAACCCTCTAAACCAGATAACTGATAAGATCAAACTAAACTGGAAACAAAAAGAAATAAAATACCTTGGAGTGAACATACCTAAAGATCTAAGCAAAATCTATAAAGCAAACTATGATAGGTTGGAACAAGAAATAAAAAAAGATATTGATAGATGGTCAATCTTAAATATGGATCTGAATTCAAAAATTGAGACAGTCAAAATCAGCATACAACCTAGATTACTTTACCTCTTCCAGGCTATACCAACAGAGATTCCAGATGCCCAATTCTCAAAGTGGGACAGGATGATATCGAGATTTGTTTGGGGAGGTAAAAAACCAAGAGTGAAATATAAAACTCTCCAGTTACCAAAAGAGAAAGGAGGCATGGGCCTACCGAGTCTAAAGGAATATTACTACTCAGCACAAATAAGATATATCATATGTTGGTGCGACGAGGGATATGAGGCAAAATGGAAAGAAATGGAAAAGGAAATTGAGGGACTCCCAGTACAAAGCATAATAGGAGATAAAGATGCATATAAGCAAATCAAACAAATAGACCCAATCACTAAATTTACTTTAGAACTGTGGTATAAAATAGTACAAAAGTATAATATAAAGGAAGACATAAAACTATTGAAATGGGTAGCATTTGACAGTCAGTTTGAACCGGCAAAACAAGATAGGGGATACAAAAATCTGGTGAACAAGGGAATCACAGCATGGGGCAATATCGGAAAAAAAGATCTCGGGAGCTTTGTAAACATCAGGAGAAAATTTAAACTAGAAAGATCGGAATTCTTCAGATATCTGCAGATGAGAGACTATTATATGAAGAAGATTAGGCATAACCTCCAAACAGATGTGAGCGAGATTATACAATTCATTTTAAGCTCATATACAGGAAATAAAACAAGAATTATTTCAAAGCTATATCAGAAACTTATGGCAAACAATCATTCAAGTAACTATATAAAGGAGAAATGGGAGAAAGAGCTCAATTTAAACATAACAGAAGAAAGCTGGCAGGAAATATGGAAAACACAACACACGTCAACAAATTCAAGAACATGGAGGGAATTTGGATGGAAAAACCTGATTCGCTTTTTCATTACACCACAGATTCAAGGAAAGTATACAAATACCCAATCTATATGCTGGAGGGGATGTGGGGCTCAAAATGCAGACCACTCGCATATGTTTTGGAAATGCTGCAAAATCTCATCATTCTGGAAATCTATACATGTGACAATACAGAGGATATTAGGATATAATATACCAATGAACTCGGTCGGAGTCATTCCCAGTGAGAGTTGGACTCCGCCAGGGCTGCCCTTTGTCACCGGTCCTGTTCATAATTTTTATGGACAGGATTTCTAGGCGCAGCCAGGGAATGGAGGGTGTCATGCTTGGTGACCACAGGATCTCATCTCTGTTGTTTGCAGATGATGTTGTCCTGTTGGCTTCATCCAGCAATGACCTACAGCTCTTGCTGGGACGGTTTGCCGCTGAGTGTGAAGCGGCTGGGATGAGAATCAGCACCTCCAAGTCCGAGTCCATGGTCCTCAGCCGGAAAAAGGTGGATTGTCCTCTCCGGGTTGGGGACAGGCTCCTGCCCCAAGTGGAGGAGTTTAAGTATCTTGGGGTCTTGTTCACGAGTGAGGGGAAAATGGAGCGAGAGATCGACAGACGGATTGGAGCAGCATCTGCAGTGATGCGGACGTTGTACCTGTCTGTTGTGGTGAAGAGGGAGCTTAGTTCTAAGGCAAAGCTGTCGATTTACCAGTCAATCTACGTTCCTACTCTCACCTATGGTCACGAGCTTTGGGTAATGACCGAAAGAACGAGATCGCGGATACAAGCGGCTGAAATGAGCTTTCTCCGTAGGATTGCTGGACTCACCCTCAGAGATAGGGTGAGGAGCTCAGTCATCCGGGAGAGGCTCAGAGTAGAACCGCTGCTCCTCCACATTGAAAGGAGTCAGTTGAGGTGGTATGGGCATCTGATTAGGATGCCTCCTGGACGTCTCCCACTTGAGGTGTTTCAGGCACGTCCCACTGGGAGGAGACCCCGGGGCAGACCCAGGACTCGGTGGAGAGACTATGTCTCCCAGCTAGTCTGGGAACGCCTTGGTATCCCCTCTGAAGAGCTGGAGCAGGTGGCTGGGGAGAGGGAAGTCTGGGCTTCTCTGCTTGAACTGCTGCCTCCGCGACCCGGACCTCCGGAAAAGCGGTAGAAGATGGATGGATGGATGGATACCAATGAACTGTAACTTGATGTACCTATGTGATCTTAAAAGAGACAATGTTATACAGGCTGAGGACAGATATCTAGTTAAAATCTTGTTGATTGCATGTAAAAAAACAATCACAAAAAAATGGCGATCAGAAGTTCTTCCTGACCAAGAGCAATGGACTGACATTATTGAGGACATACGTATGATGGAAAAACTAACATATCGACAAAGAATGCAAGAAGGACTATGGGAAAAAAAATGGCGGAAATGGACACACTACAAAGTGCAACAACGAGACAGATATTGAAAGAATAACCAAAGACGCTGGAAAAACCAGAAGAATTAAGAGATGGAAACTAAAAACTTGATGCTCCAACATTTGTCCCCCCCCCCCCCTTTTTTTTTTTTTTTCTCCTTTTTCTTTTTTACTCTAGCCCCTTTGTTTTTTTTAAATGTAGACTGTGATCTGAATGCAATATATATAATGAAAAATGAATAAAAATCTTAAGTTACAAAAAAATCACCAGAGATGAGCTAGAGAGCAGTGGGTATTGAGTCTGTTGTCTGCTGGTGACTGTGTGGATGACGTCACACACTGCCTCAGCACTCGCAGAGGGGGGTACATAAATAACAATCACGATGACGTGTGAGAACTCTCTAGGTAGGTATGCGGGTCGCATGCTAACGGCTAGCAACTCAGTGACCTTGCTACAGTGTTGTTCTTTAATCGTGATGTGCCCGGGATTACACCATCTGTTGTTCCCAAACATTATCAGCCCCCCACCTCTGCTCTTCCAGCTATCTGGTGTCCGATCTGCCTGTATTAAGTGGAAAACCTCCAGTTCTATGTTAGCATCTGTTGCTAGTTAGGGTGGTGCGGTGGCGCAGTGGTTAGCACTGTGGCAGCACAGCAACTCACCCTTGGCCATGGGGTCCCGGGTTCGATCCCAGCCCCTGACCAACAGTGAGCTGTGTGGAGTTTGCATGTTCTCCCCGTATCTGCGTGGGTTTACTCCGGGACTTCTCCGGTTTCCTCCCACAGGCCAAAAACATACAGGTTAGGTTAATTGAAGACTCTAAAATGGCCCTAGGTGTGAATGTGTGTGTGACTGGTGAAGGGATAGCACTGTACCGTGGCTGCTTCATCCGTCTAGGTGGATGCCCTGAATTTCCCCTCTGGGGAGCGATAAAGTACACAAAATAAATAAAAAATAGTTCCGTTAACCACGTTTCAGTGAATAACATAATGCTAACCTCTCTGAAGACGCTCTCGTACCGGGACATAGCTGCTAGTTCGTCCGTCTTATTAAGCAGTGATCTCACATTTTCCATAATGATGGACGGTAAATGGTGTTCTCTTATATAGCGCTTTTTCTCATCTCTGGATGACCAAAGAGCTTTACAGATCCTGCTATCCACCCATTCACACACACATTCACACACTGATGGCAGCAGAGCTGCCATACACACACAGGTGCTAGCCTGGCCACCAGGAGCAACCGGGGGTCCAGTGTGTTGCTCAAGGACACTTTGACATGCAGACTGCAGACAGAGTGGGAATCGAACCCCTGACCCTCCGATCAGTAGTCAGCCACACTACACCTATGCCACAGCCGCCCCCAGGTAGGACAGGCTTGTGCCTTGTCTTCTTCGCGCATCGCTTAGCTCCAGTTCAACATCTCCATTGTTTTTGCCTGATTTCTTGTGGGATATCGGGTCTCTCAGTTAGCACCGCAAAGCAGCATAATGCTAACAATTGACTCCTACTGTAAACAGTGGCTCCTCCACTCACCGGGCCAGTAATCTTTGGTGATATGAGTAGAAAGACAGCTAATGTCAACGCCAATGCAGCGATATTAATGTCCTTGGCGTCTGTGATGGATTTGGGTTAACAAGATCAAAAAAGTTGTGGCAAACAAAAAACAGATAGTAAATTAAAACGAGAAAGAAACTCAGAAGTGGGCTGCAGCTACAAAAGGGCTGCCTACTCGTGTGGCGCCTGATGTATTTTTTTGCAAATATTCACTCATTGAATTTGATACCTGCAACATATTCCAAATCAACTGGGACAGAGGCAAGAAAAGACTGGAAAAGTTGAGGAATGCTAATAAAAAAACCAAACACCTTTTTGGAACATTCCACAGGTGAACAGGTTAATTGGAAACAGGTGAGTGTCATGACTGGGTATAAAAGGAAGGCTCAATTGTTCACAAGCGAGAATGGGGCGAGATTCACCACTCTGTTAACACCTGCATGGGCAAATAGTCCAGCAGTTAAAGGACAACATTTCTCAATGTACAGTTGCAAGGAATTTAGGGATTTCATCATTGACAGTTCATATTGTCATCAAAAGATTCAGAGAATCTGGAGAAATTTCTGCATGTAAGCAGCAAGGCTGAAAACCAACATTGAATACCTGTGACCTTTGATCCCTCAGGCAGCACTGCATTAAAAACCAACATCATTCTGTAGAGGATATTAAATCACTTCAGAAAACCATTGTCATTTAACACAGTTCGTCACTAGATCTAAAAATTCAAGTTAAAACTGCGCCATGCAAAGAGACAGCCATATATCAACAACACCCAAAACACCGCTGGTTGCTCTGGGCCCGAGCTCATCTGAGATGGACTTTATTTATTTAGCGAATGCAAAGTCCTTAAGCCAAGCAGTTGCCTCCTGGTTTGCTGTATGGAGGGTGTGTAATCCTCCTTCCAGTCTTTGGAGCGGGCAAGCCTCTATGATGTGTTCCATTGTTTGCTCCTCTCCACATGCGCACAGTGGGCTAGGGCTACTGCCCCATCTGTAAAGGCTGGCCAAGCAGGGGCCATGTCCAGTCCTGAAGCGATTGAGTGTAGACCACTGTCTCCTTGGGAGGTTGGTGCCCGGGACCTGTTGGTTGGGGTTTATCACCAGCTGTTTGTTTGGGACCTCCTTGGTCTCCCATTCCTCTTGCCAAGCTGTCTGGATGGTAAAGTCAGCTGGGGGAGGGTTTTTCCAAATCGGCCGTCTGGATGAAAGTCGGGCAGTGGGTGGAGTGTAGATATCTGCATGGATTGGTAAGTGAGGAGAATCTTTAACTTTTTGGAGCATCCTTTGAGTTAATGCTGCTCGCCGGATGTGTGGAGGGGCTATGTTTGACAGTACAGAGAGCCAGGGGAGTGGTGTTGAGTGGATTGTTCCAGTTATAGTTCTCATGGTTGTGTTGAGCTGGGTGTCTACATGGTGTGTGTAAGATGACCTGGACCAGACAGGGGCACAATATTCTGCTACAGAGTATGAAAGGGCCAGTGCTGAGGTGCGCAGGGTGGAGACTGCCGCCCCCCATTTTGCACCAGCGAGCTTGCAGAGCAGGTTGTTTCGTACCTTCACCTTAGCAGCCGTCCCCTTTAGATGTTCCTTGAAGGATAAGGTCCTATCAAGGGTCACTCCAAGATAAGTTGGATTTGGGGCATGCTTAAGCTTGAGTCCGCTCAGGTGGATGTTTAGTTCTCTGGCAGCTTTTGCATTGTGGAGATGGAATACACTGGAGACGGTTTTTGCTGGGCTTGGTTTTAGGCGCCAGATTTTACAGAACTGGTCCAGTTTGGCAAGATCTTCCGTGAGCACCCGTTCCAGTGGTTCAAAGTCTGGTGCTTGGAATGCCAAACAGATGTCGTCTGCATAGGTGAATTTGCGGGATTTTGTAGTAGGCAGGTCGTTTATGTAGAGGTTGAACAGAGTTGGAGCTAGAACTGAGCCTTGTGGGAGTCCGTTTTTCTGCATTCTCCATGCACTTGTCTTCTGACTGAGGTGGACTCTGAACCTTGAGATGGACTGATGTAAAGTGGAAAAGTGTGCTGTGGTCTGAGTCCACATTTCAAATTGTTTTGGGGAAAAAAGCCAGCATCTGTGATAGTATGGGGGTGTATTAGTGCCTATGGCATGGGTAACTTGCACATCTGTGAAGGCACCATTAATGCTAAATGGTACTTACTGTACATGTTTTGGAGCAATATATGCCGCTGTCCAAGCGACATCTATTTCAGGAACGTCCTTGTTTATTTCAGCAAGACAATGCCAAGCCACATTCTGCACGTGTTACAACAGCGTGCCTTTGTAGTAAAAGAGCACAGGTACTAACCTGGCCTGCCTGGAGTTCAGACCTATTTCCCATTGAAAATGTGTGTCACATTATGCAGCGTAAAATACGCCAACGGAGACCCCGGACTGTTGAGCACCTGAAGTCGTACATCAGGCAAATATGGGAAAGAATTCCACCTACAAGCTTCAACAATTAGTTCCTAAACACTTACTGAGTGTTGTTAAAAAGTGGTAAACATGCCCCTGTCTCAGCTTTTTAGAACATGTTGCAGGCATCAAATTCAAAATGAGTGAATACTTGAAAAAACAAACAATAAATCTATCAGATTGAACATGAAATATCTTGTTTTTGTAGTGTATTCAATTGAATGTAGGCTGAGAAAGATTTTTTAAATTAATCATTGTATTTTGTTTTTATTTATATTTTACACACCATCTCAATTTCACTGGAATTAGGGTTGTAAAACAATACTTTGCATGGACACACTGAAATTAATCCATGGATTATGCACAGTATGGGACCTGTATGGACCATGAGTTAAAAATACTGTTTGCTCATGAGACTTATTGCAGTGCTCTTTATGAGGCACTATTAACTTAACTAAATGTCATACTAAACAAAATACAGCCAACAAGAGAGGAGGGGTAAAAAGGAGAAGTGCCCAGAGAGTAAACCTCCCAACACATACGCACACATGCACACACAGAAAGGTTAATCATCTGCTGTCATTTCACAACAAATTTCTTCTCTACATTTGCTCATTTGCCATCCTACCCTTTGCTTTGCAGATTTTTTTTTTCTTTTTCACAGCCCGCCTATGCAGTCCTATCGTCTCACGTAATGCATGGTACATAAACCCTGCATCCAGAACCACAGTTAAACCACAGCTTCCTTTATTTTCTCTTTAAGGGAGAACGTCTCACTCGCTCTGCCAGCCCTGTCAAAGGAGCATCTGTGAGGAGCCAGGTCGGCCCCATGAGCTGTCCACATTCGGCCCCGGTGCAACCAAAAGCCATTTCAGGCTCACCCAAAACCATCTTCCCTTATCCTTCCATTCAGACCTCCTCACCAAAGTCCCCCCGGCGCCTCAGTTTCAGCGGGATCTTCCGATCGTCCTCCAATTCTCCAACCTCCAGCATCAAAATCTTCTCCAGAACCAGGAGAGGTAAGTAAGAAAGCTAAACATGCTTTACTTTCCTATCTGAAGGCTTCTGAACAAATTCAGGAATAAGGAACTGCAACAGTGATCTTGCAACTGATCATCAAGAACATTTAGTGTGAGCACAAGTGTCACATTAACAGATGGGAATGCACAAGATTAGGACTGTGCACGTGACTAATGCATCTTCAGACATTTAGCTCAGTGTAAGACACAAATGGTAAAAAATAACATAAAACAGCAGCCACTGATCAAACAATCCATTTTTACATCAGAATTTCAGCAAGAAAGCTAGTCCAGTTTCTGTAGCTGTCTCCATTTTTACGTACCTGAAGCTTCAAAACAGCAGCTAGAGTAAACCATAGACTCATCCTGTATTTTGGTTTTGTACATTTTCTTGTGTGGAAAAGTGGTTAGTAGTTATCCCACAACTAGAAGCTCCCCTAGTTTGAACCCCCTGGTTGAAAAGGCTCTTTCTGTGTGTAGTTTTATTGTTCCCACTGTGGTTGCTCAGGTTTCCTCCCACAGTCTAAAGACATGCTCATTGAGTTCAATTGCATAGCTAGAATAAAGCACTGGCTGACTATGGCAAATTAAAGTGGTCATTAAGATTGGAAAAGCAATAAAGTGAAGTACAAGTCATTCAGATGTGCTGTTGTAGTCCCCAGGAAGACTTTGCTCTTCTACTGTCAAAATTTATGACCCATAGTTTAATAACTGTTTGATCTGTTTACTGAAGTGTATGGCTAGATTACTGTAACTAAATACACTCACCGGCCACTTTATTAGGTACACCATGCTAGTAACGGGTTGGACCCCCTTTTGCCTTCAGAACTGCCTCAATTGTTCGTGGCACAGATTCAACAAGGTGCTGGAAGCATTCCTCAGAGAGTTTGGTCCATATTGACATGATGGCATCACACAGTTGGCGCAGATTTGTCGGCTGCACATCCATGATGCGAATCTCCCGTTCCACCACATCCCAAAGATGCTCTATTGGATTGAGATCTGGTGACTGTGGAGGCCATTTGAGTACAGTGAACTCATTGTCATGTTCAAGAAACCGGTCTGAGATGATTCCAGCTTTATGACATGGCGCATTATCCTGCTGAAAGTAGCCATCAGAAGTTGGGTACATTGTGGTCATAAAGGGATGGACATGGTCAGCAACAATACTCAGGTAGGCTGTAGCGTTGCAACGATGCTCAATTGGTACCAAGGGGCCCAAAGAGTGCCAAGAAAATATTCCCCACACCATTACACCACCACCACCAGCCTGAACCATTGATTCAAGGCAGGATGGATCCATGCTTTCATGTTGTTGACGCCAAATTCTGACCCTACCATCCGAATGTCGCAGCAGAAATCGAGACTCATCAGACCAGGCAACGTTTTTCCAATCTTCTGTTGTCCAATTTCGATGAGCTTGTGCAAATTGTAGCCTCAGTTTCCTGTTCTTAGCTGAAAGGAGTGGCACCCGGCGTGGTCTTCTGCTGCTGTAGCCCATCTGCCTCAAAGTTCGACGTACTGTGCGTTCAGAGATGCTCTTCTGCCTACCTTGGTTGTAACGGGTGGTTATTTGAGTCACTGTTGCCTTTCTATCAGCTCGAACCAGTCTGGCCATTCTCCTCTGACCTCTGGCATCAACAAGGCATTTCCGCCCACAGAACTGCCGCTCACTGGATATTTTTTCTTTTTCGGACCATTCTCTGTAAACCCTAGAGATGGTTGTGCGTGAAAATCCCAGTAGATCAGCAGTTTCTGAAATACTCAGACCAGCCCTTCTGGCACCAACAACCATGCCACGTTCAAAGTCACTCAAATCACCTTTCTTCCCCATACTGATGCTCGGTTTGAACTGCAGGAGATTGTCTTGACCATGTCTACATGCCTAAATGCACTGAGTTGCCGCCATGTGATTGGCTGATTAGAAATTAAGTGTTAACGAGCAGTTGGACAGGTGTACCTAATAAAGTGGCCGGTGAGTGTAGAAGAGTATATACTAAATAATAGCAGTTGTAAAAATGTAGCTGCAAGTTGTATAAAAGTTCTCAGGCGTCATTTGTGAGTTGATAATAATCACAACAATCATAGTAATAACTAGAAAGTGCCCAGAGAGTGCATACCTCTGCCAACATTAAAAGTCTAGCTACAGATGTTCATTTGGATTTGTAGATGCACCATATTCTGCACACTCATAGATGTACTGTATATGGACTTTTTTTTTCTCCGGGGACAGGGTTAGGGGTTAAGGGGATTAGGGTTATACTGTGTTCCAAGAGCCTCTGAAATCCAAGTAACAAGGTCCCAAATGACATCAGGGCCATGTTAATTTCATTCCAGCAAAACATATTGTTACAACGTCCGTCCATCCATCCGTCCATCCATCTTCTACCGCTTTTCCGGAGGTCTGGGTCGTGGAGGCAGCAGCTCAGGGCAGAGAAGCCCAGACTTCTCTCTCCCCAGCCACCTGCTCCAGCTCTTCAGAGAGGATACCAAAGCATTCCCAGACCAGCTGGGAGACGTAGTCTCTCCAGCGGGTCCTGGGTCTGCCCCGGGGTCTCCTCCCAGTGGGACGTGCCCAAAACACCTTAAGTGGGAGGTGTCCAGGAGGCATCCTGATCAGATGCCCATACCACCTCAACTGGCTCCTTTCAATGTGGAGGAGCAGTGGTTCTACTCTGAGCCTCTCCTGGATGACTGAGCTCCTCACCCTATCTCTAAGGGTGAGTCCAGCAATCCTATGGAGAAAGCTCATTTCAGCCGCTTGTATCTGCGATCTCGTTCTTTCGGTCATTACCCAAAGCTCATGACTGTAGGTGAGGGTAGGAACGTAGATTGACCAGTAAATCGACAGCTTTGCCTTAGAGCTTAGCTCCCTCTTCACCACAATAGACCGGTACAACGTCCGCATCATTGCAGATGCTGCTCCAATCCGTCTGTCAATCTCTCGCTCCAGAACGCTTCCAGAGCTGGATGCCGACTGAAAGTCTTGTTCCATGGCCTCACCGAACTCCTCCCACACCCAAGTTTTTGCTTCAGCAACCACCCAAGCCGCACTCCGCTTGGCCTGCGGGTACACCTCAGCTGCTTCAGGAGTCCCACAAGCCAGCCAAGCTTTATCGGACTCCTTCTTCAGCTTAATGGCCCCCCTCACCACTGGTGTCCACCACTTGGTTCGGGGGTTGCCACCACGAGATGCACCAACAACCTTGCAGTCGCAGCTCTGGACACTTCCTGAATGCTTGTTACAGCATTTTAAGTGCAAATTATATAATACTGCATGGCTCTCTTTTAGCTAGCAAGAGTCAATACTGACCCAAAGCAATGTGGTAAACTATAATTTTCCCATAAAACTCTCCAATATGTTTTGCAGTGGAATGCAGTTAACACTGAAGAGATGTCATTTTGGCGTCATTATTTGGGCTTCAGAAAACTCTTGGATGCATCAGTCATATAGTTCAAAATCCAATACAATGCTGTGAGTATTTTCCCCCTTCCTGATTTCTAATATTTTTGCATATTTGTCACACTTAAATGTTTAAGATCATCAAACAAATTTTAATATTAGACAAAGATAACCTGAGTAAATACAATCTTATTCCAAAATGGAATAATTTTTTTTTTCAAAATTCTACACACAACACCCCATAATGACAACTTGAAAAAAGTTTTTTGGAGATTTTTTTCAAATTTATTAAAAATTAAAAACTAAGAAATCAAATGTAAGTATTCACAGCCTTTGTTCAATACTTTGTTGATGTACCTTTGGCAGCAATCACAGCATCAAGTGTTTTTGAATATGATGCCACAAGCTTGGCACACCTATCTTTGGGCAGTTTCACCCATTTCTTTGCTGCACCTCTCAAGCTCCATCAGGTTGGATGGGAAGCATCGGTGCACAGCCATTTTCAGATCTCTCCAGAGATGTTCAATTGGATTCAAGTCTGGGCTCTGGCTGGGCCACTCAAGGACATTCACAGAGTTGTCCTGAAGCCACTCCTTTGATATCTTGGCTGTGTGCTTAGGGTCATTGTCCTGTTGAAAGATGAACCGTCACCCCAGTCTGAGGTCAAGAGCGCTGTCTCTGTACATTGCTGCATTCATCTTTCCCTCTATTCTGACTAGTCTCCCAGTTCCTGCCACTGAAAAACATCCCCACACCATGATGCTGCCACCCCCATGCTTCACTGTAGGGATGGTATTGGCGTGGTTATGAACGGTGGCTGGTTTCCTCTGAACATGGCACCTGGCATTCATGCCAAAGAGTTCAATCTTTGTCTCATCAGACAAGAGAATTTTGTTTCTCATGGTCTGAGAGTCTTTAAGGTGCCTTTTGGCAAACTCCAGGTGGGCTGCCGTGTGCCTTTTACTGAGAAGTGGCTTCCGTCTGGCCACTCTACCATACAGGCCTGATTGGTGGATTGCTACAGAGATGGTTGTCCTTCTGGAAGGTTTTCTTCTCTCCACAGAGGAACGCTGGAGCTCTGACAGAGTGACCATTGGGTTCTTGGTCACCTCCCTGACTAAGGCCCTTCTCCCCGGATCGCTTAGTTTAGACAGCCGGCCAGCTCTAGGAAGACTCCTGGTGGTTTTGAACTTCTTCCATTTACGGATGATGGAGGCCACTGTGCTCAATGGGACCTTCAAAGCAGCAGAAATTTTTCTGTACCCTTCCCCAGATTTGTGCCTCGAGACAATCCTGTCTCAGAGGTCTACAGACAGTTCCTTTGACTTCATGCTTGGTTTGTGCTCTGACATGCACTGTCAACTGTGGGACCTTATATAGACAGGTGTGTGCCTTTTTAAATCATGTCCAGTCAACTGAATTCACCACAGGTGGACTCCAATTAAGCTGTAGAAACATTTCAAGGATGATCAGTGGAAACAGGATGCACCTGAGCTCAATTTTGAACTTCATGGCAAAGGCTTTGAATACTTACGTACATGTGATTTCTTAGTTTTTTTTATTTTTAATAAATTTGCAGAAAATCTCAAAAAAACTTTTTTCACGTTGTCATTATGGGGTATTGTGTGTAGAATTTTTAGGAAAAAATTAAGTTAATCCATTTTGGAATAAGGCTGTAACATAAAATGTGGAAAAAGTGAAGTGCTGTGAATACTTTCTGGATGCACTGTAACTGGCAATGAGTCTTTTACATTGCTGTTGAGGAATTTTGGCCCACTCTTCTTTGCAGAATTGTTTTATTTTAATTCAGCCATATTGGAGGGTTTGAGTTTGAGGTCACGAAATGATGGCTGGACATTCTCCTTCAGGATTTTCTGGTAGAGAGCTGAATTCATGGTTCCATCAACTACGGCAAGTCATCCAGGTCCCAAAGAAGCCCCAGACCATCACACTACCACCACCATGTTTGACTGTTGGTATCATGTTCTTTTTATGAAAACCTGTGTTAGTTTTACACAAGATGTAACGGGACGCACGCTTTCCAAAACTTTTGTCTCATCAGTCCCCTGAATATTTTCCCAAAACTCTTGGTGATCATCCAGATGTTGTTGTTTTTGTTTTGTTTTTTTTTTTTTGGGGGGGGGGGGGGTGATGAGCCTTTGTGTTCTTTTTGGTCAGCAGTGGTTTTCACCTTTGAGCTCTCCCATGGATACCATTTTTGCTCAATCTCTTTCTTGCTGTTGAATCATGGACCAATGTCCAAACTGAGGCAAGTGAGGCCTGCAGTTCTTTAGATGTTATTCTGGGGGTTTTTTTGCATTTTTTTAAATTTTGATTTTATATACTTTATTGATCCCCAGAGGGTAAATTGAGGGCATCCACCTGGATGGATGAAGCAGCCGCAGTACGGCGCTATCCCTTCACCATTCACACACACATTCACACCTAGGGCCACTTTAGAGTCTCCAATTAACCTAACCTGCATGTTTTGGGCCTGTGGGAGGAAAACGGAGAAATCCTAGAGGAAACCCACGCAGACATGGGGAGAACATGCAAACTCCACACAGATCACTGTTGGTCAGGGCTGGGATCGAACCCAGGATCCCATGGCCAAGGGTGAGTTGCTGTGCTGTCACAGTGCTAACCACTGTGCCACCGCGCTTTATTTCTCATCTGTTCTTTAATTTCTTTAGATCGCAGCATGATGTGTTGCTGTTTGAGCTCTTTTAGCCTACTTCACTTTGTCAGACAGGTTCTATTTAAGTGATTTCTTGATTTGTCAGGTCTGGCAGTAATCAAGCATGGACGTGGCTAGTGAAATTGAACTCAGCTTCCCCCCAAAAAAATAATTTTGTGGTTAATGACAATTAATTCATGATGTAACAAGGGAGGAGGGCAATTACTTTTTCACATAGGACCAGATAGGTTTGGATAGTTTTTTTCCCCTTAATAAATGAACACATCATTTAAACATTGCATTTTGTATTTTCTTGGGCTATCTTTGTCTAATATTAAAATCTGTTTGATGATCTGAAACGTTTAAGTGTGACAAATATGCAAAAATATAAGGAATCAGAGAGAGGGCAAATACTTTTTCACAGCACTGTATATGTTATTTTTAATCATGTTCCATGCAAAATTCTCAAATAAATTAATGAAAACAACAACAACAACAATGTATCTTGCAATCGTAAAGAAAGTGAAAATAATAATTCCTGGATGTAACCCTTCACTCAGATCTGCTATAAAACCTAATGGATTCTTTTGTGAAACAAGCTCCACACTTCCATCAGATTTCACTGGAATCAGGTTGCTAGTTTTTACGTAATCCAGCTAAAGGTCAGACTGGGAGACACAGACAGAAAAGTTAACCTCCTGGGTGTAGGTAATAATAATAATAATAATAATGCATCTAATTTATGGGCTCCTTTTCATGGCATGCAAGGTCACATCACAGCCAAACTGGATTGAACCAAGAGTGCCAAATCTTTTGTGCTTCTGCTGTGGATGAGTGTGACTTAAGCCTCGAGGAACACTCAGGTGTCCTGAAAAGTCAGAATGAGAGGAAAAGGCTGCATTAAAGTTACTGTAACAGTAGTATTGCTTCTTTTAATACTTCTGAAATTGCATGCAAGGATGTTCCTCAATTCTGTCATTTTGCACAAAAGCAAAGACTGAGGGGGAAGACTCTTGAACCGGAAGTAAGACACAATAAGTGAAACTGCGTTCAAATGATTTTGGTTTCCTGCTGTATGCACAAGGTAAAACTCGAGGAACTTTTGTCAGTCTGATTGAGTTCATTAGTTCAAATATTATGCTGCTCGAGACATAACTGCTATAAAACATGCCAATGGCATTTACTCATCTGCACCACTGGACACTGTTCCACACTTGAGGAAGTAGAAGTCTTGGTTTCCTGTTGGTAGAAAAAATCTGATTTACTAATTTGTTTTGAAGTGCTCTGCCGCCAGTGTGGTCACGAGTGCACACAGATGCGCCTTTATCATTGTCTCATTGATGTCAACAACTTTCTCAAGGAAAGGGAAATACAGCCTTGATTTTGCTTATTGGCAGAATTGAGTTACAGTCCCCCATCATCAAGCAGTGCATTGCAAATGCAGTGTTTATTATATTAAGTTACAAGCTTGGCATGCCAGGACTGGAAGCTAAGCCACACTTTACTCTCCAGCCAATACTCAAACTCATTAGGCATAATGGAAATACTTACATGCATAAATAAGAAGAAATGAGACTGACTAGCACACAAGGCCTTGTTTCATAAGGAACAGACTTCATGGGCAGACTTTTCATCGCCCGTGTCTCCATGTTCTTTTGGCGGTTGATTATTACATAACAAAATATCAGCCTGGTTTACATGGAAACCGCCCTGCTGGAAACCAGCATCAAAAGGCTAAAAGTATGACTCACTAGCTTTGGCTCGTGCATGTACCCATTCTTCTCTGTTTCCTCACAGAGGGTCAGTTTGGCAGAAGCTGCTGGAATAGCTCTGTCAGAGCCAGACCGTAATAGTTGGCATGTTTCCTCTAGAGACTGTTATTGATGGCAACCAAAAAAAACCCACACCAAAACACACACCCGGTGCCGGGGTCCAGCCTCGCCAACATCGGTTTAAGACAGAACATCCCCTCTGCTGACTAACGATGTGGCTTTTAATCTATGCTACTATATTGCTTAATGTTGTACAGCCACACCAGCTTTGCTATTTTTACTAGTGGGATGTTTTTGTAGTGAGCCATGTTTGGCCACAAGGGCGCGCTGAAGGTTTGGGTTCTCTCTGTTTGACTCTTTAAACCCTTCAGAGTAATATTAATTTATGGTCATATTTCTTTGCATTTTTCCCATTTTTTTTTTTTTATCTAATTACTATATCTAATATTTAATTACTTGGGCCGGTGCGTTTTTCCTTCAAGTTTATCTTCAGACTAGAATGTTTCCTAATTCCTTGCTGGTCTAAATATGTGTTTTCCTGTCGCCTGGACATCGTCAGTCTCCCACAGCTGAAGGCAACTGCCGAGCATTCACAGCCTTATCTGGAAGTGGCCAGACCCTCAGAGGCTCTTCGTACGGCCACGCTGAGGATTTTCCCCCCCTCTCTCACATTCTGTCTGTTGTTACTGTTGTCAGTAAATAAAAGAAGCGGGCCGTGTTAATTCATAAAGTGCGGGCCTTACAAGGGCAAACAGAATTCCCTCCGTAGGAAAAGAGCTTAGTGGATAGGGGCTCATATAGGTCTGTTCTCCGAAAGCAAAACACAGGAAAAGCCTGGCGGACCTCAGACGTGAACTTTAATCACAGATGCGATAACAAGAGTTTTATAATGACAGCTCACGAGTGAGTGGGCGTTTGGCAGATGTCGTCATCTCATCAATATCTGAACACTTGCGTAACATGTTAATGGGAGATTTGTGCTGGATGTGCTTCAGCTGATACTGAGTGGGCCATCTGTTCGGGGTAGGAGAGGAGAGGGTGGCGGTGTTGAATGGAAGCGTTCTCGTCAGCTGACAGAACATGGGATGTCCCGCTGCTGTCATGGTCCAGCACTACCCCCCCCCCCCCAAAAAAAAAAGTTACAGACAGCTGCTTGTACAAATGAATGCAACTCTAATCTGCAATTCCTTGCAATGTTTCAGTGCAACTCCGTCTTTCCAACTGAGGTTGTGTGCTGCTACATTGTGTGAAGACGGAGCGAAGCAGATGTTCCTCTGCAGACAGCGGGAGGGCGGGCGCAGGGGGGAGAGGGGCGGGGACAAGCGTAGCCTGAGCCAATGGGAGGCGTCGTCCCTCACGGACTGCCCTCCTTTAACAGGCCGGCTGACGCGGGTGCTGCATTAAAGAGACACCACCCACAGCTGTACCTGACAATTTCACGGCGCCCACGCAGCTGAGAGGAGGGAAACGGCGTCCAGGTTTTTTTTTTTTGGTTTTTTTTTGCTTTTGCATCATTTTCAATCTCGGATTTTTGCTGAGACTCTGTGAAATTTAAAGTTTTCCTTCATTTCTATCAGATTCTTGGATATGCTCTTACATTAGTAAATCACTGTTCAGAACCGCCTCCAGAAAATGTAACGAGCGACTTCATGAGACAGCCATGGTTCTTTTTTCCTCCTTAAATCTTCAAAAGCACATCACGTACATATTTCCCGGCGGCAGATAGACCAGAACCTCCTCCAGATTGAAATCGGTGAACTTTTATCCACCCTGTGCAGCATCTATCTCATGGAGTGACTCTCCAGTTTGAAGCTGTTGGGGCTCTCTCTCTCTCTCTCTCTCTCTCTTTTTTTTTTTTTTGTGTGTGATAGTCGTGGTTAAATATAACTTTGAGCCCATGACCTGCTGTGTCCCATGAAGAGGTTTGGCAGCCTGAGGAGGAGCAAGAAACGCAAGGAGCCGGATGGGCTTGGAGGGAGGCATCAGTCCGAGGCGTCCTCGCTCTCTGGTAATGTGCCACACTCGCTCACGTGGTTGCCTTTCGGGGTTTCATGTCTGGCCCCGGCTCGCCTTCATCCTCATGTCATAGTTTGCGCAAGTCGAATTGTTGGGTCTTACGGTCACTGCTTTTGTGAATTTCCAAAAAGTGAATAAGTTGCTTATAATTGTCACGCAGAGGCCTGAAGAGTAGCCAGAGATGGCACTGAATAAAAGTAGCTTTACCTTACTGAATTATACGCAAGAGAAATCATTAAATACATTACTTTAGGAGGTAGTTGTGAGTTTTTTCTCATAAATTTGTGACTTTCTTCTAATAAAATTAATTCTTTGGGGTTTTTTTTAAATACAAAGAATTAAATTTATTAGAAGAAAGTCACAAATTTATGAGGAAAATTTTGTTTTTTAAATACCCCCCATGGATCGCCACCTTATCGTGGTGGGGGGGTTTGCGTGCCCAAGTGACCCTAGGAGCTATGTTGTCCTGGGTGACGGGCCACACTATAAAATCCCTTTTCCACTAGTACCCACTCAGCCCTACTCGCCTCACCTCGGTTTTACTCGACTCGGCTTGCTTTTGTTTCCATTACAGCCGAGTAGTGCCTGGGGTGGGTGTTTTTTTTTTTTTTTATTACAACAAGGCGGCGCCACACTCCTGTGACGTGAAACACGCAACACAAGCAAAACACAACATGGCGGCTTACGAGGCCACTGTTCGGTCTCTGGCTTTTTGTCAGAGCAAAGGCAAAAAAGGAGAGCCGGAGAAGGGTACAGGCAGCGAGACGAAACACTCTGGAAGAGTACTGGAAGCCATAGAGCTGAAGACGTGAGGATACGAACTAGATCACATACAGTATGAAGGTAACCTAATGATTGCTAATGTTAGTTTGCGTTAAGTCCGCCGTACTACATTGTAATGTCTGCAAGTTATTGCTATTAGGTACTAAAATTTGTGTGTGTGTGTGTGTGTTTCAGATGGCTGGCTCTCTTGTGGCACAATTACCGCTTCAAACTGTGGGTCCAGGCTGATATGTATTAGTATTGGGTGTATTAAGATGGCGGCTATGGGTGTAGTGGGAGGTGACGACCCACCTTTCCAGAGGTGGCGTCACCAGGGGTATAAAGGGCAAAGGCGGAAGAGACTCTGTCTCTTTGTCGTTGACGGCACGTCTGTGGTTCTGGTTATAATAAAGTACGTTCAACTACACACTGAGCCTCCTCTTGATTGTACTGAGTTATGGACATAACATTTGGCGACGAGGTAAAGGGTATGGAACGAACTGGGACCACTTTTCGGCCATTTTTGGAGGTCCCGGGCAAGCCGCCTGTACCCTGGGCTAAGTGGTACGTGGTGTTTGGAAACTATTTGGTAGCCCTTAACCTCGGTAAGCTCGAGAAGTTGCGTGCGAGAGCTTTTTTTTTCCACAATATCTTTATTGAACCTTTTTTTTTTTTTTAACAAACATGATACAAACAATCAAACACTAACGCTAAAGTACTACAAAAAAAAAAAAAAAAATGCACTAAAAACACCAACAACCACCAACAAAATCAAGTCTTCAACAATGCTCCTCTGTTTAGTCTAGACAATCCAATACATAAGTATACATATTATGTTCACCAGTTTGGAATTTACAAGGTCCACACACATCATTCACCTTCTTCTTCAAGAGTTATGTTTAAATTTTTTACATAATCAATAAAAGGTCTCCATATATTCTCAAACACAATTTCCTTTGATTTCAGTATATATGTTATTCTTTCTAATGGAAGGTTTGTTAACATCTGTCTTAACCACTGAGTCACATCTGGTCTATGAGTCTTTTTCCATAATAGTGCAATACATTTTTTGGCATTAAGCAAACTGAGGTCTATGAATGTTCTTTCACTTTTATTAAAATTATGCTTTTCTGGGTACAGACCCAACAAAAACAGTTTAGGATTCAGTATGATTTGTTTTGAGATTATTTTTTCAATTGTTACCCTCACCTCTTCCCAAAACATTCTTATTAATCTACATTCCCATAAACAATGAAATAGGGTTCCTTTACTTTCCATGCATTTTTTTTTTTTTTTTTTTTTTTTTTTTTTTTTTTTTTTTGTTACTTATTTGTACCCGTAGGTACACTTGGTTTGCAGTTTGGTGACAAGCCACCGGCTGCTGGTCGCTGCGTGCGCGAGCGCCCTAAACCTACATGTTTTTGGTGTGCGGGAGGAAACCGGAGAAATCCCGGAGTAAACCCGCGCAACACGGGGAGAACATGCAAACTCCACACAGCTCACTGTTGGTCGGGGGCTGGGATCGAACCCACGATCTCATGATCCCCGCGGTCCCCCGGCCGAGGGTAAAACTGTGCTGCCACAGTGCTAAACCACTGCGCCACCGTGCAGCCCATCTGAGAATTTTGTGCATGTATCTGGTATATTTTTGTTATATCTATTTAACTCCTCCGGTGTAACATACATCCGCATTAACCATTTGAAATGTATCAATTTAAGGCGTGCATTTATTGATTTGGTTTGAGCTTCTGTACAAGCCAATTCCCATTGTTCCTCCGAAATTTCAATTTGCAGATCTTCTTTCCAGTAGTTTAATCTTTTCAGTGAATTTTCACTTGAAGATAGTGTCAATGAGTTATAAAACTCTGAAATAATACCCTTTCTTTTACTATCTTTCATCATCATTTTTTCCAAGGATGAATAAATAGGTCGAGTGAGAGCTTTATTTTGATTTGATCGAATAAAGTTTCTAAGTTGAAGATATTTAAAAAAATGTGTTCTATTGAGATTAAATTTGATCCTCAGCTCTTCAAAAGACATTATGTTGTCTGCACATGGCAAATATAAATCCTGAATCTTTTGTATCCCTTTTAAATTCCATACTTTAAATACAGCGTCCGCTCTCCCTGGTTTAAAATATTGATTACCCCATATTGGACTAAATTGTGACAATAACTGTGGTTCTTTTAAATAGTTTTTAGCTTCACACCATATTTTGATCATATGCTTTACAAATGGATTTTTAACTTGTTTTTGTAATTTTTTTGCCGAATCTGAGTATATGAATATGGGAAGAGGTAAAGGTAAATTGTATGATTCCATTTCAGTCCAGTGAGGGAGATCATTTGATGAAAAATAATATGTCATAGACCTCAGTTGTGCCGACCAATAATACAACATAAAATTTGGACATTTCAGACCTCCACGATCAAATGGTAAATATAATAAAGACAGACGTAATCTAGCCCTCCTGTTGTTCCATATAAATTCCACTAACTTTTTTTTTATTCTTGAGAATAGATCTAAAGGTGGTGATAAGGGAATGTATTGAAATAAATAAAGTATTTTAGGTAAAATATTACTTTTAAGTATATTGATTCTCCCGATCATCGACATTGGTAGTGACATCCATCTCTGAGTTAACTCATTGATGTCTGACATTAAGGCTTCATAGTTGACGCTGGCGACTGATTCTAGCTTAGGCATAATTTGGATTCCTAAATATTTAAACTGATTTACAACATTGAATTGATTTGCCTCAGGGGCTGGGTAATTTCTCTGTGTCTCATTTAGCACTAATATTGAAGATTTAGTTTTATTTATTTTATATCCTGATATTTCCCCAAAATTCTTTATTAAATTCAACAAGGTTGGAATTGATTTTTTTAGATTCGACATAAACAAAATTATATCATCGGCGTACAGGGAGATTTTATGTTCTGTTGGTCCAACTTTAATTCCATATATTTGTGAATGTAAACGTATCGCTATCGCTAAAGGTTCAATTGCCATAGTAAACAGTAAAGGGGAAAGTGGACAGCCTTGTCGACATCCTCTATTGATTTTTATTGGTTTTGAAATATTGTTATTTGTTAGGATTTCTGCTGTAGCATTATTGTATATTATTTGAACCCATTTTATGAAATTATTTCCAAGTCCAAACCTTTGTAGGACTTCAAAAAGAAAGGGCCATTCAACTCTATCAAAGGCCTTTTCGGCGTCCAATGATAGGAGAGCTGTATCCGGTGCTTCTTTATTAAAATAAATAATATTAAATAGTCTTCTTACATTATGGAAGCCTTGTCTACCCTTTATAAAGCCATTCTGATCTCGATTAATAATATTTGGTAAAATTTCTTGTATTCGTCTTGCTAAAATTTTACAGATTATCTTAAGGTCGGCGTTTAATAGGCTTATTGGTCTCATATTTTCACATTTATTAGAGGGCTTACCTGGTTTTGGCAGCAGTATAATTAAGGCATTATTTATGTATGATGGTAAATTATTATTTTGAAATGCTTCTAAAACCATTTCCAAAAAAGGTTTTATTAATTTATTCTTAAATTTTTTATAAAGGTCAACTGGAAGACCATCTGGTCCTGCACTTTTTCCTGATTTCATATTATCAATGGCTAGCCCAACTTCTTCTTGACTAATTTTAGACTCCAATATCTCCCTGTTTTCATTTGGTATACACGGTATAGATAGTTCGTTCAAAAACCCATTTAGTTTTGTTAAATCAGGTTCATTTTTGGTATCATATAATTTTTCATAGTAATCTCTAAAGGCTCTATTAATTTCTAAAGGATCTATAACTACCTGTCCGTTACTTATAATACTGGTAATTGGTGTTTTAATTTCCAATTGTTTAATCTGCCATGCTAATAATTTTCCTGATTTTTCACCTTGTTCATAAAAAGATTGTTTCAATCTTAGAAGACTCGAGGCAGCTCTATTCGCTGATTTTTTGTCGTATTCAGCTCTCAAAATCAGTAATTCATTCTCCAACCTTGGGTCACTTCCTGCATACACTTTTTCCTGAAGACTTTTTATTTTATGTTCCAATTTAGCTCTCTCCTCTCGAGTCTTCTTAGATTTTGATCCTGTATAACTAATAATATGTCCCCTAATAAAAGCTTTGAAAGCCTCCCACTTTACACATGCTGATGTTTGTGTAGTATTGATGTCAAAGAACTCGTCTATCTGTTTTTCTATATACTTGACAAATTCCTCATCCTGAAGCCATTTATGCTGAAATTGCCATCTACCTGATTCCTTTGTCAATTTTTTATCTACATATATTAGACAACAGGGTGCATGATCGGAGATCACGATGTTATCATAAAAGCAGTTTTGAATCTTGGACCTTAATTCTGTGGAAATCAAAAAATAATCAATACGTGAGAATGTCTTGTAGGTACTGGAATAACAAGAATAGGCTTTAACTTGTGGTTTCATTTCTCTCCATATATCTAACAATCTCAATTCTTTCATAAAATGATTAATAGTCATCCTACATCCAATGTGCGTACAATCCAGTCCTGTTGATCTATCCACACCTGGATTCAATGTACAATTAAAATCCCCTGCTATTATATGTTGCCCTGTAAGTGATGATAAGATGAGAAATAAATTAGCAAAGAACTTCTGATCATCTATATTGGGACCATATAAGTTCACAAGATTTATATTTTCTAATAGCAAAGAACCTTGAATGATTACATATCTTCCAAATTTGTCTCCAATTACATTTTTCACTTGAAAAGGAACTGATTTATGTATGAGAGTCATAACTCCCCTGGCTCGGGATGAAAATGAAGAGGTGAATACACTTCCCTGCCATCTACTCCTAATTCTTTTAACATCCTCCTCTATCAGATGAGTTTCTTGTAAAAACACAATTCTTGAACCCATGTCCTTTATTTTATTCATAACTTGTTTAAGTTTTTTTAAATTTTGTAGACCTCTGCAATTCCATGAAGTTAAATTAAGATTAACACTTTGGTCCATGATCAATAGAGAGTTTGGGATTACCTTGCAGTGTAAACATGCTCATACAGAGAAGCAAAAACATGAGTGGTTGAACATTCATCCTACAAACTACACACAAACAAATTTCCCCTTCCCACACTTGTGGCAAACCCCCCAAAATCAAAAGAAAAATTCTGTCTCCCGATATAGCCATCGACCGTTCCACACCCACGGGGAACAGCCTAAGCCACTCCTTCTTCATCCTCCCAATCACCCTAACTCTACTGCTTTTAATGACGTAACATTAACTCTCCTCTGTAGTTTTCCAACTTAACTCCAAAATTTTTAACAACTTTGTACATCATAGTTTTTTTTTTTTGTTTGTTTTGTTTTTGTTTTGTTTTTTTAATATATAATACAATCTATATTTTGTAAACTTACTATTTACTTCAAGTCAGTCAGATGCCTGTGCAAATGCTTAATTATTCTACCTTATATTTTGTTCATGCTTAGCTCCCACCAGTCTCTTCTTCTTCTTTGATCTTCTTGATGAACTCCTGCGCCTCCTCTGGGGTCTTGAAGATGTGGGTTCTGCCCTCATACGTGGTCAGCAGTCTCGCAGGATAGATCACACCATGGCGAATCCCAAGGTTGCGCAGCTCCTTACGTACGGGATCAAACTGCTTCCTCAATTGCTGGATTCCTGTGGCCAAATCTGGGTAGAACCGCACCTGCTGGTCCTGGTGTTTAATCTCTCCTTTTTTAGCTCGTGCAGCGTTGAAGATCTTCATCCTGTCTCTGTTGCTAAGAAACTTCATAATTAAGGTCCTCGGCGGTCCCTTATCTCTCCGTGGGCCAATACGATGTGCTTTTTCCAGAACCACTGCTGATTGCAACTCCTCGCTGCCCAGCACCTCCGGAATCCACTTTTCCAGAAAGGAACATACGTCCCGACCTTCTGATTCCTCTGGAAGACCCACCAGCCTCAAATTATTCTGTCTCGACCGAGATTCCAAATCCAAAATATTATCTTCCAGAGATTTATTTTTTTTTTCCAAAGTGCGCACCTTTAATTGAAGACGGGTGACGTCATCTTCAGCACTAGCGAGACGGAGCTCCATCTGCGCCGTTCGTTCTACACAGTCACCCAATTCCTTTCTTATTCCTTCCAACGCTGTCAAAATCCCATCAAATCTAGAGGAAAAGTCCGCTCTCATTGAACTCATGGCAGCCATCAGCGCATCTGCGCCATTCCCCGCAGATATCGCAGCGTTGCCAGCCTCCTCCGCCATATATGGAGTTTTGTTTACTGCGTCACAGACCTGAAAGTCCGTTAATTTGGACTGTTTCGGCGGCTCGCTTTTTCCTTTTCCTGGTTTTCCAGCCTTAGGCTTCGCCGACATATCTTCGCCCAAATGCTGGGATACGTTCTGTCCCAAATGAGAGAGTTATTTGCCGATTTTTTTTTTTTCCAGGAGCAGAGCAGAGCGAGACACGTCCGTCCTACGTGGCAGCCATAACCGGAAGTCTACGAGAGCTTTTTTAGTTCATAGTCTCAGTATGGAGGGTCAGAGGATCCTTAGCACGCCAGGAGAGGCTGATAGCTATGAAGACGTGGTGGAGCTAATGGCACGCTACTTTTGCACCCCAGAGAACATCATAGTCCGGCGGATAAAGTTTAGGCAGCGCCACCAGTGGACGGGAGAGTCGGTACAGCGCTTCGTTGCAGACCTACGTACATCAGCTGGTGGGGGAGTGCCACTTTGGAGCCATGGAGAATGAAATGGTTTGTGATCAGTAGGCGGAGCGTGTCCTTTGTTCTGCAGCATGGTCGAGGATCCTGACCTGTCTGGGTGAACTGTCATTAGCCACGGCTATGGAGATTGCGCAGTAGTGTGAGGCAGTGGAAAATTTATCTGAAGACCTCCGTGAGAGAGACACATCAAAGCGTGAAAAACCAAGTGGGAGGATGCTGGCTGTGGACTCGGACAACGAGATCGGCATGAGTGATGAAGAATATGCCACCAGTGTAAGAATTGGGTCCGCCCCAGGTCCGCCAAGGTGTTATGGCTGCGGGTCTGCAAGGCACCAGTATAAGGCAAGAGAGTGTCTGGCGAAGGGCAAGCAATGCAGCAAATGCAGTCTTCTGCATCACTTTTCCAGAGCCTGCAATAATTTTGAGCGGGAGGACCGAAGATGTGGAATGGATCTCCCTGCTGTGGATCCCACAATTGTCCATACCATTTCCCCGAGTACAAATGGGTACATATACTGCAATGTACTGCTGGATGGCATGGAAGTTTTGCTGTTGGGGGACTCGGGAGCATTTAGTTCGGTGCTGAACTTGTTCACCGTGGAGAGGCTGTTCCCATACCACCGTTTGAGGGAGTACACAATGCCATGTTTCGGCTATGGAGGAAGCAGGATGACCGTCGTGGGATCACTGGAGCTGACAGCGAGGTATAAGTTGGCGGTGATGACCGGAGTCCAGTTCGCGGTGATTCAAAGATTCAAAGATTTTATTGTCAATACTACTGTATGTGCAGGACATACAGGAGAATTGAAATGGTGTTTCTCTCTCGCTACATTGGTGTGCATTTTATAAAAAGAAAGGAAATTAGGCTGGATTAAAAAAAGAAAAACAAGAACAAACAGCGACAGCAGCAGTCTGTGTACAGTCTATATACAGTGACGGAACCCGTGGTGCCAATGGCAGCCAGAAGGAAGCTGACCTCCATAGAGGTAAATGATTAGATTAGGTAAACGATTAGTGGTAATAAACCCAACAATCCTATATTCAGACAGCTAGAGATGAATATCCGTAGTGCATTTCAATGCGATAGTGTAGGTACAGATAGTGACAGATATGATTGCACATGATCAGTATTGCAGTGATTTACAGACAGCAGCAGATATGGCATTTGTGTAAATGGTTGCGGTTAAAGTGCAGAGACATATAGCAGCAAAAGTACAACAGAACAACAATATTATTGTTGGTGTGCCAGTCTTTCTGTACCAACATTTGAGGTAGTTATTGTGCAGGTGTTACCATCTGGGAAGCGGGGGGGGGGGTGAACAGAGTTCAGTGTCCTGATGGCCTAATGAACGAAGCTGTTCAGCAGTCTTGTAGAGCTCGCCCGGAGGCTATGGTACCTTTTCCCCGAGGGCAGGGGGCTGAAGAGGGAGTGTAGGGGATGGGAGGTGTTGCCTGTGATGTTGGTGGCTCTGCGGGTGATGCAAGTGGGTAGATGCCCAATGGTGGGGAAGAGGGGCACCGATGATCTTGCTGGCTGCATCCATTATGTGTTGTAGTGTCTTCCGGCAGGCAGCAATGCAGCTTCCAAACCACACCATGATGCAGTTGGTGAGGATGCTCTTAATGGTGCCCCGGTAGAAAGACTGCATGATGGGGGGTGGGACTTGTGTTCTCCTCAGTCTGCGGAGGAAATGGAGGCAAGTTTGTGCCTTCTTGGCCAGTGATGTGGTGTTGTTGGTCCAGGTGAGGTCGTCAGAGATGTGTACCCCCAGGAACTTGGTGCTGTTCACCCTCTCCACAGCTGCACCGTTGATGATCAGAGGGGGGTGCTGTGTGTGACCCCTCCTGAAGTCGACCACAATCTCCTTGGTTTTTCCCCATGTTCAGGAAGAAGTTGTTGTCTTTACACCACTGGACCAGTTGGCTCACCTCGTTTCTGTAGTTGGCCTCGTCGTTGTTGGTGATGAGGCCCACTACCGTCGTGTCATCTGCAAACTTGACGATGTGGTTGGTGTTGTAGGCTGGCACGCAGTCATGGGTCAGCAAGGTGAAGAGCAGCGGGCTGAGCACACATCCATGTGGGGCCCCTGTGCACAGTGTGATGGTCTGGGAGGTGTTGCTGCCAACCCGCACGTTCTGTGGCCTCCCTGTGAGAAAGTCCAGCACCCAGTTACAGAGAGAGGTTTTGAGTCCTAAGTGTCTGAGTTTTTGTATTAGGCGCTGGGGGATGATTGTGTTGAATGCTGAGCTGGAGTCCAAGAACAGCATGTGCACGTACGAGTTTTTTGAATCCAGGTGGGTGAGGGCTGGATGGAGAGCAGCAGTAATGGCATGACTGCATCGGGGTCAAACATCTTAGACTGTGACATGCTTTACAACCTGGGGTTTAAGATCGCCAGTGGTACTGGGGAAGAGTGGTCGGGCTGCAGATTATGGGACTGACCAGCTCTGCATGTGGAGGATGCCCCAGTCTGGGACAGTGATTGGCATGGTGAGTTGGAAGGTGATGAGGACCGGCGCTGCGGTGAACAAACACAGGAGGATCCCGATGCCAGTGTCCAAGTTGCCCTGGATGTGGGAACTGGACGGCACAGCGGGATACCTGGGAGGACGACTGCTGGTGCTAAAATGAAAGAGAGCGGGGCAGGACCAGCTGGCGCGATATTACGGCACGCCAGACACCAGCGTGCCGACCCGGGAAGGAGGCCTGGTCACGACATAGTGGACTGCGGAAGCACAATAGAGTTCCCCTGCACATTGGTGATGAGGTCCAACCAAGAGTAGAAGCTCGGGTGCGGGGCGTCCATAGGAGAAGAGAGCGACGAGATGAACAGGGGCGGCTGAGAGCGGTGGCTGCTCGGGCAGACGGTTACTTGGGACTGTCAGACATGCATGGAGAAGAGGAGGCACCAACGCAGCTCATCTCCAGAGGCCAAGAAGCAGCGGCGCTCCAGGCGGGATCCACCAGATGGAGACCCAGAGGGTGGTCCTTTTCTTCGGGCCGGTCAAATGACTGGGGGTGATATGTAATAAATAAGTGCTTGTGTTGGTGTAGGACCCCAGGCCATTTAGTTAAAATGTTCTGTTAAATTTTGACCTGTCTTATTGTGGTTGGCCTGAGTTGGGGAAAAAAAAGTAAATCCCCACACTGTTTGTTTAAAAAAAAAAAAAAAAAAGTGTGCTTTGTTGTGAATTGACCAGGTTGTGATGTTGGGGTGGGGTGAGGGCCGCCAATATTAAAATTAAATTAAATCACCCTTTATTGTCATTCAATCGTACAACCATTCATGTACAGTAGAACGAGATTGTGCTTTACCTATCTACAGTGTAAATCACACACACCCCAAGTATAGAATCAGAGGGCCGCTGCCATGCAAGGTGCCGCCACAGATTTCCCTCCTCCATTCCATTATTGCTGAGCACCAAGCTGGATGGCAGGAAGTTCCACTTTTATATGGTCTTCAGCATGAACCGGCCGGGATTTGAACGCCTGCCTCCCGGGTGTGGGGCGGATGCTCTACCAACTGAGCCACCACTCCGGTAATAGGAAAGTGTATATGTTATTTGTTGTGATTTATTGTAATTGTTATGTAAATTTGAGAATATATATGTATAAGGTTCTGGGATTGGTTTAATTTTAGGTATATGTCTATATTTTTCTTTGGATTGTAGATCAGGGTGGCAGAATAATACGCCTGGCCATGTGAGCGGAGCCAGCAGTCCACCTGGACCCTCTAGTTTAGTTGGTGTGAATGGATAGGCCTGTTTATTTATTTTTGTACATGCAGACGTGGACAAAATTGTTGGTACCCCTCTGTTAATGAAAGAAAAATCCACAGTGGTCACAGAAATAACTTGAATCTGACAAAAGTGGTAATATATAAAAAATTATATGAAAATTAACCAATGAAAATCAGACAATGCTTTTGAATTGTGGTTCAACAGAATTATTTAAAAAAAACACTCATGAAACAGGCCTGGACAAAAATGATGGTACCCTTAACTTAATATTTTGTTGCACAACCTTTTGAGGCAATCAAACGATTTCTGTAACTGTCAATGAGACTTCTGCACCTCTCAGCAGGTATTTTGGCCCACTCCTCATGAGCAAACTGCTCCAGTTGTCTCAGGTTTGAAGGGTGCCTTCTCCCGGCATGTTTCAGCTCCTTCCACAGATGTTCAGTAGGATTTAGATCAGGGCTCATAGAAGGCCACTTTAGAATAGTCCAATGTTTCACTCTTAGCCATTCTTGGGTGTTTTTAGTTGTGTGTTTTGGGTCATTATCCTGTTGCAAGACCCATGACCTGCAACTGAGACCAAGCTGTCTGACACTGGGCAGCACATTTCTCTCTAGAATACCTTGATAGTCTTGAGATTTCATTGTACCCTGCACAGATTCAAGACACCCTGTGCCAGATGCAGCAAAGCAGCCCCAGAACATAACAGAACGTCCTCCATGTTTCACATTAGGGACAGTGTTCTTTTCTTGGTATGCTTCATTTTTGCGTCTGTGAACATAGAGCTGATGTGCCTTGCCAAAAAGTTGCAGTTTTGTCTCGTCTGTCCATAGGACATTCTCCCAGAAGCTTTGTGGCTTGTCAACATGCAGTTTGGCAGATTCCAGTCTGGCTTTTTTATGATTTGTTTTCAACAGTGGTGTCCTCCTTGGTCGTCTCCCGTGAAGTCCATTTTGGCTCAAACAATGACGGATGGTGCAATCTGACACTGATGTACCTTGACCTTGGAGTTCACCATGAATGTGTTTAGAGGTTGTTCTGTGCTTATTTGTTACCATTCGTATTATCCGTCTCCTCCTGCGGCCACATCCAGGGAGGTTGCCTACAGTCCCGTGGATCTTAAAGTAGAACTGAACTCACCTTTTTGCCAAAAAAGTAGAATAGCAGATTAATTCCTTATTACCTATTGTATTTTTCAACACATAAAAGAAATTTTTAGGCCGTGCGATGGCCAAGCTATAAGCCGATAAACTTTTGCCTCTGGCTGGCAGTGCCAAACAAACCGGAAGCAGTGCAGACGACGCTGCGTGACGTCACGAGTGTGACCCTTATCAAAACAACAATGGCAGATGATAGCAGTTCCAGCAGTCAAGAACACCAGAGTTTTCAGAGTGAAGAGGCATTCAGGATCGGTGACAAGACAGAGGAGGATGCAGGAGTGTCAAGTGAACAGGAAGAGAGCGAGGGAGGCATCGAACCGTACAGATTAGAGCCAGAATTTTCGGGGGATTCCGGCACCGACTCAGACCGCAGCAGTGATGGGGAGGAGAGTCGCTTATTGAATACAGAATGGTGAGTCTTTACTTTGGCATGTTTGGGGTGTCAGGATAAGGAAAATTAACAATAAAAAAGGGGGAAAAAAAACATCAGCATTTTTCCAACTTATTACAGTGATCCCTCACTTATCGCGTTTAATGGGGACCAGAACCGACCGCGAAAAGTGAAAAACCGCAAAGTAGCGTCACCCCCCCCCCCCCCAAGGGCGTCACAAGCACTATTTTACACAAAAAGGCACAAGAGAACAGTGAAAAGTGCCACTAAGCAACACGAGCGATAAAGCACAATGAATGCGGTCTTCCTTTGCTGGGTATAGGCGCTCGGCAGGGGAGCGAAGCTGGGTAAAACGTCTTGGCCAATCAGCTTGCGAGATTCCCGAGCGGTGAAGAGGTGGGCGGAGAGGAGTGGAGCGGTGGTCAGAGAGGTAGATTTTCAGTTGTGCGGGCTCTCCGTGTTGATACCTGATGTTCTAATGTAGAAAGCAGGGAGACTAATGTAGTTCTAATGTAGTCTGTAGAAAATCGCGATTTTCTCCAAGATTCCGGGATTTGTGGAGGGGGTGCCAATGATAAATTATCTTTATAATTGTATGTACTATCACCCAGTGCCGTTCAATGCCGTTCAGTTCAGTTCTACTTTAAATTTCTGAATAATCTGTGCAACTGTAGTCACAGGAACATCAAGCTGCTTGGAGGTGGTCTTATAGCCTTTACCTTTAACATGCTTGTCTATAATTTTCTTTCTAACCTCCTGAGACAACTCTCTCCTTTGCTTCCTCTGGTCCATGTTGTGTGGGACACACCATGTCAACAAACAGCACAGTGACTACTTGTCACCCTTTAAATAGGCCGACTGACTGATTACAAGTTTGTAGACACCTGTGATGTTAATTAGAGGACACATCTTGGTTGAACATGTCCCTATGGTCACATTATTTTCAATCTTTTCTAGGGTTACCATCATTTTTGTCCAGGCCTGTTTCATGAGTTTGTTTTTTAAAATAATTCTGTTGAACCACAATTCAAAAGCATTGTCTGATTTTCATTGGTTAATTTTCATAGAATTTTTATTTATTACCACTTTTGTCAGATTCAAGTTATTTCTGTGACCATTGTGGGTTTTTCTTTCTTCTAACAGAGGGATACCAACAATTTTGTCCACGTCTGTATGTGTTTGCCATTAGTGTGTGAGTCGGGTTTAAATTCGGGAGGGCCTAATCTGTGCGCTTGGCATTTTTCTGTGTGGGGGGTGATATGTATGTATTATTGGGTGTATTAAGAGGGCAGCCGTGGGTGTAGTGGGAGGTGACGACCCACCTTTCTGGAGGTGGCGTCACCGGGGTATAAAGGGCAAAGGCGGAAGAGACTCTGTCTCTTCGTCGTTGACCCCTTGGCCTGTACGGAGTGTCTGTGGTTCTGGTTATAATAAAGTATGTTCAACTACACACTGAGCCTCCTCCTGATTGTACCGAGTTATGGACATAACACGGGCGTTCAACACAGCCTCTCACTCATGTCACCCCAGCTTCACAAACGCTCAGTGGGTACAGAACTTAAATGTGTCTGTAGAAACGTGTAGCTTCCTGTGCAACAAATTGTTCTGATCTGTGTGAAAATCATGGAGAGATTGTTGAGACACCATGGGATGCACCTGCTCCAGCAGCACTGAGTCTGTGGTAGTGTCATAGCATGAAGTGACCAGCTGCCAAAACTTGATCGCCAGTTACCATATTGTAGTTATGGGGTTATATTAGCCGTAAAATATATATTTCAGCAGGTAAATAGTACTGAGTTAGGTATAATAAGATATATTTAACAATTGTGATGCATTTTAAGCCAAAACAAACTTGATCGAGGATTAAAAGCAATTAAAATAATGCAGTCACAAGGTTACATGGAAAATACTTGAAAATACTTGGAGCTGCTCCTACTGCCTGTAGGAGCAGCTCCTCTTCATCCGTCAGAGGGGTTCACATCCTCCACAGTCACAGAGAGGGAGAGAATTGAGCCCGCTGCAAGCAGTCACCATCATCCCCCCGGAAAACAGGCAAGTGTTTTTTCATTCTAATCCTCATTTTGATGAACTACCTTGTCTGATTCCTGGGGCTGGAACTCAGGTTTCTCAGTCCACTGAGCTTTTACCACCTGCTGCAGCCATTAAAATTGATCCCGCTACCCCTGTGTTTCCTCCTATTCTCCTTGATCATTCCCCGGTCCCAGGATTAGACCGCCGGACAGAGGAGGAGCCTGCAGCCCTGGAGAGCCTGGTCTCAGCCCCATAGCCACATCATGGGCAGAGGAGGAGGGCTGACTGCCGTTGGGATCCTGTGCCGACGAGTAAGCATCCCCGGGTCTCCACGGAGCAGCATTCAACCCCTGCAGGCAATGGATCTCCTGCCACCACGCCAAGTGAGCCAGTGGCGTGGGTTTCAGCGCCAGGGGGTCCGTGGACTGTTGTGACCATCATGCCAGCTGCAGAGGCCACTGCAGCCGAGTGGGAGCCTGGAATCGACCTTCTGATTGCCGAGCCTGGATCATCGGAGTCCTGGACGGCAGTAGAGCTCGAGATCAGGCAAGTGCTCTGTTGTCTTCCTGTTTTCTGTATTAGAGTAATCTTGCCTGTCTCTTGGGGAGGAGAGCCGGGTGCAGCCGGCCACTGAATCCGAGCTCGTCTCGCCAGGCTCTGCTGCTGCCGATGACCCTGAACCCTGTTTTCCTTCCTTTTCCGAGCCTTCTTCCAGGGTCACTGGAGAGGAGTCAGCTCCGCCCGATGTCGCCAAGGCTCCGGGTTCGCTTCTGGAGGTCATCCCAGGTGCAGCGTCGGCCCTGTTGGGGTCCACCGTGGGTGCTGCGCTGGCTTGGTCGGGGTCCACCGTGGGTGCTGTGCTGGCCCGGTGGGAGGTCGGTCAGGGAGCTGCAGATCCCCCACTGCTAGACACTGTGCTGGTTCCCTTTTCTCCCCCCTTTCCCCCCATTCTCCACCACCGGACACCGCTGGGGTCCCTCTCATCCGGTCCGGCTTCCCTTTGTTGAGCCTCTCAGTTGGGAAGCCGCCTCCGAGCTCTCCCCTCCAGTCCTGGTGGTCCAAGGACGTGGGTCGGCCGCCGGAAGGACTGTTTCGCCGGTTCTGCAACCTGGGTCGGCCGCCTGAAGAGCCGTTTCGCCGGTTCTGGGACTTCGGTAGGCCGCCTGAACTGTTTTCCTTGGGTTGGAATATGGATGCCGGTAGGCCACCAGAACTATTTTTTGTTTTACCTGCCAGTTTTCCCCACGCTAGTGCGTTGCATTAAGGTTTGAGTGAAGGTGTACATACATGTTTTTGTTGTTGCAGTGTACCTGGGTTTTTTTTTTTTGTGTGTAGCCTCAGACTGTGATTTATTTGTATTTGGACATTTTCTGTTTGAAGGTCTCTCTTTGTATTTGTGGGCAGTTTTTCACCACTTCTTTATTGTGAATGGTAGTATTGGCCACACTATTTTTGTATCTGAGTCATGAATGTTTTTCATTTGATCTGGGTAGGGTTTCTGTTTTCTTGTACCTCGCTGTTAGGCATTTTTTGTGTATTTTCCTTCTAGTTGGAATGCGTCCCTTAAACGGGGGGCACTGTGGTGTTCCGCGCTCGAGTCACTCAGTATTTTTCCTTTTTTCCCCTGTATTTCTAGTTCTATTATTATTTGCCCCTTCGGTGCTTTTACTGTGACAACGCCGCAGCCGGACTTCCAGCTGTCAAGTTGAGCCAGCTCTGTCACAGCTGACTGTGATTTGCTGATTACGTTTTCTCTTCACCTGTTGGCCCTTAGCTTTTGTGTTCTGTATTTAAGGGAGCAGTTGAGGCTCACTCCTCGCTGTGACCTCGTCGTTGTTCCAGGCTGGGATCCCTGTCCCCGGTTCCAGTCTTTCTTCAGCATAGGTTTCGCCCTCGCTTCATTCATTTGTAAGTGTCACTCCACAGCGTTAGGTTTCGCCCTCGCTCTTTGTATGTAAGTGCTTGTGACTTTTTATTCCTCTCTTTATTTCACCCTTCGGGGTTGCATGGTTAGTTATTTGTATTTTGCCCCACGTGGCTTGTTATTTTGTCACTTAACTTTAATAAATATACACAAACTCTCTGTCGGCATCTGGCGTCTCATTAATGCCCTGAAAGGGGTGAACATGACACTGTTGCCTTCACTGAGCAATGACCTACAGGCCTTGCTGGGACTGTTTGCTACTGAGTGTGAAGCAGCTGGGATGAGAATGAGCACCTCCGAGTCCATGGTCCTCAGCCAGAAAAGGGTGGATTGTCCTCTCTGGGTTGGGGACAAGCTCCTGCCCCAAGTGGAGGAGTTTAAGTATTTCAGGGTCCCATTCACGAGTGAGGGGAAAATGGAGCGTGAGACTGACAGACGGATTGGAGCAGCATCTGCAGTGATGTGGACGTTGTACCGGTCTGTTGTAAAGAGGGAGCTGAGCTCTAAAGCAAAATTGTCAATTTACTGGTCTAGCTACGTTCCTACCCAAACCTATGGCCATAAGCTTTGGGTAATGACTGAAAGAATGAGACTGCGGATACAAGCGGCCGAAATTATCTTTCTCTGTAGGATTGCTGGACTCACCGTTAGTGATAGGGTGAGGAGCTCAGTTATTCGTGAGAGGCTCAGAGTAGAACCACTGCTTCTCCACATCGAAAGGAGCTAATTGAGGTGGTTTGGGCATCTGATCAGGATGCCTCATGGACACCTCCCTCGTGAGGTGTTTTGAGCACGTCCATTGGGAGAAGACCCCGGGGCAGACCCAGGACACACTGGAGAGACTACGTCTCCCAGCTGGCCTGGGAACGTCTTGGTATTCTCTCTGAAGAGCTGGAGCAGGTGGCCGGGGAGAGGGAAGTCTGGGCTTCTCTGCTCAAGCTGTTGCCTCCGTGACCTTGACCTCCGGAAAAGCGGTAGAAGATGGATGGATGGTTTTTGTTTTTTTTAAATAAATGTAAGGGAGATGGTAGAACCGGTGTCGATCAGGGCCCGGATCGGTGTGTTGTCCAACCTACACTCTAGGTACATCCCTGACGAGTGTCCAATTCGGCCCACACGTGGTGACAGCTCATTGGGGAAAATGTCTGTGGGAGGCGGCAGGTCCCCGTCCATGCCACCTCGCTCTAGTTTAACGTCGGCGAGGGGCCGTTTTTTCCCGGGGTGGGTGCCGGGCAGTACCGCGCGATGTGTCCTGGCTCCCCACAGCGGAAGCACCCTTCCTCGTGCCGCCGTGGCCATCTTCTCTGTGGCCACGGCGCTGTGGTCCGGCGCAGTTCCTCCTCCTCGCTCTCAGCCGTGGCCTGGAAGGCTCTCTGCCTCTGTTCCGACGCATCAGCTGCACAATCCATTAGCGGTTCCACCCACTCTGCTTCTGCCACAACTGTCTCCCAGCTGCTTGCGGCATGAGTCCAGATGTGGCTCTGGAGCTGGGCCGGGCGGAGCCCCCGGGTGAAGTTCCAGAGGGCGAGCTTCTCCACTGCCCCTGGCTCAAAATCCAGGTAGCCACACCGCGTCAGCAGCCGTATGTCCGCTGCATAGGCTACCAGGCTCTCTCGGCTGCCCCGCCGGCAGTTGGCCAGCTGTTCCTGGGTGTGCTCAGCATTGGCCGCCCTCCCAAACCACCTCCAGAGCGCTCCTTGTAGCGCTGGCCAGCTGCAACGTTCCTTGGGCCGGAGATTGGACAGCGTGCGGAGAGCCCTTCCCTCCAGGGCCAGCGCGACCTGGACGGTGGTCTTTTCGGGTGGCCAGCCGTTCAACCCAGCAGCCAGCTTGACCTGGACCAGATAATTGTCCAACAGGGTTTCACCGTTAAAGCGGGGAAGTTTGGCCCGCTGGCGGGTGGGTGGGACAGTCGCCTCTTGGTCGATCGCCACCCCTGGTCGCAGTGGAATCGCTGGCCCGTCCTGCCCTGAAAAGGGCAGGAAGCGGGGCTGATCTGCTCTGCTTAGCCCGCCCTGCCTTGAGAAAGGCAGAAGGCGCCTTGGTCCCGTCGGGTCCGCTGCACCATTCATCCCTGCAAGCAACTCCGGGGGTCGGTGTACCAGCTCTGTCGTCCATTTCCAGCTGAGCGATGAACCGCTCCAGCTGCTGAATCTCTGCTCTGATCCCGGCTTCCATCTGCTCCATATCCCACCTCTGACAGGAGAGATGACTGTGACGAAACAGGCTTTATTTTATACACAGCCATTCAACACAGAACAAAGGGGAGGTCATTCACACAGACCCCCGTCTCACTTATGGTAACACAAACACATGATCGATCACTGCTCTAACTGGTCTTATAACACTGCTGTGTCATTATAACGCAGTTACATTATGTTGGCCAACATAAAGTTCCCATGTTGGGCATTTTCCAGGGATTGATTTTCAGTTTTGCCATCCTCATAGGTAGTTTTACATACCAAAAATAATTCTATGTTGTTTTATGGCTTGTTATAAATGCTGAGACTGTTTTCAGCCTTCTTATTAATATTAATGAACCCCTAATCTGATTGGGTAAAGGTTTTCTGAATGGGACAATCAGAAGTAAGGAGGCAGTCAGGGTGGCTGGTTTTGTTAACTTCGAGATTGAAGGTGGGGCTTGTTAGTTTGTGATGTCATGAAACCCAGCAAGAGTAATCTGCTCCTTTCTTTAAAGACATTCCGGTGGCTAATCCCCTATAAAAACAAATCTACATTGTCTAAAATGGTGTCTTATACCCTTTTTTCTACAAACAAAACCTTTCTTTGTCTTACAGTTTTGTGTCAAAATCGCGCCCTCCCCCCAGTCTTCAAATGCCAGAATCGGTGACTAGGCCCAACCCACATACCACAAGGCTATTCGTGACTAGTGCTACATTAAACAGTATAACTTCTGTGATAAAAAGACTTAACGGTTGAAGGACTTGCCCAGTTGTATGCAGTGGCCCAGGATAATGACTGAAAGTGTATCAGTCTTTAAAAGTAATTTAATGGTAAAACCCATCATAATATGGGTGAAGTTTTCGAAGCAGCTAGCCCAAAAATGCTAACTGGCCGGAGGCTAGCTTTAGTTAGGCCAGAGAGTCCTAATTGGCTCAACACTACTCACATGCCAGTGGCTGTACATATCTGCATCACCAAAAACGCTCCGTTTCAACAAGTCTTTTTTGAGAGGGCGGGGCTTAGGTGAAACTTGAAAGCAAAAAAAAAAAAAACAGACACAAGACCTCAGTGATTTTGCTTTTGATATGTCTTGTAAGTCATATAAAACATGTTACAGACATGTTAACAAGAGTGGGGGGGAACTTGATTGTTGGCAGAGTGTCACTTCAATTCAAGTAACTTTATTTATCCATTAGGAACTTCAGTTGTGCATGAGTATCAAACAATCCGAGACACCTGTTCCATCAAACATCACATCCACATCGCACACATACTACATTTGTCCTAAAAACACGCTTGCATAGTTACATATCCTCTATATTCAGTAAAAGTAAACTCAAGCCAAGAAGTTTAAGAGCTTAACTAAATAAAAGAAGTGTGTATTTTTTTGTAAAGTAAATTTTTTGGTTTAACTATACATATGACTCATGGCAGTATTTTATCAGCTTAAAAGCAAAAAAAACTTTTACACAATATGGGACATTTAATCAAGTGGCTGCATTGCCTAAAAATATAGACTTCTCACTTAAGTACAGTGCATTAACCTCTTAAATTTCCGGTGTTCCACCCACAAAACGGTTCATATTGGCTGGAATGCTAAGGGGTTCAACCTTTAGCATCAGGAGCTAAGTAAATGCTGAAGCAAATGAACTGCTTGCCCCTCATACAACCTTTGCCACCTTTTAGCATGTCCTGCTATGCTTTTGTGAAACCAGAGATCGACCATGCATAGAACCTTTAACAAAGCATCCCGCAACCTACACCTATAGAATATAGACTATTAATAGGAGTGAGAACCACAGAGTAACTCACACCAAATAGTTCCCTTATAACAATGACATCATGACAAAGTGATTGTGTAATATTAAACAACTTCTTTCAGCTGCTCCCTTTAGGGATCGCCTCAGCGGATCATCATATTCAGCAATATTGCTTAACTGTAGTATAATAAAGTAAAACATAAAGCAGCAACTTTCTGTTTTTTCATTGCATGTGTTCATTTTGTCGTCATCTTCTTCTTCACCACCAGTTAATTAATTTATTCTATTTCAGCTTGATTTCTTTGTTTAGCACCACCATGAGGAGTCACTGAGCAACGACTTGCTAAATTAAGATGGCAGATAAATTGGTTTACTGTTTGGGCATAAATCTATAAAGGTATGACAGCCCTTACTGTATGCCTTTTAACAAGGGCTTGAGATTAGCACTAGACTACCAGCCAAATGCCTGCCTGTGGAATCCAGCAGTGGCCTGTACAGCAGTGTCACTATTACTAGCCAGGTGGCAGATTCAGTCATTGCCTTTGCAAAAGTAAACTGAAGAAATGAAGTAATTACCTATACTGTATAAAGAGGAAAAACTGGAAATTGATGATAAAGTCATCACTTTATTAGGGGGGGAAAAATCATATATATTTAACACAATCAAGAAGCAGACTTAAGAGACCATCAACACACATTTGGAAGGATAAAGCTGCAAATCCGTGATGAAGGGAGATGCAAATTTACAATAAAATCACAAATTTAAAGATGTACTGGACTGCATTTTAATGAAAACAAATATTTTAAAAAAAGTATATTGTGGAGAGAATAACCAGGCTGAACTTTTCCGAGCAGATGAAACTTTATTCCACTCTCTCTCACATTCACCAGAATCAGAAAACGTAACCACCAGGTTGCAGGCACTCTACTTTTATATCACAGTACTAACACTTCTCTGCTACCTGGGGTGCTGCATTAACATATCACTCCCCACACTCCCCACCTTTGATCTGCTACTTCAGACTGAGGGAAAACTACTGAGTGGGTCCCCCCCCCCCCCCCCCCCCAGAATCTCAGACTGAGTCTTAACCCCCATGACCTTTGGGCTTCAGCCTCCGCCCATAGCTGCTGTAACGGGGGGTCTTCGGATCTGAGGTGCTGCTGTGCCGGTGGGGGGTTCCTGGGGGTGTGTCCATCTGTGGGGGGACAATGGGTTGGGGGGGAATCACCTTCAGCATACTCGTGTGACTGATCCGACGATTCATTTACATGGGGATTTCTCCGTGGGGGTCTTCCACGCCGAGGAGCTCAGGCCAACACCACCTGCTCGTCTGCTAAAACAAAGGCGGGCTCAAGCCTGTCTATACAGATTGTCTCCCGGCGACCCCCCCCCCCCCAAGTCTAACACAAAATGTTTGTCTACGGGTTCCAGCACTCTGAACGGGCCATCGTAAGGTGGGCGCAATGGGGTCTGGTGGGCATCGTGCCTGACAAATACGAACGACACGTCCTTCAAGGTTTTTGGCACAAAAACGCGTGGAAAACGGTGGGCTGGGTAGCGTCCCTGCCTCTGTGCTATGTCGTGAACATGGTGATGGATCGGTGTTCGGCGTGGGGTTATCCGGCAAAAATTCCCCGGGGAGCCGCAGCGGCTGGGAAAAAAACAGCTCTGCTGGGGAGGCTGCCAAATCCTCCTTCGGTGCGGAATGCAACCCTAATAGAACCCATGGCAACTGGTCCACCCAATTTGCATCCGTAAGCAAAGCTCTGAGCGCTGCTTTAAGTGACCTATGGAAATGCTCGCATAACCCATTGGCCTGAGGGTTGTACGCGGTCGTGCGATGAATTGAGATGCCCAGGTTCCGGGCCATGGTGGACCAGAGGTCGGATACAAACTGCGGGCTCCGATCGGACGTGATGTCCGAAGGAGCGCCGAAACGTGCCACCCATGTTGTCAAAAAAGCGCGTGCCACATCTGCGGACGCAGTGGAAGCTAGCGGGATTGCTTCAGGCCAGCGCATGGTGCGGTCCACCACTGTCAGGAGGTGCGTGAACCCCTGCGCTGGCGGAAGGGGACCCACGAGGTCCACGTGAACGTGGTCAAACCTCTTAGCCGGGATATGGAACAGCTCCAAAGGGGCCTTCGTGTGCCTGTGCACCTTGGCTCGTTGGCAAGCTACACAGGCTGCGGCCCAATCTTTCACCTGTTTGCGTAGACTCGGCCAGACGAACTTTGCGCCCACCATTTTGACTGACGCGCACACTCCTGGGTGCGCCAGAGAGTGAACCGACTCAAAAACGCGGCGGCGCCAAGCACATGGGACCACCGGTTGCGGGCGGCCTGTAGAGACGTCACAGATTGGGGGGGCCTCCCGTGTTGCAGCACTCTGCTCTCTAGCCTTAACCCTGTTGGTCCAGACTGGAGCGCGCAAACGTCTGCATCGCCAATCTGCTCAGCGTCCATGTCCGTGTAATCTATCCCCATGTAGACTGGGGCCACTAATGCGCGCGAGAGGCAGTCAGCCACCACGTTGAGTTTACCGGCCACATGTTGAATGTCAGTCATAAACTCTGAGATCGTGGCCAGCTGTCTCTGCTGCTGGGCCGACCATGGTTCCAAAACCTTGGCCATCGCGTACGTTAGTGGCTTGTGGTCCACGAACGCAGTGAAGGTGTGCCCTTCCAGCCAGAACTGGAAGTGGCGTATGACCAGGTGGGGAGCCAGTAACTCCCTGTCGAACGTGCTGTATTTACTGTACTCTCATTGTCGCGCAAAGACCTGCTAAAAAAGGTGAGTGGCTGCCAAGAACTGGTGATGCACTGCTCCACGACAGCCCCTATGGCCACGTCTGATGCGTCGGTAGTGAGCGTTATCCTAGCCACTGTGTCCGGGTGCGGCATTTGCCAGAGCTGTTTTAACCTTGGAAAACGCCTGCTCTCGCTCAGGAGTCCAGTCGACTCTGTCTGCCGGCTTCTGTTTCTTAAGCGCGGTGTACAACAGCTGTATGAGCTGGGCTGCACAGGGGAGGAAATGAATGTAGAAGTTAACCATCCCCAAAAACTCCTGCAGCGCCCTGACCATCTGAGGCCAGGGGGAAATTCGCCATGGCGCGCACCTTGTCCGGCAAGGGTATTGCGCCCTCCGGTGAGATGCAGTGGCCCAAAAAATCGATCCCCATCACCCCGAACTGGCACTTCACTGGGTTGATTATTAACCCGTGCTCCTCCAACCTCTGGAAAACTGTCCTGAGGTGGGCTATGTGTTCATCCTCGGACGCGCTGGCCACCAGGATGTCGTCCAGGTAGACGAACACAAATGGCAGATCGCGCAACACCGCAACCATCATGCGTTGAAATGTCTGCGCCGCGCCTTTTAGCCCGAAAGGCATGCGTAAAAACTCAAACAGACCAAACGGGGTTATTACTGCCATTTTAGGTATGTCCTCAGCGCCCACCGGGACCTGGTGGTAACCGTGGACCAGGTCTATCTTGGAAAAAATGCGTGCCCCGGTGAGGTGAACGGAAAAATCCTGAATATGAGGGATGGGGTAGCGGTCATGCGCTGTGGCGTTGTTTAATCTGCGGAAATCTCCGCAAGGTCGCCACAATCCCTCGGCCTTAGGAACCATATGTAGTGGGGACGCCCATGGGCTGTTTGAGCGCCTGATGATGCCCAACTTTTCCAAGTTGGCAAACTCCTCACGCGCTATGGCCAGTTTAGCTGCGTCCAGGCGCCAAGGTCGTGCGAAAACGGGCTGCGCCGTAGTGGTAATGAAGTGCTCCACCCCGTGTTTAGTGATGGTCACCGAAAACATCTGAACCGTGAGTGCTGGGACCTGGGTGAGTAGTGTGTGGAACTTACCCCCTGGAGCTGTGACCTTGGCTAGTGTTGTGGGCCCGGCTCCTCGAGCTGTACAGGGGAGAGAATCAAAAGACATTGCGTTAATCAAGCGTCTGTTAGCAACATCGACTAGTAGTTCGTGTGCACACAAAAAATCAGCACCTAAGATGGGGAAGCTGCATGCTGCTATGACGAATGTCCATTGGTATGTACGGCCGTGCAAGGATACAGTCAGTGTCCTCTCTCCAAAAGTCTTAATGTCTAAGCCGTTTGCGGCTGTCAGTTTGGGGCCGCTAGTTCCTGCTAGCTGGTCGGCGTAGGACGGCAGGATGAGGCTCTTTTGGGAGCCGGAGTCCACGAGGAACCGTCTTCCCGAGCGTGAGTCTGTCACATAGAGCAGCTTGCTTGCTTCACCGGCGGTAGCAGCTGCTACCGACTGCCGGTCCCAGCATTTCCCGAACGCTTGAATTGGCACGCATCGGTGTGCGTCCTCTCCAAAACAGTGGTAGTAGAAACAGAGTGTGTCTCTCCGGTGCTTCTGGGGCCCCTGCTGCAGCCACCCTCGCTGGGTTCCGACACCGCTGCATTCACTGTGAGGGCTCTGGTAGTGAGGATGATCCGATCTGCCTGGTGGGCTAGCGCCTGGTAGTTGCGCGCGGCCAGCAGTGGCGAATTGGCAAGGACCGCTCTGGCCGCTGTCGGGAGGTTCCGGAGGAAAAGGTGGACAAAGAGAAAATGCCCGTCATCTGTGCCCATCAACGCCAACATCTTCTCCATCAATTCGTCCGCCGACCCGTCTCCTAACTCGGAGCGCGTCAGGAGCCTCTCCGCTCTCTCACAGTCCGAGAGCGTGTAGCGCCGGGTCAGCACAGTTTTGAGAGCACCATATTTGTCGCGGGCTGGGGGCTGTTGGAGCAGGCTCGCCACCTGCTGAGCTGTGCGTTCATCCAGTGCTGCGACTATGTGGTAATATCTGGTGTCATCTGCCGTTATTCCCTGGAGCGCGAACTGGGCCTCGGTGTGAAGGAACCAAGACTTCGGGTCGTGTAGCCAAAAGTCTGGGAGTTTGACCGAAACAGTGCACGCGTTGCTGGCACTTCCCGTCCGGGTCGTCTCCAGAGTGTTCACCTCGCTTTCCATTGTACGTCAAGGGTCACCAGTGTGGAGAGAATAACCAGGCCAAACTTTTCCAAGCAGATGAAAACTTTATTCCACTCTCTCTCACATTCTCCAGAATCAGAAAACATAACCACCAGGTTGCAGGCACTCTACTTTTATATCACAGCACTAACACTTCTCTGCTACCTGAGCTGCTGCATTAACATATCACTCCCCACACTCCCCACCTTTGATCTGCTACTTCAGACTGAGGGAAAGCTACTGAGTGGGTTCCCCACAATATCAACAAAATGTTTAGAAAGGTGCAGAATTAAAGTCTTTATAGTCTTCAAAAAATTAATACATTGATGAAAAAAATTTATATCGGCCTTTGGCTTGAGTCTGTGATTCTTTTAGCTTCTTGTCGTAATCAGCCTCCAGTTTGATCAAAGGACCAAATATGTTTTGGTACTGATATTACATTTCAATATGACATTTTGTCGCCTCATATTTAGTTCATACCACAAAAGAGTTCATGCTTGACATGCTGTATCTGGCTCATAATCACCAAACTGGAACTGTAGAATAGTCTGGGCTGCGTGTTATTGTTGCTACCATCCAGGACAATATTAGAGTGTGCTGGCAACAGTTAGTGCAATACTGTTTATATACAAATGACTGCAGGACAGTACATCCCAATAATTTTATTTTGAAATTTGCAGATGACACAGTAATTGTGAATCCTCTGTACAAGAATATGGACTCTTCAGTGTATCATGACAAGATTAATAACTTTTAAGTGATGTGACACAAATAATTTGATTTTAAATGTGTCAAAAACCAAAGAGATGTTAATTGACCCAAGGCAAGTGGCTGTACATGAACCAGTGGTCATTAAAGATCAGGCAGTCAGTCAGGTGGCCACATACAGATATTTAGGAGTCCACATTGATAACGTTCTTTGTTGGAAAACACACACTGACAACCTGTGTAACAAACTGCAGCAGACTGTACTTTTTAAGGCAACTGAGGCTGTATGGTGTTTGTAACCAGATCATGCTGATATTCTATAAAGCTATTTTAGAAAGCATAATCAGATATGGAATTACTGCCTGCTTTGGAAACTTAACAGTCATCATCATCATCATCATCATCATCCAATCAGTCTACACGACTATGGCTGTTCATGGTTTTGGCACGGACTTAAAGAGCCTCCTCCAAAGTGGTCGGTCGTTTGTAGTAATTTGCCATTGATTTGTATCTGTCTTTCCATTTCATGTTCCTTTTGGTGGTGTCTTTGTACCTCAGTCTCGGTCTGCCCTGGTTTCTTTTTCCATTACAAAGTTGAGAGTAAAATAACTGCCTGGGTAGCCTGGACTTGTCCGTCCTGTGAACCTGTCCTAGCCATTGCAGATTCCTGTCTATTAGGATGTCCATCATGGAAGGCAAGCCAGCTCGTCGCAGAATCTCTTTATTCCTGACCTTGTCAATCAAGGGGAGGTTCATGATTTGTCACAGCTGTCTCATCATGTATACATGAAGTTGATCGATCTGAGTTCTATGGATTGTCCATGATTCAGCTCCATATAATAGAGTTGAAAGCACAACAGCCCGGTACACTTTACATTTCACTCTGATAGACACGTGTCTGCTCTTCCATAGCTTGCCCTGCAATCTTCCAAAAGCTGTGCTGGTTCTACCCATTCTGTAAATGAGTTCCTGGTCCAGTCTAGCATTGTCAGATATCATGCTTCCTAAATATTTAAAGTCTTTGGACTGCACTAATCCTTCTCAGTTGATGGTGATCATTTCTGGTTCATATGTGGGCAGATTCTTGATAGCCTGGTAGAGACCCTCTGTTTTTTTGATGTTTATCTTCAGGCTGAACTGTGCAGCAGCCTGGGTGAAATGGTCTACTAAAATCTGCATGTCTTCACAGCTGTGAGCTACCAGTGCACTATCATCTGCAAACTACATCTCACGATCTAGGATCTTAGTCTTTGCTTTGAAGTGGGCTACGCTGAATAAATCTGCATCGTGACGGGTTTGGATCTCGATGCCCTCTTTCACTCCTTTAAAACCAACCTGTAGTATTGCAGCAAGGTAGAGTGAGAATAACATGGGTGCGAGCACACAGCCATGCTTTACTCCATTTGTGACTTTAAACACCTTGGAGGTATTGTTTCCTTGTGCCACAAAGGCCATCATACCATCATTCAACAATTTTATCACACTGATGAATTTTTTAGGGCATCCATGTTTCCCTAGTACTTTCCAAAGTCCATCTTGAGGTACCATGTTGAATGCTTTGGTGAAGTCAATGAAAACTGCACATAGGGGAATATTCTGTTCAATGCATTTCTCCTGTACTTGACGCAGACAGAAAATCATATTCACTGTGCATTGACCACGACGGACTCCACACTGGCTTTCAGGTAAGACTCTTGGACAGATGTGTTTGTTTATTCAGTTGAGCATAATACATGCCAGTATCTTGCCAGCTATCGATGGCAGAGAAATACCCCTGTAGTTTCCGCAGTCCATCCTACATCCCTTCTTGAAGATGAACACAATGCTGGCATCCTTCCAGTCCTGAGGGACACTTTCATTCTCCCATACATGAAGTATTATACTGTATAGGCTTCTGTGAAGTTTTAGTCCTCCATACTTCCAAACCTCTGCTGGGACTCCACATTTACCAGGTGCTTTTCCTTCCTTCATGATGTGCACAGCGTCTACGAACTCCTTGAAAGATGGTATTGCATCAAGCAAAGGGACTATAGCTTGCTGAATGACTTTCTCTAAAGCTGTGTTATCCAACACCTTAGGAATGTTCAGCAAGGTGTCAAAATGGAAACTTAACAGTACAACTGCAAAATAAACTGACCAACATGCATAAAACAGAAATGTAGATAATTAGTATGAAATGGCATGGATCCATAGAGCAGCGGTGTCCAATCATGTGCCATGGAGGACCAAGACCCTGCGGGCTTTACCTCCAACCAGTGTCTTCAACAGCAGATTTCACTGAATTTCTTCCCACTGACTGCTGATAAGTGAAAACACCTGCAGGTTCTTGGCCTTCCATGACACATGATTGGACACCCCTGCCAAACCGTTTTTATTCCAGGATGATGTTATTTTAACTGGTCAGCACAGCGGTATAGTAGTTGGCACTGTTGTCTAACGGCTAGGAGGTTCCAGGTTCGACTCCCTGGGCTGGCAGGGGTGGGAACCTTTCTGTGTGGCGTTTGCGCGTTCTCCTTGTGCTGTGTAGTTTTACTCCGGGAGCTCTGGTTTCCTCCCACAATTCAAAGACATGCATGTTAGGTTAATTGGTGATTCTAAATTGTCCCTAGGTATCCATCTCTGATTGGCCCGTGGAATACAGGGCTCTGACAGAGTGACCACCAGGTTCTTGGTCACCTCCTTGACTAAGGCCCTTCTCCCCCAGTTGCTCAGTTTAGACCACCAGCCAGGTCTAGGAAGAGTCCTGGTGGTTCCGAACTTCCTCCATTTATGGATGATGGAGGCCACTGTGCTCACTGGGACCTTCAAAGCAGCAGAAATTTTTCTGTACCCTTCCCTAGATTTGTGCTTCAAGACGATCTTGACTCGGAGGTCTACAGACAATTCCTTTGACTTCATGCTTGATTTGTGCTCTGATATGCACTGTCAACTGTGGGACTTTGTATAGACAGGTGTGTGCCTTTCCAAATCATGTCCAATCAACTGAATTTACCACAGGTGGACTCCAATTAAGCTGTAAAAACATCTCAAGGATGATCAGTGGAAACAGGATGCACCTAAGCTCAATTTTGAGCTTAATGGCAAAGGCTGTAAATATTTATGTACATGTGATTTCTTAGTTTGTTTTTTTAATAAATTTGCAAAAATCTCAAACTTTTTTCACATTGTCACTATGGGGTATTGTGTGTAGAATTTTGAGAGAAAAAAATGAATTCAATCCATTTTGGAATAAGGCTGTAACATAACAAAATGTGGAAAAAGTAAAGCACTGTGAATACTTTCCGGATGCACTGTAGTACTAGTGAAGTGCTTTGAGTGGTCTTTGAGACTAGAAAAAGTGCTATACAAGTACAGGTCTTTATCCCTTATCCCCAACTTCCAAAGCAATGAATGTAGCACTATGTCCAAGACAAATTTCCCTTAGGGGACAATAAAGTTTACTCTACTACCAACTGTCCAAGAGGTCACAAAGTTGTCTCTATCACCTTTCAAAAATGACCTTTGTACATTTGTGAGAAAGAAAACCTCATAAATTTATTAGGAATGTAATATATTTTTTAATCCCCCTTCAGTCTTCACCCAAAGGGGTCGAAGAGCCCTTTGAGTGAACACCGAAGGGGGATCATGTTATGGGTCCATCTGTATGTCCCACTTTTGTGAAATCAACTCCTCCTACAGTTTTGGTCCAATTGTTTTGAAATTTGGTACCGTGTTTTGATATACACTGAGGATGAGCATATTCCAATTTGGTTCTGATCGGATGATTTTTGCAGGAATTGTAGCCCCTGACCTATGACTTCCTGTTTCACCTCACTTGATAGACAGTAACTGTCTTGTGAAATCAACTCCTCCTACAGTTTTGGTCCAATTGATTTGAAACTTGGTACCATGGTTTGATATACTCTGATGATGGGCATATTGCAGTTTCACTCTCATTGGATGACCTTGAGGTCAAAGGTCAGGTCAGATTTTTCCCTAAATATTCTAAACCCAATAACAACTGAAAGAAATGATGTAAGCTTTTCAAATCAATACAGTAGTTGTATCTAATGCACATCTTGGATGACTTATACCCTCACCTAACTATGGGTTTGAGGTGAAGGGGTCAAAGGTTCAAAGTTAACATTGTAGTTGCACTATGGTAAATGCTACATTTACTATTGCTATAAAACGAGTGAAGCTAAGGCCACTAAACCTAGTACACAGGTTCACCTTGGGATCCTGAACTCCGACTATGGGTTTGGGGTTAAAAGGTCTAGGTTCCTTATGCCTTATTACTGTACGAGTAAAGCTAGGGCCACCAACCTTGGTACACAGGTTCACTCTGTGACCCTGAAGTGTGACTGTGTTTTGGGGATCGCAAGGTCAAAGGTCAACATCAACATGACTTAAACTATATATCAACAACAAAGAAAGCTAGGGTCACCAAACCTGGTACACAGGATCACTCCGAGACCATAACCTCTGACTACAGGTTTGGGGTCAAAAGGTCAAAGGTCAAGGTTGTCACTCCCTATGATCTCTTACTATAGAACGTGTAAAGCTCTCTAGCGTCACCATACCTGCTACACAGGTTCACTTTGGGATCCTGACCTACAGCTATGGGTAGTATACTTTGTTGTATATTTGTGGATGATGGGCTTATCATAATTTGGTTCTGCCACAGTAATTATATTGAAAAGTTGAAAACTGCTGTTGGTCAGTAAGTATTGGGATCTTCAAAGAAAATGGGAGCGGGGGATATTGCACTTGCCTCAGAGTGCTCTTATTTTATTAACAAGATTGTATATTTATGATTTAACAATTTCAAATATATGATTAAAAAGTGGCACATTTATGAGGAAAGAAACACAAATATGCAAGAAAAATGGAACAAATTTTCAATGAAAAGTTGCAAATATACAAAAAAATTTGCAAATTTAAGAGAAAAAAACACTTACTACTAAAGCTGTCGGGTCAGTTTATTGTTATACTAATGCCTTATCACTTTAGCTTAGAGCACAAGAAATTTAGAACCTTTAATTTTAAGTGGCTCTGTGTAGTAATTTATTACCTCTGCCAAGGGAGGACGGAGGTAATGTTTTTTGTGGCGTTGGTGTGTTGGTTGGTTTGTCTGTTAGTAACGGATTTTGATGAAATTTTCAGGAAAGGTGTGTAATGGCATGGGGAACAGATGATGAGATTTTGGTGGTGATTCAAATCACGATGTGGATGTAAGAATTTTTAAAAATATTTTAGATATTATTCTGGTGCTTTTCATGTACTGCCCCTTCAAGACATGTCCACTGAGTTATGTGCATGGTCACGCCATAGGGCCACGCACCTCTGCAACCCGGAAGCCAAACACTGCAGAAAAAGTATTAGGGGGCGTGTCCACCAAACTTGTTTTTTTCTGCTGTGGGTGACTTTTTCTATTCACTCTTTTCTTCATTCCCAAGGCTCTTATCTTCTCAGAGTGTTAGCAACAATACTCCAAAACTACTTGATGGATTTGGATGAAATTTTCACCAGAGGTAGCCCTTGGCCCAAAGATGAACTCATTAGATGCTGGAGATGATCCGTGAGTGCATACCTCCGCCACTCCGCCTCCTAATCTTTCAATGCACAGATGGATGGCAATATGGATGGGCAAATGGACGGAGGGGAGAAAAAAAGGGAGGGAGGAACGGAGCCTTGGTGGAGGTATGCCCTCTCTGAGTGCCCTCTAGTTTATTTATTTATTTTGGGCTCTAAATTGTTCTTTCCCTAGCAGAGGATGGTTAGTGCAAGGACTAACAACCTCTGGCTGCTAACTCTGAAAAACTAGTAGGCGTAGTGGATGATAAGCACAAAAGATAATGTGAAACCCAGTTCAGGATTATACACTACTCACAAAAAGTTAGGGATATTTGGCTTTTGAGTGAAATTTATGGAAAATGTAAAACATTCACACGACAGTGATATTATATCATGAAAATAGGACATTTAAGTAGAAGCATCCAATTGTGATTTCCTCATCTCAATTTATTGAAACAAAAGCCAACAACAGTGGTGGGAATACCACAACAAAAAATGGCAATGTCTCAATAACTTGTCATGTGCCTGGAGCGTCAGTTACAGCTTGACATCGATGTCTCATGCTGTGCACAAGTCGACTTAGTGTCTGCGGAGGCATGGCATTCCACTCTTCTTGAAGGGTGGGCCTCAGGCCATGGAGGTTGTGGGGTGCAGGACTACGAGCTTTTACACAGCAACTCAGCTGATCCCATAGGTTTTTTATGGGATTCAGGTCTGGGGGAAGTGCTGGCCACTTCATTTGAGGTACCCCAGCCACCAGCAGCTGGTCCCTAATGATGCGACCTCAATGAGCTGGATGAACAATGGCCTAATGTCATCTTCGTCCACGAAGATGACATTAGGCCTGTGTTGTTCATGCAGGAGAACAATGACTGGATTAATTGTGTTATTCAGGTAGTACTGGCTTGCCACTGTACTATTCACAAGGTGTAGGGCAGTTCTGTATTGACTAGACACACCTGCCCAGACTGTAACATCACCACCACCAAAGACTCGTCTGGTGACAACAGTAGCTCATGCATAGCGCTCTCCTTGACATCTCCAAGATTGTTGGCGGCCATCATTTCTGCTCAATGTGAATCAACTTTCAGAACAGCACACTGAGGCCCATTGGCCCCTTATCCAGTCCACGATGACGGCTGTGCCTGGTGGTGTGGTTGGGTACCCTTGCAGGTCATCTAGCACGCAGACCACACTGATGTAAACGGTTTCGAATGGTCTGACATGACACTTGGGTGCCTCTCACCTCCCTTAAATATACCTGGAGTTGAGTGGCATTCATCATCCGATTCTGCAGGGCACTGTTCACAATGAAGCGGTCATCAACGTGGGATGTGTCCACTTCTATGCCTTTCTGTGACTCTTCCAGTCTCTCTGTATCTCTTTTGCAACCTGCTGATGACACTCTGTGACACTCTAAGCTCAGTGGCCACTTCCCTCTGAGAACATCCTGCTTGAAGCCTCGCAATGGCAAGGTACTGTTGATCAACTGTTAGGTGTTATCTTGGTCTCATGATGTCAAAATGTGAACAGCATGATGAAGAGGACTGTTTAAATACCAATTCTAATTCAACCAGAAAATTTTTTGGTCAATTCATGGATCAAACACCTGTTGTGAATTTTGCCATTAAGCACCTTGTTAGAGAACAGTAAGTCATGCAAAAAGTATAGAAACATTGAACAGTTGGGCATGTACTTTGAAAAGGTTAGAGAAGGTCAAACTAAGTTCACCTGTAAAGGTTATAGTGCATTTTAGGTGCATCCTGAAATTTCATCCGAAAGCCTAATATCCCCAACTTTTTATGAGTAGTGTATTTCTGCAACATATCCATCGTTAAAAAATCACAGCTTCTTGATAAAGAATTCACAAAAGCAGACAACAACCATTTCCATTTGAACAGTCAGATATTTATGGCCTTTTTTATGTGTATCAGAACACTGATTCTGTAGAAAATGCATCTCAAAACATTAGAATATTGTGATTCAGTAGCTCATTTTATGTGTGATGAATATAGAAAATAGGACAATTTAACCTTTCTGAATTATTGTATTATAATTTGTGTAGATGCACTAGTAAAGCATAAATGCTGAATAGAAACAACAAATTACAACTCATCTGCTGTGAAGCCTTCATGCTGGATGGATGCAGCAGAGCAACAATCTTTGGTGTTTAAGTGGTGCTTTATCACAGACTTCACAGCTCCTGATTTAGAGCCAGGCTGACCTCACTTGAGTAGCTGAAAGAAGCAGAGTCCTGTCACAGTGATGCACATCCATATGTGGATGTAGAACACAGGTGTCAAACTCATTCCATGGAGGGCCAAGACCCTGCAGGTTTTACCTCCACCCAGTGTCTTCAACAGGTGATTTCTCTGAATTTCTTCCTACTGATTGCTGATCAGTGAAAACACCTGCTGAAGAGACTGGGTGGAAGTAAAACCTGCAGGGTCTTGGCCCTCCATGGAATGAGTTTGACACCCCTGATGTAGAAGATATAGAGTTCATCATAAAGGCGGGATATGTCCTGGTGGCGACTTGTCAGCTAAATCGTTGAGCCTTTGCATTGTAGATTGTGGACACAGGACCTATGTTGCTCCTATCATCCAGTGAAAAGCTGTATGTGAAATGTAGTTTCTGTTCAGCTGGCCATTTTTCCATCAGCTACTTTAATACTACAGAAACTTTATTACTAATTTATTTGTTGTGCTGTACAACTGTACAATGACAATAAAGCCTATTCTGTTCTTCTATTCTATTTATTTATTTACAGTGGTGTGAAAAAGTGTTTGCCCCCTTCCTGATTTCTCATTTTTTTTGTATGTTTGTCACACTTACAGTGGGGTAAAAAAGTATTTAGTCAGCCACCAATTGTGCAAGTTCTCCCACTTAGCCGCGTCATTGGAGGCGCTTATCGCGTGCCCAATGTCAAGTCAAATTCCTCGTTTGTTTACACTGTAAACATGCTTGGCAATAAAGCTTTCTGATTCTGACTTAAAAGATGAGAGAGGTCTCCAATTTTCATCATAGGTATACCTCAACTATGAGAGACAAAATAAGAAAAAAAAAATCCTGAAAATCACATTGAAGGATTTTTAATGAATTAATTGGTAAATTCCTCGGTAAAATAAGTATTTGGTCAATAACAAAAGTTCATCTCAATACTTTGTTATATACCCTTTGTTGGCAATGACAGAGGTCAAACGTTTTCTGTAAGTCTTCACAAGGTTTTCACACACTGTTGCTGGTATTTTGGCCCATTCCTCCATGCAGATCTCCTCTAGAGCAGTGATGTTTTGGGGCTGTCGCTGGGCAACACAGACTTTCAACTCCCTCCAAAGATTTTCTATGGGGTTGAGATCTGGAGACTGGCTAGGCCACTCCAGGACCTTGAAATGCTTCTTACAAAGCCACTCCTTCATTGCCCGGGCGGTGTGTTTGGGATCATTGTCATGCTGAAAGACCCAGCCACGTTTCATCTTCAATGCCCTTGCTGGTGGAAGGAGGTTTTCACTCAAAATCTCACAATACATGGCCCCATTCATTCTTTCCTTTACATGGATCAGTCGTCCTGGTCCCTTTGCAGAAAAACAGCCCCAAAGTATGATGTTTCCACGCCCATGCTTCACAGTAGGTATGGTGTTCTTTCTCCTCCAAACACGACAAGTTGAGTTTTTACCAAAAAGTTCTATTTTGGTTTCATCTGATCATATGACATTCTCCCAATCCTCTTCTGGATCATCCAAATGCTCTCTAGCAAACTTCAGACGGGCCTGGACATGTACTGGCTTAAACAGGGGGACACATCTGGCACTGCAGGATTTGAGTCCCTGGCGCCGTAATGTGTTTCTGATGTAGCCTTTGTTACTTTGGTCCCAGCTCTCTGCAGGTCATTCACTAGGTCCCCCCATGTGGTTCTGGGATTTTTGCTCACCATTCTCATGATAATTTTGACCCCACGGGGTGAGATCTTGCGTGGAGCCCCAGATCGAGGGAGATTATCAGTGGTCTTGTATGTCTTCCATTTTCTAATAATTGCTCCCACAGTTGATTTCTTCACACCAAGCTGCTTACCTATTGCAGATTCAGTCTTCCCAGCCTGGTGCAGGTCTACAATTTTGTTTCTGGTGTCCTTTGACAGCTCTTTGGTCTTGGCCATAGTGGAGTTTGGAGTCTGACTGTTTGAGGTTGTGGACAGGTGTCTTTTATACTGATAACGAGTTCAAACAGGTGCCATTAATACAGGTAACGAGTGGAAGACAGAGGAGCCTCTTAAAGAAGAAGTTACAGGTCTGTGAGAGCCAGAAATCTTGCTTGTTTGCAGGTGACCAAATACTTATTTTACTGAGGAATTTACCAATTAATTCATTAAAAATCTTTCAATATGATTTTCTGGATTTTTTTTCTCATTTTGTCTCTCACAGTTGAGGTATACCTATGATGAAAATTGGAGACCTCTCTCATGTTTTAAGTGGGAGAACTTGCACAATTGGTGGCTGACTAAATACTTTTTTGCCCCACTGTAAATGTTTCAGATTATCAAACAAATTTCAATATTAGACAAAGATAACACAAGTAAACACAAAATGCAGTTTTTTAAATTAAGGTGTTCATTATTAAGGGGAAAAAAATCCAAACCTACATGGCCCTGTGTGAAAAAGTGATTGCCCCCTAAACCTAATAACTGGTTGAGCCACCCTTAGCAGCAACAACCGCAATCAAGCGTTTGCGATAACTGGCAATGAGTCTTTTACAGCACTGTGGAGGAATTTTGGCCCACTCATCTTTGCAGAATTGTCGTAATTCAGCCACATTGGAGGGTTTTTGAGCATGAACCACCTTTTTAAGGTCATGCCACAGCATCTGAATCAGATTCAGGTCAGGACTTTGACTAGGTCACTCCAAAGTCTTCGTTTTGGTTTTCTTAAGCCATTCAGAGGTGGACTTGCTGGTGTGTTTTGGATCATTGTCCTGCTGCAGAACCCAAGTGTGCTTCAGCTTGAGGTCATGAACAGATGGCCGGATATTCTCCTTCAGGATTTTTTGTAGACAGCAGAATTCATGATTCCATTTACCACAGCAAGTCTTCCAGGTCCTGAAGCAGCAAAACAGACCCAGACCATCACACTACCACCCCCATATTTTACTATTGGCATGATGCTGCTTTTCTGAAATGCTGTTACTTTTACGCCGAATGTAATGAGACACACACTTTCCAAAAAGTTCAACTTTTGTCTCGTCAGTCCACAGAGTATTTTCCCAAAAGTCTTGAGGATTATCAAGATGTTATCTGGCAAAACTGAGACAAACCTTTGTTCTTTTTGCTCAGCAGTGGTTTGTGTCTTGAACTCTGCCATGCAGGCCATTTTTGTCTCTTTCTTATGGTGGAGTCATGAACACTGACCTTAACTAAGGCAAGTGAGGCCTGCAGTTCTTTGGATGTTGTTACGGGGTCTTTTGTGACCTCTTGGATGAGTTGTTGCTGCGCTCTTGGGGTAATTTTGGTCGGGCGGCCACTCCTGGGAAGGTTCACCACTGTTCCATGTTTTCGCCATTTGTGGATAATGGCTCTCGCTGGAGTCCCAAAGCTTTAGAAATGGCTTTATAACCTTTTCCAGACCGATAGATCTCAATTACTTTGTTTCTCATTTGTTCCTGAATTTCTTTAGATCATAGCATGATGTCTAGCTTTTGAAGATCTTTTGGTCTACTTCATTTTGTCAGCAGGTCCTATTTAAGTGATTTCTTGATTGAGAACAGGTGTGGCAGTAATCAGGCCTGGGTGTGGCTAGAGAAATTGAACTCAACTTTCCAAAGATGTGATAAACCATAGTTAATTTGTTTTGTTTTTTTGGGGGGGATCACTTTTTCACACAGGGCCATGTAGGTTTGGATTTTTTTCCCTTTAATAATAAACACCTTAATTTAAAAACTGCATTTTGTGTTTACTTGTTATCTTTGTCTAATATTTAAATTTTGTTTGATGATCTGAAACATTTAAGTGTGACAAACATACAAAAGAATGAGAAATCAGGAAGGGGGCAAACACTTTTTCACACCACTGTATGTATGTATGAATGTGTCTGTCTGTCCATCCGTCCATCCGTGACTGTGTGGGTATGTGTGTAAAGTGGTCAATTTAGCTGTCATAAATTTATAAGAAAAGTTGCAAATTTACATCATAAATGGCAACATTTATTAGAAAAGTTGCACATTTACATCATAAATGGGCAACATTTATAACAAAAGTTGTATATTTACATCATAAATGGGCAACATTTACAGTGCATCTGGAAAGTATTCACAGCGCTTCACTTTTTTCACATTTTATGTTACAGCCTTATTTCAAAAGGGATTAAATTCATTTTTTTCTCAAAATTCTACACACAATATCCCATAATGACAACATGAAAAAAGTTTTTGAGATTTTTGCAAATTTATTAAAAATAAAAATAAGAAATCACAATGTACATAAGTATTCACAGCCTTTGCTCAATACTTTGTTGATGCACCTTTGGCAGCAATTACAGCCTCAACTCTTTTTGAATATGATGCCACAAGTTTGGCACACCTATCTTTGGGCAGGTTCACCCATTCTTCTTTGCAGCACCTCTCAAGCTCCATCAGGTTGGATGGGAAGCGTCGGTGCACAGCCATTTTCAGATCTCTCCAGAGATGTTAAATTGGATTCAAGTCTGGGCTCTGGCTGGGCCACTCAAGAACATTCACAGAGTTGTCCTGAAGCCACTCCTTTGCTATCTTGGCTGTGTGCTTAGGGTCATTGTCCTGCTGAAAGATGAACTGTCGCCCCAGTCTGAGGTCAAGAGCGCTCTGGAGCAGGTTTTCATCCAGGATGTCTCTGTTCATTGCTGCATTCATCTTTCCCTCTATCCTGACTAGTCTCCCTGTTCCTGCTGCTGAAAAACATCCCGACAGCATGATGCTGCCACCACCGTTGGTATGGTTATGAGCGGTGGCTGGTTTCCTCCAAACATGACGCTTGATATTCATGCCGAAGAGTTCAATTTTTGTCTCATCAGACCAGAGCATTTTGTTTGTCATGGTCTGAGAGTCCTTCAGGTGCCTTTTGACAAACTCCAAGTGGGCTGCCATGTGCCTTTTACTATGGAGTGGCTTCCGTCTGGTCACTCTACCCTACAGGCCTGATTGGTAGATTGCTGCAGAGATGGTTGTCCTTCTGGAAGGTTCTCCTCTCTCCACAGAGGAACACTGGAGCTCTGACAGAGTGGCCATCGGGTTCTTGGTCGCCTCCCTGACTAAGGCCCTTCCCCCACTGATTGCTCAGTTTAGACAGCTGGCCAGTTCTTGGAGGAGTCCTGGTGGTTCCAAACTTCTTCCATTTAGAGATGATGGAGGCCACTGTGCTCATTGGGACCTTCAAAGCAGCAGAAAATTTTTTGTACCCTTCCCCAGATTTGTGCGTTGAGACAATCCTGTCTCTGAGGTTTACAGACAGTTCCTTTGACTTCATGCTTGGTTTGTGCTCTGACATGCACTGTCAACTGTGGGACCTTATATAGACAGATGTGCCTTTTCAAATCATGTCCAATCAACTGAATTTACCACAGGTGGACTCCAATTAAGCTGTAGAAATATCTCAAGGATGATCAGTGGAAACAGGATGCACCTGAGCTCAATTTTGAGCTTCATGGCAAAGGCTGTGAATACTTGTGTACATGTGATTTCTTAGTTTTTTATTTTTAATAAATTTGCAAAAATCTAAAAAAAAAAAATTCACTTTGTCATTATGAGGTATTGTTTGTAGAATTTTGAGAGAAAAAATGAATTTAATCCCTTTTGGAATAAGGCTGTAACATAAAATGTGGAAAAAGTGAAGTGCTGTGAATACTTTCCGGATGCACTGTATTAGAAAACGTGCACATTTACATCATAAATGGGCAACATTTTCAGAAAACGTGCACATTTACATGAGAAAATCTGCAAATCTATTAGGGAAAAACTAACAAATTTACAAGAAAATAATAGGAAAACAAACACTATTATGTTGAAATGTTGCAGCTTCACAAACCACAACATATTTTAGACAAAAATGTAGTGGTTTGCTGGCCTCTGTTTTAATAGATATAGATCTATAGATGTAGATAAAACATTCATGGTTGAGATTTTTGGCTTCATCAGCATTTTACAGGCTTTTAAACATTTCAGTTTTAAGTGCATATCTTGTGTATTTATTACTTTTTTTTATTAATGTATCTCCTTGCCTTCATCTTGCATGTCGGTTTGGTTTGTTTGTTTTTCCATGTGAAGCGCAGAGAGTTGTCTGTATGAAAGGTGCTGTATAAATAGTTTTGAGTTGAGAGTCAGCGTGGCCCCACACCAACTAAAAACACCCCTCAACTCCTCTCAGAGCACTTGGCCTGAGAGGCTCTTCCAACCAGGAGAGATTATTCCAGAGAAATTTATTTTATTTATTTTTTGGTCTGTAAACAGTTAGAAAATTGAATAAAATACAATTTTTTGAAGCAAGAAATAATCATGTTAAAATTCATAAATGTATATATATATAAAAAAATTGTGATACAAAGTAAAGGATTGACTGTTAGTGCATCTGTGGTCTATATTAGAAAACTTATTATCACAACTGTTGATGATAATTATTATGTGGAGAGGCAAAGCTGGTGATTCAGTTCCATTAGCTTTGAGATAAAAATTTGTCTGCAAACAAATGTTTTCCAGTTATTTTGCAAATTACATATATTTCACTTTGCAAATCCTCTGGTAGTATCTTTCAATTTAAAAAAAATTATTTTACAGGCCAAACTTTCAACTAAATGGTTTAATACATCTTAAAAAAAATCCCTGAGTTGTAGATGCTAGAATAACTTTTTTGCAATTTTTTTCCATGAAATTTAAACTGAAAGTTGTATTTATTCAGCTACATGTAATAACTCGGCACACTGTAATTTACTACTTTTAATTGTAAGCTATAGTACACGTGTGTGTTTAAATATATACAGTGGTGTGAAAAGGTGTTTACCCCCTTCCTGATTTTTCATTTTTTGTATTTGTCACATGTAAGTTTCAGATCATCAAACAAATTTAAATATTAGACAAAGATAACACAAGTAAACACAAAGTGCTGTTTTTAAATGGTGTTTATTATTAAGGTGGAAAAATCCAAACCTACATGGCCCTGTGTGAAAAAGTGATTGCCCCCTAAACCTAATAACTGGTTGGGCCACCCTTAGCAGCAACAACTGCAATCAAGTGTTTGCAATAACTGGCAATGAGTCTTTTACAGTGCTGTGGAGGAATTTTGGCCCACTCATCTTTGCAGAATTGTTGTAATTCAGCCACATTGGAGGGTTTTAAGATAAGATAAGATAAGCCTTTATTAGTCCCACAATGGGGAAATTCCAGGATTTTCGAGCATGAACTGCAGTTTTAAGGTCATGCCACAGCATCTCAGTCGGATTCAGGTCAGGACTTTGACTGGGCCACTCCAAAGCCTTCATTTGTTTTTTCTTAAGCCATTCAGAGGTGGACTTGCTGGTGTGTTTTGGATCATTGTCCTACTGCAGAACCCAAGTGCACTTCAGCTTGAGGTCACGAACAGATGATGGCTGGACATTCTCCTTCAGGATTTTTGGTGAACAGCAGAATTCATGGTTCCATTTACCACAGCAAGTCTTCCAGGTCCTGAAGCAGCAAAACAGCCCCAGACATCACACTACCACCATTATATTTACTGTTGGTATGAAGCTGCTTTTCTGAAATGCTGTTACTTTTACGCCAGATGTAATGGGACACACACTTTCCAAAAAGTTCAACTTTTGTCTCGTCAGACCACAGAGTATTTTCCCTAAAGTCTTGGGGATCATCAAGATGTTTTCTGGCAAAACTGAGATGAGCCTTTATGTTCTTTTTGCTCAGCAGTGGTTTTCATCTTGGAACTCTGCCATGCAGGGCGTTTTTGCCCAGTCTCTTTATTATGGTGGAGTCATGAACACTGACCTTAACTGAGGCAAGTGAGGCCTGCAGTTCTTTGGATGTTGCTGTGGGGTCTTTTGTGACCTCTTGGATGAGTCGTCGCTGCTCTCTTGGGATAATTTTGGTCAGGTGGACACGCCTGGGAAGGTTCACCACTGATCCAAGTTTTTGTCATTTGTGGATAATGGCGCTCACTGAGGTTCGCTGAAGTCCCAAAGCTTTGGAAGTCCAGACTATAGATCTCAATTACTTTTTTTTTCTCATTTGTTCCTGAATTTCTTGGGATCACAGCAGGTTGTCTAGCTTTTGAGGATCTTTTGATCTACTTCACTTTGTCAGGCAGGTCCTATTTAAGTGATTTCTTGATTGAGAACAGGTGTGGCAGTAATCAGGCCTGAGTGTGGCTAGAGAAATTGAACTCAGGTTTCCAAAGATGTGATAAACCAGTTAATTTATGTTTTAATGGGGGCAATCACTTTTTCACACTGGGCCATGTAGGTTTGGATTTTTTTTACCCTTAATAATAAAGAGCTTCATTTAAAAACTGCATTTTGTGTTTACTTGTGTTACCTTTGTCTAATATTTAAATTTGTTTGATCTGAAACATTTAAGTGTGGCAAACATACAAAAACAAAAAATCAGGAAGGGGGCAAACACTTTTTCACACCACTGTATAAGAAAAATAGAAAAACCCTAGAAAAAAGTTATACATTTAAAAGAAGTACATCACAAATGGTTACTACTCAAGTATCCTTTTTTAGCGGATAGGTTCTTTTTCTGACTCAAGTACTTTCTTTGGTGACTAACATACTTGAGTAATGAATATAATGCTACTTTTGCTTGAGTACAATTTGTGGCTACTCTAAACACCTCTGCACATAATTTTAGCAATCATTGATCAAAATCGTTCTTTAGTGCACTATTCATTTATTCTCATTCAAAGTTGGGGCATAATTATTTGCTAGAAAGTAGTTATTTATTTCCTCTGATTAGCTGTTCTAATGCCACTGTTATCCAGCTGCAGCTTTATATTGCATAAGCAATATTTGATGAACAAGACAACCAACTGCAGGAGCTCTATTTCCTGTTTCCTAGGTGGCATCTATCTGGCCCCTATTAACCAGGCTGAGCAGAGGGTTGCGGCCCCGCTGTTATCTGCTCCTGTGGAATGTGCCACAACAGCGTGGCTAAAATAAGACGGCTACACAGCGGAAGCAGGCCCCGCCAAAGAGGACTGGTGCATGCCAACTAAATGTCAAGAGATGGTGTGTGAAGGCACACAGATGGGTTGAGGGGAAAAAAACCCTGACTTCTTGTAATTTGATTTCATTTGTTGCGTGTAATTATTGACCTAATGGTCTGAAGTTAATGGTTGCACGAGCATTATAGTTGCTGAAGATTTACAAAATAAAGTAAGAAAACTATAACGGAAGAGTATCTTGAAATTGTACTCAAGCAAAAGTAGTGTTATTGTATCACTTTAATTTCTCAAATATAGTAGTAAGAATCTACTAAAAATTTACTTGAGTAACTTTACTTTTCCCAGTTTGAGTTTTTTGGCTTACATTTGTGTCATATTTAAACTTAAATTTATGACTTTTTCTCAAAAATATGACTTTTTCTCATAAATTTGTGACATCCGTCTGTCCCACCTTGTGAAATCAACTCCTCCTACAGTTTTGTTCCGATTGTTTTGAAACTTGGTACCAGGGTTTGATATGCACTGATGACGTGCATATTGCAAGTACCCAGCGAAAATCCACACAGACAGGGAAGAACATGCAAACTCCACACAGAAAGGTCGCTGTTTGCCAGGAGTGGGTTCCAACCCACGACCTTCTTGGTGTGAGGTGACACTGCTAACCACAAAATCACAGAGCCTCACTTTACTCTCACTAGTTTGTGAGGTTTTCCTTTTAGTTGTGTTAAAGAAATTAAAATACCAACTAGCCACACATACTCTCCAATATATTCTAAACCAGTGTTTTTCAACCAGGGTGCCCTGGTACATTCAGGATTCTGTGGGATATTATCTAATTTCACTTAATTGGTACTGAAAATGCAAATAATTTTCCATTGTTGTGCATAGGTGAATAGGTGCCTACAGAGCCCATGCACAACGACGGCAAACTGTTTGCAATTTTTTGGACCATTTAACAAATGAAATTAGATGGTTTCCCACAGAAACCTGAACATACCAAGGCACCCTAGTTGAAAAACACTGTTTTTCAACATTTATAGAGTATAGTTATAGAGCAGGGGTAGGCAATTATTTTTTCCATGGGGCCACATGAGAAACAGAAAATATTGTGGCGGGCCGGACCAAAAGGCTGAACTCAATTCTGCATAATACTAATTGTATTTCTTTATAAAAAGCAGCACAAAGTAAATATCTTCAACTTAGAAACTTTATTCGATCAAATCAAAATAAAGCTCTCACTCGACCTATTTATTCATCCTTGGAAAAAATGATGATGAAAGATAGTAAAAGAAAGGGTATTATTTCAGAGTTTTATAACTCATTGACACTATCTTCAAGTGAAAATTCACTGAAAAGATTAAACTACTGGAAAGAAGATCTGCAAATTGAAATTTCAGAGGAACAATGGGAATTGGCTTGTACAGAAGCTCAAACCAAATCAATAAATGCACGCCTTAAATTGATACATTTCAAATGGTTAATGCGGATGTATGTTACACTGGAGGAGTTAAATAGATATAACAAAAATATACCAGATACATGCACAAAATGCATGGAAAGTAAAGGAACCCTATTTCATTGTTTATGGGAATGTAGATTAATAAGAATGTTTTGGGAAGAGGTGAGGGTAACAATTGAAAAAATAATCTCAAAACAAATCATATTGAATCCTAAACTGTTTTTGTTGGGTCTGTACCCAGAAAAGCATAATTTTAATAAAAGTGAAAGAACATTCATAGACCTCAGTTTGCTTAATGCCAAAAAATGTATTACACTATTATGGAAAAAGACTCATAGACCAGATGTGACTCAGTGGTTAAGACAGATGTTAACAAACCTTCCATTAGAAAGAATAACATATATACTGAAATCAAAGGAAATTGTGTTTGAGAATATATGGAGACCTTTTATTGATTATGTAAAAAATTTAAACATAACTCTTGAAGAAGAAGGTGAATGATGTGTGTGGACCTTGTAAATTCCAAACTGGTGAACATAATATGTATACTTATGTATTGGATTGTCTAGACTAAACAGAGGAGCATTGTTGAAGACTTGATTTTGTTGGTGGTTGTTGGTGTTTTTAGTGCATTTTTTTTTTTTGTAGTACTTTAGTGTTAGTGTTTGATTGTTTGTATCATGTTTGTTAAAAAAAAAAAAAGGTTCAATAAAGATATTGTGGAAAAAAAAAAGCAGCACAAAGCATTGTTTTGACAAGCTGGTAAGACTTAAGCAATGAAAAAATGAAGTTGCCATACAAAAAATGTAATTTATTCAATCAATTTTCACAAAACAATAGTAAACAAAATGTGAACATTTTTACCATTGTGACTCATTATATTAGTGATCATTTTCAGTCGCATTCACCCCAAAACACATTTTGAGTTTCATATACTGTTGGAAAGAGGTTCTTAGCTTTCTAAAGACATCACAATATTGTCTTTGTACTCCAAATATTAAGCAAGATACACTACCGTTCAAAAGTTTGGGGTCACTTAGAAATTTCCTTATTTTTGAAAGAAAAGCACTGTTTTATTCAATGAAGATAACTTTAAACTAATCAGAAATACACTCTAATATCTAATATACATTGCTAATGTGGTAAATGACTATTCTAGCTGCAGATGTCTGGTTTTTGGTGCAATATCTACATGGGTGTATAGAGGCCCATTTCCAGCAACTATCACTCCAGTGTTCTAATAGTACAATGTGTTTGCTCATTGCATCAGAAGGCTAATGGATGATTAGAAAACCCTTGTGCAATCATGTTAGCACAGCTGAAAACAGTTTAGCTGGTTAGAGAAGCTATAAAACTGACCTTCCTTTGAGCAGGTTGAGTATCTGGAAAAAATTACTATTTCAAATACAAATCATTATTTCTAACCTTGTCAATGTCTTGGCTATATTTTCTATTCATTTTACAACTCATGGTGGTAAATAAGCGTGACTTTTCATGGAAAACACAAAATAATTGTGTGGGTGACCCCAAACTTTTGAACGGTAGTGTACATCATATTATAGTAATGATTGTCACTGAACTGTGATTTTGAGAAAAAGGCCTCCAAAGAAAGTGTCCCAGTTCACTGCTAGTTGATGCATTTACATGCCTACATTTGTAGTCTAACCACCTCACTTGGTGTTTTTCAGTTCTTTTTTCTTGTTCAGTGAGAGAAATCTAGTCTCTGCTGGGTTTTAATGAGTGCATCAAAGTCAGGTTGAATGTCTGAGGTGGAGATGCGAAGCACAGCTGACAGACGATCATCAGTGAGAGAGGATCTATACCTGGATTTGGTAAACTTCATCACTGAGAATGTTTGTTCACATACTGTATGTAGGCAGAGCCAATGAGAACCAACATCTTCTGAGCATGTCTCCTCATGTTTGGAAAGTTCTCTTCCTTGAGAGAAGAGTAAAAATCCAGCAGTGATCCTGACTTAAAGTGCTCTGCCAGTATCGCATCAGACTGCAGGTCAATTAGTTCCAGCTGAACATCACTGGGTGCATTATCCACACTGCAGGTAAAGGGAGAGGAAACCATGTGCATTTCACCCTCGATTGTTCTGACATCTTCAAATCACCTTGAAAACTCACCATGCAGTGCTACTAACATGGATGAGTACCAGCTGAGGTGATCAGCTGATGGTGTGACTTCTTTCAGGGTTTGTGTGTGAGTGAGTGTTTCTGTCCAGTTAGCTTGAAAGAAACTGCAAGTTTTTCATGAAAGCCTTCACCAGGCTGTGCATTTCATAGACAAAAAGGCCATTGCCTTGCAGTTTGGCGTTCAGTTCATTCATCAGTGCAGTCACATCAACAGCAAATGCAAAATCTGCCATCCAGTCCTCATCTGAGAGCTCTGGGATGCCTTTGCCTTTCTTCTCACAAAACTCTCGAATCTCTGCTTTCAGGTCCGAAACTCTTTTTAGCACTTTGCCCAGGCTGAGCCATCTGACAGCTGTGTGGTAGCCGATGTCACTTTGTTCAGTCTCATGCTCCTCCAAAAGTGCAACAAACTGTCTGTGATTCAATGCTCATGCCCTGATGAAGTTAACTATTTTTTTCCACAATATTTTTATTGAACCTTTTTTTTTTTTTTTTACAAACATAACACAAACAATCAAACACTAACACTAAAGTAATTAAAAAAAATGTACTAAAAACACCAACAACCACTAACAAAGGCAGGTCTTCAACAATGCTCCTCTGTTTAGTCTAGGCAATCCATTACATAAGTATACATATTATACATTCACCAGTTTGGAATTTACAAGGTCCACACACATCATTCACCTTCTTCTTCAAAAGTTATGTTTAAATTCTTTACATAATCAATGAAAGGTCTCCATATATTCTCAAACACAATTTCCTTTGATTTCAGTATGTATGTTATTCTTTCTAGTGGAAGGTTTGTTAACATCTGTCTTAACCACTGAGTCACATCTGGTCTATGAGTCTTTTTCCATAATAGTGCAATACATTTTTTGGCATTAAGCAAACTGAGGTCTATGAATGTTCTTTCACTTTTATTAAAATTATGCTTTTCTGGGTACAGACCCAACAAAAACAGTTTAGGATTCAATATGATTTGTTTTGAGATTATTTTTTCAATTGTTACCCTCACCTCTTCCCAAAACATTCTTATTAATCTACATTCCCATAAACAATGAAATAGGGTTCCTTTACTTTCCATGCATTTTGTGCATGTATCTGGTATATTTTTGTTATATCTATTTAACTCCTCCGGTGTAACATACATCCGCATTAACCATTTGAAATGTATCAATTTAAGGCGTGCATTTATTGATTTGGTTTGAGCTTCTGTACAAGCCAATTCCCATTGTTCCTCTGAAATTTCAATTTGCAGATCTTCTTTCCAGTAGTTTAATCTTTTCAGTGAATTTTCACTTGAAGATAGTGTCAATGAGTTATAAAACTCTGAAATAATACCCTTTCTTTTACTATCTTTCATCATCATTTTTTCCAAGGATGAATAAATAGGTCGAGTGAGAGCTTTATTTTGATTTGATCGAATAAAGTTTCTAAGTTGAAGATATTTAAAAAAATGTGTTCTATTGAGATTAAATTTGATCCTCAGCTCTTCAAAAGACATTATGTTGTCTGCACATGGCAAATATAAATCCTGAATCTTTTGTATCCCTTTTAAATTCCATACTTTAAATACAGCGTCCGCTCTCCCTGGTTTAAAATATTGATTACCCCATATTGGACTAAATTGTGACAATAACTGTGGTTCTTTTAAATAGTTTTTAGCTTCACACCATATTTTGATCATATGCTTTACAAATGGATTTTTAACTTGTTTTTGTAATTTTTTTGCCGAATCTGAGTATATGAATATGGGAAGAGGTAAAGGTAAATTGTATGATTCCATTTCAGTCCAGTGAGGGAGATCATTTGATGAAAAATAATATGTCATAGACCTCAGTTGTGCCGACCAATAATACAACATAAAATTTGGACATTTCAGACCTCCACGATCAAATGGTAAATATAATAAAGACAAACGTAATCTAGCCCTCCTGTTGTTCCATATAAATTCCACTAACTTTTTTTTTTATTCTTGAGAATAGATCTAAAGGTGGTGATAAGGGAATGTATTGAAATAAATAAAGTATTTTAGGTAAAATATTACTTTTAAGTATATTGATTCTCCCGATCATCGACATTGGTAGTGACATCCATCTCTGAGTTAACTCATTGATATCTGACATTAAGGCTTCATAGTTGACACTGGCGACTGATTCTAGCTTAGGCATAATTTGGATTCCTAAATATTTAAACTGATTTACAACATTGAATTGATTTACCTCAGGGGCTGGGTAATTTCTCTGGGTCTCATTTAGCATTAATATTGAAGATTTAGTTTTATTTATTTTATATCCTGATATTTCCCCCTGATATTTCAACTCTATCAAAGGCCTTTGATAGAGTTGAATGGCCCTTTCTTTTTGAAGTCCTACAAAGGTTTGGACTTGGAAATAATTTCATAAAATGGGTTCAAATAATATACAATAATGCAACAGCAGAAATCCTAACAAATAACAATATTTCAAAACCAATAAAAATCAATAGAGGATGTCGACAAGGCTGTCCACTTTCCCCTTTACTGTTTACTATGGCAATTGAACCTTTAGCGATAGCGATACGTTTACATTCACAAATATATGGAATTAAAGTTGGACCAACAGAACATAAAATCTCCCTGTACGCCGATGATATAATTTTGTTTATGTCGAATCTAAAAAAATCAATTCCAACCTTGTTGAATTTAATAAAGAATTTTGGGGAAATATCAGGATATAAAATAAATAAAACTAAATCTTCAATATTAATGCTAAATGAGACCCAGAGAAATTACCCAGCCCCTGAGGTAAATCAATTCAATGTTGTAAATCAGTTTAAATATTTAGGAATCCAAATTATGCCTAAGCTAGAATCAGTCGCCAGTGTCAACTATGAAGCCTTAATGTCAGATATCAATGAGTTAACTCAGAGATGGATGTCACTACCAATGTCGATGATCGGGAGAATCAATATACTTAAAAGTAATATTTTACCTAAAATACTTTATTTATTTCAATACATTCCCTTATCACCACCTTTAGATCTATTCTCAAGAATAAAAAAAAAGTTAGTGGAATTTATATGGAACAACAGGAGGGCTAGATTACGTTTGTCTTTATTATATTTACCATTTGATCGTGGAGGTCTGAAATGTCCAAATTTTATGTTGTATTATTGGTCGGCACAACTGAGGTCTATGACATATTATTTTTCATCAAATGATCTCCCTCACTGGACTGAAATGGAATCATACAATTTACCTTTACCTCTTCCCATATTCATATACTCAGATTCGGCAAAAAAATTACAAAAACAAGTTAAAAATCCATTTGTAAAGCATATGATCAAAATATGGTGTGAAGCTAAAAACTATTTAAAAGAACCACAGTTATTGTCACAATTTAGTCCAATATGGGGTAATCAATATTTTAAACCAGGGAGAGCGGACGCTGTATTTAAAGTATGGAATTTAAAAGGGATACAAAAGATTCAGGATTTATATTTGCCATGTGCAGACAACATAATGTCTTTTGAAGAGCTGAGGATCAAATTTAATCTCAATAGAACACATTTTTTTAAATATCTTCAACTTAGAAACTTTATTCGATCAAATCAAAATAAAGCTCTCACTCGACCTATTTATTCATCCTTGGAAAAAATGATGATGAAAGATAGTAAAAGAAAGGGTATTATTTCAGAGTTTTATAACTCATTGACACTATCTTCAAGTGAAAATTCACTGAAAAGATTAAACTACTGGAAAGAAGATCTGCAAACTGAAATTTCAGAGGAACAATGGGAATTGGCTTGTACAGAAGCTCAAACCAAATCAATAAATGCACGCCTTAAATTGATACATTTCAAATGGTTAATGCGGATGTATGTTACACCGGAGGAGTTAAATAGATATAACAAAAATATACCAGATACATGCACAAAATGCATGGAAAGTAAAGGAACCCTATTTCATTGTTTATGGGAATGTAGATTAATAAGAATGTTTTGGGAGGAGGTGAGGGTAACAATTGAAAAAATAATCTCAAAACAAATCATATTGAATCCTAAACTGTTTTTGTTGGGTCTGTACCCAGAAAAGCATAATTTTAATAAAAGTGAAAGAACATTCATAGACCTCAGTTTGCTTAATGCCAAAAAATGTATTGCACTATTATGGAAAAAGACTCATAGACCAGATGTGACTCAGTGGTTAAGACAGATGTTAACAAACCTTCCATTAGAAAGAATAACATATATACTGAAATCAAAGGAAATTGTGTTTGAGAATATATGGAGACCTTTTATTGATTATGTAAAAAATTTAAACATAACTCTTGAAGAAGAAGGTGAATGATGTGTGTGGACCTTGTAAATTCCAAACTGGTGAACATAATATGTATACTTATGTGTTGGATTGTCTAGACTAAACAGAGGAGCATTGTTAAAGACTTGATTTTGTTGGTGGTTGTTGGTGTTTTTAGTGCATTTTTTTCTTTTTTTGTAGTACTTTAGTGTTAGTGTTTGATTGTTTGTATCATGTTTGTTAAAAAAAAAAAAGGTTCAATAAAGATATTGTGGAAAAAAAAAAAGTAACTCTGTCTGACCAAATGTACTTGTGTAAATGAAAAAATTCTTTTGAAAATGAAGTTAAAGGGACCGGTATCATACAGTAAAGCTAGTAGCAAAAGTACAGTTTTGTTAAATGGTTACTGGAGCACATGTACTTAATATAACTTATTAGTACCCATTAAAGTCCAGAGACTTTAAATTGCATTCACTCAGGATTACAGTTCAATTACCCCAGCATACTGAAACATAAACACTCATTAATGATCTTCCTCTGCTTAAAATGATTGAGTCATTTATTGTTTTTTTTAATTAAAACTTGTATTTTTCATGTGACAATCATGCTGTCAGCTTCTGCGTCACGCCACTGTTACCGTCATCTGAACACCTGGTGGTGGAAGCCTTTTGAAATGTGAATCATTTGCTCCACATTGTCCCTCATTGTGCAGCCTCAGAAATATGTCACTGGGATAAAGCCGGGGCAGCTGAGTGTCGCATGTCACCCTGCGTAGGATTGTGATGCCTGATGTGAGCGAGTGTGTGCAGGTTGTCATGCGATCTGACACTCTGTGCAGGAGGAGCTGCGTCACACGCACAGCTGATGATTACACTGGAGTTGCATTTAGTGTGGATCCTTATGTTGTAATCAGCGTGATTAATGTGTGTGTGTGTGGGGGGGGGCACAAACAACTGTCTCACTGTCAATAGGATGTAAATGTAAACAGCTGTAAAGTCACTATTGACACTGTTAATTTGAATGTGATTGAAGTGATTAATTTAAAATGTTTATTTTAATGTACAGTCATATATTGGTATGCTAAAGGTCGGCTATAAAATGTGTCAAGAAAATAAAATTGTTTATATGGTAGTTAATTATTCTTTAAATGTTTTTTTTAAGTTAAGGGTCTATTTTAGTTGTTCATAAAGGGGTAATTGAGTGAAAAAATTTGTTTTTGTAGATTTTAACCTTCTAAAATGCATCTGTTGGTCACATGATTATCAAAAAAAATCAAAACACTTACTTCTCCTAAAAAAAACAGTCTTTATATCATTTTTCTCTCCAAGAAGCTGATATAACGCTTCCATGTTTGTTCCTGCACGTCACTAAAAGATAAACATCACTAGCATTGATACCTGCCCACTCTTCTGATTGGCCAGCCCAGCTTTCAATCATGTAGATGGGTGGGGACCCACAGGCATTAGCTTAAAAGCTAACTGTGGGACTAGGAAGCTTGCTTACCAAGCATGGTTTATATTGTAAGATTTCAGTCACTCTAATAGACATCACTGTTTCCATCTGGTTCACGAATCCACAGTTGATAATATGTCTTGTCATTCTGGCTTATTTGTCTGAGGAGGCAATGGACACTCTAAAGGACTGTTTTGAAACCACTGCCTAGGAGCAGCTCTGCGATCCACATGGTGAGGACATTGATGGCCTCTCTCACACCATCACGGACTACATCAACTTCTGTGTGGACAACACCGTACCCACCAAGACCATACGGTGTTGCTCGAACAACAAACCCTGGATCAACCCTGAGATAAAAACACTTCTGAGAGAGAAAAAGAGGATCTTCAGGTCGGGGAACAGGGAGATGCTGAAGTCTGTACAGAGGGAGCTGAGGAGGAAGATCAGAGAAGGCAAGGACAGCTTCAGGAAGAAGATGGAGGACAAGCTGCAACAGAGCAACATCGGCGGGGTCTGGAGAAACCTTAAAACCATCTCTGGACTCCAGAATACCTCCTCCCAGGCCACAGGGGGCAGGGAGTGGGCGACCAATCTGAACCTGTTTTTTAATAGGTTTGACCAACCGCCCTACCCCCCGACTGCACAACAACCACTGCTGCCTCTAAAGTCATCGAGACCTGCTGTCCACACTCCACTCCACCAACACTCCCCCACTCCCAGCACACAGCCCCCCAACCTGGCCCTCACTAAGACCCAGGTGAGGACGGAGCTGAGGAAGATCAAGGCGAGGAAGGCCTCGGGACCGGACGGCATCAGCGCGAAGCTCCTCAAGTCCTGCGCAGACCAGCTGTGTGGGATTGTGGAGCTCATCTACAACCTGAGCCTGAAGCTGGGGAGGGTACCACAGTTGTGGAAAACATCATGTGTGGTACCTGTACCAAAGACTTCCCACCCCAAAGACCTGAACAGCTACAGACCAGTGGCCCTGACGTCTCACATGATGAAGACCCTGGAGAGACTGCTCCTTGCTCACCTCCGCCCCCTGGTGGGACCAGCGATGGATCCACTCCAGTTCGCCTACCAGCATGGCATCGGGGTGGAGGATGCAGTGATCTTCCTCCTTCACCGTTCCTTGTCCCACCTGGAGAAGCCCGGGAACGCGGTGAGGATCATGTTCTTTGACTTCTCCAGTGCTTTCAACACCATCCAACAGATGATCTTGAAGGACAAATTGCTGTGTGCAGGGGTGGACCAGCACCTGTCATCATGGATCCTGGACTACCTCACTGACCGGCCACAGTTTGTGAGAACCCGGGACTGTGTCCCCGGCACGATCATTGGTAGCACAGGGGCCCCCCAGGGAACGGTTTTGGCTCCCTTCCTGTTCACCCTTTATACTGCGGACTTTCTCACACAACACAACACACTGCCATCTACAGAAGTTCTCTGATGACTCTGCGATCGTTGGCCTCATCTCCAATGGAGATGAAGCTGAGTACAGAGGACTTATCCAGGACTTCGTGGACTGGTGCCATCGGAACTACCTCCAGATCAACGCGAGGAAAACTAAGGAGCTGGTGGTGGACTGCCGCAGGCAGGGACAACCCCTCACAGCACCAGTAAACATCCAGGGAACAGACATTGAAATGGTGATATCCTACAAGTACCTGGGTGTTCATTTGAACAATAAACTAGACTGGTCACACAATATCGACGCACTCTACAAGAAGGGACAGCATAGGTTGTTCCTACTGAGGAGGCTCAGGTCTTTTGGTGTACAAGGGGCGCTGCTGAAGACATTCTACGACACGGTGGTGGCATCAGCCATCACTTTTGGAGTGGTCTGCTGGGGCAGTGGCATTACATTAGCCGATAGGAAGAGACTGAACAAACTAATCAAGAAAGCTAGCTCTGTCCTGGGGCAACGCCTTGACCCAGTGGAGGAGATAGGAGAGAGAAGGATGGTGGCTAAACTGTTATCTCTGCTGGAGTCCGAGTCCTACCCTATGCAGGACATACTGAACGCACTGAGGAACTCATCTAGCAGTAGACTACATCATCCTAAGTGCGCGACTGAGAGGTTTCGCAGGTCCTTCCTACCTGCGGCTGTCAGACTGTATAACCTAAGCAGGGCTGCTCGCAGAGATAGCAAAAAAACATGACGACCTAATAGTATTGAATGCAAAAGATGCAACAGACTTACACAAATGGTCCCCTCCAGTATACAACTAGGACAACATCAGTCGCTACGGAGGGTGACAATATGTATGGATACATATTCATACCATGTAGGGTAACTAAATAGACAGTTATGCTATTTATTCCATCTCGCTACAATGCTCCGCACTGTGTATATATATTTATGTGTACATATGTATATTCATTGCTCTTATTTTCTTATCTTCTAAATTATTGCTCTGAGTGTTGCTATTCCTGTGCTGTTGCAATCCTGGAATTTCCCCATTGTGGGCCTAATAAAGGCTTATCTTATCTTATTTAAGCAATATTACACAAGACAAAGTACGGTATCATGAATATAGTAACTGCGGGTGTGATATGTCTACGCAGAGGGCATTTAATATCACACCTGTAGTTAGTATATGATACTGTAATGACGTCGAGTGTAATATTGGTTTTATACAACAGTTTGGGCAAGCACAATTTATTAAATGACAGCAATACTGGACAAAATATTATGATTTGTTTGTTTAACCAGTTATTTTGCGCAGCTGAGAAAAAATAGTCCCTTCTAAATGTAGCTAGTAACTGTTGCTAAACATCCCAATCAGCATGAAGACGTCTATTGTCATTTCACACACATGTAAACAAATTAGATATTGTCAAGTGCAAAAATGATAAGTGTTTATAAAACATATACCTGTTGAGTTGGTACTGCAGAAGACCCCATATCAAAACGTATGCAATGCCGGTCATCAGAACCACCGGTAGATAACTGGTAGCTAGTAGTTAGCATGCAAGCGAGTTAGCACATTTTGCTGGCTTTTCTTCGCATCACTACAAAGGTATTGTGGTTTGTTAATCGAGACAATAAATCAAACTCTAGCACTGCCTGTTTTTTTAAACAGATGTGAAATGGCTTAATGAACTTAAAATGACAGCAGAGCCGGCATAGACGGAAACAGTTTTTTGGTTTTTTTTTTCAGAAGGGTGGGACTTCTGGGTCACGGATGTATAATTTCTTGTCAAACAGCACCTCACTGTGGAAATTAAGGTATCCAAAGCAGTATTGCAATTGTCAGAGAGTTGATATTAAATTACTGTTAGTAATCAATGGTTACATGAACACCTTTGAAGCGGAGTGATACATATCCGGTGAAATTGGAGTGCAATTGTCGTGGAATATAGTAACTCCTGAAATCCCTATTGTCCAATCAAATTACTCGGTCAGAGCTAACTGTTGTATAATTTGTTATCTTTATTCCGTGATGCTACATTGAGCCGTTAGCACCACCAAGGCAGCTAGCTGAAGCTAGCAGTTTAGCCACTATTCTTGGCTCATTCATGAATGTTTCTGTGCTTATTTTACTCCAGGGATTGGTCATATCCTATCGACCACTGAAACCACACCCCCGTGTCCACCAGTGATGCTTTACTTCAGTCATTCTGTTAGACAAATTTACATTAGTTGGCTCAGACTAGATCTGAGCTTAGAGCTAGCCAGCTAAAGATTAGCAATAGTGACATAAGACAGTGTTGCCTACTCTCACTCTTTTACCCTCTCTCACACCACAAACCTTATTTCTCACTCAAAATGAGGAAATTACTCCCAATGTCGTGTTGAATTTCTTCAGAGTTGTCCCACAATAAAGGCTCTCAAGGTAGCATAAAGCAGACTGAACATGTTCTAAAACTCACTCTGAGGTAAAGAAGTGTATTTCTTGAAAAAAATAACTTGATGTGAATTGTGCACCTGCATGCTGTCTCCACTCCTAATTTCCCCAGTCTCCCCCATGCACAGTTCCCTCCAAATCTCACTCCAAACCTTTCTGAAAAGTTGGCAACTCTGCGTAAGAATGAAGGTGCCTTCACAGCAAACGCGAACAGGCGAATTTTTTGCGCAGCACGAATACATTGTAACTCGATGTAAACACACAACATGAATTCACTGTCTGAGTGAGATGCAGACAGGTAAAGTTGCCTTTATAACTTCTGCAGCTGTGTTCAACCTGCTGTGGAAATCCCCAAAATAACAAGGTTTATATTATCCGACTTGAAAAACTTGTCCCTACCTCCAAAACTTCACAAGATGAGTGTTTCCGTTGCTACCTTGTTAACCTTATTAGCACGTCCATGGCAGGAGTCCGTGGGTAAATAACTCCGACATCCCGATTCAGCTGAAGAGCTCCCGGTCCTTTTGTCTCCAGGTGAGTGGCAGTCTCATTTTCCAACTAGTTTACTCTCCAATGTTGATACTTTTACTGAGATGATGGTACTATCCCTCAGACGTGAATGCGTGATTTCGCGTGTGCTCGCCTCTTTCCATTGACTTTCTATGGATTTGCACTGCCCGGTCGCGTTTGGTGTGAAGGCACCTTGAGGGTGGAATTAAATGCCCACGCTCTTAAATCTTTGTGGGATTTTGGTCACATGTCAAACATTTCATTAAGACCTGTGTGAGGTGTTATAATGTGAAATGACCCCTATGGGCAGCACGGTGGTGCAGTGGTTAGCACTGTTGCCTTACAGCTAGAAGGTTCCTGGTTCGAATCCCCTGGTTGGCAGGGGTTGGAACCTTTCTGTGTGGAGTTTGCATGTTCTCCCTGTGCTGCGTGGGTTTACTCCGGGGGCTCCGGTTTCCTCCCACAATCCAAAGACATGCATGTTAGGTTAATTGGTTGTTCTAAATTGTCCCTAGATATCTGTTTCCTATAGGCCCTTAGAGTAGAGGGTTAGTATTAGTGAAAGCGCTTTGAGTGGTCTTTGTGACTAGAAAAGCGCTATATAAGTGCAGGTTAGTTAGTTAGTTAGTTAGTTAAGTTCCATCTTCAGTTGTCTTAATCTGGTCAGTTGGATGTATTAAATAAAACAGCACTTTATTTTAAAGGTCACCAAGTCAAGATGACATAACATTCTGAAGCCTATGATGATTTACAACATTCAAATCGGATATTTATAAATGCCACCTTATAATATTCTCTCAAAGTGGTCTAATACAAACTGATACCTGGTGATGCATACTGATTTCTTTGTTGAGAACAGTACAAGCATGTCAGCATTTATGTCGGCAAAGTAGGGAGACAATACCTGTTGTGGCGAACAAAGCAAACATGCATATGTGCTACTCTTTCTTGGTTAAATACCAAGAAAAAAATACTAAAGATGCAATATTTGCTTTAAAAGTGTTGATGGAGAAGTATAGAGGTAAGAAGGAATTGCACTGTCTTTGTGGATCTAGAGAAAGTATTTCATAGGGTGCCAAGAGAGGAAATGTGCGATTGTTTGAGGACATCAGGAGTGGCAGAGAAAGATGTGAAGGTGGTGCTTTTTGGACTGTCATGTTTGCAGATGAAATTGTGATCTGTAGTGAGAGTAGGGACCAGGTGGAAGGGAACTTGGAGAGGTGGAAGTATGTGGCAGGGAGAAGAGGAATGACGGCAGAAGCAAGACGAAATGCATGTGTGTGAAGGAGAGGGAGGCAGGTGTAAAGATGCAAGAAGTAGAAGTAGTGAAGGCAGATGAGTTTAAATACCTGGGGTCAACCATCCAAACCAATGGAAAGTGTACAAGAGAGGTGAAGAAGAGAGTGGAGTGGGTGGAGATGAGTGTCAGGGGTGATGTTTGACAGAGCAATAAAGCAAGAGTGAAAGGGGGAAGGCTTATAAGACGGTAGTGAAACATGCTATGGTGTGTCGCTTGTGTGACAAAAAGATTGGAGGAAGAGCTGAAGGTGGTAAGATTCTTATTGGGGGTGACGGGAAAAGCGAGGCTAGATATGGTTTGGACACATGCAGAGGAGGGACGATGGACAGAGTGCATCTGGAAAGTATTCACAGCGCTTCACTTTTTCCACATTTTATGTTACAGCCTCTTCCTAAATGGATTAAATTCATTTTTTCCTCAAAATTCTACACAAAGTACCCCATAATAAGGATAAGGGATAAGGACCTGTACTTATATAATGTTTTTTATGTGAATTAAGGTTTTTTTTTTTTAGATTTTTGCAAATTTATTAAAAATAAAAAACTAAGAAATCACATGTACATAATTATTCACAGCCTTTGTCATGAAGCTCAGAATTGAGCTCAGGTGCATCCTGTTTCCACTGATCATCCTCGATGTTTTTACACCTTAATTGGAGTCCACATGTAGTAAATTCAGTTGATTGGACATGATTCTGAAAGGCACTCACCTGTCTATATTAGGTCCCACAATTGACAGTGCATATCAGAGTACAACCCAAGCATGAAGTCAAAGGAATTGTGTGTGGACCTCCAAGACAGGATTGTCTTGAGGCACAAATCTTGGGAAGGGTACAGAAAAATTTCTGCTTCTTTGAAAGTCCTAATGAGCACAGTGGCCTCCATCATCCATAAATGGAAGAAGTTCGGAACCACCAGGACTCTTCCTAGAGCTGGCCAGCCATCTAAACTGAGCGATTGGGGAAGAAGGCCTTAGTCACAGAGGTGACCAAGAACCCGATGGTCACTCTGTCAGAGCTCCAGCATTCCTCTGTGGAGAGAGGAGAACCTTCCAGAAGGACAACCATCTCGACAGCAATCCACCAATCAGGCCTGTATGGTAGAGTGGCCAGATGGAAGCCACTCCTTAGTAAAAGGCACATGGCAGCCCGTCTGGAGTTTGCCAAAAGGCACCTGAAAGACTCTTAGACCATGAGAAGCAAAATTCTCTAGTCTGATGAGACAAAGATTGAACTCTTTGGAGTGAATGCCAGGCATCATATTTGGAGCAAACCAGGCACCGCTCATCACCAAGCTAATACCATCCCTACAGTGAAGCATGGGGGCAGCACCATCATGGTGTGGGGATGTTTTTCAGTGGCAGGAACTGGGAGACTAGTCAGGACAGAGGGAAAGATGAATACAGCAATGTACAGAGACATCCTGGATGAAAACCTGTTCCAGAGCGCTCTTGACTTCAGACTGGGGCGACGGTTCAGACGGTTCATCTTTCACCAGGATGACGACCCTAAGCACACAGTCAAGATATCAAAGGAGTGGGTTCAGGACAACTCTGTGAATGTCCTTAAGTGGTCCAGCCAGAGCCCAGACTTGAATCCAATTGAACATCTCTGGAGAGATCTGAAAATGGTTTACAAGATGGCGCCCACCAATAGCAAACATCTTTGCTCGTTCCGCTCTCGAATGCCGACTTTTCTCCATTTTTGCATAGTTGCTGTTCTTTCTACAGTGCATGGAGGTCATGCACTGCTAACATACGACTGACAGACACTACTGGATATTGCCAAGTCAAGCAGTCACACGGAGTTTACTGGCTTTATACCACCCGATCTACAATGCATTGTGCGACCACGCAGCAATCAACACCACCCCCAAGAAGGCTCCGAAGCACCGAGCCCGCGTGAGCTTGCTGACCCAAGAGAGGGCGTCGGAGGCAGAGCCGAAGGCAAGGCGAGAGAGGAGGGCTATATGCTAGGCTAAAGGCTCGCTCCAGCCGGCCACTGCTACCCAGTCTCTTCATGGCAAAAGTTCAGTCTTTGGAAAATAAGCTAGACGATCTAAGAGCAAGGATTGAAGACCAGCGGGAGACAAGAGAGTGCTGTGCCCTAATTTTCTGCGAGACCTGGCTTTCAGACAGAGACCCGGAGAGCACTATTCAGCTACAGACCCACTCAACACACCGGGCAGACAGAACAGGAGACTCTGGTAAGACGAGGGTAGGGGTGTATTTATAAACCACTCGTGGTGTGGAGATGTACAGACTGTCTACAAGCACTGCTTGCCCGACGTGGAGTTTTTACTGCTGAATTGCTGTCCCTATTACCTACCGAGAGAATTTACTGCTGTGTTTTTGGCCGCTATATACATTTGTCTGCAGAGCAACTACACAGTAGCGCTAAACAAACTCCATGGCATCATCAGCGCAGTAGAGACAAAGCATCCTGATGCTGTTTTTATTGTTGCTGGCGACTTTAACCAGTGCAGTTTACAGACTGTACTCCCCAAATATTACCAGCATGTGGACATTCCCACCTGTGATAAAAGCACATTGGATCATGTTTATTCCAATATACGTGGCGCCTACAGAACGGCTCCCCGCCCCCACTTTGGACAGTCAGATCACATCTCACTGTTTATGTACCCAGCCTACAGACAAAAGCTGAAACAAACAAACCCTGTTATTAAGCAAATTCAGTGCTGGACTCCAGAGACTGAAACAAACAAACCCTGTTACTAAGCAAATTAAGCGCTGGACTCCAGAGACTGAGAGCACCCTACAAGACTGCCTTGCCAAGACTGCCTGCACAGACTGGGATGTGTTTAAAGCTTCATCCCCCTCCCCAGAAGGAGCCCGCTGACCTGTCTGAATGATTACAGACCGGTAGCACTTACTCCAATCATCATGAAGTGCTTCAAGAGAGTGGTGCTGCCCCTCATTCAGGACAGCATACCAGGCACCCTGGACCTCTGCAGTATGCCTTCCGGTCCAACAGGTCCACCTCGGATACCATCACTGCAGCACTCCATTAGTCTCTCTCCCACCTGGAAGATAAAGACTTGTACATTAGTCCTTACAGACACAACATGTGCCTAAGATCTGGAAAGATGCCGTGGTTGTTCCCGTTCCAAACTCCAGCTGTCCTAAAACGGTAAATGACTTTAGACCAGTTACTTTGACTTCAATTTTAATGAAAATTTTTGAAAAACTGGTCAGATGTGAGGTCCTAAAGCAGACTGAACATGCATTGGATCCTCCGCAGTTTGCCTATAGGCCTCACAGAGGAGTGGAGGATGCCACTGTCACTCTGTTTAACATGCTTTTTAAACATCTGGATTTTAATGGGACACACGCCAGGCTTTTATTTGTGGACTTTTCTTCTGCCTTTAATACAATCCAACCTCATATTTTAGTTGAAAGGCTCCTGCAACAATTTGATTTAAGCAATAATCTGGTGGGTTGGATTCTGGATTTCTTAACCAACAGGACGCAGAGAGTAAGGGTCAATGGTACATTGTCTGACCTAAAGTGCTCTTCTACTGGCTCTCCTCAGGGGTGTGTGTTGTCACCACTACTCTTCATCCTGTACACAAACATGTGTCGGAGCAGACATGACAACAGACACATTATAAAGTATGCTGATGACTCAGTCATTGTCAGTCTCCTCCAGGATGGTGAGAGTGGCCACGGCCCAGTAGTTGATGACTTTGTTCACTGGTGTGAGGATTCCTACCTGCAGCTGAATACAACAAAAACGAAAGATATGATTATTGACTTTAGGAGGAAAACTCCCAGGCACAAAGTCACCATACTAAAAGGCCAGACCACCGAATGTGTACAATCGTACAAATATCTTGGGACGATTATTGATAGTGGATTGAACTTTGAGGTGAACTGTGAAAGGGTGTGCAAAAAGGGTCAGCAAAATTTGCATTGTTTGAGGAAACTTGCACGCTTCCAAATTGACCGAACCATAATGACTATGTTCTATCGGGCTTTTATTGAATCTGTTTTATCCTTTTCTTTAATGTCATGGTTTGGTCAGATAAAACTGAAACAGAGGAAATCCTTGGATCAGGTAGTCAGATGGTCCAGTCGTTTGCTTGGTGAGTCACAGCTGAGCCTGACATCCCTGTACACCAGACAAGTACAGAGGATGGCCGACTCGATTTTAAATGATGACTCCCACCCTTTGCACTGCAACTTTCAGCTTCTTCCCTCCAGACGGAGGTTTGCTGTCCCAAAAAGTAGAACCCAGCGCTACAAAAACAGCTTTGTCCCTGCTGCTGTCAAAGAGTTGAACAAGCTATAAAAATTATATTGTACATATTTTATATTTACCTATTTTGTAAGATGTGTGCCTGTGTTTGTGTCTATGTTGAATGTAATTGTGGCTTGTAAATATGGATGTCACCAACTGCAAAACAAATCTACCTACGGGTACAAATAAAGTAACCTGAACCTGAACCTAGGATGCTTTTTATCAACTACAGCTCCGCCTTCAACACGGTCATCCCCCACAAACTCACCGACAAACTGTCTTCACTTGGCCTGCACCCCACCTTCTGCGACTGGTTACTGGACTTTCTAACTGGCAGGCCCCAGTCTGTCAGGATGGGTAACAGGACCTCAGCCAGCATCATCACGAACACAGGTGTCCCACAGGGTTGTGTTTTCAGGCCCATCCTCTACAGCCTCTTCACCCATGACTGTGTTGGCTCCCACAAGGACAAGATCATCCCAGAGTTTGCGGATGACACAGCAGTGATAGGACGCATCACTGGTGATGATGAAGCATCCTACAGGAGGGAGGTGGCCAACCTGGTGTCATGGTGTGAGGACAACAATCTTATCCTCAACACGGACAAGACAAAGGAGATGATAGTGGACATGAGGAAAGGGAGGAGGAGACCCCATCGGCCGCTGTTCATCCAGAAGCTTGAGATGGAGAGGGTGAGCAGCTTTAAACACCTGGGCATCCACATCAGCGAGGACCTTAAGTGGACACACAACACCACAGAGCTGGTTAAGAGAGCTCAACAGCGACTGTACTTTCTGAGGAGACTGAAGAAGTTTGGCATGTCCTCCAGGATCCTCAATAATTTCTACAGCTGCATCATCAAGAGCATCCTGACCAACTGCATTACTGCGTGGTATGGCAGCACCACTGCCCTGGACCACAAACGCCTGCAGAGAGTGATGAAAACGGCGGAGAAGATCATCAGGACTCCACTCCCCTCTCTGCAGAGCATCTACCACTGCAGAGTCCAAAGGAGAACTGATGCCATCCTCCGGGACCCCACACACCCCTAGCACAGACTGTTCACACTTCTACCCTCAGGCCGGAGGTACAGAAGTGTGAAATGCAGGACAACCAGACTGAAAAGCTCCTTCTTTCCCACTGCCATCAGACTCCTGAACAAATAATAACTCCCAAAACTCTGCAACACAGCTTTTAATATAGGAACTCACACACCGGCTGCTAAATTTGCACATTGCTCACCAGTACAGTAGATATAGTCTCACCCGTCTGATGTCCATATCATCTCTGCTGCTATTTATCATGTACAGCCTACTGGTACTATTGTTACAGAGAAATTAGCACTGGGTGCTAATTTGTAATTATACACTGCTCGTTGACAATGCTCATTTGCACACTGTACATAGGTTTATGCCATCTCAGGTTTACATCATCTCTGATATCAATATATACTATCACTTTAATCATCCAGGGAATTTTCAATTTCATTCCTCTTGTCTGACTGCTTTAACTGTCCAAATTGCCTTGTGTGTGTTATTAGTACTCATTAGTTTTAGTATTTAGTATCAAGGTGTCCTTAAGGAGTCCTAATTGCCTAACTGTGTGTTGGTGTGTGTGTTATTAGCATCCATTAGTTTTAGGATTGAGTTACTGTGTTAGTGTGTCATTACCTTATTGGAATTGTTGTTTCTGTACCTGTTACCTTTGAATCTTTGAATCTTTATTTTATTTCGGATAGATTAAAAGTAAAGATTAAAAAGAAACAGAATAATATAACAAAGGCGAAAAAAATCCAACAAGGTCAAATTAAACAATAACTCCTCTGATTATACAGTTCAACATAAGTTATCCGAAATGGGTGATGGCTGAAGCCGCAGCTTATATTGCCCACCCATATTCCATCCAAGAATTCAAAAGAAAAACAAAACAAGAGCGATTACAATTCAGAACAAAGCTAAGACAAAATGTGACAAAAAAAACTAAGTAACATCACAACACAGACTGGATATGACAATCCTTATGTGATTTTACATGTCACCTTGGATATATGTTTGGAGTATTTCTTCCTTTAGTTTTTGTTTAAATTGTCCAAGTGTTGTACATGATTTTAATTCAGGTCCAAAATCGTTCCATAATCTGACTCCTTGCACTGAGACACAGTGTTGCTTGGTGGTAGTTCTCACTGAAGGTTTTTGAAATATACATGTTCCTCTGAAATGATATTGTTTCTCCCTTATTTGGAACAGCTTTTGGATATTTGCGGGCAGTGATAGATTCTTCACTTTAAACATTATTACTGAGTTTTAAAGTCAACCAGATCTTTCAACTTGAGAGCTTTTAATTTAAGAAAAAGTGGGTTTGGTGGTTCCCTGTAAGCAGCTTTGTTTATTATTCTAATAGCTCTCTTCTGAAGCATAAAGACTGGATATATGTTTGTTTTATATGTATTTCCCCATACTTCAGTACAATATGTCATGTATGGGAGTATTAATGAATGATACAAAGTATATAATGTGGGTTGATTCAGCAAATATTTCGCTCTGTGTAGTATTGCGATTGATTTAGATATTTTACCTTTAATAAAATTAATATGTGACTTCCATCACAGTTTATTATCAATTATTACTCCAAGAAATTTAGTTTCAGATACCCTTTCAATCTCTACACCATTTACACTGAGTTTAGATACTAAGTTGTTGTGATGGTTGTTAAAAACTATAAATTTTGTCTTACTTAAATTGAGCGTTAATTTGTTTGAATCCAACCACAGTTTAAGCTTTCCTAATTCCTTTCCGAGTGTATCCAAAAGTTGTTCCAAATTGCTTCCACTGCATAATAGATTAGTGTCATCGGCAAACAATATTAAAGCCATTTTTTCCGAGACTTTACATATATCATTTATATACATATTGAATAACAATGGCCCCAAAACTGAACCCTGTGGGACTCCACAAGTAACCTTCAGTAACTGTGAGTTTTTGTTACCAACACATACATACTGATATCTATTCTTTAAGTAACTACTTAACCAGGACAGTGCTACCCCCCTAATACCACAATTTTGTAGTTTCTTTAATAATAAATTGTGATCCACTGTATCAAATGCTTTTTTAAGATCCAGGAATACCCCAACTGAATACTCTTTATTTTCAACGGCAGTTGATATTTTTTCTATAAATTCCATTAGAGCAAATGCAGTTGTCCTCTTGTGTCTGAACCTATATTGCTGCTCACACAATAAATTATTCTTCATTATGAAGTTGTCAATTCTCTCACAGAATATTTTTTCAAGTACCTTGGAAAATTGCGGCAATACCCAAGACGTATTATGACACCTTATTGTCAACCTTATTATCAACCTTATTATTGACCGTATTATCACCTTGGCATTCGTTTGAAGAACAAAGTAAGAATTTCATTGCTCAGGAGATGTAGCATTTCTTAACTGTGCACATGGTAATAAAGCCTTTGAATCTTGAAAATGGCTGTGCACCAACGCTTCCCATCCAACCTGATGGAGCTTGAGAGGTACTGCGAAGAGGAATGGGCGAAAATGCCCAGAGATAGGTGTGCCAAGCATGTGGCATCATATTCAAAAACACTTGAGGCTGTAATTGCTGCCAAAGATGCATCAACAAAGTATTGAGCAAAGGCTGTGAATACTTATGTACATGTGGTTTCTTAGTTTTTTATTTTTTTTTTTTTTATTTAAGTTTTTGTAAAGGGTATACAGGTCGTTACAGCAATGCAGTGTTTACATTTTCATCACATGTTCCCTTATTTTCTGATATCTGACAACATTGGAAGATTAATTCTTACAACACCCCTTATTTTTTTTTTTTTAAAGTGAAAGAAAAAGTGAAATTAAAGAGAAAAAAACAAAACAAAAAACAAATAAAAAAAAACAAACAAACCAGTAAAAAACAAACAAAAAGAAAAAGTAAGTAAATAAAGATAAAAGAGCATCTGAGTAGCATTGGAACAAAGAGAGGAACCATTATTGAAATGGTATTTGTCAAAGATTAGATCTAATGGAAGACACATATGCGGTCCAGGGTTGCCAAAAGTTCATGAACCCATCCATGTCCTGTCTCAGTGCGAATGTCAACTTTTCCATCGAGTAGATGTCTTGGATCACGTTAGTCCAATCTTCAGGTGTAGGACAGTCCTTCAACATCCATTTTTTAGTTAGAGCTTTTTTGCTTGCCAATATTAAAACATTGAATAAGTATTTTTCTCCTCGTCTTTCCAGTGAGTCCGGTAGTAAACCCAAATACAAAGTTACAAAAGAAAAGGGAACTGTAATTTTGAATATTTTCCCCAATATTGTCTGTACATTGGTCCAATATTGGTGGATAACTGGGCATGACCAAAACACATGAAAATGATTTGCAGTCTTTTCACCACACAAGCGCCAACAGTTCAATCCCTTATGGGTAAATTTGTTTTGTGCAGGTGTTCTGAAAAATCTTGCCAAGTTTTTCCATCCAAATTCTCTCCACTGCAGGGATGAGGTACTTTTCCATTGCTGTTTATTTAGCTTTTCCCATATTTCCAGATGTAAAGTGAAATTCCCCTCTTTTTCCCATCTCTCTTTTATATAAGATGTGTTGTCTCCTTTTAAGTCTTGAAGACCTTGGTATATTTTAGAAATGTATCTGATCCCTTTATATGCCATTAAGAAGACCTTCAGAACACCTGACTGGGCCCTTTCCAAAACCTCCTTTTTAAGTATATTGTTTATGTGGTGTCTAAGCTGGAAGAACCTGTAAAGGTCTTGATTTATTAGGCCTTGTTTTTTCAAATCTTCAAAACTTCTTAAGATTTGCCCTTTAAAAAAATCGTAATATTTTATCAGCCCCTTCTCCTTCCACTTTTTAAATCTGGTGTCTGTTTTATTAGGAGTAAAGTCCTGATCATAGGCGATCCATTGCAGAAGTCGATAGGGCTCTTTAGTTTGATTCTCTCTGACTATCTTAAACCAAATTTTTAGCGGGGTCTCTATCCATGGGTTAGTGTTATTCAAAAGCTTAGGTAAGACATTGTTCCCTATTATCGCCTGTAGGGGGATGTCACTTGTTATTTGGCATTCGATCTCCTTCCATTGTGCAGAGTAGACTGGGTTACATATCTCTACTAAAGTTTTAATTTGTGCGGCTTTAAAGTAGTCCCTGATATTTGGCAGCGCGAGCCCACCTTTGTCTTTGTTTAGCTGTAGGGTTCTATATCTGATTCTAGGTCTCTTGCCCTGCCATATGAATCTTGAGATCCTTCTGTCCAGCTCCTGCCATGTTTTTTTGGGAGGTTCTACCGGTATTGTTTGGAAAAGGTATAGAAGACGTGGAAGTATATTCATTTTGACTGCTTCAATTCTTTGTGCAATACCCAAGAATGGTATCATATTCCATCTTGCTAGGTCAGATTTTATTTTTGTCACCAGTGGATCATAGTTTAGTGATATAATTTTGTTGAGTTGTTTCGGGATATTGACCCCCAGATATTTCATAGATTCTGACTCCCAGTTAGTTTTGAGTTTGCTTAGTGAATAATGATTTGGGTCATAGTTGAATGTTAAAACTTGGGTTTTATGCATATTTAATTTGTACCCCGATAAATCTCCATACTCTGAAAAAACTGAGGTTAGTTCTGGTAAAGAAGTGTCCGGCTGCCCTAGGTATATTAAAATGTCATCAGCAAAGAGTGCTATTTTATGTTCCTTCTGACCAAGTGTAATACCTTGAATTTTTTGGTTTTGTCTTATCCATTGGCTCAGAGGTTCTATGAAGATTGCAAAGAGCAGTGGCGACAGGGGGCAGCCCTGACGACATCCTCTTTCCAGTTCAAAAGATGATGATAAATTACCGTTAATCCTTATTTTAGCTGTTGGTTTTTTATATAATGCCTGTATAGTTCTAATGAAGTTGTTATGAAAATTGAAACTGGATAAGATTCTGTATAGAAAAGACCAGTCAACCGAATCGAATGCTTTTTCAGCATCTAATCCTAATATGACTGCATTTAAGTTATATTTTTTTTATATGATGAATTATGTGTAAAGTGCGTCGAATGTTGTCTTGTGTCTGTCTTTGTCTTATAAAACCTGTTTGGTCTAAATGAATTAGGTCTGTCAGTATATTCTCTAACCTTTTGGCAAGGATAATGGTAAAAAGCTTATAGTCCTGATTTAGTACACTGATTGGTCTGTAGTTGGAGCACTCTAGTTTATCCTTTTCAGGTTTAGGTATAACTGCAATGACCCCTTCTCTCCAGGAGGGGGGGATTTCCCCTGTGTGGAGGACATAATTAAATGTTTTCAGGAGGAGAGGAGATAGTTGCTGTTTAAAGGTTTTGTACCACTCTGCTGTATAGCCATCAGCTCCTGGGGATTTGTTAGCTTTAAGTTTCATAATTGCTTTTTCCAATTCTTTAGGATGTATTTCTGACAGTAGTGTTTTATTTTGTGACTCCGTAAGTTGGGGAAGGTTTAATGTGTTTAGGAATGCCTCGGATGCGTTTTTATGTTTTTTGTGGGAGTATAAGTTCTTATAGTAATTCTCGAAGTTTTTAAGAATATCCTGAATTCTGAATTTTATTTCCTTTGATACTGGGTCTCTGATTTTGTAGATTGCTCTTTCTGTTTGATGTTTCCTCAATTTATAGGCTAGCAATTTTGCCGATTTACTGCCTGCTTCATAGTATTTTTGTTTCAGAAATGTAAGTTTCTTCTGGATTTCTATTGTGTAGATCTCATTTATTTGGTTTTTAATTTCCTTAATCTTGAGCGAGTCAGTAGAATGAGTGTTGCCTTTGTGTTCTTTTTCTAGGTTCCTAAGTTCTGACTCTAATGTGGATAGTTTTTCTTGTCTTAGTTTCTTTTGGGTTGCCAGTTTTGCAATAATCTTTCCTCTTATTACAGCTTTACATGCATCCCACAGTATTAAAGGGGATACTTCTCCATTATCGTTATCTTCCAAATATCTGAGAATATCTGACTCCAATTCATCTTTCAATGGTCCTTTCAGGACATTTGAATTTAACCTCCAAGAAAATGTATTATTTGTGTATTTTTGGATATTTAAGTCCATGTAGATCGGACTGTGGTCGGAGAGATCCATCAGTCCTATTTTACATGTTTTTACTCTACCAATGTCTCTATTAAACATAAAAAAATAGTCAATCCTTGAGTAAGATGAATGTGGAGTTGAGTAAAATGTATAGTCTTTTACACTGGGGTTGAGTTCCCTCCACACGTCACAGACTCCCAATTCTTTTAGTAGCATCCGAGTCTTCCTGTTTTGGGTGTTATTTTGATGTGGGGAATTACCAGAAGCATCCCAGTATGGATTCAGTCTAAGATTGAAGTCCCCACCACATATCACTAAACCTTGAGCTTTAGTTATCATTAGGTCGAATACATTTTTATAAAATTTCCAGTTAGCCCCTGGGGGAGCATACACATTCAGCAGGGTGATATCTTCTCCCTCTAGCCGCCCAGTTACCAAACTGTATCTCCCTTCTTTATCTTTGTGTTCTGATTTTTTTTCAAATGTAATTTTGGTTGATATCAATGTCGCTACTCCCCTCCTCCTCCCTGATTTATATGAAGATGAAGAGATCATTTTAAACCCTTGTCTACTGAGTTTATTGTGTTCCACGTCTGTTAGGTGGGTTTCTTGTAAAAGTATTATTCCTGCTTTGTCTTTTTTCATTTTGCCTAGAATCTTGGATCTTTTAACTGGATTCAGGATTCCTTTTACATTATATGAAATTATTTTGGTTACACCCTGTTTCTCCATTGTGTTGTTTTGTTTAGTATAACTGTGTGGTGGCCCTCTTTTGTGCTACTCAGAAACTGAAAGAACATTAAAAACAAGAAAAACATTAAGAACATAGTGTAAAAAACTTTAAAACAAAAAGCTGTCAAAAGAACTTCCTGAGCTGAGGTCTTTTTAAAGACCCTGTGGAGTGAAGGCTCTGAGGGAAATTCCTCAAACTCTGTTACGTGTTGAGGGCCCTCTCTTACCACTGAAAGTAGTCCCATGCTTTTAACGTGAGTTTCAGAACCCAATCCAAACTTGTAATGATTTTTTTTTTTCCTTTTATGCCTAAACCCTGTGAAATTGTGTGCACCCTCCCACCCCCATCACATCAAACATTCACGCAAAAACAGTATTTGTTAGTATGAGGAGAACATGTGGATTATTGTCACATTTCTATTTTAACAAGTTTGTTTTTTTTTTATTACAAAGACTTATTTGTTTCAAATAATATAATTGTTCCATGAAATGTTTTACCACATGCTGAATATGCATCTCCTTTAATGTTTGTTACCTTGTATGAGGGGCGTTGGATGTGCGGATTGATTCAAGAGGGGGAAAAAAAAAAAAAAAAAAAGGTCGCTATTCCAACCTGAAAACGGATAGTTTATCCGCGACGCTCTGGTGCTGGGTTTCCCGCTGCTGGTCCGTGGATTTTGAGGGTCTTTGTGTTGTCCATGTTTGCGCTTTGATCTTCACACTCGGGTCTGCCGCGGGTTTAAATACCGTTACCGGGAGCCCTCTTTTCGCCATGTCAGCTGTTGCTTCTTCCGCCGAATTATAGAGACACGTTTCATCACCGTAGAAGACCCTTAACTTCGCAGGAAATGGTGTCTGAAAGCGCAATTTCTTCTCTCTTAACACCTTTTTCGCGTCATTGTATTCCCTGCGCTTTTTAAGGACCTCCGGGGCGTAATCGTGTTCCACGTAGACTTTTCTCTCCTGGTGCATAAATCCTTTTTTCTGCCAGGCCAGTCTTACAACCTCTTGTTTTATTTTGAAATTGGAAAATCTTACCAACACCGAACGTGGGGGCGCTTCCGCCGCCGGCCTAGCGGCTAATGAACGATGTGCCTTTTCTATCTTCAAGTCGGTGGTTTGTGGAATATCCAATTTCTCTCTTAGTAAGGATTCCACGCATTCTGCCATTGAGTTAAAACCATTTTCGGTTCCTTCTATCAGACCATGAATTCTTATGTTGTCTCTTCTTTGTTTTCCTTCTTGGTCGGTTAGCTTAGCCTCTATAGCTGCTTGTCTTTTGCGTAGGTCCAGCACAGAATCTTCGAGCACTTTTATTCGATCCTCTGTTTCCAAGATTCGGTTCTCGGCCTGGTCCACTCTGCTGTTTGTCCTTTTCAATTCTTCTCTGAATTCCCGAAATTCGGCCGTAACATCTCGGCGAAATCGTCGTAGTTCCTCAAATAGTGATTTCAGGCTAACCCTTTTGTTAGCTATCACCAGCTCCTCGTCTTCTGAACAGGGATCTTCCAGTTCAGATTCTCCGGCCGATACGTGTCCTGGCCTGGAGAATTTCAGTTTCTTCTGTTTTCCTTTAGACATGATGATTTTGTCTTTTGATTTTCACTCCTCCAAAAATCCGTTAAGTTTGATTTTCAAGGTGTTATCCTGGATTGAGTCTGAGAGCTTCAGTGTTAAGCTGCAGTCACCATGGCGTCCAGACCGGAAGTCAGTTTTTTATTTTTAATAAATTTGCAAAAATCTCAAAAACTTTTTTCACATTGTCTTTATGGGATGTTGTGTGCAGAATTTTTCGGGAAAAAAAATTAACATTCCATTTTGAATTAAGGCTGTAACATAACAAAATGTGGAAAAAGTGAAGCGCTGTGAATACTTTCCGGCTGCACTGTATATTGGACAAAGGATGTTGAAAATGGAGCTGCCAGGTAGGAGGAAAAGAGGAAGACCACAGATAAGATTCATAGATGTAGTGAAGGAGGGTATGGAGAAGAGGGTTGGTTTTCGAGGATGCAAGGAACAGAGTGAGATAGAGGCAGATGATCTAGTGTGGCAATCCCTAAAGGATGCAAAAGAAAGACCTTTTGTGGGTCGAAGACTACCGTTTGTGTGCTAAAATGAATTAAGCAAACAAGGATGTTGTCACACAGTCTGGCTAACTTATGTAGTGTTTATTTAATGTTAAAAATCTGTTGAAGCTGTAGTTATGTATGGGTTCTCCCATGTTTTAAAAAGGTTTGAAAATTGCTTGGTGTGTGTGGTAGGGCTCGGCAATAAATTGATTTTAAATCAAAATTTGATTTTTTTATTTGAACAGTCACACTCTTCTGCCATTCAGAAGAGCAAATATTGTAGTCTCCAGCTTGAAGCCCCTCCCCCACCAATAAAGGTTAATTTTATAAAAGTTGAGTTGACACTTTTTTAACCCCTTGCACTCCGGGCAATTTTCCTAAAAACGCCAAAAAATAACGTGCCCAAAGTAAATCGAAAGCTGTTCTTCAACCCTTTGCAGCATCTTCATGGGGTTGGTCTCATTTAAAAGAAAACACTTTGAATTTTTGGCAAAAAAAAACATAATCTCTCTACGTGCTCCGGCCACTGAGTTACAGTCATCTAAACATACTGAACTTGAAGAAAATAAATTTGGCCACGGTGTTTTTTTGGATACAAATGCTTGCAAATAACACACAGCTGTCCGATCCGGCTGGAAAATGCAACAGAAATGTAGAACCAAGTGTTATCCAGCTGAGGTCCAAATTTTGTAACAATACCACAAAAAATGAATATTTTACACAGCTTTGTTCTCAGGTTGTTCCCAGGCGTTTTGGAACTGTGCCAAATTGTGCCAAATGGCACAGTTTGGAAAAACGTCTGTAACTTTTGAATAATTCAATGTAGAATCTTCATTTTGGGCTCTAATGAAAGGTCACATTCAGGGCTGTGTCTGTGTGTGTGGGGGGGGTGGGGTTTGTCCCCCCCCCCCCGCTACAAAGGACGGAGTTCGGCCCTCGCTACATGACGGATTACACTCGTTGCATGTTTCCACAGCAATGCTGTCACGGCGGCTTTCCCCCGCAGACCGGGGGGCGTTCGGACCGTGAACGCCGCCCCCCCGCTCCTCTTCTGCAGCGGGGGGGGGGGGCCTTCACGGTCCGAACACGGCAAATGAACCGTTTATTGCGGCGCACGCACTTCGTACTTTGTGCGCTGTACAGTTGTAATTTACCGATCGGTCAAAAGTCATTTTTGGGTTACAGTTTTCAGGGAGAAATAATAATTTAGCTTATAACACCTTACCTCTTCACAGCCACATTGTCCTGGCGAACTTCTCTTCCCCATTGTCAGACGAACGCGACGCTGGTCCGCTCGTGGATCCCGATCAAAACATAATTCCAATATTGCGGTTTTGGTGAATGATTTACGACCTTTGTCGTCGGCCTCCGTCGGTCTATGATGACGGAAGAGAATCCTAAACGTCTATTCTGCTAGAATGAGTGCAGGTCCCACTTGTGGGTGTTCTCCATGCTGCTGGATCTGTAGCAGGTTCGTCCAGCGTCCTTTTTTTTCATCAGCTGCAACAGTAAATCTCTTTTCACCCAGCCCGAACTTCTGTGCTTCAATTGGCTCCTGCATTCACAGTAGGCGGGTCCTCCTTCCTAGGTTTTCATTCATTGGTTCTTCAAGGTTTCAGAAACCCAATTCAAGGCTCTTATTAGTCGAATGAGAGGTCAATCAGATGAACTAATCTGTTCGCGGCTGTGTCTGCAGCTTTTTTTTTCCAGTGGCGCTTGGACGCCAACACCACCTACATCACCACAATCTGGACTATGCATCCGAGAGCGCACGAGGACGCACGAGTGCACCCTCCTGCGCCCTCCTGCGCCCTAGGACGCAGAGACTTGCCCGCCCACGGAACAACGGAGCGCAAGTGGTTAATCAGGAATGTGTGGATTCATCTTTGTTTGATCAAACCTTTAGTATAAAAAAGGTTTGGTTAAAGCCAGGTTTATACTTACTCCCAAGAAAATTCCTTCTCTTCAGTCAAACATATCAATTAATATTGAAAATCGAATATAGCATGGGGGAAAAAAAAATTGGGAAGTTTGTTTTTAGGCCATGTCGTCCAGCCCGAGTGTGTGGCCGTCGTAAGGCTATGTGGAGTGAATGAGGCTGTAATTCACTTAGCATCCACAAAGTGTCACTAAAACTTGAGTTTCAAGTAGATTCATAAAGTACCTTTCATAGTTCAAATTTAAGAAATGAAAAAAGACAACAATTCTGTAATTAGAACAAAAAGGAAAAAAACTGTGCACCCACTCAGGTGCTTTCACTCCTGGAAAATTAGACTTCAGCTCAAAATGAACCAAGACTGTAATTACTGTAATTACATTCCCACGCAGAGTAAAGAAGCAAAATAAGCAAAAGCACCACTTTGCTTTTTGACGGTAAATGTTTGGTTTAAGCTTCATAAACATCACAAGGATTTTCATCATTTAGGGATTTAAAGAAGACATGTCAGTGCAGTCTGTATATATTGTTCTGTGACTACCTTTGTAACTCTATAGTTTCTAAATAACATAATATCTCCAGACTGGTCACCTTGTTTTAATGATGAAAAGCACATTATTTTTCTTGTGCACTACATTCTGTCTGGATTTCTTTTGGATTTGGTCAGTCTAGTTCCAAGTTATCTTCAAGTTGGCATTCTGCTGCTGTGCTCCATATAGGGGCATTGAATTAAACCAGTCAACATAGACTTTGGCCTTTGTAACTCTGAAGTCATCTACAGTGCAAAAATATGTGCTTTAACATACATTCATACTTTATGCTACAGATGGCATACAGCGGGGAAAAGAAGTATTGAACACATCAACATTTCTCTCATTAAACATATTTCTGATGGAGCCATTGACCTGAGATTTTCACCAGATATCAGTAACAACCCAAGTAATCTATCCATACAAAGAAATCAAGGCAACTGTGTTCACAAAATAAGTGATATTTAATAAAGTGGAATAACACAGGGAATAAGTATTGAACACGCTTGATGAAATTCATTTAATATTTAGTAGTGGTGGCTCAGTTGGTAGAGCATCCGCCCCACACCCGGGAGGCAGGGGTTCAAATCTCAGCCGGGTCATGCCAAAGACCATATAAAAGTGGAACTTCCTGCCGTCCAGCTTGGTGCTCAGCAATAATGGAATGGAGGAGGGAAATTTGTGGCGGCGCCTTGCATGGCAGCGGCCCTCTGATTCTGCACTTGGGGTGTGTGTGATTAACACAGTAGATAGGTAAAACACAATCTTGTTCTACTGTACATGATTGATTGTACAGTTGAATGACAATAAGGGTGATTTAATTTTTTTTTAAAAAGCCCTTGTTGGTAATAACAGCTTCCAGATGCCTCCTGTATAGAGAAACTAGGTGCAGGCATTGCTCAGGAGTGATTTTAGCCCATTCTTCCACACAAACTGTCTTCAAATCTTGAGGGTTCCGTGGGTGTCTTCTATGAACTCTGATTTTCAGTTTGTTCCATAGATTTTCAATTGTATTCAGGTCAGGTGACTGACTGGGCCATTCTAGCAGCTTTATTTTCCTTCTCTGGAGCCAGTTGAGAGTTTCCTTGGCTTTGTATTTGGGATCATTGTCTTGCTGAAACGTCCACCCTCATTTTATCTTCAGCATCTTGGCAGATGGCAGCAGATTCTTATCAAAGATGTCTCTTTGCATTTGTCCATTCATCTTCCCTTCAATTATATGAAGTGTGCTGAAAAACACCCCCACACCATGATGGGATGTGCAGTGCCACTTCTCCAAACTTGCTTTGTGTTGTGGCATCCAAAAAGTTCAATTTTGGTCTCATCTGACCAGACTGTATTCTTCCACTATTTTACTGGCTTGCCCAAATGTTGTGCAACAAACTTTAAATGAGCTTCAACACATTTTTTCTTCAGCAGTAGAGTCTTGCGAGGTGAACAGCCATAGAGCCCTTGCCATTTGAGTGCATTACTTATTGTTTTCTTTGAAACAGCAGTACCTGCTAACTCCAGGTCTTTGTGGAGCTCTCCACAAGTGGTCTTTGGCTCTTGGATAAGTCTTCTGACTCTTCTGTCAGAAGTCTTGCGAGGAGCCACGGCTGGTTTATGGTAAAATGATGTTCTTTCCATTTCCGTATGCTGGCTCCAACAGTGCTCACTGGAACATTCAGCAGTTTAAAAATGTGCCTGTAACCAATGCCATCACAATGTTTTGCAACAATAAGGTTCCAAAGATCTAGAGAGAGCTCTTTGTGCCTTCTACCCATCATGAGTTCTTTGTGGTATGACAATCTGATATTCACAGACCTTTTTAAAGGCTATCAGTCAGGACTTGCCCAGCTGAAATTAATTTGGACTGATGGGGGATGGCTTCCTAAATTCTGATGGATTTCAGCTGGTTTCTTGGCTTTCTATGCCTTTTTGCACCTCTTTTTCTTCATGGGTTCAATACTTATTCCCTGTCATTCAACTTCATTAAATATAACTTGTTTTGTGAACACAGTTGCCTTGATTTCTTTGTATGTATGGATTACTTGGTTTGTTACTGATATGTGGTGAAAATCTCAGGTCAATGATTCCATCTGAAATATGTTTGAGAAAAATGTTTAATGTGTTCAATACTTATTTTCCCCACTGTATATTTGATTAATTTCTTGTTCTTGTTTAATATACATGAATATCAGAGTAATTGTATTGATTATGAAACTGATTTGTCTATATTGTAGTCTGTTGGGGGCTTGTGCACCCTCACTTGTCAGCAGCTGGGCTTTATCTTTTGTTCCATCTTGTTTCATGGATCAGATAGCATTGCTTCCTTGTTATAGCATCTGACAGCATTAATGACATCTAAAGTAGCACCTCCACTATGCAGTCTATCAGCACAGTCAATCAGAGCTGTGCCTGGTATTGTTGAAAGCTCAGTGCAGTTTGACATAGAGAGAAACGAGATAAGATAGGATATCTAATCTGGGCTTTGTTTCTTTCTGCAGCCTCTGGACGTTCTACACCACCCGCCACTCCGACCCAGGCATCCAGCCAGCCCGTTTTCTCCCAGGAGGCCCGACAAAACAGTACAAGCCCTGAACCCCTGGAGCCGAGTTCTCGTTCCCACTCCCTCTCCACACCTCTGGACACAGGACAGCGCCTCAGCCTTCCCTCAGCTAAACCCCCAATTCCTTCAACGAGCCCTGTGCCATCTTATTCTACCTCACAACAAGTAAGACACACTGCATCTACACATTATGAAGTGTAGTACATTTAAGAATGACTGTTGTTACTTCTTGTGATTTTTAATAAGATACTATAGAGAAGACTAGACAGTGGGGAAAATAAGTATTGAACACGTCAACATTTTTCTTATTAAACATATTTCTGATGGAGCCATTGACCTGAGATTTTTGCCAGATATCAGTAACAAACCAAGTAATCCATACATACAAAGAAACCAGGGCAACTGTGTTCACAAAACAAGTTATATTTAATGAAGTGGAATGACACAGGGAATAAGTATTGAACCCATGAAGAAAAAGAGGTGCAAAAAGGCATAGAAAGCCAAGAAACCAGCTGAAATCCATCAGAATTTAGGAAGCCATCCCATTCCCTATCAGTGCAAATTAATTTCAGATGGTTAAGTCGACTGATAGCCTTTAAAAAGGTCTGTGAATATCAAGATTGTCACACCACAGAGAACTCATGATAGGTGGTACAAGGCAGGCAGACTTAATATAATTGAAGGAATGATGAATGGACAAATGTAAAGAGACATCCTTGACAAGAACCTGTTGCCATCTGCCAAGATACTGAAGATGAAACAAGGGTAGACCTTAATCCCAAACACACATCCAAGGAAACTCTCAACTGGCTTCAGAGAAGGAAAATAAAGCTGCTAGAATGGCCCAGTCAGTCACCTGACCTGAATCCAATTGAAAATCTATGAAACGAACTGAAGATCAGAGTTCGTGGAAGACACCCATGGAACCTGCAAGATTTGAAGACAGTTTGTGTGGAAGAATGGGCTAAAATCACTCCTGAGCAATGCCTGTGCCTAGTTTCCCCATACAGGAGGCGTCTGGAAGCTGTTATTACCTTTTCTACTAAATATTAAATGAATTTCACCAAGAGTGTTCAATACTTATTCCTTGTGTCATTTCACTTTGGTGGCACAGTGGGAGCACAGTAAGAAGGCCACAGGATCGATTCCACTCCTGACCATTGTGGGTTTGATCCCACCCCCTGATCATCAGTAACCCTTCTGTGTGGAGTTTGCATGTTCTCCCCATGTCTGCTTGGGTTTACCCTGGGTACTCCGGTTTCCTCCCACAGGCCAAAAACATGCAATTCAGGTTAATTGGAAACTCTAAAGTGCCCCTAGGTGTGAATGTGTGTGTGAATGGTGAAGGGATTGGCGCCATATTGTGGATGCCCTGAATTTTCCTCTGGGGATCAATAAAGTATACAAAATACAAAAAAACCCAACTAAATAACTTGTTTTGTGAAGACAGTTGCCTTGATGTCTTTGTATGTATGGATTACATGGGTTGTTACTGATACCTGGTCAAAATCTCAGGTCAGTAGCTCCATCAGAAATATCTTTAATGAGGAAAATGTTGATGTTGTGGAGAGTGCAAATAACAGAGCCAGACTTTCACAGCAGACTACTTTATTCACTCTCACTTCAGTCATACACAGAAAAGCCTCTCTGCATCCAGTCTGAGATGATTATCCAAGCATCTACACCCCCCTCCCCCCAGAATCTCAGACCGAGTTTCAGTCCTCACGTCCTTTTGGCTTCAGTCTCCTCCTGTATCTGCTGTAACGGGGGTTCTCCGCCTCCACGGCGCTGCTGTGCCGGTGGGGGGCTCCTGGGGGTGTGTCTGTCTGCGGGTGAGCAATGGCGAGGGGGGGGGGGACATTTGACTTGCCCGTGCGGCTGCTCTGATGAATCGTTTACCTGGGGAGTTCTCCGTGAGGGTCTTCCACGCCGAGGGGCCCGAGCCAACATCACTTGCTCGTCCACCACAACAAAGGCGGGCTTAAGTCTGTCTATACATATTTTCTCCGGACGACCCCCCAAGTCTAACAGAAAATGTTTGTCCCCTGGTTCCAGCACTCTGAACGGGCCATCGTAGGGTCGGCGCAATGGGGGGCGGTGGGCATCGTGCCTGACAAACACGAACGCTGCATTCATCAAAGTTTTTGGCACAAAAGCGCGTGGAAAACAGTGGTGGGCCGGGCCCGGCAGCGTGCCTGTATCTGCGCTACGCTGCAAACGCTGAGACAGACAGTTGTCCGGCGCAGGATTATCTGGTAAAAATTCCCCGGGGAGCTGCAGTGGCTGAGAAAAAACAAGCTCCGCTGGGGAAGCCTCCAAATCCTCTTTTGGTGCGGAACGCAACCCTAACAGAACCTACGGCAACCGGTCCACCCAATTTGCATCCGTCAGCGAAGCCCTGAGCGCTGCTTTCAGCGACCTATGGAAATGCTCGCATAACCCGTTGGCCTGTGGGTTGTACGTGGTTGTGCGATGAATTGCGACACCCAGGCTACGGGCCGTCGCGGCCAGAGGTCGGAAACAAACCGCGGGCCCCTATCGGACGTGATGTCCGACGGGATGCCAAAATGTGCCACCCATGTTGTCAAAAAGGTGCGCGCCACGTCCGCGGACGCGGTTGCCGCCAGCGGGACTGCTTCTGGCCAGCGTGTGGTGCGGTCCACCACTGTCAGAAGGTACACGCACCCCTGCGATGGTGGGAGGGGGCCCACGAGGTCCACGTGAACGTGGTCAAACCTCTTAGCCGGTATACGAAACGGCTCCAAAGGGGCCTTCGTGTGTCTATGTACTTTGGCTCGTTGGCACGCTACGCAGGCTGCAGCCCACTCTTTCACTTGTTTGCGCAGGCCTGGCCAAACGAACTTTGCTCCCTCCATTTTGACTGATGCACGCACTCCTGGGTGCGCCAGAGTGTGAACTGACTCAAACACGCGGCGGCGCCAAGCAACTGGGACCACTGGGTGCGGGCGTCCCGTGGAGACGTCGCAGAATGGGGGGGCTGCCGTCTTGCAGTACTCTGCTGTCCAGCCTTAACCCTGTTGGTCCAGACTGGAGCCCGCACACGTCCGCATCGTCAATCTGCTCTGCAGGGCCACTACTGCGCACGAGAGGCAGTCCGCCACCACATTCAGTTTACCTGACACATGCTGGATATCGGTCGTAAACTCCGAGATCGCAGCCAGCTGTCTCTGCTGCCGGCCCGACCATGGTTCCGAAACCTTGGCCATCGCGTACGTTAGCGGCTTGTGGTCCACGAACGCAGTGAAGCTACACCCTTCCAGCCAGAACTGGATGTGGCGTATGGCCAGGTGGAGAGCCAGCAACTCTCTGTCGAACACGCTGTATTTACGCTCACTGTCGCGCAAAGCCCTGCTGAAAAAAGCAAGCGGCTGCCAAGAACCAGCGACACGTTGCTCCACGACGGCCCCTATGGCCACGTCCGAGGCATCGGTAGTGAGCACTATCCGGGCCGCCGGGTCTGGATGTGCCAACAGTGCAGCGTTTGCCAGGGCTGTTTTAACGTCAGAGAATGCCGCTCCGGAGTCCATTCGACTCTATCCGCCGGTTTCCCCTTCTTAAGCGCGGCGTACAATGACTGCATGAGCTGAGCTGTGTGGGGGAGGAACCGGTTATAAAAGTTAACCATCCCCAAAAACTCTTGCAGCGCCCTGACCATCTGAGGCCTGGGAAAATTCACCACGGCGCGCACCTTGTCGGGCAAGGTTATCGCTCTCTCCGGTGAGATGCGGTGCCCCAAAAAAATCATTCCCCGTCACGCCGAACTGGCATTTTGCTGGGTTGATTATTAACCCGTGCACTTCCAACCTCCGGAAAACTGTCCTGAGGTGGGCTACGTGTTCGTCCTCGGACGCGCTGGCCACCAAGATATCATCCAGGTGGACAAACACAAACGGCAGATCGCGCAACACCGCATCCATCATGCGTTGGAATGTCTGTGCTGCGCCTTTTAATCCGAAAGGCGTGCGTAAAAACTCAAACAAACCAAACGGAGTTATTACCGCTGTTTTGGGTATGTCCTCCGCGCACACCGGGACCTGGTGGTAACCACGGACCAGGTCTGTTTTAGAAAAAATGCGTGCCCCGGCAAAGTGAACGGAAAAATCCTGAATATGGAGAATCGGGTAGTGGTCGTGCGCTGTGGTGTTATTCAATCTGCGGAAATCTCCGCACAGTCGCCACGATCCCTCGGCCTTAGGGACCATGTGTAGTGGGGATGCCCATGGGCTGTTTGAGCGCCTGATAATGCCCAACCTTTCCAAGTTGGCAAACTCCTCGCGCGCTATGGCCAGTTTAGCTGCATCCAGGCGCCGAGGTCATGCGAAAACAGGCGGCCCAGTGGTGGTGATAAAGTGTTCCACCCCATGTTTAGTGATGGCCGCCGAAAGCATTGGGACCGTGAGTGCTGGGAACTGAGTGAGCAGTGTGTGGAACTTACCACACACTGTTTACCACACAGCCGTTTACGGCTACCAGCTCAGGGCCGCTAGCTCCCGCTAGCCGGTCGGCATAGGACGGCAGGATGAGGCTCTTCTGGGAGCCGGAGTCTATTAGGAACCGTCTCCCCGAGCGCGAGTCCGTCACGTAGAGCAGCTTGTTTTCTTCACTGACGGTCGCAGCTGCTACTGACTGCCGGCCTTGGCATTTCCCGAACGCTTGAATTGGCACGGTGGCACACATCTGCGTGCGTTCTCTCCAAAACGGCGGTGGTAGAAGCAGAGCATGTCCCTCTGGCACTTCCTGGCCCCCGCTGCCGCTACAGTCACCGGCTCCTCGCCTCCGCTGGTCGTCTCGCTGGGTTCCGATGCCGCCGCGTTCACTGTGAGGGCTCTGGTGGTGAGGATGATCCGATCTGCCTCCTGGGCTAGCGCACGGTAGTCACGCACAGCCAGCAACGGCGAGTTGGCCAGGACCGCTCTTGCCTCTGTTGGGAGGTTCCGGAGGAAAAGGTGGGCAAACAGAAAATGCCCGTCGTCCGTGCCCATCAGCGCCAACATCTTCTCCATCAGTTCGACCGCCGACCCATCTCCTAAATCGGAGCGCCTCAGGAGCCTCTCTGCTCTCTCACAGTCCAAGAGCGTGTAGCGCCGGGTCAGCACGGCCTTGAGAGCCCCATATTTATTGTGGGCTGGAGGCTTTTGGAGCAGGCTCGCTACTTGCTGAGACGTGCGAGCGTCCAGCGCTGCGACTACATAGTAATATCTGGTGTCGTCTGCCGTTATTCTCCGGAGGGCGAACTGAGCCTCGGTGTGGTGGAACCAAGACTGCGGGTCGTGCAGCCAAAAGTCCGGTAGTTTGACCGAAACAGCGCACGGGTTGCTGGGGCTTTCCGTTCAGGCCGTCTCTGGGATGCTTGCCGCATTGCTGGGGCTTCCTGTCCGGGCTGACTCCGGGGTTCTTGCCTCGTGTTCCATAATTCGTCAAGGGTCACCAGTGTGGAGAGTGCAAATAACGGAGGCAGACTTTCACAGCAGACGACTTTATTCACTCTCACTTCAGTCATACACAGAAAAGCCTCTCTGCATCTAGTCTGAGATGATTATCCCAGCGTGTACAATGTGTTCAATACTTATTTCCCCTGCTGTAAGTAAGCATGTAATACACATATAGACATACACATTTTTACCTTCTACACAAAAATTGAATGTTTGCAGAACTGTAGTAGTAAAAAAAAAACAAAACCAAAAACATTTGGTTGTGATGTGAAAAGTTGAGGTAAACTGTTGCCTCAATCAGGCAACAACCCCAATCTTTCATGAGGCCGATGGAGATAATAAGAAAGAAAGCAACATATGCAAAAGAGTCTAGTACATACTGCAGGCACACCCCAAATATATTACTGTCCAGGGCATCAAGTGACCCAGGACCGCTGCTGCTCACAGGCGTTGACAAAAATGTCAGAATGGTGATGGATTAAATTCTTTTTTTTTTTTTTTGCATTTTTCCCTAAAAGTTCACTATCAGCAGCAGTGATAATACTCTTGGGATGTTGAGTTTGATATCTGTTTCTCCTTTTTAATCGGGTTACATGCCTTGAGTCCATGAGTCATGCAGTTATTTACTCAAGAGTCACAAGAGTTTATCTGAACCCCTGGTAAACAAAAGGCACAGAAGGAAGTCTTTAACTGAAGCTTTGTTACGTGAGCATTCTTGTATCAGTAAGGTTATGTTTGCAGTATTAGTTCCTGCTGCAGTGGTGGAGCAGAGGGTGTAAATAATGTCTTGACATTTAAGCCATATCTCAAACAGCTTTCAATGTCAGCTAAGCTGCTGCACAATTTACTGTAGCAGCAAAATCAGCTGAGAACAAGTAGTCTTTGTCGCAAGACTTTTCACCAGAGGTTTATTTGGATTCCTGCAGTCTCAGTCTGGGTTTTACACCAGATTTACTTTGTGACCCTCTAAGGTGCTTTAATGAATAATTATCTGATGACCTGTCTGCTCTGAGTGATTGTGGATTCTGGCCAGAGTTGGTAAATCAATATTTCATCACTGTTGTATCTGGTTGCTATTAACACCTAGGGACAAATGACTGTGGTTGAAGAGTGATGCCTGCAACATCCTGCCTCCCCTGTCAGGCTGAATATTCATTTTTCACAAAAAGTGATTAATTTAGCCAATCGTTGTTTGTCTTCTTCCCTCGGGTTTGCATCGGTCCCCACTGTGATGCAGCAGAATAAGATTTATGAAAGTGCAGGGGTAGTTTTTTGGCCAAAGAAGTGCTGTGTCACCACAACAGGGCGACATCGGGGGACTGCCGAGCATCCCAGAGCAGACATGCAGCGGCCCCCTCACGCTGCCGCAGTGGCTTATTGTGACTGTGCTTGCAAATTAAGAGTCAAGGGGAGTCTTGTGTCTACAAGAACACTTTAAATACGCAAAATTTCCAGCATGACACAGCACATTTCACATCCGAGTCTGTCCGGGAGATGCAATTTGCACCATGGCATACCACATTCCCAAGCTTCCACTGCAAGGCCCCGGAAGAGTTGCTTTCGGCTTTCTTTTCAGTCGATCGCAGCCATGTGTCTTCTTCTGTTGTGGGAAATGAACTCCCGAGGATGTGACAAGGCATGCCCAGCTTCTTGCTGCTAAGCAACGCAAAGGATTTCCTTATATGGAAGAAGGACCTAGGTTGTCCTGCACGGAGGGGCGTGTCATGGACGCACGGAGCTTCCTGCTTTCGGTCTTCCACACTGCGTGTGAAGACTTTTTGTTACGGTGAGTTTGGCAGGTTGCGTTCTTGAACATTGAATTTGGCTGATCGGTCGCTGCGGGATTAATTTTGTCCCCCGCCACACCCCCGTGTAGCTGCTTTTCTCGACTGCAGCAAACGGGACGGACGGGTCCACTGTGAGTTATGAGGGGGTGTGTGAAGTCTAATAATATTGTGCCGCTAAAGTTGCACCTCCTCTGCGCCGGGGCTCGTGTCGTGCTCCCCGATGAGTGCGTCGAGCGTACCTGTTGTGGTTTGACATAATCCGTACTCCGTCGGTGGTGCTTGGCGCAGTTTTGGGGTCGATTTCGCGCACACTTCGGCGTGAGCTCCGGCGCTCCTCACGTTTTACAGCAAAGTTTTGGTGCCGCAGGATTAGCTGCGCTCCTCACCCACAACTTGTGCCTTCTGTGTCTCTTTCTCTCGCAGGTATACGGTTTATTTGAAGGCATGCTGGAGAAACTTGAACTAGACGACGATGGTAAGTCACCCACTGCGTAATCCGCTGACCTTCTGGTCAATGTAATGCCGAGAGATGGGGTTTAAAATGCTGGCAGAGATCCAGAGACTCCTCGGCTCTGAACTGTCAGAAATGGGATCTGAGTGGCCGCAGCATTGATTAATTGATTGCACCCACGCAGGTGGTTTTCATGCTTTAAACCAGTTTATTTCAGATGTTTTGGTGTTTTTTGCTACACATGTGTGTGTGTGTGCCTCTGTTCTGCCAAATTAAAAGCCAAAAAAAAAATGGAATCAAAGACAGATTATCAGGACCATGGACCTACACATACTGCAAATACTCTCCCAAAAAAGAAAGGCAGTGACTACTGGTACGGAACAATACCAGCAGAACGTTTGCTACAGCTATGGCTCTGATTGGTCAGTACATTCTGCCTTATCTTAAAGACAGCAGGCTACATGTGTGGAAATCTGTGGCATTTATTAGTTTATCTTTTTTTTAATTAATATTTACTTACTACCTTTTAAACCTTACCCTCTCCCGAATCCTAAGGCTGATCTCTTCATTTTAATTCTAAATTATATCTCATGTCAAGTAAAATGGTGTGGGCCTGGCACTGAGAGCAGGACACTAACCACTGACCTTCCGATCAGCGGCTGACCGCACTGTTCACCCACGCCACGGCTGCAGCAGGCTGGAGACGATCTGAAAAGGTTTTGTCGGATTGTCGGCTGTTCCGTACCAGTAGATATTTTGTATAGGGATACGGCTTCCGTGCCAGTAGGCGCTCGCAAAAAAGAAATTGTTCAGACAACACATGGGGCCTCCAAATCGCTCATCATGCACACTGTAATTTTCCAGTTTGGGAGCAAAGTACATCTGTCTGTCTATAAAAATGATTTTACAGATGATCATCTTTAGTGTCCTATGTTCTTTGTGTCTTAATAGCCTTATTGTTTTCCACCTCATGATTGCAATATGTTCCCCTGACATTTTTCCTTATGCTGGTCTCATTATATAGAGAGCCTAAGTCACACCCCCTCTACTGCTGCGTATGGGACCTTAAATCAAAAAAAACCTCTCCATTGAAATGAATGGCAAGAGCAAAATTATCTTTTGATCCCAATCAAATTTTGCCATGAATGACAAATATGATGTTTGCTAATTTAAAAGATAATTTTCCACGTAATTAAAGTTGTCGGTTGTCGTATAATAACAGAGTAATGTTTAGTTTTTGTTTAAACGACTAGCGGACAACTCCCATCATCCCACATCACTGAACACGATTACAGTTTAGTGATGTGGGATGATGGGAGATATAGTCCGCCAGTCGTTTAAACAAAAACTAAACATTACTGTTATTATATGACAACTTTAATTACATGGAAAATTATCTTTTAAATTAGCAAACATATGTGTAACTTGTAAGAAAATTTGATCAAAAGATTATTTTGCTCTTGCCATTCATTTCAATGGAGAATTTTTTCGATTTAAGTTTAATGTTTATTTGAAAGAGACAATACATACTAATGAACATTAGTACAAATGTAAGTATGCCAGCTTTAGCAATACTCCTAATTTGCATCTGTAGTCTCCCAGCGGGTCACAAAAACACACAAGCATACATGAGAAGAACAACTGCAATAAAACTGTACAAAGTGGATATGCTAAAGTGCAAGAGTTAAGGTGCTACAAAACAAGACATTCAAATGTCTCACAAGTGAGGTACTGCATATGCGTACACACACAGGCACCCAAGCGCCTCACAGCAACAAGAGACGGCAACAAACAAGAGGCGGGGCATATGTGTGTGACGCACGGGTGCATATGTATATATGCATATGCCGCAGAGCAACCTCTAGTTATTGGTACAGTTTTGGTTGTTTAAAAGCCAGTTTTTACAGTGCGTCTTGAAAGTGTTTAATGTGGTACATTCTCTGATTGCAGGTGGTGTATTATTCCAGATCTTGGTGCTCCCACTGATTTAAGGTCCCAATGTGGAAGTAGAGGGGGCGTGACATAGGCTCTCTATTTATGATAATCCAAGGGCCCCAATGGCTCAAGTTTATGCCAACTTTGCTCATGCATTAATCCATCTATAACTGGAATACGTCTACAGTGAATTTTTTTCCTGGCTCATGATAGTTTTTTTTTTTTTTTTTTTTTTTTTTTTTTTAAACAATCCAGTGAATGCAAAGCATTTCTGTATGCCACGACCTGTGGCTGTGGAGGATCTTGGTTCTTATTACTTTGCCCTCCATATTTTTCCCACTGTTTGTGTGCCTCTCGATGGTTAAAGTGCAATTATCCCCAAGATGGAGCAAAGTGGCTGTAAGTGGTCCAGGCACATAATGGTTGTGTGTGTGTGTGTGTGTGTGTGTTGTTTCCACTCTCATTATATAGTCCCAGAGAGATTTCTTCTTCCTCCTCTCAAAGTAGTTTGCTTTTTTGTTTTTTATTACAGCTGCTGAACCTGAGAGCGATATTTACATGCGCTTCATGAAATCCCACAAGTGCTATGATATCGTTCCCACAAGCTCCAAGTTGGTGGTGTTTGACACGGCACTCCAAGTTAGTACTGTAATGCACTCTCACACCTTACCGTCGGGTATGTGAAGGTCCAGAAATGAGCAGCCGAGCGCTTACTAAAGTTGTGTATTATTATCAACGTATTAAGTCTTGAGAATCCAAAGCAGACATTCCAGCTTAGTTAATGTTCAATAAATGCAGCCAAAGCGTTTCACCCCAGAGCAGCTTCTGTTTACTTGTTGACCAAAATGCCCCAAAGCTGTTAAACTGTAACCCCGGGCAGGTGTGACTGCTTTGATGTGTGGGACTTTAACCATTAAACACAGGGAAGTAAAAGTTAAGATGGTTTATCTAAAAGCGAAGGAAATCTGACATACTACCGTTACAGTAGTTGTAAGTCTTCTGATCCCCGAGGGCTGCAAGTCAAGGTTATGTTTAGTTTAAGTGACTGGGAAGTGCCTTTTTTTTTTTTTTTTTAAATGTTAACATGAAAAAAGATATTTAAATACTGTGATATAGAAAAGCAGCAAATCCCCAATCTTTACTTATCATATTCAGTTGTATTTCTTGCTTAACAGAATTTATATGTACTGTCACTATTGTTGCTCATCATTTTTCATGTAGTGATAAAATAATATAACATTATGGAAAATGATGTATTTGTTAAAATCTTAAATTTTCTTTCTCATTTGATCGTGGCAGGTTAAGAAGGCATTCTTCGCTTTGGTAGCAAACGGCGTCCGAGCTGCTCCATTATGGGACACAGAGAAGCAAAGCTTTGTGGGTAAGAAGAGGGACTTTTTGGTTTTTTGTTTACGACAAACTTGGTGACTAAAATTCTAAGAGCAAGTACACATGTGCACTTCTGATTTTGATCTCTGTAGAATTTCTGCTCTGATCTCTTGCACTTGCATGTTCACATCAATGACATCATACCTGCAGAGAGCAACGCCAGCTTCTGGAAAAATGTTCCTGTAGTAATCTGAGCAATCTAAGGACAAATGATTAGTGGGAAGGAGTTGAACCCTCTGTGCCTGTGTGTGATGGCAATTGTTGCAGTATTCTGATTAGTGATTGGGGTAAAGAATGGGGGAGATGTGCTGTTTTAATTTTCAAATGAGTAACTGAATACTCTGTTCTGAAACTCCCATGAGCATTTGCAGTGTTTCTGTCTTCCTCTGTCTCCTCTTTTTGCAAGGACAGTAACTGTCTTTTGCTGCTAATGAACTCTACTTAGTATCTGAGGCGTAGACTGTATAAATATGACCTGAGAACTCTTAAAAAGGAAAGTCCACACATCTCAGTCACCCTCTGGTGACTGGCTGTGGTAACATCAGCCCCGTCTCTCTCCTTTATGGTGGGCAGCATTATGCCACATTCCATAAAATGGTTTTTGTCATGCTGAAGCATTTTCAAGTGTACCTTTTTTTTTTTTTTTTTGGATCGGTTTAGTTGTTATTTGATGCTAACAAAAACTGTGGTGTGGTTGAGATTGAGAGAGCCGTTTATGGGCTGCTGCACAGAATGTAATGAGTGACTGACATCTCTACAACCCAACACTGCAGCTCTGCTTCCCAGTTGTTACTGCACAGACTCAAAGGTGCAAGTGTCATAAATCCAGACAGGAGAGCTTCACTTTTCTACAATGGAAATAAATGGCGGAACATTTTCTGTGCTCTAAGGAAGCTGCAAACTAACGTCGTTGCTACAGTGCCATAACTGCAACAGTTGGCTTTTAGGCTAGATAAAATTTCACCCTGAGGGAAATTTTAAGAGCTTGTTACTGGTAACTTGGCCACAGGGATGCCACTAAAACCAGCTCATTATGCAATAAGGTAAATTCAACATATTAAATATTAAATTAATATGCACAGTAAGCTACAAGTCATGACATCAGCTAATCATAAATAAGAGTAAACTTTTAGAAATTCAAAAGTCGTGAGGCGCCGTAATTTTTTAGGTCATTCTGATGGTGTTTAAGAGGTAATGTCATGACACTGTGTCCATCTGTCTGTCCACAGTTTGCAAGAATTGTTTCTCCTCCTAGGCAGTTGCCCAGATTCTCACCAAACTCACATTGATTTTCAGTTGGGCTTTAGGTGGGTCTGCATCCAGGTTGTGCTGACATCAGGGACAAAGGTCAGTAGAAATGAGTGTCAGTTCAACTTTGAGTAGGCTGGAGGGAGGGAGAGAGAGAGCCATGTTCATCAGGCAGGAATGGGTTACTCGGTCAGTGTTTCAGTAGGTAATGCAGTAACTTGGCTAATTACTTTTATGTGGCAAGCAGTCTTTTTTTTTAAGTGAGGTTGCTCAAAAAGGATTTTGCCAAACCAGTGCTGTGCTTCACTCACTTTCTGTGCTGCTCCCTTGGGATTTGTTTCTTTTTCCATACAACTTTGTTCAAAAAGTTGAAGGAAGAAGCGATTTCGACACACTGGAGGAAAGCTGTCGCTCTATCTTTCCATCAGTACAAGTGCTGGAACAAGAGTTCTGCATACAGTGGCTCTGATCTATCAGAAGTATGCAGAAATCGGCAGACATTGTGTGCAGAAATGTTTGTAGGACAAGTTTCATCTGGTATTTATGAAACACGCGTATCTGGTGAATTTCATTGTACGAATAATCGGTCGTTGATGCATCTGGTGGCTGGAAACATCCATCCATCTGTCTGGGGGTCCACCGGGTTTATGGTCCTTCCTGCAGGTGGTGAGCCCACTGGACGGTGGACCTCTTTGGCTCCTTTGAGTAAACTGGGTCCTTGACGTAACTTTTTTCATAGGGATCCACTGGACCGCTCTTGGTCTGGCCCTTCACCCTGGACCAGTTTGCTTTGGGACACCCTACCAGAGGTACATTGCGTCCAGCAACATAGCTGCTGGGATCATTAGGGCACACAAACCTCTCCACTCTCATAGAAGGTCACTTGAGAATAGTCAGTGTAGGGATGCAAGTTATCGATTAATTTGTTAATCACTGGTTGATTCGTCTTATCGCTCAATGATTATTTGATAAGCGGCAATTTTCCTGAGAAACTGAATTTCCCTCTGTACAATATGCTCTTTCTATCTTTAACATATAAAAATGTAATTACCGTTTTTGATATACTGAATAAAACATGAACATCATATTCCTCAATGATTTATTGTACCATTTGCATTTTTTTTTAACTACAGACAATGGCATTGTTTGTAGTTTATCAAATTTTGTACTGTATAGTGTGTGCTATGTGCTGGTACATCCCAGTAAATTACAAATGTCCATCCATCCATCTTCTACCACTTAATCCTTTTCTGGTTGGGGGGGCTGGAGCCTATAACGGCATCTTTGGAAGAGAGGCAGGGTACACCCCGGACAGATCACCAGTCCATCGCAGGGCCAACACAGAGAGACAGACAGCCATTCACTCACATTCGTACCTAAGGAATAACTTGACGCGATCAAATAATTCTCCCCCACAGCCAGGTTTCTCTGCTGCACCGCAAGTCCACACTAACTTGAAAACCTGCGTACACAAGCTCAGACCTGTCACTGGATTTGAGGGTGTCGTACGATCAAATCCAGATTGATAAATACCGATCCTTGTGTTGACAGGATCATGACCAGTTTTCTGTCTTGCGCACGTTTGATGAATGAGGGCCAGTGTCTTGAAATAAGAACTGTAGGTTTTGCCATCATTTTGAAGTAAGATCCAGTTTAATTTGTCCTTTTGAATGTTTAAATTGAGGCTAATTTATGTTGTCTGACAATAAAATCACAAAATCTGGCAGTCAAATCAGACTGTATCTTCATCTGATTTGAGCTCCAGAACAGCCCACGTTTAAAGTCTTCACATTTTGGGGCTTTTTTTCATTGGAATTTATTGAGTAGACTTAATTTGTATTGACCTGTGGGTTAAAAAAAGAGAGAAATTGTGCAGACTTCTAGAAAAATGACCAACTTGTCAGTAAAATGCGTCAGGCCAGAGGGGAGTATATTGAGCTTTACTACAAGTTGGCTTGTGATGAATAATAAATGCTGAGTTGGTGTGAGAGTCAAGCAGGTGTTTGAACCACACCCTCATACAGGAAGTGCACACAGTCCCTAGTCTACCAATGCGTGGAGACTTGATGCTGTAGGTTATTTATGTGTTGCTGTCTGTTTTCACGGCAGGGATGCTGACAATCACAGATTTCATCATCATACTACACAGATACTACAAGTCACCGATGGTAGGAACTGATGAGGTTCACGTCTTTGTACAAAGAGGATTTAAATGATTTCCAATAATCGCCGCCTTTTCCTCTTGTCTCTCAGGTGCAGATTTATGAATTGGAGGAGCATAAGCTTGAAACATGGAGGGGTGAGTCTTATTGCAGGCTTTCTCTAAATATCATTTATTAGTGGAATATAAAACTTTAGTGTTCAATCCCTCTCCACGCAGAGGTTTACCTTCAAGCAACATTCAAGCCCCTGGTGAACATATCGCCCGACGCGAGGTAAGTTCCCTTTTAAAATGAGCATAACTATTTTTTTTTTGTTAAATATTTGGGATTTAGCCGCTTTGACTCCACTCCTTTTGCAGCCTGTTTGACGCCGTCTACACCCTCATCAGAAACAAAATTCACCGCCTGCCTGTTATCGACCCTGTCACAGGGAATGCACTTTATATCCTCACACACAAGAGGATCCTCAAATTCCTCCAGCTGTTTGTAAGTCCAGCACGTTGTCACACATCACTGTCCGCGTTTTGACTTTTGATCATGACAGTCGGCTGCCCACTTGTTCCACTCTCGTTTGTTTACCTCCCCCTAGTGGTCAGTGGGATGACGGGTATGTGCTGTGTTTTGTTTTTTTTTTTGTGTCCAAGATGCGTGAGATGCCAAAGCCAGCTTTCATGAAGCAGACTCTGGGTGAGCTGGGAATCGGGACGTACCATGACATTGCTTTCATCCACCCAGACACGCCCATCATCAAAGCGCTCAACATCTTTGTGGAGAGACGAGTGTCGGCTTTGCCCGTCGTGGATGACTCTGGTGAGATCAGTTTCTGTTACTAGCAGAATATGCAGTTAACTCTGAGATTATTAACTTTATTACTTGGCTTTTTAAAAATGTCTGTTTGTCTGGCAGGCAAAGTTGTGGATATTTACTCCAAGTTTGATGTGATTGTAAGTAATTTTTTCTTTATTTTTCAAGAGAGCAAATACTAGCAATTAAATGATTAAGTGTTCTGTGATTTCTGTTTTTAGAACTTGGCTGCTGAGAAGACCTACAATAATCTGGATATTTCAGTGACCCAGGCCCTGGAACATCGCTCTCAGTACTTTGAAGGTGTCGTGAAGTGCCATAAAATGGAAACAATGGAGACCATAGTGGACAGGATAGTCAAAGCTGAAGTAAGACCCAAAACTTTACATTTAACTGCACATGTACTCTAAAAACACATTTCAGTTCAGTCTGTATCTGTGTGTTATGTTAGGTGCACCGGTTGGTGGTGGTGGACGAGCGCTCCAGTATCGAGGGCATCATTTCCCTGTCAGACATCCTCCAGGCCCTGGTGCTCAGCCCTGCAGGTATAGATGCTCAGCATTGCTAGCCCCAACTCCCCTTCTGTCCCGGACCCTGAGCTCTCTCTCCCCACCTGCCCTCTAACCCTGCCCCAGGTAGGAAACGTGGCTGTTCGGCTCTCAGCTGGCTGTCGCCTGTGGCTGGCTATAAGGGGGCATGGTGTCCATCCATCCGACGATGTTCTGTTGTGGTGTTTTGTTCTGCTATGTTGTGTGGACTTTGTTTGGAAATTTTAAAAACGGTCCACAATTTTTTTTTTTTTAAGTGCTTTTGCTCATTTATGCACAAATCTTAATGAATGAAAATAAGTTAATATAGTTTTCAACACAGAAGTTTATAGGGATTGAAGTGGGGTATGACATGTATGCTGTCACTTAAGGGAACTGCACAAAATCTGATGAATCATCACCATCAATTGGTGCTGTAGACTTTAAATTAGGGATGAGCTGATACTGCTTTTTCAAGTCCGATATGATACTGTGACTTTGACTATCGTCCAATACGGATCCAAACCCGATACAATCTCTCTTATTTAAAACAACAAAAGCACAGAACATACTTTGGTAATGAGTGGATGCATTTTGTACACATACAAAAACAAATCTAAAAGTCAAAGAATATATTAAAAATTTGACTCTCTTCAGCAAAACTGCTGCTTTTTTTTATTTTAAACTTTGTAACATTGGCAGCATTTCACTGGTCAGCACCATGTAAACATGCATTCTGAAGTTTTAAGCGCAAGTTTATGCAAAACTTTGAAGCTGAGTATTAAAGTAAATATTCAGATGAAATTCAAAGTGCCACTTTATGCATGAGGTAAAAAATGCTGTAGATCTTAAAGGAACTAATCCTTTAATTTGTATTTTTGTCATCCATTATTATTATTACACAACATAACAAAAATATTTTTTTTTTGTAAGTTGTCTGTGTTTTTTTTCAACTGATTTAAGACTGTTTTGCACTGCTGAATCCGAAAATGACATCTGTTTCTCTCGATCAGGTCAGGTTTTTATGCTAAGTTGTAAGCAGTTGTACAGTTGTACTGTAAATTGAATAGTAGACATTGATAAAGGTAAGTACATGTAAATTGAATGTTACATCATCATTGTTCAAAATTCAGAGAATTTCAAGAAATAAAAAAGAATTTTGCATCATATAAAGCGAAAATACCCATACATGTAAACAAAAATGTAAAAAAACATGTGGCCATAGTTCAAAAAGTTGGCCTGATTGAGCAAAACCAATGCGATTTTTGGATTCAGCACATCAAAATTGTCCTAAATCAGCTAAAAAAAACTTAGACAGTAAATTTGGTGTTGACCAGTGTTATCGTAAGTATTCTCCTGGTCCTCGGTTTATTTAGTACTTTCTGATATTATTCTCTGTCCACAGTTTTTAGGTTTGCTCTTATTTTGAAGTCATCCCTGTTTCATTTCATGTAGCCTTGTTAGTCCTTGTATAGTCCTGCTTCCAGTTCACTGTTATAATTTGCTATTTATGTTTCTGTCACCTACCTCTCATCAGCTGTAACTTTTTGTCTAAATGTAAGCCCATGTTATGTCTTTGTTCCTGCTCGTCTGATTTGTACTTTCAGTTTCGTTCTTTTAGTTTCACTTTCAGCATATTCCAGCCTCGAGCTGGACACACACGTACTTCTGCTTGGTTCTTGACAGAATTCAGCATACTCCTTTACCGTGATACTTTTGCAAGTGTTTTATCAAGTTGGTGATGTTAAAATTGTAAAGGCTGGTACCATGTACTGAGGTGAGTCCCACAAACAGGCTCCAGTGAGGTGACACGCGTTGCTTCTGTTTACAGAAGCTGCATGCAGCGGGACTGAGAACATGATCGTGCCTTCATTTTAATATTATTAATGTATCAAATTGGTAAATTACTTTTATTCCTTACCAATACCAAAACCGATACGGCGGATCGGATCGGCTCGGCTCATCCCTACTTTAATTTAAATCCTTTATCTCGGTTAAAGTCTTTATTAGTTGCTAGTTGCATTATACGCAAATCTATTTTCAGACTAACCTGGCGACCAACATGGCGGCTCGGCTGTACACTTTCTAATAATCTTGAAAACAAAACAGAAAAAGAGTGTTTCTGAATTTGTTTAGCTGAATGTGCTTTCTGACATCAGCAACTGCTAGTTTAAACATGATTAAAGATTTCTGCTGCCCCAGTATCTGAATGCATGGCGAAGTGTTTACATGAAAACCTTGGATCCAGTGGACATACACAACGAAGGCTCTGACAGAGTAGCTAGACAAAAACCATCCAATCAGTTTGTTCTGTCCTGATGAAATGATTGGCTGACATTTTTACACAAATTTAATTATTGATAACTGTCAGGATGTACAGAGAATTTCAGCACATTTGACCCCCTTTTACATTCTGTATAGCTTGGCTCATGGAACTTAAGTCTGGATAAATCAGAGCAAAGAACATAAATGTTGTTTTGTATCAGGATTTGTTTATCAGTTGCTGGGGTTTAACTTGTTTTGCACTTGTTTCCTACATCTACCGAGCTTGAGTTGACTCATACCGCATTAAATATTTTGTGTGTATTCCACATTAGACATTAATTATTCTGCTCAGTCGATGTTTGGCTTATAGTGGATGTAGCTGCATTTTGCCTGCAGCGAGCTCGATTTTGATGTGAGGCACAGTATTGATACGTTTGAAAGAAAATAACACGCTTGCAATTTTGGTGATTGCTGTGTTCAGGTTAAAACTTCATGAGACTGTGCAGAATGCCTCCAAAAACATGATGTAGTCACTGTTAATTATCTTTTTTACGCCATTGTTTGACATGGTTATCAAATCATTTCTTATGCATTAACACAATCAGAAAGAGTGTTCATAAAGAATAGTCTGAATAACAGGGCATCTAGATTGTTTCTAGCTCTTTGTATTGGCTGTGTTTCTTCTGTGTCTTTGTAGAAATAATCAATCGAAATGTGAGCTATACACATTAATATTCAAAGTTTGTTTTTGTCTAACATTTGAAATGCAACCAACCACTCTATCAGTTTTACAAAGGGCCTGAATGGCTGGTGTGATTCACCTGCAGTGTGGTGCTTTTATTCGTAACTTCTGCCCTCTTTTCTTTTCTCTTCCCCAGTTGCCTGCAAGGAGGAGAACCCGAATGAATGAGAGAGGGTGCATCAGCTCAAGCAGAAGTGTGGTGGGAGTAGACAGAATGAGACATTAAGGTATTGGGACTGGAAGGCCGAGCAGTGACGGCCTAAAGGTCCCGAAGACCCCTGGAAGCAATGCACTGTAAAGGCTCGGAATCCTAAAAGCTGTACAGAAGAGTGAAGTGGAGCTGTGCACTGTGGACTGATATATTTTTTTTGTAGCACTGTTCAAATGCACACACATTACATATAATGTCTCACTAAGCAGCCACAGCATTAAAACCACTAAAAAGCATATAGAATTATGTCTTTACAAAGAGAACTTTGGGTCCTGGCATTTATGTGGATTTTACTCGGGCTATTTTCAGACGATGCTCTTCACTCCAACCGTTAGTTTAGAGCCAGGTAGTTTGGTTAAGTTTAAAAAACTCTTCTCTGCAGCAACAAGAATTGTGAGCACTGATGTGAGTAAACACTTCTGAGTTTTGTTCTCTCTCATTTTCAGGCCAAGTTTGTGTGTGTGAGTTGATGCTCTGCATGCTACTGCCGAGGGTTGCACCCACACAAGCACACAAAGTGTGATGGGTTTTAATCTTATTGCAAATGTAGTTTTTTGGGGTTTTTTTTTTTTTTTTTTTTGAAGGGTAGCTGTATCTGATTAGGTGTGCTGCAGTGAGCAGAGCAACATGCTGTGATGCACCAGAGATGCACACAGTTGTGGTCCTGTGAGTAATGCTTGTATGAGTTCATGGACTTCGGAACTGTACCGTGCCAAAGTTGAAGTGATGGTTAGCTCTTCCTATTGACAACATTATAATTATTAGGTTTGAATAGCAACTACATGTTCTTGCATAAAGTTGCATCATTGTTAGGAGTTCCATAGTGCACCCTGACATAAGGCAAAACCCACTTGTTCAGGAGCAGCTGGGTTCCTGATGGATCCAAATCCTATTGAGCATCTATTGGATGTGTCTGAATAAAATGGATCCAAGGAGCCCCTCGGGATCCACCAGAAGGTCCCCTGTTTGAAATGTTGTAGTCAGAAGGCCCACCAATAATGTCCAAGTGGTTTTAATCCTGTGGCTGATTAGAATGTACACTCACATAAATGCATAACGGTCACCTTCATTTTAAAGGTAGAAAAGACATGTTTTTGGGGTTTTACTGTCATCTGAGGATTTGCTCATTTACCAATACTGCTTATTTGTTTTAGCAAAAATCACATTTGACCAATAATGCGACTGTACGGACCGTTTGAAAGTCTTTATTTGTGCCTTTATGGTCCCCTGCTAACATGAGCTTTGTGTCCTCTGAATGTTGTAAAAACAAGTGCAATTATTTGATTGTAAAGGAGCTATTACAACATGGATGTGTGCCATTCAATAAGATGGTAAAATTTAGCGTATGCACAGCTTTGATTTGGTTGAATTTTGGGGAGGTGGACAAAAAAACACTGAAAGCATTCTATCTACTGTATATACAGTAAATGAAGCAGTGCCCTGAGGGGAAACGTGGATTGATGGATGCTGCGGTCCAAGAACTTTAGAGATTTACAATCTCACAAGATATTAAATATGATTAGTGTTGTGAGATTTTTTTTTAAGTCAAATTTATTTTGAGTAGTTTTGAAGCTTCATAATCTGGTACAAATATGCAAAAGTGACTTGATTATCGCAGCTGTAGCTCGACAGGACTCATCTCCATCTGACTGTAAATATGATTGTTTTCGGGGAAACTTGTCACAGAAAGCTTTATTTTTATGATGAATGTCAACATGTTTAAAGAGACTGCAGTTTGTTATTTTTGTAAATAGAATGTGGCAATATGTCTAGCTAAGAGACTTTGTATCAGATCAACATGTACTGTAAATGTGCATGCATGAGAAACTACAATTCAGCAGGATGAATGTTCCTTGTTTTACTTAATTCTATTTCTTGGGCTGCAGAAAAATAAATGGACACTGAATGTAATTTAAGCTTCTTTCTTTAACCACTTTCTCCTGGTTTAACTTGTTGTATGACCAATTTTATAACATATTTTTGACATAAATAGACAAGTAAGTGTAAGGAAGTTGTAAACAAATATCACGCAGATGAACTTTAGATGTGCCCATGTATCTTAAGAAGTGCATGCTGAGTATTTGCCATATTAGGATTTTAAGAGCTGGAGAAAAATGCTAGTTAAGCAACATTGTCAAATATTCAGTTATTTTAAGTTTGTATTTGTTTTTGTTTAAATACATAGTCTGTATCAAAGATTAGTATCACTAAAATTTGTTTGCCCACATTAAATCATGATAAATGGTCAGATCATCTGGAGAGAAAAGTACTTAGTATGGATGGGTATTTTATTTATTGCAGTTAATTTAGTTCAGACCAGACCCGAGTAGCTCATTCCAGCCTGACAGTGCTCAGATCTCCTGACCCTTTTACCTTGACCTTGAAGACAGCCTGGATGCAGACCCACCTGAGGACCATTGTGTGTGAGTGTGGTGAGCATCAGGGCAATTGCCTCGGAGGAGTAGTGATTCTCTAGAAATGTAAATGGACAGAGGATGGACACTGCATTATTGCATTAAAAAAATGCATTGAAAGAATTTTTTTTGGGGGGGGGGGGCAGACAAGCACAACCACAATTCTGGTGAAGCTGGGATGTGTAAAATGTAAATTAAAAACAGTGACTTAAAATCCATTTCAACCTATATTCAACTGAACACACTGCAAAGACAAGATATTTTATGATCATTAGGTAAGGGGGGGGCACTGGACCTTTTGGATTGATGATAAATCACTAAATAATAGGAAAATGCTTTTTTCCTAATATTGACTGGGGCCACCTTGGTTCAACTTAATTTTAGGTTGATTAATGTTTACACTGTGACAAAAAAAATGCAAGAGATTTTTTTTTCTTTCTGTAACTCGCCCTTTAGATTCTGCTAAACCTGGAGATGACAAATGCTGCCTGTTGCTGATCTTCCTGCCAGGCCTCATCTCCACTAATTTGGACTTTGCACCAAGTCTAGTTTAATTTTGATTCCGTTTGGACAAAATATTTGGCATATCGTGTTTATTACCATCCAACTAACTGGTCCACTAAGATTGATCTTCAGTTTTGATAAATTGGATATTTTGATTTAACTGTTCATAAACACCACTGGATGTAGTTTGCGAACCTCGCTGTTTAGTAGCAGTAGCACACTACGCCACATTCATTTACGATTACAGTTACGGACAGAACACCAGCCTCATACCTGTTAATAATGGGACTTGAGTGTGATTTTTGCCTGCTAAGAGAACAGTCTGGTTTTATTAAAATGTTTTGACATTTTCGGCTACTGTACATCTCATAGATGTTAATGTATGAGGTGTACTCTTTACAATGAAGTTTAAAACTGTGGGAGTGGGGCTGTAGGAACGATTATGGGCGGAGCTTCCGGTTTCGGCTGACCTAGCGTTAAATCAGTAACAGTGGAGTAGCAGAGGCATTTAAAATAGCATTTTTAAGTTTTTCAAATTCATTTTAATGTGTAGTCCACATACGTGATTTGCACTCAAGTGGCAGCTAATTTCAGAACTTGTAGTTTTTGTATTTTTGAACGTTTTTTGCGTAGTTCTGGTACTTGTTGCTGTTCGTGGTGTGATGCTCCTCACGGATGAGCACAGCAATGAGTCGATCATGCACTGAAAAGGATTGTTTGTGTGATCGGTGGTACAGACACAGGACAGACACCAGGGCAAGAGCCAGGTATGTTTTCACTTGTATGAATGTCACAGATCTGATGTTTTACCCCGAATTTAAAATCGGCCAGGCACGCTGTTGTGGTTCTTTGTGGCTCTGACTAGACTCAGCGTCTGCTCTGAGGTAAATTTGAATATGTCCAACATATTTTAACAAAATGCAGCCGACTTTATTGCGGTGGAGACATTGATATACTGTATCTCAGATATTTAAGATATGTAGAGTGACGATTTAGAGTGAAGTACGTGGCAGTAATGCACCTGTAAACTGGTTGCCAACTGCCATCAAATCTAAAAGAAGAAGAAGAAGCTTTTGTTTACAGCGTTAGCATGTTAGCAGCGGAGCTAACTAATGAAGCTACTGACCACTTTTTAAGGTCATCTTCTCATCCCTCCATAGTCGTGGGATATGGTATGATTATATTACTGTTTTTGAGGTGCAAAGGGCTGTGTTCCTGCGTTTCTGATGCCGAAGTCATTGTTTTTTAACAAGGGAAAATGTCCCGTTTCAGTGACAACAATACACTAGTACCGGAAGTTGCTACCATAATTTACGCAAGGCATCATGGGGCTGAGGAATAAGGTGGATTGATTTTCATATTGATCTTTCTAAAAAAAACAAAACAGATTCACATAAGATGTGTCCGCTAGTAACCTATCCAAATTTGTGATGGTGTTCTTGTTTTCCCATAATAATGTGATGTTGGTATTTGAGCACCTTATTGTGAAGTGCGGTGTAGTGCACCGCTATATAAAGAGCAGAGGGCATCCATTCCTTGGTCTCTTCGACTGGTGCCCTCTGCCTGCTGTCTACTGTGTGTCCATTGAGTTACATCGTTCAATAAAGCTGAGTTCGTCCGGTCACCTGGATTCATCTTTTATAGAGGTATTTTACCATACATAACATTTGGTGAGCAAGGATTAACTAATGGAGGCATGTATTACATCACTTCGCCCCTTCCTCAAGCTCACGGGGGAGCTGGCTGTTCCATGGCCGAGATGGTTTGAAGCTTCCCAGACCTACATCACTGCGCTCGTCCTGGGTAAGCTCGACAACTTAAGAGCACGTGCTGTGGTGGCACTTAGTGGGGGGTTCTCCACCCAGAGTCGGAAGTCGGGGGGGAGGGAAGGAATAGAGGACTTAAGGAGGAAGGGGTACCAGGGGGTCTCGGATGTTATGGAAAGGACTAGCCGCACCCCGGGGAGTCAGGAGACACTGGAGTTCACTAGAGTGGGCGAGGGAGTGAGAAGCAGAATTCGTGTTCTGTAATGTTAATGTACCAGACAGGCTTTGTGTACTGTGTGTATTGTCTTTGGCTCCCTGGGTCTCATGGGGCAGAAATAAAGTGCTATAAAAGGAGGCACCCAGAGACCCTGGGGGAAGTTTTTTCTGTGTTTAATGTGGGAAGTTGAATAAAGTTCGAGTGTCGTACAGCTCGCTGTCTCGTTTGCTTTCTTCTATTCAATTCATTCGCACGCCGCAGGATCACAATGGATGACACCAAATATTACCATGTGGTCATTGTGCTGGATGTGCGTGCCACACAGCAAGTGACGAATCTGTTCCAGGAGCCACCGGCCCTGGGAAAATATGACACACTCAAGCAGTTGCTACTTTAGCATAATACCCTGTCGGACAGTGAGAGAGCAGAAAGACTCCTAACACGCTCAAAGTTAGGTGACACATCAGCTGTGGAGCTGATGGAGAGCTTGTTAGCATTGATGGGGAAGAATGATGAATCCTTCCTGTTTGACCACATCTTCCTCAGGAACCTACCTGCTACAGCGAGGGTGATCCTGGCCAGCTCACCACTGCTGGCAACCAAGGACTACCACGCTCTAGTGCAGGAAGTGGACTGCATCATCCTAGTGACCAGAGCTCTCAGCGTGCACGCAACAGCACCGGCATCTATGAAGGACTCCAGCGAGGTTGAGGAGCCGTTGGTGGTGGCTGGGACGGACACCAAGAGATGCAGGAACGGGACGCTCTGTTTCAATCACGGCCGTTTTGACTCGAATGCCCAACGCTGTCTGCTGCTGTGCCAATTCAAGAAGCCAGTAAACGGCACAGCCAGCAGTCAGTAGCAGCTGTGACCGCTGGTGACAGGAACAAGCTGCTTTTCATCACAGACACATGTTCAAGGAGACGTTTCTTGGTGGACTCTGGCTCCCAGAAGAGCCTCATTCTGCCGGTCAGCGCATATAGGTCGGCAGGAGGCAGCGATCCCGATCTCACGGCCGCCAACGGATCCAACATCAGGACATTTGGCAAACGGATGCTGATGGTATGCTTACATGGGACGCAATTACTAGTGGGATTTTGTGGTAGCTGCATGTTCTGTCCCCATTTTAGGCACAGATTTTTTATGTGCTTATGGGTTGTTTGTCGATGTTGCCAACAGACATTTAGTGAATGCTGTCTCTTTTTCCTCCTTGCCCTGCACAGCTCGGGGAGTTGGGCCAACAACACCGGCTAATGTTATAGCTCCAGGGGGTAAGTACCAGCATTTACTTTCACAGTTCCCAGCACTCATGGTTCCAACTTTTTCTGCTACAGTAACCAAACACGGAGTCGAACATTTCATAACCACAAAAGGCCTGCCAGTGTTCGCGCGACCTCAGCGCCTGGACGCGGTTAAACTAGCCAGCATGAGTGAGGAGTTCACCAACTTACAGTTGCTGGGCATCATTTGGCGCTCCAGCAGCCTGTGGGCATTCCCGCTACACATGGTGCCTAAGGCCGATGGGTCGTGGCGACCATGCGGCGATTTCCGGCGCTTGAACAATGCCATGGACCATGATCGTATCCCATCCCCGCACATCCAGGATTTTTCCGTGCATCTGGCCGGGACGCGTGTTTTTTCGAAAGTGGATCTGGTCCGCGGTTACCACCAGGTCCCGGTGCGCACAGAGGACATTCCCAAAACAGGGGGAATAACTCCTTTTGGCCTTGTCGAGTTTTTGCACATGCCATTTGGGTTAAAGGGCATGGCACAAACCTTCCAAAGAAAAATGGACGTGGTGCACCGTGACCTGCCTTTCGTTTTTGTCTACTTAGATGACATTTTGGTGGCTAGTGTGTCCGAGGAGGAGCACCTCGCCCATCTGAAACTAGTTTTCCAGAGGTTGGAGGCGCAGGGGCTTATTGTTAACCCGGCAAAGTGTCAGTTTGGTGTGCCAGTGATTGATTTTTTTGGGTCATTGATTTTTTTGGGTCACCGCATTTTGATTCCGCTGCCTGATAAGGGGCAGCCGTATCAGATTTTCCGCGTCCGCAGACCATGAGGGCCCTACAAGAATTTTTGGGCATGGTCAGCTTTTACAACTGTTTCCTAGCTGCTGCAACTGTTGTATGCTGCGCTAAAAAAAAAGAAGACAGTGGAAAACATCGACTGGACGCCAAGCGAGTCCAGGCTTTTGCGGACGCCAAAACCGCGCTCGCTAATGCCGCTTTGCTAGCCCACCCTGTCCCGTCAGCATGGATAGCACTCACTACGGATGCATCTAACATTGCCATAGGGGCAGTGGTGGAGCAGTATGTCTCCGATTCATGGCAGCCTCGCATTTTTCAGCCGTACTTTGCGCGACAACTAACGCAAGTACAGTACGTTTGACAGAGAGTTGTTGGCCCTCCACCTGGCAACGCGCCACTTCCAGTTTTGGCTAGAAGGGCGCGAGTTCACTGCGTTCGTTGATCATAAGCCGTTAACGTATGCAGTGTCCAAAGTCTTGGAACCGTGGTCACCCTGGCAGCAACAACATTTGGCCACGATCTCAGAGTTCATGACCGACATTCAACAAGTAGCTGGTAAGCTTAATGTCATGGCCAACTGCCTGTTGCATGTGTTAGTCTTCCCGGTCTACATGGGAATAGATTTCCCTGCCATGGCCGCGGAGCAAACCGGGGATGCAAACATTTGCGCACTCCAGTCCGCACCTACTGGGTTAAAGTTGGAGAGCAGGGTGGTGCAAGAAGGGTGCCCCCCCTTGCTCTGTGACATCTCCACCGGTTGCCCACACCCGGTGGTTCTGAGCTCTTGGCACCGCCGCATTTTTGAGTCAGTCCACTCCCTTTCACATCCCGGCGTGCACGCCTCAGTTAAACTGGTGGGGGTGAAATTTGTCTGGCCTCACTTGTGCAGGGACATAAAAGAGTGGGCTGCGGCGTGTGTCGCGTGCCAGCGGGCCAAAGTGCACAAGCACACCATAGCCCCCCCTCGAGCTGTTCCAAATCCCGGCCAGGAGGTTCGACCACATCCATGTAGATTTGGTAGGCCCCGTCCCGCCGTCGCAAGGTTTCATGCACCTTTTGAAAATTGTGGACCGCACCACGCATTGTCCTGAAGTGGTCCCGCTGGCTTCCAACATGTCCGCAGAAGTGGCTTGCACTTTTTTGTCGGCTTGGATCGCACGGTTCAGCTCCCCGTCCGACATCACTTCGGGCAGGGGTCCACAATTCCTTTCGGAACTCTGGTCCACGATAGCCCAGAGCCTGGGGGGGTCAAAATCCACCACACCACCACGTACAACCCTCAGGCTACTGGGTTACGCAAAACGTTTTCATAGGTCGTTTAAAGCAGCGCTCAGAGCTTTCCTCACGGATGCAAATTGGGTCGACTGCCTGCCCTGGGTCCTGTCAAGCTGGATTCATACTGCACCTCTGCTGTCCGTGTACGTGTAACCAGAAACCTTGTGTGATGAAATTTACGTCATCGTTTCCACTCCGCTAGTGTCCGCAGTGCTCGACCGCGGATGACTGCGTGCAGCCCAAATTTTGTGACTGTGCCGCCTGCCCACGACCTGAATGCGTTGAAAAGCGCATGCGCAAGACTGAACATCCCATTCACAAGGTGGCGATATCGGCACAGAATACCAAAACAAAGTAGATAAAGAAGACAATGAGGAAGCAGAAGACAAGAATAAACTTACATGAATCATACATAAATACTTCAGCAGCAGCAGCATCTTCGTGGAAAAGGAGTGAAAACCGGGAAGTCAAGCAGCAGAAAGCAAGCAGCGTCTCTTCGTTGGTGAAAGTCCTGGTGCGTCAGCACATTGGCGCTACCTATCGGGCGGGAGTGAAACTACAAATGATAGTTGTGCGCATGCGTCAATCGCTTGGCCTGGATAGATGAAAAAAGTGAGCATGAACAGCACCGGGCTCATCCAAAGCACATTTTTTTTTTTTTTTTGTATTTTGTATACTTTATTGATCCCCAGAGGGGAAATTGAGGGCATCCACCTGGGTGGATGAAGCAGCCACAGTATGGCGCTATCCCTTAACCATTCACACACACATTCACACCTAGGGCCACTTTAGAGTCTCCAATTAACCTAACCTGCATGTTTTTGGCCTGTGGGAGGAAACCGGAGAAATCCTGGAGTAAACCCACGCAGATACGGGGAGAATATGCAAACTCCACACAGATCACTGTTGGTCAGGGGCTGGGATCGAACCAGGGATCCCATGGCCAAGGGTGAGTTGCTGTGCTGGCACAGTGCTAACCACTGCGTCACCGCACCTCCCAAATGTGGACCAAAGAGGACTAGAGGGGAAATGCAGCATGAATAAGGCTTTAGGGTTGCGCTCCGTGCCTAAGGAGGATCTGGCAGCCTCCCTGGCAGAACTAGTTTTTTCTCGGCCGCTGCAGATCCCCGGAGAATTTTTATCAGAAAACCCCGCACCTGGGACCGACCCGCTCGTGCAATTTCTTTACGGTACAGAGGCTGCTAGCGTGCCAGGCCCTGCCCACCATTGTTTTCCCCACACCTTCGTCCCAAAGAGCTTACAGAGCGCCAAGTTCGTTTTTGTCAGGCACGATGCACACAGAACCCCACTGCACCCACCGTACGATGGACCGTTCAGAGTGCTGGAAATTGGGGCAAAGCATTTTGTGTTAGATTTGGGGGGTGTGTGTAAGGAGACCGTCTGCATTGACAGGCTGAAGCCCGCTTATGTGTTGGCAGATGAGCAAGAGGTGCTGGCCCAAGCTCAGTGGCGTGGACACCTACCGACAGTGGTTCCACAAGTTGGTGTTCCCCCGGTAGAGAACTGCATTCGCGAAGCTAACCTGTTTCCCCCCCACCCTACTTTTTCCCCTCCACAGACCAACATGCCCTCCTGCACACCTTGCCAGGAGGGCACTTCGACCGGGCCGGCAACCCCCCGCTACAGCCGCTATGGGCGTCAGCTCAAGCCCAAGGGACTGGGAGGTTAGTCTCCTTTCTGGGTGTTTGGGGGTGGGGGGGGTGCTTTGTGGTGGCACTGAGTGGGGGGTTCTCCACCTGGAGGCGGAAGATGGGGGGAAAAGATGGAATAGAGGACTGAAGGAGGAAGTGGCACCGGGGGGTCCAGATGTAACGGAAAGGACTAGCCTCACCCCGGGGAGTCAGGAGACACCAGAGTTCGCCTGAGTGGGAGAGGGAGTGAGAAGCAGGGTTCGTGTTCTGTAATGTTAATGTGCCAGACAGGCTTTGTGTACTGTGTGTATTGTCTTTGGATCCCTGGGTCTCATGGGGCAGAAATAAAGTGGTATAAAAGGAAGCACCCAGAAGCCCCGGGGGGAGTTTTTTCTGTGTTTAGTGTTGGAAGTTGAATAAAGTTCGAGTGTCGTCCAGCTCGCTGTCTTGTTTGCTTTCATCTACCACAGTGCGCTACTTGTTCACAGCCTCAGGATTGAGTGCCAGCGTGTCCTGCGCACACTCGGAGCTTCGAACTCTTTTGTAGGTGTCATTGCATTTTCATACCCCGGATAGCGTGACTGTCTGGAGGATTCGTTTTCAACAGCAACATCATGTGGGTGAGCCTATACATCAGTTTGTCGCCGACTTGAGGCAGTTAGCTAGTGAGTGTCGTTTTGGGCTGCTGGAGGATGAATTGGTACGTGACCAGCTTGCAGAGCACACAAGTAGCGCCACTATACGGGCTAGGCTACTCATGGTGCCGAGTGACCTAACGTTATCCAGGGCTGTCAAGCTAGCTCTCCAATTGGAGGCCACAGACAAGCTAGCTTTGGAACTAAATTGGCACCAGTCACAACGGCTGCCAGAGCCTCCCGCCGCAGCATTAGTAGCGGACTTGGATAGCGAGGATAGCTTGGACAACGATACTACAGAAGCCAATGCTACCAGCCGAAGGTCTGCCCCAGGAAAACCCCTTTGCAAGGGTTGCGGATCCATGAAACACCAAAACAAGGCTAAGGACTGCCCAGCTAGAGGGAAGTGTTGTAGCAGATGTGGACACTTGAACCATTATGCTAGAGTGTGCCGCGTATCTGAGCTGGAAAGCCCACGGAGGAAATCACTCCGTCCGCCCCCGACAACCATCCATACGGTGTCTCCCAGTACCAACGGGTATGCTTTCTGCACAGTGGAATTGGACAGTGTGGAGATACTGCTGCTGCTTGACAAGGGGGCGAAGGGGTCGTTGCTGAATTGGGCCACGGTGAGGAAGTTTTTCCCCCACTACAGAGTAAGAGGTAACCCAGCGCTGCTTTATGGTTATGGAGGTGGCAGGCTGTGCACAGTTGGGACATTAGAGTTAACAGTTTGGTACAAGTCTGCGACGATGGCTTACTTCACGTTCTTCATGACAGCCCAAGGCGACAACATCATGGGCTGTGATTTGTTTTACGGACTGAGTTTCGCCATTAAAGACGACGCTGGGGAAGAATGGTCGGGTTGTGACCAGTGGAACCCTCCAGCTCTGGTGGTCGATGATGACGTTGTGTGGGACAAAGGACTAACGGATACCACGGCGGTCAAGCAGGACCACCGTGGTGCAGGAGAGTCTCAGTGCCGGCACTCAGGAAATGGTTGAGGGGGGTACCGAACGTGGCAGCGAGGCACCTGCACTGGTGAGTGACGCCGATGTGCTAGCCCCAGATTCCTCCAGAGCTTGGCTGCAGGGCGATGAAGGATCTGCAGCTATGATGGCGACCACTACAACGGCTTCAGAAGAGGACAGGGCCAGACCGACAAGCACGGGAGAACCGCGTGCTCATCAGCACCATGTCAGGCCGAGCCAAGCCCCTCTTAGGGTTATGGACTTGGTCCGGGTTCGAGGAGAGGAACGTCCATGGCGAAGATGGGCCAGATGACAGCCGGTGAAACATCGGGAGTGTGTGTGCATAGTAGCTAAACTGGGCGCAGCATACTTCCAGCTGTCTGACGGCTCGGTGGGGCACGTCAATCAGCTTCGGCGTGTCCGGGAAGAGGTTTCTGGTGACGGGGCTGGATGAGAGCAGGAGTCGGTGGTGATGAGAAGAGGCGCTTTCATCCAGGAGATCAGCAATTGTCCTAGAGGCCTGCTGCTTCCAGGGGCGGGTCTGCTGAGGGGCTGCCCTGGGCCCCACCATGCCAGTTCTGCTTCTCCTGCCCAAGGGACAGTGCTGTAAATTTTGGGAAATAGTTCTGATGTTCATATGTTATGTTTGTTGTAAAATGGGATTGTTTTGTATATTTTTATTAGTTTAGGAACACGGCAATAATTTTAGTTTATTAATGGACTTTTCTTTTAACTTATCAGGTGGCAGAATAATCCACCGTGCCGTGTGGACAGGATGGTAGTCCACCCATCTGCCCTATTTTAGATTTTGTTGTGTGAATGTGTTAGGCCATTTAAGTACATCAGTTTTCGTTTTGGTAGTGCGTGAGTCGGGTCTCAAATTGGGGAGGGTTTTAATTGAGCGAGTGGTTCTGGACTTTTCTAAGGGGGGAGGAGGAAATGTGATGTTGGTATTTGGGCACCTTATTGTGAAGTGCGGTGTAGTGGCAGGTACTTCTTGTTCCGCCTCTGCACCGCCCTATAAATAGCAGAGGGCATCCATTACACGGTCTCTTCGACTGGTGCCCTCTGCCTGGTGTCTACTGTGTCCTTTGTTATATTGTTCAATAAAGCTGAATTCGCCCAGTCACCTAGTCTCATCGTTTATAGAGGTATTTTACCATACATAACAGGCTATACGAGGTGCATCTCAATAAATTAGAATATCATTAAAAAGATAATTTATTGCAGTAATTCAATTCAAAAAGTGAAACTTGTATATTGCATATATTCATTGCACACAGAGTGATGTATTTCAAGTGTTCTTTTAATTTTGATGAGTATGGCGTACAGCTACTGAAAACCCGAAATTCAGTTTCTCCAAAAAAACAAATGGAATATTACAAAAGACTAATTTAAAAAGTGGATTTTTAATAGAAAGGTTGGCCTACTGAAAAGTATGTCCATGTATGCACTCAATACTGCATGAATTTCTGCATCAATGTGGTGTGGAGGTGATCAGCCTGTGGCACTGCTAGGGTGTTGTGGAAGCCCAGGTTGCTTTGATAGCAGCCTTGAGCTCATCGGCATTGTTGGGTTTGGTGTCTGTCATCTGACTCTTGACAATACCCCATAAATTGTCTGCGGGGTTTAGATCAGGAGAGTTTGGTAGCCAGTCAAGCAAGAGTGATATCATGGTCATTAAACCAGGCATTAGTACTTTTGGCAGTGTTGGCAGGTGCCAAGTTCTGCTGGAAAATTAAATCATCATCTCCGTAAAGCTTATCAACAGAGGGAAGTATGAAGTCCTCTAAAATTTCCTGATAGATGGCTGCAATGATTGGATTTGATAAAACACAGTGGACAAACACCAGCAGATGACATGGCTCCCCAAATCATCACTGACTGTGGAAACTTCACACTGGACCTGAAGCAACTTGAATTTTTTGCTTCTCCACTCTTCCTCTAGACCACAGGTGTCAAACTCATTCCATGGAGGGCCAAGACCCTGCAGGTTTTTCTCTGAATTTCTTCCCACTGATTGCTGATCAGTGAAAACACCTGCTGAAGAGACTGGGAGGAAGTAAAACCTGCAGGGTCTTGGCCCTCCATGGAATGAGTTTGACACCCCTGCTCTAGACTCTGAGACCTTGATTTCCACATAGCAGGACTTGGCACCTGATTTGGGGAGCCATGCCATCTGCTGGTGTTAGTCCACTGTGTTTTATCAAGTCCAAAGTCAGCACAGCCATCTACCAGGAAATTTTAGAGCACTTCATCTTCCCTCTGCTGACAAGCTTTATGGAGACGCTGATTTCATTTTATCAGCAGGACTTGGCACCTGCCCACACTGCCAAAACGACCAATATCTGGCTAACGACCATGGTACCACTGTGCTTGATTAGCCAGCAAACTCTCCTGACCTAAACCCCATAGAGAATCTATGGAGTATTGCCAAGAGGAAGATGAGAGACACCAGACCCAACAATGCAGATGAGCTGAAGGCTGCTATCAAAGCAACCTGGACTTTCATAACACCTCAGCAGTAACACAGGCTGATTGCCTTCATGCCACAATGCTTTGATGCAATATTTCATACAAAAGGAGCCCCGACAAAGTCCTGAGTGGATACATGGACAAGCCTGTGACCAAAGCACTGGAGCCTCGTCCATTTATTACCTCCGCCAAGGAGGTTTTGTAATCGGGGTGGTTTGTCTATCTGTCTGTTAGCAGGATTACTAACTAACTACTACTAACTAACCTGCACTTATATAGCGCTTTTCTAGTCACAAAGACCACTCAAAGCGCTTTCATTAATACTAACCCTCTATTCTAAGGGCCTATAGGAAACAGATATCTAGGGACAATTTAGAACAGCCAATTAACCTAACATGCATGTCTTTGGCATGTGGGAGGAAACCGGAGAAATCCCGGTGTAAACCCACGCAACACGGGGAGAACATGCAAACTCCACACAGATCACTGTTGGTCGGGGGCTGGGATCGAACCCACGATCCCACGATCCCCACAATCCCCCGGCCAAGGGTAAACTGTGCTGCTGCAGTGCTAACCACTGCGCCACCATTACGCAAAAACTACTGGATGGATTTTGACGAAATTTTCACCAGAGGTAGCCCTTGGGCCAAGGATGAACCCAATAAATTTTGGTGATGATCTGAGAGTGCATACCTCCCTCAATGACCTTCTTTGTATTTGTGCAGCAGGATTACTCCAAAACTACTGGATGGATTTGGATGAAATTTTCACCAGAGGCTTGACAGAAACCCATAACATTTTGGTGATGATCCCAGAATGTATACCTCCACCAAGACTCTTATCCTCTCACACTAGGTTAGCAAGAATCCTCCAAAACAAACCATTACATTTTGGAGGTGATCCATAAGGGATGGAAGGGGCCTTGGCGTAGGTATGCACTCTGAGTGCTTTTCTAGTTTAGAGAAGCTGACTTGACAACATTAGATCTGTTGTTATGCAGACTAGTCCCTACTCCTGCAGGCTCCAAGATGATTGCACCTCCCTCAGTCCATGGGCCATAGCTTCTCATGTGTGGTCTTGTGGGAAAAATCATCTCTTTAAGCATCAACTCTTCATTTTAAAATCTCCATCAGTGTAGTGAATTGTCAGGGACAGGTACAGCTCCGTTATTCTGCTTGACCATAGGTCAGTTGTAGTTGCAAAGTACTCGACAGTTGTGATATCCATCTGTATTTTTCATACAGTGCAGGTAATGCAGCTTTAGAGAATCACATGTGGCTCACGTATTTCTTGTCCAATGTTTTGACCATGTTTCTGAAGCCTTTGTTGCTCATACAGTATTTACTGGACACATGTCTTTGTTCAAATAAAATGCTATTGCATCAGTTACTTCAGCGTGTCTTTGGTAGGCGGATGGATACGGTGAAGCTCTGTACAGGGATGATACTATGATTGCCTGGGTCGGTGTCGGACACCGACTGTGATTTAGTGAAGTGACATTAGCTTTAGCCTTCACGCATTTATCATACTTGTGTTTGTGGTGTTTTTTCAGGTGGTTGAATAAGTCACTTGTGTTGCTCTGTGACGCAGACACAGCTTTATGACACTCTTTGCATATAATTTCTTTTTAGTCAGCATCCCTTGCCCTGAATCCAAAACATATCCAGACAACAGATGCTGATCCTTTCTAGGCACTAGCTTCTCGCTTCCACGTGTTGCCGTACTGTCACCTTCTGCTCCCGACATCTGGTTTGTGTTTCACCATCACACCAGTCTGCTATTGAAAACTTAAGACTGCCGTTACAGGGTGCGCTCGCTTATCGGTTCTGCAGCTTAATGTTGCCCTAATGTGCATTCACCTCCTGGTGGTTGGCTGGCTGTTGGTTGAGAAAATGCTCAATTTGATATGCAGTAGAGCCTGCATTTTAACTGTCAATATCACCAGCGATCATATTAATTTAATCGTGGCAGCCAAAATCATGATCGTGATCAAAATTTGATTAATTGTGCAGCCCTATCTCCGAGTAGTTTCATCGTGATTCCGCTGCGGATCGCCCGCCCAGACACACCGGTCGCTTTTATGGCCCAGGACCAGGGCTACTGACCGCTGTTATGGCGAGTACTCCCCTGGCGGGGGATGGGGAAATTCAATGTTACACTGAGTTATATGAATTTTTCTATAAAGCTTAATGCGTGATAATGTGTATACTGACTCAGGAAATCCTGTTTCCATATTTGGAGTTGTTGAGTAGTGGAAAAAATACAGGTAGAAGAATGCTGATGTGACTTAGTTATCACTGTGAATGTTTAGTTCTATCACTGTGACTGTTTAGCTTTAACACTAGTGTTAACCAGTTTTTCTGCATGTACCCAGCAGATACAATCTTATCATACTGAGTCATGAATGAACTAATCAAGAAGCGACCCCCACCCCAACAGTCTCTTGGGTATATATTAGACAGAATCACTCTGTTGAGTTCATGCAATACACGTGACAGATTGTGAGAACTGTGTTCTGCATTGTATTCCGCTGATCAGTGCTCTGATTAAATTTGCTGAAAGTTTGATCCTGCCTGATCATTGACTGAGCATCTTATATCCTAACAGGGAATTTTTCAAACGGTATCATAAAGCATATTTGATGCTACTCTAATGTGAACACTGCAGTGAATCACATCCTCACACTACTACCCACTAATGATGAAATGATTGCAAATGATTTGTTGAAATGTACTAGTTACGGGTAAACGTACTGTACTGAATCACCATAACTGTACTGAATCACTTACAAAAAGGTGGCTCGAACTGTGTGCTGAATCCACAGCGTCACAATCTCATACACTTCATTGATTGACAGTTCTCCTAACCCATCTACAGCCTTTTACAGCTGCGCAAACCTGCAGCTGCTTTTGTTGGACGACTCCTCCACCGAAGGCAGGTCCTACAGGATGTAAACGGATCCAGTATGGCACAGCCACAGCAATAAACTTTATTATCTTGAAAATTGACCTGAGAAAAGCCATTTTGAAAACATTTGAGGCAAGAAATATATTGTTTAGTTGCTAAATTAGTGTTGATTTGACACACACATCTGCTTGCTTAAAAGTTTTTTATCCAGAAAAACGCGCTGTGATGTGCCCAGCTTTTCACATAAACAGTGAATGGGAAGAGCAGAGGAGAAAACACATACGGATTTGCTGCCTGCCCTGTACTGAATCACTGACCCCGGTTACTTGGTCACAATAAACTGATTACTGGGAATAAACCGATAATGGCAATTGTCAGTTGTGTCGTGTTTACATGCATTGAATAAACAGATTATTGGAGGGTACACCACTTGAGCTAATGACCCCTGTTCCATGGCCTTTATCGGATGATTCTGTTTACATGGCCACTTGAATAATCACATAACTCCAGAAATTCAATCATAACCGGTTTATTCGTGCACATGTAAACATGGTCACTGACTGTACTGGGATCTTCCCTGAGCGCACTTTTAAAGGAAACCTGTACTGGTCATTATAACAACATTAATCCTGCTTTAGGTATTACTTATAAACCAAAAATCTGTTAATTCAGTAAAAATAACCCCCTAGAAGTCAGTATACTAAATAATTTTATCACATGAAAACCACTCGGTCATCGCCAGCTGGAAGTGACATACAGTAAAATCGTTGTTTCTGGCTTGACCACGGACGAGTAAATGTGTTCAGCAGATGCTCAGTGGGTTGAGATCCGAGTTGAAAATGGCACAAAATCTGCACGGATATATATACTACACAAACCATCCTTGGAAATGGCCTTTATTGACAGCATGACCCGCAACTGAAGGGGACCTGACGAACAATCGAGTTCCCAGTCAAGTAACTTCAGAACACGTTGAATAAATCTTGATATACTAGAATTTTATTTCATTAAAGTATACAGTATGTGGGTAGATTTGCTTGTACATGGTTGTAAAAAAAAATTACATAAAATTCTGATGTTAAAACTTTGTTGACTGCTATGCTGCAGCCCAGTCAGTCGCACAAAGCAACGACTGTGCATCACTACCAGTGCTAAAACTGGCCATGGAGGAGACAAGATGTCCCTGACCATGACTGACTGAGAGAGCAGTGACTTGAAACTCGCACGCATTTGAGAAGGAATCATGACCAAAATTACTGGACGGAACCACTAGTATCATATTTGATCCTTTGGAAATAGCTTTTGATTAAAATTCACAACAGGTATCCTTTAATGTAGTAAGGAGATAGCACAAGGTAGTTACACTTACAAAGCCAGATGAACACAGATACACATCATCAATCAACATTGCAGCTACCCATACAGCGAATGAACCTCGACCGCTCCATTCAACAAACTCGCAGTTCAGTAAACCTGTTGGTACACTATGAATGAATTCCCTGCCTGCTGTGTTCAGCTGTGTTTTTCAGTTCAGTGCAGTGGTAGGCAGTTGGCGTTCCTGTACAGTGATTCGGTGAACGAGTATTTTGAATGAATCTTTTGAGTGAACGAACTGGAACTGACTCAGTATGTTTTAGTGAACTGTGGATGTCATCACTACCCAGTAGTGAGGGAAGCCTTATAAAAGCTCTACTAGTCACAATTTGATTGTCTCACATCATTAGTAGATGATCCTTATTGATTTACAGAGGGATCAGATAAAAACAAATTGTAAGCTCAATGGTCATTTTTAGCTTATTCAGGCAAAGGGGAAATATGCTAATGCCATAATGCTATGTCTGTCCATTTCTCCATCCACATTCATGGGAATGTGGACAGGGGAAAGCTAAAATTCTGCATTTTCTGCAATAGAAAGTGTATGTGATATATTTGTTTATTTGTTTCACAGACGAATATGAGTGGGTCAAGTGGGAGGCAATTGCACCAGTGGTTTTAACCTAGGTAGTTTTCCTTTCACATCCTTCCATATAAAAGTTATTGACAAGATGTACTAAACATTGAGTCTTTCCTATATATACAATTACAGTACACGTCCTAAAGCCATTTTCTGCTTAGGTTTTCTTTGTATGACATTTACATGCTTGATTCATACATTTCCTTCTATCATTAAAACCTCATATCTGTTTGTATTTCACCCACTTACACAGTTGACCAGTCCCCATCAGTGCTGTGAGTGGCTGAGCTTCCAGCCCTGGAGCCTTTTCTCTTTGTGGCATGCTGCCCTGAGGATATTTTAAAGCAGGGATGGGCAGCCATGTGTGCCAGAGTGAGCCAGGAGAATTTTTTTTTGACTGATCACAGCAGCAGCAGCTGATAGTCCATCGTCTTTATCAGAAGAGAAATAAAATCCGCTTTCATTTCCTGTACATGAATAAAATTTCCAGATTTAATCGACTTTTCCTGGTGTTTAGACGATCCTTGAACATGAGAGTAGCATCCACAGGGTGGCGCTGTAGCACACATTTCAGGCATTATAAGCCTTCATACCACATTTCTGCAGTTGATCTCATCATGGCTTAATGAGGAAGATCTTTCTCTCATTCAATATTTACAGTCCAATAAGAGAGTAATGATTTCTAGGCAGTTTTTTCTGCTTTAAAGGAAAATGCTAGGTTTCAGCTGGAAGTTTTTAATACTGCTGAACGTTTTCCCCTAAATGAGGCGAAGGTGCAGCGTGAGGATCTGATGGACTTCCAAATGAGGGGTAAAACTGGACCAGACTTAATCCACACAATCTGCTTTGATCTCCCAATCTCCCCTGTGATACACAGCTCTGGGAAAGCCTCCTTTACACCTTGTAGCCCTAAAGCAGAAGAGACACAGGGGCACCCCCCCCCCCCCCCCCACTGCCCATCTTTCTCTCGTTCCTCACACACACATTTAGCTGTCCACACCCACACTGGACTCTCTTTTGAAAGTCTAGGAGTTGATTTAAAATTCCTCATCCGAGCATGTCATGCATTTTATATGCATGGTGAGTGGAGAGAGAGAAAGTGGGGGATTGCAGAAGGGGGTGAGGGTGGGAGTGAGTTCAGCCCAAATGAACTTCCCTCTGCTGTTGGTTTCCTTGGGGATATATCCATACACACCGTCAACACCACTTTCTCTCACTCCCCGCGCCTCATTTTCTTGCATCCACTCAACTCTTTCAACATTAGTTTTACTGCATCATGCTTTTTTTGCAGATTCCTCCGAGCAGCCCGAGTGCCACAGTCTTTGAAGACAAGTGTGATCAGAAAAGAGGCGTGTGGGGGGGGGGGGGGGGAAATGTTGTATAAAAACCTGGCCGCGGGGCATTTTGCAGGGTTTTTGCACCCATGTTTAGCGGCGTATGGTGCGGAGCAGAGGAGGGAAGCTGCCAACTGCAGTGTTTGGGGACAGCTTTGATGTGTGACGGGGCGCGGCTGCTGCACAGTCCTTCACGCGGAGACTGTCACGTTGACGCGAGCAGGCTTTACACGGAGCAGAGCTGTGATGGATAGCGGATAATCAAAAGAGCGCACTCCACTTCACCTAAAAAAAAAAAAAAAAAAAAAAAACCCACACATCTCATTCTCTTTTTGTGCCTTGCTGACTGGCTCGGAGCTGAGAATCAATAGCGCGTGCACACACACACACACACACACAAAAATGCACACACAAATTTGGGACGCGTCTGCTGGAGAAATCTTGTTTATTAGGAGCAATCTGATCCCCACTAGCTTATTGTGGATATAGCAGTAAACAACAGAAACACAAATCACTTTTTTTTTGTTTAAGTGCTACAGGTTTGCGGTTATAGACATAAAACAGTACGGAAACCATAGTGCTACATTCATATATGCACAGAGGATATAAAAATTACAGTATATTGCTATTAAAGTGTTCCTATTCCTGCTCACACATCACTCTCTGATTCTTATACAGACACAAACATCATCTATTACACTTTGGGAGTGTTAATGTGAGGGTGTGTGTGTGTGTGTGTTTTAAAGCCCCTTATTTTGTTTTTCCCAGGAATTCATTTTAAGTTTGTGTCGATCAGAAACCATGTCTGCGTTATTTTATGGCTCTTAAAAAGCTGTCTGTAAATTTCTGTCTAAAACAGTTGGTTTACAGCCTTCTTGTTAATATTAATAAGCCCCTTATTTGATTGGGTAATGGGTTTCGTCACAAAAAAGGAGTGTGTTTGTGCATTTCCTTTGTTAACTTAGAGAACTGAAGGCGAGGCTTGTTGTTCTGTGATGTTTTAAAACCCAGGAAGTGCAATTTGCTCATTTCTTCAAGAGCTTAACTAGATAAAGGCAGTGTGTTTTTCTTTGTGAAGTGACCCTTCTGATATTTTAATGGCATACATGTCACCCACTGGTGTATCTTATAGGGTTAAAACCTACGAAAACACACAATTTTGCATAATATGGGACATTTAAGTGATGGCTGAGATGAGGTTAGGGTCTGGCAGGTCAACATTATACAGATAAGCACTGAGTTTTCATTTGAGCACAAAAGTTAAGCTACTATAATACGGTAACACTAGACAAACCCTCTGCAGAGAGCTCACAAAACCTCACTGAACAGACTCTCAATGAACTGAAGCATTTTCTCCTTGAGCTACGTTTTTTTTTTTTTTTAAATTACAAGTCAACTTTGGTTTCCAGCTTTCTAGGACTATACGGTAAAGTTGTGGCAGTTTAAGCTGTAAGTAAATGTTAAATCAACAGTGTAGCAGCCTTAAGCCAATATTAATATGACACACATAAAACAACTTTTTTTTAAAGGCAAAGTTCACCTCAGTTTTGAATGTACATATTTTTCCATTGGCATTTATTGCTATTTATTTTTCCAGCTGGATTGTTTTGGTGCAAGTTCTCCAGTTTTGAAGATGTTGCCTTCTCTTGAATAAAAAGAAACTCAGTTGTCTTCTCCTCATGGTGCTTAAAGGATCGTAAAGATATACTGCTCACAAAAAGTTAGGGATATTCAGCTTTTGGGTGAAATTTCAGGATGCACCTAAAATGCACTATAACCTTTACAGGTGAAATTAATTTGACCTTCTCTAACCTTTTGAATGCACATGTCCAACTGTTCAATGTTTCAGTACTTTTTGCATAACTTCCTGTTCTTTAACAAAGTGCTTAACGGCAAAATTTGCAACAGGTGCTTGATCCATGAATCGACCAATAAATTTCCTGGTTCATTTAGAACTGGTATTTAAATGGTCCTCTTCATCATGCTGTTCACTTTTTTGACATCATGAAACCAAGACGACACCTAACAGTTGATCAACAGTATCACCATTGCGAGGCTTCAAACAGGATGCTCTCAGAGTGAAGTCCCACTGAGCTTACATTGTCACAGAGTGTCATCAGCAGGTTGCAAAAGAGAAGCAGAGAGACTGGAAGAGTCACAGAAAAGCATAGAAGTGGACGTCCTTTGGCCACATCCCATGCTGATGACCGCTTCATTGTGAACAGTGCCCTGTGGAATCGGATGATGAATGCCACTCAACTCCAGGCACATTTAAGGGAGGTGAGAGGCACCCAAGTGTCACGTCAGACCATTCGAAACCATTTAGATCAGCATGGTCTGCATGCTAGACGACCTGCAAGGGTACCTGGCCACACCACCAGGTACAGACGTCATCGTCTTGCATGGACCAGGGAGCATTTACGCTGGACAGTGAAAGTCGGTTCACGTTGAGCAGAAATGATGGCCACCAGCGATGTTGGAGACATTAAAGAGAGCACTATGCATGAGCCACTGTTGTCACCAAACGAGCCTGTGATGGTGGTGGTGTTATAGTCTGGGCAGGTGTGTCTAGTCAATATACAATACAAAACTGCTCTACACCTTGTGACTGGTACAGTAACAAGCTGATACTGCCAGACTGACATCAGTGCTTCTACTTAAATGCCCTACTTTCATGATATAATATCACTGTAGCGTGAACTTTTTACATTTTCCATAAATTTCAGCCAAAAGCCAAATATCCCTAGCTTTTTGTGAGTATTGCACATTTGAAAGAACTCAGTACCAGTGTCTCTCTGACGAAATTCGGATCCAGGCTCTGGAAAGGTTGTTGTGGATCCTTTCTTGTTAAAGTGATGGGTATTTGGAAACAAAAATACTGTCACATATGGACTAGGATATATAAAATGGCTGCTCATAATCACACTGCAAATACTATTACATTTTTAAAATTCAGTGACTACTTGGAAATCATGACTGCCCCATTCCTTGTCTATTTTCTTTCTACTACCCACATTAGCCAACCAAAATAATTGTGCATCTAGCTACATTTACAGCTGCGCTACAGGTTGGCAATTTTGCTTGCATTCTGTTACAAGTCTTTGGTCACAAATTATCAGATCCCTCATTTGAGAAAAATAGTGTGTGGGTGTTAAGTAGAAGTGGGGGTAATCACCAGAGGCACCATGATACGATACTTCGGCTGTGTGTGTGTGTGGGGGGGGGGGGGGGCAAGTCAACATGGTATCACGATACTTTGTGGTGGTGATACTGTATCAATTCAGAGACATGAGTACTGTGATATTTTATCAAGAATTATTAATAAATGTTGCAAACACAAACTTACCTACAGTATTTAGGTACCAGAGTCATAAAAAACAGTTGACTTTTCAGTCCACTAGATGGTGCTAAATTCTCACTGTCACCATCAGCACAGGAAAGGAGTGACTCCTGAGATCTAACCGGGAGTTGAACAAGACAAAGATCTGAATGAGAAATTGCAATATATGATATCGCAGTACTCAGCGTATTGATCATGAGAGTATCGCATCGTGGCCCAAGTCTGGTGAAAGTATCATCTCATGTGGTCTCTGGTGATTCCCACCCCTACCACGATACGATATTGTCAGGATCCTGCTTTATGTCGAGTATTGTGATATCATACATTGCGATTTCCCATCCCGATCTCTGTCTTGTTCAACTCCTGGCTAGATCTCCTGGCTAGTGAACATTTAGCACCATCTAATGGATTGAAAATCCAGTTGCTTTTTATTACTCTGGTACCCAAAAACTGAATTTGTATTTGCAACATTTAGTGATACTTTAATTTAAATATAGCAATGCTGGTTTCTCTGAATTGATACAGTATCATGGACACAAAGTATCTCGATTTGCCACTGTATCAATTTTTTGCCCTACCCTTTGATAGAAGTAAAAGTTTTCCTTTGTATGACTGTTTACTTGTTTGAATTTTTCTGTTAGCTCATTGCTGCTGAGAAACTCCATACCAAAGCAACCTAGATGGCTAAAATAACATTAAAGACCAGAGGGAAAATGAGTTAATTTGATTTTTTTGGGGTGAACTTTCCCTTTTAACCTTTTTTTTTCTTTTTATAGTAGCAGCCAAGAAATAATGTAGTTACAGTGTGGTTCCATAGATTAGGAAAATGTGAAAGAAACTGTTCAAATGTGTAATCTGGTACCTCTATATAAATAGAATTAAACTCCTTTGTTGGTTTTTCTAATCTTCTAGTCTGTTGTGGCATAAATATAATTACCCATAGTGACCAAGTCTTGGGTTCAACAGTATCTTTCCCCCATGCATCAAAAGAAATAAGGAATTTTAATGATAGAAAACAGAATCAGATTTGTGAAACCTGCTCACTTATAAGCATTTACAGATTTTCAGTCAGAGTGAAACACAAGCCAGACATCAATAAAAGAAGCAGAAAGCAACAGATCAATGACAGGATGCATTTGTAGGATGGAAAGAGGGGACATCTCAGGTTCCAGCATGTGGGACCCGCTGGTTTCAGCCCCGGTATCCACTCAAGTCACCAGCTGCCAAGGAGGTTTTGTCTCAGTTTACAAGAAACATCTTTCTCTGAGTGGATTTTGGAGTCATTGTGAGACCTCAGTGAAGTGGGACTGAATTGAAATCTGGGAAAGTCCAAGCAACCAGATCAAAACTGGACTCTATGGTTGAAATAAAGATGCATCAGAGGTAGAAACTAATCAACAATTGATAGCTTTTATCATTGTTCTAATTGTGAGGGGATACTTTAGCAGAGGAATCTCATTCACATTATGCTGCTTAGGGAATGGACTCTTACACTTTATGCTGCAGAGGTTTGCTCCCTTAAAAAGTCAAATGCAGTGTTTATTTTACTTCTTTACCTCACTTTCTTTTCTCTCAGCAACATACATCTTTCAGTCATCTTTTGCATATCTTTTTTTTACTCCTTAAAACACCCCATGCAAACCACTCAATTTGGTTTGCTGCAAAAATAAAAACTTCAAAAAATTAAAACTGTGGATCTTTCATGACTCTACAGAAGAGCTCAGTCTTCCACTGATCCGTGCTCCATTGCAGGCCAGGGACAGCATAACGATGCAGTGTGTTCAGAGTTCACTGGATCGCTCTGAAGGGTGAAAGGCGTAAACACACACTTCTCTGGCTGTGCACCGCTTCCAATATAGATTCTGGGCAGCTGCTCTCTGGAGGAAGTCCTTTGAAGATCGGCTGTAGGAGGGTAACTGGAGTCCACAGTTCAAAAGGGGTCCTTCACCCCAAAAAAGGAGGGGCAAAGTTCCAGCCACCTCCTCTATAGGATCATCATCACCACCATCACCATCATAACCATCCTCGCACCCTCACCGTTAAGCCCTCTTAATTGAGATCTCACACATGCAACGTCTAAGCTAACAACGTTCATGCTATAACAAGTACAGAAGCAAGCAGGGGGTAAAAGGGAAAAAAAACATGCATTCCTTGTTTTCCTCATCTGTACCCAGCTTAGTGTGATTTCATCTAAGATGCCTTCTTTCTAATCATCCTCTGCTCTATGAGTTGTGCCTCTGGTTCCTTCAGCTGTTTTGATTTGTGTCTGTTTTGACGTGAGGAAGAGGGAGTGTTTCTGTGAGAGGCTTTGAAGGGATTCAGAAGAGTCTGAAGGTTGTCTCCGAGGGTCAGGGGTATTTTTAAAAGGCAGGAAAAAAATAGGCACCAGAAGAAGGAAAAACGTCAAGTTAATAAAGTAAAGCTGATAGGAAAAGAGAGTTCACTTTTGTGTAAGGTATGCCCCGATGGTGAGGCTGGCTGCCCCAAGAGCAGCAAGACCGAAGACTGTCTTGATGGATGGCCAGGAACAACTGAAGATGGAGTCCCTCTGTCTGTCATACAGTTCCACAAACGCATCCTGGGGGAGACAGGAGGAGAGAGACAGCTGATTAGGCTGCTGGACAGTACACATTTAGCAAGAATACTCTTAAGTAGTACTTGGGGAAGGCTGGCATTCTGTTCTTAATGAAGACATAAGTTTTCCAAATAGAACCACTAATACTGACTTGTATTTTAAAATGGTGAGATATTGAATGAGTGACATTAATAAGCTTTTGTTGCTTCAGTAGGTTTTCCCTTTTCTTTTTTGGCCATCTGGCACTGACTCAATAAGCTCAGTGTTCTGTGTTTTAGTGCAGTTACTTGAGATTTTTTTAATCAGTTTTTGACAAATTTACAGAGGAATTAAAAATACAAAGAAATAAAATACATCAGAAGTGTAGCAGCACATACAATTAAAAAAAAATTAAAATATATAGGTTTTGACTTTGGAATCTGTTTATTTGCCAGTTGGATTGCTAATATTGCTGATAGAGTTGATTCAGTATGTGCAGACGTTGATTTGAATAAAATGCAAAACTTAGAAATTTGACAAAGTATGAATATATTATTTTATTCTGGTTGGACAAGGAAGGGATGGTTTAGTGATAGAAGGTTAAACCATAGATGAACATCAAGCCTAAAGAGGTCATATTCACTGGATTTATTAATTTTACCATAAGACAACAGGATTCATTCACTCCAGTTGAATGTGGCAGAGATAAAATTGTTGCCTCCCAGTCAGTAGGTGTCGCACTCACTCTTGCCTGATAATATTGCACCAATTGCTAGGTTGAAACAAATATCCTCATATTAAAGGTTTGCCTTTAAACACAGCCGTTTCTGTGTTTCAATCACCGCATCTAGCAACATACACGTGCGCACACAAAATTATACTGATGCTCCCATATGCAGTGGATATAAAAAGTCTACACATCCCTCTTCAAATGTCAGGTTTTTGTGATGTAAAAAAATGAGATCAAGATAAATCATTTCAAAATTTTTTCCACCATTAATGTGACCTATAACCTGTACAATCCAATTGAAAAACAAACCAAAATCTTTTAAGGGGGAAAATAAAAAAATAAAAAACTTACAATAACCTGGTTGCATAAATATGCACACCCTGTTGTAACTGGGGATGTGGCTGTGTTCAAAATTTACCAATCACATTCAAACTCATGTTAAATGGGAGTCAGCACACACCTGCCACCATTTAAAGTGCCTCTGATTAACCCCAAATAAAGTTCAGCTGTTCTAGTAGCCTTTTCCTGATATTTTTGTAGTCATATCTTATAGCACAAGCCATGATCCGCAGAGAGCTTCCAAAGTATCAGAGGGATCTCGTTCAAAGGTGTCAGTCAGGAGAAGGGTACAAAAGAATTTCCAAGGCATTAAATATACCATGGAACACAGTGAAGACAGTCATCATCATGTGGAGAAAATATGGCACAACAGTGACGTTACCAAGAACTGGACATCCCTACAAAATTGATGAAAAGACGAGAAGAAAACTGTTCAGGGAGGCTGCCAAGAGGCCAACAGCAACACTGAAGTAGCTGCAGGAATTTCTGGCAAGTACTGGCTGTTTGGTACATGTGACAACAATTTCCCATCTAGGGTGGCAAGACCGAAGCCTTATCTTACGAAGAAAAACATCCAAGCCCGGCTACATTTTGCAAAAACACATATGAAATCTCCTAAACACATGTAGGAAAATGTGTTATGGTCCGGTGAAACCAGGGCTGAGCTTTTTGGCCATAATTCCAAAAGGTATATTTGGTGCAAACACAACACTGCTCATCACCAAAAGAACACCATACCTACAGTGAAGCATGGTGGTGGTGGCAGCATCATGCTTTGGAGCTATATTTCTTCAGCTGAAACTGGGTCTTAGTCAAGGTGGAGGGAATTATGAACAGTTCCAAATACCAGTCGGTGTTGGCACAAAATCTTCAGGTTTCTGCTAGAAAGCTGAAGATGAAGAGGAACTTCATCTTTCAGCATGACAATAACCCAAAGCACACATCCAAATCAACAAAAGAATGGCTTCACCAGAAGAAGACTAAGGTTTTGGAATGGCCCAGCCAGAGTCCAGACCTGAATCTGATCGAACATCTGTGGGATGATCTAAAGAGGACTGTGTACAGGAGATGCCCTCACAATCTGACAGATTTGGAGCGTTTTTGCGAAGAAAAGTGGGTAAATATTGCCAAATCAAGATGTGCCACACTGATAGACTCCTACCCAAAAAGACTGAGTGCTGTAATAAAAGCCAAAGGTGCTGCAACAAAGTATTGAATGAATGAATCTTTATTTTGGATAGATTAGATTAAAAGATTAAAAGAAAGGAACAGAATATACATATAACAAAAGGGGGAAAAAAAATCCAACAAGGTCAAATTAAACAATAACTCCTCGGATTATACAATTCAACATAAGTTATCCAAAATGGGTGATGGCTGAAGCCGCAGCTTATATTGCCCACCCATGTTCCATCTAAGAATTCAAAAATAAAATAAAATAAAAGTGATTACTTAAAGAATAGATATCAGTATGTATGTGTTAGCAACAAAAACTCACAGTTACTGAAGGTCACCTGTGGAGTCCCACAGGGTTCAGTTTTGGGACCATTATTATTCAATATGTATATAAACGATATATGTAAAGTTTCAGAAAAAATGGACTTAATATTGTTTGCCGATGACACTAATCTGTTATGCAGTGGAAACAATTTGGAACAACTTCTGGATACACTCGGAAAGGAATTAGGAAAGCTTAAACTGTGGTTTGATTCAAACAAATTAATGCTCAATTTAAGTAAGACAAAATTTATAGTCTTTAACAACCATCACAACAACCCAGTACCCAAACTCAGTGTAAATGGTGCAGAGATTGAAAGGGTATCTGAAACTAAATTTCTTGGAGTAATAATTGATAACAAACTGTGTTGGAAGTCACATATTAATTATATTAAAGGTAAAGTATCCAAATCAATTGCAATATTACACAGAGTGAAATATTTGCTGAATCAACCCACACTATACACCTTGTATCATTCATTAATACTCCCATACATGACATATTGTAATGAAGTATGGGGAAATACATATAAAACAAACATATATCCACTCTTTATGCTTCAAAAGAGAGCTATTAGAATAATAAACAAAGCAGCTTACAGGGAACCAACAAACCCACTTTTTCTTAAACAAAAAACTCTCTAGTTGAAAGATCTGGTTGACTTTAAAACTGCAATAATAATGTTCAAAGTGAAGAATTTATCACTGCCCGCAAATATCCAAAAGTTGTTCCAAACAAGGGAGAAACGATATCACTTCAGAGGAACATGTATATTTCAAAAGCCTACAGTGAGAACAACCACCAAGCAACACTGTATTTCAGTGCAAGGAGTCAGATTATGGAACGATTTTGGACCTGAATTAAAATCATGTACAACGCTTGGACAATTTAAACAAAAACTAAAGGAAGAAATACTCCAAACATATTTACAAGACGATATGTAAACTCACATAAGGATTGACATATCCAGCCTGTGTTGTGTTGTAGCTTAGTTTTTTTTTGTTTTTTTCTGTTTTTTTTTCTTTTTTTTTTCTCTGTCACATTTTGTCTTAGATTTGTTTTTGAATAGTAACCGCTTAACTTAGCCTAGCTTAGTTTTCTTTTTTTCTCTCAGTTACATTTTGTCTTAGCTTTGTTTTGAATTGCAATCGCTCTTGACTGTTTTCTCTTTTTTCTCTTTTTTCTATTTTGAATTCCTGGATGGAATATGGGTGGGCAATATAAGCTGCGGCTTCACCCATCACCCATTTCGGATAACCTACGTGGAATTGTATAATCAGAGGAGTCTTTGTCTAATTTGACCTTGTTGTTATATTATTCAGTTTCTTTTAACCTGTACTGTACTATCCGAAATAGATAAAATAAATTCAAAAAATAAATTCAAATTCAAATTACAAATCAGAACAAAGCTAAGACAAAACGTGACAAAAAACTAACAGTGCAACACAGAATGGATATGATAATCCTTATGTGATTTTACATGTTGTTTTGTATATATGTTTGGAGTATTTCTTCCTTTAGTTTTTGTTTAAATTGTCCAAGCGATGTACATGATTTTAATTCAGGTCCAAAAGCGTTCCACAGTCTGACTCCTTGCACTGAGACACAGTGTTGCTTGGTGGTAGTTCTCACTGAAGGTTTTTGAAATATACATGTCCCTCTGAAATGATATTGTTTCTCCCTTGTTTGGAACAACTTTTGGATATTTGTGGGCAGCGATAAATTCTTCACTTTAAACATTGTTACTGCAGTTTTAAAGTCAACCAGATCTTCAACTTGAGAGATTTTAATTTAAGAAAAAGTGGGTTTGTTGGTTCCCTGTAAGCAGCTTTGTTTATTATTCTAATAGCTCTCTTCTGAAGCATAAAGACTGGATATATGTTTGTTTTATATGTATTTCCCCATACTTAAGTACAATATGTCATGTATTAATGAATGATACAAAGTATATAGTGTGGGCTGATTCAGCAAATATTTCACTCTGTGTAATATTGCGATTAATTTGGATATTTTACCTTTAATATAATTAATATGTAACTTCCAACACATTTTGTTATCAATTATTACTCCAAGAAATTTAATTTTGGATATCCTTTCAATCTCTACACCATTTACACTGAGTTTAGATACTGAGTTGTTGTGATGGTTGTTAAAAATTATAAATTTTGTCTTACTTAAATTGAGCGTTTATTTGTTTGAATCAAACCACAGTTTAAGCTGTCTTAATTCCTTTCCGAGTGTATCCAAAAGTTGTTCCAAATTGCTTCCACTGCATAATAAATTAGTGTCATTTGCAAACAATATTAAATCCATTTTTTCCGAAACTTTACTTATATCATTTATATACATATTGAATAACAATGGCCCCAAAACTGAACCCTGTGGGACTCCGCAAGTAACCTTCAGTAACTGCGAGTTTTTGCTACCAACACATACATACTGATATCTGTTCTTTAAGTAACTACATAACCAGGACAGTGCTACCCCCTTAATACCATAATTTTGTAGTTTCTTTAACAATAATTTATGATCCACTGTATCAAATGCTTTTTTAAGATCCAGGAATACCCCAACTGAATACGCTTTATTTTCTACAGCAGTTGATATTTTTTTTTATAAATTCCATTAGAGCAAATGCAGTTGTCCTCTTGTGTCTGAACCCATATTGCTGCTCACACAATCTTCATTATAAAGTTGTCAATTCTCTCACAGAATATTTTTTCGAGTATCTTAGAAAATTGCAGCAATAGTGAAATAGGCCTGCAGTTTGAAAATTCCCCTTTGGCTATTTTCACTGCACTGGGAAATACACCTGTTTGGAGAGACAGGTTACAGATATACAGTACGTCAGTGGCTTCACTAAGCATTCAATGATAGTTTTGACTAAAAGCATGTCAATACCATCACAATCTGTAGATGTTTTACTTTTAAACGATTTAACATTTTCAATGACCTCTCTCTCATCTGTGTTCTTTATGAAGATGGAGTCTTTTATAGCAATGTTTTTGCTTATTGTATCACCTGTAGGTGCCATAATGGGTATTTCTCCTGCCAAATTAGGACAAATGTTAACAAAAAATTTATTAAATTCATCTGCAGGTGAGACTGCATTCACACTCTGAGTCGTTTTTTTTTTTGGTTTGTTTTTTTTAAGATTTGTTGGGTAGCTTGTATTTCTGTTTTTATTTCCAAGAATAATGTTAAGTATTGTCCATGTATTTTTAGTGTTATCTCTGTTTTTCTCCAGTTCTTTACTGTAATAGTCTCTTTTACTACATCTCATTATATGTGAATGGTTAAAGGATAGCGCCGTGCCGTGGCTGCTTCATCCATCCAGGTGGATGCCCTCAATTTCCCCTCTGGGGATCAATAAAGTATACAAAATCAAATCAAAAAAATCAAAAAACATCAAAAAAATATATTAACTTATTTTTGTTTGTTTTATACTGCTGCTCTGCTTCTTTTGTCCTTTTCTTTACAAAAGCTTTATATAGTGAATTTTTCTTTTTACACGCTTTTTGTAATCCTTTGGTTAACCATGGCTTGTCGACAAATTTCTGTTTAAGCTTTTTCTTTACTAATGGACAATTTTTTTTTCATAAAGAGCAGTTACAATGCTCATGAATGTATAGTAGGTTTCATTTACATCTGATACACAGACGTTTGTCCAGTCTTGCTTCAGCAGGTCTTCTTTAAAAGAACTGATTGCATTTTGTGATTTGTTTCTGAAATATTTTAAAGTTTTTTCTGTATTTGTGACTGGAAAAGCGCTATATAAGTGCAGGTTAGTTAGTTAGTTAGTTAGTATTGGCCCCCGTGTGGCCATGGATAAGTGCAAAGACTGGCAGATGGTCACTTATGTCATTTATTAATAATCCACTTTCTATTTTCTTATCAATAATATTAACAAACAGGTTGTCAATAAGTGTAGCAGTGTGGACTGTGATTCTACTGGGATGTGTTATTGTGGGATATAGACTCATACTGTACATAGAATTCATGAACTCTGTAATTACATTTTGTTGAAATGGATTTAGTAAATCAATATTGAAGTCTCCACAGATTACAACCATTTTCTTATTAGTTATACAGTATTATTGTACAGCTCGACTAACTTATCTCTGAATGTCTCAACACAAGTTCCCGGCATTCTATATATACAACTTATAATTAGATTTTTTATTTTATCTTGGTCAATCTCAACAGTAACACATTCCAGAATCCCTGGTAGTGCAAAGGACACTCCATTTACAAGTTTACACCTATATAGTTCATCAATATACAGTGCAACACCACCACCCTTTTTTTGAGATCTGTTAATATGAAACATCTGATATTCCTCTATTGCCATCAAAGAAGCCTGCTCTTCACTGAGCCAAGTTTCAGAGACTGCAATAGCTGTAAATTTTCTATCTAGCTGTTTTAAATAGTCCTCAATCTGTGCAAAGTTTTTGTTAAGACTTCTGCTGTTAAAGTGTATTATTGATAATTTACCATCTACTTGCACTTGACTTCTGAATTGCTTTTCAGTGTAATATTCACAGTGATTATGAATATTATTGAAGAAGTGGTTATCAGGATCAATATCATTCTCCATCTCTTGTAGTTTATGTTCAGCAAAACGAGATATTTTCAGAGTATGAATTTCCTCTCTCTGTGTCAAATGACTTCCTCCAATTGGGAATGATTGATGTCTACTAAAGTCAGTCATGAGGGGGTTTTTTTTAAATACATTATTATGTTATGTTACAAAAGGACTGTTCTTGCAGTGTGTGTGGATATGGATTATCATAGTCTCTTAATTTTCTTAATCAGTGTTCAGCTATATTTATTTAAGTCAGTGAGATCTCTTATTATTATGGCCTTTGCTTTCTCAGGTGTTCTATTTAGTTTAATCCAGACTCTACAGTTTCTTGTCCATGTTGCCTGTATCTTGTTTTGTCTTTTCAGCATCCGTGCTTGCCGTGCTATTTCAGCATTAGTCTTTGTTAAATATTCATTTAGGTAAACTTCTGTTCCCCGCAGCTTTCTGGCCTGCCTCAGCATGTCACTTTTTACCCTTCTGTTCACAAAGCGCATCACAATTGATTTGTTTGTTTTATTATCCTTTCTGGGTAGTGTGTGGCAGGCTGAAATTGCATTTGCTTCAACCTTTATGTTTCTGCTTTCAAGTAACTGAAGCACCTGGTTTTCCAAGGAGACTGATTCACTTGGGGGAGCCTCCTCACCTCTCATTCCTGCTGTAGCATGAGCATATGATTGATATTTTATGTCTAGTCCACTAATGATTAAATCATCCATACGAGTATATTGTTCAAGATCCTCAATGCGTTGCTCCAAGTCTGCAAGTTTTTTGTCTCTTTCCTTAATTGTTAATTTCAGCTGTCAGACTTCCTCCATTAGCCCTAATAATTTGGACTGTTGATTGGCCACTTTGGTAAATTCTTCTGACATGAAGTTCAGAGATTTTTTTAATCTCTTCCATTTCCTCTTTCTTTGGTGGCATTTTTTTTTACTGACCTGATGATAGCAGGAAAATTTCTGCTGGTGTTGCCGGTGTCTGGTCGAGCTGACCTCGGATCCAGCTGGGGCCTCAGCTAGCCCCTCCTCTGCTAGCCCTGCCGCTTACCACTGCTGTAGTTGAGCTTCGATCCAGCTGGGGCCTCAGTTAGCTCCGCCACTGAGCTCCGCCACCTACCGCTGCTGTAGTTGAGCTCCGATCCGGCTCCTGACCAGCTGGGGCCTTGGTTAGCTCCTCCGCTGAGCCCCGCCGCTGTAGTTGAGCTCCGATCCAGCTAGGGCCTCAGTTATCTCCTCCGCTGTGCTACGCCGCCTACCGTCGCTGTAGTTGAGCTCTGATCCGGCTCCCATCTATCATCTATCGGGCCGATGCTGGGTTGGTGAGATGAACCGGGGACAGAGTCGCTCCTTTGTGTCGGTGTTAGCTACGACTAGCTGTAGCGTTAGCTCTGAGGCTAGTTAGCGTTTAGCTCCGGTTTGCACAGGAAAATGGTGCAGAAACTCAGAAATGCAGTCGACTCCAAACGACTGAGCAAACAGAATAGGTAAAACCAGAAATGTAGGGTACTGCAAAGGAGGGAATAAGATGTAGACTACAGAATGACTGTACGGTCTCTATTTCTCAGTGTGACCAGTTGCCCATGAAGCCATCAGTCAGAAGGCATATTTATGCAGCCAGGTTATTGTAAGTTTTTTAAAATTTTTCCCCCTTAAAAGATTTCAGTTTGTTTTTCAATTGAGTTGTACAGGTTATAGGTCACATTAATGGTGGAAAAAGTTTTGAAATGATTTATCTTGGTCTCATTTTTTTACATCACAAAACCCTGGCATTTGAAGAGGGGTGTGTAGACTTTTTATATCCACTGTATGCCCCTTTGCCCTTTGAAGTGCCCTTCTAGATTGGATAGATTTTTTTAAAAACTATTATTGATTTCAGAGACACCAATTGCTGATCAAATGCATTTTAATGTCCGATAATTATATTTTGACATCCAGTTCTGTATGAGCAGCAGTGTTGGGAGTAATGCATTACTGTAATGCCACTACTTTTGCAGTAACGTGCTGTGTAACAAAATTACTGTTTAAAAATTCAGTAATGCGTTACAGTTACTGAAATTTGATCAGATGCGTTCGTTACTCGCGTTACTCGTTTTATTAATATGGATAGATATTTTTAGCTCAAATAAATAAGAACTGATCCTACATAGATGACGCAGCCATCAGTCTCCTCCGCGAGTCAGTTTCCTGTCCTGCTCACACCACAACCCGGTTTGGAAGAAATGCCGTGGCGGTGGCGTCTTCTCAGTCCTTATCACTGTTGTCCGAGTGGTGAGTAGCCCCAACATGAGCTCCTACCTCTGTGGTTAAACATGAGTATTTTTAGAGCAAGAAACTGCATTTAATGTCCGCAGTTATGTAAATGTTTTCTTACCACACAGAGAAAAAGAGACTGTGATTTGTTGCAGCAGAGAACAGCTCAAGGTGAACTTTCATTTATCTGTGCTTTCTATTTATTTTATCTTATTCATTTACATGCTTTTATTCTATGCAACGATTTCATGAAAGTAAATCCTCTAAATATGCGTTTTTAATGGGCTCATCCAGTGGTGTCAAACATGTGGCTTGTGGGCCAAAAACAGCCCACCAGGGGGTCCAAAATTTTCTCTGTGAATTTACAGCTTTATTTCTAGTAAATTTTGGACTTTCTACTGATTACAATAGTTTGTGCAAATCTGAGACTTTTTTCTCTATAAGATGAGACTTTTTTCTCATCAGTTTTCTTTTTCTTCTTTTTTCTGATGAGAACAAGGGGCCCTTGATCTCGCTATGTGTGCAAGATGATTTAAGTATGCATTTAAAAGTAATGTGAAAGTAACTTTGAGGTAACTAGTTACTTTAATCATGCAGTAACTCAAAAGTAACTCAGTTACTTTTGAAAAGAAGTAACTAGTAACTGGCTAGTTTTCTAGAACATTTTTCTAAGTTTTTTTGTTTTTTTGTTTACTTTTCTCTCATAAATGTCCAGTTTTCTCACCAATTATTGAGATTTTTGTTGTGAACATTAACATTTTTCTTGTAAAGTTTTAACTGTGTCGGTGATGCAGTGGTTGGCACTGTGTCAGCACAGTAAGAAGGTCACGGGATTGATCCCACCCCCTGACCATCAGTGACACTTCTGTGTGGAGTTTGCATGTTCTTCCCGTGTCTGCGTGGGTTTATCCCGGGTACTCAGGTTTCCTTCCACAGGCCAAAAACATGCAAGTTAGGTTAACTGGAGTCTCTAAAGTGGCCCTTGGTGTGAATGTGTGTGTGAATGGTGAAGGGATTGGCGTCGTACCGTGGCTGCCTCATCCATACAGGTGGATACCCTGAATTTCCCTCTGGGATTAATAAAGTATACTGAAATTTAAAAAAAAATTGCAACTTTTCCTGACATTTATTACTTTTGTAATAAATTTAGTACTCTTTTTTTCCTATAAATTTTCCATGTTTTGTGATAAACTTGTTACTTTCCCCCACACAAATTTACAATATACTCATAAATTTGCAAATGTTTTCCATAATAAAATTTGCCATTTCTTTCCTCAAATGTACATGATTTTTCTTGTACGTGTACATTTATTACCATAATCTCACTGATATTGAGTTTCCCTGTATAAAGTATCCTTGCAGTCTTCCTACTGATGAGGTAGCAGTTTAACAGGAGTGCCCCCCCCTCCTTTTTTTTTGTTGAGCACCTGCCATTGAGCTAAACGATATCAACCTATTTATGTTATTGGCTTTAAGATCTTTACCGGCCACTGTAGTTCTTGCCAGTCAACTGCTCAAATGTAAATACTATGATCATTTTGGACCTACTGTATACATTTTTTCAAAAAAAAAAAAAAAATTATCATGTCATGACTGCAATTATTTTTTAAAGAAAAAATAGACTTTCAAGCTGCACCTTTCTAAAAGTTTTATGGGTATTCGTAAATTAAAAAAAAAAATTAAAATGAAGTCCAAAAAACCTTTAAAATTTTATTAGGAAACATGATTTACCTATTCAAAAATGTTATGGTTCCAGAACAATCATTAGGTTCTTTTGACTTTAGCGTCTCAGATGCTTCAGTTGCTTTCCTCCTGCTGCATGGACTGGGATACATGCGTGTGATGACAGAACTTTGCCCTGATTGGCTTAAATCTTCACTGACTCCTCAGGCTGACAGGGTAGAATCCAACTTTTCAACTCCTTACTCCAAAACTTTAAAATAAATTAATAGTAGTAGTAGTAGATTAGTTTATTTGACAGGGACAGTGCAATAAACATAGACAATTAATCAAAGACAATCAATCTGATGTGTTGCACATAGAGTGTATAGCTATTAGCTAATTTGCAACTCTTGTCCCTGGATGGGCTTTAGAAAAAAGAATCAAATATATATAATATATATATATATTATATATATATATAAAATTAAATATATATAAGGGATTTTTCCCTCAAAGGTAGAACACTTTTGTCTAAAACTGAAGGACTGTCATGTTTATTTTATCCAGCACAATTAGATGTTTCAGACTCAGATGTTATAAAAGCAGTGATTCTTTTTCATTTAAATTTATTTGGGGAAAATAAACCTTGTTGTTCAAATAGGCTGGAAACATTTTATGAGATAAAAAATAACCAAGGAGGTACAAATGTACATAATTTCCATCAGTTAATGTATTTTTTTAGGTGAACTGGATTAAACATTTTATTAAAAACAAAGATAAACTCTGGTATTTAATCTCAAAATTCATTTCAATAGAATTGGTGGCATTTTTTTTTTTTTTGTCAAAATGATATTACGGCATAAAAACCTCATAATTAGTTAATAACAAATTTCATTAAAGGCTCTTACATGTTGGCACAGGCTGTTCAGTGTTCTTGTCCAATGCTCAAGTCAGATGTAGTTCAAGCAAATTATATTATATAATTATACGATATATACAGCGGGGAAAATGGGTATTGAACACATCAACATTTTTCTCATCAAACATATTTCTGATAGAACCATTGACTTAAAATTTTCACCAGATATCAGTAACAACCTAAGTAATCCACATATACAAAGAAATCAAGGCAACTGTGCTCACAAAACAAGTTACATTTAATAAAGTGGAATGACACAGGGAATAAGTATTGCTCATGCTTTGCTTTGTTGGTAATAACAGCATCCAGATAACAGCATCCAGCATCCAGATAACAGCATCCAGCATCTAGTTTTTCCTGTATGGAAAAACTAGATGCAGGCATTGCTCAGGAGTGATTTTAGATCATTCTTCCACACAAACTGTCTTCAAATCTTGAAGGTTCTGTGGGTATCTTCTATGAACTCTAATCTTCAGTTTGTCCCTTAGATTTTCAATTGGATTCAGGTCAGATGACTGACTGGGCCATTCTAGAAGCTTTATTGTCCTTCTCTGGAGCCAGTTGAGAGTTTCCTTGGCTGTGTGTTTGGGATCATTGTCTTGCTGAAATGTTCACCCTCGTTTCACCTTCAGCATCTTGGCAGATGGCAACAAATTCTTATCAAGGATGTCTCTGTGCATTTGTCCATTCATCTTTCCTTCAATTATATTTAGTCTGCCTGTACCATGTGCTGAAAAACACCCCCACATCATGATGCTCCCACCTCTAAACTGTTGGTATGGTGTTTTTGGGCTGATGTTCAGTGCCATTTCTCCCCCAAACATGCTGTGTGTTGTGGCATCCAAAAAGTTCAATTTTGGTCTCATCTGACCAGACTATATTCTCCCAGTATTTTACTGGCTTGCCCAAATATTGTGCAGCAAACTTTAAACGCGCTTCAACATGCTTTTTCTTCAGCAATGGAGTCTTGCGAGGTGAGCGGGCATAGAGCCCATGTCGGTTGAGTGCATTACTTATTGTTTTCTTTGAAACAGCAGTACCTGTTAACTCCAGGTCTTTCTGCAGCTCTCCACAAGTGGTCTTTGGCTCTTGGATAAGTCTTCTGATAATTCTTTTGACTCATCTGTCAGAAATCTTGCAAGGAGCTCCTGGTCGTGGCTGGTTCATGGTAAAGTGATGTTTTTTCCACTTCTGAATGATGACTCCAACAGTCCTCACTGGAACATTCAGCAGTTTAGAAATGCGCCTGTAACCAATGTCATCATTACATTTTGTAACAATAAGGTTACGACGGTTTAGAGCAGGGGTCGGGAACCTATGGCTCGCGAGCCAGATGTGGCTCTTTTGATGGCTGCATCTGGCTCGCAGACAAATCTTTAAACTTTAAAGATTCTGTTTTTACAAGAGCGCCGAGTGTCTGCTGCTCTGTATATATAGAATCATCTTCCGTGTTGCGGCCATTACGAGCTCAGATCACACGAGACGGCCCGCTGAATTTAAGCATTTATTTATTTATTTTCTACTCGTTTCAGTTCTGCATTTGATATGAACCCTGAGTTTGAAATAAACGTTTGAATTTGAATATCCCAAAAACCGCTGCACATCCGGGTACTCCAGGCTCAGCCAATATTGAGCACCAGAAGTCGTATTAATGGTAAGAAATACTCATCATTGATTAGCAACAGCGTAACAATGTTATTAAAAAGAATTCAGAGACTTATTGTACTTTAAAAGTGTTGAAATTACATAAAATGCACACATTTACTTGTATTTTTAGTTTTAAACATATTGTATGGCTCTCACGGAATTACATTTAAAAATATGTGGTGTTCATGGCTCTCTCAGCCAAAAAGGTTCCCGACCCCTGGTTTAGAGAAAGCTCTTTGTGCCTTCTACCCATCATGAGTTCTTTGTGGTGTGACAATCTGATATTCACAGACCTTTTTAAAGGCTATCAGTCAGCACTTAACCAGCTGAAATTAATTTGCACAGATGGGGAATGGGATGGCTTCTGATGGATTTCAGCTGGTTTCTTTGCTTTCTATGCCTTTTCACACCTCTTTTTCTTCATTTGTTCAATACTCATTCCCTGTGTCATTCCACTTTATTAAATATAACTTGTTTTGTAAACACAGTTGGCTTGATTTCTTTGTATGTGTGGATTACTTGAGTTGTTACTAATATCTGGTGAAAATCTCAGGTCAATAGCTCCATCAGAAATATGTTTAATAGGAAAAATGTTGACTTGTTCAATTCTTACACGACTCACAAAAAGTCAGGGGTATTCAGCTTTTGGGTGAAATTTCAATAGTTTCACTGTAGTTATAGTTAATATAGTTTCACTATAACCTTTGCAGGTGAACTTAATTTGACCTTCTCTAACCTTTTGAATGCACATGTCCAACTGTTCAGTGTTTCAGTACTTTTTGCATAACTTACTGTTCTCTAACAAGATAAGATAAGATTGTGGCCACACATATGTGACCTACTTTGTGACTGATGTAAGGCCTCACATTTTAGATAAGAACAAAGACAGAGTTTCCTTGGAGATAACAGGAAGCTGTGAAGGTGTTAGCTTTGGTATGCAGGGCCTGAGACTGTGGGGGTGATATTAGAGGATTAAAGAGGAGATGCATTGTTACTGGCGATTATAATGCAATGTGACGTGTGATGCAATGTGACTGGTGAACTGTGAGAGTCCTGGTATTTAAGGACGAGAGTTTCCTGTGATTTTCTCTTTCTTCTTTGAGATGTTGGCGAATGTGAATAAAGCTGCCTTGAGAGAAATCTGTCTCATCATTTCCACATTCCCACAAGATAAGCCTTTATTAGTCCCACAATGGGGAAATTCCAGGATTGCAACAGCACAGGGATAGCAACACTCAGAGCAACAATCAGAAGGCAAGAAAAAACAAGAGCAGCTAGTATACATATAGTATAGTATAGTATATATAGTAACAAGGTGCTTAATGGCAAAATTCACAGCAGGTGTTTGATCCATGGATCAATCAATACCGTAAATTTTCTGGTTCAATTAGAATTGGTAATTAAACCATCCTCTTCATCATGCTGTTCACATTTTGACATCATGAGACCAAGACAACACCTAACAATTAATCAACAGTACCTCACTGTAGCGAGGATTCAAATGAGATGTTGTCGGAGGTAGCCACTGAGCTTAGAGTGTCACAGAGTGTCATCAGCAGGTTGCAACAGAGATACAGAGAGACTGGAAGAGTCACAGAAAAGCATAGACGTGGCCGTCCTTTGGCCACATCCCATGCTGGTAACCGCTTCATTGTGAACAGTGCCCTGTGGAACTGGTTGATGAATGCCACTCAACTCCAGGCACATTTAAGGGAGGTGAGAAGCACCCAAGTGTCACGTCAGACCATTCAAAACCATTTACATGAGCATGGTCTGCATCCTACATGACCTGGAAGGGTACCTGTCCACACCAGCAGGCACAGGCGTCATCGCCTTGCATGGGCCAGGGAGCATTTACACTAGACAAGAGACCAGTGGGCCTCAATGGTGTTCTCTGATAAAATTCGATTCACATTGATGGCCGCCTTACTGCAATGATGGCCACCAATGATGTTGGAGACATCAAGGACAGCACTATGCATGAACCACTGTTGTCACCATACACGTCTTTGGTGGTGGTGGTGCTACAGTCTGGGCAGGTGTGTCTAGTCAATACAGACCTGCCCTACACCTTGTGAATGATACAGTGACAAGTCGATACTACCTGAATAACATCATTAATCCAGTCATTGTACCCCTGCATGAACAACACAGGCCTAATTTCATCTTCATGGAAGATAATGCTCCAGCTCATCAAGGTCACATCATTAGGGAACGACTGCTGGAGGCTGAGGTACCTCAAATGGAGTGGCCTGCACTTTCTCCAGACCTGAATCCCATAGAAAATCTATGTAGTAGTGTATTTTCCCCACTCTGTGTGTGTGTGTGTGTGTGTCTGTCTGTGTGTCTGTGTGTGTCTGTGTGTGTCTCTCTCTCTCTCACACACACACTTCTCGCAAAAAGTTAGGAATATTCAACTTTCTGGTTAATTTCAGGATGCACCTAAAATGCACAATAACCTTTACAAGTGAACTTAATTTGACCCGCTCTGACTTTTTGAAAGCACATGCTCAACTGTTCAATGTTTCAGTACTTCTTGCATAACTTGCTGTTCTCTAACAAGATGCTTAATGGGAAAATTCACAACAGGTATTTGATCCATGAATCAACCAATAAATTTTCTGGTTCAGTTAGAATTGGTATTTAAACAGTCCTCTTCATCATGTTGTGCACATTTTGACATCATGAGACCAAGACAACGCCTAACAACTGATCAACAGTACCTTGCTATTGTGAGGCTTCAAACAGGATGTTCTCAGAGGGAAGTGGCCACTGAGCTTAGAGTGTTACAGTGTCACCAGCAGGTGTCAACAGAGATACAGAGAGACTGGAAGCGTCACAGAAAGACATAGAAGTGGATGTCCTTTGGCCACATCCCACGCTGATGACCGCTTCATTGTGAACAGTGCCCCGCAGAACCAGATGATGAATACCATTCAACTCCAGGCACATTTAAGGGAGGTGAGAGGCACCCAAGTATCACGTCAGACCATTCAAAACCATTTACATCAGCGTGGTCTGCATGCTAGACAACCTGCAAGAGTACCTGACCACACCACCAGGCACAGGCATCATCATTTGCATGGGCTAGGGAGCATTTACGCTGGGCAAGGGACCAGTGGGCCTCAAGCTGTTCTCTGATGAAAGTCCATTCATGTTGAGCAGAAACGATGGTCGCCAATGATGTTGAAGACGTCAAGGAGAGCGCTATGCATCAGCCCCTGTTGTCACCATGTTACAGTCTGGGCAGGTGTGTCTAGTCAATACAGAACTGCCCACCTTGTGAATGGTACAGTGACAAGCCAATACTACCTGAATAACATCATTAATCCAGTCATTGTACCCCTGCATGAACAATACAGGCCCAATTTCATCTTCATGGACAACAACGCTCCAGCTCATCAAGGTCACATTAGGGAATAGCTGCTGGAGGCTGGGGTACCTCAGATGGAGTGGCCTGCCCTTTCTCCAGACCTGAATCCCATAGAAAACCTATTGGATCAAATGAGTTGCCGTGTAGAGGTTCGTAGCCCTGCACCCCACAACCTCAATGACCTGAGGGCCGCCCTTCAAGGAAAGTGGAATGCCATGCCTTAGTAGACAATAAGTCGACTTGTGAACAGCATGAGACGTTGTTGTCAAGCTGTAATTGATGCTCAAGGGCACATGACAAGTTACTGAGACAGTGACATTTTTTGTTGTGGTATACCCACCACTGTTGTTGGCTTTTGTTTCAATAAATTGTTTGAGATGAGGAAATCATCATTGCATGCTTCTATTTAAATGCCCTAATTTCATATTATATCACTGTAGCCGAACTTTTTACAGTTTCCATAAATTTCACCTGAAAGCCAAATATCCCTAACTTTTTGTGAGTAGTGTATGTGTGTGGGGATATACGTATACTAGTAATACTATTGTATTTACATTTGAGCAGTTAGAACTATGGTGGTCAGTAAAGATGTTAATGTCAATAGCATAATAACTACGTTGATATCACCTGGTGAAGTTCAGTGAGTCACACAGAGCAACTGCTGAGTCTGAAGAAAATTGTTCAGTGATTGGAATTTGACTCAACCTGGCAATCATGTTCTCTTTCAGAATAGAGTCCCTTCAGGCTCCGATGAACCGAGATGGAGATGGCCACAGAACGAAACCCAAGGCTTCAAAAAGAACATCCTGAAGCCAGTGAGTGAACTCACAGAGACAAGGACATCTTTATAACGTCCACCCCATGAAAAATTTCTTCCACATTTTGCTGAACTGACTCTTGAAAATGTAAATCCCTCGACTCCTAGCAAACATGGGTGGAAAAAGTGTTGGGACACCCATGCCACAGACCGATCCATTACTGCCCACCAGCTCTCACACCCTCCTACACTCAGTCCACTCAGAACACCATCAAAACCATGGGAATCACCCCGAACAGCACTCAATGCTCACATCAATATATTAATGCCACTCAAGAGTCAGTTCTGGTTTCTGCTGTGAAGTTTTTGAAGGAAGCCTGTTAGAATTCAGGCATGTGAGGAGCATCTGTGGAGCAAATACCATGACTGCATGTCTTAGATGGGGAAATGCAGCCATCTGTTCACAGTGACAGCAGGAGCAGCTTGACACACATTGTCATGCACAGATGATCTTGACCCACCGACAGAAGAGATAATGTTCTAGCTTTAAGCACATCTGCAGTTGAATATTTGTTTCTTTTGTTGTGAGGCTAACCACATTACCAACCACATTGTACATTTAAGCTTCTTTGATGTCTTTGTTACAATTTGACCTCTCTCTGAACAACAGCAAATTTAGTTTGACTCTCAGTAACAGTATGGTTTCAAATCCCACTGGAACCTATTCTCTTTTTATCTGTCTGGATTTAAGTCAATTTACCTACAGTAATTATTATGCTGTGAGTTACTTTTTTTGGAATCATTTGACCTTGATCTACTGCAAACAAAGCTGCTTTTTAATTTTTTTTTCCTGCCAGTGGCACATTTAAATATATAGTTTCCTTTTATCAAACAAAAACTCCTATAGGACTAAAAAAAGGAGACATTCATTCTGAATTGCTGCAGGGAGACAAAAGCATTTCCTGTTTAACTTCCTGTGGCATTCCTGAGGCAGAGGGGTTGGTAACACAGGGGAGGAAGGATCAGCAGTTTCTTTTTATCCCTCTGGTGACAAAGCACATGATTCTTTCAGATCTACTGGTAATATCTTTAACCCTGATATTCTCTTTGTTCTGTACTGAATATTTTAAGCGTCCAGGGGTAAGACAAGAGTTTGAGCCTTGTTTGGAGCTATAAATACTCAGTTCAACATGCTAACCTGCTCAAAATAACAATGCTATATGAGATACCCGGTGTTCTGTTCTCACCACAAGTCAGAATTTGGGCGTTCCTGTCTAAACTTCTGATCGGGAAGTGGATTTTTTTTTCTTTTTTTCTGAAGCTTACATCTACATGCCAGTTATAAGAAATCAAGATGACTATGACCATATGTTGCACATCAGCAATAGTGTAAAATGTAGTTTTTTAAGATTTCTGCTTTGTCATTTCTAGTTGGTCATACATACAGTCGTGCCCAACTTCTATGCCTAAACATGCTACTACTAGGGGTAGGAAAAAAACTGATGCATTGCAGTACTTTGTGGCAGTGATACTGTATCGATTCAGAGACACTAGTATCGTGATACTTTATTGAGAATTATTAATAAATGTTGCAAACACAAACTATTACCAGAGTAATAAAAACCACCTGACTTCTGAGTCCATTAGATGGTGTCAAATGTTCACTGTCTGGTTTGGTCAGCACAGCAAAGGAGTGACTGCCGAGATCTATCCTGGAATTGATTAAGACAAAGATCAGGATGGAAATAGCAATATATGATTTTGCAATACTAGGCATATGATAGCATCACATTGCGGCCCAAGTACTGTGATTATCATGTCCCAAGCCCTAGTCGCTACTGTGTTTTTAAAGAGAAACTACCATGTACTGTGTTGTTTTCTGTGAGTGTCTGGGTTTTCTGACTTCATGTTCTGTAATGCCAAACAATTAGCTAACTAAAAAGGTTGGTGGTTTTTTTTTTTTTTTTAAGGAATTTTAATAGAATTGTCCACTTTTATGTACAGCAGCTGAAAAAGTTTATGCTTCAGTTTCTGAGAGTGAAATGTGGTTATCTCGAGACAATATCTTTGTGTACACCCCAGTTCTACTGGGCTGTAATACTGTATGTCTATCTATCCTTGGCTGATATTTTATCCTTTCTCAAAATGATCACATGCTGTTTGTGGCACAAAACAAACAAACAAAAAACAAAACAATTAACAGACATGACACAAAAAAAAGAATCAACCACCAACATTACAATTAGTGCTTACTTTTGCCTCCTCTGGTTTTTATGACAGCTTGAGTTCTTTGAGGCATGGACTTCACAACAATATTCTTCATCAATCATGTTTTAACTTTCTCATGTAGCCGTTGACCAATCACCTTTGCAGGCTAGGATCTTGTCTTGAACATTTATCTTCAATTTCCACCAAAATTTCCAATCAGATTGAGTTCTGTGCTACTCGCTGGCTATGTCATTCAGTGGTGATTAGATAATTTTGTCAGGGATTGTAATTCAGTCCCTGAACTGGGCAATAACAATGTTTGTGATGTTGGTGCCTTTAAAAAGAATTTGTTTGGTGCAGTCAGATATTATGAATTTATGGTATTTGAGAAAAGAAAACACTTATTAACACACCTTGCTTACCAAGCTTGATAACATTTTTATTTTTTTATTATTTAACCTTTATTTATACAGGATAGTTCCATTGAGAGGCAACCTCTCTTTTTCAAGGTTGCCCTATTCACACTCATACAGTTACACATTCACACCAGGAAGCTGCCCAGTCCAACCACAGACTGACCTGTGGCCACTGAGCAGCTCCACTGGAGCAGTTGGGGCCTTGCTCAAGGGCACCACAGTGGGGTTAAGGAGAGTGCGGCAAACACTGCTATGTTATCTGTCCCACTCAGATCTAATCCTGCCGGTCCAGGGATCAAACCTGCGATTCTCTGCTCACCAGCCCACATCCCTAACTATTAGGCCACCACTGCCCTGGACATTAGTGGTAAGACTAAAATTGAGACTTAAAAAATGGGGGCCTACAAACAAATGGATGACGTTTGGTCATAAATCATATCATCAGCTCAGTCAATAATTGTATTCCCACACATTTAATGGCTATTAACATAAGTCACTTAAATTTGACCTCCAGGTGGCACTAGGAACAAAGGTCCTTCCAGAACTTGTCAGTCTATCTGATTGGTTTTGACATATTTCAAACTGGACCAAAGTGGAAGACTAAATTATGTCTCCACCACAGGTCCCCTGCCACTAGTGTATACACAGAAGTTTTAATTTGGGGCACTCTAAAACAGAACGAGCTTTGTCTTTAAACGATGACACAATTTTCTCTGGGACTGGGGTATTAAAAAGAAAACAAGCTCCCCTGTCAGCCCTCCAGCTGAGAGTACTATGCTGGTTGGCAAAAACACGGTCTTCAATTTTTCCACCCACTCCTGGAAAATAACAGTTTGTTGAGGCAATAGTTCACACTTGTTCCAGCAGCAAGTGCATGTGACTGACCACTAGGATAGCTCTATGAAACAACAAACCCATGATGTGTTGTCCTTGATATGTCCCAGACAGTCACCATAGATTATCATCTATTTAAGTCTGAAACAAAAGCTGGCAATTATGGTAAAAGGTTCATATGAGCTGTGATGGATGTTTTAAAGAATCCCACAAGGGCATGGGTGGCATTAATTCCAGACTGACTCAGGGGAGAACCGGGAAGCAGACAAGAGGAGGAGGGGGGGGGGGGTGTCAGGTGGGTATCATGAGATTGAGGCATGCTTCACTTCAGCTCCTGGAACTTTTTTCACCCACACATTAGCAAGCAGTGCTGCCACACAATCACATAAGCAGTATGAAAAACAAACTTTGGCACTTTCTATTCATTCTCCTGTGTTGACTGTTATTAGATTACATATAAATATATACAGTGCATCTGGAAAGTATTCACAGTGCTTCACTTTTCCCACATTTTGTTATGTTACAGCTTTATTCCAAAATGGATTAAATTCATTTTTTCTCTCAAACTTCTACACACAATACCCCATAATGACAATGTGAAAAAAATGTTTTGAGATTTTTGCAAATTTATTCAAATTAAAAACTAAGAAATCACATGTACATAAGTATTCACAGCCTTTGCCATGAAGCTCAAAATTGAGCTCAGGTGCATCCTGTTTCCACTCATCATCACTGAGATGTTTCTACAGCTTAATTGGAGTCCACCTGTGGTAAATTCAGTTGATTGGACACGATTTGGAAAGGCACACACCTGTCTATATAAGGTCCCACAGTTGACAGTGCATGTCAGAGCACAAACCAAGCATGAAGTCAAATGAATAGTCTGTAGACCTCCAAGACAGGATTGTCTCAAGGCACAAATCTGGGGAAGGGTACAGAAAAATTTCTGCTGCTTTGAAGGTCCCAATGAGCACAGTGGCCTGCATCATCCATAAATGGAAGAAGTTCGGAACCACCAGGACTCTTCCTAGAGCTGGCCAGCCATCTAAACTGAGCGACTAGGGGAGAAGGGCCTTAGTCAGCGAGGTGACCAAGAACCCAATGGTCACTCTGTCACAGCTCCAGTGTTTCTCTGTGGAGAGAGAACCTTCCAGAAGGACAACCATCTCTGCAGCAATCTACCAATCAAGCCTGTATGGTAGAGTGGCCAGACGGAAGCCACTCCTTAGTAAAAAGCACATGGCAGCCCACCTGGAGTTTGTCAAAAGGCACCTGAAGGACTCTCAGACCATGAGAAACAAAATTCTCTGGTCTGATGAGACAAAGATTGAACTCTTTGGCGTGGATGCCAGGCATCATCTTTTAGGAAACCAGGCACCACTCATAACCATGTCAATGGTGGTGGCAGCATCATGCTGTGGGGATGTTTTTCAGCGGCAGGAACTAGTCAGGATAGAGGGAAAGATGAATGCAACAATGTACAGAGACATCCTGGATGAAAACCTGCTCCAGAGCGCTCTTGACCTCAGACTGGGGCGATGGTTCATCTTTCAGCAGGACAGCGACCCTAAGCACACAGCCAAAATATCAAAGGAGTGGCTTCAGGACAACTCTGTGAATGTCCTTAAGTGGCCCAGCCAGAGCCCAGACTTGAATCCAATTGATCATCTCTGGAGAGATCTGAAAATGGCTGTGCACCGACGCTTCCCATCCAACCTGATGGAGCTTGAGAGGTGCTGCAAAGAGCAATGGGCGAAACTGCTCAAAGATAGGTGTGCCAAGCTTGTGGCATCATATTCAAAAAGACTTGAGGCTGTAATTGCTGCAAAAGGTGCATCAACAAAGTATTGAGCAAAGGCTGTGAATACTTATGTACATGCGATTTCTTAGTTTTTTATTTTTAATAAATTTGCAAAAATCTCAAAAAAACTTTTTCACATTGTCATTATGGGGTATTGTGTGTAGAATTTTGAGGAAAACAATAAATTTAATCCATTTTGGAATAACGCTGTAACAAAATGTGGAGTGAAGCGCTGTGAATACTTTCCAGATGCACTGTATATATATGAGTGTTAGAAGAGAATAACAAGCAGGTGGCAACAAGGACACAGGAAGCTGACAGAGAAAGAAAAGGACAAAAACAAAACTACAACAAAAGACTTCATAATCTTCAAAAGCAAATTTTTGCCCTGCAGCAAAGCCATCTGCCACCAGCAGCAGCAGGTGTGGATCTGGGAAATAAAGTCCAGGCCACCGTTCTCTACAGTATTCATTTTTCGGATCAATGGCTTTTAAAAGGTCACAGTCAGCCTACTGAGTCCCAGGCGTCAATGGCAAAATTCCTGGCCAGGTTTACACACTCCCCTTTCTTCATTTTTACTGCAAACAATAAACCCTGCAGAGAATATCATATAGACCAAAAGAGTCAGACTGAACAGTGAGGACTTGAGAGGATTCCCTTTTTCAGCCATGGGGTGGCTACTTGCTGCCTGAGTGTCATGGTTACCCATGCTGGAAACTTCACACACAATTTGCTTTTCCCACCAGCTAGAGAGAGAGAGAAAGAGAGACGCAGTCCTCCACCTCTGATTTGTTTTTCACATGATTTACACTTCTCGGTTTTGCTCTGTGTCTTCACATGGACACAAAGAGATTTTGCACAGCTGTCTTCCTCGGATGGCCTTTTGCTATCTTATGGTCAGCAGGAAATGTCAAACATTTGCCCGTTCCTTTGGTTATCCCCCCAACCCCGATCCTCCCTCAGTTTCAGGAATGATCCGGTGGCTTGTATGGAAGATAATGAGTCATCTTGTGCGCTTGACTAGCTCTGTTAAAACCCCAAGCAGCACTTTGCCAAAACACAAAAATGATTAGGACGCCATCGCTGTTTTGGGACGCTTCTGCTGGTAATTGTGGGCAGACAGACTGGGAGAAAGGGATGTGGGTTAAAGTTCAACCTTTAATTAAAGTGCCTGTAGTGGCTTTGCTTCTATATTCACCTCTGAACCATGCTTTTCCCCACGCTCTGTTTATTTCATAAACACTCGCATAGCTGCATACTTATGATATTGCACATGCTCCTCCCGCTGCCCCTCTTTGATTTTTAATGAGCTTCTTGCAGACTTCTTTGCAGCTAATTAAAGTCAAACACAACTCCCATTTCAGGAATGATGGGGGAGTAATTGGAGCTAAAAAAAAAAAAAGAGGAAGGTTGAATGTCCTTGTTATTGATCTGTTCTTATCAAAATGTAATACTGTACTACTGTATCCTTTCTTGTATAATTTTATATGTAAATATCTATAAGATTTGGGGGGGGGGGGTAAAATCACCACACACAATGTGTGACAGGACAGCAAATAGTTATGCGGCATGCAGCAAGGTCAGCAGCCATCATGTCTCTGGAGTGTCATGCATTGACTGGTCCAGCAAAAATAAGATGACGGAGTAGTTTGTTGCCATACTCATTACCCGCTGAATCCCCATGTGTCAGCATCAGCAAACAGCTTGAGGACACTGAGCCCTTCAGTGCCCTGTGACAATACTGCAATACTCCGAAACAACAGCCTCACAGTCGAGGGATGATAAACTGACGTGGGAAGCTGTTCAAGTCTGCCCCAATCAATACACAAATATGTTGTTTATCAGTAGAAAAATAATATTAGTTTTAATGATGTAAAACATTCTCCCTGATGAAATACACCAGCTCAGTAATAGAAAGATTATTAGATATTAATTATAATGATCTGTGTAAGCAGTAGGAGTGGTTCAGGAATGATCTGTGAATGCTCTCTTATCTACAGTATCTAAAGTAACCACCATCAATCAATGGAAATATGAAGTTTAAATAGAATGTTGTATTTAAATGCGTTATCAAGTGGTATAGCAGCAATCGTCCAGGTATTATGTAAAAATATGTTGCATCTTTCCAACCCCCAAATACAATCAAACTGTCACATCACTGCCGCACACAGCATTTCTCCATTTCAAAAACATTTAAATCCAGGTACAGAGGTGGGAGGGGGTTATTGGATGGGACTGAAAGTAGTGCTGTATCCTGGAGTTCCACGTTCACATCTCATCTTGCCTTTTAGTCCATGTTGTTTGTGTTAGCTTTCACTTCCGCTTTTATGAATCACTTCCAGTTTTGTGATTAAATTCCTTTACATGTTAAAAACACATTTTTAGATGGTTACGGTTACGTAATGGTTTAGTTTAGGAAATGGTGAATGTCTACCTCATGCACATTACAACTTCAGCCCTCTGCCATGTCATTTCATGTCATTGTTTCCATGACCACCAGAGGTCACTTCATGTCAAAATGCATATCTAGGTCATAATCCCTGCTGGTAAAAATACCCATGTGGATGTTTTCTCTTAGAGAACGGTCTTGAAGGTTAGCATGGAGGCCTAGAGGGTTGTGAGTTTAAATTTTCCCAGAAACTTTGCAGATTATATCTTCTCGCGCAACACGCAGTGGCCTCCCTTCTCTCTTCATGGTTTGTGCTGTTTAGTGTTGTTTAAATTACACCTAAGTGTATATTCAAGTGTTTATATGTCCACATATGATGCTGCGCACAAGTTGCAGTTGCCACAGCCTTCCGGAGATAAGGAATATGACCACACATGATGTCTTGGATCAGAGCATTACAGAGGAACTCCATGGCCTAGGACTTCTCTGCCAGACCTCCACACCCCTGGCCCCGACTGCTGTGTCTTATCCCAAATGGAGACACCATAGACGGTGGGAGCAAAGACGAAAGAGAGGTAAATGTGGAGGTATTCGAATGAAGCTAGCTGCTAGCCCACACAGGCTCCCAATTCCTTCCCTTATTCTGGTCAATGCACGTTCACTAGACAACAAAATAGACCACATACAGCTCCTGAGATCTACACAACGTGATGCACGGAACTGCTGTGTTTTTGTCTTTACAGAAACATGGCTAAATGACAATATCCCAGACTCTGCTATTCAGTTAGCAGGGTGAACATGCTATTATGCTGATTCAGTGTCCACAGAGGGAGGGAAAACCCGAGGTGGAGGCATGTATGTTTACATCAATGACGATTGGTGCCAAGATGCGACTGATGGGCAGAAACACTGTTCTCCGTTGGTGGAGTTTATGATCATCAAGTGCTGACCCTTCAACTTACCAAGGAAAATTACATCTATCCTGCTAGTTGCCATGTACTGTATGTCCCACCCACCGCCTTTGGCGAGAGAAGAGATGCACTAAATGAACTCTACCAGGCCATCAGTGAGACAAACAGCGCATCCAGACGGATTCCTCATCACAGTAGGAGATGTCAGTCATACAAATTTAAAGGCCCTCCTACCAATACTACACCAACATGTGGACTTTCCAACAAGAGGAGACAACTTGCTGGACCTAGTGTACACAACTTGAAAGAAAGCATACAGAGCCCCCCCTCCCCCACCTGGGTCTCTCTGATCACATCACCAGCTTGCTAAGGCCTGCATACAGGCCCAGAGTGAAAGCCATCAGACCAACAAAAAAGCAGGTACGTGTGTGGCCAGAGGGGGCCTTCGATGCTCTGAAAGATTGCTTCAGCACTACAGACTGGGACACTTTCAAGCATGCAGCCACTCACAATGGACACACAAACTTAAAGGAGTACACTGAGGTTGTTGTAGCATACATAGCTAAATGCATTGATGATGTCACTCACTGCAAAAATGTCACTGTTCATGCTAACCAGAAGCCATGGATGACAGCAAAGGTCCACAGGCTCCTGAGGGCTTGGGACACAGCCTTCAGGGCTGGTGACACTGCAGGACTAACAACAGCTAGGGCCAACCTGTCCCTGGGTAACCTGGGTATCAAGGAGGCAAAACGACAGTACAGCAAGAAAATATCTGGACACTTAAGCAACACCAGAGATGCACAGTCTCTATGGTGTGACATACAGACCCTCACCAACTACATACCTCCATGTCAGACCTGTATGAGGGACATCACACTGCTTAGCAACCTAATTGACTTCTTTGGCCGCTTTGAAACACAAAACAGTACATCAGCACAGAAGACCACTCCTCCCCCAGATGAGCAGGCTATAAGTCTGGATCTGGCCAGCGTGAAGAGAACCCTCTCCAGAATCAACTCACGCAATGCAGCTGGACCAGACAACATACCAGGTCGCGTTCTGAAGGACTGTGCGGAGGAACTCAAGAATGTCCTGACTGACATCTTCAACATCTCCCTGAGTCAAGTCATTGTCCCCACATGCTTCAAAACTGCCACCATAATACCAGTCCTAAAGAAGCCCATCCCATCCAGCTACAACAGTTGCCAGCCCGTAGCACTGACCTCCATCATAATGAAGTGCTTTGAGCGGCTGGTCATGCAGAACATCAAGTCCACCCTCCCTCTCTCCTACGACCCATCTCAGTTCGCATACAGGTCAAACAGATCCACAGAAGATGCCATCTCTGCTGCTCTCCATCCAGCCCTCACCCACCTGGACTCAAAGAACTCCTATGTGCAAATGCTGTTCTTGGACTTCAGTTCAGCATTCAACACAATCATCCCCTAGCACCTAATTCAAAAACTCAGACACCTGGAACTCAAAACCTCTCTCTGTAATTGGGTGCTGAACTTTCTCACAGGGAGGCCACAGAACGTGCGGGTTGGCAGCAACACCTCCAAGACCATCACACTGAGCACAGGGGCCCCACAAGGGTGTGTGCTCAACCTGCTGCTCTTCACCCTGCTGACCCATGACTGCATACCAGCCTACAGCACCAACCACATCATCAAGTTTGCGGACGACACGACAGTGGTATGCCTCATCACCGACAACGAAGAGGCCAGCTACAGAAATGAGGTGAGCCAGCTGGTCCAGTGGTGTAAAGACAATAATCTCTTCCCAAACGTGGGAAAAACCAAGGAGATTGTGGTCGACTTCAGGAGAGGACACACACAGTATCCCCCTCTGCTCATTGATGGAGCAGCTGTGGAGAAAGTGAGCAGCACAAAGTTCCTGGGGGTGCACATCTCTGACGACCTCTCCTGGTCCAAGAACACCACATCACTAGCCAAGGAGGCTCAAACCTGCCTCCATTTCCATCCGCAAAGTGAGGAGAGCATAAGTCCCACCCCCCATCACATGCTCATTCTACTGGGCTACTACTGAGAGCATCCTCACCAGCTGCATCACGGTGTGGTACGGAAGCTGCACCGCCTCCTGCTGGAAGACTCTACAACGCACAGTGAAAGCAGCCAGCAAGATCATTGGTGCCCCCCCCCCCCGGACATCTACCACACCTGCAGAGCCATCAACATTGCAGGTGACACTTCCCACCCCTCACACTCCCTCTTCAGCCCCCTGCCGTCGGGGAAAAGGTACCAGAGCCTCCGGGCCCACTCTACAAGACTGCTAAACAGCTTTATTCACCAGGCCATCAGGACCCTGAACTCTGCTCACTCCCCACCTTACCCCTGGACCCTAACACACTCACCCACACAATAACTACCTCAGCTGTTTGCACAGGAAGACTTGGCACACCAACAGTAATACATCTGCTGCTGTATGTCTCTGCACCTTACTGCAACCATTTGCACAAATGCCATACCTGCTGCTGTCCGTTATTGCAATATTGAGCATGTACAGTCCAGTCTGTCACTGTCTGCACCTACACTACAGCATTGAACTCGCAACTACGGGTATCACGGCTCTACTTTTTCTGTATACAGGATTGCTGGGTTTTATCTTTATCTTTATTTGCACCACGGGTAGCATTACTGTACATAGACTGCTGTTGTTGTTTTTCATCCTTATTCCTTCTTTTCTTATAAATTGCACACACCACTGAGATAGAGAAAGAGAAATGGCATTTCAATTCTCCTGTATGTCCTGTACATATAGAAGTATTGACAAATAAAAATCTTTGAATCTTTCTCCCTTTGCCTGGGTGGATTCCTCCCATTTGCTGTAGTGTCCTGCCACAGCACAAAGAAATGCCTGTTCAGCTAATGGGTGTTTCTAAACTGGCTGTGAGTGTAGATGTGGTAATGTGGGATTGTCAGTCTCTCGCTGACCCTGCAATGGACTGAAACTGTTCGGGGTGTAAATGCTTTCAGCCCTGTGACAGCCTGGATAAGTCCCAGCTAAGAAAATGTTTGGATGGATGGTTGGGATGTTACAAATATCGCTATTCTGGAAACAGCCACAAAAGAAGGTGTTATTATCATTATTGTGCATATTTCACCCTAAAGATGCAGCATTAAACAAATTGCTTTGCTCAGAAAACAGTCTTAATTGCTTTACAATGGATTTTCTTAAATCAGAAAAAGATGAAGTGCTCCACTATCTATCATATGCACTTTTAAAAGTAGTTGTAAATATCACAAAAAAGGAATTACGATAAACTTTTTGCTAGATATGGTAAATAGAATAAAGAATAATGTTGGTATGATTAAAAAGAAATCATTCTGTGTTGCAGAAACTGGAAACCTTTTTAATTCGCCTCCACTTGAACGTCACTGCCAGCTCAGGTTTCATACTTTCCACAGTCATTACATTAGACTCAGGCGTAAAGGGAGAAACAATTTTGACGTTGGATGCTACCCTAAAGCCTCATAAATATTCAAATTTGCGTCAGCAGGAGTGGCGGGCAGCATTTGTGTGTTTACAAAACAGCATGCTCTCCTGTGGGAGTCAGCCTTCTCCGGTGGAACATGAAATGCGATCGGCGGTAAATCACCCACGGTCCTCATGACACGACTCCTCGTGTGTTTTTTTATTGACTCCATTATTCATTGTCTAAACTCGCCAGATAAATGAAGGCCGTAACTTTACACAGGAGACTTGGGTTTCTTTGGAGATATATATTGCTTAACCTTTTTTTTTTTTTTTAATCCCATCAAGGAAAGGAAAAAGAAGGTGAAGAAATGGGAGAAAAAATACCAATATGTACAGAAGATGAACAGAATATTTAGAGGTGCTGAGCAGAATTTTAAAAATTGACAAACAGTTCTAATGCTTGTTGACTGAGCAGTGATCTTATCCTTTATTCTTGTTGAGCCCATTGATTTTTACTGAACGGCTTTGATCCAACATGAAATGAAGGACAGGGTAACCTTGCTGTCTCAGGCGAGGGAAAGGCAAGTGGGCAGACGCAGGCAGTGCTGTCTCTCAATTTTCATTCATTGGGAGCCCTTAATAAAGTCCAGAGTGTCTCATATACAGCCAGTCACTTTTACATGCAAGGCAAAGAGATATCAAAGCAAAGGGCAAGCCGCAGAGAGACAATCCCTTCTCAGCTAATAATAAACCTCTGCAGCTCAGTCAATACTTTTCTTTCATTCCTTCAAAAGAGACTTTGCCACGGCTTTTAACCTTGAAAATCTTTCGTCCCAACAGTTGATCCAAAATCCTTATTAATCACCAAAAATGGGCACAGGGAAGCCCTCAGACAGAGTACAGCTGAATGGGGATGTCTGCTTATTCTGAGGATGTCTGCACTGAGTGCATCCGGCCGCAGTTGAGGAGGAAGTGACCTGTTAGACTGAAGCAGCGCAACTGCTGCGTCGCTATAAATAACAAGAGGCTTCATATGAGCCTCTGGTTCAGGGCTTCCCAATCTAATAAAACAGCCCTCATCTCCGTTGCTCGTTCCATTTAAAAGGCCACAGATGACGTGAACAAGCACAGAGAATGGAAAAGGGCAGCTGAGTCATCCTCCACATGTGCAGAGGCTGGTGTGCTCAAAGTGCTTTAAACATGACTTGAGTGGCTTTCCAGCGAAGACAGGATGTCTGCCACTTGAGTGTTTAAGAGCTCTCTCCAAAGAAACTGTGCATAGTACATCAGCTGCTGAAGAGACGTGTTTGTGGGTTTAAAAAAAAACCCATCCATGCAGCTACTGTAAAAGTTAATAACAGGTGCTTTTTCTGATGTACTCCTGTAAAAATGGTCACCGTCTTGGTTTGAGCTTTGTTGCTATTGTATATAATGTTTCTTTTTTAAATTACAGAAGCAACTTATCAGTGACAAAGTAGGCCTGCACAGACTGTATCATCCTTTATTTCACACTATCGAGAGCCGTAAAGTGTAAAATTAATATTCATTCATTCATTCGTCTTCTTCCGCTTAATCCTTTTCGGGTTGCGGGGGGGCTGGAGCCTATCCCAGCATCTTTGGGCGAGAGGCAGGGTCCACCCTGGACAGATCGCCCGTCCATCGCAGGGCCAACACAGAGAGACAGACAACCATTCACTCTCACAGTCACACCTAAGGACAATTTAGAATCCCCAGTTTGATGCCAGTTAACCTAACTTGCATGTTTTTGGCATGTGGGAGGAAACCGGAGAAATCCCGGAGTAAACCCACGCAGACACGGGGAGAACATGCAAACTCCACACAGATCACTGTTGGTCGGGGACTGGGATCGAACCCAGGATCCCCCGGCCAAGGGTGAGTTGCTGTGCTGCCGCAGTGCTAACCACTCCCCCACCGCGCCGCCAAAATTAATATTATGTCATTAAATTAAAAAAAACTTGAATCTAGTGATTGTGAGCATGAAGTCATCTATCAAAGATTTCAGCACAACCTTCTACATAAAATTAGCGCATTCACTTCCTATTGGCCACTAGTAAGGATGCATTTAAGGCACTTTACATTCCCAGAAGCTACTTTTACACCTACTGATTTACATGTTCTTCCAATTTTGCATTTATATGACCTGGAATCTCAGTAAAAAGCTACTCAAACAACCCACATGACTAAAAGACAATGTAAGTTTCAATGAGCAATTTGGGGGGAAAAGGGCAAAAAATTTACCCTTTTGATTACACTAAATCAGGAACCAGAGCACTTCTTATTTTAGCTTGAATAGGAGAGCATGGCAGCCTCTGTAACTGAGGGGCTGTACTCGATTGGTTCAGATAGCGACCGTGGGAAGCTGCCGATTTCTGGTGGGCCTGTTGTGTTGCGTCTCCTGTAACAAACGCAGTCCATGGGAGAGGCTCATTTCCTGTGACAAAGTTGGCATGCCACTTCAAGCTTTAAAAGTCATATCCGCTGACCCCTTAAGACCCTGAGACCACACAGTCGCCATCTCAGCAGTCATCTCCAAAAATAAACCGAGGGACCGGAGCCAAGAACAGCTACTGTACATGCAGTAATGATGGTGATGTGTGGGAACACTATCTGCAGCAGGACTTTTAATCTCTCTATGAAATGCATGTCATGGCGTATTGTTTTCAAATGACGTATTCAGCTTTCTGTCATCATGGTCTATAGTGTGGAGTTTTTTTGTTCCGAGGCCCTGATGTACCAGAATTACATAACCCCTAAAGTCCAGAAAGGGGCTTTTCAGACAGCCAGTGAACGTCTTTGTAAAAGAACCGTGATGGTTGAGTTAAGGAGCTGACATCACTGTCTGTGTAAGGCTGTTTGGCTTTTCTGTGGTACAGCCAAGTACGGTTAAATCACAGAGTCTGTGCAAGTGGGTTACTAGGGAAAGACTAGAGGCAAGCCAAATATGTAGTCATACTAACACCACGGAGAAAGAGAGGAGGAGCAGCAAGAGCTGCAGTTCGACACTGTAACTAAGAGATTTGTATTTGTTTTGAAGCGTTTAAGTGACTCCTAAATCTTTGCTCCAAGTATAGGAAAAAGTGAATGATAACAAAATACCAGGTTTTATCTTCACAGAAACAGGGAATAATGTTTTTTTTCCCTTCTTTGAAGGAGTCCCAAGTTACCCCTGTAATTTAGGAAGCTTTACCAAATGAGTCAAGTGTAATATCACCTAATGGAGAATTAAGCACGTCAGTAGAGGAGAAAGTACTGGAACATCAAAGCTAGACACCACACTCTCCTCTTTCATACAGGAGACATCTTGTAAAGTCGGGCCACTAAATGAAAGCTTGTCAGTTTTGGCAACAAGATATTGGAGCGGTTTACGTGATTAGAGTGCATGGGGCCAGGTTTCAGGTTTGGCTGTGTTCTCTCCATGTAACCATGTAAATGAGAGAGGCCACAGTCTGGGACGGGGCTTGCTGTGAGAACAGAGCAGAGCAGATTGAGCATCTCAGATGTCCGATAATGTCAGAAAACAATAATCCGTTTGAGGTACAGCTCCTGCGGGATCACCTTTGAAGTGGAGAGAAAAGAAGCAGAGGTACAATGACATTTTTCCACAGAGGAGACATTTACTGCCAGTGGTGGAAAGTAACTGATGGGAAAAATTCTTAAAAGGTAATTTTACACCAAGCATAGATTTACAAAAAAAAAAAAAGTAGAAATTGGTTTTAACAAATTTAAAATATTCATTGAAATATTCCCATCGCTGCAGAACATTCATGCAAGGTAAACCAATATGTGCACAGACCTTGATTTCAACTGACTTTCATGCCCAGAAATGTACACTGGACCAATGAGAGCCTTTGTTTGAGATGATTACCCTCCAGAACAAAATGAAGGAGAGGGGGTTGTCCAAAGCACCACAAATACCTCAGTTCAAGGACAAAATGGTCCCCTCCAGTATACAACTAGGACAATATCAGTCGCTACGGAGGGTGACAATATGTATGGGTACATATTCATACTATGTAGGATAACTAAGTAGACGGTTATGCTGTTTATTCCATCTAGCTACAATGCTCCGCACTGTGTATATATATTTATATATTTATGTGTATTTATGTATATTCACTGCTCTTATTTTTATTTTTCTTATCTTCTGAATTATTGCTCTGAGTGTTGCTATCCCTGTGCTGTTGCAATCCTGGAATTTCCCCATTGTGGGACTAATAAAGGCTTATCTTATCTTATCTTAACATATGGCTCAGGATCTGTGAGAAGCTGCAATACGATGATGTAAGGACAGTGCTGTGAAAAAGTATTTGTCCCCTTCCTGAGTTCTTATATTTTTGTATATTTGTCACGCTTAAATGTTTCAGATCAAACAAATTTTAATATTAAACATAGGTAATCAGAGTAAATACAAAATGCAGCTTTTAAATGATGATCTCATTTATTCAGGAAAAAAAGCTATCCAGACCTACCTGGTCCTATGTGGAAAAGTAACTGCTCCTCCATTACATCATAAATTAACTGTGATTAACTACATTTTTTGGAAAGCTGAGTTTAATTTCACTAGCCACACCCAGGCCTGATTACTGCCAAACATGGTGAATCATGAAATCACTTAAATAGAACCTGTCTGACAAAGTGAAGTTGGCTAAAAGATCTCAAAAAGCAGCTGCGATCTAAAGAAATTTAAGAACAGTTGAGAAACAAAAACCCAGAACATTTAAAGAACTGCAGGCCTCATTTGCCTCAGTTTGGACACTGGTCTGTAATTCAATGATAGCCCCCCGTGACCCGAAAAGGATTAAGCGGAAGAAAATGAATGAATGAATGAATGAAGAGAGAGACTGGGCTAAAATGGCATCCATGGGAGAGTTCCAAGGTGAAAACCACTGCTGACCAAAAATAATACAAAGGCTCATCTGACATTTGACACAAAACATCTTGATAATCCTCAAAACTTTTGAGAAAATATTCTGTGGAACAGCGAGACAAAAGCTAAATTTTTTGGAAGGCATGTGTCCCGTTAAATCTGCCATTAAACTAACACAGCATTCCATAAAAAGAACATCATACCAACAGTCAAACATAGTGGTGGTAGTGTGATGGTCTGGGGCTGCTTTACTGCTTCAGGACCTGGACGACTTGCCATAGTTGATGGAACCATGAATTCTACTTTCTACCACAAAATCCTGAAGGAGAATGTCTGCCCATCACTTTGTGATCTCAAGCTGAAACCCTCCAATGTGGCTGAATTAAAACAATTCTGCAAAGAAGAGTGGGCCCAAATTCTTTAACAGCAATGTAAAAGAGTCATTGCCAGTTACTGCAAACACTTGATTGCAGTTGTTGCCGCCAGTTGCACAACCAGTTACTAGGTTTAGGGGCAATTATTTTTTTCACATAAAGCCAGGTAGGTTTGGATATCTTTTTTCCCTTAATAAATGAAATCATCATAGTTATGTTATTTTTGTTGAATATTAAAATTTCTTTGATGAACTGAAACATTTAACACTTAGGTGTGTATGCAAAAATACAAGAAAACAGGAAGGGGGCAAATACTTTTTCCACAGCACTGTAGCTGTTCACTTGGAAACATGTTGGAACAGAAAGGAGCTAATATTAACTGCAACTGCTAATGACAACAGCTAGCATACGCATCTAATCTGGGGTTAATTGGTCCGATTCCTGAAACCTAAATGAGCTTGAGGTTAGCAAGAGGGCCCAGACTACTCCACTGCCAGCAGAAAATATTGCCTGAGGTGGCAGAACCGGGATGAAAGTGGAACTCAGCACACTGGAAAGTTCATGCTGGACCAGCATGAATAATTGATTAGAGGAAAAATCCACATGCATTATCATACCGCACAAGTGTGAAATGGTCTTAAAGCCCCAGAAAATCCAAGCCTCTAGAAAATATTGTCTATTAACGTAGATATTCATGACTAAATGAGCAAGTGCAGGCTTGGATAAACATCAACTGTTTTAACATTTTCAAGACTTAAAGGCACTGCTTGGAACTTGTGGAAACTGGTTTTAGTGACACCTTGTGGTCACAAAAAAACTGCATCCATTTATTCCATTCAAGCATGTCATAGTATGTACAGGTCCACAAAATGCATGGTTTTCCATTAGCTGTACATGTACAATATTCTGGTAGTGGTGTTGCTCTAACGCAATTCAAGCATTAGAGCATCAAATCACGCAGACCTCATTTGCATCTGAGATCCAGCCTATTTTATGCAAACAAACTGTGACTGGCATGAGACACTGGTTACAAGGACCCGTGTGCAACAGTTTCTGGAAAGGAACCCCAAGAGACCCACAGAGTGAGAACAGGAGACAGCAGATGCCTGAAAAAGAACAAGCCAGCTCACTAGCAGTAGAACCTCCCGAGGTGCCGACAGGTGGCTCTTGTGGGAGGAACAGATAACAGTAAAGCTAACAACAATAACCAATGGATGCTGGCCACATAAGATAATAATGAAATAAGCTGCATAACCCCTGGCACTAAGACATATGTTTCATTTTGTTTCACAGGTTCATTAGAGCACCTCTAGGATGTGAAAAATAGCAGGAAAAAGTGCGGCAGCGTCATGATTACCTTCATACTGAAGGAGGTTTTCCAGATTTTCCACAATCCAGCCACATTCTAATAAATCATACAGATCATCGAACACGTAGCAGGGACTTCATCCAGTATGAAGGAGGTCTGAACAAAGCAGCCATGTTAATGTTTGTCTTTCCTTTCCCCAGTCATTTTAACAAGAGTTATGTAAAAAGATGGAGCATCACATAAGACTATTTTCAGAATACAAATAGACCGTTTTGTTTAATACAAAAAGTGCCTTAAATAAATACCATGTTAAGTGACAATGGGGTCTTACATGCAAATGAATACACTGTAGGTATAATGTAGTGTTTATTCATTGGTATACAGTTATTTTATTGGTTTACCTCCTCCAACACTGTCTATTGTTTAAAAGAGGGGATTTAAAAAGTCTGGAGAGGAAGACAAAGAAAAACTCAAAATGGGAAGAAAAGGGTCTTTCCCACAGGCTGCATGACTGAACTTCTCCGTCTTGAGGAATGAGGTCATTGTGAAACAGGATGGAATGGATGCAATAGCAAATTCTTGCACAATTCAACTTCTGAATGAGAAATTTAAAAACATGACCACAGCCTGTATGATCTTTACCATCTTGGTTTAAAGAAAAAAAAAAAAAGTTTGTTCTGCTTCTTTTCCTTTTCAGGCTGGGACTAATGGGGGAAAGTTCATTGACCTCTCTCAGGCAACCAGCTGATTTTGATCCAGGCTGGGGGAGAAGAATGAGAGGAATGCATTGATGTGCGGAAACAAACAACTGCACTGTGCACACTGGAGAGCCCTGCTATGAGAAGAGGCTTCAGTCAAACCGAATCATCTGCAAGAAAGAAAACCAAGAAACTCAGCCACGCCGCACACTCCCATTATGTAATAAGATAACTGTGGTTAAATCGTCCTCTGGAAAAAATACCATTATTCAAGCCTAATCAAGCAGCCTGGGGCAGAAGTGGACATTACCTTCGTCCCTTTGTCCTTTCAGTGACTCACACAGACCTTGTTGTGCAGCATGCCTTAGAAAAGACGTGTTGTTTGAACAGTCTGAAGCAGCTTGGCTCACTCAGAGACGTGTGACCTACACTGTCTATATGCAGATACCAATGGGGAAACAAGCACAGCCTACCTGATGAATGATAACAAGCTACCTATTGCGACAATGAAAGTCTGGTGTAAAAATGCGCAGAAAGCTAATGAGGCTCATGTCAGGTTCATAGTAGAGGTGGATTTCTCTCTGGAATAATCCGTGGATAATGTCATTAGTGATGTGACCGCCTGTTGTGATCTGAGCAGCTTTGAAATTGAGACAGGAAAAATGTAGACTTATAGAAGACTGTGGGTGAAATGTGACTGAATGCCTCTGTGGATGTTTCATTAGCACATTTCTCTGCTCTCTAGTCAGCAGATGGATCAGATGATTGTTGAGTCAGATGACTCTCAACAAGCTACTTTTATGCAAGTTAGTATCTTTGGAGTCACCTCACTTGCCTTCATCTTCCACTTTATACTTCACAGCAATCTGAACACAACTAACACAATTTCTGTTTTCTTTCACTTTTGTGGCCTAATCCTGTAACCCTCTCTAAATTTCTCTAGACCCCATCAATCTCGGCCTGGATCCAGCACAGGTGGCAGTCAGAAGGACAGGACTGCCTGTTTAGAACTTGATAATCCTCCTCACATTGCGTACCCTTCCAACTCACCTCCTCCCCAGCCCGGTTAGCCTTACGTTTCGATCAAAGACACCTTCTGAAGTCCAACCTTTTCATCCAGGGAATATTTTTTTCACCTCCTGGCCTGCCTGAGGTGCAGAAATGTGGGCTCATTTTAATTTAAATTTAAAAAACACTGAAGGTCAGGGGGCTCCGAGTGCGGCCGCAGTGGCCTGGATGGTATCAGAAAATGAGCTGGCCGTTAGTCAGACACCGTGATGATCAAGTCTTTTTTTTTTTCTCCCCACAATGGTTGGCTAAAATTCTGTTAAAAAAATGAAACACATCTTGGGCTGTTCTTTGTTTCCCCCTCTTTTCTTTTTTAAGCATTTAACCATCAAAGATAAGTGAAGCTCTTTATAAGTCTGTTTGCAGCGTTATTAGACCCGTCTAGACAGGAGTTAACCCCCTTATATAAGCTAAATGAAAAGTGACTTAATTCAATCGTGGCATCATAAAAAGTCTGCTCTAACATAAATCATCAGACAATGGCATCGTTGGAGCATACACAGACGTAAACCGTCACGGCGTTGTCAAAAAATGTAAAACAAAACACCTCAGAAAAAAGGGAATCACTGTCAGTTGGACTGTTCTCAATTTTCTGTTTCCTTTCAAGTGTTTGTTGGTACTTGAAGGTGTAATGACAGCTCAACAACCAATTAAAGGGATAGAAAAGCTCAAGGAAATCATTGTAATATAATACAACACCCTAGCAATACTCGGGTTTTGCTCCCACCAGTCAGATGTCCCTGTCAGAAGCGGCATGCTACCATGAAATTCGGTGCCAGCTAAATGACAGCATATGGTTCGTAAGTTTTGAGAAACGTCAAGAGTTCAGGACGGTAAAGAGATTCATGCATGCTGCCCGAAGACAATACAGCAGAACAATGCTCTTGTGGTAGAGCTTTTATTATCCACACACCAGGGGTGTATCATTTTCTCTGCACTTCAGACCTAATCAGTCACGATCAAAGGTGACTTCTAATGGGGTGGAGATGCGTGAGGTGTGACGGGAGCAAGAGCAGAGCACAGTCTGGCATTTACGGCCGCTGGATCACCGTGTTAATTGAGTCTCTGCACTGAGATACCAACACTAACCGTCGGAAATTCTCAATCAATACAACAGTCAAAGTGATATCTGAGCAACGGCTGACCTCACTCATCGTTGACTTAGAGGGATCAGATTTCCTGTGGGGTATTTTGTACTGGTGCCAAAAATCACGTTTGGGAGGGAGGTGGGGGGGGGGGGAAGAAATTATTTACTCCAGACCTACACGGGTGAGCCAGCGAAATCTATTACCATTGCCCAGATGTTGTCATTTTTTGGTAGGGTATGTACTCAGTATGTACTCAGTGTTTCAGAGAAGAGCCAATAATGGCATGCTGTTTGTTAATGGGCAGTGGTGTGGCTAGATGCAGCGGGAAATCCCACTGGAGATGGTAGTGGTGTGTGTGTGTGTGTGTGTGCGTGTGTGTCAAGGCTGAATGGCACAGCTAACAGGAAGCCAGGCACCCCGGGGCCATCTGCTCCATGCCATGGCTCACATGTCACTCTGACAACACAGCGTTATTGATTCACACCAACCACATCCGCTTCTTCTGTGTACACACCGATGTGCCAGAGTATATGTGTGTATATGCATATGCCACGGAGTGTGCACACAGCCATTTTGTGAATAGCAAATAACTGATTTGCACTCGTACATCCGTTTCTGTATTTGCTTCTGTGTGTGTGTGTGTGTGTGTGTGTGTGTGTAACCCAGTGCTTTAAAGGCTCAGTTCAAATCATTAAAACATTTCCTCACGTAATCAGCATCTGATCATGCAGTTTTTTTGTTTTGTTTTGAAGCTGTCCCAGTCCATATGTTTGCATTAAGTAAAATCATATAACTTAATTAGATATTGTTTGATCCACACTCGTGAGATTTAATGACTGGGGAATTTAAATGACTCAGAGTGGTAATCCATAACCGCAGCTCCCAGTTTTGTGACCTTCACTTTTACCGTTTTGATTTATGCTCATCCACTTTGCTTCCAATGGTACAAATGAAAAGTACCATCCACTGGGAGGGAAGTCAATTGAATACAACTGCCAAAGTCACAGAAAGTCAAACTCCTGGCAGACGAACTTACAGTATCTAATCTAAATTCCAGCCTGCACCAACTGAGGTCATCTTATAAAGGGCATCCCATTAAGTTGCTTTAGCCAGAATTCAATTTTTATGCGTTTGCAAACCTCTATGCAACCCACCTCTACCTCAGCTCCTCCCTTCATGCCCTGTCTTTGTTGTCATTAATGTTCACTCTGTTCTGTATGGGTGTTGTGCTGCTGCTGCTGCTGCTGCTGCTGTCACCACTTTTAGCTTTCCACAAACGCACAGGAAAGGCTGGGAGGTCCCGGAAGAGAGACATACCACAAAAAAGAAAAATTTAAAAGCACATGGAAACATAATCCTCTCTTGATTATACTTGTCCTGATTGGACTTGGGGCTTGGGTGACCAAACCTTTGTCTCTGTGAACGAGACAGTGATGTATGACACACGCTCCAAGCTGCAATTCAAGTGGCAGATGAGGCTATAGAGTGTCTGGAAATTAATTGAGACAACATCAGATCTATTTTTAAATCTTTCGGGGGTTTGACCCAAAAATATCTACAACTGCGAGACAATGGGAGGAACCATTTAACCTTGCCCTATATTGAGATAGTCTGGCTCTTGCAAGGGTGTGCCTCGTGGCAAAGTCAACGTGTGTCTCAACTGGCTTCTCATTTTCCATGTCCCACGGTGACAAGAATGGTGGAAAACTCTTCTATCTGCCATCTCAAGTGGTTCACGAGGACATTTTCTTCATGCAGATGGAGACTGGGTTTGTGATGCAAGTGTGACAACGTCCCGAGAGCACGCTGGGGCAGGGCATTATGACTAACATGACAATTAAAGGACCACACAGGAGAAGTGATGGCAACTCTTCTATATTTAGAGGCCTCTCACGTGTCCCTGCATTTCTCAGGGATCAGAAGCGATACCTGACACTAAAAGTCAGGTCCCAGGGTATTAGTGTGTGTTTGGGAAGAGACTGGACACGTGTATGTGTGTGAATGAATATGCCTCAGGTGGTGGGGTGAGGGAGGAAAAGAAGGTGGGGGAAAAAGAAGAGAACGTTTTTTTTTTATTGGAACACAGAAAGCCTTTGAGAGATCCACTTCGAGTTTATCTGCTCTATATATTATTTATTGGCACGTGCTCAGAGTGGATTACACTGCTTTTAGACAGTACAGGCGCATGTCTTTATAAAAGAGGAAGACAGAAGATTGAGGTGATAACTAACGTATGGAAAAAAGTTAAGGAAACAGTTATGTGGATGAATTCGCCATTTCACCCAAACAGAGACATGCAGCACAGAGAATCTGGCAGTAACAATAAACAAAAAAAATTTAATGTCAGCATGTGTCCTTAAATAAAGCATGCCCTGCTGACATAATTTTTTAAACAAAAGGACAAAAATAGGCCGTGCCCTTCATCGCCCACTCAGGAAAGGAAAACCCCAGGTTGTCTCCATTTCTTATTTACAGAGTCAGTTCCCCAGCAGACATTCGTCCATCTCTCCTGAGGAGGTCCAGAAATAAGCACAGTACAGGATGGGGTGGAGGCTCTCTGGGGAAAAAAATGATGTTGCGAAAAGACCCAGCGCCCACAAAGCGGCAGAATTCTGTTACCTCCAAATATAAAAAAAAAAAACCAGAGTCAATGTCCTACAACTGTTCAGAGTACATTCCATACATAACACTGAAGTGTTTAGCATGTTTGCAATTGTGATGGTGATGTAAATATGACAAATTGTACATTTTAAGAGCAATGGGCATCATTTGAAGGCTAAAAGGAATCAAGCTAAATGTGTGCCAAAATCTTGCCTCTCTGCTTCCACATCATGGTACCTTTCACATAGGGCTGGGAAATACAGTATGACCTTAAATGAGCATCACGGTTAACTGACCCTTTCATGTCAGTTTTCACATTTTTTCCCTCCCTTCTTCTTACTGACAAGGCTTGTAATTAAGCAATACTGCACAAGAGTGTGGTATCATATTGTGACGTGTGGTCAGGGGAGGCAGGTGAGGCTGAAAAATCAGGGGCTGTGCAGTGCCGTTGCCCCAACGAAAGGGGACGTGCTTGAGCACCGTAAGCACAGGGATTTTTAAATAAAGGAAGATAAGGATATTTTTTAACAAAATCACAGTGATTTTTGTCCATAAGGGCAGGCAAATTTACTTGATTACAAGTAAAGTAAGACCGTGCATGCATAGTAGTTGTAAATACTACTAATCATATTATAATTTAAGAAATCTCTGTGTGTGTGTGTCCCGCGCATATCTCCCAAACCGTTCGTCAGACTGGCCTCAGATTTTATACATGCTTTGCTGAGGTTACAAAAGTGTGCATCCCCGAATTTCAGCCTCCCCGGATATGCAGAAGTTTAGGAGGGGAAATCCTTAATGAACGTCCATCAGGGAACAATGGGCATTCATAGCTATGACATCACAGACGCACAGATATTGCCATGGCTACTGTTGTTAGGCAGACACATCATCAAAGATCAAAGGCAGGCATCACTGAACGAGTGGTGATGCCAAAGATCAAGGGCAGGCATCACCATGGTTACTGTTGCCATGGTAACAGTAACTTTCTACAGGCATGCAGAAATACTTGCTTATACTTCGTTTCTATGGGCATGCACAGTTATGCACTAGTAATTTATAATAATGAGTGTAAATTGTGGCGCTACAACACACACAGAGATGCAGCTCTCTGAACCACTATAAGTTAATTATTCCTTGGCCAAAAACAAAGTATAATGAATTTTTTGGCCAAAAACATTGTTTGTAACATAACTTAATACAGTATGCTTGTGTAACCAAGGGTCTTTGCATATTGTCTATACTCAGGAGAGTTCTAAAATGAAAGCATGGACTTTTATTACTGTCTTTTCTGTGTATTCCATTAAGAGGTAATTCAATAAAATACCTTACACTTGTTTTGTTAAAATTCTTTATAAACCAGATTTGTAAATCTGATCCTTAATGCATCACAGCCTCACCAGAAATGAAACTCACCACACGTCACTGGTATCATATCACTGGTGTGGTAGTAAATGAGCATAATATAACAAAGAATAGGCTATAGTTGCTTCATACACAAAATAAACATTGTCCAGTGTTTACAATGCATACCTCTTGAGGGTTTGTGGGTCACTTGTGCTTCACCTAATTAGCTTGTTTGCTGCATTGGGGGAATCCTTTATGCATACATGATTGTGTTAAGCCTGTTTCATGCTACACCTCTGCTGTCCATGTACGTGTAACCGAAAACCGCATGTGATGAAATTTACGTCATCGTCTCCATTCCGCTAGTGTCCAGAGTGCTCGACCGCGGATGGCCGCGTGCAGACCAAATTTTGTGACCGTGCTGCCTACCCACGACCTGAATGCGTTGAAAAGCACATGCGCAAGACTGAACGTCCCATTCACGAGGTGGCAATATCGACACAGCATACATCAGTAGACGAAGAAGACAACGAGGAGGCAGAAAACAAGAATAAAACCATACATGAATCATACATACATACTTTCTTTCACAGCAGCAGCAGCATCTTCGTGGAAAAGGAGTGAAAACCGGGAAGTCAAACAGCAGAAATGGACTCCATATTAGAAGAGAAACTTTGTGAAGAAGTCTGCCGTTTCTTCGTTGGTGAAAATCCTGGCGCGTCAGTGCCTTGGTGCTACCTATTGGGCAGGAGTGAAACTACAAATGATGGTTGTGCACATGCATCAACCGCTTGGCCTGGGTAGATGAAAAAAGTGAGCATGAACAGCGCCACGTGCGTACCGGGCTTGTCCAAAGCATACGTGGACCAAAGCGGACTAGAGGGGAAATGCCCTTAACAACTTAAAAACCACATAGTGATCATGAGTCACTTATCAGGTTCTTAAATATAGCCTTAGCTTGTCCATTCCCTCTGTAAAACAGTGACACGGATAGCCATCAAAGGCTAAGAGCGACTTTGCTTCTACTCCTTTTAGTGTTGGTATCTACACACTTCGCTCATTTTTTTCCTCTGCATCTTCAGATGAAAAGCTGATCTTGTTCTTCTATTAAGACAAAGTAAGGAGATGTTTCATACTTTTTGACATGTTTTGACTGTCACCTGCAGTCTTCTTCAGAAAGCGTCGTCTGATGTGGAAGGACCTGATGTGGAGATGTGGAAGGACCTGAAGCGAGCAATTCATGCGAGGAACCCCACCAACATCCCAGAGTTGAAGCTGTTCTCTACGGAGAAATGGGCTAAAATTCCCCCAAGCCCATGTGCAGGACTGATCAACAGTTACTGGAAACATTTAGTTGCAGTTATTCCTACAAAAGGGGATCACACCAGATACCGAAATCAAAGGTTCACAAACTTTTGCCACTTGCAGATATGCAATATCGGATCATTTTCCTCAATAAATGAAAGCGTTTAAAAAATTGTCTTATTTAATTGGGTTCTCTTTGTCTACTTTTACAGTAGGACTTTTGTGAAAATCTGATTATGTTTTAGGTCATATTTATGAAGAAATGTAGAAAATTCTAAAGGGTTCACAGAGTTTCAAGCACCACTGTATAAACAGTCTGTAAATCTAGGCCTGCATCTTGGTTAAGTGCATTCTAGTTTTAGCTGTGATGAATGATGGGTGGATCTGATTGAGATACAGAGATATCTTCTAGTATAGACCCAGAAGACAAAGTCTCAGATGCTGAAAAAATGTTGGTATTTTTAATTGTTTATAGTTATACAGTCCTATGTGACAGATGGAGAAAAAAATAAGTAGGGGTGTAGAATTGTAGTGAATGTAACAAATAGTAATAAGAGAACACAAGTGCACATGATGGACTTTAAACACTGGTATAGAAACTGCCATCTGCTGTACACTGAAGATTCAGTTTCTCCAGTGTGTGTTTCAAAACCAAGTAAAAAAGCAGATGGAAGACTCCAGAAATGCCAGCCAATACCTTAAATAACACACTGCACCAGCTGTTGCACTGAAAGACAGAGTTATTATTTAATCCAAATAACTTTTGAATTAAAGAACAGGAATCACCACTTAGATCCAATCCATCTCAATGTTGGAAATCCTGACTCAGAGTAAAAAAGTTTTCTTCAGTTGGTCTAAATGTTTGGACCAAAGATTTTTATGTTATGAGTTTCTCAGACCTCCCCTCCCAATTCCCCCAATATCAGAAAATATGCTTATTTGAGTGATTCTAAATTGCAGTGTAGAGTAGCCTGCATCTGTACGACACATTTCTGAGACTACAGTTACTGGGCTGAGGAGCTGTGGCAGATGGCGAGCGACCAAGACCTGTGCAGCAAAAGGGGTACAGTATGGGGAAAAATCTGACTGCCTCTCACCACATTAGCCTCCTTTATGGTGAACATTCCCCATTACAGAAGCTGGGAATCCACATTAAGAAAAGTCAACTGTTAAAATCCTTAAACTTGGTCTCACTTGCAGTTTCTGCTATCAGAATTCCTTAAAATTACATTATTTTTAATGGGTTAGAATGAAAAATGCCTTAAATACTATTTGCATGAGTGATTATTGATTCCTTTGTCTAATTACTGGAAACAAGGCAGCACAGTGTTCATCCCACAAGCTAATTTGCAAGACCAGACAGATAAACAGCTGCAAACTAATGGCTGGAAAAAGAAAACAACCAACTGACAGCACATGGGATGAAAAGAAGATTTCTAGCACAGGAATTTATAGATCAGTCATGAAGTTGAGAGCTCATTACAATGTAAAGGATGGTCCTCAGGAGGAGTGTTCCTTTCACTGACAACACAGACTATTTTGTCAGAAGAAAACTTACGGGAGGTATAGCTAAAACTCTATATGAATGCAGTCTTGATCAGTACTGACTCATGTTTAACAGACTGAGTTTGCATCCAGGAGAAGCAAATTGGATGTAAGTGACTACTTCAGCAAGATTTTTTTCTTCTCTCAAACTGCACATGCTTCTTTGTGCTTTAGATTGTTTGGGTTTTTTTGCTGCCACTCTGCCGACATGTCACCTATATGGAGATTAATGACTTCCTCGTTGTCCCAGATCCACTCAGCCTCAACAAGGGGGTGCAGCCAGATGTCTGCTCGCTATACCATAGCAACACACAGGTCCCACCCATCGAAGAACAGACTGTGCTCTGGGAACCCCCCGCAGGATAGACCCAGCCCAATCTTACATTGTCTTCCCGAACACACATACAGACACACACACACCTGGGATACAGAAAATGGACCACCTCGTTTGCAGCATTCCACAGGCAGAAACCTGATCTCACTGTGGGAGACATAAAAAAAAGGTTTCAGGTGATTTAACTCTTTCCTCTCACTTTCTAGCTATAAAAGAACTGCATGTACCAGCTTTCTTAATTAGCTTTAAGCAAGTTCTCTGTATTATAAAATATGGATCCAGCCACAATGATACCACCTACTTGTTTGTGAAGTCCTGGACAGACACCATCATATTTTTTGAAGCAAGCGCTGACCCTAGTAAGATATTATGTACGGTCAGGTATATGTATAATACAAATGTATAATGTGTAATACTGGTACATTTAAATGCTCCAGAAGCTCAAACACCACCACCATGTCCCAGTTCACTGACTGATTTGAGACATTGATGAACTACAGCCACCTTTGCTGGCATTAACATGCAAGTCAAAGCAGCCATTTCATCAACACAAATTGCTAGTTGACATTACCCAGCTCTGACTTCTACCCTAGTGGTTAGGACAAGGAATGCCCCGATCAAGATATTTTGTGCCCGATCCGATCCAAGTGATTTAAGATTAAGGATTGGTCAATATTGAGTCACAATCCTTACTTACATTTCTTACAACACATTCTCACAAACTACACATCATTAAGTACATTAAAATTATTGCCCATGCCAATGGAGTCGATGCTGCATATGTGGCCACACATGCATCAGGATAGCACGAGTACAGCGGACAGCCAAGACACAGGACCGATGGCCTAGGCTGTCTGTAGCAGGAAAAAGGATCCACACATCAGCCAGCTGGTGCTGCTCACACAGCTCTGCAGTATAATTGATCCAATAACTGTGCCAAGTCACTCACATGCACTCCACTCTACTTTAATTTTGTGCAAAATCATTTCTGTATGATTTCAGTTGATTTTTAACATATTTTACTTCGCTGCTGCATCATGGTCAAAACTGTCAGATGATTATGTCACAATCAAATCCTTTGGAGACTGACGGCTCCTGCCCCTTTAATGAAGCCATGACGGGGGAGTGGGCCAGATACAGGGCTGGCCCTGATCAAGTTCCTGTCCCCTAAAATAGGTTCCTAGTTCCTGTAGTAGAAATGGGGAAATGGGGATATTTAAATACCTTCAGCAAGTCGTGGACCAACTGGCCCCAGTAAGTGCGTCTTTAGACTAATTTGTGTGTGGAAGCTTCAAGTAGCCATTAGAGGGATTGCGGGGGTTTTTGGCACTTAATGTTGCATTGATGTTTCAGCTCCAGTGGTTGCCACTTGGTGTACCAGATCCATTAAGTCTATTGCTGGTTATGTATGCATTACATAGCATCAATATTTTACTATAAGACACTTTTGTAATGCTTGACCCTTTATTGGATAAAGAAACATGTCTTGTAATAATATATTGATAGTAATATCAATGTAATTATCTGATATCCAATAATGGTCTAAGATTCAAAATTTTAAATTTTCAAGCATTTCAATGAGTGCCCTATATTAACCTGCTCCAAGTTAACCTTCAGTTGTGAAACAGCTTTGACTTCAAGAGCATTTAGCATTTCCCTCAGTGCCGCCTCCTCAACCAGTTCAGTGTCTGAAGTCAAGGGTGTCATTTCAGAAGTCGGACACCATCTGCAATTTTGTTCAGTCACTCAGTATTTATTGAGAGCGCCTGTCAACAAACACAGGTGGGTGAGGCTGTAGCCTCGATACAGTCGTCCCCTTACAAGTGCAATTTCAGTCAACACCAAGTCTGAACTTATAACTGAAGGTCATGGACAATGAAAGGTCAGTGTTTTATATCACGGAGTGTGGGATGCAGAGCAGAACTGGAGCCATTTCACCCTCAGCCGGGGTTTGGCAACACAGTAACTGTTTTGTCACTTCTGAAGTGAAGATTCTGTTGAACCAAAAGTATATTTGACTCACCCTTGATGAGTAGACTCAACAATGATTAGTGGGCATTCTATTCTCACTATTTTAGGCTCAAACTGTCTCAAAAACAACAGGAAGCAGAGACTGGCTGATAGATGAGTCTTTCACCGCCACCCTCATATGTCAGTTAAAGGTTGATTAGCCCTAACCTTTGTTTATAACATGGGGGGAACACAACACCCACCGTCTCCACACAATAACACAGTGCAGTGCCAGTGACCATAAATACAGCCCATTTAAACTAACATTTTAACCATGTTTACGGAGCACCTTCAGTGTCTGGAAGATGTACTGTATATACTGAATTTAAAAGACAAGTCCTTTTCAAGGTAATAGTCTTTAACAATAACGACGCTCATGAAAAAAAATAAAATCTGTTTGATCCCGACTTCTCTATAAGACCTACCTGAAAGTCGATGAATGAAACGAACATTGTATTTATGACATACAGACCCTAAGATCGATCGACTCCTTCAGTAAAGCCATATATGAGATGAGCTACTGAATTGCACATTTGCTTAATCACAAAGCATTCACACTAATACAGTTTGGATAGAAGATCATTTGTGAAAGCCACTGCTCAGCCAATTATGTGTTATAGATAAAACCAAGGAAAATGAGGTAATATCCTTGTTTTTTTTTTTAGCATTAAACTATATTACAGCCTACAACAGTTAGTTCCAGTAGAGCAATCTGATTGGACAATAGGGATTCCGGGAGTTACTATAGTTCCCGATAATCACACTTGGACGTTTCACCGAATATGTATCACTCTGCTTCAGCTGTGTTTTAATAATCTTTAAATTACAGTTAGCTTGTGAGAACTGTAATACTGTGTTGGATATCTTAAAGTCACACTCCGGCAAAAGTCAAGTTTTTTCTGTTGTTAACATGTCTGTAACGTTTTTGTGACTTACAAGACAGATCAAGAGCAAAATTTCACCACAGTCCCAAATCTGTGTTTTTCTGCTGTGAATTTCCAGTTTGGTAACGGCCCCCTCAAATGGGCGAGTTTGGACAGACCATTTCTAGCTATGCAAGTATTCCTGCTTAGCCTGGTTGGTTATAACATTAACCAATCAGAGGGATACTAGTCTTGGCTACCTCGGGGGGAAGAGGGAGGACCCAAGGAACAGCAGGATTGAGGGGGCTGAAAACATCCGTTTTGCATAGCAAAGCAGTGGGGGGGGGACTTGAATATTGCTCAGTGAGACTGCTGCTCTCAGCTCACTCTGCTGGCAGATGGAGGGCCGAGCTGCGGAATGTGAGCCACCCTGTGGGCCACTTTTGGTAAGCAGAACTGGCGCTGGCTTGCCGCAGTTGCTGGCAGACGGGACGCTGCGTTCAGCAAGACCGCTTTCAGAAAAATATTTCGCTTTTTACTTTTGAAGATATAGGCAAAACTTTGACGTCTGGAAGCATCGTGAACAGACTAGCAGCCCACCTACCAGGAGTCGCGGTGACCAATCACGTGCAAGCCCTGCAGGTCGGGGAGTACGGGAACCAATCACGTACAATCCCTGCAGGCCACTAATTAGAATACTCATAGATCCGCTCAAATTTAAGTAGGTGGCCGGCAGGCACAGTTATTGACGCCGCCAAGGACACAGTCCAAGGATGGATAATTTTTTCACACATGGGGAGTTGTTCAGAACTCCTTGTAAGAACTCCTTATACATAAGAACTCCTTATACAAAGATACAGAGTGATGATAATCAAGTCAGTGGCAGTAATGCACCTGTAAGCTGGTTGCCAACCGCCAATCAAATCTAAAAGAAGAAGAAGAAGAAAGATCTTTCCAAGCAATTCTAAGGCAATGGTTTTAGAGCCGCCGGAGTGCATCTTTAATTTTCACAGTGAGGCGCTGTTTGAAAAGAGACTGTCCTAAAAATATAGACCTCCATGACCCAGAAATCCCACCCTTGTGAACACCTGGCTAGATATTTCATGTCTGTTTACAACAAAATAGACAAACTAGAGTTGGATTTAATGTCTCAATTAACCAAACATAATAACTTTATTGTGATGGACTCTTGGTTTCATCTGAAAATGCCAAGAAAAAGTGAGTCAAGTGTGAGGAAACTACAGGCTGATGCTCTGAAGCTAAATCACTAACAAGCTACAAACAAACTAATCACCTGTGACTCAACATGACCCTGAAAACATATTCAATAAGTGGCACAGTATGTAGTTAAACACCGACTTCTGCACTGGACAATAGAAGCAAGACAGAATACATGTGTGTGAATGAAAAGGAGGCAGCTGTAATGTAGATGCAAGGAGTAGAGGTAGTGAAGGTAGATGGGTTTAAGTACCAGGGCTCATTCATCCAAAGCAATGCTCAGTGCACAGAGAGGTGAAGAAGAGAGTGCAGGCAGGGTGGAGTGGGTGGAGACAAGTGTCAGGGGTGATTTGTGACAAATTAACAGCAGCTAGAGTAAAAGGGAAGATTTACAAGAAGGTAGTCAGACCTGCTATGATGCATGGTTTGGAGACTGTGGAACTGACAAAAAGACAGGAGACAGAGCTGGAGGTGGCAGTTGAAGATGCCAAAAAGAAATGACTTGTATTCATATCTCTTGACTGACCTTGAGCACAACCTGAATCTAGACCCACCTGAGGATCATTGCATGTGAGTTTGGCGAGCAACCGAACAATTGCCTGGAAGAAGTAGCGATTTTCGTAAACTGTAGACAAATGGGCACAGCGTCATGGCATTACCTCATTTTACCTTTGGTCAAATAAACTAATGAATGAATAAAGCAGTGTTTTTGCTGTAAAAAAAAAAAAAAAACTTTTCATAAAACATATGGTATATTTAAATAGTAATAATAACTAGAAAAGCACTCAGAGCGCATACCTCCACCAAGACTCCTTCAGTCCCTCATGGATCACCTCCAAAATGTAATGGGTTTGTGTGCAGGCCTAGAGCAAATTAATTGTTAATTTAAATTCTCACTCACTCATTAATATTGTATTGCCCATCTCTGTATGTGCCCCATGAATCCGTAACTATGAAAGAGTTATGGCTTCATAGCTGCACATCTTACCAAAGAAACATCACACATCTATAAATGCAGCAAATCTTTGTTTGTGTGTGTCTAGTTTCACGCATATCTCTTGAACCGTTTGTCAGACTGGCCTCAGATTTTAAACGTGCTTTCCTGAAGCTATGAGGGTATGCATCCCTGAGTATGGAGGTGTTCAGAAAAAATATGTAATTATTATTAATATTATTAATAAAAGTTTTCACTGAAAACATTAATAAAATATTATTAATAAAAGTTTTCACTTCTACTGCAGTTGTTATTATTCTGATGTAATGCCCTCACTATTCCACACGGGGCCACTGGGTATCGATACTTCGATGCCATGTAATCGATACCTCGATATAGATACTTTTGACTCATTTGTTTTACCGCTCTGTATCATTTAAAAATATGTAATTATTATTAATACAAGTTTTCACTTTTACTGCTATTATTCTGATGTAGTGCCCTCACCATTCCACATGGGGCTGCTAGGTATCAATACTTCAATACCTTTTGACTGTTATTTGTTTTACCGCCCTGTTTCTCCTAATTCATTTTGGTCTGATCACCTTTTACCCGCTACATCGCCGTTTTAATCACAGGCAAAGCCATGCTAGGTAGTTATTAGCCAACGGAGCTAACTGGTGGAGAACCATTGCTAGGTATCGATACTGTGACACCAGGTAGTAGATACTTTGGTATCTATACTTTTTGACTGTTATTTGTTTTACTGCCCTGTTTCTCCTAATTCATTTTGCCTTATCACCTTGTTATGTCTGTAATAATGGCCAGAGTCGGACTTATGCCATGCAGCGAACTGCCTCTTTATTAGAGAACACACTGAAGAGGATGATAAAATAAAGGCAGCGTTGGATTTTTAAATAGCTTTATTATCACCCGCCTTCATCAGAACTCGGCTGCAGCCCATGGCTTGAGCAGGCTGCAGCTTCGTTCCTCCAGCTCTCAAAGAGGAGACAGTGTGTGTGTCTCGCAGCAGATGCAGAATCAGAGTGAGAGAATGAGAGGCAGAATCACAACTTGGCACAGCATTTATACCCAACTCAAACAATAGATCAAAGGACCTTCACAGCAGTCAATCTGGCATTTGCATATCAAAGGAACAGACAGGATGCATGAGCACAATGCATGGATAACACATGGATGATACATTAACTCAAAGCAGTGACATGCATAACCGGCAGACTGTAGCAGAAACGACCAGAATGTGAGGTGATTGCCTTTAGCCTGTTGTGGGGGTTAAATCAAACCGCTACAACACAACCATATACAGTCTGGCCATAGCCCGCCTGACGTCACACCCAGGGCGGGTACGGCAAGCCACAAGGGCCACACACACACACACACACACACACCATTCACTACACATCACTCCCCCTTACAAAAGTGCAAAACATACTCTAACCCCTTGGTTCAACACAGAAACTCGTAGCTTAAAACAGAAGACTCGTCAATTAGAAAGAAAACGGCACTCCACTAATTTAGATGAAATCTTTTTAGCCTGGAGAAATCATCTTTTAATTTATAAAAAATCTCTTAGAAAAGCTAGAACGAGTTATTATTCTGCATTAATAGAAGACAAGAATAATCCTAGGTTTCTTTTCAGCACTGTAGCCAGGCTGACCAAGAGTCAGGACTCTGTCAATCCTAGCATTCCCTTAGAGTTTACTAGTCAGGACCTTATGAACTTTTTCAATAATAAAATTTCATCTATCAGAGATAAAATCAATCAAATTCTTCCCACCGTTAACTTAAATACAGTAACTACTACAACTTCTTCAACTGATATCTGTTTGGATGAGTTTACTCCAATTGACCTTTTAAAGTTGGACAAAATAATTTCCTCATCCAAGCCTTCAACTTGTCTTTTAGACCAGTGTTTTTCAACCTTTTTTAAGCCACGGCACATTTTTTACATTGACAAAATCCTGGGGCACACCACCAACCAAAATGACACTCTATAGCCTAACACAGTAAAAATAATAAAATATAGTTAGCAATACAGTTTCTAAATGTATTTATACTCACTCAGTGTGAACCCTGGGCCTGTTTAGATGAACACAAAGCTGATATCAGATAAGATAAGATAAGCCTTTATTAGTCCCACAATGGGGAAATGTATATCCTGGCAGGAATGGAAGAAAGACACACACAGAGCTCTTCCTCAACAGCTCTCAGTCTCTCTCTGTTTTTAGTTTTTATCACAGTCAAGCTTGAAAAGTTCAGCTCACACAGATATGTCGTGGAAAATGGGAGCAATGTTGAAATAGCTTTGTTGGCCAGAATGGGGAACTCCTTGGCAGCAGTCAACCAAAAACTGTCCAAAGGAAGATCAGCAAAGTTTAGCTTTAAACCATGATCTTGTTTCAGTTCAATGAGTTCCTCTTGCTTCTGTAAAGTCATGTGGTTTCCAACAACTGATGCTGAGCTGTATGGGTTCCTAACCCAGTCAAGGCATTGTGTGAAGTCTGAAGAGAAATAAAATAACTTCTCCTCAAGAGTTTTCAGATGTGTGCCAATCACCTGGCACAGTGCAGCAGTGTTAACATCATGCCGTTTCTTGGTGAGTGGGAACATCTCAAGGTTGCCACGCTGCACATGTTGTTGCCAGAGCTGCACCTTTAAACGAAATCCATTCATTTTATCCGTGCTTGTAAGCAGGTTTTCATTTCGGCCTTGCATTCGGGTGTTCAGTTCATTCAGATGATGAAATATATCATGGGCAAAATTTCTTCAATCTGATTACAATTCAGATCAGAATTTTACTGTTTACATGGATCCTGAAAAAGCTGATCTGATTAGGACGTGCGTTTTCATGTGTCACAGGTTTGAACGGAATAAATCATTTTGACATGCGCAGGTCGACATTCAAAAAATAGTAGAAGAAGAAGCAACTTCCGGTGTTAGCGAGCCCCGCTTCGTGTCGAAATGGACCTGTATCGTGTTATTCAGGCTGTACTTTTGCTTCTGCTGGTCTCCGTAATGAAGCTACAAGTACATACTTCGGCATATGACAAAAAGAGGGAGACAGCAGGACGATACAGACCAGTTTTGTTTTACTCCCGCTATGTTTTCCGCTAGCTGCTGCTAAGGCGGAAATACGTCACGTCGACGTGCGGCTGGTGTACAGACATGCGCAGTAAACATATTTTCTGCCCTGTGTTTGGAATAAGTGTTTTCATGTGCACCATTCGGATTAACAATCGGCATAACCCACCCCTCTCAATCGGAATGAAATTTTGATCTGGTCGGGTTAGAATATTCAGATTGCCATGTTTACATGAAGCATTTTTATTCCGATCAGGCTTTTAATCCGGTTAGTTGTGTCCATGTAAACATAGCCACTCACTCGAGTAATTAAGTTAAATTGGATAATTTCCCACGGCACACTAGTGTGCCGCGGCACATAGGTTGAAAATCACTGTTTTAGACCTTATTCCTACCAGGTTATTGAAAGAAGTCTTCCCACTTATTGGTAGCTTTATTCTTCAAATAATCAATTCTTCATTAACTTTAGGCCATATACCGCAGGCTTTTAAAACGGCTGTAATTAAACCCTTACTCAAAAACTCAACGCTGGGTCCAGGAGTTTTAGCTAACTATAGACCAATCTCTAATCTCCCTTTCATTTCAAAAATCTTAGAGTTGTTGCTACGCAATTATTTGACCACCTGCAGGGAAATGGTTTACTTGAAGAGTTTCAGTCTGGGTTTAGAATCCATCATAGTACTGAAACAGTCTTAGTGAAGGTCACTAATGACCTCCTTATCGCATCTGATAATGGACTTGTTTCTGTTCTTGTCCTTTTAGACCTTAGTGCAGCTTTTGATACTATCGAACATAATATTCTACTTGATAGATTAGAACACTATGTTGGACTTAATGGAACTTCGTTGCAGTGGTTTAAATCTTATTTATCTGATAGGTTCCAGTTCGTTCATGTCAATAATTAGTTTTCTTTCAACTCAAAGCTCAGTCATGGAGTTCCACAGGGATCTGTGCTAGGCCCTACTCTTTTTAGTTTATATATGCTTCCCTTAGGCAACATTATTAGAAAGCACTATATACATTTTCATTGTTATGCAGATGACACACAGTTATACCTGTCAATTAAGCCAGATGATAGTAATCAATTAGCCAAGTTAGAAGCCTGTTTTAAGGAAATCAAAGCTTGGATGACTTGCAATTTCCTGCTATTAAATTCAGATAAGACTGAAGTCATTCTTGTTGGTCCAAAAAACCTTAGAAATACCTTTCCAAATCAAACTTTTAGGTTTGGATGCGGTTACTCTTTCTCTTAATAGCTCTGTGAGGAACCTTGGAGTTATTTTTGATCAAGATCTGTCTTTCAATTCACATATTAAATTCGTTTCTAAGACTGCCTTCTATCATTTGCGTAATATTGCCAAGATTAGGAGCATCTTGTCTCAGAGTGATGCTGAGAAACTGATCCACGCTTTTGTTAGCTCTAGATTAGATTACTGTAACTCTTTATTATCAGGTTGTCCTAAAACATCTTTAAAAAGTCTTCAGTTGATCCAAAATGCTGCAGCAAGAGTTTTAACAGGTACTAGAAAGAGAGATCATATCTCTCCGGTTCTGGCCTCCCTTCACTGGCTTCCCATAGAGTTTAGAATTAAGTTTAAAATCCTTCTTCCTACTTACAAAGTTCTAAACAATCAGGCCCCTTTTTATTTAAAAGATCTGATACTACCGTATTATCCTAACAGAGCACTACGCTCCCAAAATGCTGGATTACTTGTAATACCTAGAATCTCCAAAAGTACAATGGGAGGCAGAGCCTTCAGGTATCAAGCTCCTCTCCTGTGGAACCAGCTGCCAATCTGGATTCGGAAGTCAGACTCGATCTCTGTTTTTTTTTCCATTTATGTTTTTATTAGAAAAGGATGCCATCTTTACAAATATAGCATTCAGACATTTGTATCATAGTCCTTCTCTTATTTATTTTATAGGAACAAAAAATTAAAAGAGCCAAAAAAAAAAACCAAAACCAAAAACTGAACTGGGGGCTTACAGTCATTCCTTCCTCCCATCTGGAAGAATAGATAAACAAAATTTCAGTCTTAGTAATGTGATTCAACAAGGATGTTTACATCTGGAGTCATACAAAGTCATTCCGAATAGGGGATATAAAATGAATCCACTTGTTCCAAATTGAATAAAATTTTTCCCTTTGAATTCTTAACAAATACGTCAATTTTTCCATTTTGAAGATTTCCAAAATTATTCCAAACCAATCATTGAGTGTGGGTGGGGCTGGGTTTAACCATTTTCTAGTAATTGATTTCTTACTGGCTGCTAAGAGCGCCTACAGCAATTTTATGTCCCCTCTTCCGTCCAGAGTTAGAACAAGACCCATATACAAATTTAAAAAGTCATTTGCAATGTTTACCTTGAAGATATCATTTAAAGCTTTATGAATTCCAGACCAATATTGATGCAAAACCGGACATTCACAGAATATATGAAAATGATTTGCTTCAACAGATCCACACCTTCTCCAACACTCATTATTTATGTTTCTATATTTACTTTGGTGAGGAGTCTTAAAAAATCTTATCACATTTTTCCAACAGTGTTCTCTCCATACCAATGAGTTTGTGGAGGACCATTGAAAGATACAAATTTTTTTCCCAATTCTCATCAGAAATGCCCATTCCCACTTCATGTTCCCACTTATTACCTCCGCCAAGGAGGTTATGTTTTCATCGGCGTTGGTTTGTCTGTCTGTTTGTCTATTTGTCTGTCTGTCTGTTTGTTAGCAAGATAACTCAAAAAGTTATGGACGGATTTTCATGAAATTTTCACAGATTGTCACAAATGGGGTATCCTACAGATGATTAGATTTTGGTGGTGATCCGGATCACCGTCCAGAAGAAAACCGCCATTACGGAAAATGCGATTTTCGTGAATAACTACTCAACCACTAATCCTGTCATTGTGAATCCAATTGCTAGTCATATGTTTTCATGGTCAAGGAATCTGAAAACGTACACACAAACACTGTATGGGGGGGAACTGTGGCGCTTGGCGGAGGTCTGCGCTCTCCAAGTGCTTTTCTAGTTCTTAATGTGTAGCGTATCATTGTTCCTTGCATTTAGCATCCCATTATATAACTTAAAAATTGCCTTTTTCATCGAAGTGTCATAAGCTGACTTTAAAATTTTAAAAAAGTGTGACTGTTGAAGATCGGTTTAGAAATTTGCTATGCTTGTTAAAATAATCATGTATTTGGAGGTACCTGAAGAAGTCTACTTGCTCAAGACCAAATTTGGTTTGCAGGGACTGGAAATTCTGTACTGTTCCTTTGCTTGTAAAGGTGAGGCACGCTGTTCTGCCCTCAGTAGTGTGTTTTGTAGAAGTTGGAAAATAGTTCATAAGTTCATATTAAAATATCATAGTCCTTTTGTAATAATTCATTTGTAGTAATTCCCGTTAAAAATGGTTATTGTGTTAAAAGTGATTTCTGTATAGTTTTTTTTCCACAATATCTTTATTGAACCTTTTTTTTTTTTAACAAACATGATACAAACAATCAAACACTAACACTAAAGTACTCCAAAAAAAAAATGCACTAAAAACACCAACAACCACCAACAAAATCAAATCTTCAACAATGCTCCTCTGTTTAGTCTAGACAATCCAATACATAAGTATACATATTATGTTCACCAGTTTGGAATTTACAAGGTCCACACACATCATTCACCTTCTTCTTCAAGAGTTATGTTTAAATTTTTTACATAATCAATAAAAGGTCTCCATATATTCTCAAACACAATTTCCTTTGATTTCAGTATATATGTTATTCTTTCTAATGGAAGGTTTGTTAACATCTGTCTTAACCACTGAGTCACATCTGGTCTATGAGTCTTTTTCCATAATAGTGCAATACATTTTTTGGCATTAAGCAAACTGAGGTCTATGAATGTTCTTTCACTTTTATTAAAATTATGCTTTTCTGGGTACAGACCCAACAAAAACAGTTTAGGATTCAATATGATTTGTTTTGAGATTATTTTTTCAATTGTTACCCTCACCTCTTCCCAAAACATTCTTATTAATCTACATTCCCATACACAATGAAATAGGGTTCCTTTACTTTCCATGCATTTTGTGCATGTATCTGGTATATTTTTGTTATATCTATTTAACTCCTCCGGTGTAACATACATCCGCATTAACCATTTGAAATGTATCAATTTAAGGCGTACATTTATTGATTTGGTTTGAGCTTCTGTACAAGCCAATTCCCATTGTTCCTCTGAAATTTCAGTTTGCAGATCTTCTTTCCAGTAGTTTAATCTTTTCAGTGAATTTTCACTTGAAGATAGTGTCAATGAGTTATAAAACTCTGAAATAATACCCTTTCTTTTACTATCTTTCATCATCATTTTTTCCAAGGATGAATAAATAGGTCGAGTGAGAGCTTTATTTTGATTTGATCGAATAAAGTTTCTAAGTTGAAGATATTTAAAAAAATGTGTTCTATTGAGATTAAATTTGATCCTCAGCTCTTCAAAAGACATTATGTTATCTGCACATGGCAAATATAAATCCTGAATCTTTTGTATCCCTTTTAAATTCCATACTTTAAATACAGCGTCCGCTCTCCCTGGTTTAAAATATTGATTACCCCATATTGGACTAAATTGTGACAATAACTGTTGTTCTTTTAAATAGTTTTTAGCTTCACACCATATTTTGATCATATGCTTTACAAATGGATTTTTAACTTGTTTTTGTAATTTTTTTGCCGAATCTGAGTATATGAATATGGGAAGAGGTAAAGGTAAATTGTATGATTCCATTTCAGTCCAGTGAGGGAGATCATTTGATGAAAAATAATATGTCATAGACCTCAGTTGTGCCGACCAATAATACAACATAAAATTTGGACATTTCAGACCTCCACGATCAAATGGTAAATATAATAAAGACAGACGTAATCTAGCCCTCCTGTTGTTCCATATAAATTCCACTAACTTTTTTTTTTATTCTTGAGAATAAATCTAAGGGTGGTGATAAGGGAATGTATTGAAATAAATAAAGTATTTTAGGTAAAATATTACTTTTAAGTAATATTTTACTTATTTTTTAAGCCCCCTCATGGATCGTCACCTTACCGTGGTGGGGGGGTTTGCGTGCCCCAGTGATCCCAGGAGCTATGTTGTCTGGGGCAATTTGCCTCTGATAGGGTCTCCCAAGACAAACTGGTCCTGGGTGAAGGGCCAGACGAAGAACGATCCAACAGACTCTCATGATAAATTGTATATCAAGGATTCAGTGTACCCCGCCCGGTATGGGGTTACCGGGGCCCCACCCTGGAGCCAGGCCTGGGGGAGGGGCTCGAAGGCTAGCGTCTGGTGGCCGGGTTTCCACCCATGGGACCCGGCCGGGCTCAGCCCGAAGGAGTTACATGGGTCCGCCCTCCAGTAGGTTCACCACCTGCAGGAGGGATCATGGAAGTCCGGTGCTATGTGGATTAGGTGGCAGTCAAAGGCGGAGACCTTGGCGGACTGATCCCAAGCTTTCTAAACTGGCTTTTGGTACGTGGAATGTCACCTCTCTGGTGGGGAAGGAGCCTGAGCTGGTGTACGAGATTGAGCGATACCGGCTAGATATAGTCGGCCTCACCTCAACACACAGCTCCGGTTCCGGAACCAGTCTCCTGGAGAGGGGCTGGAGCTTGGCCTTTTCTGGAGTTGCCCCGGGCGAGAGGCGACGAGCAGGGGTAGGTATTCTTGTATCGCCCCACCTTGCTGCCTCTATATTGGAGTTTTCCCCGGTGGACGAAAGGGTTGCTTCCCTGCGCCTTCGGGTTGGGAAACGGGTCCTGACCATCATTTGTGCCTATGCACCAAATGATGTTTCAGAGTACCCACCCTTTTTGGAGTCTGTGACTGGGGTGCTGGAGGGTGCTCCTCCTGGAGACTCCATTGTCCTACTGGGGGACTTCAATGCGCACGTGGGCAACGACAGTGAAACCTGGAGGGGGGTGATTGGGAGGAACGGCCTGCCCGATCTGAACCCGAGTGGTGTTCAGTTATTGGACTTCTGTGCTAACCACAGTCTGTCTATAACGAACACCATGTTCAAGCATAAGGGTGTCCATATGTGCACCTGGCACCAGGACACCCTAGGCCGCAGGTCGATGATCGATTTTGTTATCGTATCATCAGACCTGCGACCGTATGTCTTGGACACCCGAGTAAAGAGAGGTGCAGAGCTGTCAACTGATCACCACCTGGTGGTGAGTTGGATCCGATGGCAGGGGAGGAAGCCATTCAGACCTGGTAGACCCAAACGTATAGTGAGGGTGTGCTGGGAGCGTCTGGCTGAGGCCCCTGTCCGGGAGGTCTTCAACTCCCACCTCCGGAAGAACTTCAACCACATTCCGAGGGAGTCTGGAGACATGGAGTCTGAATGGGCCATGTTCTCCACCTCTGTTGTTGAAGCGGCAGCCCAGAGCTGCGGCCGCAAGGTGGTCGGTGCATCTCGTGGTGGCAACCCCCGAACCAAGTGGTGGACACCAGTGGTGAGGGGGGCCATTAAGCTGAAGAAGGAGTCCTATCAAGCTTGGTTGGCTTGTGGGACTCCCGAAGCAGCTGAGGTGTACCGGCAGGCCAAGCGGAGTGCAGCTCGGGTGGTTGCTGAAGCAAAAACCCGGGTATGGGAGGAGTTCGGTGAGGCCATGGAACAAGACTTTCGGTCGGCTTCAAAGAGATTCTGGCAAACTGTTCGGCGGCTCAGGAGGGGAAAGCAGCTCCCCGTCCACACTGTGTATGGGGCGGATGGGACACTGTTGACTTCAACTGGGGATATCGTCGGGCGGTGGAAGGAATACTTCGAGGATCTCCTCAATCCCACTGATACGCCTTCCACAGAGGAAGCAGGGTTTGGGGACGAGGGGGATGACTCGCCTATCACAGGGGCTGAGGTCGCCAAGGTGGTTAAAAATCTCCTTGGTGGCCGGGCCCCGGGGGTGGACGAGATTCGCCCCGAGTACCTCAAGGCCCTGGATGTTGTTGGGTTGTCATGGTTGACACGCCTCTGCAACATTGCGTGGAGGTCGGGGGCAGTGCCTTTGGCATGGCAAACCGGGGTGGTGGTTCCTCTCTTCAAAAAAGGGGACCGGAGGGTGTGCTCCAACTTTAGAGGGATCACACTCCTCAGCCTCCCTGGGAAGGTCTATGCCAAGGTACTGGAGAGGAGAGTCCGGCCGTTGGTCGAACCTCGGATTCAGGAGGAGCAATGTGGTTTTCGTCCTGGCCGTGGCACATCGGACCAGCTCTTTACCCTCTCGAGAATTCTTGAGGGTTCGTGGGAGTTTGCCCAACCAGTTTACATGTGTTTTGTGGACTTGGAGAAGGCATTTGACCGCGTCCCTCGTGGATTTTTGTGGGGGGTGCTTCGGGAGTATGGGGTATCGGGCTTGTTGTTACGAGCTATTCGGTCTCTGTACGACCGTTGTGAGAGTTTAGTTCGCATTGCCAACACTCGGTCGGAGTCATTCCCAGTGAGAGTTGGACTCCGCCAGGGCTGCCCTTTGTCACCGGTCCTGTTCATAATTTTTATGGACAGGATTTCTAGGCGCAGCCAGGGAATGGAGGGTGTCATGCTTGGTGACCACAGGATCTCATCTCTGTTGTTTGCAGATGATGTTGTCCTGTTGGCTTCATCCAGCAATGACCTACAGCTCTTGCTGGGACGGTTTGCCGCTGAGTGTGAAGCGGCTGGGATGAGAATCAGCACCTCCAAGTCCGAGTCCATGGTCCTCAGCCGGAAAAAGGTGGATTGTCCTCTCCGGGTTGGGGACAGGCTCCTGCCCCAAGTGGAGGAGTTTAAGTATCTTGGGGTCTTGTTCACGAGTGAGGGGAAAATGGAGCGAGAGATCGACAGACGGATTGGAGCAGCATCTGCAGTGATGCGGACGTTGTACCGGTCTGTTGTGGTGAAGAGGGAGCTTAGTTCTAAGGCAAAGCTGTCGATTTACCAGTCAATCTACGTTCCTACTCTCACCTATGGTCACGAGCTTTGGGTAATGACCGAAAGAACGAGATCGCGGATACAAGCGGCTGAAATGAGCTTTCTCCGTAGGATTGCTGGACTCACCCTCAGAGATAGGGTGAGGAGCTCAGTCATCCGGGAGAGGCTCAGAGTAGAACCGCTGCTCCTCCACATTGAAAGGAGTCAGTTGAGGTGGTATGGGCATCTGATTAGGATGCCTCCTGGACGCCTCCCACTTGAGGTGTTTCAGGCACGTCCCACTGGGAGGAGACCCCGGGGCAGACCCAGGACTCGGTGGAGAGACTATGTCTCCCAGCTAGTCTGGGAACGCCTTGGTATCCCCTCTGAAGAGCTGGAGCAGGTGGCTGGGGAGAGGGAAGTCTGGGCTTCTCTGCTTGAACTGCTGCCTCCGCGACCCGGACCTCCGGAAAAGCGGTAGAAGATGGATGGATGGATGGATTACTTTTAAGTATATTGATTCTCCCGATCATCGACATTGGTAGTGACATCCATCTCTGAGTTAACTCATTGATATCTGACATTAAGGCTTCATAGTTGACACTGGCGACTGATTCTAGCTTAGGCACAATTTGGATTCCTAAATATTTAAACTGATTTACAACATTGAATTGATTTACCTCAGGGGCTGGGTAATTTCTCTGGGTCTCATTTAGCATTAATATTGAAGATTTAGTTTTATTTATTTTATATCCTGATATTTCCCCAAAATTCTTTATTAAATTCAACAAGGTTGGAATTGATTTTTTTAGATTCGACATAAACAAAATTATGTCATCGGCGTACAGGGAGATTTTATGTTCTGTTGGTCCAACTTTAATTCCATATATTTGTGAATGTAAACGTATCGCTATCGCTAAAGGTTCAATTGCCATAGTAAACAGTAAAGGTGAAAGTGGACAGCCTTGTCGACATCCTCTATTGATTTTTATTGGTTTTGAAATATTGTTATTTGTTAGGATTTCTGCTGTAGCATTATTGTATATTATTTGAACCCATTTTATGAAATTATTTCCAAGTCCAAACCTTTGTAGGACTTCAAAAAGAAAGGGCCATTCAACTCTATCAAAGGCCTTTTCGGCGTCCAGTGATAGGAGAGCTGTATCCGGTGCTTCTTTATTAAAATAAATAATATTAAATAGTCTTCTTACATTATGGAAGCCTTGTCTACCCTTTATAAAGCCATTCTGATCTCGATTAATAATATTTTTTTTTTCCACAATATCTTTATTGAACCTTTTTTTTTTTTTTTTTAACAAACACGATACAAACAATCAAACACTAACACTAAAGTACTACAAAAAAAAAAAATGCACTAAAAACACCAACAACCACCAACAAAATCAAGTCTTCAACAATGCTCCTCTGTTTAGTCTAGACAATCCAATACATAAGTATACATATTATGTTCACCAGTTTGGAATTTACAAGGTCCACACACATCATTCACCTTCTTCTTCAAGAGTTATGTTTAAATTTTTTACATAATCAATAAAAGGTCTCCATATATTCTCAAACACAATTTCCTTTGATTTCAGTATATATGTTATTCTTTCTAATGGAAGGTTTGTTAACATCTGTCTTAACCACTGAGTCACATCTGGTCTATGAGTCTTTTTCCATAATAGTGCAATACATTTTTTGGCATTAAGCAAACTGAGGTCTATGAATGTTCTTTCACTTTTATTAAAATTATGCTTTTCTGGGTACAGACCCAACAAAAACAGTTTAGGATTCAATATGATTTGTTTTGAGATTATTTTTTCAATTGTTACCCTCACCTCTTCCCAAAACATTCTTATTAATCTACATTCCCATACACAATGAAATAGGGTTCCTTTACTTTCCATGCATTTTGTGCATGTATCTGGTATATTTTTGTTATATCTATTTAACTCCTCCGGTGTAACATACATCCGCATTAACCATTTGAAATGTATCAATTTAAGGCGTACATTTATTGATTTGGTTTGAGCTTCTGTACAAGCCAATTCCCATTGTTCCTCTGAAATTTCAGTTTGCAGATCTTCTTTCCAGTAGTTTAATCTTTTCAGTGAATTTTCACTTGAAGATAGTGTCAATGAGTTATAAAACTCTGAAATAATACCCTTTCTTTTACTATCTTTCATCATCATTTTTTCCAAGGATGAATAAATAGGTCGAGTGAGAGCTTTATTTTGATTTGATCGAATAAAGTTTCTAAGTTGAAGATATTTAAAAAAATGTGTTCTATTGAGATTAAATTTGATCCTCAGCTCTTCAAAAGACATTATGTTGTCTGCACATGGCAAATATAAATCCTGAATCTTTTGTATCCCTTTTAAATTCCATACTTTAAATACAGCGTCCGCTCTCCCTGGTTTAAAATATTGATTACCCCATATTGGACTAAATTGTGACAATAACTGTGGTTCTTTTAAATAGTTTTTAGCTTCACACCATATTTTGATCATATGCTTTACAAATGGATTTTTAACTTGTTTTTGTAATTTTTTTGCCGAATCTGAGTATATGAATATGGGAAGAGGTAAAGGTAAATTGTATGATTCCATTTCAGTCCAGTGAGGGAGATCATTTGATGAAAAATAATATGTCATAGACCTCAGTTGTGCCGACCAATAATACAACATAAAATTTGGACATTTCAGACCTCCACGATCAAATGGTAAATATAATAAAGACAAACGTAATCTAGCCCTCCTGTTGTTCCATATAAATTCCACTAACTTTTTTTTTATTCTTGAGAATAGATCTAAAGGTGGTGATAAGGGAATGTATTGAAATAAATAAAGTATTTTAGGTAAAATATTACTTTTAAGTATATTGATTCTCCCGATCATCGACATTGGTAGTGACATCCATCTCTGAGTTAACTCATTGATATCTGACATTAAGGCTTCATAGTTGACTCTGGCGACTGATTCTAGCTTAGGCACAATTTGGATTCCTAAATATTTAAACTGATTTACAACATTGAATTGATTTACCTCAGGGGCTGGGTAATTTCTCTGGGTCTCATTTAGCATTAATATTGAAGATTTAGTTTTATTTATTTTATATCCTGATATTTCCCCAAAATTCTTTATTAAATTCAACAAGGTTGGAATTGATTTTTTTAGATTCGACATAAACAAAATTATGTCATCGGCGTACAGGGAGATTTTATGTTCTGTTGGTCCAACTTTAATTCCATATATTTGTGAATGTAAACGTATCGCTATCGCTAAAGGTTCAATTGCCATAGTAAACAGTAAAGGTGAAAGTGGACAGCCTTGTCGACATCCTCTATTGATTTTTATTGGTTTTGAAATATTGTTATTTGTTAGGATTTCTGCTGTAGCATTATTGTATATTATTTGAACCCATTTTATGAAATTATTTCCAAGTCCAAACCTTTGTAGGACTTCAAAAAGAAAGGGCCATTCAACTCTATCAAAGGCCTTTTCGGCGTCCAGTGATAGGAGAGCTGTATCCGGTGCTTCTTTATTAAAATAAATAATATTAAATAGTCTTCTTACATTATGGAAGCCTTGTCTACCCTTTATAAAGCCATTCTGATCTCGATTAATAATATTTTTTTTTCCACAATATCTTTATTGAACCTTTTTTTTTTTTTTTTTTAACAAACACGATACAAACAATCAAACACTAACACTAAAGTACTACAAAAAAAAAATGCACTAAAAACACCAACAACCACCAACAAAATCAAGTCTTCAACAATGCTCCTCTGTTTAGTCTAGACAATCCAATACATAAGTATACATATTATGTTCACCAGTTTGGAATTTACAAGGTCCACACACATCATTCACCTTCTTCAAGAGTTATGTTTAAATTTTTTACATAATCAATAAAAGGTCTCCATATATTCTCAAACACAATTTCCTTTGATTTCAGTATATATGTTATTCTTTCTAATGGAAGGTTTGTTAACATCTGTCTTAACCACTGAGTCACATCTGGTCTATGAGTCTTTTTCCATAATAGTGCAATACATTTTTTGGCATTAAGCAAACTGAGGTCTATGAATGTTCTTTCACTTTTATTAAAATTATGCTTTTCTGGGTACAGACCCAACAAAAACAGTTTAGGATTCAATATGATTTGTTTTGAGATTATTTTTTCAATTGTTATCCTCACCTCTTCCCAAAACATTCTTATTAATCTACATTCCCATAAACAATGAAATAGGGCTCCTTTACTTTCCATGCATTTTGTGCATGTATCTGGTATATTTTTGTTATATCTATTTAACTCCTCCGGTGTAACATACATCCGCATTAACCATTTGAAATGTATCAATTTAAGGCGTGCATTTATTGATTTGGTTTGAGCTTCTGTACAAGCCAATTCCCATTGTTCCTCTGAAATTTCAATTTGCAGATCTTCTTTCCAGTAGTTTAATCTTTTCAGTGAATTTTCACTTGAAGATAGTGTCAATGAGTTATAAAACTCTGAAATAATACCCTTTCTTTTACTATCTTTCATCATCATTTTTTCCAGGGATGAATAAATAGGTCGAGTGAGAGCTTTATTTTGATTTGATCGAATAAAGTTTCTAAGTTGAAGATATTTAAAAAAATGTGTTCTATTGAGATTAAATTTGATCCTCAGCTCTTCAAAAGACATTATGTTGTCTGCACATGGCAAATATAAATCCTGAATCTTTTGTATCCCTTTTAAATTCCATACTTTAAATACAGCGTCCGCTCTCCCTGGTTTAAAATATTGATTACCCCATATTGGACTAAATTGTGACAATAACTGTGGTTCTTTTAAATAGTTTTTAGCTTCACACCATATTTTGATCATATGCTTTACAAATGGATTTTTAACTTGTTTTTGTAATTTTTTTGCCGAATCCGAGTATATGAATATGGGAAGAGGTAAAGGTAAATTGTATGATTCCATTTCAGTCCAGTGAGGGAGATCATTTGATGAAAAATAATATGTCATAGACCTCAGTTGTGCCGACCAATAATACAACATAAAATTTGGACATTTCAGACCTCCACGATCAAATGGTAAATATAATAAAGACAAACGTAATCTAGCCCTCCTGTTGTTCCATATAAATTCCACTAACTTTTTTTTTTATTCTTGAGAATAGATCTAAAGGTGGTGATAAGGGAATGTATTGAAATAAATAAAGTATTTTAGGTAAAATATTACTTTTAAGTATATTGATTCTCCCGATCATCGACATTGGTAGTGACATCCATCTCTGAGTTAACTCATTGATATCTGACATTAAGGCTTCATAGTTGACGCTGGCGACTGATTCTAGCTTAGGCATAATTTGGATTCCTAAATATTTAAACTGATTTACAACATTGAATTGATTTACCTCAGGGGCTGGGTAATTTCTCTGGGTCTCATTTAGCATTAATATTGAAGATTTAGTTTTATTTATTTTATATCCTGATATTTCCCCAAAATTCTTTATTAAATTCAACAAGGTTGGAATTGATTTTTTTAGATTCGACATAAACAAAATTATATCATCGGCGTACAGGGAGATTTTATGTTCTGTTGGTCCAACTTTAATTCCATATATTTGTGAATGTAAACGTATCGCTATCGCTAAAGGTTCAATTGCCATAGTAAACAGTAAAGGTGAAAGTGGGCAGCCTTGTCGACATCCTCTATTGATTTTTATTGGTTTTGAAATATTGTTATTTGTTAGGATTTCTGCTGTAGCATTATTGTATATTATTTGAACCCATTTTTTTTTTCCACAATATCTTTATTGAACCTTTTTTTTTTTTTTTTTAACAAACATGATACAAACAATCAAACACTAACACTAAAGTACTACAAAAAAAAAAAAAATGCACTAAAAACACCAACAACCACCAACAAAATCAAGTCTTCAACAATGCTCCTCTGTTTAGTCTAGACAATCCAATACATAAGTATACATATTATGTTCACCAGTTTGGAATTTACAAGGTCCACACACATCATTCACCTTCTTCTTCAAGAGTTATGTTTAAATTTTTTACATAATCAATAAAAGGTCTCCATATATTCTCAAACACAATTTCCTTTGATTTCAGTATATATGTTATTCTTTCTAATGGAAGGTTTGTTAACATCTGTCTTAACCACTGAGTCACATCTGGTCTATGAGTCTTTTTCCATAATAGTGCAATACATTTTTTGGCATTAAGCAAACTGAGGTCTATGAATGTTCTTTCACTTTTATTGAAATTATGCTTTTCTGGGTACAGACCCAACAAAACCAGTTTAGGATTCAATATGATTTGTTTTGAGATTATTTTTTCAATTGTTACCCTCACCTCTTCCCAAAACATTCTTATTAATCTACATTCCCATAAACAATGAAATAGGGTTCCTTTACTTTCCATGCATTTTGTGCATGTATCTGGTATATTTTTGTTATATCTATTTAACTCCTCCGGTGTAACATACATCCGCATTAACCATTTGAAATGTATCAATTTAAGGCGTGCATTTATTGATTTGGTTTGAGCTTCTGTACAAGCCAATTCCCATTGTTCCTCTGAAATTTCAATTTGCAGATCTTCTTTCCAGTAGTTTAATCTTTTCAGTGAATTTTCACTTGAAGATAGTGTCAATGAGTTATAAAACTCTGAAATAATACCCTTTCTTTTACTATCTTTCATCATCATTTTTTCCAAGGATGAATAAATAGGTCGAGTGAGAGCTTTATTTTGATTTGATCGAATAAAGTTTCTAAGTTGAAGATATTTAAAAAAATGTGTTCTATTGAGATTAAATTTGATCCTCAGCTCTTCAAAAGACATTATGTTGTCTGCACATGGCAAATATAAATCCTGAATCTTTTGTATCCCTTTTAAATTCCATACTTTAAATACAGCGTCCGCTCTCCCTGGTTTAAAATATTGATTACCCCATATTGGACTAAATTGTGACAATAACTGTGGTTCTTTTAAATAGTTTTTAGCTTCACACCATATTTTGATCATATGCTTTACAAATGGATTTTTAACTTGTTTTTGTAATTTTTTTGCCGAATCTGAGTATATGAATATGGGAAGAGGTAAAGGTAAATTGTATGATTCCATTTCAGTCCAGTGAGGGAGATCATTTGATGAAAAATAATATGTCATAGACCTCAGTTGTGCCGACCAATAATACAACATAAAATTTGGACATTTCAGACCTCCACGATCAAATGGTAAATATAATAAAGACAGACGTAATCTAGCCCTCCTGTTGTTCCATATAAATTCCACTAACTTTTTTTTTATTCTTGAGAATAGATCTAAAGGTGGTGATAAGGGAATGTATTGAAATAAATAAAGTATTTTAGGTAAAATATTACTTTTAAGTATATTGATTCTCCCGATCATCGACATTGGTAGTGACATCCATCTCTGAGTTAACTCACTGATATCTGACATTAAGGCTTCATAGTTGACACTGGCGACTGATTCTAGCTTAGGCATAATTTGGATTCCTAAATATTTAAACTGATTTACAACATTGAATTGATTTACCTCAGGGGCTGGGTAATTTCTCTGGGTCTCATTTAGCATTAATATTGAAGATTTAGTTTTATTTATTTTATATCCTGATATTTCCCCAAAATTCTTTATTAAATTCAACAAGGTTGGAATTGATTTTTTTAGATTCGACATAAACAAAATTATATCATCGGCGTACAGGGAGATTTTATGTTCTGTTGGTCCAACTTTAATTCCATATATTTGTGAATGTAAACGTATCGCTATCGCTAAAGGTTCAATTGCCATAGTAAACAGTAAAGGTGAGAGTGGACAGCCTTGTCGACATCCTCTATTGATTTTTATTGGTTTTGAAATATTGTTATTTGTTAGGATTTCTGCTGTAGCATTATTGTATATTATTTGAACCCATTTTATGAAATTATTTCCAAGTCCAAACCTTTGTAGGACTTCAAAAAGAAAGGGCCATTCAACTCTATCAAAGGCCTTTTCGGCGTCCAATGATAGGAGAGCTGTATCCGGTGCTTCTTTATTAAAATAGATAATATTAAATAGTCTTCTTACATTATGGAAGCCTTGTCTACCCTTTATAAAGCCATTCTGATCTCGATTAATAATATTTGGTAAAATTTCTTGTATTCGTCTTGCTAAAATTTTACAGATTATCTTAAGGTCGACGTTTAATAGGCTTATTGGTCTCATATTTTCACATTTATTAGAGGGCTTACCTGGTTTTGGCAGCAGTATAATTAAGGCATTATTTATGTATGATGGTAAATTATTATTTTGAAATGCTTCTAAAACCATTTCCAAAAAAGGTTTTATTAATTTATTCTTAAATTTTTTATAAAGGTCAACTGGAAGACCATCTGGTCCTGCACTTTTTCCTGATTTCATATTATCAATGGCTAGCCCAACTTCTTCTTGACTAATTTTAGACTCCAATATCTCCCTGTTTTCATTTGGAATACACGGTATAGATAGTTCGTTCAAAAACCCATTTAGTTTTGTTAAATCAGGTTCATTTTTGGTATCATATAATTTTTCATAGTAATCTCTAAAGGCTCTATTAATTTCTAAAGGATCTATAACTACCTGTCCATTACTTATAATACTGGTAATTGGTGTTTTAATTTCCAATTGTTTAATCTGCCATGATAATAATTTTCCTGATTTTTCACCTTGTTCATAAAAAGATTGTTTCAATCTTAGAAGACTCGAGGCAGCTCTATTCGCTGATTTTTTGTCGTATTCAGCTCTCAAAATCAGTAATTCATTCTCCAACCTTGGGTCACTTCCTGCATACACTTTTTCCTGAAGATTTTTTATTTTATGTTCCAATTTAGCTCTCTCCTCTCGAGTCTTCTTAGATTTTGATCCTGTATAACTAATAATATGCCCCCTAATAAAAGCTTTGAAAGCCTCCCACTTTACACATGCTGATGTTTGTGTAGTATTGATGTCTAAGAACTCGTCTATCTGTTTTTCTATATACTTGACAAATTCCTCATCCTGAAGCCATTTATGCTGAAATTGCCATCTACCTGATTCCTTTGTCAATTTTTTATCTACATATATTAGACAACAGGGTGCATGATCAGAGATCACGATGTTATCATAAAAGCAGTTTTGAATCTTGGACCTTAATTCTGTGGAAATCAAAAAATAATCAATACGTGAGAATGTCTTGTAGGTACTGGAATAACAAGAATAGGCTTTAACTTGTGGTTTCATTTCTCTCCATATATCTAACAATCTCAATTCTTTCATAAAATGATTAATAGTCATCCTACATCCAATGTGCGTACAATCCAGTCCTGTTGATCTATCCACACCTGGATTCAATGTACAATTAAAATCCCCTGCTATTATATGTTGCCCTGTAAGTGATGATAAGATGAGAAATAAATTAGCAAAGAACTTCTGATCATCTATATTGGGACCATATAAGTTCACAAGATTTATATTTTCTAATAGCAAAGAACCTTGAATGATTACATATCTTCCAAATTTGTCTCCAATTACATTTTTCACTTGAAAAGGAACTGATTTATGTATGAGAGTCATAACTCCCCTGGCTCGGGATGAAAATGAAGAGGTGAATACACTTCCCTGCCATCTACTCCTAATTCTTTTAACATCCTCCTCTATCAGATGAGTTTCTTGTAAAAACACAATTCTTGAACCCATGTCCTTTATTTTATTCATAACTTGTTTAAGTTTTTTTAAATTTTGTAGACCTCTGCAATTCCATGAAGTTAAATTAAGATTAACACTTTGGTTTATGATCAATAGAGAGTTTGGGATTACCTTGCAGTGTAAACATGCTCATACAGAGAAGCAAAAACATGAGTGGTTGAACATTCATCCTACAAACTACACACAAACAAATTTCCCCTTCCCACACTTGTGGCAAACCCCCCAAAATCAAAAGAAAAATTCTGTCTCCCGATATAGCCATCGACCGCTCCACACCCACGGGGAACAGCCTAAGCCACTCCTTCTTCATCCTCCCAATCACCCTAACTCTACTGCTTTTAATGACGTAACATTAACTCTCCTCTGTAGTTTTCCAACTTAACTCCAAAATTTTTTACAACTTTGTACATCATAGTTTTTTTTTTGTTTGTTTTGTTTTTGTTTTGTTTTTTTAATATATAATACAATCTATATTTTATAAACTTACTATTTACTTCAAGTCAGTCAGATGCCTGTGCAAATGCTTAATTATTCTACCTTATTTTTTGTTCATGCTTAGCTCCCACCAGTCTCTTCTTCTTCTTTGATCTTCTTGATGAACTCCTGCGCTTCCTCTGGGGTCTTGAAGATGTGGGTTCTGCCCTCATACGTGGTCAGCAGTCTCGCAGGATAGATTACACCATGACGAATCCCAAGGTTGCGCAGCTCCTTACGTACGGGATCAAACTGCTTCCTCAATTGCTGGATTCCTGTGGCCAAATCTGGGTAGAACCGCACCTGCTGGTCCTGGTGTTTAATCTCTCCTTTTTTAGCTCGTGCAGCGTTGAAGATCTTCATCCTGTCTCTGTTGCTAAGAAACTTCATAATTAAGGTCCTCGGCGGTCCCTTATCTCTCCGTGGGCCAATACGATGTGCTTTTTCCAGAATCACTGCTGATTGCAACTCCTCGCTGCCCAGCACCTCCGGAATCCACTTTTCCAGAAAGGAACATACGTCCCGACCTTCTGATTCCTCTGGAAGACCCACCAGCCTCAAATTATTCTGTCTCGACCGAGATTCCAAATCCAAAATATTATCTTCCAGAGATTTATTTTTTTTTTCCAAAGTGCGCACCTTTAATTGAAGACGGGTGACGTCATCTTCAGCACTAGCGAGACGGAGCTCCATCTGCGCCGTTCGTTCTACACAGTCACCCAATTCCTTTCTTATTCCTTCCAACGCTGTCATAATCCCATCAAATCTAGAGGAAAAGTCCGCTCTCATTGAACTCATGGCAGCCATCAGCGCATCTGCGCCATTCCCCGCAGATATCGCACCGTTGCCAGCCTCCTCCGCCATATATGGAGTTTTGTTTGCTGCGTCACAGACCTGAAAGTCCGTTAATTTGGACTGTTTCGGCGGCTCGCTTTTTCCTTTTCCTAGTTTTCCAGCCTTAGGCTTCGCCGACATATCCTCGCCCAAATGCTGGGATACGTTCTGTCCCAAATGAGAGAGTTATTTGCCGATTTTTTTTTTTTTTCCAGGAGCAGAGCAGAGCGAGACACGTCCGTCCTACGTGGCAGCCATAACCGGAAGCCGATTAATAATATTTGGTAAAATTTCTTGTATTCGTCTTGCTAAAATTTTACAGATTATCTTAAGGTCGGCGTTTAATAGGCTTATTGGTCTCATATTTTCACATTTATTAGAGGGCTTACCTGGTTTTGGCAGCAGTATAATTAAGGCATTATTTATGTATGATGGTAAATTATTATTTTGAAATGCTTCTAAAACCATTTCCAAAAAAGGTTTTATTAATTTATTCTTAAATTTTTTATAAAGGTCAACTGGAAGACCATCTGGTCCTGCACTTTTTCCTGATTTCATATTATCAATGGCTAGCCCAACTTCTTCTTGACTAATTTTAGACTCCAATATCTCCCTGTTTTCATTTGGAATACACGGTATAGATAGTTCGTTCAAAAACCCATTTAGTTTTGTTAAATCAAATTCATTTTTGGTATCATATAATTTTTCATAGTAATCTCTAAAGGCTCTGTTAATTTCTAAAGGATCTATAACTACCTGTCCGTTACTTATAATACTGGTAATTGGTGTTTTAATTTCTAATTGTTTAATCTGCCATGCCAATAATTTTCCTGATTTTTCACCTTGTTCATAAAAAGATTGTTTCAATCTTAGAAGACTCGAGGCAGCTCTATTCGCTGATTTTTTGTCGTATTCAGCTCTCAAAATCAGTAATTCATTCTCCAACCTTGGGTCACTTCCTGCATACACTTTTTCCTGAAGACTTTTTATTTTATGTTCCAATTTAGCTCTCTCCTCTCGAGTCTTCTTAGATTTTGATCCTGTATAACTAATAATATGTCCCCTAATAAAAGCTGATTTCTGTATAGTTAGTAGTAATTTGTCTGTATTTTATATTGAAAGCGCAGGCAGTTGCCGCTATGATTTATGGGTAGAAGAAACGGACTTCGGCAGAGAGAAAAAAAAGGCAGAAGTGCATAGCCTGCCCGCGAATATCTGAAACGTTCCTCCTCTGTGTTAAACCCCTTTTTTACACCTCCGAAAGCAATGGCTTTTCACTCGGGCTTTTCAACGAGCTTCGAGCCACAGTTGTAAGGTACTGTAAGCTGTCTAAGGAGACTGAATAAAGTGAGCAGAACGCTCGGTTTCCTGGCTTGTGAAAAACGAGTTTGGCTTGCTGTTGATCTGCGTTAACATACCCTAGTGTATATAACACGTAGTGATAACAGTATAGTGAAAAGCCAGGTCAGCAGTTGGTGAAGATAAGGTCCACGACACAACGAGGGACGACACTCAAGAGTGAAAAGCCAAGTCAGCAGTTGGTGAAGTTAAGGTCCACGACACAGCGAGGGACGACACTCAAGAGTAAAAAAAAAAAACAAACACGTCAGCAGTTGGTGAAGTTAAGATTCACGACACAGCGATGGACGACACTCAAGAGAAGAGGGCAGAAGAAAAGGCGAACTCTGAAGCCAAATCATCATACAACGCTAGCTCCAGCTCCAGACGTTCTAGCTCCAAGTTATCCTCAAAGTCCAATGTAATGGAAGCAGCCATCATGGCGCGAGCCTCTGCTGAAGCTGTGAATGCTAGAGCCTTGTACAGTAAGAAACAATTAGAAATTAAAAAACAACAAGCAAAGCTAGAACAAGCAAAGCGACAAGCAAAGCTAGAACAAGAACAAGCCAAGCAACAAGCAGAGCTAGAACAAGCAGAGCAACAAGCAGAACAAGAACAAGCAGAGCAACAAGCAAAGCTAGAACTGGATCTAGAGATGCTGGAGATAGAAAAGGAAGCAGCGGCCGCCACAGCAAAAGCAGAAGTTCTAGAAGCTGCTGCAGCTGCCGAGCTAGAGCTAGACAAAGGAGAGAGTGTAAGGAGCGCAATTCCATTACAAACTGTCAGACAGAGAGCTATGGAGTATGTGCACCACCAAATCCAGCTAAAGTCACAGGCGCGACCAGCTGAAGAAGAAACACCTCAAGTCGAACCCGCACAAAGGGCGCAATCATTCACTCCGAGGAGACTCGAACAAACTCTCTCTCCACCAGCATTCAAGAAAACGTATGTGAAAAGTGAATCCATCGACATACCGAGAGACTATGTCAGGCCAAACAGCTACCATGCTTCCCACAGTGGTGACCCACCTATGGCAGACTTTGCTAGGTTCCTCGCGCGCAGAGAGCTAATCACAACCGGACTCTTTAAGTTTGACGACACCCCCGAAAACTTTAGAGCATGGCAGTCGTCATTCATAAATGCAACTGAAGATGTTGGTCTCACATATAGCCAGGAGTTAGATCTCCTAGTCAAGTGGCTTGGTAAAGAGTCCTCAGAGCACGTTAAAAGAATCAGAGCTGTCTATACCACTAACCCCAAAGCTGCTCTCCAATTGTCATGGGACAGGTTGGAAGAATGTTATGCTACGCCAGAAGTAGTAGAAAACGCCTTGTTTAAAAAACTAGATAACTTCCCTCGCCTCACAAACAGAGACAATGTAAAACTCAGAGAACTTGGAGATTTACTCTTAGAGCTGCGGGTCGCTAAAGACAAAGCTTATCTCCCAGGCCTCGCCTACCTCGACACACCCCGTGGGGTTAAGCCCATAGTTGAAAAGTTGCCTCCAAATTTACAAGATAAATGGCTGCATGCGGGCTCAAAATACAAACAAGAATATGATGTAACCTTCCCTCCCTTCTCATATTTTGTAAAGTTTGTCCAAGACGAGGCTAAAGCAAGAAATGACCCAAGTTTTGCGACATGCAGCAGCCAACCCTTCAGCAAAGGTGAGAAACCACCATTCAAACAAACTAGCTACAGAACGCCTCTAACTGTAAACAAAACAGAGGTCGACACAACTGCTCCCGCTAGTACTAAAGAGGACGATTTAACACGCTACTGTCCAGTCCATAAGAAAATGCATCCTCTAGCCAAATGTAGAGCTTTTCAGAATAAACCGCTACAAGAGAGGCGAAGCATACTCAAAGAACACAAACGATGTTTTCGCTGCTGCTCTCCCACGCACACAATAAAGAACTGTGACATAAAACTCAAGTGCAAGGAGTGCCAAAGTGAAAGACATTGCTCTGCCATGCATCCCGATTCAAGTCAGCAACCCCTGCCAGGAAACACACCTGAACCAGAGCCTCAGCCCCGAGACAACACACCACCTGAGGTAACGTCACGGTGCACTGAGATCTGCGGCGAAGGTAATCCTCCACGTTCTTGCTCAAAGGTATGTCTAGTTCGAGTTTTCCCTAAAGGCCAACCAGAATGCTCCATTAAGATGTATGCAATCCTTGACGATCAGAGAAATAAATCGCTGGCCCGTCCTGAATTCTTCGGGCTGTTTGGGATCAAAGGTAACCCTCTGACATACCACATGAGAACATGTGCTGGTTTAACTGAAATGCTTGGCAGGGAAGCAGTGAGGTTCCAAATCGAGCCAGTAGGTGGAGGCCCACGCTTAGACCTCCCTCCTCTCCTTGAATGCGACGAGATAAAGTTCAGTAGAGATTAAATACCTACGCCCGAAGTCGCTCTTGCTCACGCCCACTTAAAACACCTCGCTCCTCTCATTCCCAAGTATGACCCAGATGCTCAGATGGCAATTTTACTGGGTAGAGACATCCTACAAGTCCACAAGGCAAGGCAACAAGTCAACGGACCCCGCAATGCTCCCTTTGCTCAACGCCTGGACCTAGGCTGGGTAATTGTGGGGGAGGTGTGCCTTAACGCTCATAAGCCAACCATCAACGTTTATAAAACGTACATGCTCTCCAATGGACGCCCATCCTTCTTCACTCCTTGTCCTAACAGCATCAACATCAAAGAGAAACCATGCTATGGCGGGGAGCACAAGGACGGCCTCTCTAAACGCAGCTCAAAACCCAACGCAGTGGAAGAAAAGCTTGGGGACAAAGTTTTTGAGTGCACAGAGAACGATAACAAGTGTGCCGTGCCCTTCGAAGATGAGACCTTCCTAAAGATAATGGAGGAAGAAGTCCACCAGGATGGAAATAACAACTGGATCGCTCCTCTGCCATTCAAGTTTCCTCGCTTGCCGCTCCCAAATAACAGGGACCAAGCATTGTCCAGACTCAGCTCACTAAGACGCAACTTAACAAAAAACCCTCAAATGAAAGAACAGTTCTCAGAGTTTATGGACAAGCTGTTCGAGAACAATCACGCAGAGATCGCTCCACCCATCACCGATAACACTGAATGCTGGTACCTGCCCATTTTCGGGGTATATCATCCCCAGAAGCCTGGTCAGATACGGGCCGTCTTTGATTCAAGTGCCGAGCAATTTGGTGTGTCACTCAACTCAGTACTGTTAACAGGTCCAGATCTTAATAATACCCTCCTCGGCGTGCTGATTCGGTTTAGGAAGGAGCTCATCGCAGTCACTGCCGATATCCAGCAAATGTTTTATGGGTTCCTAGTCAGACCAGACCATAGAGACTATTTGAGGTCCCTGTGGCACAAGGAAAACGACTTGTCAATAGAGGTGCAGGAGTACCGCATGCGGGTGCACGTTTTTGGAAACAGCCCATCGCCAGCGGTAGCTATCTATTGCCTACACAGGGCTATCCAGAAAGGCGAGCCAAAGTTTGGAGCAGACACAAGACACTTTGTTGAGAGACACTTTTATGTAGATGACGGGTTGATTTCATTCCCCACTGAATCTGCAGCCGTAGACTTGTTCAAGCGCACATGCTTATCCTTGGCCGAGTCCAATCTCAAACTCCACAAAATCGCCTCAAATAGTGTCTCAGTCATGCAAGCCTTCAAGCCAGAAGACCTGGCCACCGGTATCAAAGACTTGAGTCTTGGCGATGACACTCTACCAGATCAGAGAAGTCTAGGCCTGTGCTGGGACGTAAACACTGACTCTTTCATATTCAAGGTTGCCGTCGATGACAAACCCTACACCCGCCGCGGGGTTCTGTCAACAATTAACAGCATCTTCGACCCCTTGGGACTAGCGTCACCAGTGGCAATCAAAGGCAGACTCTTGTTACGTAAACTGTCGAATGGTGTCCAAGGTTGGGATGCTCCTCTTCCTCAGGACAAAATGGACACATGGGAAACATGGAAAATGTCCCTCCAAGATCTCAGCAGCCTCAAGGTGCCACGCTGCTATGTACCAACTTCCCTCTCCAAGTCCACTTACACCGAACTGTGTATCTTCTCCGACGCTTCAAGCTGGGCTATTGCGGCAGTAGCATACTTGAAGACAGTCAATGCAGAAGGACAATGTGAAGTCGGATTTGTGCTTGGGAAAGCAAAACTTTCACCACAACCAGAGCCCACGATACCTCGCCTTGAACTTTGTGGAGCAGTTCTAGCGGTTGAGATGGCGGAGCTCATTCTGGACGAACTTGATCACAAACCAGATGCTGTCAAATTCTACTGTGATAGCAAGGTGGTTCTTGGGTACATCTGCAACGATTCGAAGCGCTTCTATGTTTATGTGCATAACCGCGTTCATCGTATACGTCAGTCCACATCCCCTGAACAGTGGCACTACGTCACATCAGAGCAAAACCCAGCTGATCTAGCTACCAGGTCAATACCTGCATCACAGCTCATGGACACTATGTGGTTTAAGGGACCAGACTTCCTTTACAGACCACCTGAATCCGGGACACTTGAATCCTTTGAGTTAATCGAGCCTGAAGTAGACTCTGAAATCAGAAAAGTCGCTACCTTTTCTACTCATGTTCAGAAGAATGGGCTCTCACCAGAATACTTCCAGCACTTTTCAAGTTGGAACTCATTAGTACGTGCCATTGCATTCCAAATTCACCAAGCTCGTTCTCACTCATCAAGCAACCTGTCAGATCATTCATGCAAGGGCTGGCATCGATGTAGCAAGCCACGCACTCCAGAGGAGCTGGATGCTGCCAGTAACCTCATCCTCCAGTCTGTTCAAAAGGACGCTTTTCCCGACGAGTATGCTGCTCTCCATGCCAACCAAACCGTCTGCAGTTCAAGTCCCATCGTGGCTCTTGATCCCTATATGAGTGAAAGCCTCATCAAGGTTGGAGGTCGCCTCAAACATGCTTCATTGAACACAGCATCCAAGAATCCAACCATTCTCCCAAACAAGCATCACGTGACTCAACTGCTTGTCCGTCACTATCATGCCAAAGTTGTGCATCAAGGAAGGCAGTTCACGGAAAGCGCAATTAGGCAAGCCGGACTGTGGATTGTAGGTTGCCAGAGACTGGTCTCGTCCATTATCCACCATTGTGCAACGTGCAGGAGACTCAGGAGAAAACTAGAGACTCAGAAAATGGCAGATCTCCCACCTGAGAGACTCAAAACATGCCCTCCATTTTCATATGTCGGATTGGTAGAAAATGAAGTTATAGACAAAAGGAAGTAGTGGCATTAGTAATGCCAGGCGGGGAGTGTTCTGCCCTCAGTAGTGTGTTTTGTAGAAGTTAGAAAATAGTTCATAAGTTCATATTAAAATATCATAGTCCTTTTGTAATAATTCATTTGTAGTAATTCCCGTTAAAAATGGTTACTGTGTTAAAAGTGATTTCTGTATAGTTAGTAGTAATTTGTCTGTATTTTATATTGAAAGCGCAGCCAGTTGCCGCTATGATTTATGGGTAGAAGAAACGGACTTCGGTAGAGAGAAAAAAAAGGCAGAAGTGCATAGCCTGCCCGTGAATATCTGAAACATTCCTTCTGTGTGTTAAACCCCTTTTTTACACCTCCGAAAGCAATGGCTTTTCACTCGGGCTTTTCAACGAGCTTCGAGCCACAGTTGTAAGGTACTGTAAGCTGTCTAAGGAGACTGAATAAAGTGAGCAGGACGCTCGGTTTCCTGGCTCGTGAAAAACGAGTTTGGCTTGCTGTTGATCTGCGTTAACATACCCTAGTGTATATAACACGTAGTGATAACAGTACACACGCTGTTAGCCCTTTTTTGTCCAAGTTTGAAATCTTTTATCACTTTTGTTGGGTTGAAAATCTGTGTCATAGGCACACCATCTGAAATTTCTTAGCATGTTTCCTATTTCACAGGTTTTCACTACTTTATGCCATACCTTAAGTGTGTGTTCAATCCAAGGGTTTAGACCCTGTAATTGGTCAGCTAATCTTTTATCTGTAATTGCAGCTTGTAAGGGGAATATAGGTGATATGTTGGATTCTATTATCTTCCGATTGGCTTGGAAGTCTGGGTTACACCAATATAATAGAGGAATAACTTGAGAAGCATAATAATAGTATTTCAAACAAGGAAGCATTGCTCCACCCTTTTCTTTCCTTAATTGTAAAACAGTATAGCGTATTCTTGGTTTCTTCCCCTGCCATATAAAGCGTGAAATCTATTTGTCCCATTCCTTGAATTGATTGTCACTCACTTCAATAGGTAATGTTCTAAACAAATACAGCAATCATGGAACTATATTCATTTTCACTGCAATAATCCTTGAGTTTAAATTGAGAAAGGGTACAAGATTCCATCTATTTATGTCTGATTTTATTGCTAATGACAGTGGGTCATAATTTGCTTGAAACAGTCTAGAGATGTCTTTAGTGAGAATTATGCCTAAATATTTTAGGGAGACAGCATCCCAGTCAAGATTATATTTTTCCTTAAGAGATTTTGAAACTTTATAATTCAGGGTCATCACCTGAGTTTTAGAAATATTTAATTTGTAACCGGATAACTTCCCGAAGCTGTTTAATACAGACATCAGCTTCATAAAAGATTCTTCAGGCTCCTCCAAAAAAAACAAGTACATTATCTGCAAACATTGCAACTTTTTGTTCATCCCCAGCTACTGTAATCCCCTTAATCTCCCCAGTCTGTCTTATCAACTGGCCAAGGGGCTCAATATAAAGGGCAAAAAGAGGGGTGAACTCGGGCATCCCTGCCTTGTTCCTCGCTCCAGGAGGAAGGAGTCAGAAAGATCTCCGTTGATCTTTACACGAGCCCTTGGCTTATCATAAAGGGATTGTATTAATGTGATAAAATTTTCATTGAAGCCGAATTTTGCCAATACTTTATAGAGGAATAACCAACTGACTGAATCGAACGCCTTTTCGGCATCTAATCCTACAATGATGGCCTTAGTCTTTTCCTTATTTATTTGTCCTATCACATGCAAGGGGCATCTTATATTATCTAAGGTCTGTCTTTGCTGGATAAATCCACACTGGTCTAAATGCATCAGTTCAGGTAGAAATTTTTCAAGTCTTCGAGCCACTATTGCTGTGAATAATTTATAATCCAAGTTAAGGACACTAATGGGACAGTAGCTACTGCAATCCTGTCTGTCCTTACCCTCCTTGGGTATGACATAAATAACTGCATCTTTCCAAGATGGAGGGATTTCACCATTTTGTATAATCCAATTAAAGGTTTTTTATAGGGGACAATTCTTCTTTAAAACATTTATACCACTCTGTAGTGTAACCATCAGAGCCTGGGGACTTCCCCACTTTTAATTTGGAAATGGCCAGATTTAGTTCTTTGGTTGTTATTGGTTGGACTAATTTTTCATTTTGTGTATTTGTCATTGTTGGTAAGTTCAATGCTTTTAAAAAAAAAACTTCTATTTGTGTCTCGTTAGAAGTTTGAGGTTGGGAATACAAACCTTTATAAAATAATTCAAAACTTTCCTGTATCTTTTCCAGTTTGTTTTTGACCCTCTTCGTTTGGGGATGTTTTATTCTATAAATTGTGTTTTCTACTCTCTGTTTGCGTAATTTATATGCTAGTAATTTAGTCGATTTACTCCCAATTTCGTAGTATTTTTGCTTCAGAAAAACAATTTTTTTCTGGGTGTCCTGCGTATAGATGTTATCAATTTCACTTTTTTTTTTCCCACAATATCTTTATTGAACCTTTTTTTTTTTTTAAACAAACATGATACAAACAATCAAACACTAACACTAAAGTACTACAAAAAAAAAAAAATGCACTAAAAACACCAACAACCACCAACAAAATCAAGTCTTCAACAATGCTCCTCTGTTTAGTCTAGACAATCCAATACATAAGTATACATAGTGTTCACCAGTTTGGAATTTACAAGGTCCACACACATCATTCACCTTCTTCTTCAAGAGTTATGTTTAAATTTTTTACATAATCAATAAAAGGTCTCCATATATTCTCAAACACAATTTCCTTTGATTTCAGTATATATGTTATTCTTTCTAATGGAAGGTTTGTTAACATCTGTCTTAACCACTGAGTCACATCTGGTCTATGAGTCTTTTTCCATAATAGTGCAATACATTTTTATTAAAATTATGCTTTTCTGGGTACAAACCCAACAAAAACAGTTTAGGATTCAATATGATTTGTTTTGAGATTATTTTTTCAATTGTTACCCTCACCTCTTCCCAAAACATTCTTATTAATCTACATTCCCATACACAATGAAATAGGGTTCCTTTACTTTCCATGCATTTTGTGCACGTATCTGGTATATTTTTGTTATATCTATTTAACTCCTCCGGTGTAACATACATCCGCATTAACCATTTGAAATGTATCAATTTAAGGCGTACATTTATTGATTTGGTTTGAGCTTCTGTACAAGCCAATTCCCATTGTTCCTCTGAAATTTCAATTTGCAGATCTTCTTTCCAGTAGTTTAATCTTTTCAGTGAATTTTCACTTGAAGATAGTGTCAATGAGTTATAAAACTCTGAAATAATACCCTTTCTTTTACTATCTTTCATCAACATTTTTTCCAGGGATGAATAAATAGGTCGAGTGAGAGCTTTATTTTGATTTGATCGAATAAAGTTTCTAAGTTGAAGATATTTAAAAAAAAATGTGTTCTATTGAGATTAAATTTGGTCCTCAGCTCTTCAAAAGACATTATGTTATCTGCACATGGCAAATATAAATCCTGAATCTTTTGTATCCCTTTTAAATTCCATACTTTAAATACAGCGTCCGCTCTCCCTGGTTTAAAATATTGATTACCCCATATTGGACTAAATTGTGACAATAACTGTGGTTCTTTTAAATAGTTTTTAGCTTCACACCATATTTTGATCATATGCTTTACAAATGGATTTTTAACTTGTTTTTATAATTTTTTTGCCGAATCTGAGTATATGAATATGGGAAGAGGTAAAGGTAAATTGTATGATTCCATTTCAGTCCAGTGAGGGAGATCATTTGATGAAAAATAATATGTCATAGACCTCAGTTGTGCCGACCAATAATACAACATAAAATTTGGACATTTCAGACCTCCACAATCAAATGGTAAATATAATAAAGACAGACGTAATCTAGCCCTCCTGTTGTTCCATATAAATTCCACTAACTTTTTTTTAATTCTTGAGAATAAATCTAAAGGTGGTGATAAGGGAATGTATTGAAATAAATAAAGTATTTTAGGTAAAATATTACTTTTAAGTATATTGATTCTCCCGATCATCGACATTGGTAGTGACATCCATCTCTGAGTTAACTCATTGATATCTGACATTAAGGCTTCATAGTTGACACTGGCGACTGATTCTAGCTTAGGCACAATTTGGATTCCTAAATATTTAAACTGATTTACAACATTGAATTGACTTACCTCAGGGTCTGGGTAATTTCTCTGGGTCTCATTTAGCATTAATATTGAAGATTTAGTTTTATTTATTTTATATCCTGATATTTCCCCAAAATTCTTTATTAAATTCAACAAGGTTGGAATTGATTTTTTTAGATTCGACATAAACAAAATTATGTCATCGGCGTACAGGGAGATTTTATGTTCTGTTGGTCCAACTTTAATTCCATATATTTGTGAATGTAAACGTATCGCTATCGCTAAAGGTTCAATTGCCATAGTAAACAGTAAAAGTGAAAGTGGACAGTCTTGTCGACATCCTCTATTGATTTTTATTGGTTTTGAAATATTGTTATTTGCCCCTAATAAAAGCTTTGAAAGCCTCCCACTTTACACATGCTGATGTTTGTGTAGTATTGATGTCAAAGAACTCATCTATCTGTTTTTCTATATACTTGACAAATTCCTCATCCTGAAGCCATTTATGCTGAAACTGCCATCTACCTGATTCCTTTGTCAATTTTTTATCTATATATATTAGACAGCAGGGTGCATGATCAGAGATCACGATGTTATCATAAAAGCAGTTTTGAATCTTGGACCTTAATTCTGTGGAAATCAAAAAATAATCAATACGTGAGAATGTCTTGTAGGTACTGGAATAACAAGAATAGGCTTTAACTTGTGGTTTCATTTCTCTCCATATATCTAACAATCTCAATTCTTTCATAAAATGATTAATAGTCATCCTACATCCATTGTGCGTACAATCCAGTCCTGTTGATCTATCTATACCTGGATTCAATGTACAATTAAAATCCCCTGCTATTATATGTTGCCCTGTAAGTGATGATAAGATAAGAAATAAATTAGCAAAGAACTTCTGATCATCTATATTGGGACCATATAAGTTCACAAGATTTATATTTTCTAATAGCAAAGAACCTTGAATGATTACATATCTTCCAAATTTGTCTCCAATTACATTTTTCACTTGAAAAGGGACTGATTTATGTATGAGAGTCATAACTCCCCTGGCCCGGGATGAAAATGATGAGGTGAAGACACTTCCTTGCCATCTACTCCTAATTCTTTTTATATCCTCCTCTATTAGATGAGTTTCTTGTAAAAACACAATTTTTGAACCCATGTCTTTTATTTTATTCATAACTTGTTTAAGTTTTTTTAAATTTTGTAGACCTCTGCAATTTCATGAAGTTAAATTAAGATTAACGCTTTGGTTTATGATCAATAGAGAGTTTGGGATTACCTTGCAGTGTAAACATGCTCATACAGAGAAGCAAAAACATGAGTGGTTGAACATTCATCCTACAAACTACACACAAACAAATTCCCCCTTCCCACACTTGTGGCAAACCCCCCAAAATCAAAAGAAAAATTCCGTCTCCCGATATAGCCATCGACCGCTCCACACCCACGGGGAACAGCCTAAGCCACTCCTTCTTCATCCTCCCAATCACCCTAACTCTACTGCTTTTAATGACGTAACATTAACTCTCCTCTGTAGTTTTCCAACTTAACTCCAAAATTTTTAGCAACTTTGTACATCATAGTTTTTTGTTTGTTTGTTTTTTTTTAATATATAATACAATCTATATTTTGTAAACTTGCTATTTACTTCAAGTCAGTCAGATGCCTGTGCAAATGCTTAATTATTCTACCTTATATTTTGTTCATGCTTAGCTCCCACCAGTCTCTTCTTCTTCTTTGATCTTCTTGATGAACTCCTGCGCTTCCTCTGGGGTCTTGAAGATGTGGGTTCTGCCCTCATACGTGGTCAACAGTCTCGCAGGATAGATTACACCATGACGAATCCCAAGGTTGCGCAGCTCCTTACGTATGGGATCAAACTGCTTCCTCAATTGTTGGATTCCTGTGGCCAAATCTGGGTAGAACCGCACCTGCTGGTCCTGGTGTTTAATCTCTCCTTTAGCTCGTGCAGCGTTGAAGATCTTCATCCTGTCTCTGTTGCTGAGAAACTTCATAATTAAGGTCCTCGGCGGTCCCTTATCTCTCCGTGGGCCAATACGGTGTGCATTTTCCAGAACCACTGCTGATTGCAACTCCGCGCTGCCCAGCACCTCCGGAATCCACTTTTCCAGAAAGGAACATGCGTCCCGACCTTCTGATTCCTCTGGAAGACCCACCAGCCTCAAGTTGTTCCGTCTCGACCGAGATTCCAAATCCAAAATATTATCTTCCAGACATTTATTTTTTTTTTCCAAAGTGCGCACCTTTAATTGAAGACGGGTGACGTCATCTTCAGCACTAGAGAGACGGAGCTCCATCTGCGCCATTCGTTCTACACAGTCACCCAATTCCTTTCTCATTCCTTCCAACGCTGCCATAATCCCATCAAATCTAGAGGAAAAGTCCGCTCTCTTTGAACTCATGGCAGCCATCAGCGCATCTGCGCCGCTCCCCGCAGACATCGCACCGTTGCCAGCCTCCTCCGCCATATATGGAGTTTTATTTGCTGCGTCACAGACCTGAAAGTCCGTTAATTTGGACTGTTTCGGCGGCTCGCTTTTTCCTCTACCTGGTTTTCCAGCCTTAGGCTTCGCCGACATATCCTCGCCCAAACGCTGGGATACGTTCTGTCCCAAATGAGAGAGTTATTTGCCGATTTTTTTTCTCCAGGAGCAGAGCAGAGTGAGACACGTCCGTCTTACGTAGCAGCCATAACCGGCATCAATTTCACTTTTAATCTTTTTTATTTCCTCTTTTACTTTTGAATTACTCTTATTACTGTCTAACCGTTGTAATCGTTTTAATTTTCCTTGGAGATCAGCTAATTTTTGCCCCTTTAATTTTTTCAAGTGTGACGTCATTGAAATGATCTTTCCTCTCATTACAGCTTTCAGAGCGTCCCACAAAATTATCTGTGACACTTCGCCTGTGTCGTTCAACTCAAGATAGTTCTTGATGTCATCCTTTAATTTTTGTCTTAATTTGGAATCATTTAATATATTTGAGTTGAACTTCCACAACACTTTTCTGACCTTCTTTTCTAAAATAACAGACAATGAAATGGGACTATGATCCGAGAGATCAATTGTCTTAATTTTGCAATCTCTTACTCTGAAAGAATCATTATTGAACAAGAAAAAATAGTCTATTCTTGAATAAACACTGTGCGGGCAAGAATAGTGTGTATAGTCTCTACTTTTAGGATGTAATTCTCTCCAAACGTCAATAAATCCCAGTTCTTTCATCAATGAATTTACCTTTTTAATTAGTGCATTTTCTGCATTGGTTGTACTTGATACATCTAATTTTGGATTTAATCTAATATTGAAGTCTCCTCCACAGATTACCACTCCCTGAGAATTCATCATTAACTCAAATATGTGTCTATAGAGAGTCCAATCGCTTCCAGGTGGAATATAAATGTTTATAAGCATTATTTCATGCCCCTCTATCTTACCAGTAATTTTGATAAATCTTCCCTCCTCATCTTGTACTTCTGATATATGATCATAATTTAGCAAATTTGAAATAAGTATAGCAACCCCTCGCTGGTGCCCAGCTTTATAAGAAGAGGAGAAAACAAATTTAAAGGCCTGCCTTTTTAATTTTGCATGTTCAAACTGACTCAAATGGGTTTCTTAAAGGAAGGCAATCTGTGTCTTTTGTTTTAGTTTTGTCAAAATCTTACTCCTCTTTATAGGATTCAGAACTCCATTTACATTGAAAGAAACAATTTCAACCGGTTCTCCTTGCATTCAAATATTTACATTTAACCTCAGTTCCCTGTAAGCACTCCCTTGGAAAAGGAATAACACAATGAATAACAAAAACAAACTTTGTGAGCATAGAACAGATTCCAAAACTAACTTCCAACCCTAAGGTCGATTTACTGGCTTGCTGGTTTGAGGGATAGCCTCTACACCTCCAGTGTGTCAGAGGGCCCTCCACTATGACGTCAGCCATATAAACAGATCAGTGTCCCCTCGTTGTCCCTTCCTCCGACCAAAATTTTCGTAGTTCTTTTCTTATATATATATATATATATATATATATATATATATATACAGTATATATATATATAGGTCTCATTTATTTCTTATCTTTAATCAAAAAAGACCAAATCAACCTGTATCCTCTGTTGCTGTGCATCTAAATGCTTGCAGCTTTTGCTTGAAGCTCTGCGTGTTCCCAGCCGCGGTGGTCTGTTTGGTCCGCGCTGGCCGCCAGGCTCCTCGCTGAATCCTCTCCCACAACGTTGTTGATTGCTCAATCACTTTCACCGGCAGGGCACGGCTGACCATGTCCGCTGTCGCCTCTTCCGCTGTGTCATACGTTAGCTGCCCTTCTTCATAGTAAACTCTTAGGCGAGCTGGATAGAGAGTCTGAAATCATATTTTGTTTTCTTTCAGGACTCATAGCGCCTCGGCATATACTTTCCGTCTGTGTAGAATTACCGGGGCATAATCATGATCCAAGTTTATCTTATGACCATCCAGAGTACAGCCTTTCTTCTGCCATGCCAAACGGATTACTTCTTCTTTCGTTCTAAAGCTCTGGAATTTGACAAGGATAGATCTCGGCTTGGCTTCAGGTGGGGGCTGAGGGGCGAGTGCTCGGTGCGCCCTCTCTATGTTCAGGTTTACAGTATCAGGGATGCCGAGGTTATCTCTAAGCACTTTCTCTATAAATGTAATCATTGTCTTTGGGTCCATTTCTTTTTGTTCGGGAATTCCATAAATCCTGATGTTTTCTCTTCTTGACCTGCATTTCTGATCCGTTAATTTCTCCTGAAGTTGTTCTTGCAGTTTTAGCATTCCTGCAACCACTCCTTCCATGTCTTGCAGCCTTTCCTCGTTCCCCACAATTCTTTTCTCCGCTTCATCCAGTCTTGAGTTTGTCTTGGCAAATTCTCTCATGATCTCTTGTCTGTACTCACGCAGTTCTTTGAGTATTGTATTGTTAGTCACCTCTCCTTTGTCCTCATTTGCATCATTTTCTCCCTAGTTAGCAGCGGTAGAGTTAGCATTAGCGTCTTGATCTTGCAGCACATCCGTTTCTGTGGATCTCGCCACAATGGTTGATTTATTTCTCACTTTCGGAGGCATCTCCTCTCCTTTGTAGACGTTAGGACTAGTTTTTGTCGGTTTTAATTTGACTTTTTCAAAGTAATTTCTTGTTTTTGGTCGGGAGACCACGCCCTATGCTGCCATCCCTTGGTGACCCGGAAGCGGAAAAACCTCTCTCTGTTTTTAAGAATAGGGTTAAAACCTTCCTTTTTGATATAGCCTACAATTAAGGAGGGATCATGTGTCTCTGAACCCTCCTTAGTTATGCTGCTAATAGGTTTAGACAGCCGGGGGACCTCCAATAATGCACTGGGCTTCACTCCTTTCTTCACTCTCAATGAAATATTTTTTTTTTTGCTGGTCATTAACATCTGTTTGTTCTCTCCCATAGATTGAGTCCCCATTGTGCTGTTTGCTCCCTACATGTCTGTTCTTTTCATCTTCTCTATCTCCTCACCCCCCAGCCAGTCGCAGCAGATGACTGCCCTTCCCTGAGTCTGGTTCTGCTGGAGGTTTCTTCCTGTTAAAAGGGTTTTTTTCCTCTCCACCGTCGCCAAGTGCTTGCTCACAGGGGATCACCTGATTGCTCAGGTTTTTCTGCAATTGTGGGGGTTTCCCCTACAGTTGAAAGTGCTATGAGATGACTGTTGTTGTGAAATGGTACTATGTAAATAAAATTGAATTGAAAATGAATACACACAATTCAGACGCACCCCAATTTAGGACCTGAGTCACACGCTAAAACTAGAAAAGCACTCGGAGAGCGCAGACCTCCGCCAAGCGCCACAGTTCCCCCCCATACAGTGTTTGTGTGTAGGTTTTCAGATTCCTTGACCATGAAAACATATGACTAGCAATTGGATTCACAATGATAGGATTAGTGGTTCAGTAGTAAAAGCATTACCTCCTTGGCGGAGGTAATAAACTGAAGTGTTGCTGTTGTGTCCATCTCCTTCATGTGCAAAGTCCCAGGCTGCAACCTGTCAAGGCATGCCTCATGCCTCCCTTATTGGGGGGGCTTTCACACCTGTACTGACCTCATGCCTCCCTTATTGGGGGTGGGGGCTTTCACACCTGTACTGAGTACTTAAAAACTGTATTTATCGGCAGATGAAAGAAAACTGAAGCAAAAACAAACAAACAAACAAACAAAAACTAAGCAAACAGCAACTGCAACATGAACTATTTCAAACATATTTATTCAAATGTACACTTATATGGACACAATCTTGAGCCATAACTTTTTGGTAATGTGAAAATAATAAGCCAAGTAGCACCAAAAAAATTGAGTGCTCTTGCTGTCAGGAAACAATGTTGGCACCAAATCACTGAAGTGATCTGCCACCAATGGGGGTAGATTGTGGTCTGCCTCAAAATGACAAAACATCACTTCTGCTAGTGATGCATTGGATTTGGAAGGCGTCGGTTCTCTCACTGGCTGAAAATGTTCATCCATCGATCGAATTTGGCTACACAGTTTTTGTGGCGCTGTGTAGCAAAGTGCGACTTCAGGTGGTAAATCCCTGATGCAGTCACTTTTAGCATTAGAGTCACACATATCAGGCGCAGCATTACTGGCGCCGGGATTCCTCTCTGATCCGGAGCCGCAGGAGAAAAGAAGGTGCGATAATGGTTGCCGTGGGTTGTATTGGGTTTGCGCTCCGCGGAAAAAAGAGGATTTGGAAGCCTCCCCCGGCAGAGAGCTGGTTTTTGCGCAGCCCCTATGGCTGGCCGGGGAATTTCTGCCAAATAATCCGGCGCCGGACAGCTGCCCGTGTCAGCTTTTGCAGCGTAGCGCAAACATAGGCACTCTGGCGGGCCCTGCCCACCACAGTTTTCTGCGTGCTTTTGTGCCTAAAACTTTGAAGAAGGCGGAGTTTGTGTTCATCAGACACGACGACCAGCGCCCTCTATTGCCCCTGCACACATGTTGAAAATGGCCGTATCTCACAATGTTAAAGAATCATTTAAAAAATTCCTGTATCCAGACGGTGATCCGGATCATCCCCAAAATTTAATCAGTTCTTCCTTGTACCATTTCCAACAAGGCCTGAAAGTTTCATCGAAATCCATCCAAAACTTTTTGAGTTATCTTGCTAACCAACAGACAAACAGACAGACAGACAGACAAACGCTGGCAAAAACATAACCTCCTCCTGGCCTTCGGCCTGGCGGAGGTAATGACAAAGCGAAATAACATAAATGGCTTAACATTCACACCAAAACAACTAAAGCTAGGGGGGACAGGTGGACTGCCATCCCACCCCATACGGCGAAGCAGATTATTCTGCCGCTTAAACGAAATGAAAGTCCATATAAAACCAAAATACCACCGTGCCTCCTAAACTAAAATAAAACACCCAAATTAATCCCCAAAACTACATACATAGAAACAGCTAAACAGTCTAAACACATGTATCACAAAGCACCTATACATAATCAGTTTATGACACATACATAACCGATTCAAACACATGCACAACAGTTAACCTATATACATACAGCTGGAGAAAACAAGTCTGTGGGCCCCCTGGACCGCCCTGTCTGTAATATATTAAATATGACTGATATTATATTGTGTGTTATGGGTGACGGCTACACCTTTCCAGTTCTGCCGCCACCCAGAGTATAAAAAGCCGACCCAGAAGAGGCACGGTCTCTTTTCAACCAGCACCTCTGCCTCAACAGGAGCGCCTTCGTGTTTAGTGAGTTTGTACAAGAAAGTTCCGTTCTACTGCATCTTCAGCCTCATTACTGAAGTAACGGTTATGGACATAACATTTGGCAACGAGGATAAAACTATGGAAAAAGGAGTTTGTAGTATTCAGCCATTTTTGGAGCTCCCAGGTGAGCCACCAGTTCCCTGGGCAAGGTGGTTTGCAGCGTTCCAAAATTATTTGGTGGCATTGAACCTCGGCGAATTGGAGAAACTATGTGCACGAGTGATACTGGTCCATAATCTCGGCATGGAAGGGCAAAGTATTCTCAGCACATTGGGAGAGAGTGATAGTTTTGAGGACGTGGTTGAGCTAATGGCGCACTACTTTCGCGCTCCTGAGAACATCATCGTGTGGCGGATTCAGTTCCGACAGCAACACCAGCGGCCGGGAGAGTCGGTGCAACAGTATGCTGTGGACCCGTACCAGCTGGCTGAAGAGTGCCAATTCGGAGCTTTGGAGGAAGAAATAGTCCGGTATCAGTTAGCGGAGTATACACTATGTTCTGTGGCACGGTCAAGCCTCAAGGCAGAGGCTATGGACCCGGGTAGCGATGACAGCGCAGAAGATAAAGAAGACTATGTTACCACTATTAAGATTAGGTCCACCCCGGGGTCGCCCAGATGTTTGGGCTGTGGGTCCGCCAAGCACCGATACAAGGTGAGAGAATGTCCGGAGAGGGACAAACGCTCCGGCAAGTGTGGACTCCTACATCATTTCGCCAGGGCCTGCAAAAGGTTTTAGCGAGGGGGAACAGCGACACAGAACGGATTCCCCCGCCATGACTCCTATGGATATTCACACCGTCTCCCCGAGCACAGATGGGCGTATTTATTGTGACGTGATGCTGGATGGCGTGGAAGTTCTGTTGTTGGTGGACATGGGCACAGCGGCATCTGTGTTGAACTGGCCTACTGTGAGGAGTTTGTTCCCGCATTACCGTGTGAGAGGACTGTCGACGCCGTATTGTGGCTATGGAGGTAACAGGTTAGCCATCGTGGGTTCGCTGGAGCTGATGGGGAGGTACAAGTCAGCTGTGGTGCCAAATATCCAGTTCATGGTGACTGTCAAGGGGTCGAACGTGATGGGCTGCGACCTATTTTACGGACTGGGCTTCACAATCACCAACGGTATCGGAGAAGAGTGGTCGGGCCGTGGTTTGTGGGACTGACTGGTTCCGAGCGTGGTGGACGATGCGGTATGGGATGAAGATTGGCCTAGTATTCTGGGAGATGGACAGGACCAATCCCACCCAGGACTATTGCGGGAGGATTCCGGTGCCAGGGCCCAAGTTACCCTGGATGTGGCAACTGGGCGACACAGTGGACCGCCCGTGACAGCAGGTGGAGCTGTGAGGACGGCTCTCTCTGCTTCCGGAGTTCGGTCGAGAGGTACCGAGAAGCAAGGGGCTGCAATGGTTTCGCCGGTGTTCAAAATGAAAGAGAGCGGGGCCGGACCGGCTGGCACGGTGGACAGACGTGCCACACAGGAACACTGGAGGCCAAGTCGGGCTTCTCAAGGGGTCGCTGGAGCGGTTCGACCCATGGAAGAAGCCCGGTTTAGATGTCGTGGACATTTGAAGCTGAGTTGAGCTCCCCTGTGGGTCACTGACGTGGTTCGACCCAGGGAGGAGGCTCGGCTAAGAGGGATCCATAGCAAGCGAAAACGATGAGAGGACCAGGGACGGCTGCAGGTGGTGGCCGTCCAGGAGGACAGTTATCTTCAAATGTCCAATGGCTCACGGAGGCACCCCAATGAGCCGAGGCGTGCCGGTGAGGAGAAGGAGGTGTCGGGGCTCCGACGTGGTTCATCTCCAGGGGTGAAGCGAAGAAAAAGCTCTGGTCGGGACCCACCGGACGGGTCTCCGGGGGGTGGTCTCCCATCGAGACTGTATGGTGGCAAGGGGGCGATGTGTTCTGGGGTGACTTATTAACATGTTTATGACTGAAACGTTGATGTGTGCACTACTGGGGCTGCGTTGTTATTTTGTTAACGTGGTAGATGCATAAAAGTGGCTGGGTTAAGTGCTCATGTTTAAAAAAAAAAAAAAAAGAGTGTGAGCCGCTTTTATTGGGGGGGGGGGGGTGTTGTGCATAATGTTAATATGTGTGAATTGTCCGAGCCATGTGGTTGATATGTTTCACACGTACTTATGTGATTGCCCAGTTTGTTTAAAAAAAAGAAAGAAAAAGAAGAGCCCAACACTGTATTATTGCATTTAATTGCATGAGTGATGTGTGATCTGCCCAAGTTATGAGGTGAGTATGTTGGGGTGGGGGCTGGCACAGCGGGGTGTGGATGTACATATTAATGGTTTATTGAGTGATTTGAAAAGACTTGGTTGTACATATGTTTTGGGATTATTTAACATATTTTATTAAGACCACGGCAGCTTTCTTTGTCCCATGGACTGTATGATGATAGAGATGGCAGAATAACCCACCTGGCCGTTTGGGGGTGGGACAGTAGTCCACCGTCCCCCTCTAGTTTTAGTTATTTGTGTGTATGGATAGGCCCCATTGTTATACTTACTGTTAGTGTGTGATTCGGATTATAAATTTGGGTGGGCCTAAATGGTGTGTGTGTTTTGGACTTTTGTACAGGGGGCAGATGTAATGTATTAAATATGATTAATATTATATTGTGTTATGGGTGATGGCTACACCTTTCCGGTTCCTCTGCCACCCAGAGTATAAAAGGCCAACCCGGAAGAGGCACGGTCTCTTTTCGACCAGCACCTCTGCCTCGACGGGAGTGCCTTCGGATTTAGTGAGTTTGTATAATAAAGTTCCGTTCTACTGCATATTCAGCCTCATTACTGGAGTATTGGTTATGGACATAATACTGTCATCAGTCCGCCCCTGGAGGCAGCCAGCCTCCCGGGCCGCAGCAGGTCGCCTCAGCACCGGTGCGCCTCCTTTTCGTCACCACTGGCTGCTCCGCTCATCCAGGCCCATGTCCCTCAGTCCCCTCCCAGGCACGCCGCAGCTCATTCGGGTGCCCCCACAAACCGTCTGGCAGCTGGAGACGAGCGTCCTCCTGACTGGCCACGAAGTGTGAGCGTCCCTGGTACTCCTCCAACCGTCGACTGGCCTGTACCTGCCGTGATCACCTCCCCTCCCGAATCCAGTCAACTACATACAGTCTGGCTGTGGCCCGCCTGACATCACAGCCAGGGCGGGTATGGCAAACCACAAGGGCCATACACACACGCACAACATTCACTACACATCACACCTTTTACCCGCTGCGTCGCTGTTTTAATCACAGACGAAGCCATGCTGGGTAGTTATTAGCCAACGGAGCTAACTGCTGGAGAACTGTTCCTTGCTAGGTATCAATACTTCGATATCAGGCAGTCGATACTTCAGTGTCGATACTTTTTAAAATATCGCGATACCACTGTGTCAATACAAAACATGCAATTTGTTTTCACTTCTGAGAGTTTTAGGCATTAAAGTTATGTTTTTTTTTTAAGTTGTATGCTTTAAAGTTATGTGTGAAAACCAGTGAAAAACCAGCCCAGGCATAACAATCTGCTGCGTCACATGATTATGATAGCCTATCAGATGTCAGAGCCAAAGACTCACTGCGCAGCCTCATTCATGCTCATCCTCACTCAAGCCTTATTCATGCTGCAGTTCCCCTGTCAAGCACTCAATGACTCCCGCAGTAATACTAAGCAGCATAATTTTGAATAAACAAAATGAGCACTATTTAAGTTTGTAAAATAATAGTGTGTGTAAAAATAAATAATAAAATTTTAAAAAAAAACATTGCACCATGGAAAAAAAATTACACATATATGCTGCTTGGTATTACCATAGAATTTGGATGAATGGTGGGCAGTGTGGTGGCGGAGTGGTTAGCACTGCGGCAGCACAGCAACTCACCCTTGGCCGGGGGATCCTGGGTTCGATCCCAGTGCCCGACCAACAAGTGATCTGTGTGAAGTTTGCATGTTCTCCCCGTGTCTACATGGGTTTACTCCGGGATTTCTCTGGTTTCCTCCCACATGCCAAAAACATGCAAGCTGGGTTAATTGGCATCAACTGGGGATTCTTAAATTGTCCTTAGGTATGACTGTGAGAGTGAATATATAGATAGATAGCCTTTATTGTCATTATACAAACAAATGTACAATGAGATTTAAGCAACTCCTTCAGTGCAACATATGTAAAAGAGAAAAATAAAAAGCATAAAAACAATAAATTCCTGCAATAAATAATGTATAATGTATACAATGTACGTAATCTGAGATAAAATAAGTCATATATACAATATAAATATAAAAATATTAAAAAGACTGCACAGCATTCTGGACCGTAAATGTCAGTTACACAGTGATGTGTTTAGAGGTATACTGAGAGGGTCAGGGAGGGTTGGACTGAGAATTCAGAGCCATGATGGCTTTTGGAAAAAAACTGTTCTTAAGTCTATTTGTCCTGGCTCTGATGCACCTGTAGCGCCTCCCTGAGGGCAGCAGGTCAAACAGGTCAGCTCCAGGGTGGTAGATGTCCTTGATGATGTATTGTGCTCTCCTAAGGCAGCGGGCGGTGTAAATGTCTGTCAGGGAGGGGAGAGGGCGGCCGATGATCTTCTGTGCTGCCTTTACTACCCTCTGCAACCTCTCCCTGTCTACCATTGTGCAATTCCCATACCACACTGTAATGCAGTATGTGAGCACTCTCAATGGATGAGCGATAGAAGGTCAGCAGCAGGGTGGAGTTGAGGTCGTACTTCCTGAGGACTCTCAGGAAGTGTAGCCGCTGCTGAGCCTTCTTAATAATCGCCGAGATGTTGTCTGTCCAGGAGATGTCAGAGAAGATAAGGACGCCGAGGTACCGGAATGGTTGTCTGTCTCTCTGTGTTGGCCCTGCGATGGACTGGTGATCTGTCCAGGGTGTACCCTGCCTCTCGCCCAAAGATGCTGGGATAGGCTCCAGCACCCCCCGCGACCCAAAAAGGATTAAGTGGAAGAAGCTGGATGGATGGATGGTGAAACATTTCAGAAGTAAAAAATATTTGAATCCAGTTGACTGAGCTTTCATACAGCACACTTACCCGCCTGGATTACTGCGACTCTTCAGTAAATTAAGAAATTGAAATAATTTTGCATTCATTATTTTTATTATAATTGAAAAAAAATCCTTTTAAAAATTTTATTTGCTCATTTTTTATCATCATTTTACAACCACTTCTTTTCAAGTATTTATGTTCATGACTTTTATTAATATTTTATATTGCCATTGCAATAAAGTTGTTAAATGAACCTTATATCTGTAAATTTCTGCATTATATTTTACACATTTACGTTGATGTTTATGTTAGGGCTGTCTGACTTATTCTGCAAATTCCATGGAATTGTATGGATTAAAAAGTCTTTCCAAAACCTTGAAATTACTTGAATTTACAGTTTCTTAATATTTCATAAGTCTTTAAATAATTAAACTCCACTACTTGCAGTGTCGACCTGGTCACGCTGCCATCCACTACTTTATCGGCAGAGATACAGGGAGATAAATTGATTGGCTTATTAGATATTTGCCTAAGCTACTAAAACCCAGCAATTCATCCTTGTCCTCTGTAGTTGGCATTATATTTTATCTCATACAGACATGGACAAAATTATTGGCACCCCTCTGTTAATGAAAGAAAAACCCACACTGGTCACAGAAATAACTTGAATCTGACAAAAGTGGTAATAAATAAAAAATTCTATGAAAATTAACCAATGAAAATCAGACAATGCTTTTGAATTGTGGTTCAACAGAATTATTTAAAAAAAACAAACTCATGAAACAGGCCTGGACAAAAATGATGATACCCTTAACTTAAGATTTTGTTGCACAACCTTTTGAGGCAATCACTGCAATCAAACAATTTCTGTAACCGTCAGTAAGACTTCTGCACCTCTCGGCAGGTATTTTGGCCCACTCCTCATGAGCAAACTGCTCCAGTTGTCTCAGGTTTGAAGGGTGCCTTCTCAAGACGGCATCTTTCAGCTCCTTCCACAGATGTTCAATAGGATTTAGATCAGGGCTCATAGAAGGCCACTTTAGAATAGTCCAATGTTTCACTCTTAGCCATTCTTGGGTGTTTTCAGCTGTGTGTTTTGGGTCATTATCCTGTTGCAAGACCCATGACCTGCGACTGAGACCAAGCTGTCTGACACTGGGCAGCACATTTCTCTCTAGAATACCTTGATAGTCTTGAGATTTCATTGTACCCTGCACAGATTCAAGACACCCTGTGCCAGATGCAGCAAAGCAGCCCCACAACATAACAGAACCTCCTCCATGTTTCACAGTAGGGACAGTGCTCTTTTCTTGGTATGCTTCATTTTTGGGTCTGAACATAGAGCTGATGTGCCTTGCCAAAAAGTTGCAGTTTTGTCTCGTCTGTCCATAGGACATTCTCCCAGAAGCTTTGTGGCTTGTCAACATGCAGTTTGGCAAATTCCAGTCTGGCTTTTTTATGATTTGTTTTCATCAGTGGTGTCCTCTTTGGTCGTCTCCCATGAAGTCCACTTTGGCTCAAACAACAATGGATGGTGCAATCTGACACTGATGTACATTGACCTTGGAGTTCACAATGAATGTGTTTAGAGGTTGCTCTGGGCTCTTTTGTTACCATTCGTATTAACCGTCTCCTCCTGCGGCCACGTCCAGGGAGGTTGGCTACAGTCCCGTGGATCTTAAATTTCTGAATAATATGTGCAACTGTAGTCACAGGAATATCAAGCTGCTTGGAGATGGTCTTATAGCCTTTACCTTTAACATGCTTGTCTGTAATTTTCTTTCTAATCTCCTGAGACAACTCTCTCCTTTGCTTCCTCTGGTCCATGTACACACCATGTCAACAAACAGTACAGTGACTACTTGTCACCCTTTAAATAGGCCGACTGACTGATTACAAGTTTATAGACACCTGTGATGTTAATTAGAGGACACATCTTGGTTGAACATGTCCCTATAGTCACATTATTTTCAATCTTTTCTAGGGGTACCATAATTTTTGTCCAGGCCTGTTTCATGAGTTTGTTTTTTAAAATAATTCTGTTGAACCACAATTCAAAAGCATTGTGTGATTTTCATTGGTTAATTTTCATAGACTTTTTATTTATTGCCACTTTTGTCAGATTCAAGTTATTTCTGTGACCACTGTGGGTTTTTCTTTCATTAACAGAGGGGTACCAACAATTTTGTCAACGTCTGTATATCTCATACTATACACAACACTCTGTTAAGTCCTGCTGTTCCTTAAAGTAGACAAGTGGAGCTGTAAAATATCACATGTTCGTGGGTGTGACCTTCCCAGCCTCTCTGGCCCACTTTCAAACACAGCCTACATTTGGGCCTGTAAAGCCTAAATGGCCTATCTGTTTCAGACAGGAATACTCGCTTTCTACGGGCATGCACTAATTCAGAAAAAAAACAGCCTTCAGTCTAGCTCCAGCAGTAAATTGGTGAAAACAACCTTTTAGTCCTCTTGACCTTTATTATGATTCTTAATCTTGCCAATGTGTCAAAAAAAGAGAAGCGGATTTCAGAAACACAGAACACAGAGAATGCTGTGTTTTCTGTTTAGTTCGGTTATTAAAGGTCACATAAGTGAAGCACACATCTCAGGAAATTCCTACAGTGCTCAGAAAATAAATCAACATCAGTGCACGTGTCTGTGGAGAAGCTAAAAACATAAACCAACACTAACATATTATGCATTACATTGTTTTAGAGCCTAGTTTGAGCTAAACTATAAAGATTAGGTTTTTGATTTCCCAAACTGCAGACATATGCTTTCAAATAATCCTTAATAATCCTTTGGATTAAAGGGCTACACTCTCCCTCTCCAGTGGGTGCACAGACAGTCATCTCCACCCAGCTGAAAAACACAAACTATGATGACCTACATTATTGTACAGCGGGAAGACGCTCCAGAGACCTCAGACATTTCTGCCACAGCAGCCCAGTCTGAGCTAGCTTTAAGGCACAAAACTGAAAGGGAAGACAAAAGCATTCCAACCAAGATGCACACAGACGGCAGCATACTAAACACAGAGGCTGCAGATTAGCACTCTGTGTTCCTGGAGGGCCCTCCCTCTGTTGCCTGCCTTTGATATGTGGCACAACCTGCCACCTCCAGGGGCAAGGCAGACTCAAGGGGAATGTTAAACGGTGCCATCCTTTGAGATGAAACATTTGATATGAATCATTGATGCCCCCAAAACACACGTACACGCCATCTACAGCTTCCAGCTAAGATAAGCAGCACAAACGTTATTTTCTCATTAAGAGCATCTACAGTATGTTAATTAAAGGCTAATTCTTTGCAGATCAGCCTAATGGCCAAAAACAAAACCTGTGAAACATTTTGTAATAGAACTGTTACAAAAAGAGTTCATTTAGAATCATTCTTCAAGGTGTGAGGCCAGGTAAAAGGCTGTTCTCATTATGGGGCACATATGTCCTGCTATGTCACCTAGAAGTCTGAAAAACCCTGGCCAGTTATGCCCAGAGGTCTAACACATTATTTCAATAGTATTCATTTTGCTGACATGTGTCTAACCTCCTCCTCCTCCTGCCTCCCCCAAGAAACATGACATATAGTACAATGCATCCCATAACAGCACCACAGATTCAGATGCAAGTGAATCCTCAAATGCACACTCTTAATCAAAATGCAATCTCATGTTTTGCATCAGTTTCAACTGTTTCTGATCTACTACTTTGAAAAATTTAAAGCAAAGTATAGGTCTAAACACAGGAATATTGTCATAATCTGCAGAAAACCAGTTGGTGCTGATTTGCTCAAGTTTCTCAGGTCTGTGTAACTGGTTTAAGTAAACTAGGTTGATCCTTTGAGATCAGAATCTTCCTTTGAATCAAGCAAAGACAAACGGATATAAACACTCATTTATATCAGAGGCCTTGGTTTATTAATAGATTATCAAAGCAATGGTAGTTTAGTTTTAAACTTGTGTGGGATGTGTTTGAGATGTTATGGGCTTGCTTACTGTAGAATAACCATAGTCTTTCAAGGACATAGTGAAGCAGGCTGAAGTTTGACTTAAAAAAAAAAAAAAAATTAAAAAAAAAAAATCAGCAGACTTCCAGGAAGGAAGCTTGTAAGACGGCCACTTAAGAGCAGAGCTCCGTCACCATCGTGACAATTTTAGCTTTTTCTGGTCATTATCCTGTATTTAATTGATTCCTGAGGGAGTTTCTAATGTCCTGAAACTAAACGTGATGCCAACTTCTAAGAAAAGTATCACAGAATCAACTCTACAGCAGACGCTGCTGAAGACCACCTGGAATGCTGCTGCTAGCACCGCTGCTACAGCTGCCCCGTCTCCACCACAGACGGAGGACCACTCCAGTGACAAAGAAGTGAAGCAGCTTCTTAAACAAATGGCCACGGACCAGGCGAAAATTTTGGAGGATCAAACAAAAAACTTTGCCAAGTTAGTAAGGAGTTAGTGGAAACAAGAAAGACAGTCATAGTTTTTGAAGAGAAGCTAGCAGACATGCTACAGTGGGTAAACCGTACAGAAGCCCGCTTGGACGTGCTGGAAGAAGCCAAAAGGCAGCGCTGTTACTCTCCGCCGGACACGGTCACGGATATTGAAACGTTGAATGCAAAACTGGCTGAATTTGAGGACAGAGAAAGGCGCCTGAACCTACGTATTTATGGATTCACGGAGAAAGTTGAGAACAGGGATGCAATCTCATTCTTAAGGAAAGTACTCTCAGAGATTTTGGAGAATGAATTTGAAGATGGGTTGGAGTTGGAACGAGCACACAGAGCACTTGCACCAGTGAAACCAGGAGACACCCCCCCTCCCCCTGCAAGACCCTTTGTGATGCGCTTCTTGAAGTTTCAGGAGAAGGAACTACTATGAAGGCTGGCCAAGGAGCGTGGTAACGTGCACTGGCAACAACATAAAATCAGCTTCTACCAGGACTTCTCCGGAGCAACACAGACACGTCGGCAGGCTTTCCTGGAATGTAAACGCATGCTTCATGAAGCGAAGACTCCATTTGGTATTGGATATCCAGCCGTACTTTTCTTCACATCTCCAGATGGAACCCAGGCATCGTTTTGAAGACCCGAAGAAGGCCTTGGAGTGCCATCAAAACATCTGAACTCTTATCGGTTGGAACGTTGCTGCTCATACTTAAGGTGATATTTTTCTTTTTCCTGTAGCTTTGTTTGATTAAGCATGCAGACTGAACAGCTATATCTAAGGACATTATGACACATTATAAAAAATATTGTTCGTCAATCTTTTACTTGGATAGTTGTTGGATTTTGACACCAATTGCTTTATTATGATGGTGGTGTAGTTATGCTGAATGTTCTATTTAGGTTTTGTGTTGCCTAATAATGACCAATGGGGTCGATGGAGAGTACTGGTTACCTCCACTTCACAAATTTTCGTTACTGTTTCTTTGTGGTGGGTTTTGGGGGGGTTATTTTGGGTTTTTGGGTCCAAAGCCAGGATTTGTACTTCAAAGAATTTCTAATGCTAACCTTAACATCGGAACATGATGACAGGCCTTAATTTTTTTTCTATCAATGCCAGGGGTCTCAACACCCCATATAAGAGAGGTATAATATTAGATTTTTTGTGAAAGAGGAAAATAGATTTTGCCATGATTCAAGAATCACATTTATTGTCTGCAGATGTTGGTCGTTTTGCTAAAAAGTTTTATCATACCATTGCTAGCTCTTCAGCACCAAAAAAATCAAAAGGGGTTATGGTGGTTTGTAAATGCAACCTGAAATTCAATTTAATTGACTCTTGGGCAGATAAAGAGGGGCGGATTGCTATTGCTAAAATATGTTTATACGGGCTACGTGTTGCTCTGATTTCTGCCTATGCTCAAAATTTATGCGATTCAGATTTTTACAATACCCTAACACAGTCTACACTTGAACTGGTGGATTGCCAATTTATTCTGGGAGCTGATTTTAATGCAGTTTGGGATAACAACATGGACAGATCAGGGGGCTCAGAAACTAGGGACCAACATTTAGCTTCTAGGGCATTATGGCAGTGGGCTAGTGACACTGGTATGGTTGATATTTGGTGGAATATGCATCCCTCTTTAAAGGTTTATTCATTCTTCTCGGGCAGACATAAGTCATTTTCAAGAATAGACTTTCTTTTTGAGTCTAAAAGATTATTTTGCAAAATTCACGATACGGGTTATATGCCAGTTACTTGGTCAGACCACAAACATATCTACTGTTCAGCTAACTTGCACCCTGCTGCCACCAAAGCACTTAGGTGGAGGTTTAACGTATCCCTCCCACAAGATGAGAGTTACAAAAAGCAGTTTGAGTTACAATTTAAGGAATTTATGGAATTTTATGAAGGTTCAGTGTCTGACCCTAGAATTATGTGAGAGGCAGTGAAGGGCTTTATAAGCTCAAACGCTACTCTCTATACATCTTCTAAGAATCAACAGCATGCAGAAAAGCTAACTGCACTGGAGCAGCAATACGCCTCTCTTGATACCACACTACAAGGAAAATATTGTGATAAAATGCATCTTCAGAAAGAGGTTGTTAAAGAAATTAATGCAATTTTAAGGCGTCAATCAGAATTCATAATGCATAAGACAAGACACTTACTATTTTCAATCTGCTAGGCCAAGCCACCTGTTAGCCTTAAATCCGATGAGCACATTTCAGACATTTTCTGTGTTAAAATAGAAGATGGCATTACTCATTCTAACACTAAAGTTGTAAATTCTACTTTTGTATCCTTTTATCATTCGCTGTATAGTTCGGAAAATACTTTTGCTCAAGCGGATTGTGACAGCTTTTTTGGCTCAATAGAATTGTCCTGCCTGTCTGATAATGAGTCAGCTGAGCTGGAACATGCCATTATATTGCAGGAGTGCGAGAGTGCATTGAAGGAGATGAACGGGGCAAATCTCCTGGGTCTGATGGCATACCACCGGAGGTCTATCAAACATTTTGGTCTCTTCTAGGACCTTTGTTGTTAAATATGATAAAATTCTCCATTTTGGCAAGTGGTTTTCACTGGGATGTGAACTCTGCACTAATATCCTTGCTCCTCAAGAAAGGGAAGGATCCTATGGAATGCTCCAGCTACAGACCTATTTCGCTGCTAAATGCAGACTTAAATTAAATCACCCTTTATTGTCATTCAACCATACAACCAATCATGTACAGCAGAATGAAATTGTGCTTTATCCTATCTACAGTGTAAATCACACACACCCCATAGTAGAATCAGAAGGGTCGCTGCCATGCAAGGCGCCGCCACAGATTTCCCTCCTCCATTCCATTATTGCTGAGCACCAAGCTGGACGGCAGAAAGTTCTGCTTTTATATGGTCTTCGGCATGACCCGGCTGGGATTTGAACCCCTGCCTCCCGGGTGTGGGGCGGATGCTCTACCAACTGAGCCACCACTCCGGTGGCTTAAAAATTAATGACTTAAAAATTTATGTCAAAGTATTAGCTAGACGAATGCAAAGATATATTACAAAACTAGTACACTGTGACCAAACAAGGTTTGTAACTTCAAGGCTGACGTCAGACAATGTTCGAAGACTTTTACATGTGACAGATAAAGTTAAAGGAACAAACTTGCCCGCTGCTGTGTTGTCCCTGGATGCAGTGAAAGCCTTTGACCGCTTAGAGTGGCCCTTCCTCTGGTCTCTACATAAACCTATAGGTTTTGGCTTTTCGTTCATCAGTATGATTAAAGTCATCTATAATAACCCATCTGCTGCTGTAGTAACAGGTAAAATATGTTCCCCTCCTTTTCCTATTTCAAGAGGATCAAGGCAGGGCTGTCCTTTGAGCCCTTTACTGTTTGCTTTATCACTAGAACCTTTAGCTCAAGCCATTCAATCCTCACCATTGTTCACCCCCATCTCTATTAATGACACTCACCATCATATATCCCTGTATGCGGATGACATCCTTTTATATATTAACAATCCCAATAGCTGTACGTCCAACGTTTTAGCAATATTTGATGATTATGGTAAAATCTCAAGTTTTAAAATAAATTGGCAAAAATCTGTTCTCCTACGGTTAAATCAGTGCTCAAATTATGCTAGTCTGCCCCCATTGGTCCCTCTGGCTCAACACTTTGCATATTTGGGCATAGAGATCTACCCTTCACTTCTGGATATTATAAAACATAATTTCGACAAAACTCTAAGATAATCTCTGATTTGGAGAGGTGGTCTAAATTGTGAAACTCACTCCATAGTTGTGTGTTAGTGGTTAAAATGAATATACTGCCTAGGGCGAACTTTATTAGTTCAATGATTCCACGTTCTCCAACACGACAATACTGGAGAAAGCTGCAATCAGCTGTCACCAAATATGTATGGAATAGTAAACAACCTCGTATTAAACTACATACAATGCAATGTGATAGAAAAGATGGTGGTCTTTCTCTCCCAGACTTTAAACTTTATAACTAGGCATTTACACTCAGACTACTAATTGTTTGGTTTCGTCCCAACTCGGTCGTGTCATGGCGAGAGTTGGAAGAAAGTCTGATTAGTCCCCTTTCTCTTTATCAATTTGTACATCTACATCCAGTTTCATCTCAAGCGGGGACCTACGGTCACATTATAACATGACTACTTGATGTTTGGGGGAAAGCAGGGAAGCTGTGTGGAGGACTCTTTCCATGGGATCCAGGGATCCCACTTTTTGGTAATAAAAGATTTAAAGTGGGCGACAAACCGCTACAATTTGCAGCTTGGGAAGAAAAGGGCATCTCCGTACTTGGGAATATTTTTGGGGATGATGGAATGATGTCTTTCACAGAGTTATCTACTAAATTTGGTCCACCTCGTACAACCCTTTACTTTTATTTACAGCTGCGCTCCGTTTTAAAACAACTCTGAGCTCCCTTAAACAGTAAACTGTCTCAACTCCCCATGGAAAAAAAATTAACACCATCTAAATTACGCGGTCATGTTTCAAGGCTCTATAATCTTTTGCTTAATAGCTCTTATTGATCCCTGGCTTTGGATTCTGTATGGAAAGTTGATTTTGACGAACTTGGTCCTGATTTAGATTGGGGCGAGATATGGGAACATGTCATCAACATGTCATCCAGAAATCCTGATCATCAACAAATTCACTACAATTTTATACAAAGTCTATATCTCACTCCCAAAAAACAGCATGTAATGAAAATGATTACAGATCCTATTCGCAATTTGTGTTCTTTAAAGGAAATTGGTACATTTAAACATGTGTTTTGGGAATGCCCCCCAGTTGTGGATTTCTGGAGACAGGTTGCAAGTAATCTCTCTGTGTTACTGGGCGTCACAGTACCTTGCTCACCAGGCACTCTTATTTTAAATGATCTCTCACAAGTCCAACTTAAAGTGGCCAAACGAAGGATTCTGCTGGTGGGATTCACTGTAGCCAAGAAACTGGTCGCCGCACAATGGAAGCCACCACATTGTCCATCTGTTCGTGCCTGGACATTAATGTTTTTGGACATTGCCTACTTAGAACTTTCTATATCCAGAGTGCATAGGGTTAAGAGTGATACAATTGAGGCTTGGCAAGCGCTTATAGATAGTCTCCAACAACTTTGTGATGGACCAGTGCTTAACTAAGGCTTTGGACTGGGGTGGCTGGTGGGAGATGGTTGTTTTTGTTTTGTTTTTCATTTTTATAAAAAATGTGTCATTTAAATAAGTTAATACTTTGTAAACCCTTGCAAGTAACATTTGACTGTACAAGCCATGTTGAGCACAGCAAAATGGAAAAATCAATAAAAAGTTGATCACAGAAAAAAAAAAAATCAGTTCTTATTTATTGCGCTTTTCCTTCCTTTTAATGTGGCTATACTATGAGGCAACAACTTGCAAAGGAAAATGTTGCGAATGTATAAGGAAAAAGTCACATTTATGCAACAAGCTGCAAATTGAGAAGTAAAAGAATCTCAAATTTACGAGAACAGTATTGCAAAATTACAACAGGTACTCAAATGTACAAGAAAAAAGTTGCAAATTTACTAGAAAAACGGTCACAAATTCATGAGAAAGGCTGCATAATAGAAAAAAATTGTTTCTATCGTTTGCAATTTGGAACTAGGATGTTCACATATTCTGTACGTCTATGGAGTCTTCCTAAAAATTGCACAAAACTGCCAACCCATACTGCAACTCAATTACAGCCCCAAGATTTTATGAGCGTCAGGAGGTGTGACAAAAACACGCCTTCTGATTGGTCCGATAATCTTAACTGCCAACGCGACGCTCCAATTGGAGCAGCTCATGAAAGAGGACGTCCGTCTGCAGTCGTGCGTCACGAGCACGTCTGAAGTATGATTTTCTTAATGATCAACTTACGTCTGTGGTTTAGATTTTGGGTCGCATCAGAAAGCGCCTTCTGATCACAGCCGATATGCATGCAGGCTCATGCATCATAATTACATAACTCCCATAAGTTTACATACACCGCCGTGTGCCCCGGCGGCGCACAGCTGCAAATTGTTAGACCTACCCATCCCCCGTTATCCTGTATCCAGCTGTGCAGAGGTCCGTTCAAATACTCCGTCATCCATTCCGCGATGTTGTCCACCTGCGGTGTCATGTCCTCCTTGGAGGCGCACTCCACGCACACGGTGCCCCCGAACTCGAAGAAGGCGATGATCCGGCCCCAGTTCACCCCGTCCCGGAACAGTTCATCGATCACCTCGGCGAACCTCCTCTGCGCCGTGGTGGACGTGAGCTGCAGCTGCCGCGACATCTCCGTGAAGTCCGGCTGGTACAGCCTCTCAAGTTCGTCCCCGGCCTCCCGGAGGACTCTGTGGATGTCGGCGTGCGGGTCGGACCGGGGCGGGCGCCTTTCCCGGTCAGGCCCGCTGCTGGTTTCCCGGCACCGGCGGACCAGAGCCGGCGGAGGGTCGGCTATCGACCCGTTATCAATAGCGTCTTCCTCATCCGCTCGGACGCTGTCGAAACCCCAAGCGTATCCCCGTTTGGAGAGTTTATGGCAGAGATACTTTTCCACGATGTTGCGATTACACTCGTTCGCCATTTGGGTTTAAACGTGGCACTTTGCGCTCAGATGCTACCCTAAATAAAATGCATTATTGTTTGTTTTAAAATGTGCTCAGTGCAATTCTCCACGCCACATCGGGTTATCCAAGCAAAATGGGTTACATTCAAGCAGGCGAGGAATTATCCCCCACGAGAAGCAGATAGTTCGCATATAAATGCAAGAACTCGCAAACAAAACTGCTGGGGAGAAACAAAAATGCAGATTACATGGGTAAAAAGATTACTAGGTCAGTCAGTTGCAGTCCTCCAATTCCCGAATCCTTGCGCACGGGCGACCTTCTCTGCACAGAAATCCAATATGCGGAAGAGGTCAGAGGAGCGCTTCTCCGCTGCACACGCACCAACGGTGCCGAGAAAAATCTCAATCAAAACGCAAAGTCGTCCCGAACGGCCTTTAATGGCACCCAACTGTTCCAGCAGCGTTACGCACGGAGCAGAAGTGAGCCTGACTGGGTCGGACTGGCGAGTTCTCTTCCACGGTCGCTCCACACGTTTCCTGAGTGGGCCGCGCTCTGACGTCAGCAGCTCAAACTAATTCATTTGGCTGGCCCTGACCCTATGAGCAATGGAAGAACGGTGCTAGGAGAAAAAAAAAAAAAACAGAACAAAACATACAGTGGTTCTTATTCTCGTCAGTTCTTAACTCGAACCGTGAAGCTTAATCCTGAAAATAAAACAAACAGCGACTGTCTTCCGTGAAGGACCACCCCATCTCTGCTGAGGGACGCTTTGATGTGGTCCAACCACCCCCTTGTGGAAGATCAAACGCTGCAGCACGACGTTAATGCACGATGTTCTCATCCGCTTCATCCTGGGTAAATCAAGTAGTTTAGGAGATTTCCTCTCATGGAAAATTGCAGGCTTACTTCTGATACGCAGTACCTCCATAGCCCGTTCAAAACCTCCAAATTTAACTCCTGAAATGTATTGTGGATTTTTTTTTATTTTCCTCAGTGTATCAATTGTAAAGAGCGGAGATGAAACCTGTCATAAGCAGTACAAGAGAAAGCAGGCATCTGGAAATCAAAGACAAAAACCAAGAAAAGACGAGTTTTTCTCACAGGTATTTATTTAGTTTATCATGTAAGAAAGTAAGACAAAGAAATGCTCCACTTCTCACATTTTCTTTCAATGGCACACAAGGTGAAGGTGTTAAGTTTTTTGGCAGAAAAATCAAAGAAAAAAAAAAGAGACTCAAACCAAAGAGTGCAGTACGAACTTAATGTTTGACGCTTTTAAAATTATCTGCTGATGACCCCATTAAATCGGTGAAACAGACTACCTGTTACAGAACTTAAATGTTTATTGTACATGTGGGCTTTATTTGCATAGCTTAAAGTTGTGTTAGAACTAAAATCCACTTCTAGATGAGCTACTACCAACTGTGATGCTACCTCAAGGTAAAAGAACTTTTGAAAGCAGTGAAGGTACAACAATGAAAACTGAGTACAGGACAGTATGCCTTAACCAACATCAAATGAGAACATCATCAAATAGGAGTCATTCATTCTCACTTTCATATCTTGGATTTCAGTAAGGCTTCTTTTGTCATACAAACACTAAAAATTGACCAAATACACAGAGTTTTCATTTTACACCAAAAATGTAAGAAATGTTCCAGTAAACCACATGTGGGTTAAGCCACGTTGTTCTGTGGACAGCTCCATTCTTATAGCATTTGCTTCATCAGTAGTCGCGTCTTAAGGCTTAGAATGGGTCCCCACACTGCCCCACAGCTTTTACAAACTAATGCTAAGATTAATAGCGCAGCTATATTAAAATCAATCAAAAATAAATCCATTACAGCTACAGAAATTGTCTTCAACATGATTTGGCATTCAAATATTGGTGTAATCAAAATAAGATTCCTGTATTCTGGTTCATATTCTTTGTATTAAAGTACATTCTCTCCAATTGTGATGAATCAGAGGAAGACTAGCAAGAGTCATTGTACTTTTTCTCCATCTGTATGCAAACAATAAAAAAAAAGGTATGTGGTAAATTTTCAAGGCTTTAGAGACATCAAGAGCTGTCATCAATGAAATCAGAAAGTCCTAACTGTGCTTGACGGTGACACAGAAGGTCAAAATCAGAGGGACAAGAATTAAACCTCCATGTGAGTCCCTCTACTGTTTTGGCCTTTATGTAGAACAAATCTCCAGCACCCTCACTAGACCTACAGAGTTAGGATTCAAACCAGTGAGTCCTACACGGCCCTGACTTACACCAGCCCGACAGATCCTGCTGGGATCTTGTCTGTGGGAGCTCAATATGTGCACCGACACATAACTGCATGTCAAAATGATACGTTTTCCTTAAAGTGTAATAAGTAGTGTATCAAACTTCAACAAATGCACAGGTGTAAAGTCAAATCACATGTGCCCCCCCCAAACCAATAGTACCTACTTTACTTTTCTTTGTGAAAGTAGGTTGAATAATGAGAAAATAATTTGCTGTTATTATTTCAAAGACATTAAAATCAAATGGCTTTTTTTTTTCTCTCACTGGAGGGGTTTGGCTCAGTCACAGCAAACACACATTCATGCACAAATTTCACCAAAATCTTTTCAACAACACTGCATGTCAAAATTTTGAAATATACCCATTTTGAGGAAATGACTTTGCATTACTAAAACTAGAAACACACAAAAAAGTGCTCTCTCGTGTTCTCCGATATCACTAAAAAGTACTATATCACACTGCAGCTGAGTTCACACGTGGAGCATGAAAACAAACCATCCCAGAGCACAAAGAAAACACTACGGGTTACAACTGTTCTCACAAATCGAGGTTATTCAGTCTACTTGGAAGGTGCTTTGCCTGCAAAGACTTGTGGTACAAAAATGCAGAAAAAGGGGTTTTATTTTGTGAAAATTATTAGATTTGGGTGGTTTTGCAATACATGCAACACTATGACAAAAGATTAGAGTTTTCCCATTCCCCACCCCTATAGCCCCGAGTAAGAAGGAAGCTTAAGCCATATTTGGCACAACCGGTTGGACAGGCTACAGTGGGGTAAAAAAGTATTTAGTCAGCCACCAACTGTGCAAGTTCTCCCACTTAAAAGATGAGAGGTCTCCAATTTTCATCATAGGTATACCTCAACTATGAGAGACAAAATGAGAAAAAAAAAAAAATCCAGAAAATCACATTGAAGGATTTTTAAAGAATTTATTTGCAAATCATGGTGGAAAATAAGTATTTGGTCAATAACAAAAGTTCATCTCAATATTTTGTTATATACCCTTTGTTGGCAATGACAGAAGTCAAACGTTTTCTGTAAGTCTTCACAAGGTTTTCACACACTTGCTGGTATTTTGGCCCATTCCTCCATGCAGATCTCCTCTAGAGCAGTGATGTTTTGGGGCTGTCGCTGGGCAACACGGACTTTCAACTCCCTCCAAAGATTTTCTATGGGGTTGAGATCTGGAGACTGGCTAGGCCACTCCAGGACCTTGAAACGCTTCTTACGAAGCCACTCCTTCGTTGCCCGGGCGGTGTGTTTGGGATCATTGTCATGCTGAAAGACCCAGCCATGTTTCATCTTCAATGCCCTTGCTGGTGGAAGGAGGTTTTCACTCAAAATCTCACGATACATGGCCCCATTCATTCTTTCCTTTACACAGATCAGTCGTCCTAGTCCCTTTGCAGAAAAACAGCCCCAAAGCATGATGTTTCCACCCCCATTCTTCACAGTAGGTATGGTGTTCTTTGGATGCAACTCAGCATTCTTTCTCCTCCAAACACGACAAGTTGAGTTTTTACCAAAAAGTTCTATTTTGGTTTCATCCGACATTCTTCCAATCCTCTTCTGGATCATCCAAATGCTCTCTAGCAAACTTCAGACGGGCCTGGACATGTACTGGCTTAAGCAGGGGGACATGTCTGGCACTGCAGGATTTGAGTCCCTGGCGGCGTAGTGTGTTACTGATGGTAGCCTTTGTTACTTTGGTCCCAGCTCTCTGCAGGTCATTCACTAGGTCCCCCCGTGTGGTTCTGGGATTTTTGCTCAACGTTCTCGTGATCATTTTGACCCCACGGGGTGAGCTCTTGCGTGGAGCCCCAGATCAAGGGAGATTATCAGCGGTCTTGTATGTCTTCCATTTTCTAATAATTGCTCCCACAGTTGATTTCTTCACACCAAGCTGCTTACCTATTGCAGATTCAGTCTTCCCAGCCTGGTGCAGGTCTACAATTTTGTTTCTGGTGTCCTTTGACAGCTCTTTGGTCTTGGCCATAGTGGAGTTTGGAGTCTGACTGTTTGAGGTTGTGGACAGGTGTCTTTTATACTGATAACGAGTTCAAACAGGTGCCATTAATACAGGTAACGAGTGGAGGACGGAAGAGCCTATTAAAGAAGTTGTTACAGGTCTGTGAGAGCCAGAAATCTTGCTTGTTTGTAGGTGACCAAATACTTATTTTCCACCATAATTTGCAAATAAATTCTTTAAAAATCAGACAATGTGATTTTCTTGATTTTTTTCCCCTCATTTTGTCTCTCATAGTTGAGGTATACCTATGATGAAAATTGGAGACCTCTCTCATCTTTTAAGTGAGAGAACTTGCACAATTGGTGGCTGACTAAATACTTTTTTGCCCCACTGTATATGCACTGAGGAAATGAAGGCAGGTCGAGCCCAATATGAATAATGTCAGTGGCTCATCTACTTAAAACATAGGCTGTGGGATGTTTAGTCTGCCCCTTCTTCAAAAGAAAGCCTTATCCTCCCCCAAAAAAGTTTGGTTGACACACAAAAGTCACTGGAACAATTTGTATGGTGATGAAGTAGTTACGTCACTAGACAAGCAGCCAGTAATTAACTGCCACTTTCTACAATACCATCTGTTAAGTTGATATATGAAATGTGTTTTGACTCTGCTTTTTCCCTACCTATTGTGTATATATGTGGAGGAAAGGATTGGATGGAGGAGATGTGGAGGAAGGGCTGTGAAGAAAGTAAGGCTGTGGTTACTCCCTCTTGTCAACTGCTTTTGATTGTTCCCTTTGAATCATGCAGCGACGCACAATGCTGTCAAAACTTCCCAGGTAGAAGAGCGCAATGGTCCGAAACAATCCCATGGTAACAATCTGTGAAGAGAATGTGGATAAAGGTTAGACTTTAAAGTTCTACTGCTTTTTTTTTTTTTTACATGTTGACAGTCCCCACTGGTCTTAATGAGAGGTTTGTGACATAAGGAGGGCTGAAAAGTTCATAGTGGTCAAATTTGACTAAATGCGGTTTATTTTTCATCCGCAGGGATCCAAGCACTGCAACACCGATGGAAGAAGTGTATGGACTGAAGGGGAGACTGTGTTGAAAATTAAACCACATTTGGTCAAATTTGACCACTATGAACCCCCCCCACCGCCCCGTACTTTGGCCAAATTGCCTTTAATTAGTTAAGCATCACGGTGAATCATCTTTTGCAGCCTTCCTCAGAAAGGTTTGTTTCAGTGAATGTCTCTTTAAATCTGCCCTCCCTCTTTCATCACTATTGCTAATCTTAGCTGGCTAGCTCCTAGCTTGGGTAGCAAATCTGAGCCAACTAACACAAATTTGTCTCAAAGAATGAATGAAATAAAGGATCACTGGTGGACAGGTGTGTGTGGTTTCAGTGCTCAATAAGATATGCCCAATCCCTGGAGCACAATAAGCACAGAAATATCTGTAAATGAGTGAATGGCTAAACTGCTAGCATCTTCTAGCCGCCTTGGGTCTCTAAGAAAAAAATCACTATAAACTAAGCTAAAATATAATCTAAGAATGATGTATATCACAGGTGTCAAACTCATTCCATGGAGGGCCAAGACCCTGCAGGTTTTACCTCCACCCAGTGTCTTCGACAGGCGATTTCACTGAATTTCTTCCCACTGATTGCTGATTGGGGGCAGCGCGGTGGTGGAGTGGTTAGCACTGCAGCAGCACAGCAACTCACCCTTGGCCGGGGGATCCTGGGTTTGATCCCAGCCCCTGACCAACAGTGATCTGTGTGGAGTTTGCATGTTCTCCCCGTGTCTGCGTGGGTTTACTCTGAGATTTCTCCGGTTTCCTCCCACATGCCAAAAACATGCACGTTAGGTTAATTGGCATCAAAAACTGGGAATTCTAAATTGTCCTTAGGTATGACTGTGAGAGTGAATGGTTGTCTGTCTTTCTGTGTTGGCCCTGTGATGGACTGGCGATCTGTCCAGGGTGTACCCTGCCTCTCACCCAAAGATACTGGGATAGGCTCCAGCCCCCCGGCGACCAGAAAAGGATTAAGCGGAAGAGGATGGATGGATGGTTGCTGACCAGTGAAAACACCTGCTGAAGACACTGGGTAGAAGCAAAACATGCAGGGTCTTGGCCCTCCATGGAATGAATTTGACACCCCTGATGTATATGGTCAAGTGTTGGTAGATGAATGAGGATTCCAGTGAGGGAGAATCAGATTTATATAAAATGGCATTCAAAACTAGATTGATCGACAGTTAAGCTAACGCCAGGTGGCCTGTCCATCAGCCTTTCCCTCCTGAGGCGAGCTCTAAAGCAGTTAGACAGACCAACTCCAACGGCCTAGCCAAGCTAATGCTAACAGTTCAATGTAGCCTCACGGTGAAAATATAATAAAATAAGCCAAAACGATGCAAGATATATTAACAACTGTGGATTTGTGAACCCGGTGCAAACAATAAATTGCACTTGGTAACCTAAATCTCTGTTAGCTCTGACGCTAATGCCTTGGGCTCCCCACTCATCTGGGTGGGGACTGGATCATCACAACCAATAAATAGTACAGTGCATCCGGAAAGTATTCACAGCGCTTCACTTTTTCCACATTTTGTTATGTAACAGCCTTATTCCAAAATGGATTAATTTTGTTTTTCAATAAAACACGCAATACCCCATAATGACAATATGAATAAAGTTTTGAGATTTTTGCAAATTTATTAAGAAATCACATCAAGCATTCAGGTGCATCCTGTTTCCACTGATCATCCTTGAGATGTTTCTACAGCTTAATTGGAGTCCACCTGTGGTAAATTCAGTTGATTGGACATGATTTAGAAAGGCACACACCTGTCTATATAAGGTCCCACAGTGGACAGCGCATGTCAGAGCACAAACCAAGCATGAAGTCAAAGGACTTGTCTGTAGACCTCCGAGACAGGATTGTCTCAAGGCACAAATCTGGGGAAGGGTACAGAAAAATTTCTGCTGCTTTGAAGGTCCCAATGAGCACAGTGGCCTCCAACATCTGTACATGAAAGAAATTCGGAACCACCAGGACTCTTCCTGGAGATGGCCGGCTGTCTAAACTGAGCAATCGGGGGAGAAGGGCTTTAGTTAGGGGGGTGACCAAGAACCCGATGGGCCCTCTGTCAGAGCACCAGTGTTCCTCTGTGGAAAGAGGAGAACCTTCCAGAAAAACAACCATCTCTGCAGCAATCCACCAATCAGAATGAGAGTGGCCAGACAGAAGCCACTCAGTGAAAAGCACATGGCAGCCCACCTGGAGTTTGCCAATAGGCACCTGAAGGACTCTCAGACCATGAGAAACAAAATTCTCTGGTCTGATGAGACAAAGATTGAATTCTTTGGCATGAATGCCAGGCATCATGTGTGGAGGAAACCAGGTATCGCTCATCACCAGGCCAATACCATCCCTACAGTGAAGCATTGTAGTGGCAGCATCATGCTGTGGGGATGTTTTTCAGTGGCAGGAACTGGGAGACTAGTCAGGATAGAGGGAAAGATGAATGAGGGAATGTAGAGAGATATCCTGGATGAAAACATGCTCCAGAGCGCTCTTGACCTCAGACTGGGGCGACGGTTCATCTTTCAGCAGGACAATGACCCTAAGCGCACAGCCAAGATATCAAAGACGTGGCTTCAGGACAACTCTGTGAATGTCCTTGAGAGGCCTAGCCAGACCCCAGGCTTGAATCCAATTGAACATCTGTGGAGAGATCTGAAAATGGATGTGCACTGACGCTGCCCATCCAACCTGATGGAGATTGAGAGGTGCTGCAAAGAGGAATGGCCCAAACTGTCCAAAGATAGGTGTGCCAAGTGTGTGGCATCATATTCAAATAGACTTGAGGCTGTAATTGCTTCCAAAGGTGCATCAACAAAGTATTGAGCAAAGGCTGTGAATACTTATGTACATATGATTTCTTAGTCTTTTATTACCTCCGCTAAGGAGGTTATGTTTTTACCGGGGTTTGTCTGTCTGTTACCAACATAACTCAAAGTTATGAATGGATTTTGATGAAATTTTCAGGAAAGGTGTGCAATGACGCGGGGAACAGATGATTAGATTTTGGTGATGATCTGAGAGTGCATACCTCCACCAAGGGCTTTGTTTGTATTTGTGCAGCAGGATTACACAAAAACTACTGGATGGATTTGGATGAAATTTTCACCAGAGGTGGTTCTTGACCTAGAGAGGAACCTATTATATTTTGGTGATGATCTGAGAATGCATACCTCAGCCAAGGCTCTTATCTTCTCACAGTGTGTTAGCAACAATACTCCAAAACTGATGGACAGACTTTGATGCAATTTTCACCACAAGTGGCTGTAGGCCTACACACAAACCCATTACATTTTGGAGGTGATCCATGAGAAACGGAAGGAGCCTTGGTGGAGGTATGCGCTCTATGAGTGCTTTTCTAGTTTTTAATAAATTTGCAAAAATCTCAACAAAAACTTTTTTCATGTTGTCATAAGGGGTATTTTGTGTAGAATTTTGAGGAAAAAATGAATTTACTCCATTCTGGAATAAGGCTGTAACATAACAAAATGTGGAAAAGGTGAAGCACTGTAAATTCTTTCCCTATTCCCTGTACAGTGATGGGCTGTAACTGAAGACCAAAGCATCTGTCAGTGACAAAGGGAAAAAGATCCGGGAGAGTAAGAACAGTTTCTGCCCATATGTTAAAATATAATTATTTCTACGTGAAGAGAGATTTTAACATTTTTACTATAGTCATAGGACCCAAGAAGGTATTTTAGAAGGATAAAACCCACAAACACACCATGTTTGAGTAAATGGGGAAGTTTAAAGTTTATCACCACCCAAACCTTTAAGGAGCACAGCCTCTTCTTCCAGACTGATATGTAATATGACTGTACCTGCTGTAGTCCCTCTGTGATGGAGGTGACTGGTGACATTCCACATGTGAGAGCTGAAAGCATGTAACCATCAGGGCCAACGGAGCTGTTGAAGTTCCCCTGCTGCAAAAATCAAACAGAGCAGGCAAATTTACCCAAAAGTACCTACTGACACTGGATTCTTTGGATGTGTGGGAGACAGACACGGGATCTTACCACTGCATCCTTAACGACAATTTTAGCCACTTGGTCTGGCTGACAAACTCCAGAGGTTTCAGAGATTAGTCTGGTCTCCAGAGGCTAGAAGGGAACAAAATAAAGGGACAAATGTTTTTTGCATAAATACTGTGCTGTCTACAGTTCCAAAATAAAGAAAATGCCTCCATTATTATTTTTACTCTCACAACAGAGGGAAACACTCTATTGTGTTACATAAATTAGATTTTACCTTTGTCTTGTTCTCTTCAGCCAGTCCTGGAGTGTCAGTGTCAGGTGGGTATGCCACAGTTACATAGATATTGTATGGTTTTATCTGAAAGTACAACCAGCAATATCATAATTAAAGACAACAATCAACATTTTAATAATAATGCTGCATCAGATTTATATAGCGCTTTTCAGAGACACTCAAAGACGCTTTACAATGGATACATTATTCACTCACTCCATAGACAATGGTAGTGGTAAGCTACTACTATAGCCACAGCTGCCCTGGGGCAGACTGATGGAAACGTGGCTGCCAATCCACGCCAATGGCCTCTCCGACCACTACCAAACAAATTTTACACAAAGCAGGTAAAATATGCAACATAAATGCCCTTATTGATTAAATGGGATTCTACCACTAAAAGGTACAATAATATAGCTAAAAAAATAAACGCACACATCATTCCATAATGCCCCCATTAACTGCAAAATCGTGTTTTCGTGAGTGTTAACCTTCTAAAATGTGTCCATAGGTTACATGTGTACTGTTAAAGTATTAGCATCACACAAAAATACACACTGCTTTTATTTATTGAGACATTTAAGAAATGTGGGAATTGACCTTTTCAGGCTTTTATGTTGTCACAAACCAACAAACTTCAGTTGTCTAAATTAGCAAAGCAAACACACTGACTGCCCCTTTATTTGTGATCAGCTTACTCAAAAAATCTTTACCCAATCAGAACAGGAACTCACTAATATTAATAAGCTGGCTGAAAAGGACAGCCTCAGACAGAGTCTGACGAACTGTAAGACAACACAGAAATCGTTTTTGGTCTTTAAAACCACATATATATTCTTGAGGATGCCAAAATTTAAGATTAACCCCTGGAAAATCCAAAATATCGGACTTTTAACATGAACGTAAATGTGCCAATTTAAACTACTGCGAAATTTGAAGATGACTTCATCTGAAGTGTGTTTTCTTGAAGTCTTAAGTTTTCCTTTTTGCCAAGTTATTTAATTAGTATAGGAAAAATACCTCCATCTGAAGCGACTCTGCTAAGCCCCGTAGTGCAAACTTAGATGGGGAATACGCCGTGTATCCGAACAATCCAATCTGGCCTGCCTGGGAGGAGACAAACATGATGCGCCCCATTCTTCGCTCCTTCATGGTAGTTATGACGGCTCGTGTTGGGTAAACGCTACCAAGGTAGTTCACCTCCATCAGTTTCTGTAGGATATATAGATAAAAACAAAACATATAAACACTTCACAAAAACATAGATTCTAATTCTTATTTAACCACTTCCTAAACTACTCAAAAAAAAAAAAAAAAAAATCAGCCTTTTCTGGTATTCTTTTCTCAAAAGCATGGCTCACTGCTCAGCTTTGTGAAACATTAAGACAGTTTAGTACAAGGTTTTTAGAGTGTTTATAGCTTACGTTTTAACAGTGCTCCACACCTACATTTCTTTAATTTCACTAGTTAATAACAGAGTGATAATCTTTGAAACACAGAAAGGGCAGGATTACTGGAAATACAGGCACATTAGGAAAAACAATTTAAATAGTTTCAAAATTTGAAACAAGGCCAAATGCAATAAAATACAAACAAATAACATAGGCCTGTGCGATATGACGATATACAGTGGATATATAAAGTCTACACACCCCTGTTCAAATGCCAGGTTTTTGTGATGTAAAGAAATGAGACCAAGATAAATCATTTCAAAACTTTTTCCACCATTAACGTGACCTATGACCCGTGCAAACCAACTAGAAAAAAAAACTGAAATCTCTTAAGAGGAAAAATACAAAAAAACTTACAATAATGTGGTTGCATAAATATGCACACCCTTAAACTAATACTTTGGTGCAGCACCTTGTGCTTTTATTACAGCACTCAGTCTTTTTGGTAGGAGTCTATCAGTGTGGCACATCTTGATGTGGCAATATTTGCCCACTCTTCTTTGCAAAAATGCTCCAAATCTGTCAGATTGCAAGGGCATCTCCTGTGCACAGCCCTCTTCAGATCACCCAACAGATGTTCGATCGGATTCGGGTCTGGACTCTGGCTGGGCCACCCCAAAACCTTAATCTTCTTCTGGTGAAGCCATTCTTTTGTTGATTTGGATCTGTGCTTTAGGTCACTGTCGCGCTGAAAGATGAAGTTCCTCTTCATCTTCAGTTTTCTAGCAGAAGCCCAAAGGTTTTGTGTCAACACTGACTGGTATTTGGAACTATTCATAATTTCCTCCGCTTTGACCAGGACCCTAGTTCCAGCTGAAGAAAAATGGCTCCAAAGCATGACGCTGCCACCACTATGCTTCACTGTAGGTATGGTGTTCTTTTGTTGATGAGCAGTGTTGTGTCTGCACCAAATATATCTTTTGGAATTATGGCCATAAAGTTTAACCTTGGTTTCATTCAGCAACCAGGTTATTGTAAGTTTTTTATTTTTCCCCCTTAAAAGATTTCAGTTTGTTTTTCCAATTGGGTTGCACAGGTTATAGATCACATTAATGGTGGAAAAAGTTTTGAAATGATTTATCTTGGTCTCATTTTTTTACATCACAAAAACCTGGCATTTGAACAGGGGTGTGCAGACTTTTTATATCCACTGTATATCAGATGACAAGATAAAAATGTTTCATATAAAACTTTCATATTGGGATTTTTGAAAATATAATTCTTCAGCAAAGTTCCTCACACACTACTTGTCAGCGCCTCGCCTCTCCCCCACAGGTGTGCTGGTCGTTAAGTTTCTGTCTGGCGGTTAGCACAGCAGCTAATGGTTTGGTCAATTTGTTTATTTATTCGGATAAGAATAACCCTGAACATAGTATACAAATGTAAAAAAATGTAACTATACATATGAAACGTCATACAAATCCAGGATGACACATAAAAGTGAAAACACATTTCCAATGTGGTCCTATCACATGACCAATATACAAACAGAAAAAAAATTCAAGATAATAATGAGTCAATAGATAAAGAAAGAAGTAGTCAACAAGCACCCTATAAGCTAATAATACATAGAAATGTCAGACTCTTGGATAACCATTTCATTAAAAAGATGCTTTTTTCCAGCAGATTTAAAACTTAAAAAAATATTAATTTAATTTGACTAGGTAGGCTATTCCAAGCCTTAATACCCGTATACATGAATGATGAAACACCAAATGAACCAGTGTGAGCTATCTGAAGTGAAGCAGAGCCAGATCTTGTGGTTACCCCACTAGAGTTTTGAATGGAGCTGAACTGGCCAAAAAGATAATTTGGAGCCTGACCATGTAGAATTTTAAACATTAAGTTCAGCTTTAGTTGAATGATTCTTTTGTCTATAGGCAACATATTAACCTGCTTGAATTTGTCAGCACCTACATGTATTCTGGCCGGTGCATTCAGACTGAAACGAATCACTTTTCTCTGGGAGACTTGTAATCGTTGCTTGCATCTTTTAGTCAGTCCAGAGTACCACGCCGTGGAAGCATAGTCATAGTGGCACTGTATAAGGCCTGAGACCAATTTTTTGGTTTCAAACGAAACATTGTTGGCTTGCCGGTATAAAAATTTGAGTCGTGCATTGGACTTTTTCCACCAGCTTGTCCACAATGCTTTCCCCATCCAAAGATTGGTCCAAAGATAAGCCCAGATATTTAACATGTTCCCGACATGCTAGCTCATTTTCGCCACAGCATACCTGAATGGATTTTGTTTTGTTTAGTCTCTTTTTTGAAGCAAAAAGGATAGACTATTTTACCTAAATGAAGAGACAGTTTATTGTCAAATAGCCCTACTTCTGTTTGCCAGGGATGTGGGACTGTTTTCAATGTGCTGCGTCAGAGAAGACAGTCCGCTAACCCTGTTTTAATTGGAGGCAAGTAACGTTAACACCATCTCACTCTTATCATTGTAAAAGAGCAAATGCTGAATAACAATGCTAAACTGTCACTAATAGGAAACATTATTGATGTATCAGAAGGGTGGACAATAGGGCTGTCGCGATAACCGCAATTATGCTGTTTCATTCCATCTAGCAACAATGCTCTGCACTGTGTGTGTTTATATATTTACATATTTATTCCATCTAGCTACAATGCTCCGCACTGTGTTTTTATATATCTACATATTATTCCATCTAGCTACATTGCTCCGCACTGTGTGTGTTTATATACTTGCATATTTATTCCACCTAGCTGCAATGCTCCGTACTGTGGGTGTTTATATATTTACATATTTATTCCATCTAGCTACAATGCTCTGCACTGTGTGTTCACACTGGCTTTTCCCTGCACTGTGTGTTCATATACTCATATATTTATTCCATCCAGCTACAATGCTCTGCACTGTGTGTCTGTGTGTGTGTGTGTATATATTTATTTTATAGTAATATGTACATATGTATATTAGCCGCTCTTGCTTGCTTGTTTTTTTCTTGCCTTCTGATTGTTGCTCTGAGTGTTGCTATCCCTGTGCTGTTGCAATCCTGGAATTTCCCCATTGTGGGACTAATAAAGGCTTATCTTATCTTATCTTATCTTATGCAGTACCACACTATGGACAAGCCTACCGCGGAGGATAACGACCAACTGCAACAACCATGGTCTATAACCCCCTGAATGGTTTATTATTTTATGCACTGAAGTAAAAAAAGCAGGCTTATACAATGATAATAAAATGGAACAATGAGCAAAATAAATAAAAATATAATGAATTTTTAATTATAATAAAAATAATTATGACTTAAACAGAATGCAAAATTAATTCAATTTCTTAATATGGTGAAGATTCTCAACTGGATTCAAGTATTTTTTACTTCTGAAATGTGTCACCATTCATCCAAATTCTATGGTAATACCAAGCAGCATATATGTGTTCCTCTGCCCTGAACCCATTAGGGTCAACGGCCATCTAGCAACACCGCTTTACCTTTGGAAAAGGGAAGGCTAAGGAGTAAACCTAACAAAATCCGGAGTGGAGCCCCTAAAGGCGGTTGGATGGCGTAGCACAATCACCATCCGGCAGCTCCTGCAGCCAAGTTGATGCCAAATGTATTGTTTTGCTTTCCTTTGGATCACATCTGCAAGGCCGGGTGGGGAGTCCTGAGGTATGGGCAGCCCAAGATCTCCATATTTATCGCCCAGGTTTGTGCCCCGGAGAGGTCACTTCAGAGCTGCTGCAAAGCAGCAGAAACAACACAGGAGGCAGCAGTTACAAGTTATAAGTCTAACCTGATTGGTGTAAGGTACAGGCGCTATGGGTTGCCTGACGGCGAGAGGGATCATCGAGTCCCACTAATCAGCTACCGCCCGCCCAAGTCGGGCAGCCCCAGTCAGTAAGGTACTGATCCGCCACCGTCTGCCTGCTTCAATGGGTGCTTGGACCTTAGATTCATATCGACACCAGACAGCCATCACTGCACCAGGCAAACCACAGAAAAGAAGGAAGAAACTGCCAGACATGAGACTGGCTACTTGGAACATCAGAACCATGTGTCCTGGCCTCTCTGATAACCTGCAGCAGATTAGTGATTGCAGGAAAACAGCAATCATCGACTGTGAGCTGAGAAGGCTGAACATCGACATAGCAGCACTGCAGGAAACCAGGCTTGCTGCAGACGGCATGCTGCGAGAGAAAGACTACACATTCATCTGGCAGGGTAGACCTGCTGAGGAACCTCGACTGCACGGTGTTTGCTTTGCAGTAAAGAACAACCTGCTACCTATGACAGTCCCTCCTACTAGCGGCTCAGAGCGCATCATCTGCCTCTGCCTTTCAACCTCGACCGGCAAAGTAAAAGCATCTATGCTCCTACTTTAACATCACCTCATGAAACGAAAGATCAATTTTATGAGGAACTTGACGCTGCCATCAGCAAGATACCAGAGAATGAGCACATCATCCTGCTTGGAGATTTCAACACCAGAACTGGATCAAACTACAACACATGGCCAGACTGCCTGGGGCATTTTGGTGTTGGTAAGCTAAACAACAACGGCCAGAGACTGCTGGAGCTCTGCTCCTACCACAAGCTCTGTATCACCAACACGTTCTTCAAGACAAAGCCACAACACAGTCTCCTAGTGTCACCCACGATCAGGCCACTGGCACCAGCTGGACATGACTATCACCAGACAAGCTGCCCTTAACAACGTGCTCATCATACGCAGCTTCCACAGTGCCGACTGCGACACCGACCACTCTATGGTGCACAGCAAAGTCAGACTACTACCAAAGAAGATTCATCATACTAAATGGACAGGACACCCATGCATCAACATTGCCAGGGCAACAAACCCAGAGATATGCACCCAGCTCATCGGCCAGCTGGAAAAGGCTTTCAAAGACAACCCTGCTGAAACTATGGAAGGAAGATGGCAATTCATCAAGGACAGCATCTATAACACTGCCATATTAGCTCTAGGGAAGAAGGAACGATCCAACCCAGATTGGTTTGCGTCTCATCTGTCTGAGATAGAGCCTGTCATAAACGCTAAGAGAGAAGTCCTAGTCAACTACAAGAAAGATCCATCGGCAAAGAACCTTTCTTTACTGAGAGCAGCGAGTACTGGCAGAACCTGTGTCAGAACATCCAGGCTTGTGCCGACAATGAAAACATACAAGGAATGTATGAGGGGTTGAAGAAGGCCTTTGGCCCCACCATCAGTAAGACCGCTCCACTTAAGTCCAAGGACAGTGTTGTCATCAGTGACCACGCCAAGCAGATGGACAGGTGGGCCGAACATTACCAAGACCTCTACTCCACCGAGAACTTGGTTACCAACCTGGCTCTTGAGAACATCCCTATCCTGCCCATGATGGAGGATCTAGATCAACCCCCAACAGTGGAAGAGCTCAGCAAGGTTATAGATTCACTAGCCCACGGCAAGGCACCAAGCCAAGATGGGATTCCAGCAGAAGTTATCCAGTGCAGGAAACCAGTGTTGCTCAGTCATCTCCATGAGCTACTTTGCCAGTGCTGGGAAGAGGGATCAGTCCCCCAGGACATGGGGGATGCCATTATCATCACACTGTAAAAGAATAAGGGGGACCGCAGTGACTGTAATAATTACAGAGGCATATCCCTTCTCACTATCATCGGCAAGGCATTCGCCCGGGTGATTTTGAAGAGACTGCAAGCACTCGCCGAGCGTGTCTACCCGGAGTCTCAGTGTGGCTTCAGGGCAGAGTGGTCCACCATCGACATGATTTTCTCACTTAGGCAGCTGCAAGTGAAGAGCAGAGAGCAGAGACAGCCCCTCTACGTGGCCTTCATTGACCTGATGAAAGCGTTCAACTTGGTGAGCAGAAAGGGCCTATTCACTCTGCTAGAGAAGACAGGATCCCCTCCCAAGCTGCTGAGCCTCATCACATCCTTCCATGACAGCATGCACAGGACAGTGTACTTTGACGGTTCAACTTCTGCCCCCTTCCCCATCCGCAGTGGTGTGAAACAAGGGTGTGTACTTGCGCCGACACTCTTTTGGGATCTTCTCCCTTGTTCTCTAAGGGAATCAGATGATGGAGTGTACTTACACACCAGGTCGGATGGAAAGCTCTTTAACCTTGCACATCTAAAAGCAAAGACCAAGGTGTGCCAAGTCCTAATCAGGGAGATACTCTTTGCTGATGCTGCTGCTCTGACATCTCAGACACAGGCTGGTCTCCAGAAGTTGGTCAACTGCCTAGTGCAGGGGTGTCAAACTCACTCCATGGAGGGCCAAGACCCTGCATGTTTTACCTCCACCCAGTGTCTTCAACAGGTAAATTCACAGAATTTCCTCCCACTGATTGCTGATCAGTGATAACATCTGTTGAAGCCACTGGGTGGAGGTAAAACCTGCAGGGTCTTGGCCCTCCTTGGAATGAGTTTGACATCCAGGGCCTAGTGCATGCCTGCAAAGAGTTTGGCCTCACCATAAACCTCAAGAAGACACAGACCCTGGGTCAGGATGTCAGTGAAGCTCCCAGCATAAACATTAGCGAGCACACCTTGAAAATGGTGGAGAAGTTCACCTACCTGGGATCTACAGTCTCCAGCAACTTGTCCCTTGATTCTGAACTCAGCAAACGGATCAAGAAAGCTGCAGCTGCCATGTCCAAACTGTCCAAAAGAGTGTGAGGAAACGGCAAGCTTACCACAGCCACCAAAGTTGCAGTCTATAGAGCCTGTGTCTTGAGCACTTTGCTCTACGGTAGTGAGACCTGGACCACCTATGCACAACAAGAGTGCCGCCTCAATAGATTCCACCTGCGGTGCTTGTGTCGGATCCTGGGCATCTCCTGGAAGGACCATATGCCAAACAAGGATGTCTTGGACCGAGCCAACATGCCAAACATGCTCGTGCTCCTCTCACAGCGATGTTTGCATTGGATTGGCCACGTCCGCCGTATGCAAGATGGTCGTATTACCAAAGACATCTTGTATGGAAAGCTGGCTACAGGAACCCGGCGTTCAGGTTGCCCACTACTGAGATAGAGGGGCACTTGCAAAAGGGACCTGAAATCTGCCGACATTAGAGTGGACACATGGGAGGAGATGGCAGAAAACCGGGATGCTTGGCAATACACTGTATGCACAGGTATCACCACAACAGAGCAAAAGAGAGTCCATCTGTGGTCAGACAGGTGAGAGGGGAGAAAAGCCGCAGCAGCGGCTCTCCAGCTGCCACCGTCAGCATTCATGTGCAGCAACTGTGCCAAGGACTGCCATTCCAGGACTGGCCTGCTCAGTCACAGCCGACGCTGCTCCACAACGAGACCTCAACTAGGTGCATCCATTGTCTATCTAGACAGCAGGAGCCAATGATGATGATATGTGTAACTTTTTTCATAATGCAATATTTTTTTAATTATTTATTTTTTATACTATTATTTCACAAACTTAAATAGTGCTTATTTTGTTTATTTTTCAAATTTTATGCTGTTTGGTATCACCAGAGAATGTGGATGAATGGTGTAACATTTCAGAAGTAATACTACTTCCGACGCTGCTGAGCTTACTCTGCATGAGTGCTTGGCTGCGCAGTGCGCCTTTGGCTCCAATATCTGATAGGCTGCCATAATCATGTGACACGGCAGACCATCTCCAAAATATACCTGGGCTAGTTTTTCACCAGTTTTCACACATAAATTTAATGCCTAAAACTCTCAGAAGTGAAAACAAATTGCACGTTTTGTATTAAAGTGGTATTGCAATATTTTAAAAAGTATCGACTTCAAAGTATTGACCAGCTGGTATCGAAGTATCAATACTTGAGTATCGATATGCCCATCCCCAATAGTAAGGCTACAGCATTTAGCATAGTCGAGCTGCGAATGCTAACGTTAATCGGTTTATGGACTCGTAATGAGGCACAAGCTCTTACGGTGGTCGTAGTTTGTGTTTTACTTAATGTGTACTGTGCTAAAATAAGAAAATAAAACCGTAAACTTCACCAGCAGTCAAGACCATTGCCATCACATATTACGGGGATCTGTAAATGCAATGTTCACTTTTTTTGTGTGTGTGTGGCTAAATCTCGCAGTTCACTTATGTGCTCTATTGATTATTAAATAAATTGTTAAATGTTAAGTGTATTTTTATTGCCAACAGCATGTCTGCCACCGCACGCACCATATGGGGGACTCTCAGATGGATTCCTTGCTAAATACAGCCGGTGACAGTGAGTGCTAAAAGGGCACAAAGCGTGTCATTTCCTTCTGAGTGGAGTGTTTATGATCCTGACAATTGAGCTCCGAGAGCGAAACAACTACTGTATAGTGCATTGCTTGTTTGAACGAGATTTTTGGGACAGCGGCAAAAATCACAGAGACGAGAGCCATGCAGGGTCCTGTACAGAGGCTGTCCTGTTTAAATAAGCCGAATGTCGCTGTAGCCTCCAACCAGTCCACACACCCTGTAGTTGAAATACTGGCGTTACCGTGCCACCACTGCTTTATGAAAATGATTTTTTTTTTTAATTTTTTTTTTTTTTACAGAATCAGCAATTCTTGCCTGTAGGAAGACTGGAGCTCCGCACAACTGTCGCACACGCACAAGTTGAGAGTAGAGCTGCAGCAGTTTCTCACAGCTTCCATCATTAGCCACATAATTTATGAACCCTGTTTAAATTACGAGACCACACGGTCCTAACAACATTTGCAATAATACTGAATATTGCGGTGTTGAGCTATCCACTGTCACTGCAGGGGAGATTCCTCCACCGTGACAGCCCTAGTGGGCAATATGGCCTAAAAATGTGAATTTTCACGATAATATTTTTCCACGATATTACAGACTAAAGTTTTTTTCTTTTAAATTTATCCAGAAAGGGCAGTTTCACAGGCCAGCATTATTTATCTTCAACATAATCAGTAAAACAAAACAAAAACTAATTTCTCCAGTTTATAAACAGCAGCTCAGATTTAGTTTAAAATATTTTTTAGTTCTGTGTCAATATTACAAGAAAATATAAACCGCTATATCTTAATTGTACACAGATGTCAGGTTTTATGCTTTACCTGCATTACTCTTGTTGCACTTAACAGATTTTTTTTTTTCCCTTTCCCTCTTCAAGTGGTTGAATAAAACCAAAAGAAGGAGCCAAAACTCAACTAAAATACAACTACACCCACTTCGGGCGGTACATTGTCTGACGTTAATACCACTCCAGCGGTGTTGTTGACGTGCGGAAAAAAATGCAGGCAGATTATCCACATTGTTGCACCATTTTTAAAAATTTTTTTTTTTTTTTTTTAACATGACAGCAGTCTTAAACAGAGAGTGAAACTTAAATATTTCCACTCAACTGGATGTAGAAGGTCTGACTTCTGCGCTACAGCTTCATGCCATGTTTGTTTTGTTGTTTCTATAACTTCCATTGGCGGTGTAATGGTGTGACGTTGTCATGCAGCAGACCCCAAATATCGCAATATTAATTTTTACACCAGTATCAAAATTTATATCAGTATTACCGTGAATAATATGGCACACCCCGATATCAGACCCTCATTTCTTTGCTTTAAATTACTGCTCAGTTACTTTGTTTTGTCTGAAAAAAAATTACATTAAAGCTGCAAAAGTGCGTGATAACGGCATATACATAAAAAATAAATTAAATTAAAATGTGTCAGAACAGCAAATTAGCTTTTTTTTTCCACAATATCTTTATTGAACCTTTTTTTTTTTTTTTTTAACAAACATGATACAAACAATCAAACACTAACACTAAAGTACTACAAAAAAAAAAAAATGCACTAAAAACACCAACAACCACCAACAAAATCAAGTCTTCAACAATGCTCCTCTGTTTAGTCTAGACAATCCAATACATAAGTATACATATTATGTTCACCAGTTTGGAATTTACAAGGTCCACACACATCATTCACCTTCTTCTTCAAGAGTTATGTTTAAATTTTTTACATAATCAATAAAAGGTCTCCATATATTCTCAAACACAATTTCCTTTGATTTTAGTATATATGTTATTCTTTCTAATGGAAGGTTTGTTAACATCTGTCTTAACCACTGAGTCACATCTGGTCTATGAGTCTTTTTCCATAATAGTGCAATACATTTTTTGGCATTAAGCAAACTGAGGTCTATGAATGTTCTTTCACTTTTATTAAAATTATGCTTTTCTGGGTACAGACCCAACAAAAACAGTTTAGGATTCAATATGATTTGTTTTGAGATTATTTTTTCAATTGTTACCCTCACCTCTTCCCAAAACATTCTTATTAATCTACATTCCCATAAACAATGAAATAGGGTTCCTTTACTTTCCATGCATTTTGTGCATGTATCTGGTATATTTTTGTTATATCTATTTAACTCCTCCGGTGTAACATACATCCGCATTAACCATTTGAAATGTATCAATTTAAGGCGTGCATTTATTGATTTGGTTTGAGCTTCTGTACAAGCCAATTCCCATTGTTCCTCTGAAATTTCAGTTTGCAGATCTTCTTTCCAGTAGTTTAATCTTTTCAGTGAATTTTCACTTGAAGATAGTGTCAGTGAATTATAAAACTCTGAAATAATACCCTTTCTTTTACTATCTTTCATCATCATTTTTTCCAAGGATGAATAAATAGGTCGAGTGAGAGCTTTATTTTGATTTGATCGAATAAAGTTTCTAAGTTGAAGATATTTAAAAAAATGTGTTCTATTGAGATTAAATTTGATCCTCAGCTCTTCAAAAGACATTATGTTGTCTGCACATGGCAAATATAAATCCTGAATCTTTTGTATCCCTTTTAAATTCCATACTTTAAATACAGCGTCCGCTCTCCCTGGTTTAAAATATTGATTACCCCATATTGGACTAAATTGTGACAATAACTGTGGTTCTTTTAAATAGTTTTTAGCTTCACACCATATTTTGATCATATGCTTTACAAATGGATTTTTAACTTGTTTTTGTAATTTTTTTGCCGAATCTGAGTATATGAATATGGGAAGAGGTAAAGGTAAATTGTATGATTCCATTTCAGTCCAGTGAGGGAGATCATTTGATGAAAAATAATATGTCATAGACCTCAGTTGTGCCGACCAATAATACAACATAAAATTTGGACATTTCAGACCTCCACGATCAAATGGTAAATATAATAAAGACAAACGTAATCTAGCCCTCCTGTTGTTCCATATAAATTCCACTAACTTTTTTTTTATTCTTGAGAATAGATCTAAAGGTGGTGATAAGGGAATGTATTGAAATAAATAAAGTATTTTAGGTAAAATATTACTTTTAAGTATATTGATTCTCCCGATCATCGACATTGGTAGTGACATCCATCTCTGAGTTAACTCATTGATATCTGACATTAAGGCTTCATAGTTGACACTGGCGACTGATTCTAGCTTAGGCATAATTTGGATTCCTAAATATTTAAACTGATTTACAACATTGAATTGATTTACCTCAGGGGCTGGGTAATTTCTCTGGGTCTCATTTAGCATTAATATTGAAGATTTAGTTTTATTTATTTTATATCCTGATATTTCCCCAAAATTCTTTATTAAATTCAACAAGGTTGGAATTGATTTTTTTAGATTCGACATAAACAAAATTATGTCATCGGCGTACAGGGAGATTTTATGTTCTGTTGGTCCAACTTTAATTCCATATATTTGTGAATGTAAACGTATCGCTATCGCTAAAGGTTCAATTGCCATAGTAAACAGTAAAGGTGAAAGTGGACAGCCTTGTCGACATCCTCTATTGATTTTTATTGGTTTTGAAATATTGTTATTTGTTAGGATTTCTGCTGTAGCATTATTGTATATTATTTGAACCCATTTTATGAAATTATTTCCAAGTCCAAACCTTTGTAGGACTTCAAAAAGAAAGGGCCATTCAACTCTATCAAAGGCCTTTTCGGCGTCCAATGATAGGAGAGCTGTATCCGGTGCTTCTTTATTAAAATAAATAATATTAAATAGTCTTCTTACATTATGGAAGCCTTGTCTACCCTTTATAAAGCCATTCTGATCTCGATTAATAATATTTGGTAAAATTTCTTGTATTCGTCTTGCTAAAATTTTACAGATTATCTTAAGGTCGGCGTTTAATAGGCTTATTGGTCTCATATTTTCACATTTATTAGAGGGCTTACCTGGTTTTGGCAGCAGTATAATTAAGGCATTATTTATGTATGATGGTAAATTATTATTTTGAAATGCTTCTAAAACCATTTCCAAAAAAGGTTTTATTAATTTATTCTTAAATTTTTTATAAAGGTCAACTGGAAGACCATCTGGTCCTGCACTTTTTCCTGATTTCATATTATCAATGGCTAGCCCAACTTCTTCTTGACTAATTTTAGACTCCAATATCTCCCTGTTTTCATTTGGAATACACGGTATAGATAGTTCGTTCAAAAACCCATTTAGTTTTGTTAAATCAGGTTCATTTTTGGTATCATATAATTTTTCATAGTAATCTCTAAAGGCTCTATTAATTTCTAAAGGATCTATAACTACCTGTCCCTTACTTATAATACTGGTAATTGGTGTTTTAATTTCCAATTGTTTAATCTGCCATGCTAATAATTTTCCTGATTTTTCACCTTGTTCATAAAAAGATTGTTTAAATCTTAGAAGACTCGAGGCAGCTCTATTCGCTGATTTTTTGTCGTATTCAGCTCTCAAAATCAGTAATTCATTCTCCAACCTTGGGTCACTTCCTGCATACACTTTTTCCTGAAGATTTTTTATTTTATGTTCCAATTTAGCTCTCTCCTCTCGAGTCTTCTTAGATTTTGATCCTGTATAACTAATAATATGTCCCCTAATAAAAGCTTTGAAAGCCTCCCACTTTACACATGCTGATGTTTGTGTAGTATTGATGTCAAAGAACTCGTCTATCTGTTTTTCTATATACTTGACAAATTCCTCATCCTGAAGCCATTTATGCTGAAATTGCCATCTACCTGATTCCTTTATCAATTTTTTATCTACATATATTAGACAACAGGGTGCATGATCAGAGATCACGATGTTATCATAAAAGTAGTTTTGAATCTTGGACCTTAATTCTGTGGAAATCAAAAAATAATCAATACGTGAGAATGTCTTGTAGGTACTGGAATAACAAGAATAGGCTTTAACTTGTGGTTTCATTTCTCTCCATATATCTAACAATCTCAATTCTTTCATAAAATGATTAATAGTCATCCTACATCCAATGTGCGTACAATCCAGTCCTGTTGATCTATCCACACCTGGATTCAATGTACAATTAAAATCCCCTGCTATTATATGTTGCCCTGTAAGTGATGATAAGATGAGAAATAAATTAGCAAAGAACTTCTGATCATCTATATTGGGACCATATAAGTTCACAAGATTTATATTTTCTAATAGCAAAGAACCTTGAATGATTACATATCTTCCAAATTTGTCTCCAATTACATTTTTCACTTGAAAAGGAACTGATTTATGTATGAGAGTCATAACTCCCCTGGCTCGGGATGAAAATGAAGAGGTGAATACACTTCCCTGCCATCTACTCCTAATTCTTTTAACATCCTCCTCTATCAGATGAGTTTCTTGTAAAAACACAATTCTTGAACCCATGTCCTTTATTTTATTCATAACTTGTTTAAGTTTTTTTAAATTTTGTAGACCTCTGCAATTCCATGAAGTTAAATTAAGATTAACACTTTGGTCCATGATCAATAGAGAGTTTGGGATTACCTTGCAGTGTAAACATGCTCATACAGAGAAGCAAAAACATGAGTGGTTGAACATTCATCCTACAAACTACACACAAACAAATTTCCCCTTCCCACACTTGTGGCAAACCCCCCAAAATCAAAAGAAAAATTCTGTCTCCCGATATAGCCATCGACCGTTCCACACCCACGGGGAACAGCCTAAGCCACTCCTTCTTCATCCTCCCAATCACCCTAACTCTACTGCTTTTAATGACGTAACATTAACTCTCTTCTGTAGTTTTCCAACTTAACTCCAAAATTTTTAACAACTTTGTACATCATAGTTTTTTTTTTTTTTTGTTTGTTTTGTTTTTGTTTTGTTTTTTTTAATATATAATACAATCTATATTTTGTAAACTTACTATTTACTTCAAGTCAGTCAGATGCCTGTGCAAATGCTTAATTATTCTACCTTATATTTTGTTCATGCTTAGCTCCCACCAGTCTCTTCTTCTTCTTTGATCTTCTTGATGAACTCCTGCGCCTCCTCTGGGGTCTTGAAGATGTGGGTTCTGCCCTCATACGTGGTCAGCAGTCTCGCAGGATAGATTACACCATGACGAATCCCAAGGTTGCGCAGCTCCTTACGTACGGGATCAAACTGCTTCCTCAATTGCTGGATTCCTGTGGCCAAATCTGGGTAGAACCGCACCTGCTGGTCCTGGTGTTTAATCTCTCCTTTAGCACGTGCAGCGTTGAAGATCTTCATCCTGTCTCTGTTGCTTAGAAACTTCATAATTAAGGTCCTCGGCGGTCCCTTATCTCTCCGTGGGCCAATACGATGTGCTTTTTCCAGAACCACTGCTGATTGCAACTCCTCGCTGCCCAGCACCTCCGGAATCCACTTTTCCAGAAAGGAACATACGTCCCGACCTTCTGATTCCTCTGGAAGACCCACCAGCCTCAAATTATTCTGTCTCGACCGAGATTCCAAATCCAAAATATTATCTTCCAGAGATTTATTTTTTTTTTCCAAAGTGCGCACCTTTAATTGAAGACGGGTGACGTCATCTTCAGCACTAGCGAGACGGAGCTCCATCTGCGCCGTTCGTTCTACACAGTCACCCAATTCCTTTCTTATTCCTTCCAGCGCTGTCATAATCCCATCAAATCTAGAGGAAAAGTCCGCTCTCATTGAACTCATGGCAGCCATCAGCGCATCTGCGCCATTCCCCGCAGAAATCGCACCGCCGCCAGCCTCCTCCGCCATATATGGAGCCTTGTTTGCTGCGTCACAGACCTGAAAGTCCGTTAATTTGGACTGTTTCGGCGGCTCGCTTTTTCCTTTTCCTGGTTTTCCAGCCTTAGGCTTCGCCGACATATCCTCGCCCAAATGCTGGGATACGTTCTGTCCCAAATGAGAGAGTTATTTGCCGATTTTTTTCTCCAGGAGCAGAGCAGAGCGAGACACGTCCGTCCTACGTGGCAGCCATAACCGGAAGTCCGCAAATTAGCTTTTAATGTAATTTACTTGATTTCTAATTATTTCAAATTTGTCAAGTAGTGATAATGAATTAAGTTGAAGTCATCACTTGTATTTTTTTACATTACCTTTTGTGCCTTTGATTTTTAGATCATGACCAATCTGAAATATTTTTTTTACAAAGCAGCAAACTCCAGCAGATGTGAAGAAAACCTCCACAGGTTTAAATCAGGCCAGAATGGCAGTCTTCAGGCTGTAGATCTACATATAAATTTTCATTGATTTATTTGTTTCAATTACTTTTTTATTGATTTAAATTTTTACAGATATGATGCTTAAATGAAAATAATTGCACCAAAGTAAACTAAGAGGAAATTTAGATCTGTAGATAGCAGTGATGGCCAATTTTCTCATTTTCAGGCTGAGATTTTTTTTTTCCCAAGTTATTGCTATTCTCCTCTGGATCAGGAAATATTTAACTTATTGTTTACTTTCCATTTATATGATTTAGAAGAAAAATCTCAAATTTATGAGAATCAAGTCTCAAATGCACATTAAAAATACAATTTTATAAAAACACTGCAAAATTATGAGGGGAAAAAGTTGCATATGTAAAATTAATGACAAATTTGTACAATTGATTTATTCAGTATGAAATTTAAAATGTTAAAAAAAAAGAGATGGTCCTTTTTATGTGGTTATAATATCCAACTATAGAATTTATATAAAATATATATCTGTGTATAATCTGTGTATATAAGTAGTGTGAAACGTGCTTGCCCCCTTCCTGATTTCTTTTTTTGTATGTTTGTCACACTTAAATGTTTCAGATCATTAAAGAAATTTAATTATTAGGCAAAGATAACACAAGTAAACACAAAATGCAGTTTTTAAATGAAGGTGTTTATTATTAAGGGAAAAAAAAAATCCAAACCTACATGGCCCTGTGTGAAAAAGTGATTGCCCCCTAAACCTAATAACTGGTTGGGCCACCCTTAGCAGTAACAATTGCAATCAAGCCTTTGCAATAACCGGCAATGAGTCTTTTACAGTGCTGTGGAGTAATTTTGGCCCACTCATCTTTGCAGAATTGTTGTAATTCAGCCACAGTGGAGGGTTTTCGAGCATGAACCGCCTTTTTAAGGTCATGCCACAGCATCTCAATCGGATTCAGGTCAGGACTTTGACGAAGCCACTCTAAAGTCTTCATTTTGTTTTTCTTAAGCTATTCAGAGTTGGACTTGCTGGTGTGTTTTGGATCATTGTCCTGCTGCAGAACCCAAGTGCGCGTCAGCTTGAGGTCACAAACAGATGGTCGGACATTCTCCTTCAGGACTTTTTGGTAGACAGCAGAATTCATGGTTCCATTTACCACAGCAAGTCTTCCAGGTCCTGAAGCAGCAAAACAGCCCCAGACCATCATACCACCACCACCACCACATTTTACTGCTGGTATGATGTTCCTTTTCTGAAATGCTGTGTTACTTTTATGCTGGATGTAATGGGACACACACCTTCTAAAAAGTTCTACTTTTGTCTCGTCAGTCTACAGAGTATTTTCTCAAAAGTCTTGGGGATCATCAAGATGTTTTCTGGCAAAACTGAGATGAGCCTTTATGTTCTTTTTGCTCAGCAGTGGTTTGTGTCTTTGAACTCTGCCATGCAGGCCATTTTTGCTCAGTCTCTTTCTTATGGTGGAGTCATGAACAGTGACCTTAACTGAGGCAAGTGAGGCCTGCAGTTCTTTAGATGTTGTTGTGGGGTCTTTGGTGACTTCTTGGATGAGTCATTGCTGCACTTTTGGGGTAATTTTAGTCAGCCAGCTACTCCCGGGAAGGTTCACCATTGTTCCATGTTTTCACCATTTGTGGATAATAGCTCTCACTGTGGTTTGCTGGAGTCCCAAAGCTTTCGAAATGGCTTTATAACCTTTTCCAGACTGATAGAGCTCAGTTACTTTGTTTCTCATTTCTTCCTGAATTTCTTTAGATCACAGCATGATGTCCAGCTTTTGAGGATCTTTTTGTCTACCTCACTTTGTCAGGCAGGTCCTATTTAAGTGATTTCTTGATTGAGAACAGGTGTGGCAGTAATCAGGCCTGGGTGTGGCTAGAGAAATTGAACTCAGCTTTCAAAAGATGTGATAAATCACAGTTAATATACGTTTTAACGGACGGGGGGGGAGGGGGTCACTTTTTCACACAGGGCCGTGTAGGTTTGAATTTTTTTCCCCTTAATAACAGACACCTTCATTTAAAAACTGCATTTTGTGTTTACTTGTATTACCTTTGCCTAATATTTAAATTTGTTTGATGATCTAAAACATTTAAGTGTGACAAACATACAAAAAAAAAATTGAGTGATGACAGATGGTGTAGAATTGTGGAAGAATGTGGAAAATTTGTGAAAGAAGCTAAAGGGAAGTTTACTCAGTACAAAATATGTGATGCCATGATCATTAAACCAGGTTTTGATATTTTTGGCAGTGTGTGTGTGTGTGTGGGGGGGGGGGGGGTGCCAAGTCCTGCTGGAAAATGAAATCAGCTTCTCCATAAAGCTTGTTAGCAGAGGGAAGCATGAAGTTCTCTAAAATTTTCTGGTAGATGACTGCGCTGACTTTGGTCTTGATAAAACACAGTGGACAAACACCAGCAGATGACATGGTTCCTCAAATCATCACTGACTGTGAAAACTTCACACTAAACCTCAAGCAACTTAGATTCTGTGCCTCTCCACTCTTTCTCCAGACTCTGGGACTTTGATTTCCAAATGAAATGCAAAATTTGCTTTTATCTGAACAGAAGTCATCTGCTGGTGTTTGTCCACTGTGTTTTATCAAGACCAAAGTCAGCGCAGTCGTCTACCAGGAAATTTTAGAGCACTTCATGCTTCCCTCTGCTGGCAAGCTTTATGAAGAAGCTGATTTCATTTTCCAGCAGGACTTGGGCCCCCCCCCACACACACACTGCTAAAAGTATCAAAACCTGGTTTAATGATCATGGCATCACTGTGTTTGATTGGCCAGCAAACTCTCCTGACCTAAACCCCATAGAGAATCTATGGAGGATTGTCAAGAGGAAGATGAGAGACACCAGACCGAACAACGCAGACGAGCTGAAGGTCACTATCAAAGCAACCTGGACCTTCATAACACCTCAGCAGTGCCACAGGCTGATCACCTCCATGCCACGCCACATTGATACAGTAATTAATTCAAAAGGAGCCCCAACAAGTACATGGACATACTTTTCAGTCGGTCCACATTTCTATTAAAAAACTATTTTTTAAAATTAATTTTATGTAATATTCTAATTTTTTGAGAAACTGAATTTGGCATTTTCATGGACTGTAAGCCATAATCATCAAAATTAAAATAAATAAACACTTGAAATATATCACTCTGTGTAATGAATCTATATATGGGTTTCACTTTCTGAAATGAGTGACAAAAAATATTGAACTTTTTCATGATATTCTAACTTTTTGAGATGTACCTGTAGGTATTACCATACACCACTGAGATTGCACAGAATGAAAATGGCAAAAAATAATTTATGTTGGAAATGTCAAACGACAATGGGAACATTTTTGCACCGTCTCTGGGATTGTTTTCGGATAAGGCCATTTTGGGTTAGAATCTCATCAATTATGTCTGGATGGTATGGTTAAAAAAATTCCCATGACTCCTGCTCTTTGTTTGCTGGGGGACAGATCGCAAATGTCAAACATTTCAAAATTGGACTGTTCAGTTATCATGGTTGGTTTAATCACGGCATCAAGGATTATATTGAGACACTGGAGAACAACGGAGGTTCCAACAGTGAGAGAATGGACAGATGCGATGGTGGAGACAGCATCATATGAATGGATGCTCAGTAGACTGAAGGGAGAGCTGGCAGATAGACCCTCAGCATGGGACCTTCTTTGGACACATATGAAAACAACCTCTGACTAGTGATTTAGGGTAAATTTTAATGATCTGCCAAGAGATAACCATGTCCTAGTTTATACATTAGTACTTTGTATATTCACCATATGTACAACAAGCTGTCTGGTATTATTTCTCTTTTACACACCATGTACATCGCCTTCCAAAAAAAAATTAATAAAATTAAAAAAAGAGAAATCAGAAAGGGGGAAAACACTTTTTCACACCACTGTATACACACACGCACGCGCGTGTGTGTGTGTGTATGATGACAATATAAAAATGTCTATCGTTTCATAGAATACTCCATTGTTTATATCGCATTTAAAATGCACATGCCCCCGTTTATTCAGTAAAGCTCCTACCTCACCACTACTGGTCAGCACCCCGTCCCTTCCCTGCAGTGCGTGACTGTGCGCAGCAGAACAGGTGGGGTGGGTGGCTAGGCTCAGGTTGTTAATGCTAACTCCAAACTACCGGTTCAGATAGCTGCTACTCCTGTTTGCCAGGGATGTGGGACTGTTTTTCATCGTGCTGTGTCAGAGAGGATTCGCTAACCTCATTTTAATCGGAGGTAAATAACGTTAATACCATGTCTAATTATAAAATGCTAAATGACAATACTAAATTGTGCTAACTGGAAACTGTAGCAGACTGTCATTTTTTTTGGTTTAAATTACTGCGGAGTTTCTTAGTTTTGTCAGAAATTTTTTTTATTAAAGCTGCAAAAGTGCTTGATTGTGGCACATACACAAAATAAATAATAAATACATTAAAATGTGTTGGAGGAGCAAGTTGGTTCTTAATGTAATTTATTTGATTTCTAATCATTTTAATTAGTCAAGTAGTGATAATGAATACAGTAAGTCATCACATGTATTTTATTACATTACCTTTTGTGTCTGAGTTTCAGATCATGACCAATCTCAAATATTTTTACTAAAAAGCAAACAGGCTAAATCAGGCCAGAATGGAAGTCTTTATGCTGCAGGTTCACCCTTAAATTTTCATTGATTTAAACTAACAGCTAATTTATGTCTGTCGATGGCAGCCATGGGTAATTTTCTCATTTTCAGACATTGTTTTGTTTTGGGTTTTTTTTTTTTTTTTTTTTGCTTTTTGCTATTCTCCTCTGGCTCAGGAAATATTTAACTTCTGGATGTTTACTTTTTATTCATATATGATTTAGAAGAAAAACCTGAAATTTATGAGAATCAAGTCTCAAATGCACATTACAAAACTATTTTATAACACTGCAAAATTATGAGGGAAAATGGTACATGTAAAAAAAAAAGAGATGGTCGTTTTTATATGATTATCTAAACTGTAGAATTTACAGAAAATGTACATCATGATATGAGATGACAGAGCGTGTTATGAATTTTTTGCCATATCGCACAGCCCTAATATTTATTCTAAACACACACAGTCATGTGAAGAATTTAGGATACCCTGTATAAGCCTGTGTGGTTTTTTTTTTAAGCATATTTGGACATAGATATTTAATATCAGTATTTAAAATACTGGGAGATTCATGTAATACAACTAAACAATTACAAACGAATTAAAGACTTTTTTCAAATTTTCTGTAAAATATAATTCTAAACAAATAGTGAGGAATAAATTAGGCCACCCCCCATCTTTTTTAGGACACCCCCACATTCATTCCCACTTAAAATGGCTAAAATAAATGTTAAAAAATGCAAATAAAAACAAGGTTAGACATAGATATGTGAACATTTCTTAATAAAGAACTGAATATTTAATGGGGTATTGCGGGGCACATAGGGGCACATATGTATCACTTTAAGCTTCACATCTCAGAGAGAACAAAGAACTGGGCCTCCTGTGAGATAACAGGAGGATGTAAAAATTTAGTCTTTGGTATGCAAGAGACGGCCTTGGGGGATTTCCTGGTCTGCCAGAGACTATGATGAGGATGTTATAAGATTTAAGGAAAGATGCATTGTTACTTGTGATTAAATGCAATGTGACTGTGAGCTTTGAAGGTCCTGGATATATAAAGGACGAATGTCTGTGTTTTTACTCTTTCTGCTTTGCTGATGTTGGAAGATGTGAATAAACCTGACTCGTGAGATAAACTCTGCCTCATCATTTTCACATTTCCACACTGGTGACCCTAAGACATATCATGGACGAAAGAAATTCCCCCGGGTCAGCGGAGTCAGGAGCTCCCAGCCAAGTGTATGCCGCTAAGGTCCAGTTACCGGATTTTTGCCAGGACAACCCGTGCTCCTGGTTCCACTTGGTCGAAGCACAGTTCGCCCTCCGGGGGATAATGGTAGATGACACAAAGTTCTACCATGTGATTGCAAAGCTTGACAACCGCACGGCTCGGCATGTGGAGAGCCTATTGGAGCGGCCACCGGCCAACAACAAATACGGTGGGTTGAAGGCTGCGCTTATCCAGCGCTTCACTCTCTCAGTCGAGGAGAGAGCGGAGAGGCTCCTAGCCCTGAACGACTTGGGAGAGGGCACGCCCATTAACCTGATGGAGAACATGCTGAGGTTGAGGGGCTCAGACGGCGACGACTTCCTCTTCACCCACATTTTCCTCAGGACCCTACCGTCGGCCACGAGAGCGGCCCTGGCCAGTTCGCCGTTGTTGGCCCAGCGGGACTTCCGCGCGCTGGCCCAGGAGGCGCACCGGATTCTCAACGCCAGCAAACAGCGCGCGGCCACCGCGGCAGCGACGGAGTTCGGCGCGACGGCCGGAGATGGCAGGGGGCCAGAGACGGCGGTAGCAGAACCACCGACGACGGCGGCGGCGGGGGCCAAGGATCGCGGAGGAGACACCCTCTGTTTCTACCATCGCCGCTTTGCAGAGAAGGCACGCAAATGTATACCACCGTGCCAGTTCAAGCGCTTGGGAAATGCCAAGACCGGGGGTCGGTAGCAGCTGCGGCCCTCAGGGAGGAGAACAAGCTGCATTACTTGAAGGATGTGCGCTCGGGGAGGCAATTCCTCGTGGACACAGGCTCCCAGTTGAGTTTCATCACACCTTCCTCCGCTGACCGGCTGGCGGTTCCCAGAGGTCCCGGGGCATCAGCAGCGAACGGCTTGGAGATTAAGACCTTTGGTGAGAGAACTCTGCTTCTGTCCCTACACGGCCGTACATTTGAGTGGACTTTTGTCATAGTGGGAGTGAATTTCAATATGTTGGGGGCTGATTTTCTGTGCTCACATGGTTTGTTGGTCGATCTTGCTAACAGGCGCCTGGTTAATGCACTCTTTTTATTCTATTCCCTGTACAGCCCAAGTGACCCGGCCAACAGCACAAGCCAACGTCACAGCTGCAAGCGGTAAGTACCACACGCTGCTCACTCAGTTCCCAGCACTCACGGTTCCCACATTTTCAGCAGCCGTCGCTAAACACGGAGTGGAACATTTTATTACTACCACCGGACCGCCCATTTTTGCAAAAGCTCGGCGCTTGGATTCAGCTAAACTGACCATAGCGCGCGAAGACTTCGCCAACCTGGAAAGGTTGGGCATCTTCAGGCGTTCGAACAGCCCATGGGCTTCCCCACTTCACATGGTCCCGAAAGCTGATGGCTCGTGGTGACCTTGCGGAGATTTCCGCAAGTTGAACAACGCCACAGCGCACGACCGCTACCCAATCCCGCATATCCAAGATTTTTCCGTTCATTTGGCGGGGGCGCGCGTTTTTTTCTAAGATAGACTTGGTCCGCGGTTACCACCAAGTCCCAGTGCGTGCTGAGGACATACCCAAAACAGCGGTAATAACTCCGTTCAGTCTATTCGAGTTTTTACGCATGCCATTTGGGCTGAAAGGCGCTGCGCAGACGTTCCAACGCATGATGGACGCGGTGTTGCGCGATCTCCCCTTTGTATTCGTCTACCTGGACGACATCTTAGTAGCCAGCGCGTCCGAAGACGAACATGAAAACCACCTCACGGCAGTTTTCCGGAGGTTGGGAGAGCACGGTTTAATAATCAACCCAGCGAAGTGTCAGTTCGGGGTGACGCAAATTGATTTTTTGGGGCATCGCGTCTCTCTAGAAGGAGCGGTTCCGCTGCCTGACAAAGTGCGCGCGGTAGCAAATTTTCCCCAGCCACAAACGGTCAAAGCGTTACAGGAGTTTTTGGGAATGGTGAATTTTTATAACCGTTTCCTCCCCCGCGCAGCGCAGCTCATGCAACCATTGTATGCCGCACTCAAAAAACAAAAACCCAAAAATAAGATCGAATGGTCTCCGGAGCGAGAATTCTGGGAGGTCAAAACAGCCCTGGCAAACGCTGCGTTGTTAGCACATCCAGACCCAACGGCCCGCATAGCACTCACTACTGACGCGTCAGATGTGGCCATAGGGGCGGTCGTGGAGCAGCATGTAGCCGGGGCTTGGCAGCCGCTCGCCTTTTTCAGCAGGACTTTGCGCGATAGCGAACGAAAATACAGCGCATTCGACAGGGAGTTGTTAGCTCTCCACTTGGCCATTCGCCACTTCCAGTTCTGGCTGGAGGGTTGCCGTTTCACCGCGTTCGTGGACCACAAGCCGCTGACATTCGCGATGGCCAAGGTTTCAGAACCGTGGTTGGGCCGGCAGCAAAGACAGCTGGCTGCCATCTCAGAGTTTACTACCGATATTCAGCACGTGGCGGGTAAACTGAATGTAGTGGCAGACTGTCTCTCGCGCGCCGTGGCGGCCCCAGTCCGCGTAGGGATAGATTATGCAGCCATGGCCGTGGATCAGGTTAGCGACGCGGACGTGCGCGCGCTCCAGTCTGGACCAACAGGTTTAAGGCTGGAGAACAGGGTGCTGCAAGACGGTATGCCCCCCCCCAATCTGCGATGTCTCCACTGGGCGACCGCGTCCTGTGGTACTGGCCGTGTGGCGCCACCGCGTTTTTGACTCCATTCATTCTCTGGCGCACCCGGGAGTGCGCGCGTCGGTCAAAATGGTAGGAGAGAAATTTGTATGGCCAAGCCTGCGCAAACAAGTTAAGGAGTGGGCAGGAGCCTGCATGGCTTGTCAACGAGCCAAGGTACACAGACACACGAGAGCTCCCTTGGAACCGTTTCACATCCCGGCTAAGAGGTTTGATCATGTTCACGTGGACCTCGTAGGCCCCCTCCCGCCGTCACAGGGGTGCACTCACCTTCTGACAATGGTGGACTGCACCACGCGCTGGCCGGAAGTGGTCCCACTGGCGGCAACCACAGCCGAGGAGGTGGCGTGCGCGTTTTTAACAGCATGGGTAGCGCGCTTTGGAGTCCCGTCGGATATTACGTCCGACAGAGGTCCTCAATTTGTTTCCGAACTTTGGTCAGCAATGGCCCGCAGCCTGGGGGTAACGATCCACCGCACAACCGCGCACAATCCGCAGGCTAATGGGTTATGCGAACGTTTTCATAGGTCATTGAAAGTGGCTCTCAGAGCGTCGCTGACGGATGCAAATTGGGTGGACAGGCTACCGTGGGTTTTATTGGGGTTGCGTTCTGCACCTAAAGAGGACTTAGAAGCCTCCCCGGCTGAACTAGTTTTTGCGCAGCCACTTCGGCTGCCCGGGGAGTTTCTCCCAGATAATCCTGCGCCAGATAGCTCCCCATCTCAGCGGTTGCAGCGTGGCACGGAATCGGGCACGCTGCCTGGCCCCGTTCACCACAGTTTTCCGCGCGTTTTTGTGCCTAGGGCTTTGAAAAATGCAGAGTTTGTTTTTGTCAGACACGATGCCCATCACCCACCGCTGCGACCACCTTATGATGGACCATTTAGAGTGCTGGAAACAGGGGACAAGCATTTTTTGCTAGATTTGGGGGGCAGGAAAGAAAAGATTGGCATAAACAGGCTCAAGCCCACCTTTGTGGTGGCGGACGAGGATGTGCTGTTGGCCAGGGCTCCTCGGTGCGGCAGACCCCCTCGGGGACATTCCCCAGAACACCCGCAGGGAGTGACAAACAGTTCTCACCGCCGGACAGCAGCTCCCCAGCAGGATGGCGCCGCAGAAGTGGCGAAGCCCGCTTACAGCAGATACGGGAGGAGACTGAGGCCCAAGCAGCACGTGGGTTAAGGTGTAATGATTTTATCATGACATGCAGACTGTTCTTCTGTTGTTCCATCTTAGATGTTGGGGGGGGGGGGGTCATGTGGGGCACATATGTATCACTTTAAGCTTCACATCTCAGAGAGAACAAAGAACTGGGCCTCCTGTGAGATAACAGGAGGATGTGAAAATTTAGTCTTTGGTATGCAAGAGACGGCCTTGGGGGATTTCCTGGTCTGCCAGAGACTATGATGAGGATGTTATAAGATTTAAGGAAAGATGCATTGTTACTTGTGATTAAATGCAATGTGACTGTGAGCTTTGAAGGTCCTGGATATATAAAGGACGAATGTCTGTGTTTTTACTCTTTCTGCTTTGCTGATGTTGGAAGATGTGAATAAACCTGACTCGTGAGATAAACTCTGCCTCGTCATTTTCACATTTCCACAGTATCCTAATTTTTTCACAACTGTATATATTCTTCTTCTTTTAGATTTGATTGGCAGTTGGCAACCAGCCTACAGGTGCATTACCACCACTGACTTGATTATCATTACTCTACATCCCCGTACAAGGGAGTTCCCACATTATAGACACCATATACTGTATATTACATACACACACACACACACACACAAAGAGAGAGGTGTGAAAAAGTGTTTGTCCCCTTCCTGATTTCTCATTTTTTTGTATGTTTGTCACTCTTAAATGTTTCAGATCACTAAACAAATGTAATTATTAGGCAAAGATAACACAAGTAAACACAAAATGCAGTTTTTAAATGAAGGTGTTTATTATTAAGGGGAAAAAAAAATCCAAACCTACATGGCCCTGTGTGAAAAAGTGACTGCCCCCTAAACCTAATAACTGGTTGGGCCACCCTTAGCAGAAACAACTGCAACCAAGCATTTACGATAACTGGCAATGAGTCTCTTACAGAGCTGTGGAGGAATTCTGACCCACTCATCTTTGCAGAATTGTTGTAATTCAGCCACATTGGGTTTTCGAGCATGGACTGCCTTTTTAAGGTCATGCCTCAGCATCTCAATCGGATTCAGGTCAGGACTATGACAAGGCCACTCTAAAGTCTTCATTTTGTTTTTCTTAAGCCATTCAGAGGTGGACTTGCTGGTGTGTTCTGGATCATTGTCCTGCTGCAGAACCCAAGTGCGCTTCAGCTTGAGGTCACGAACAGATGGCCGGACATTCTCCTTCAGAAATTTTTGGTAGACAGCAGAATTCATGGTTCCATTTACCACAGCAAGTCCTCCAGGTCCTGAAGCAGCAAAACAGCCCCAGACCATCACACTACCACCACCATATTTTACTGTTGGTATGATGTTCTTTTTTCTGAAATGCTGTGTTACTTTTATGCCAAATGTTAAGGGACATACACCTTCCACAAAGCTCAATTTTTATCTTGTCAGTCCACAAAATATTTTCCCAAAAGTCTTGGGGATCATCAAGATGTTTTCTGGCAAAACTGAGATAAGCCTTTATGTTCTTTTTGCTCAACAGTGGTTTTCGTCTTGGAGCTCTGCCATGCAGGCCATTTTTGCCCAGTCTCTTTCTTATGGTGGAGTCATGAACACTGACCTTAACTGAGGCAAGTGAGGCCTACAGTTCTTTGGATGTTGTTGTGAGGTCTTTTGTGATCTCTTAAACGAATTGTTGCTGCGCTCTTGGGGTAATTTTGGTCGGCTGGCCCCTCCTGGGAAGGTTCACCACTGTTCCATGTTTTTGCCATTTGTGGATAATGGCTCTCACTGTGGTTTGCTGGAATCCCAAAGCTTTAGAAATGGCTTTATAACCTTTTCCAGACTGATAGATCTCAATTACTTTGTTTCTCATTTGTTCCTGAATTTCTCTGAATCGCAGCATGTCGTCTAGCTTTTGAGGATCTTTTGGTCTACTTCACTTTGTCAGGCAGGTCTTATTTAAGTGATTTCTTGATTGAGAACAGGTGTGATGTAATCAGGTCTGGGTGTGGCTCGAGAAATTGAAGTCAGCTTTCCAAAGATGTGATAAACCACAGTTAATTTATGTTTTAATTGGGGGCTTTTTTATACACAGGGCCATGTTGGTTTGGACTTTTTTTTTTTTTTAACTCTTAATAAACACCTTCATTTAAAAACTGCATTTGGTGTTTACTTCTTTACCTTTGTCTAATATTAAATTTGTTTGATGATCTGAAACATTTAAGTGTGACAAACAAAAAAATGACAGCACCACTAACTATTAGTTAGTGTTCTTATTTTTTGTAACCAATATAAGATTAGTTATATCCCTATATAACTAATCTTATATAGGGATATAAGATTAGTTATATCATGATATGAAATTTTGGGTCATATTTGCACAGTCCTAAGTGAATTTGTCACTCAACAGTAGCTTATACTAATATACTACTATAACTACTGCATAATATTAGTGCGTGGTATTTGAGATTTAAGTAATTGCTAAATAAATAAAGGTCTTATCCTTATTGGTGCATAACAGAGCACATTTTTAACCTGTTGAACTCTGTTCAACTTCCCTAAAAATGCCTAAAAATAACATGCCCAAAGTAAATCAAAAGCTGTTCTTCAACCCTTTGCAGCATCTTCATGGGGTTGGTCTCATTTAAAAGAAAACACACTGAATTTTTTGGCAAAATAGTCATAATCTCTCTAAGTGCTCCTGCCACTGAGTAACAATCATCTAAACATACTGAATTTGAAGAAAATAAAGTTCGCCTGGGTGTTTTTTTAGATACAAATGCTTGCAAATAACATACAGCTGTGTGAAACTTGCTGGAAAACAACAGAAATGTAGAACCAAGTGTTTTCAAGCTCAGGTCAAAATTTTGTAACAATACCACAAAAACTGAATATATTACACAGCTTTTTTCTCAGGTTGTAACAAGGCGTTCTTGAACAATCACCTGATTGCTGGGGTCTTTCTGCAACTGTGGGGGTTCCCCCCTACAGTTGATAGTGCTATGAGATGACTGTTGTTGTGAAATGGCGCTATATAAATAAAGTTGAATTGAATTGAACTGTGCCAAATGGCACAGTTTGGAAAGCTATGTTCCAGAGTTCACTATCTCAGCAGTTTGCACAGTAAAACCAAGGGGTAACAACCCAGACATATACGGCACAGTTCCTGTTTTTTTTATTTTTTATTTTTTTTTTATTTATTTTTTTTTTTTTACAGGCAAAAATAGCCTACAGTGTAAGAAAAATTATGCGAAAATTAATACATTTCACTAAAGTATACACAAAAACAACCCTCTCCCCCCTCCAATTTTTCCAGAGTTCACTATCTCACCAGTTTACACAGATACACGTCAGCTGGACCCCTGACCAAGTGCGCACCCCAAGTGGACCACGGAATCCAATCTGTACATGTACAGGTGCATTCTCCATCCAGTGATTTATAAATGCTGCCCCAGATGAAAACCAGTCTGTGGGACTATAATGTTCTGAATGAGGCTTTAGAAAATTATGAATCACTTTGTAAATCACTGGATTGAAAATGTACAGATTGAATACCGAGGTCCACCTGGGCTGCTCACAATAGTGTGCTCACATGGTCAGAGGTCCATTTCACCAGATCACGTTTACACAGTAAAAGTCATAATAACCAAGACATACTGTACACAGCACAGTTCCCTTTTTTTTTTTTTTTTTTTTTTTTTTACAGGAAAAAATAGCCTACAGTGAAATAAAAATTATACTAAAAAATTATTAAATTTTTCTGCAATATACGCAGTAACAAATAACCTCCCCCCTCCATGGCGCACACAAAAAAGTCGCCATGCGGGACCCTTGTAATTACCGCGATTGGTCAAAAGTTACTGTATTTTTATTACCATTTTTATCAATAAAGAATAATTTAGATTATAAGACTTGCCTGTCCACAACCGCACTGTCGCTGGTATTGTCCACTGGCGTGTGATGATCGTCAGCTATTCTGTTGATCAATGGAAACCTCCGTTGTTTATGTCTTCCAGGTCACCCGACCCGGTCAAGCCATCTACGTTTTCATGCACGCCCTTTTGGTTTATTTTGTGAACCATTTTTCAAAACAAGTAAAACAATGGCTAATCTTACCCTGACCCTTCTGCACAGTATCGCAAAGGACTGCGCGTCACACAGCGGCGGAGTCAAAAGAGATTTTACGCACAAGAACGCATAGTATTTTACCGGAAATATAAACACTGAACTAGGCATGTAGGATGTCATTGAAGTCAGAAATTGATTGGCCAAACGACACATCCATCGTCAGATTACTCGGATTCAATTGGCTCGTTGTATTCACGGTCGTTGATGGGCAGATACTTCTTGCTAGGTTTATGACCATTGGTTATTCAAGGTTTAAAAACCCAAATCAAGGCTCTTGTTGGTTGAATGAGATGTCAATCTCATTCTAAACCAATCAAACACTCCTTTGGCTTTCTGTTTACGGCTGTGTCTATACTGGAAGACCGGAAATACAGCTTTTTTTTTTTTTTCAGTGCGCACTGAGACGCACTAAGACGCACAGACGTGACCGCCCGCGGAATCTCCCGAGTTCAACCGGTTAAATATATTTGCTCAATCATAAACTTTTTTAGAAAAAAAAAAAATCATGAACCCCTAGTTCTAATAAATCAATTATTCAAATTTCAGTTTTACTAGGAAGCCTTGGAACATAAACTTGTTTTATTTAAAAAAAAAAAAAAAAAAAATCAGGAAAAATACTCTTTTCATTCCTTTATTTTATCTGAAATAAAATATATAAAAGTATATTTCAAAACAGTTTTAGTATAGTTCAGACTTATTTAACACAATGTTTACAAGTACTCACCTTAAAACGGTCCACCTCCACCTCCTCAAACTTTGCAGAAATGGATGTTCCTGCACAGTTCACAAGCATATCAACAGGCCCGAGCTTCTCTTGAGCCTGTGTAAGAGGAAAAGGTCACTTTAATACCTTCGCAATTAATTATTAAAAAGATGTTCCATTAGCAAAGGTAATGTTACCTGTTTTATCACATTTTCCACCTGATTATAATCACTGGAAACATCCACCGATATGCATAGCACCACCTACAATAAACACATCTTACTAAAAGCAATTTCCATCAGCTGTCATGACCATTTTGAGCACACAGCAGGTCTTTCCAGGTGCTTAAAAAAACTATTTATAAAAGGAGAGGCCTTCATTGAAAACCAAAACAAATGACTAAACTCATACCTGTTTGTCATTGATGGCAAATTTCTCCACCTCCTTCTTCGCTTGAAGCAATTTTTCCTAAACAGAGAATTTAAGATTTTTACCATTATGGAAACACAAAATTTTAAATACTTGTAAACTAATTACAGACATTATCATGGATTACTTTTAAAACTGAAGCAACCACAACTCAATAGCCAGAACAATAAAATTGATATGCAAGCAGGAAAAATGTTCAATACAAAATACAAGTTTTTCATGAGTCTCCACCAATTGACATGGAAAAATTTCACCTTTGTTGCTTTACTGTGTTTAACAATGTAAAAAGATGGTATAACCAACAATTTGGACACAAGGGTATAATGAGCAATGATTGGTTCAAAGTTGTGCTCACCTCATCCCGTGCTACCAAAGTGATGAACGCTCCTTGTCTGTAGCACTCTATTGCAATGCATTTCCCAATCCCACTGGAACCTCCTGTCACCTAAAAATCCAAAGGGGAACAAGAGCAAAGATCAACTCTGGAATCCCTGATGTCAAACGACACATTATCACCACTTCTTTTGCTGAGAAATCCTGGTTACCAAATTGGGAAAAAAAAAAAAATCTTATCAAGTACATCTCACTCATAAGGTCACACATGCACTTCCTCCTGCTCTTTGACATCTTAATACCGTTACGGCCTCACTCAGCCAAGGCCGGAACAGTCCATTTACCCGGGAACTTTCTGTGCCCATTTCAACCCTCTATGGTCAAGGTGGCTTAAACTATCTTTTTCACCCTTGGACAAGGAGACTCACATCTGGACAGATGCCAGAATTTGAAGTCCTGACCCCATGATTGAGAGCATCACACCAACCTCTGTGCCAAAGAGGAATTCCTCTACTAGCTGTGAGCTAGTCGTGGAGGCGAATCTTGGTATACCATGAAACTGCACCAATCGATTTCTTGTGGAAGGACTCGCAACAATATGAACAGCAGCAAATCAGATTAGAAAGGGTGGAGTAAGAGGAAGCATTATAACTGTATTCATTACCTGACACCATGACTTGCCATCTTGGTTTTTGTGTTTTTACATATTGATCTTCCTTTAATATCAATTTTGGGGAATATTCAGGAGCAATCCACTGCAGTTAACTGAATATTTAAATTGAGACATTCAGCAAGATGGACCAACCTTGTGTTGTTGCTGTGGCAGGGTTGGCCATACTACAACATTCTATAGTGCAATTAAACATACTGTAAAATGACTTAGATAGGGTTGCAAAGGGGTGAAGAATTTCTGGCTGATTTCCAGAAACTTTAAACGATGTTATGAATGAAGACTGGCAAGCCTACTGGGAGCTTCTATGTGCATGCTCCCAAACAGTGACCAGCGATGTTCAGAGGTGGCTGATGTTGGAATTCGGAGGATGACTAGGACTACAGGTGCAAGGGCCTCAGATGCACAATCTGGCCGTTTTAAAAATGATTATACTGCAAGATGTTTTATTTCAACTACATTTAAGATTCTTGTTATACGCCAACCTGCAATCCAGTTTAATCCACTGTTAATTCACATTATTTCCTACAGAAAGTTTCCAACCATATACAGTGGTGTGAAAAAGTGTTTGCCCCCTTCCTGATTTCTCATTTTTTGTATGTTTGTCACACTTAAATGCTTCAGATCAAACAAATTTAAATAGCAGACAAAGATAACACAAGTAAACATAAAATGTAGTTTTTAAATGAAGGTGTTTATTATTAAGGGAAAAAAAATCCAAACCTACATGGCCCTGTGTGAAAAACTGATTGCCCCCAAGCCTAATAACTGGTTGGGCCACCCTTAGCAGAAACAACTCCACTCAAGCATTTGCAATAACTGGCAATGAGTCTTTTACAGAGCTGTGGAGGAATTCTGACCCACTCATCTTTGCATAATTGCTGTAATTCAGCCACATTGGAGGGTTTTCGAGCATGAACTGCCTTTTTAAGGTCATGCCTCAGTGGACTTGCTGGTGTGTTTTGGATCATTGTCCTGCTGCAGAACCCAAGTGCGCTTCAGCTTGAGGTCACGAACAGATGGCCGGACATTTTCCTTCAGGATTTTTTGGTAGACAGTAGAATTCATGGTTCCATTTACCACAGCCAATCTTCCAGATCCTGAAGCAGCAAAACAGCCCCAGATCATCACACTACCACCACCATATTTAACTTGGTATGATGTTCCTTTTCTGAAATGGTGTGTTACTTTTATGCCAGATGTAATACGACACACACCTTCCAAAAAGTCCAATTTTTGTCTCATCAGTCCACAGAAGATTTTCCCAAAAGTCTTGGAGATCAAGATGTTTTCTGGCAAAACTGAGATGAGCCTTTATGTTCTTTTTGCTCAGCAGTGGTTTTCGTCTGGGAACTCTGCCATGCAGGCAATTTTTGCTCAGTCTCTTTCTTACGGTGGAATCATGAACACTGACCTTAACTGAGGCAAGTGAGGCCTGCAGTTCTTTGGATGTTGTCGTGGGGTCTTTTGTGACCGCTTGGATGCGTCGTTGCTGTGCTCTTGGGGTAATTTTGGTTGGCCGGCCACCCCTGGGAAGGTTCACCACTGTTCCGTTTTCGCCAGTTGTGGATAATCGTCGTAAACTGCTCCTGTTTTTGTTTTTTTTTTGTTTTTTTAATTTAAGTGCGGGGATCTCAGCGATGTCAGGAAGTGTTGGTCTTCAGGGAGCGAAAAAGGACAAGGTGGAGTCGAGCTAGCTATAATCAGGAGTTTGGATGGCGGAAGCTAAAATCAAACTATAAGATAAATTATTAATATATTAATGCTAGTGGAGAGTTTTTAGCACATTTTTTAAAATTGACTTTTGTGTTGTTTGTTGAAAGAAGTGCACCGATTGGTCCATTCAGTGTTAGCAGAAGAAAAGTGTACTGTAACAAAAAGAGACTGTAGCATCAGTTTACTGTTTTTTTTGTGTACATACAGATGTTAACGGCGTCAACAGATGGGAGATGAGATTCATTTTACATTATTGCTATAAATTAAATCTTATTTTTTATGGGAATAATATAGATTATAAAGTGGGGTTTTTGCAATTGTGCATTTGAAGAGAAGCTGTGTAACCTCACTGACGACACGTTGACAACTGTTAAAGATGGCTGACATTGAGGAAGCGTGGTCTGGTTTGAACTGAGCGGCGTCGCTCTGCTGTAGCATGACTAGCTTACGACAGACGTCCAGTTTAATTATCGTTTCAGTGTAAATTCACTAGGCCTCTAAGGATAATTAATATATCAACTTATCATATGAAAATTATTTTTTACACTTGTACAAAATGAGGAGGAAGAATATGAAGGCAGCTCATTTCAGTGTAAACAGCATTATATCATAAGTTCATTTTTTAAAATTATACTTAACACACTGATTTATCGAGGTAATTTTTATAGCGTTTGTATACCACTGTTAATAGTCTCTCGGCGCCACACCAGTCGGCTGCCTTTTGCAACAGCGGCTCGATTCCGAGTTTTTTTTCCCCTTCCTCTCTCTTTTGATGCTCTGAGTGTTGCTATCCCTGTGCTGTTGCAATCCTGGAATTTCCCCGTTGTGGGACTAATAAAGGCTTATCTTATCTTATAATGGCTCTCACTGTGGTTCACTGGAGTCCCAAAGCTTTCGAAATGGCTTTATAATCTTTTCCAGACCGATCAATCTCAGTTACTGTGTTTCTCATTTGTTCCTGAATTTCTTTGGATCGCAGCATGATGTCTAGCTTTTGATGATCTTTTGGTCTCCTTCACTTTGTCAGGCAGGTGCTATTTAAGTGATTTCTTGATTGAGAACAGGTGTGGCAGTAATCAGGCCTGGGTGTGGCTAGAGAAATTGAACTCAGCTTTCCAAAGATGTGATAAAACACAGTTAATTTGTTTTAATGGGGGGGGGGGGCAATCACTTTTTCCACACAGGGCCATGTAGGTTTGGATTTTTTTTTTTTATCCTTAATAATAAACACCTTCATTTAAAAACTGCATTTTGTGTTTGCTTGTGTTATCTTTGTCTAATATTTAAATTTGTTTGATGATCTGAAATATCCGAGTGTGACAAACATCCCCCCCCCCCCCCAAAAAAAGGAGAAATCAGGAAGGGGGCAAACACTTTTTCACACCACTGTATTTGGCACTGGGAATGTACGTCTATTAAAATCACACAGAAAAAGCATCAAATATCTGTATACCAAATTTGAAACCTGATTATCAAAATAGTCAAATATTAGTGTAAAGCTCTAGTTTATTTTGTTCTTTTAATTTTCTTCGTTGTTTAATAGGAAAGTATTCTGATTAAAAAAATATATGTATGTGAACATGTTACATTTTTGTTGTACTACTTGAGATGTTTGCTGCTAAAATAAGCCCTACTGACGTGTCTGTGTAACTAAAGTTTAACTGCTGAAAACCAGCCTCTTTCATAAAAAAAAAAAACCAAACACTAAGAACCCTCAAAAGGCCATGTTAGTTTTTTTTTTTTCTAGATATATTGTAGTTCATCTTATAAACTGTGATGAACTAGTAGAGTGCTCATGCTAACCATTCTCTTTTCCGTGGGCGTGTCTCTCATAAAATGACACCTGTCCGTAGTTGTAAAGTATTAAGTCAGAAATTTGATTTTACAGTGCATTTGCAAAGTATTCACAACTCTTCACTTTTTCCACATTTTATGTTACAGCCTTATTCCAAAATGGAATAAATTCTTTTTTCCCCTCAAAATTCTACACACAATACCCCATAATAGCAATGTGAAAAGAGTGAGATTTTTGAAAATTTATTAAAAATAACAAACTAAGAAATCTCTTTTTGAAGTCTTTTTGAATATGATGCCACAAGCTTGGCAAACCTATCTCTGGGCAGTTTCACCCATTCCTCTGCAGCACCTCTCAAGCTCCATCAGGTTGGATAGGAACCGTCGGTGCACAGCCATTTTCAGATCTTTCCAGAAATATTCAATTGGACTCAAGTTTGGGCTCTGGCTGGGCCACTCAAGGACATTCACAGAGTCAATGTCTTTGAATGTCCTCAAAGCCACTCCTTTGATATCTTAGCTGTGTGCTTAGGGTTGTTGTCCTGCTGAAAGCTGAACTGTTTCCCCAGTCTGAAGTCAAGAGCACTCTGGAGCAGGTTTTCACCCAGGATGTCTCTGTACATTGCTGTGTTCATCTTTCCCTCTATCCTGAATAGTCTCCCAGTTCCTGCCACTGAAAAACATCCCCACAGCATGATGCTGCCACCACCATGCTTCATTGTAGGGATGGTATCGGCCTGGTGATGCGCAGTGCCTGGTTTCCTCCAAATATGAGGCCTGGCATTCACACCAAAGAGTTCAATCTTTGGCTCATCAGACCAGAGAATTTTGTTTCTCATGGTCTGGGAGTCCTTCAGGTGTCTTTTGGCAAACTCCAGGAAGGCTACCATGTGCATTTTACTAAGGAGTGGCTTCCATCTGGACACTACCATACAGGCCTGATTGGTGGTACAAATACAGCCTTTATTAGATGTTTCTAACACTGTCATTCATGAAGCGATTGTCTCAAAGTTGCTCATTTTTTCATAAGGGTGAGAATATGTATGGGCACATAATCATACCATGTAGGATAACTAAATAGACGGTTATGCTGTTTCATCCCACCTAGCAACAATGCTCTGCACTGTGTGTGTTTATATTTATATATCTATATATTTATTCCATCTAGCTACAATGCTCCGCACTGTGTTTTTATATATCTACATATTATTCCATCTAGCTACATTGCTCCGCACTGTGTGTGTTTATATACTTGCATATTTATTCCACCTAGCTGCAATGCTCCGTACTGTGGGTGTTTATATATTTACATATTTATTCCATCTAGCTACAATGCTCTGCACTGTGTGTTCATATATTCATATATTTATTCCATCCAGCTACAATGCTCTGCACTGTGTGTCTGTGTGTGTGTGTGTATATATATATTTTATAGTAATATGTACATATGTACAGTATATTAGCTGCTCTTGCTTGTTTTTTTTTTTCTTGCCTTCTGATTGTTGCTCTGAGTGTTGCTATCCCTGTGCTGTTGCAATCCTGGAATTTCCCCGTTGTGGGACTAATAAAGGCTTCTCTTATCTTATCTTATCTTATAAGGCCTCAGTTTCAACACCACTACCATCGGGTTCTTGGTCACCTCCCTGACTAAGGCCCGTCTTCCCAGATTGATCAATTTAGACGGCCGGCCAGCTCTGGTTAGAGTCCTGGTGGTTCAGCACTTCTTCCATTTATGGATGATGGAGGCCACTGTGCTCATTGGGACCTTCAAAGCAGCAGAAATTTTTCTGTACCCTTCCCCAGATTTGTGCCTCGAGACAATCCTGTCTCGGAGGTCTACAGACAATTCTTTTCACTTCATGCTTGGTTTGTGCTCTGACATGCACGGTCAACTGTGGGACCTTATATAGACAGGTGTGTGTCTTTCCAAATCTTGTCCAATCAACTGATTTTACCACAGGTGGACTCCAATTAAGCTGTAGAAACATCTCAATGATGATCAATGGAAACAGGATGCACCTGAGCTCAATTTTCATGGCAAAGGCTGTGAATATTTTTTGTACATGTGAATTCATTTTTAATAAATTGCAAAAATCTCAAAACATTTTCATGTTATGATGGGGTATTGTGCATAGAATTTTGAGGGAAAAAAAGGAATTTAATCCATTTTGGAATAAGGCTGTAACATAAAATGTGGAAAAAGTGAAGCGCTGTGAATACTTTCTGAATGCACTGTATTACGGACTTTTATCGACGTTTTGATTAGTAGCCTAGCCAACATAAACGTTAAAAGCATCACAACTAGCCGCCATAAAAGTTACAAAGTTGTCTTTAGGAGTAGATATGAGCGGCCGTTACAGATAAAGCATCCAAACTCTATACTTACCACGACGTGGGCCCCGTTCAGTTTCAAAGGCTTGGGACTAATGAGGGGCGATATCATGTATAACAGCAACACAAAGGCAACGATGAATGCTGCGACTACTAGAAGCATGATGAACGGTAGGAGCAGCCACCAAGAATTGATGAAAAGCCAATCCGTTATCGCTGAACTGAACCCTTCTTCAGAGGACATGGGTGAAATCTGGCAGTTAGCTTGTTTGCTAACTAGCCGGCCAGTTTCTGGGGTCCGATGAGGGACTGCGAGGCGGGCGGTGGAGCTGGGGAGTCGCGACTTAACGTAGAGTCGTCGTCGTTTTGGGGTTTTGTCGGTGGGTCAAAGGTGTGCAATTGTTAAATTAAAGAGCCGCGGTGGACCTTGGCTCCCTATGACAAAGCGCAGCCTGCAGAAACCAAAACAAATCAAACTGTAAGGGAATGCTTAAAGGCCGTACCTGGTACTTGTAGTTCTTAAGCCAGTTAGTGCTTCTTGAATCTCACTGGCAGCGCGAACGTGGACTACACCTCCCACAATGCAATCCGTCGTCGCCTCATTGGTAGTCTCTTTCAGTTAGCTACACACCCAACGAGCAGCTGCTACCTTATGCGATGAACAGAAAATCCAAAACTACTAAACATTTCAGTTCTAATCACAGAACTATAGCTCTGTTAACATGTATTTTCAATAAATCATTTAGAAGTATTTAATAGCAATAAACAAGTTTCCTTTACATGTCTACTTTTTTATTTACACTGTGGCAATGAAAAAGAGGGAAAAGGTTCACGTGTAATATAGACATTTACAGTAAAATGAAATATATTCCACATCCAAAAAAATAAAAAATCACGACGTAGTACATCTGGATACAATCTATAGATTTTATGTGAAACGTACAAGTAATGTACATTTAGCTGTAGTGACAATGCACTTGCTATAACATAAGATTGACTAGAAATAAAGCAATAAAAATATTTTGCAGCTTTTCTAGAAGGTACATAGCGCACACTGCCACTTATGGCTATTTAGAGTTCCTGCTGGGAAATGCATTTCTTTGTTGTAAAGTACACCTGTCATTCTTTCTCTATGAACCACCTGTTTCCAGCTTCAGTACATTTCTCGTTTTATCAAATTTCCCAATGTGACTTTATAAGGCATAGATACTTCAGGTTTTACTCAAAGTAATGAGCAACGCTTGTGAAAGGGAATGAAAAATTCTGTACAGGTTATAGAAAAAATAAATCATGAGCCCAGTGACTCCTTGAATGAAATGGCAAGGTAATGCGGTCCACAGGCAGTGACACCTACTCCAACAGCTGTACTTAATTCAAATGATGAGTAAACATGTGGACTTTTGTTTAGAATCTTGCCCCAAGCCCTAATGAAGTGCTAAGTACTTGCCACTATTTCGTTCATCGCCAGGAACCAATGACATTTCAAAATTTCTTAAACTCACGATTCTTCGATTACCCTGCAAGATTTATTCATTTATCAAAATACTGGACATGCTATAAAATGCTTGTTTTTTCTAAAGTGAAAAAGGAGCATACATAATTGTTATTTATACTGTAAGTCTAGTGGCGGTACTCTAACAACAAGGACAAGAAAGCAAGTCTGCAATAAAATAAGTTACTCTGATTTCAGCCTGCATCAGTTTCTCTGCAATTCTGCTCACAAATACCTTTAGTCTTTACTGGGCAAGTCACGTTTCCTGTCTGTTGTTGGTGGGAAGTCTGAACTTTTGAGAAAAAATGACAAAGACAAAACCCGGTTTTCCACTCTTTGGTGGTTACCACTCAGATAACCAACAAGGCATAGTCAATGCCTGGGTGAAGCAGAAAGAGGAAAAGAGACACACAGTTTAATTAACAAAAAAAAAAAAGAATCACAATTCCTTTGCTTTGGTTTGAGTTATTTCAATCTAGCCTTCCTGTCCAAAATCATCTGTAAATTTCTTCAGTTTCTCCAGATCTTGATCGTTTACCGTCGGCTTTGTGTTGGACAGGGACCTCAGCATGTCGCTCTGAAAGGGGGTGGGGGGGTGGGGGTGGAGACGAGAGGTTCTTAGTTGCTCTATAAATAAAATGTGTGGGGAAAAGTGATGTATTCCCATCCTTACCATGCAGACAACGGGCTCCATCAGCTTCTCTCCAGGGACATCTAGCCATGTCATTTCAATTGCATTGGGATCACCAGGAGAGCAAGGAGTCAAAAGGTCATTTACAACCACGTTTGGGTCTGATCTCGATGGACCTTTTATCTTATTTCAATCAAAAGAAATGAATTTGAAAGTGGCAATCAGTCTATTAAAATCCTGCTGTGCTATAGAGGAATAAAACAGGAAAAAAATATTTTTTAATGGATGTACCTTTTTGAAGTGGGTTGCTGATTGGACCTTTCGAACAGGCTGCATGAGAGCATCTCTGACAATAATGCTGATATCCGCTCCTGAGTATCCTTCTGTCTTCTTGCCCAGAGTGGCAAAGTCAGACTCCTCGATGTCGTTTGGCGTGGCGCCCAGGTGGAGCTTGAACATGAAGGAGCGAGCGTGCTCCTCGGGTAGTGGGATATAAATCCTCTTCTCAAATCTGACATTGTATTATTAGAGTAAGTGAGCAAAGGTGAATAAAGAGAATAACACCTGTAAGTAAATAATAAGTTACCGTCTTCTGATGGCAGAGTCAAGCGTCCATGGAATGTTTGTTGCCCCGAGGACCAGCACTCCCTCATTATTCTGCCCCACACCTACATCACAACAAAATCATGTGGAAAAAGACGGACAGTTGAACATTTTCAACTTTTTGTCAATCGTATGCTGGTCCCTACCCATCTGTACCTAAATCATTTTAACAACAGAAATGTAATACATACATGTACATAATTCACTAAGATACACATGAGCTATACAATTACATAGTCCAAAAACAGAGATTCATAGTATATTAGTGCATACATTAATACTGCAATGCAGATTTACAATTGCAAGGACAAACATTACGAGAACAGCTCAAATTTGAAAATGGACATCAATAGACTGAACACAGATCCACTTACAGGTAGGTTACTATAGACCAGGGGTGTCCAACCATGTGCCATGGAGAGCCAAGACCCTGCAGGTTTTCTCTTCTACCCAGTCTCTTCAGCAGATGTTTTCACTTATCAGCAATCAGTGGGAAGAAGTTCACAGAAATCTGCTGTTGAAGACACTGGTTGGAGGTAAAACATGCAGGGTCTTGGCTCTCCATGGCACATGGTTGGACACCCCTGCTATAGACAGTCCCTCAAGGATTTTGTGGGATGTTTTTATGATTGTTGCGACCCAAAAAGCCTGAATTTGTGGGAGCATTTTTAAAAAGTTGCATGTTTTGAGAGATTTTTTTTTGCACTAAAAGTTGTGGGAAGGACTTCCGGTTATGGCTGCCACGTAGGACGGACGTGTCTCGCTCTGCTCTGCTCCTGGAGAAAAAAAATCGGCAAATAACTCTCTCATTTGGGACAGAACGTATCCCAGCATTTGGGCGAGGATATGTCGGCGAAGCCTAAGGCTGGAAAACCAGGAAAAGGAAAAAGCGAGCCGCCGAAACAGTCCAAATTAACGGACTTTCAGGTCTGTGACGCAGCAAACAAAACTCCATATATGGCGGAGGAGGCTGGCAAAGGTGCGATATATGCGGGGAATGGCGCAGATGCGCTGATGGCTGCCATGAGTTCAATGAGAGCGGACTTTTCCTCTAGATTTGATGGGATTATGACAGCGTTGGAAGGAATAAGAAAGGAATTGGGTGACTGTGTAGAACGAACGGCGCAGATGGAGCTCCGTCTCGCTAGTGCTGAAGATGACGTCACCCGTCTTCAATTAAAGGTGCGCACTTTGGAAAAAAAAAATAAATCTCTGGAAGATAATATTTTGGATTTGGAATCTCGGTCGAGACAGAATAATTTGAGGCTGGTGGGTCTTCCAGAGGAATCAGAAGGTCGGGACGTATGTTCCTTTCTGGAAAAGTGGATTCCGGAGGTGCTGGGCAGCGAGGAGTTGCAATCAGCAGTGGTTCTGAAAAAAGCACATCGTATTGGCCCACGGAGAGATAAGGGACCGCCGAGGACCTTAATTATGAAGTTTCTTAGCAACAGAGACAGGATGAAGATCTTCAACGCTGCACGTGCTAAAGGAGAGATTAAACACCAGGACCAGCAGGTGCGGTTCTACCCAGATTTGGCCACAGGAATCCAGCAATTGAGGAAGCAGTTTGATCCCGTACGTAAGGAGCTGCGCAACCTTGGGATTCGTCATGGTGTAATCTATCCTGCGAGACTGCTGACCACGTATGAGGGCAGAACCCACATCTTCAAGACCCCAGAGGAGGCGCAAGAGTTCATCAAGAAGATCAAAGAAGAAGAAGAGACTGGTGGGAGCTAAGCATGAACAAAATATAAGGTAGAATAATTAAGCATTTGCACAGGCATCTGACTGACTTGAAGTAAATAGTAAGTTTACAAAATATAGATTGTATTATATATTAAAAAAACAAAAAAACAAAACAAAAAAAAAACAAAAAAAACTATGATGTACAAAGTTGTTAAAAATTTTGGAGTTAAGTTGGAAAACTACAGAGGAGAGTTAATGTTATGTCATTAAAAGCAGTAGAGTTAGGGTGATTGGGAGGATGAAGAAGGAGTGGCTTAGGCTGTTCCCCGTGGGTGTGGAACGGTCGATGGCTATATCGGGAGACAGAATTTTTCTTTTGATTTTGGGGGGTTTGCCACAAGTGTGGGAAGGGGAAATTTGTTTGTGTGTAGTTTGTAGGATGAATGTTCAACCACTCATGTTTTTGCTTCTCTGTATGAGCATGTTTACACTGCAAGGTAATCCCAAACTCTCTATTGATCATGGACCAAAGTGTTAATCTTAATTTAACTTCATGGAATTGCAGAGGTCTACAAAATTTAAAAAAACTTAAACAAGTTATGAATAAAATAAAGGACATGGGTTCAAGAATTGTGTTTTTACAAGAAACTCATCTGATAGAGGAGGATGTTAAAAGAATTAGGAGTAGATGGCAGGGAAGTGTATTCACCTCTTCATTTTCATCCCGAGCCAGGGGAGTTATGACTCTCATACATAAATCAGTTCCTTTTCAAGTGAAAAATGTAATTGGAGACAAATTTGGAAGATATGTAATCATTCAAGGTTCTTTGCTATTAGAAAATATAAATCTTGTGAACTTATATGGTCCCAATATAGATGATCAGAAGTTCTTTGCTAATTTATTTCTCATCTTATCATCACTTACAGGGCAACATATAATAGCAGGGGATTTTAATTGTACATTGAATCCAGGTGTGGATAGATCAACAGGACTGGATTGTACGCACATTGGATGCAGGATGACTATTAATCATTTTATGAAAGAATTGAGATTGTTAGATATATGGAGAGAAATGAAACCACAAGTTAAAGCCTATTCTTGTTATTCCAGTACCTACAAGACATTCTCACGTATTGATTATTTTTTGATTTCCACAGAATTAAGGTCCAAGATTCAAAACTGCTTTTATGATAACATCGTGATCTCTGATCATGCACCCTGTTGTCTAATATATGTAGATAAAAAATTGACAAAGGAATCAGGTAGATGGCAATTTCAGCATAAATGGCTTCAGGATGAGGAATTTGTCAAGTATATAGAAAAACAGATAGACGAGTTCTTTGACATCAATACTACACAAACATCAGCATGTGTAAAGTGGGAGGCTTTCAAAGCTTTTATTAGGGGACATATTATTAGTTATACAGGATCAAAATCTAAGAAGACTCGAGAGGAGAGAGCTAAATTGGAACATAAAATAAAAAGTCTTCAGGAAAAAGTGTATGCAGGAAGTGACCCAAGGTTGGAGAATGAATTACTGATTTTGAGAGCTGAATACGACAAAAAATCAGCGAATAGAGCTGCCTCGAGTCTTCTAAGATTGAAACAATCTTTTTATGAACAAGGTGAAAAATCAGGAAAATTATTAGCATGGCAGATTAAACAATTGGAAATTAAAACACCAATTACCAGTATTATAAGTAATGGACAGGTAGTTATAGATCCTTTAGAAATTAATAGAGCCTTTAGAGATTACTATGAAAAATTATATGATACCAAAAATGAACCTGATTTAACAAAACTAAATGGGTTTTTGAACGAACTATCTATACCGTGTATTCCAAATGAAAATAGGGAGATATTGGAGTCTAAAATTAGTCAAGAAGAAGTTGGGCTAGCCATTGATAATATGAAATCAGGAAAAAGTGCAGGACCAGATGGTCTTCCAGTTGACCTTTATAAAAAATTTAAGAATAAATTAATAAAACCTTTTTTGGAAATGGTTTTAGAAGCATTTCAAAATAATAATTTACCATCATACATAAATAATGCCTTAATTATACTGCTGCCAAAACCAGGTAAGCCCTCTAATAAATGTGAAAATATGAGACCAATAAGCCTATTAAACGCCGACCTTCAGATAATCTGTAAAATTTTAGCAAGACGAATACAAGAAATTTTACCAAATATTATTAATCGAGATCAGAATGGCTTTATAAAGGGTAGACAAGGCTTCCATAATGTAAGAAGACTATTTAATATTATTTATTTTAATAAAGAAGCACCGGATACAGCTCTCCTATCATTGGACGCCGAAAAGGCCTTTGATAGAGTTGAATGGCCCTTTCTTTTTGAAGTCCTACAAAGGTTTGGACTTGGAAATAATTTCATAAAATGGGTTCAAATAATATACAATAATGCTACAGCAGAAATCCTAACAAATAACAATATTTCAAAACCAATAAAAATCAATAGAGGATGTCGACAAGGCTGTCCACTTTCACCTTTACTGTTTACTATGGCAATTGAACCTTTAGCGATAGCGATACGTTTACATTCACAAATATATGGAATTAAAGTTGGACCAACAGAACATAAAATCTCCCTGTACGCCGATGACATAATTTTGTTTATGTCGAATCTAAAAAAATCAATTCCAACCTTGTTGAATTTAATAAAGAATTTTGGGGAAATATCAGGATATAAAATAAATAAAACTAAATCTTCAATATTAATGCTAAATGAGACCCAGAGAAATTACCCAGCCCCTGAGGTAAATCAATTCAATGTTGTAAATCAGTTTAAATATTTAGGAATCCAAATTATGCCTAAGCTAGAATCAGTCGCCAGAGTCAACTATGAAGCCTTAATGTCAGATATCAATGAGTTAACTCAGAGATGGATGTCACTACCAATGTCGATGATCGGGAGAATCAATATACTTAAAAGTAATATTTTACCTAAAATACTTTATTTATTTCAATACATTCCCTTATCACCACCTTTAGATCTATTCTCAAGAATAAAAAAAAAGTTAGTGGAATTTATATGGAACAACAGGAGGGCTAGATTACGTTTGTCTTTATTATATTTACCATTTGATCGTGGAGGTCTGAAATGTCCAAATTTTATGTTGTATTATTGGTCGGCACAACTGAGGTCTATGACATATTATTTTTCATCAAATGATCTCCCTCACTGGACTGAAATGGAATCATACAATTTACCTTTACCTCTTCCCATATTCATATACTCAGATTCGGCAAAAAAATTACAAAAACAAGTTAAAAATCCATTTGTAAAGCATATGATCAAAATATGGTGTGAAGCTAAAAACTATTTAAAAGAACCACAGTTATTGTCACAATTTAGTCCAATATGGGGTAATCAATATTTTAAACCAGGGAGAGCGGACGCTGTATTTAAAGTATGGAATTTAAAAGGGATACAAAAGATTCAGGATTTATATTTGCCATGTGCAGACAACATAATGTCTTTTGAAGAGCTGAGGATCAAATTTAATCTCAATAGAACACATTTTTTTAAATATCTTCAACTTAGAAACTTTATTCGATCAACAAAATAAAGCTCTCACTCGACCTATTTATTCATCCTTGGGAAAAAATGATGATGAAAGATAGTAAAAGAAAGGGTATTATTTCAGAGTTTTATAACTCATTGACACTATCTTCAAGTGAAAATTCACTGAAAAGATTAAACTACTGGAAAGAAGATCTGCAAATTGAAATTTCAGAGGAACAATGGGAATTGGCTTGTACAGAAGCTCAAACCAAATCAATAAATGTACGCCTTAAATTGATACATTTCAAATGGTTAATGCGGATGTATGTTACACCGGAGGAGTTAAATAGATATAACAAAAATATACCAGATACATGCACAAAATGCATGGAAAGTAAAGGAACCCTATTTCATTGTTTATGGGAATGTAGATTAATAAGAATGTTTTGGGAAGAGGTGAGGGTAACAATTGAAAAAATAATCTCAAAACAAATCATATTGAATCCTAAACTGTTTTTGTTGGGTCTGTACCCAGAAAAGCATAATTTTAATAAAAGTGAAAGAACATTCATAGACCTCAGTTTGCTTAATGCCAAAAAATGTATTGCACTATTATGGAAAAAGACTCATAGACCAGATGTGACTCAGTGGTTAAGACAGATGTTAACAAACCTTCCATTAGAAAGAATAACATATATACTGAAATCAAAGGAAATTGTGTTTGAGAATATATGGAGACCTTTTATTGATTATGTAAAAAATTTAAACATAACTCTTGAAGAAGAAGGTGAATGATGTGTGTGGACCTTGTAAATTCCAAACTGGTGAACATAATATGTATACTTATGTATTGGATTGTCTAGACTAAACAGAGGAGCATTGTTGAAGACTTGATTTTGTTGGTGGTTGTTGGTGTTTTTAGTGCATTTTTTTTTTTGTAGTACTTTAGTGTTAGTGTTTGATTGTTTGTATTATGTTTGTTAAAAAAAAAAAAGGTTCAATAAAGATATTGTGGAAAAAAAAAAAAGTTGTGGGAAGAATTACAAATTTTCAGATGCTTTTTTTTCCCATAGTTTACTGCAGTGATACTCTATATGACACCACAAGAAAAGCACAGGATTGTCAAAAACATTCTATTAAACAGTGATTTGTAAATTAAGCAGAAACTTCTGCTATAAAGAAAAACTCTTGTGCAACAGCAAATACAGATTTGAACACAATGTCCATTACAACAGCTAAATTGCATTGAATGCATGTTAAAGAGTAGAGATTTGGAAATTATTGGCAATACCTTCATTTGAAAACCATAGCGGTCCCCACCCACTCGGTACCGAGCGCAGAGGAAAAAATAAATACTTTATTCTGTTGCTCTGTATTGTCTATCCGAGTCCGTTTTCCTGAAAAAACAATATTCTATCTCTTTCTGTGCCTAACTCCTACCTGTCTGTATCTGCTGCACGTCTGGACACACACCTGTCTCATCAGATACTGATCTTTCACTTACCGGGATGGGGAAGGGGGGGGGGGGGGGGGGTTGGTCCATGTCCAGACTGGAGATTCACAGTTTTAAAGCTCATTGACCAGATGTAGTAATGACTTTACCTCTAAAGATGTATAAAATCCTCAAACACTGGCTGTAGTGTTAGATTTGCTCGATTGTTTGTGGTTTTACAGCATCTCTCCTTATGTGCACTCCCATGACGGGGTAGTTTTCAGGCAGGCAGACGTTTTTCAACACAAACCCAGCAAATCGTACATGCAGTCAGGACGGTGACATGGCGAGACGTCCACCAGAAAGCCGAGGGAAACAGAAGAAGGGACAGTGTGGCAAACCTCGCAGGTGAATGTTTTTTTTTAAATAATCACACTGTTTTTTGCTGATGTGTTCCATTAACACGCTCTGAAAACACAGAAGTGAGCATGGTGCAGCGATGCATTTGATTGGTTAGACTGAGCGTTTAAGCGCTACTTGGGGACAAATTTGATTGGTGAAATTGGTGGAAGTTGACGAGGATAGGCCAAAATTGTGGGAAAGTTGCGGTTATTGGAAAAAGTTGCAAGGTTGCACAAAAGACGCGGCCAATCAATGATTTTGCGTGAACTGACGCTATCGCAACATCGCAAAATCCTGGAGGGACTGTAAAGTCAGTATTTATTTATGGATTACTACACTGGGATGGGCTAGCTCAAGCTGTGTTGTAAAAATATTTATGACACTCCATTTACAAATATGCATATCCTCCATTGTTAATTTTGTTGACAAAAAAAGATAAATGTTCAACCACCATACTTAAGTGATGAAAATAAAATTAAATCATTGTTAATGTACAGTGTTGAGAGTACTGTAATGCCACTACTTCTGCAATAACGTGCTGTGTAACAAAATTACTGTTTAAAAATTCAGCAATGTGTTACAGTTAGTGAAATTTGATCAGACGCATTACTCGTTACTCATTTTATTAATATGGATAGATATTTTTAGCAGAAATAAATACAAACTGACCCTATGTAGCTGACACAGCCGTCAGTCAGCGTAACCTGTTGCAAAGAGCAAGTTCACTACTGAGCGGAGGAAAAGATGAAGCCACTTTTGTTTTTGTGAAAATTGAGTTTTTCCTTCATCGCGGTTAAAGACAAAAGCATACTGGTGGGCCATGTGAGGATGACTGTAATCTTCAGAAGTGCCTTAGAACAGCAACAAGATCCGACAAAGCTGTGCTATGCTAACAACACTGTCTTTGTGGATTTACACTATCTGAACAGCCACGGCTGGATTTCAAGCACAGGTATGCATTTGGACAGTTTGTGACCCAGCAAGAATTAAACCAACTGATTGCCAGATACGTTGTTACAGAATGAAGATGTGATAACAGTCACTTTCCATCAGACAGCTGAGACTGTGATCCACTGAACTTAAAACACATTTACCTGCTACCTGGATAAAGATTATTCAAAAATGGAATTTGATCTCCAAAAACAATTTAACCACTTGCACTCCGTTGTTCCGCGGGCGGGCAAGTCTCTGCGTCCTAAGACGCACGAGGGCGCACGAGAGCGCCCTCGTGCACGCTTGGACGCATGACGCATGATGGTGGTGATGTAGGTGGTGTGGCCTCCAAGCGTCACTGAAAAAAAAAGCTGCAGTCACAGCCGCGAACAGATTAGTTCATCTGATTGACCTCTCATTCGACTAATAAGAGCCTTGAATTGGGTTTCTGAAACCTTGAAGAGCCAATGAATGAAAACCTAGGAAGGAGGACCCGCCTACTTTGAATGCACGAGCCAATTGAAGCACAGAAATTCGGGCTGGTGAAGAGAGATTTACTGCTGCAGCAGATGAAAACAAAGGAAGCTGGACGAACCTGCTACAGACCCAGGCTCACCCAGCAGCATGGAGACCACCCACAAGTGGGACCTGCACTCATTCCAGCAGAATAGACGTTTAGGATTCTCTTCCGTCATCATAGACCGACGGAGGCCGACGACAAAAGTCGTAAATCATTCGCCAAAACGGCAATAATGGAATTATGTTTTGATCGGGATCCACGAGTGGAGCAGCGTCGCGTTCGTCTGACAATGGGGGAAGAGATGTTCGCCACAACTCTGCTGCTTTGAAGAGGTAAGGTGTTATAAGCTAAATTATTATTTATCCCTGAAAACTGTAATCCAAAAATGACTTTTGACCGATCGGTAAATTACAACTGTACTGCGCACGAAGTACGAAGTGCGTGCGCCGCGATAAACGGTTCATTTGCCGTGTAACGCCCCCCCCCCCCCCGCTGCAGAAGAGGAGCGGGGGGGGGGGCGTTCACAGTCCGAACGCCCCCCGGTCCGCGGGGGGAAGCATATGAGTCTATTCCATCATGTAGCGATGGCCCTCTTCTGTAGCGAGGGGGGGGGGGGTGTTCACGGTCCGTTCACGGTCCCCCCCCCCCCCACACACACAGTAGCGAGGGGGGGGGGAGCCGCTGTGAAAACATGCAAGGAGTGTAATCCGTCATGTAGCGAGGGCCGAACTCGGTCCTTGGTAGCGGGGGGGGGGGGGGGGGCGACCCCCCGCCCACACACACACACACACACACACAGCCCTGAGTGTGACCTTTCATTAGAGCCTAAAATGAAGATTCTACATTGAATTATTCAAAAGTTACAGATGTTTTTCCAAACTGTGCCATTTGGCACAATTTGGCACAGTTCCAAAACGCCTGGGAACAGCCTGAGAACAAAGCTGTGTAAAATATTCATTTTTTTGTGGTATTGTTACCAAATTTGGATCTCAGCTGGATAACACTTGGTTCTACATTTCTGTTGCATTTTCCAGCCGGATCGGACAGCTGTGTGTTATTTACAAGCATTTGTATCCAAAAAAACACTGTGTCCAATTTTTTTTCTTCAAGTTCAGTATGTTTAGATGACTGTAACTCAGTGGCCGGAGCACGTAGAGAGATTATGTTTTTTTTGCCAAAAAATTCAAAGTGTTTTCTTTTAAATGAGACCAACCCCATGAAGATGCTGCAAAGGGTTGAATGACAGCTTTCGATTTACTTTGGGCACGCTATTTTTTGGCATTTTTAAGAAAATTGCCCGGCGTGCAAGTGGTTAAGAGACTGGATCATGTCTCTGTCACAGCAGACATTTGGACTGTGGATAATGGACATTTTCTTTGGATCACTGCACATCGGATTAAATCCATAATATAATGGTAAGATAAAAACACTGACAGCTTTATGCAATGCTGCCTTCTCACTCTTTTTCCCCTCTTTCTCACTCCACAAACCCCATTTCTCACTCCAAAATGAGGAAATTACTGGCAATTTCATGTTGATTTTCTTCAGATTTTTTTCCACAATAAGAGCTCTCAAGGCAGGATAAAGCAGACTGAACATGTTCTAAAAGCTCTGTCTGAAACAGTCTGTTTTCAGCCTGACATTAATTCAAGGATTCAAAGGCTTTATTATCATGTGCACAGTTAAGAAATGCAACATTTCCTAAGCAATGAAATTCTTAACTCTGTTCTCCGAACGAATGCCAAGGTAACAGATATACATCAATACCAATAAGGTAATAACACACCTAATACTAATGAATACTAATAACGCACACTAATAACACCCATTAGGCAATTGGAACACCTTAAGCACACCTTAATACTAAGTACTAATACTAATGAATACTAATAACACATATTAGGCAATTAGGACAGTTTAAGCAGTTAAACTAGAGGAAACAAGAAGAATGAAAACTGAAAATTCACTGGATGACTATAATGGACAATGGTATAAAAATATCAGAGATGATATGAACCTGAGATGGCATAAGCCTATGTACAGTGTGCAAATGAGCAATGTACAAATTAGCACCCAGTGTGAGAATTTCTCTGTGATGACAATACCCAGTAGAATGTACAATGATAATTTAGCAGCAGAAATGATATGGACATGAGATAGGGTGAGACTATGTACACTGTGCAAGTGAGCAATGTGCAGATTTAGCAACCAGTGTGTGAATTCCTATTTGCAAAGCTGTGTCCGGAGTTTGTTATTTATTCAGGAGTCTGATGGCAGTGGGAAAGAAGGAGTTTTTTAGTCTGGATGTCCTGCATTTCGCACTTCTGTACCGCTGGCCCGAGGGTAGAAGTGTGAACATTCTGTGCTGGGGGTGGGTGGGGTCCTGGAGGATGGCGGCAGCTCTCCTTTGGACTCTGCGATGATAGATGCTCCGCAGAGAGGGGAGTGGAGTCCTGATGATCTTCTCCGCTGTCTTCACCACTCTCTGCAGGTGTTTGCGGTCCAGGGCAGTACTGCCGCAGTACCACGCAGTGATGCAGTTGGTCAAAATGCTCTCGATGATACCGCTGTAGAAATTGTTGAGGATCTTGGAGGACATCCCAAACTTCTTCAGCCTCCTCAGAAAGTACAGCCGCTGTTGAGCTCTCTTAACTAGCTCTGTGGGGACTTCCGGTTATGGCTGCCACGTAGGACGGACGTGTCTCGCTCTGCTCTGCTCCTGGAGAAAAAAAATCGGCAAATAACTCTCTCATTTGGGACAGAACGTATCCCAGCATTTGGGCGAGGATATGTCGGCGAAGCCTAAGGCTGGAAAACCAGGAAACGGAAAAAGCGAGCCGCCGAAACAGTCCAAATTAACGGACTTTCAGGTCTGTGACGCAGCAAACAAAACTCCATATATGGCGGAGGAAGCTGGCGGCGGTGCGATGTTTGCGGGGAATGGCGCAGATGCGCTGATGGCTGCCATGAGTTCAATGAGAGCGGACTTTTCCTCTAGATTTGATGGGATTATGACAGCGTTGGAAGGAATAAGAAAGGAATTGGGTGACTGTGTAGAACGAACGGCGCAGATGGAGCTCCGTCTCGCTAGTGCTGAAGATGACGTCACCCGTCTTCAATTAAAGGTGCGCACTTTGGAAAAAAAAAATAAATCTCTGGAAGATAATATTTTGGATTTGGAATCTCGGTCGAGACAGAATAATTTGAGGCTGGTGGGTCTTCCAGAGGAATCAGAAGGTCGGGACGTATGTTCCTTTCTGGAAAAGTGGATTCCGGAGGTGCTGGGCAGCGAGGAGTTGCAATCAGCAGTGGTTCTGGAAAAAGCACATCGTATTGGCCCACGGAGAGATAAGGGACCACCGAGGACCTTAATTATGAAGTTTCTTAGCAACAGAGACAGGATGAAGATCTTCAACGCTGCACGTGCTAAAGGAAAGATTAAACACCAGGACCAGCAGGTGCGGTTCTACCCAGATTTGGCCACAGGAATCCAGCAATTGAGGAAGCAGTTTGATCCCGTACGTAAGGAGCTGCGCAACCTTGGGATTCGTCATGGTGTAATCTATCCTGCGAGACTGCTGACCACGTATGAGGGCAGAACCCACATTTTCAAGACCCCAGAGGAGGCGCAGGAGTTCATCAAGAAGATCAAAGAAGAAGAAGAGACTGGTGGGAGCTAAGCATGAACAAAATATAAGGTAGAATAATTAAGCATTTGCACAGGCATCTGACTGACTTGAAGTAAATAGTAAGTTTACAAAATATAGATTGTATTATATATTAAAAAAACAAAACAAAAACAAAACAAACAAAAAAAAAACTATGATGTACAAAGTTGTTAAAAATTTTGGAGTTAAGTTGGAAAACTACAGAGGAGAGTTAATGTTACGTCATTAAAAGCAGTAGAGTTGGGGTGATTGGGAGGATGAAGAAGGAGTGGCTTAGGCTGTTCCCCGTGGGTGTGGAACGGTCGATGGCTATATCGGGAGACAGAATTTTTCTTTTGATTTTGGGGGGTTTGCCACAAGTGTGGGAAGGGGAAATTTGTTTGTGTGTAGTTTGTAGGATGAATGTTCAACCACTCATGTTTTTGCTTCTCTGTATGAGCATGTTTACACTGCAAGGTAATCCCAAACTCTCTATTGATCATGGACCAAAGTGTTAATCTTAATTTAACTTCATGGAATTGCAGAGGTCTACAAAATTTAAAAAAACTTAAACAAGTTATGAATAAAATAAAGGACATGGGTTCAAGAATTGTGTTTTTACAAGAAACTCATCTGATAGAGGAGGATGTTAAAAGAATTAGGAGTAGATGGCAGGGAAGTGTATTCACCTCTTCATTTTCATCCCGAGCCAGGGGAGTTATGACTCTCATACATAAATCAGTTCCTTTTCAGGTGAAAAATGTAATTGGAGACAAATTTGGAAGATATGTAATCATTCAAGGTTCTTTGCTATTAGAAAATATAAATCTTGTGAACTTATATGGTCCCAATATAGATGATCAGAAGTTCTTTGCTAATTTATTTCTCATCTTATCATCACTTACAGGGCAACATATAATAGCAGGGGATTTTAATTGTACATTGAATCCAGGTGTGGATAGATCAACAGGACTGGATTGTACGCACATTGGATGTAGGATGACTATTAATCATTTTATGAAAGAATTGAGATTGTTAGATATATGGAGAGAAATGAAACCACAAGTTAAAGCCTATTCTTGTTATTCCAGTACCTACAAGACATTCTCACGTATTGATTATTTTTTGATTTCCACAGAATTAAGGTCCAAGATTCAAAACTGCTTTTATGATAACATCGTGATCTCTGATCATGCACCCTGTTGTCTAATATATGTAGATAAAAAATTGACAAAGGAATCAGGTAGATGGCAATTTCAGCATAAATGGCTTCAGGATGAGGAATTTGTCAAGTATATAGAAAAACAGATAGACGAGTTCTTTGACATCAATACTACACAAACATCAGCATGTGTAAAGTGGGAGGCTTTCAAAGCTTTTATTAGGGGACATATTATTAGTTATACAGGATCAAAATCTAAGAAGACTCGAGAGGAGAGAGCTAAATTGGAACATAAAATAAAAAGTCTTCAGGAAAAAGTGTATGCAGGAAGTGACCCAAGGTTGGAGAATGAATTACTGATTTTGAGAGCTGAATACGACAAAAAATCAGCGAATAGAGCTGCCTCGAGTCTTCTAAGATTGAAACAATCTTTTTATGAACAAGGTGAAAAATCAGGAAAATTATTAGCATGGCAGATTAAACAATTGGAAATTAAAACACCAATTACCAGTATTATAAGTAATGGACAGGTAGTTATAGATCCTTTAGAAATTAATAGAGCCTTTAGAGATTACTATGAAAAATTATATGATACCAAAAATGAACCTGATTTAACAAAACTAAATGGGTTTTTGAACGAACTATCTATACCGTGTATTCCAAATGAAAACAGGGAGATATTGGAGTCTAAAATTAGTCAAGAAGAAGTTGGGCTAGCCATTGATAATATGAAATCAGGAAAAAGTGCAGGACCAGATGGTCTTCCAGTTGACCTTTATAAAAAATTTAAGAATAAATTAATAAAACCTTTTTTGGAAATGGTTTTAGAAGCATTTCAAAATAATAATTTACCATCATACATAAATAATGCCTTAATTATACTGTTGCCAAAACCAGGTAAGCCCTCTAATAAATGTGAAAATATGAGACCAATAAGCCTATTAAACGCCGACCTTAAGATAATCTGTAAAATTTTAGCAAGACGAATACAAGAAATTTTACCAAATATTATTAATCGAGATCAGAATGGCTTTATAAAGGGTAGACAAGGCTTCCATAATGTAAGAAGACTATTTAATATTATTTATTTTAATAAAGAAGCACCGGATACAGCTCTCCTATCATTGGACGCCGAAAAGGCCTTTGATAGAGTTGAATGGCCCTTTCTTTTTGAAGTCCTACAAAGGTTTGGACTTGGAAATAATTTCATAAAATGGGTTCAAATAATATACAATAATGCTACAGCAGAAATCCTAACAAATAACAATATTTCAAAACCAATAAAAATCAATAGAGGATGTCGACAAGGCTGTCCACTTTCACCTTTACTGTTTACTATGGCAATTGAACCTTTAGCGATAGCGATACGTTTACATTCACAAATATATGGAATTAAAGTTGGACCAACAGAACATAAAATCTCCCTGTACGCCGATGATATAATTTTGTTTATGTCGAATCTAAAAAAATCAATTCCAACCTTGTTGAATTTAATAAAGAATTTTGGGGAAATATCAGGATATAAAATAAATAAAACTAAATCTTCAATATTAATGCTAAATGAGACCCAGAGAAATTACCCAGCCCCTGAGGTAAATCAATTCAATGTTGTAAATCAGTTTAAATATTTAGGAATCCAAATTATGCCTAAGCTAGAATCAGTCGCCAGTGTCAACTATGAAGCCTTAATGTCAGATATCAATGAGTTAACTCAGAGATGGATGTCACTACCAATGTCGATGATCGGGAGAATCAATATACTTAAAAGTAATATTTTACCTAAAATACTTTATTTATTTCAATACATTCCCTTATCACCACCTTTAGATCTATTCTCAAGAATAAAAAAAAAGTTAGTGGAATTTATATGGAACAACAGGAGGGCTAGATTACGTTTGTCTTTATTATATTTACCATTTGATCGTGGAGGTCTGAAATGTCCAAATTTTATGTTGTATTATTGGTCGGCACAACTGAGGTCTATGACATATTATTTTTCATCAAATGATCTCCCTCACTGGACTGAAATGGAATCATACAATTTACCTTTACCTCTTCCCATATTCATATTCTCAGATTCGGCAAAAAAATTACAAAAACAAGTTAAAAATCCATTTGTAAAGCATATGATCAAAATATGGTGTGAAGCTAAAAACTATTTAAAAGAACCACAGTTATTGTCACAATTTAGTCCAATATGGGGTAATCAATATTTTAAACCAGGGAGAGCGGACGCTGTATTTAAAGTATGGAATTTAAAAGGGATACAAAAGATTCAGGATTTATATTTGCCATGTGCAGACAACATAATGTCTTTTGAAGAGCTGAGGATCAAATTTAATCTCAATAGAACACATTTTTTTAAATATCTTCAACTTAGAAACTTTATTCGATCAAATCAAAATAAAGCTCTCACTCGACCTATTTATTCATCCTTGGAAAAAATGATGATGAAAGATAGTAAAAGAAAGGGTATTATTTCAGAGTTTTATAACTCATTGACACTATCTTCAAGTGAAAATTCACTGAAAAGATTAAACTACTGGAAAGAAGATCTGCAAATTGAAATTTCAGAGGAACAATGGGAATTGGCTTGTACAGAAGCTCAAACCAAATCAATAAATGCACGCCTTAAATTGATACATTTCAAATGGTTAATGCGGATGTATGTTACACCGGAGGAGTTAAATAGATATAACAAAAATATACCAGATACATGCACAAAATGCATGGAAAGTAAAGGAACCCTATTTCATTGTTTATGGGAATGTAGATTAATAAGAATGTTTTGGGAAGAGGTGAGGGTAACAATTGAAAAAATAATCTCAAAACAAATCATATTGAATCCTAAACTGTTTTTGTTGGGTCTGTACCCAGAAAAGCATAATTTCAATAAAAGTGAAAGAACATTCATAGACCTCAGTTTGCTTAATGCCAAAAAATGTATTGCACTATTATGGAAAAAGACTCATAGACCAGATGTGACTCAGTGGTTAAGACAGATGTTAACAAACCTTCCATTAGAAAGAATAACATATATACTGAAATCAAAGGAAATTGTGTTTGAGAATATATGGAGACCTTTTATTGATTATGTAAAAAATTTAAACATAACTCTTGAAGAAGAAGGTGAATGATGTGTGTGGACCTTGTAAATTCCAAACTGGTGAACATAATATGTATACTTATGTATTGGATTGTCTAGACTAAACAGAGGAGCATTGTTGAAGACTTGATTTTGTTGGTGGTTGTTGGTGTTTTTAGGGTATTTTTTTTTTTTTGTAGTACTTTAGTGTTAGTGTTTGATTGTTTGTATCATGTTTGTTAAAAAAAAAAAAAGGTTCAATAAAGATATTGTGGAAAAAAAAACTAGCTCTGTGGTGTTGAGTGCCCATGTAAGGTCCTCGCTGATGTGGATGCCCAGGTATTTAAAGCTGCTCATCCTCTCCACCCCAAGCTCCCGGATGAACAGCGGCCAATGGGGTCTCCTCCTCCCCTTCCTCATGTCCACTATCATCTCCTTCGTCTTGTCCGTGTTGAGGGTGAGGTTGTTGTCCTCACACCATGACACCAGGCTGGCCACTGCCCTCCTGTAGGATGCTTCTTCACTGCCAGTGATGCGTCCTATCACTGCTGTGTCATCCGCAAACTTTAAGATGATACTGTCCTTGTGGGAGGCAACACAGTCATGGGTGAAGAGACTGTAGAGGATGAGGCTGAGAACACAACCCTGTGGGACACCTGTGTTTGTGATGATGTTAGCTGAGGTCCTGGTACCCATCCTGACAGACTGGGGCCTGCCCGTCAAAAAGTCCAGTAGCCAGTCACAGAGGGTGGGGTGTAGGCCAAGTGAAGACAGTTTGTTGGTGAGTTTGTGGGGGATGACTGTGTTGAAGGCGGCGCTGTAGTCGGCAAACAGCATCCTGATGTAGGAGTCTTTATCTTCCAGGTGGGAGAGAGAATAATGGAGTGCTACAGCAATGACATCTGAGGTGGACTTGTTGGGCCAGTAGGCATACTGCACAGGGTCCAGGGTGCCTGGTATGCTGTCCTGAATGAGGGGCAGCACCACTCTCTCGAAGCACTTCATGATGATTGGAGTGACTGCTACTGGTCTGTAATCATTTAGACAGGTCGGCAGGCTCTTTTTGGGGAGGGGGACGATGGTTGTGATTTGAAGCAGGAGGGGACTATGTTCTGGTTGAGGGAGAGGTTGAAGATGGATGTGAGAACATCAGTCAGCTCGGCAGCACACGCTCTGAGAGCCTGTCCAGGGATATTGTCTGGTCCTGCTTCCTTGCAGGGGTTGATATTCCTCAGTGCTCCGTTTACCTGGCCTGATGAGACGTTTAGTGGAGGGGGAGGATGCATGCGTGTGTGTCTCCTCTTTGCACTGTAGCTGGAGGTCTCAAAGTGGGTGTAAAAGATGTTGAGATCATCTGGCAGGCTGTCTGTGGAGCTAGTGGTGTTGCTGTTGGTCCTCTTGTAGTCTGTGATGTGTTGCAGGCATTGCCACATGCGCCCCGGGTCAGGAATGGAGTAAAGGCTGTCCAGCTTTTCCCTGTACTACCTCTTGGCTGTTATTATAGCCTTCCTCAGTCCATACTTTGCAGCTTTGTACTCAACCTCATTGCCTGATTTAAATGCAAGAGAGCGAGCACGCAGCATCTGTCATACCTGACTGCTGATCCAGGACTTCTGGTTGGGGAACTTCCTGACTTGTACGGTGGGTACGATGGCATCAACACACGTGCTGATGTACCCAGTCACATACACAGCGTAGTCCTGTATGTTTACACAAGAGTCCTCCCAGGTGGCTGCAGTTTTAAACACATCCCAGTCTGTACAGGCAAAACAGTCTTGCAGGGTGCTCTCAGCCTCTGGAGTCCAGCATTTGGACTGGACTGGACTGGCATTTGGACAGCCTCTGGAGTCCAGTTTGTTTGTTTCAGCTTTTGTCTGTAGGCTGGGTACATAAACAGGGAGATGTGATCTGACTGTCCAAAGTGGGGGTAGGGTGCTGCTCTGTATGCACCGTATAGGTTTGTGTAAACATGATCCAGTGTGTTCTTATCGTGGGTGGGAATGTCCACATGCTAATAATATTTGGGAAGTACAGTCCGGGGTCGTCTCTACCGTGCTGATAACGTCATGTTGTTTGCGTAGCACTGCTGTGTAGCTGCTTTGTGGGCAGATGTACACAGCGGCCAAAAACACAGCAGTGAATTCCCTCGGTAGATAACAGGGATGGCATTTCAGCAGTAAAAACTCCACATCAGGCGAACAGTGCTTGTAAACAGTCTGTACATCTCCACACCACAAGTTGTAATAAGCCCGTAATGTCATCCATTAATTAAATTATCTTGCTGTGTGTGCAAGATGATTTAAGTATACATTTAAAAGTAATGTTAAAGTTACTTTTCCAAGTAACTACTTACTTTAATCATGCAGTAATTGGTAAAGTAACTCAGTTACTTTTGAAAAGAAGTAACTAGTAACTAACTAGTTACTATTTTTAGTAACTTGCCCAACATTGTTAATGTATCACAATATTCATCAGGAATTACTAAATCTAAACAAAAATAATCATGGATGAATGGGCATTCGATATTTATTGAATAGCATGTTGATGACAGACTAAGCACTCGCTACACACCTGAGATCTTCTGTTGCTGCCACAACAGGTAGGTCAAACAGCCACAGCAGCAGTAGGACAGATCAGAGATTAATTCTGTTTTCAGTGTTGGGGAAAGGTTGTGAAGCAACATAAGCAAAGTGTAAGCAAAGTTTCAATTTCAATGTTGAGGTGAGCTATTGTTTATTTAGGAAGTACTTACTCTGAGCTCTGCTGAGGCGTGCGGTAGCTTGTTACTGTCTTTGGAGCTGTCAGCTAAAGCTGCTTTCAAACTATTATTGGTGAGCTGGAATCATGGGTTCCTTTAGGATAACACCTAAGCAACCCTGGCTGGCTTTTTCAAATTACCAGCAAACCAGGATCTGATCCTCTGCATATATGTAATAGTGCATTTGTCTGGGGTATCAAGTTTCATGCCCTTGCATCACTGCTGTTACACAAATGTGCCAATCAGCCTGGTCTCAGCTCAACAGCTGCGGGCAACAGTCACAGCCGTGTTAAGACTCCAAATGGACTGACTGAAACGCAGTGCTCTTAAACTTTTCACTCAGCCACTGTGATACTTATGTAATTGTGGCACATACAGCTGCTTGCTGTAGTGTCAAAATTAATTTATTATGCCTCAGTGAAATGGAAAGGCATACAGTAATCACTCAATGCATCTGTGTGTGTGTGGTTGGTTGTATCTGTCTGCCTGTCTGTTTCAGCTCGCCCGGTCAAAATTAAGTGGGACTAAAGGCTTGTATCATTGTATGGCCATATTTGCTCAACTTTTAATTTGCTACAATTTCAAGATAAGGCTTTGTTTTCTAAAATAAACACAAATTTAACTCCCCTTTACCGTCGATGAAGCTGGGAAAAACGGTATTGTAATAACTATGCCAGGCCACTAGAGGCGGAAGTGCAACTTTTTTTTCCACAGCACATGGATGACTTCCTGTCACAGCTGAGCTCTAGCTAAGACATAAATAGTGGTTATAAAATAGCGGTTACTGAAAAACAACACATATTCAGCAACTACACCATTTATTCATCACACTGATTGTTTTCACATTGGTTTTACTGTTGAGTGTTGCAGAGGAAAGATGAAGTAAAACTCGTTAAAAACTCGCTAAAAACTACAAGTCCCAACATTCCTTACCCGCAAATGGTCACAGTGAACTGCACATGCGCCAGGAAACTCCCGCCAGAGGGAAGTACTGAGCAATCCGCTAATACTGGGTGAACAAATGACCACCTTTCTGCCTGTCTGTTTTCTTCCTCTGACACTAAACAGCTAAAGCTTCTGTTATAGTCTTGATTGTCATTGTATTCACGTACCTCAAACGCTTCCGCCATTTAAAACATCTGCCACTGTGCTCTTCTTTTGTGTTTGGATTGCAGCTGCTCAAATCAGTTTGGTGGCTCTTGGCTGCCGCAGACAGTACGAGCATGTGAACTGGACATTATTTTCAATGCGCATGCATGTACTCCAAAACTACTGGATAGATTTGGATGAAATTTTTACCAGTGGTGGTCCTTGGGCTAGAGACGAACCCATAACATTTTGGTGATGATTCAAGAACGCATACCTCCGCCAAGGCTCTGGCACTGAGGCATCAGCACCTTGATGCTTTCATACAACAGTTAGTTCCAACTGAGTAATTTGATTGGACAATAGGGATTCCAGGAGTTACTATAATTCGTGATAATTGCACTCCCAATTTCACTGGATATGTATCACTCCGCTTCAAAGTTATTCTAGTTACCGTTAATTACTAACAGTAATTTTCTATCAACTCTCTGACAATTGCAGTACTGTTTTGGATACCTTAATTTCCACAGTGAGCCACTGTTTCACAAGAAATTATACATCCGTGACCCGGAAGTCCAACCCTTTTGAAAACTTTACAGAGTGCATAATGGTGTAGCATCTTAGACTAGAACAAAGAGCAGAGTTTCCCTTGGAGATAACAGGGAGGTGTGAAGGACGAATGCAGTGTGATCTTTTGTGTATCAGACGAGTGCAGTGTGATCTTTTGTGTATCAGAGACTGCTAGGAGGATGTTAAAGGATTAAGGAAGTGAATGCAATGTGACCTTTTATGTGTAGAAGCTGCTGAAGGAAGGCCTGAGTATTTAAGAGAAGAGTCTTGTCTGAGATGCCCTCTTTCTGACTATGCTTATGTGTGAGATGTGTAATAAACTGTCTGAGTCAAATCCGCCTCGTTATTGACACACTCCACAAAACAACCATTTCTTTCTGCCTGTCATTAAGCCATTTCATGTCTGTTTAAAAAAATAGGCAGTGCTAGAGTTTGATTTATTGTCTCGATTAACAAACCACAATATCTTTGTGGTGACGGACTCTTTGTTTCATCTGAAAATGTGAAGAAAAGCAAGCAAAGAGTGGTAATTGCTAGCATGCTCACTACTAGCTCCAGTGTTCTGGCAACAGATGTCATGCTCCAAGAAATCCATGTCTGCCTCAGAAAGCACCCTCTTTGTGGCTCTGGGGTCTTTTGCAGTACCAACTCAACAGGTATATGTTTTATAAACACTTACTACTTTTACACTTGACAATATTTAATTTGTTTACATGTGTGTGAAATGACAATAGACGTCTTCATGCTGATTGAGATGTTTAGCAACAGTTACTAGCTACATTTAGAAGGGACTATTTTTTTTCCAGCTGTACAAAAAACCGGTTAAACAAACAAATCATAATATTTTGTCCAGTATTGCTGTCATTTAATAAATTGTGCTTGTGGAACTGTTGTATAAAAGCAATATTACACTCGAGTTCGTTACAGTATCATGACCATACTAACTCCAGGTGTGATACTCTTGTGCCTTCTGCATCACACCTTGGAGTTAATATATTCACGATACCGAACTCACTCTTGGGTAATATTGCTTAAATAATCTGTCAGATTAATGACGGAAAGCCTTCAGAATTCTTTCCACACTCTGTCAATGTGCTGTGATGTGGTGATGGTGACACCTACTTTATAGCGCTTTTATCTGAGTTGTCCTATTCAAATGTCTGTCGAGCACAAGTGAGGTGGGCACCGACCCACGTCTTGCTTCTAGGGCTGCAACAACACATTGATATAACTGATTACGTTAATATGTTGACTTATGTTGACTACGTAAATATGTTGATTCATCAGCACATGGCAGTGTTTTCCATAGTAACCAAAACAGCATCTTTGAGAGTCTTCCAGCATGCAGAAATATGCAAACAATCAACTTGCAGAGTAAGCATTTGTTACAGTCAGTAGCCATATTTACATGGACACAAGTAACCGGATTAAAAGCCTGACCGGAATAAAAATGCTTCATGTAAACACGCTAATCTGAATATTCTGACCCGATCATGCTCATTCGGATTAAAATTTCATTCCAATTAAGAGGGGTGGGTTATGCCGATTGTTAATCAGATTGGTGCGCATATAAACACTTATTCCAAAGGTTGGGCAGAAAATATGTTTACTGCGCATGTCTGTATGTCAGCCACACGTCGATGTGACGTATTTCCGCCTCTACAGCAGCTAGTGGAAGACATAGAGGGAGTAAAACAAAACTGGTCTGTATCGTCCTGCTGTCTCCCTCTGTTCATCATATGCAGAAGTATGTACTTGTAGCTTCATTACGGAGACCAGCAGAAGCAAAAGTACAGTCAGAATAACACAATACAGGTCCATTTCAAAAAGAGAAAGACACGAAGCGGGGTTTGTTTACACCAGAAGTTGCTCCTTCTTCTACTATTTTCGGAATGTCGAAATGTCGACGTGCGCATGTCAAAATGATTTAGTCCGTTCAAACGTGTGACACATGGAAACGCACGTCCTAATCGGATCAGCTTTTTCAGGATCCATGTAAACAGTAAAGTTCTGATCTGAATTGTAATCAGATTGAAGAAATTTTGCCCATGTAACCGTGGCTAGTGTTATTGATTTGTCTTAGTGCCTGGAAGTTGTTGTTTAATTATTTGCTGTAATTAAAATTACTGTAGTTTAACGTTAACTCAACTAATAACTGACATATGACCGTATACTCCTTTGTATCTGATCATATGCTACTTGCTAATGCCACCAACCGCTTTCCATAAAGCGGTTGGTGGCCCTTTATTTTGCCCTTTATTTCGCTACTCCCCGTGTTTAAAATTACTGTGGCTAAACGTTAACCCAAGACTCCCTTGTATCCAGTTTATATACAAGTCCATTTATTTTGTCATTTGCTTCTTTTCACATCTGCTGCTGCAGATCTCCCCCAGTAGAGGCAGTGACCAGCAAAATTTATTTTATGGTCTTACACATTGTATTAAGGGGCTTCACTGCTGACTAACTTATTCCGTTTTTTTTTTTCAGTAATTTGCAATTTTTATTTATTTATTTTTATCAATTTAACTTAAGAAAATAGACATTGAAAGTGCACGCTATATTTATTTGAGACTTTTGAAGGTAAGGAATTGTATTTTCTAAAATCCCATTCGTTCGCTTTGGCAATTGATATGGGCTGAATTTATGTTTTACTTGGAGTTTAAAGTAAATTGTCATAAGCAGCAATCTGGAATAAATGTACTGTTGCCCGAAAATCCCCTTTTTTGCTTTCTTGGCAGTTTATTTTTTATGTTTGGATTCAAAATGTCTATTTCTTGTAAGAGAAAACAATTGTTAGACAAATTGAAAAAATAATCACTAGTCGTTTAAAAAGTAGTCGTTAGCTACAGCCCTATACTTAACTGGTCTGTATGTGATCAGATTTAGGGAAAAACAGTGAATAAAGGCTAAAAGGATGTGTGAATATAATCTGTTAAAGGGATTTTTTTCCATCTTGGAGATAAGGACATTGGAGTACTTTCTGCAAGTGTCTGTCAGTCAGTAGAATTATTTATAATCTGCAGACAATATTTCCTCAATCTTATTAAACTATAATAGAGTAATGACAAAGTTTATTTTCTAATGTTGGAGCTCTGATTGCAGTTTTGGAGATGAGAAGGAAGGTGATTGTTTTTTTTTTTGTGACTATGTTTCCCAGAATTAATCAACACACTGCATACGTATATTCTAATAATAACTTTTAATGCCATTATTGCTGCCATTTGATAGCTTTAAAATTCACATGATGACCTCTGGGTGGTTATCAATATTATGCTGACGTGACAAAGAGTTAATCCCCTCATTAACTTAAAGGCATGATGTATTATTGGCAATAATAAGCATATGCATATTACATCTTCACAAACTTATTAAAAAAAGAAGAAATTAAGACAATGAAGAATAAGGGTATAGGAAGGAGAAAAAGACGAAGACGACGAAGACCACAGAGAAGATTCATGGGTGCAGTGAAGGAGGACATGGAGAGGGTTGGTGTTACAGAGAAGATGCAAGGGATAGGGTGAGATGGAGGCAGATGATCTGCTGTGGTGACCCCTAAAGGGAGCAGCCGAAAGAAAGAAGTTGGTGAATAAATGATAATACATTTAAAAAATTCCTCAGAGTGCAGCAATCACAATGCTCCAAACTTTTAACCTTTTCTGGGGGATTATCATGTATTAAAAACCATGTACAAGTGGGCTACAGTCACACTGCAGGTTTTAATGCTCAATTCCAATTTTTTTGCACAAATGTGACCCATATCTGATTTTTTTAATGACTGTCTGAACAGCACATATCCATTTTTTTCACACCGGACCCAGGCCACTTTCATATGTGGTCCTAATTTGGATACATATCTATTTTCCAAAGCGACCTGTCTGAACTGTCATGTCGCATTTCATCCGACTTTTTCCTCATTGAGGTGAGACAGACGCTACAATTCTGCTGTGGAGGATGCAGCAAGCACGGCAAACACCACCGATTTGTTCTCTCTTTTTAATCAATCTTCTTCCCTTTATCACTGGATTGTAATTTTGTCAGCTCCAACTGCACAATAACTTCAAAATTTGGGGGGGCTGAAACCGTGAGACAAGCAGGCGCACTAACGGCACATTTACTGGACACTGCAAATTCTTTTTTCCCTGTAAACGGCACACCGTGAGTCCTGGCTGCTGTAATATCTAAAATGTAAAGTTAACATGGACATGACTGTGGAGCAGAATGGCCAGATAGGAGGACACACAGGAGAAGGGAGTCTTGTGGCTCCTCCTTCCTGCAGCAGGACCGGTGTTACGCCGCTGGTATGAGCCGTGTAGTTTACTATTAACCTTATTTATATACTGTAGGTAACCTCATTGAGACACGGGGTCCCATTTTAAAGAGAGTTGTTTAATCGATCATTTCTGTTAAATCAGAGCTGATCGCAGCGATCATTTGGTGTGTAGAGGAAGGGAGCTGGTCTCATATTTACGATTTTAACATTTTATTTTGCTGTGCTGCATCAGCATACCTGCCAACTTTTAAAACCTGAAAAGCCTAGTAGCTAGCCGGGGTCCAGGGGCCGCAGGCCCCGGCAGGTCCAGGACAAAGTCCTGGTGGGGGGTTCAGGGGGGGGCAAAGCCCCCCGACGCCAAACAAATATTAGCATTAAATCAAGTTAAAATGTGGCTAACAACCTCATATTTCTTCAATAATCATGTTTCTATTTTTCTTACGAAGAACGTAGAAAGTTTGCCGCTGGTGTCACTGGCATTCGACTTGTGTTTTTTCGTTCCCACGTGGTCTTTCACATCGCTGATTCCTCCACGTCCGATCGAAAAATCTTGTCTACACAAAGTGCAGTTGGCGTAATTTTCACCCTTTCTTGAGCGAATAATAATTCCTGGAAATGCTTTGGAGTATTCCTCACGAAAAGACTGTAATTTTCGTTTGGGTTTCACGCTCATTTGTGATTTTTCTCTGGCAGATTCCATGATGAAAACGTATACAATGCTGACCTAATTCATTCGCGATTCCAAATGGAAACAATGGCTCCAGGGATGTGATTTTAGGTTGGGGAAATTATCTGAAAATTTTAGCAGGGGGGCTGGGGAACATAGTTCCCCAGCAGTGTCTGGGCCAGAGCCCCGAAGGGGGGGCAAGGGGGGCGAAGCCCCCCAAAGCTCCTGGGTTTTTATGATTTTTAAGTACCAGAACTGTGCTTAAATGACATAAAACAAACAGCTGAATGCCACTTATTACTGTATAATATTGACTTATGTTCCAAGAAGATAGCATTCCTAAAATATTCCAACAAGCATTATCCATCACATGCTTTAACACCTGATCAAATCAAAATCAGTTAATTTTATCTATTCCATAATAGAAATAAAATTCCAACATACCATTACTTTTTATAATTTCAGCATTCATTTCAGATCACCAGTTTCAATCTCCATTGAGTCTTGAGCAGTTCATTTTGCACAATCACTGATGTAGCCAAGTCTTAGAAATATTCAAAAGTTATGAGTCAATGTCCACTGTGCACTGTCAATTTCAAACTGTTTGGAATCATAAAAGTAATCTAACTAAATTGTTTTGCTATTTTTTCTCCTCAACATCAATGTCAGGGCGCTGCGGGAGTTTTGGGGGTTGGTTAACTTTTATAACCATTTCCTCCCCCGCGCAGCCCAGCGCATACAGCTGTTGTACGCCGCACTCTAGAAATGGAAACCGGCGGACAGAGTCGACTGGACTCCTGACCGGGAGCAGGCGTTCTCTGAGGTTAAAACAGCTCTGGCGAACGCTGCACTGCTGGCGCACCAAGACCCGGTAGCTCGGATTGTGCTCACTACCGACGCTTCGGACATGGGCATGGGGCCGTCATGGAGCAATGCGTCGCCGGTTCTTGGCAACCGCTCACCTTTTTTAGCAGGTCTTTGCACGACAGTGAGCGTAAATACAGCGTGTTCGACAGAGTTACTGGCTCTCCACCTGGCCATACGCCACTTCCAGTTCTGGCTGAAAGAGCGCACCTTAGGCTCAGACCTCTCGCACATGCGCAATACACCTACAGGAAGCAGTGCCGATTGCCTTTGTTCTAAATTTAGATACGATTCCTAGCAATCTTGTGTTTGGAATTGCTTTCGTGTTTTTTTTTATGATTTAAAATTTTTGACTGAATTTTTAGTGAAAAAAAACGTAATTTTGATTAATAAAGCCGTAACCCGGAATGGGGTCTTGAAAACCGGAACCATTACGGCAAAACCGGAGTAGTTGGCAGGTATGCATCAGGGTGAAGTTGTTCTGTCCCCCAAACACAACGCTGTGTCTGATGTTATGTTTTCTTCTGCGCATGCGGGTCACTTCATAGCTGTAGATCATTCACACTGGAGTCTGATGGGGGTCGCATTTAAATAATAATGTGAACGCCCACACAAAACAATTGGATCTTGGCAAAAAATCGGAATTGAGCATCAAGACCTGCAGTGTGACTGTAGCCGTGTAGTCTAATTATCAAACACAAATCAGTCCTAAACTTAAGTTCAAACTGACATTTCCTTGGTACTCGCTTGACATTTGAACATCTAAGAATAAGAAAAATCAATATAACACTTAAATAAACTTTGTTAAATTGAAGTAAAACTAATCTGATTTTCTTCAACTAAAACTAGACTAAAATTAAATGGTAATGAAAAGAAACAAAAAAAAACATTTTTGTTACAAAATTAAAATCAACATTGGGTTAAAAAAATTATCAAAGGGTTAGTGGAAAATTTTTATTTTTATTTAACCTTTATTTATACAGGGGACGACCACTGAGAGGAAACCTCTCTTTTTCAAGGCTGCCCTGTTCACATTCACACCTGGAAGCTGCCCAGTACACCCACAGACTGACCTGTGGCCACTGAGCAGCTCCACCAGAGCAGTTGGGGCTAAGGGCCTTGCTCAAGGGCACCACAGTGGGGTTAATGAGGGTGGGGCAAACACTGCAATGTTATCTGTCCCACCCAGATCTGATACTGCCGGTCCAGGGATCGAACCGGCGACCCTCCAGTACCAGTCCACATCCTCAACCATCAAGCCAGCACTGCCCATTTTAATTTTTAATAAAAGATTACTGCATACATTCATTCGTTCATTCATCTTCTTCCGCTTAATCCTTTTCGGGTCACGGGGGGCTGGAGCCTATCCCAGCATCTTTGGGCGAGAGGCAGGGTCCACCCTGGACAGATCGCCAGTCCATCGCAGGGCCAACACAGAGAGACAGACAACCATTCACTCTCACAGTCATCCCTAAGGACAATTTAGAATCCCCACTTTGATGCCAATTAACCTAACTTGCATGTTTTTGGAATGTGGGAGGAAACCGGAGAAATCCCGGAGTAAACCCATGCAGACACGGGGAGAACATGCAAACTCCACACAGATCACTGTTGGTTGGGGGCTGGGATCGAACCCAGGATCCCCCGGCCAAGGGTGAGATGCTGTGCTGCCGCAGTGCTAACCACTCCACCACCGCGCCCCCGTATTACTGCATACATTAGTTTAAAAATTATTCCATTTTATTTATTATTTTTAGCTAAAGCAACATAGGAACTCCACAATATCTGCTGTTTGTTAATATATTTAAAAATTGCATAGATTAGTATTACTTATTCATATTCTAGCTTTTATTGCATGCATAGTTTTTTATTTTTATCTTTAGTGCTACTCCATATTTAATGTTGCAGCATCACACCGAGACAAATTCCTAGTTTGTGTACTACATGAACAATGGCAATAAATCTCATTCTGATTCTGATTCTGATAGATGAAAGAATGGGCCAAGATTTCCTCTGGCTTTAAAGTTTAATGTACTCTTTGGCCCTCTGCATTAACCTCATCAGTCAACTATATCTATTATCTCACGTGTTTGAAAATGTAAACAATGATTACAGTTTGATCCAATCTAGTGTACTTTTTTTTTCCACAATATCTTTATTGAACCTTTTTTTTTTAACAAACATGATACAAACAATCAAACACTAACACTAAAGTACTACAAAAAAAAAAAAATGCACTAAAAACACCAACAACCACCAACAAAATCAAGTCTTCAACAATGCTCCTCTGTTTAGTCTAGACAATCCAATACATAAGTATACATATTATGTTCACCAGTTTGGAATTTACAAGGTCCACACACATCATTCACCTTCTTCTTCAAGAGTTATGTTTAATTTTTTTACATAATCAATAAAAGGTCTCCATATATTCTCAAACACAATTTCCTTTGATTTCAGTATATATGTTATTCTTTCTAATGGAAGGTTTGTTAACATCTGTCTTAACCACTGAGTCACATCTGGTCTATGAGTCTTTTTCCATAATAGTGCAATACATTTTTTGGCATTAAGCAAACTGAGGTCTATGAATGTTCTTTCACTTTTATTAAAATTATGCTTTTCTGGGTACAGACCCAACAAAAACAGTTTAGGATTCAATATGATTTGTTTTGAGATTATTTTTTCAATTGTTACCCTCACCTCTTCCCAAAACATTCTTATTAATCTACATTCCCATAAACAATGAAATAGGGTTCCTTTACTTTCCATGCATTTTGTGCATGTATCTGGTATATTTTTGTTATATCTATTTAACTCCTCCGGTGTAACATACATCCGCATTAACCATTTGAAATGTATCAATTTAAGGCGTACATTTATTGATTTGGTTTGAGCTTCTGTACAAGCCAATTCCCATTGTTCCTCTGAAATTTCAGTTTGCAGATCTTCTTTCCAGTAGTTTAATCTTTTCAGTGAATTTTCACTTGAAGATAGTATCAATGAGTTATAAAACTCTGAAATAATACCCTTTCTTTTACTATCTTTCATCATCATTTTTTCCAAGGATAAGTAAATAGGTCGAGTGAGAGCTTTATTTTGATTTGATCGAATAAAGTTTCTAAGTTGAAGATATTTAAAAAAATGTGTTCTATTGAGATTAAATTTGATCCTCAGCTCTTCAAAAGACATTATGTTATCTGCACATGGCAAATATAAATCCTGAATCTTTTGTATCCCTTTTAAATTCCATACTTTAAATACAGCGTCCGCTCTCCCTGGTTTAAAATATTGATTACCCCATATTGGACTAAATTGTGACAATAACTGTGGTTCTTTTAAATAGTTTTTAGCTTCACACCATATTTTGATCATATGCTTTACAAATTGATTTTTAACTTGTTTTTGTAATTTTTTTGCCGAATCTGAGTATATGAATATGGGAAGAGGTAAAGGTAAATTGTATGATTCCATTTCAGTCCAGTGAGGGAGATCATTTGATGAAAATAATATGTCATAGACCTCAGTTGTGCCGACCAATAATACAACATAAAATTTGGACATTTCAGACCTCCACGATCAAATGGTAAATATAATAAAGACAGACGTAATCTAGCCCTCCTGTTGTTCCATATAAATTCCACTAACTTTTTTTTTATTCTTGAGAATAGATCTAAAGGTGGTGATAAGGGAATGTATTGAAATAAATAAAGTATTTTAGGTAAAATATTACTTTTAAGTATATTGATTCTCCCGATCATCAACATTGGTAGTGACATCCATCTCTGAGTTAACTCATTGATATCTGACATTAAGGCTTCATAGTTGACACTGGCGACTGATTCTAGCTTAGGCACAATTTGGATTCCTAAATATTTAAACTGATTTACAACATTGAATTGATTTACCTCAGGGGCTGGGTAATTTCTCTGGGTCTCATTTAGCATTAATATTGAAGATTTAGTTTTATTTATTTTATATCCTGATATTTCCCCAAAATTCTTTATTAAATTCAACAAGGTTGGAATTGATTTTTTTAGATTCGACATAAACAAAATTATGTCATCGGCGTACAGGGAGATTTTATGTTCTGTTGGTCCAACTTTAATTCCATATATTTGTGAATGTAAACGTATCGCTATCGCTAAAGGTTCAATTGCCATAGTAAACAGTAAAGGTGAAAGTGGACAGCCTTGTCGACATCCTCTATTGATTTTTATTGGTTTTGAAATATTGTTATTTGTTAGGATTTCTGCTGTAGCATTATTGTATATTATTTGAACCCATTTTATGAAATTATTTCCAAGTCCAAACCTTTGTAGGACTTCAAAAAGAAAGGGCCATTCAACTCTATCAAAGGCCTTTTCGGCGTCCAGTGATAGGAGAGCTGTATCCGGTGCTTCTTTATTAAAATAAATAATATTAAATAGTCTTCTTACATTATGGAAGCCTTGTCTACCCTTTATAAAGCCATTCTGATCTCGATTAATAATATTTGGTAAAATTTCTTGTATTCGTCTTGCTAAAATTTTACAGATTATCTTAAGGTCGGCGTTTAATAGGCTTATTGGTCTCATATTTTCACATTTATTAGAGGGCTTACCTGGTTTTGGCAGCAGTATAATTAAGGCATTATTTATGTATGATGGTAAATTATTATTTTGAAATGCTTCTAAAACCATTTCCAAAAAAGGTTTTATTAATTTATTCTTAAATTTTTTATAAAGGTCAACTGGAAGACCATCTGGTCCTGCACTTTTTCCTGATTTCATATTATCAATGGCTAGCCCAACTTCTTCTTGACTAATTTTAGACTCCAATATCTCCCTGTTTTCATTTGGAATACACGGTATAGATAGTTCGTTCAAAAACCCATTTAGTTTTGTTAAATCAGATTCATTTTTGGTATCATATAATTTTTCATAGTAATCTCTAAAGGCTCTGTTAATTTCTAAAGGATCTATAACTACCTGTCCTTTACTTATAATACTGGTAATTGGTGTTTTAATTTCTAATTGTTTAATCTGCCATGCTAATAATTTTCCTGATTTTTCACCTTGTTCATAAAAAGATTGTTTCAATCTTAGAAGACTCGAGGCAGCTCTATTCGCTGATTTTTTGTCGTATTCAGCTCTCAAAATCAGTAATTCATTCTCCAACCTTGGGTCACTTCCTGCATACACTTTTTCCTGAAGACTTTTTATTTTATGTTCCAATTTAGCTCTCTCCTCTCGAGTCTTCTTAGATTTTGATCCTGTATAACTAATAATATGTCCCCTAATAAAAGCTTTGAAAGCCTCCCACTTTACACATGCTGATGTTTGTGTAGTATTGATGTCAAAGAACTCGTCTATCTGTTTTTCTATATACTTGACAAATTCCTCATCCTGAAGCCATTTATGCTGAAATTGCCATCTACCTGATTCCTTTGTCAATTTTTTATCTACATATATTAGACAACAGGGTGCATGATCAGAGATCACGATGTTATCATAAAAGCAGTTTTGAATCTTGGACCTTAATTCTGTGGAAATCAAAAAATAATCAATACGTGAGAATGTCTTGTAGGTACTGGAATAACAAGAATAGGCTTTAACTTGTGGTTTCATTTCTCTCCATATATCTAACAATCTCAATTCTTTCATAAAATGATTAATAGTCATCCAACATCCAATGTGCATGCAATCCAGTCCTGTTGATCTATCTATACCTGGATTCAATGTACAATTAAAATCCCCTGCTATTATATGTTGCCCTGTAAGTGATGATAAGATAAGAAATAAATTAGCAAAGAACTTCTGATCATCTATATTGGGACCATATAAGTTCACAAGATTTATATTTTCTAATAGCAAAGAACCTTGAATGATTACATATCTTCCAAATTTGTCTCCAATTATTTTTTTCACTTGAAAAGGAACTGATTTATGTATGAGAGTCATAACTCCCCTGGCCCGGGATGAGAATGATGAGGTGAAGACACTTCCTTGCCATCTACTCCTAATTCTTTTTATATCCTCCTCTATTAAATGAGTTTCTTGTAAAAACACAATTTTTGAACCCATGTCTTTTATTTTATTCATAACTTGTTTAAGTTTTTTTAAATTTTGTAGACCTCTGCAATTCAATGAAGTTAAATTAAGATTAACACTTTGGTTTATGATCAATAGAGAGTTTGGGATTACCTTGCAGTGTAAACATGCTCATACAGAGAAGCAAAAACATGAGTGGTTGAACATTCATCCTACAAACTACACACAAACAAATTTCCCCTTCCCACATTTGTGGGAAACCCCCCAAAATCAAAAGAAAAATTCCGTCTCCCGATATAGCCATCGACCGCTCCACACCCACGGGGAACAGCCTAAGCCACTCCTCCTTCATCCTCCCAATCACCCTAACTCTACTGCTTTTAATGACGTAACATTAACTCTCCTCTGTAGTTTTCCAACTTAACTCCAAAATTTTTAACAACTTTGTACATCATAGTTTTTTTTTGTTTGTTTTGTTTTTGTTTTTTTAATATATAATACAATCTATATTTTGTAAACTTACTATTTACTTCAAGTCAGTCAGATGCCTGTGCAAATGCTTAATTATTCTACCTTATATTTTGTTCATGCTTAGCTCCCACCAGTCTCTTCTTCTTTGATCTTCTTGATGAACTCCTGCGCCTCCTCTGGGGTCTTGAAGATGTGGGTTCTGCCCTCATATGCGGTCAGCAGTCTCGCAGGATAGATTACACCATGACGAATCCCAAGGTTGCGCAGCTCCTTACGTATGGGATCAAACTGCTTCCTCAATTGTTGGATTCCTGTGGCCAAATCTGGGTAGAACCGCACCTGCTGGTCCTGGTGTTTAATCTCTCCTTTAGCTCGTGCAGCGTTGAAGATCTTCATCCTGTCTCTGTTGCTAAGAAACTTCATAATTAAGGTCCTCGGCGGTCCCTTATCTCTCCGTGGGCCAATACGATGTGCATTTTCCAGAACCACTGCTGATTGCAACTCCTCGCTGCCCAGCACCTCCGGAATCCACTTTTCCAGAAAGGAACATACGTCCCGACCTTCTGATTCCTCTGGAAGACCCACCAGCCTCAAGTTATTCTGTCTCGACCGAGATTCCAAATCCAAAATATTATTTTCCAGAGATTTTTTTTTTTTTTTTCCAAAGTGCGCACCTTTAATTGAAGACGGGTGACGTCATCTTCAGCACTAGCGAGACGGAGCTCCATCTGCGCCGTTCGTTCTACACAGTCACCCAATTCCTTTCTTATTCCTTCCAACGCTGTCATAATCCCATCAAATCTAGAGGAAAAGTCCGCTCTCATTGAACTCATGGCAGCCATCAGCGCATCTGCGCCATTCCCCGCAGACATCGCACCGTTGCCAGCCTCCTCCGCCATATATGGAGTTTTATTTGCTGCGTCACAGACCTGAAAGTCCGTTAATTTGGACTGTTTCGGCGGCTCGCTTTTTCCTTTACCTGGTTTTCCAGCCTTAGGCTTCGCCGACATATCCTCGCCCAGACGCTGGGATACGTTCTGTCCCAAATGAGAGAGTTATTTGCCGATTTTTTTTTCTCCAGGAGCAGAGCAGAGTGAGACACATCCGTCCTACGTGGCAGCCATAACCGGAAGTCCCCAATCTAGTGTACTTTTACTGTACACTAGAGTCTGGTAATTCAGTTTTTAATAAATGGAATAAGTGAATGGTGGCCAGAAAAGACAATGAAGAGATTACAGACTGAGCTGCTCTGTGATAAATCATTTGAATGTGTCACTGAGCTTTATGATGTATATCAAGTAATCCCACTACCCAGAAGTATAGGTTTTCTTATGTAATCCTGGAGAAATTTAATTTCACTGAAATTTTAGGATGAAAAAAAGTTCAATTTTGTTCAACAGTTTGTTCAATTACTATTGAATATTCAATAGTCTGTTCAATTTTGTTAAAGTTCAATAGTTTCTTCCAGAAACTACTGAAAACTTCACTAATTCATGTTGGTAAATAACAGCTGTAGTTTATCAGACTTACCCTGCATCTGAACCAAGAACTCAGTCTTGATACGACGAGCAGCTTCACTTTCATTCTCGCTTCTTGATCCACATAGGGAGTCGATCTCATCAATGAAGATGATAGAGGGCTTATGCTCCCTTGCAAGGCTGAAAAGATTCTTCACCAGCCTGAGAATCAAAGACAAAGGGAAATAAATGGCAACGCCTTCTGGCTGCAGTAGACATGTAAAATGCCATTATTTCATATACTTAATGTACATTTTTGTACTTTGTGGCCTGTGTAACTCACTTTTCACTCTCTCCCAGCCATTTGGAGACCAAGTCTGATGAGGAAATTGAGAAGAAGGTTGAATTATTTGCTTCTGTGGCAACAGCTTTAGCCAGGTAGGACTTTCCGGTCCCAGGAGGCCCAAAGAGTAAGATCCCCCTCCAAGGAGTTCTCTTTCCTGTCAATCAAGCACAGAGGAAATTTAAAAGATAGCAGCAGATGACACTAATGTGTAACATACACAGAGGGTTTCCTTTATCAAAAAAAAAAGAAATAAGGTGACCTTCCTATTAATTAAAGATCCACTCCGGCGGCTCCAAAACCACCTCAAAAACCAATGTGTATTGCCCAAAATAGAATATTGCGGCTTTTTATACATAAAAAACTTTCATTGCATTAGAATGGCTTGGAAAGAGTTTTAATGTCTTTGACCAACTTAAGTATGCATGGCTCTATGAATATTCTAATTAGCCCCACCCATACTCCCACCCACCAGTAGCTGGAAGAATATGAGGACATTGTGTACAAGGCTCTGAGAAGACGATCTAACTTGAAGAAGTACCGTCGTAGGTGAACCCACGGAAGAGTTGCTGCCCGGCCCGGCATGAAGGCTGGAAGGCTCCCCTTCCGTCTCTGGTTACCCACTCACCACGGATTGCCTCGCTGGGGCCGATGAGCAGTTCGTGTCAGTCCGGTACGCCCACCAGCTGGCTCGCCTCCAAGGCGCTCCCTGGCCTCCTTCCTTCTGAGTTCGCCTTGCTTCAAGCTGCTCCAAGGTGAATTGCTTGTCGGCCTTCAGTGAGGTGATCCGGGATGAGTGGGTGACCAGAGACCGCTCCTTCGGGGAAAGAGGGAGGAGCTGAGGAGCGCTCAGTTCCCACAGAACGTTCTCCCTGGAGCGAGTAGGGCTGCAAGGTGGGTGCGCCCAGCAAGGTAAGGGGAGCCCTCAGCCGGACAGTGACTGCCTCTCCGCTCCACCAAGAATGATCCTTCCGCAGGGTCACCTACACCGATACTCGCCCGGCCATTCCGCCACGCACACCAGGGCTGTCTCCCCCGGCATGCAGGCTGCAAACCTGTGTCCTCTCCGGTATTTCAGCAGGGACACTGAGGTTTTTCCATATAACATTAATCATTGCTGTTGTATTTTTATGTCTGTGGGTAAGCTATGTAATTTAAAAGAGGATTTCTTGCTCACACAGCCAAAAACTGAACACAAACGCGGGGCTGAAAAGTTTATAGGCTGAAAAGTTCATAGTGGTCAAATCTGACCAAATGTGGTTTATTTTTCAACATAGTCTCCCCTTCAGTCCACACACTTCTTCCATCGATGTTGCAGCGCTTGGATCCCTGCAGCTGAAAGAACTTTTCAGCCCCCCTCCCTCGTATAATCTGCCATCTTTCACAACTTGAAAAAGCTGAGCTCCTGCTTGCTCCCTGGCACCTCCCTCTCCCCCCAAGAGAATCAAGTAGGGGTCTCAGTGCTTACCCTGACTGGTTCATGTTATAACCAATCAGGCTAAACAGTAATACTGACGTAATTAGAAACATTCTATCCAAATCTGCCCTTTTTTTGGGGGGGCGGGGGGGGGGGGTAAGCAGACATTCACACCAGAAAAACATATTTGGGAGTTTGGAATGATTTTGTTCTTGATATGTCTTGTAAATCACAAGAAACATTTTAAAGACATGCTAAAAACAGAAAAAACTGATTTTTTTCAGTGTCACTTTAAGAGTTAATACCTGTGAAAAGGTGGGGAAATTTGATTGGAAGGATAACAGCTTCTTTAAGTGCCTCCTTGGCTCCCTCTAGACCAGCAACATCATTCCATTTTACGTTTGGTTTCTCCATAACAATTGCACCTGGGTAAAAAAATTAACATAATGCACAATACACAGTGACACAATTTTACACACCTTCACCTACTCCCCATATGATCATCCAAACAAGGTTTTCATTCACTTCAGAAAAGAATATGAACCTGATAGTTGATTTTGGAACTTCTTTTTCTCTGGATCGTCTCCTTCATCACTTTCATTCCTTGGAAAAACAAAACACAGAGACCTAAGCGTTTTTGCCCTGATTACCCAACAACTGATGAACTACCTCACATGAGATCACATACAGTGCATCTGGAAAGTATTCACAGCGCTTCACTTTTTCCACATTTTGTTACATTACAGTCTTATTCCAAAATGGATTAAATTATTTTTTTCCCCTCACAATTCTACACACAATACCCCATAATGACAATATGAAAAAGGTTGGTTTTTTTTTTTAGATTTTTGCAAATTTATTAAAAATTAAAAAACTAAGAAATCACATGTACATAAGTATTCACAGCCTTTGCCATGAAGCTCAAAATTGAGCTCAGGTGCATCCTGTTTCCACCGATCATCCTTGAGAGGTTTCTACAGCTTAACTGGAGTCTACCTGTGGTAAATTCAGTTGATTGGACATGATTTGGAAAGGCACACACCTGTCTATATAAGATCCCACAGTTGACAGTGCCTGTCAGAGCACAAACCAAGCATGAAGTCAAAAGAGTTGTCTGTAGACCTCTGAGACAGGATTGTTTGAGGCACAAATCTGGGAAAGGGTACAGAAAAATTTCTGCTGCTTTGAAGGTCCCAATGAGCACAGTGACCTCCATCATCCATAAATGGAAGAAGTTCTGAACCACCAGGAGTCTTCCTAGAGCTAGCCAGCTGTCTAAACTAAGCAATCGGGGGGGAGAAGGGCCTTAGTCAGGCAGGTGACCAAGAACTTAAGAGTTATTCTATTAGAGCTCCAGCATTCCTCTGTGGAGAGAGGAGAACCTTCCAAAAGGACAACCATCTCTGCAGCAATCCACCAATCAGGTCTGTATGGTAGAGTGGCCACCGGAAGCCACTCCTTAGTAAAATGCACATGGCAGCCTTCCTGGAGTTTGACAAAAGGCACCTGAAGGACTCTCAGACCATGAGAAACAAAATTCTCTGGTCTGATGAGACAAAGATTGAACTCTTTGGTGTGAATGTCAGGTGTCATGTTTGGAGGAAACCAGGCACCGCTCATCACCAGGCCAATACCATCCCTACAATGAAGCGTGGTGGTGGCAGCATCATGCTGTGGGGATGTTTTCCAGTGGCAGGAACTGGGAGACTAGTCAGGATAGAGGGAAAGATGAATGCAGCAATGTACAGAGACATCCTAAATGAAAACCTGCTCCAGAGCACTGTTGACCTCAGACTGGGGCAACGGTACATCTTTCAGCAGTACAATGTCCCTAAACACACAGCCAAGATATCAAAGGAGTGGCTTCAGGACAACTCTGTGAATGCCCTTGAGTGGTCCAGCCAGAGCCCAGACTTGAATCCAATAGAACATCTCTGGAGAGATCTGAAAATGGCTGTGCACCGACGCTTCCCATCCAACCTGATGGAGCTTGAAAGGTGCTGCAAAGAGGAAAGGGCAAAACTGCCCAAAGATAAGTGTGCCAAACTTGTGACATCATATTCAAAAAGACTTGAAGCTGTAATTGCTGCCAAAGGTGCATCAACAAAGTACTGAGCAAAGGCTGTGAATACTTATGTCCATGTGATTTCTTAATTTTGTATTTTTAATAAATCTCAAACTTTTTTCACATTGTCATTATGGGATATTGTGTGTAGAATTTTGAGGGAAAAATGAATTTAATCCATTTTGGAATAAGGCTGTAACATAAAATGTGAATACTTTCCAGATGCACTGTACGCCATTGCTCCACCCATTTACACACCCTTTGTCATCAGACTGAGACTCTTTAACGGGCTTAGTAGGTGCCTTCTCTTTCTTTTTTAGATATTCCTTGAGCTTCTCTGCTCTGTCCAAGTATTCTCCACATTTTGTTCGAATGCTTTCCTTAGCTTTATCACCTTGGGCTTCATCTGTCAAGAAAAAAGAACATAATGTTATTAACAGTATTAGGTAAATGATCAAGTTTATTCATACTATCACCACTGTAATGACATGGATTGGTTGTCATTTTAAGTAATATAAAGCCACTTAATTTTTACAATGACCTAAAGAGATGTCACCACATACTAATGCCATGAATAGCTGTGTTTTTTAAGGTCTGTGAAGCCATATACTTACACTTTACCACATGGAGAAAGTACTGAACTGCAGCCTGATACAGACGGAGAGCCTCCTCAAAGTTCTGAGCTTTATCCTCCTGAGCTGCCCTGCTGGCTAAATCAATTGCTTTCTACAATAGCCAAGACAAGGACATACAAATGTTACTGTAATTAAAGGTATGCAGAAAATAGAACGATGCCAACTGACACATGCCATCTAGTTCATCAACAATAACTTTTCACACCAAGGAATTAAAAGTACAACTAGGACGAAATAGTTTTAATCTGTTTAATGTCAATGACAGCCACCCTTTCTGTAGATTGACTATACTCGTGATTGTTGTGGACAATGATCAGATATAAATCCATTTCTGTCTTGTAATCTCACATGCGCAGAGATAGGAGGTGTCTTGATTATTAAGCATTTTTCTTTCACTTCCCAATGGCATCGGCTAACATACACTGCAACTACCACAATTTTCTAAGTTAAAGCAAATTATAGACTGCATCACATCGGTTTCAACTGTGCAGCTGAAACGTATATATAAATATATTTTAATGAAATGGGTAGCCAAAACTATTAATGTGATTAGTTATGTTAGTAGAAGCTCATGTTTATGTTACACGTCCACCAAAACCAACACTTAAACCGTTAAAAGAGAATCACCCATAAATGGAATAACGACAATATTACGGGTGAATATGAGGTGATTTTTTTTACATACAGCCAAAATTTCTGCCCGTTAGCTAGCTTAGCATGCTAATTAGCGGCTAACATCACAAGCGCTACGATATGTTGCGCCGCTGAAAGCGTTTATTTGGAGTAAAACTTGTTTCAACAAGACAACAGTTTTCCACTGTCAGTAAGCAACATTATTAGTGGTCACGTTGAAGGTTTAAACAACTTTTCCCACGTATTAAACCTCTGACGTCTTGGGTTGGTCCACAACTTACCTGTAAATTGCTGTTAGACATAACGGCTGATCTCACCCGTCTGTTAATCAAATATGAAGCTGTTGTAAATTAACGCCGATTAAATGACCTGTTGTACACCGAGACAAAAGAAACGCCAACAATCTCTGATTATTTTTCCCGTTGACTTGTTTTCGCTGCTCGGGTGGAGAAGGAAACTTCCGCGTCGAAAAGTCGATACTCGCGTGCACGATAATGATGACGTCAAGACGCAGCCTTGACACAAAGCTCTACAAACCTACAGCTTTTTTTCTTAACAAAAAACAATTTATTGTCTTACTTCAGTTCAGTCGATGCTGAAGCGATTGTTTTTTTTTTTTTTTAATCCAACTCGGTAGATACAGTATATGTGACCACCTAAGAAAAAACACTTTTAAGCTTCTTTAATACTCAAAGAAAAAATATTTAAAGCTACTCACTACTTTATATATATACATACATACTGTATATGAACAACACTGTAAAACGTAAATCACTCCACTCTATCACTTCACTCTATAAATTCAAGAAATCTCTGTGTGTCTGTCTGTGTGTCATGTGTGTCATCACACAGACGTGTGTCATCACGTGTCTGTGTGATGATAGACATCATAGGACGGCCTATGATGTCTGCCTGATGGATGAAAAACAGAAAAACTGAAAATAATTTCTACTGGTAAATGAAGTTATGTATGGGCATACCTCTGTATCGTCACTATAAATTCAAGAAATCTTTGTGTGTGTCACGTTTATAGGATATCATAGGACGGCCTATGATGTCTACCTGATGTCCTATGATGATCCTATGATCTCAGGCATCATAGGACATCATAGGACTCGCGATGCTGTCATAAATATATGATGTCTATATGACGGCACATAGACAGAGCATGATGATCCTATGATCTCAAAGGCATCATAGGACATCATAGGACAGCCTATGATGTCTGCCTGATGTCCTATGATGATCCTATGATCCCAGGCATCATAGGACATCATAGGACTCACGATGGTGTCATAAAGATATGATGTCTATATGACGGCACATAGACAGAGCATGATGATCCTATGATTTCAGGCATCATATGGGCATACCTCTGTACCATCACTCTATAAATTCAAGAAATCTCTGTGTGCCTGTGTGTGTCCCACGTTTATACGACATCATAGGACGGCCTACAAGGACAAACACAGATGGCAGGGCATGGTTACAGAAAACGCGATGGGCGGGGCTGCACAGATAATCACACACAGGGGACCAGAGGGGAGACAAGACCAAGGCAATAATGATAATGGTAATGAGGATAATAATAAGGCACACAGACAGCACATAACTCTCTACAAGACATACTGTATATAGACACAGGTAAGCAACATTACACAGAACAGTGACAGGCAGGAGAAGTAACAAGCAGGGGCAAACACCTCTGTGTGTCTGTGTCTGTATGTGTGTCACGTTTATACTGTAGGACATCATAGGACGGCCCATGATGTCTGCCCGATGTCCTATGATGATCCTATGATCTCAGGTGTCATAGGACTCGTGATGCCATCATAAAGATACTCGCGATGCCGTCATAAAGATCTGATGTCTATATGATGGCACATAGACAGAGCACATGACTCCATACAAGACATAGATACTGTATACTGTAGACACAGGTAAGCAACATAACACAGAACAGTGACGGGCAGGAGAAGAAGTAACAAGCAGGGGCAAACACAGATGGCAGGGCATGGTTACAGAAAACGCGATGGGCGGGGCTGCACAGATAATCACACACGGGGGACCAGAGGGGAGACAAGACCAAGGCAATAATGATAATGACGATAATAAGATAAGATAAGATAAGATAAGATAAGCCTTTATTAGTCCCACAACGGGGAAATTCCAGGATTGCAACAGCACAGGGATAGCAACACTCAGAGCAACAATCAGAAGGCAAGAAAAAAACAAGCAAGCAAGAGCAGCTAATATACATATGTACGTATTACTATAAAATATATATATATACACACACACACAGACACACAGTGCAGAGCATTGTAGCTGGATGGAATAAATATATGAATATATGAACACACAGTGCAGAGCATTGTAGCTAGATGGAATAAATATGTAAATATATAAACACCCACAGTACGGAGCATTGCAGCTAGGTGGAATAAATATGCAAGTATATAAACACACACAGTGCGGAGCAATGTAGCTAGATGGAATAATATGTAGATATATAAATATATAAACACACCCAGTGCTGAGCATTGTAGCTAGATGGAATAAATATGTAAATATATAAACACACACAGTGCAGAGCATTGTTGCTAGATGGAATGAAACAGCATAACCGTCTACTTAGTTATCCTACATGGTATGATTACTGTATGTGCCCATACATATTCTCACCCTCCATAGCGACCGGTATGTTCCTAGTTGTATGCCGGAGGGGACCATTGTGTAAGTCTATTGCATCTTTTGCATTCAAAAAACTATTAGTTTGTTACGTCTTTTTGCTATCTCTGCGAGCAGCCCTGCTTAGGTTGTACAGTCTGACAGCCGTTGGTAGGAAGGACCTACGAAACCTCTCGGTTGTGCACCTGGGATGATGTAGTCTGCTGCTAAATGAGCTCCTCAGTGCATTCAGTATGTCCTGCATAGGGTGGAACTCGGACTCCAGCAGAGATGACAGTTTAGCCACCGTCCTTCTCTCTCCTATCTCCTCCATCGGATCAAGGCGCTGCCCCAGGACAGAGCTAGCTTTCTTAATCAGTTTGTTCAGTCTCTTCCTATCGGCTGCAGTAATGCCACTGCCCCAGCAGACCACTCCAAAAGTGATGGCTGATGCCACCACCGTGTCATAGAATGACTTCAGCAGCGCCCCTTGTACACCAAAAGACCTGAGTCTCCTCAGCAGGAACAGCCTGCGCTGTCCCTTCTTGTAGAGTGCATCAGTATTGTGTGACCAGTCTAGTTTATTGTTCAGATGAATACCCAGGTACTTATAGGATGTCACCATCTCGATGTCTGTTCCCTGTATATTTACTGGTACTGTGAGGGGCTGCCCATGCCTGCGGCAGTCCACCACCAGCTCCTTAGTTTTCCTCGCGTTGATCTGGAGGCAGTTCCGATGGCACCAGTCCACGAAGTCCTGGATAAGCCCTCTGTACTCAGCTTCATCTCCATTGGAGATGAGGCCAACGATCGCAGAGTCATCAGAGAACTTCTGTAGATGGCAGTGTGTTGTGTTGTGTGAGAAGTCCGCAGTATAAAGAGTGAACAGGAAGGGAGCCAGCACCGTTCCCTGGGGGGCCCCCGTGGTACTGATGATCGTGTCGGACACACAGTCCCGGGTTCTCACAAACTGAGGCCGGTTCGTGAGGTAGTCCAGGATCCATGATGACAGGTGCTGGTCCACCCCTGCGCGCAGCAGCTTGTCCTTCAGGATCATCGGTTGGATGGTGTTGAAAGCACTGGAGAAGTCAAAGAACATGATCCTCACCATATTCCCGGGCTTCTCCAGGTGGGACAGAGAACGGTGAAGGAGGAAGATCACCGCATCCTCCACCCCAATGCCATGCTGGTAGGCGAACTGGAGTGGATCCATCGCTGGTTCCACCAGGGGGCGGAGGTGAGCAAGGAGCAGTCTCTCCAGGGTCTTCATCAAGTGGGACGTCAAGGCCACCGGTCTGTAGCTGTTCAGGTCTTTGGGGTGGGAAGTTTTTGGTACAGGTACCACACAAGATGTTTTCCACAGCTGTGGTACCCTCCCCAGTTTCAGGCTCATGTTGAAGATATACGTCACAATCCCACACAGCTGGTCTGCACAGGACTTGAGGAGCTTTGCGCTGATGCCGTCCGGTCCCGGCGCCTTCCTCGCCTTGATCTTCCTCAGCTCCGTCCTCACCTGGGTCCTGGTCAGGGTCAGGATGGGGGGCTGTGTGTTGGGAGTGGGGGGGTGTTGGTGGAGTGGGGAGTGGGCAGCAGGACTTGATTTCTTTAGAGGCAGCAGTGGTTGTTGTGCAGTCAGGGGGGAGGGCGGTTGGTCAAATCTATTGAAAAACAGATTCAGGTTGTTCGCCCACTCCCTGCCCCCTGTGGCCTGGGGGGAGGTATTCTGGAGCCCCGAGATGGTTTTGAGGTTTCTCCAGACCCCGCTGATGTCGCTCTGTTGCAGCTTGTCCTAATGTAATAATAATAATAATGCTGATAAAGTTAAACTAAGAGGAAGACCAATGAAATAAATATGCAAGACATAATAATAACCATAATAGCAACCCAGGAGAATAATAAGAAGGTGAAACACAGAAAATCCCAACTTAAAGCGAGGATGTGGCCTGGGACCCATGCCCTGGAGACAAGGAATATCACTCTATATATAATTCAAGAAATCTCTGTCACGATGTCATGATGTCCCAATCATAGGACTCACTAAAAGATCATAGGACATGCAATGACATCAAAGGCAGGCTGCACTCACGATCATAGGACTCGCTATGACATCATCAAAAAATCAAAAGCAGGGATTACTCATGACTGTAGCACTCGCTATGACATTATCAAAGGTCAAAGGCAGCCATCAAAGATCAAAGGCAGGCATCAACGAACGAGTGTACGGGCATGCAGAAATACTGGCTTAGACTTGGTTTCTATGGGCATGCACGGGTATGAATGGGCATGCACAGGTATGCACTAGTAAAAACAAAATACAGTGATTTAAAAATCCTTTTCAACCTATATTCAGTTGAATACATTACAAGACATGATGTTTAATGTTCAAACTGATAAACTTTTTTGTTGTTTTTTTTCGCAAATATTCACTCATTTTGAATTTGATGCCTGCAACACATTCCAAAAATGCTGGGACAGGGGCATATTTACCACTATGTTCCATCACCTTTCCTTTTAACAACACTCAGTAAGCATTTAAGGACTGAGGACACTAAGGGGCAGATTTACTAACGTGCTGCACAATCACAAAACCCTGTTTTGGCATTAAAAACCTACTGTTGAGATTTACTAAAGGGTGCAGGGCAAAATTAGCGGTGGAAAGGCATGGACTATATTAATTTTGTGCCTGGCCTCATTGCATATGCATTTGTAGGAGTTGCCATGTCAAAGCACAAATCTGAGGGAGGCAAGTATTTAAATGACTGGTGCAAGGTGATTTATTAAGGTTTGTGGTTGTCAGTCTCCTACTAAATGCGCCAGGATTTAACGTCTAAAAAAAGCTTGTCTGAATTCATTTCCGCCTGACATGATAGTGATGTTGGTGCCGAGACACCGGCGAGAACCAAGGGCATGTGGCCAGGGAGAAAGAAGCTTCTCTCTGCCGTGACTTTATTTGGCATTACAAAAGAACAGATTATACAGTCTCACAGAGATCAGTGTTATGCTGAACTGGACATTAGCCAGCAGTTTTTTTTTAAATTTCATTTGTTTATACTACATGAATTTGCATCAATGAAATAAAAAGGAGCCCTTCCTACCTGCAGTGGACATACAGATGGTGTCAGCTGATAGTGACTTTGTTCTCTCTTCTGCCAAGGTTCAGACTCGGACTCTGGAGTTTTGCTCTCCTATCAGCTCCCCCTCTGAAGCAAAATCTTGTACATTGTCAGTTTTCTTTGTTTTTTTCCTTTATCCATATTTCTATATTTACAGTATTTCTTTTTGCTGTGCATAAAACAGTAATTCAGTTCCCTCTTCTCTCTATTTCTTTCTCCCAGTTCAGGATACACAATATAGGAGGAAAACAACAGTGAGATTATTAACAAAAAAAGCGCACAGATCTATAGAAACGTCCCCCGAAATTGCAACACCGTAACTCAATAGCATTTATAAAAAGTTGTGAACTGGGAGACCTGTAGATTTTGTTAAAACAAAGTTATTCACGTAATACAACCCCAGAGTCTCCATCAGACCATCTTGATGGTTCTAGTGTTAATAAAATAAAGACATTGGTTAAATAATCAATTTATTCATGAGTAATCCTTTTTTAGATACAAATGTTTCATTTATACATATTAAACAAAAGATGGGCAGTGCGGTGGCGGAGTGGTTAGCACTGCGGCAGCACAGCAACTCACCCTTGGCCGGGAGATCCTGGGTTTGATCCCAGCCTCTGACCAACAGTGATCTGTGTGGAGTTTGCATGTTCTCCCCGTGTCTGCGTGGGTTTACTCCGGGATTTCTCCAGTTTCCTCCCACATGCCAAAAACATGCAAGTTAGGTTAATTGGCATCAAACTGGGGATTCTAAATTGTCCTTAGGTACGACTGTGAGAGTGAATGGTTGTCTGTCTCTCTGTGTTGGCCCTGCGATGGACTGGCGATCTGTCCAGGGTGTACCCTTCCTCTCGCCCAAAGATGCTGGGATAGGCTCCAGCCCCCCTGCGACCCGAAAAGGATTAAGCGGTAGAAGGTGAATGAATGAATGAATGAATGAATGAGTCTGCCATGTTAAATGAAAATCTAAATTTTGGAATATGTCAAACAAAAATAACCTATTTTAGTGGGGTTTGCACTGAAACAGCTGCTTAAAAAAGCTTTATATACTGTATTATGCTCCTCCGAACTGGCTGTGCCTTTGTTGATGACCCGTTTCCTCATCAGATGTGCCTGTGCGCAATTTTGCAGTGCTCTTGGTGGATGGGTGGTCATTATTGAAATGAAGTGACTGTATCTGTGTTCATAATTTTGCATGTTGTTAGTAGATCACTGGCAAAAATTGGCCACTTCCTTAGGCGCTCTGTCTAATTTGCACACTTGCTAATTTGCGCTGCCTTAGTAAATCTGTCCCTAAATGCTGAAGCTTGGTGGAATTCTTTCCCATTCTCTCTTAACGTACAACTTCAGTTGCTCAAAAGTCCAGGGTCTCTGTTGTCGTATTTTGTGCTTCATAATACACCACACATTTTCAGTGGGAGACAGGTCTAGACTGCAGATAGGCCAGTCTAGTACCCGCACTCTTTAACTACAAAGCCACACGTGCAGAATGTGGCTTGGCATTGTCTTGGTGAAATAAGCAGGGACGTCACTGAAAAAGACATTGCATGGATGGCAGCATATAACCCAGTCACAGGAGGTGCAAAAGCCAGTGTACCCCTAGTGCCAGGCCCAAGCCCAGGTAACTGGGGAGGGTTGTGCCAGGAAGGGCATCCAACGTAAAACCTTTGCCAAATCAAAATGCGGATCATGACGAATGAGACTTTCATTAAAAATGAAAAATGATTAAAACAATTATAAGACAATAAAATCACAATAAAACAGTCAAAGTGAGAGTCAAAATTACACAAACTGAAAATAAGTGAAAATAACAACATTATTAATAATAACAATAAAGCTAACTGTAAGCTTTATCAAAAAGAAAAGTTTTAAGCTTGATCTTAAAAGAAGAGAGAGTATCAGCATCCCACACCCAGGCAGGGAGCTGGTTTCACAGGAGAGGGGCCTGAGAGCTGAAGGCTCTGCCTCCAAATTCACTTTTAAAAAAAATCTGGGAACCACTTTATTAAATACAACTTGTTTTGTGAACACAGTTGCCTTGATTTCTTTGTATGTATGGATTACTTGGGTTGTTACTGATATCTGGCGAAAATCTCAGGTCAATGCCTCCATCAGAAATATGTTTAATGAGAAAAATGTTGACGTGTTCAATACTTATTTTCGCCGCTCTGTCTGTGTGTGTGTGTGTGTGTGTGTGTGTGTACACTGCTCACAAAAAGTTAGGGATATTTGGCTTTCGGGTGAAATTTTAGGATGCACCTAAAATGCACTAGAACCTTTACAGGTGAATTTAATTTGACCTTCTCTAACCTTCTGAATGCACATGTCCAACTGTTCAATGTTTCAGTACTTTTTGCATAACTTGCTGTTCTCTAACAAGGTGCTTAATGGCAAAATTCACAACAGGTGTTTGATCCATGAATCGACCAATAAATTTTCTGGTTGAATTAGAATTGGCATTTAGCAGTCCTCTTCATCATGCTGGTCACACTTTGACATCATGAGACCAAGACGACACCAAACAATACCTCAACACCTAACAATACCTCGCCATTGCAAGGCTTCAAACAAGATGCTCTCAGAGTGAAGTCCCACTGAGCTTACATTGTCACAGACTGTCATCAGCAGGTTGCAACAGTGATAGAGAGAGACTGGAAGAGTCACAGAAAGGCATAGAAGTGGACATCCTTTGGCCACATCTCATGCTGATGACTGCTTCATTGTGAACAGTGCCCTGCAAAACCAGATGATGAATGCCACTCAACTCCAGGCACATTTAAGGGAGGTGAGAGGCACCCAAGTGTCACATCAGACCATTTTACCTACGGCTGTCAGGTTGTATGACCTAAGCAGGGTTGCTCGCAGAGATAGTAAAAAAATGTGACGACCTAATAGTATTGAATGCAAAAGACGCAACAGACTTACACAAATGGTCCCCTCCAGTATACAACTAGGACAATATTAGTCGCTACGGAGGGTGACAATATGTATGGGTACATATTCATACTATGTAGGATAACTAAGTAGACGGTTATGCTGTTTATTTCCATCTTGCTACAATGCTCCACACTTTGTATATATATTTATGTGTATGTATGTATATCCACTGCTCTTATTTATATTTTCCGTATCTTCTTAATTATTGCTCTGAGTGTTGCTATCCCTGTGCTGTTGCAATCCTGGAATTTCCCCATTGTGGGACTAATAAAGGTTTATCTTATCTTATTTAAACCCATTTACATCAGCATGGTCTGTGTGATAGACAACCTGCAAGGGTACCTGACCACACCAGCAGGCACAGGTGTCATCGTCTTGCATGGGCCAGGGAGAATTTATGCTTGACAAGGGACCACTGGGCCTCAGTGGTGCTCTCTGATAAAAGTCGATTCACGTTGAGCAGAAATGATGGCCATCAGTGATGTTGGAGACATCAAGCAGAGTGCTATGCATCAGCCACTGTTGTCACCAGACAAGCCTTTGGTGGTGGTGGTGGTGTTACAGTCTGGGCAGGTGTGTCTAGTCAATACAGAACTGCCCTACACCTCCTTTGGCCACATCCCACATTGATGACCGTTTCATTGGGAACAGTGCCCTGGGGAACTGGATCGTGAATGCCACTCAACTCCAGGCACATTTAAAGGCACCCTCCGGTGGCTCTAAAATCACCTCAGAAACAAATGTGTATGGCCCAAAATAGTATATTTTGGCTTTTTATCCACAAAAAAACTTTTATTGCCTTAGAATTGCTTGGAAAGAGCTTTTACATCTTACACCTACTTAAGTATGCAAATATCTATGAATATTCTAATTAGCCCCACCTATACTCCCGCCCACCAGTAGTGGATGCTCCAAGGCCAGCCCTCCACTGTCCTCTGACCTGAGAACACCGAAGACTGCCTTGCTAAATAATGGCAAGTCAAAACATCAGAGTAATTCAGCCGTACATGTACATGCCACTGACCTCCGCCAAAGTGAGCTGGCTCTCAGCGGTCCCACCCGGGGTTTGACAGGTGCCCGCAGGGCAGCTCACTGGGGGCCAGTGGTCCGGTGCACCCACTGGCCACCATGGAACCATGACCTCAGCACAGCGCACGGCCTCACCCCGGCCGTTGTGCCACATGCTCCCCGGTTACCCAACTCGCCTCCCTCCTCTGGAGGGAGCAGGGGATTTAATGTCTCCTCTTCCATCCTCTCTGGCGGGGATGGAATGGAGCACCTGGGGGGTTTGTGCCCCCCCCAAAAAAAACCCCTTCACCGAACCAAGTCAAATGAATGCAAAATGGACGGGTGGTGGTCTTGGCGCCTTCATCCCCCTAAGAGCAGACATCTCTCTCTGGGTTGGCCTTCCAACCGTGTGCCTCCCATTCCTCCATGGGTGCCTCTGGGACCCTGCACATGCAGGCGCAGCAGCAGGTGGACTCTGGTCTCTGAGCTGACCACATGCACTACGGGGTTCCGGAATATGGTAGCTCCAATAGTGGAAAACTACGGGCGGCCGCGGTCAGTTTTGTGCCGTCCCTGGGAAGGGACACTGACTGCAGAGCCACACTGGCTCATTCCTCTTCCCCTGGGGGAGTGAACTCAGGTGTTTAGCCATACCCAGTGCTTAGCCTGGCTGGTTATAAAATTAACCAACCAGGCTAAAATTAAGTAGTAACAATAGAAAAAACAGGATTTTTGGCAGTGTCACTTTAAGGGAGGTGAGAGGCATCCAAGTGTCACGTTAGACCATTCAAAACTATTTACATCAGCGTGGTCTGTGTGCTAGATGATCTGCAAGGGTACCTGACCACACCAGCAGGCACAGGCGTCATCGTCTTACATGGGCCAGGGAGCATTTAAGCTGGACAAGAGACCTGTGGGCCTCAGTGCTGTTCTCTAATGAAAGTCGATTCACACTGAGCAGAAATGATGGTCGCCAACAATGTTGGAGACGTTTTGACTTGCTGTTTCCCTTTCAAAGTCGAAAACAAAGAAAACAAACAGGAAACAAGACACAGAACAAAAGCCGAAATCAAAAACCAGGACACCATAACTATACCATACATCCAAGGGATAACGGAACCAATTCAAAGGATCATGAAAGAATACAAAATAAACACAGCAGTAAAACCACACAAAAAAATTAAGACAGTTATTAGTACACCCCAAGGACAAAATAGAACAAGACAAAAAAATGCAATGTAATATATGAAACATCATGCAGGTCATGCAACAAAACCTACATTGGAGAAACCGGAAGATTATTCACCACAAGGAAAAAAGAACATCAGAAGGAATGTGAGAAGGAAACACAAGGACTCACAAGATCACAAAAAGAAAAGGCAGAACAAGAAACATTAAAATCAGCAATATCAGATCAGTGCAAAAGAAATAATCACATCATGGACTAGGCCAACGCAAAAATTATTGGATCGGAGAGCAACAGACACAAATGCTGGATTAAGGAGGCCATAAAAATCAGGAAGCAGGGAAAAGATACCATGAACCGGGATGAGGGGGCCTTTATGCTTTCCCACACCTGGGACCACATTCTCCAGAGACCATTGGACGGTGGAAAGCGGGGCCGGCTCAGTGGATCTGACAGGTCTGCTGGGCTGGCCCCACCTATGAAAGTCAGCTGATAAAATTACACCTGGCAGCAACCAGTTGACTCTTCTGACGAAGGCTGCAGTGCACAGTCGAAACATGTAAAGAAGGTAAAAACATTTCCTTTCTATTTTTGTCTTTAATAACAACAAAAGGTAAATAACTAAATGAAGACAAAATGAACCTACTTGAGCTATCAGCCATTGTTGTCACCAGACAAGCCTTTGGTGGTGGTGGTGGTGTTACAGTCTGGGCAGGTGTGTCTAGTCAATACAGAACTGCCCTACACCTTGTGAATGGTACAGTGACAAGCCAGTGCTACCTGAATAACATCATTAATCCAGTCATTGTGCCCCTGCATGAACAACACAGGCCTAATTTTATCTTCATGCAAGACAATGCTCCAGTTCATTGAGGTCACATCATTAGGGAACGGCTGCTGGAGACTGGGGTACCTCAAATGGAGTGGCCTGCACTTTCTCCAGACCTGAATACCATAGAAAACCTATGGGATCAGCTGAGTCGCCGTGTAGAGGCTCGTAACCCTGCACCCCACAACCTCAAGAAGTGTGGAATGCCATGCCTCAGCAGACAATAAGTCGAGTTGTGAACAGCATGAGACTTCGTTGTCAAGCTGTAATTGATGCTCAAGGGCACATGACAAGTTATTGAGACACTGACATTTTTTGTTATGGTACACCCATCACTGTTGTTGGACAGATGAGGAAATCACCATTGCATGCTTCTACTTAAATGCCCTGCTTTCATAATATAATATCACTGTAGCAAGAACCTTTTACATTTTCCATAAATTTCACCCAAAAGCCAAATATCCCTAACTTTTTGTGAGTAGTATATAGTATGTATGTATATGTAAACCACCTCTTTTTTCATTAGGTACTCTTGTAGTTCTTCCACTCTGTCCAGGTAGAGTTTACATTTATCTCTAATCTTCTGGTTGCCATCTTTACCCTGGGGTTCCCCTGAAGGAAGAAGCAAGCATTGTTTTGGTAAAACAGATATCCCACATCACATGTCATCAGATGCATAGGTGAAAAACAAAACACAAAGTAGAAATTCAGTAGAGAGCCCCTATTATGCTCCTGAAATGTATGTGACATGCTGTGGACAAAATACTACAGGATTTGAAGTACCATTTCACATATGGGGAAGCAGTGCATGTTGACCCAGACTCATTATGTCATGACTTATTGGGACACTTTAAAAGGAGAGATGCTGGTTCTACATGTAATAGCAGTTCTTTCATGCAAACTAGTAAAAATGCTAATTATTATACAGTAGCATCTTGTGATATTTTTGACATATAGGAAAAATATTCACTCAGTTAATGCTAGTGTGAAGAGTACTGGATGTCTTATATTAACTGTCATGCAGACGCACGTTTCAAAATGTGCAGAAAGTACTTGACAGCATGTTGGTAAGAGCGGATGGCTTCCTCGTAGTTTCCAGCCTGGTCCTCTTGTGATGCTTTCTGAGCCACAGCAATAGCTTTCTGAAAAGGGAAGAAATTAGTCAATAGTTCTGATACCTTGTCCTTATGCAGGTGCATCTCAATAAATTAGAAAAAAAGTTTATTTCATTCAGTTAGTTCAATTCAAAAAATTAATCTCCTATATTGTATAGATTCATTACACATAGAGTGATATATTTCAAGTGTTTAGTTCCGTTTAATTTTGATGGTTATGGTTTATAGCTCATGAAAACCCAAAATTCAGTTTCTCAAAAAAAAAGTAGAATATTACATAAAATTAGTTTTAAAAAATTGAGTTTTAATAGAAATGTTGACCAACTGAAAAGTATGTCCACGATTATGTCCAAAGAGTATGTTGCGAAAGAACAGTACTTGGTTGGGGGTTCTTTTGCTTGAATTACTGCATCAATGCGACATGGCATGAAAGCAATCAACCTGTGGTACTGCTGAGGCGTTATGAAACCCAAACTTTAGAGCACTTCATGCTTCCCTCTGCTGCCAAGCTTCATGGAGATGCTGATTTCACTTTCCAGCAAGACTCGGCACCTGCCCACACTGCCACAAGTACCAAAACCTGGTTAATGACTGTGTTGTTACAGTTTAAATATATTTGTTCGTCCAGTCCTCTAGAGGGCGCTAGGCTCTGTAGTAGCTTTAAGCTTGCCAGTAGGTGACGAGAAGAAGAGACCTAGCATACTGAATGTCAACAGGAACACGAGTCTGCGTTGCTGTTCCTTCTAAAGCCATCCGTTCACTTCCAGCCCTTTGAGTGGCAATATTTCACACTCTCTGTATTAAATCCTAGTCCAAAACGACACCTGCCTGTTCATTGGAGGAAGTGATGCAAGAGAGAGTTTAGCTGGCTGTGAATCTCAATATAGGACACAAGTCACATTGGGTGCAACAGTACAATGACCATGGTATCTTTGTGCTTGATTGGCCAGTAAACCCCATAAAGAATCTATGGTGTGTTGTCAAGTGGAAGATGAAAGACCCCAGATCCAACAATGCATATGAGCTGAAGGCCGCTATCAAAGCAAACTGGACTTCCATAACACCTCTGCAGTGCCACAGGTTGATCGCCTTCATGCCACACCACACTGATGCAGTAAAGGAGCCCCGACCAAGTACTGAGTGTGTACATGGACATACTTTTCAGTCAGCCAACATTTCTATTAAAATCTATTTTTTAATTCATTTTATGTAATATTCTAATTTTTTGAGAAACAGAATTTGGTGTTTTCATTAGCTATACGCCACAGTCATCAAAATTAAAAAAAATAAACGCTTGAAATATATCACTCTGTGTAATGAATCTGTACAATATAGGAGTTTAATTTTTTAAAATTAAATTACTAAAACAAATCAACTTTTTGATGACATTCTAATTTATTGAGATGTACCTATATATACTGAAATCCCTATGTCAACTAATCAGTTCCTGACAGTCATAATACAGTTTTGTTCACCCCTTGAAAAAACACATTTGGCTGATGTTTTAACTGAAAAAGGATGTAGGATATGGGAGGACTAGAGCAACATTATCAGCAAACAATGCATTATGTTTTTAAAATCCACAAAGTTAAGAAAACTAAAAACAACTGTGGCATTTGCAAAAGTTTGGGCACCCTAAGTGATCTCATGTCTGAGATTTTTTTTTAACAAACTCAGTTCTAAATCAGCTTTATTAGGCATGACAACAACTGTCATTGTTAATGTGAGTTGATGTCACTTTCAAAGTCCTCTGACTCTTCAAACTTTGTGCAGACACTCAGCAACCATGGCCTCCTCTTAGCAGCTACAGTATCTCACATAAGTGAGTACACCCTCACATTTTTGTAAATATTTTATTATATCTTTTCTTGGGACAACACTGAAGATATGACACTTTGATACAATGTAAAGTAGTCAGTGTACAGCTTGTATAACAGTGCAAATTTGCTGTCACATCAAAATAACTCAACACACAGTCATTAATGTCTAAACCGCTGGCAACAAAAGTGAGGACACCCCTAAGTGAAAATGTCCAAATTGTGCCCAAAGTGTCAATATTTTGTGTGGCCACCATTATTTTCCAGCACTGCCTTAACTCTCTTGGGCATGAAGTTCACTAGAGCTTCACAGGTTACCACTGGAATCCTCTTCCACTTCTCCATGACAACATCACAGAGTTGGTGGATGTTAGAGACCTTGCGCTCCTCCACTTTCCGTTTGAGGATGCCCCACAGATGCTCACTAGGGTTTAGGTCTGGAGACATGCTTGGCCAGTCGATCACCTTTACCCTCAGTTTCTTTAACAAGGCAGTGGTCATCTTGGAGGTGTGTTTGGGGTTGCTATCATGTTGGAATACTGCTCTGTGGCCCAGTTTCTGAAGGGAGGGGCTCATGCTCTGCTTCAATATGTCACGGTACATGCTGGCATTCATGGTTCCCTCAATGAACTGTAGCTTCCCAGTGCCAGCAGCACTCATACAGCCCCAAACCATGACACTCCCACCATCATGCTTGATTGTAGGCAAGACACACTTGACTTTGTACTCCTCACCTGGTTGCCGCCACACACGCTTGACACCATTTGAACCAAATAAGTTTATGTTGGTCTCATCAGACCACAGGACATGGTTCCAGTAATCCATGTCCTTAGTCTGCTTGTCTTCAGCAAACTGCAGGCTTTCTTGTGCATCATCTTTAAAAGGGGCTTCCTTATGGGACAAGAGCCATGCAGACCAATTTGATGCAGTGTGTGGCGTATGGTCTGAGCACTGACAGGCAGACCCCCCACCCCTTCAACCGCTGCAGCAATGCTGGCAGCACTCATACGTCTATTTTCAAAAGACAACCTCTGGATATGACGCTAAGCACGTGCACTCAACTTCTTTGGTCGACCATGGCGAGGCCTGTTCTGAGTGGAACCTGTCCTGTTAAAGCAGTATATGGTCTTGACCACCGTGCTGCAGCTCAGTTTCAGGGTGTTGGCAATCTTCTTATAGCCTAGGCCACCTTTATGTAGAGCAACAATTCTTTTTTTTTCAGATCCTCAGAGAGTTCTTTGCCATGAGGTGCCATGTTGAACTTCCAGTGACCAGTATGAGAGAGTGTGAGAGCAATAACACCAAATGTAACACGCCTGCTCCCCATTCACACCTGAGACCTTGTAACACTAATGAGTCACATGACACCAGGGAGGGAAAATGGCTAATTGGGCACAATTTGGACATTTTCACTTAGGGGTGTACTCACTTTTGTTGCCAGCGGTTTAAACATTAATGGCTGTGTGTTGAGTTATTTTGAGGGGACAGCAAATTTACACTGTTACACAAGCTGCACACTGACTACATTGTATCAAAGTGTCATATCTTCAGTGTTGTCCCATGAAAAGATATAATAAAATATTTACAAAAATGTGAGGAGTGTACTCACTTTTGTGAGATACTGTAACTACACAGAAAGTAGTGGGTCAGAATGACAAACCTTCAAAACCTTCATCTGACTGAAGAAACCAGCAGGAGCATACACAGTGGCTCTAAGGGTGGGAATCACCCCAGACCCCATGCGATATTATCACACTCTCGCTACATGCTGAATATTGCAATATCATATGTTGCATTTTTCCATCCTGGTCTTTGTCTTGTCTAACTCTTGGGTAGATCTCACAGTCACTCCTTTGCTGTGCAGATCTCAGGGCCCCTTTACACAACACACTGAGATCACTGAGAGATTGGGTCAATTTTTAGTCTTTGGGATCATTTGGGAGATTCTTGAGTGTTCTGGACTGAATTAAAACTTTGAGGAGACTGTGGCAACTGTAGAACTGAAGATGACTGATAGATCAAAAATTGGGCAGATCTCTCAATGATCTTTCAGTAACCTCCACCCCTTGTGTAAACGGGGTATAACCAGACAGTGAGCATTTAGCACCATCTTGGTAGTCACTTGGTCAATTAGTTTTTATTACTCTGGTACCTAAATAATAATAATAATTTTTAATAAATCATCACGGTGTGGTGGCACTGTGTGGGGGTTCTCCACCCAGAGTCAGAAGCTGGGGGAAGATGAAACAAAAGGACTGAAGGAGGAAGTGGCTCCAGGGGGTCTCAGAAGTATTGGAAAGGACTAGCTGCCCCCGGGGAGTCGGGAGACTCAGGAGTCGAGAGAGGAAGAGAGGGGGTTGTTATGTTTATGTGCCACGCATGTCTTTGTGCACTGAAAGTATTGTGTTTGGACTCCCTGGGTCTCATTGTGCAGAAATAAAGGTTATAAAAGGAGATGCAGAGAGACCCAGACAGAATATTTCCTGTACTTGATGTTGGAAGAAGAATAAAGTTCATGTGTCGTCCAGCTCGCTGCCTCATCTGCTTTCTTCTTCCACATTGGTGACCCCAAGACGTGCCATAGAGAGCGAGCTGAGCACCGCCCCGGAGACTATCCAGAGGGAGAACACCAGCGCCGCGTGTGCTGTCACAGTCAAGCTCCGAGACTTCTGGCTTCACAACCCGACCGCGTGGTTCTTGTATATAGAAGCCCAATTCGCACTCCGTGGGATCACAACAGACGACACAAAATATTACCATGTGGTCGCTGCGCTGGATGTGCGCGCCACGCAACAGGTAACAAGACTGCTCCAGGAGCCGCCGGCCCAAAGGAAATATGAAGCACTCAAGAGGATGCTACTCCAGTGTTATACCCTGTCTGACAGTGAGAGGGCAGAGAGACTCTTAACACGTTCAGAGTTAGGTGACAGATCAGCCGTGGAGCTTATCGAGAACATGTTGGTTCTGAGGGGGAAGAATGATGAATCTTTCCTGTTCGCCCACCTGTTCCTCAGGAACCTACCTGCAACAGCGAGGGTAATCCTGGCCAACTCGCTGTGGATGGTGACCAAGGACTACCGCGCCCTGGCGCAGGAAGCAGACCGCATCATTTTAGCAACCAGAGCTCTCAATGTGCATGCAGCAGCACCGGCATCCATGAGGGACTCCAGCAAGGTTGAGGGGCCGTTGATGGTAGCCGGGATGGACGCCAAGAGACACAGGAACGGGGCGATCTGTTTCTATCAATGCTGTTTCGGCTTAAAGGCCCAATGCTGCCTGCTGCCGTGCCAATTCAAGAAGCCAGTAAATGGCACGGCCAGCAGTCAGTAGCAGCTGTGACCGCTGGCGACAGGAACAAGCTGCTTTTTATCACGGACACACATTCGAGGAGACAGTTTTTGGTGGACTCTGGCTCCCAGAAGAGCCTCATCCTGCCGGTCAGCGTAGACAGGTCGGCAGGAGGCAGCGGTCCCGAGCTCTCGGCCGCCAACGGATCCACCATCAGGACGCTTGGTGAATGGACGCTGACGATATGCTTGCATGGACGCAATTATCAGTTGGACTTTGTGGTAGCTGCATGCTCTGCCCCTATTTTAGGCACAGATTTTCTTTGTGCTATGGGTTGTTAGTTGATGTTGCCAAAAGATGTTTAGTGGATGCTGTCTCTTTCACCTCCCTTCCCTGCACAGCTCGGGGAGCTGGGTCAACAACACTGGCTAACGTTATAGCTCCAAGGGGTAAGTACCAGCATTTACTTGCACAGTTCCCAGCACTCACGGTCCTGACTTTTTTGGCTACACTAACAAAACACGGGGTCAAACATTTCATAACCACAAAAGGCCCGCCGGTGTTTGCGCGACCTCGGCGCCTGGACACGGCTAAACTAGCCAGCACGTGCGAGGAGTTTGCCAACTTGGAGCAGCTGGGCATCGTCAGGCGCTCCAACAGCCTGTGGGCATCCCCGCTACACATGGTGCCTAAGGCCGATGGGTCGTGGCAACGGTGTGGTGATTTCTGGCGCTTGAACAACGCCACGGAACACGATCGGTATCCCGCACATCCAGGATTTATCCATGCACCTGGCTGGGATGCGTGTTTTTTCGAAAGTGGATCTGGTGCGCGGTTACCACCAGGTCCCAGTGCATGTGGAGGATGTTCCTAAAACAGCGGTAATAACTCCTTTTGGCCTTTTCGAGTTTTTATGCATGCCGTTCGGGTTAAAGAGCACTACGCAAACCTTCCAGAGAATGATGAACACGGTGCTCCATGACCTGCCTTTCGTTTTTGTCTACTTAGACGACATTCTGGTGGCTAACGCATCCGAGGAGGAGCACCTCGCCCATCTCAAAATGGTTTTCCAGAGGTTGAAAGTGCACGGGCTTATAGTTAACCTGGCGAAGTGCCAGTTTGGTATGCCAGTGATTGATTTTTTGGGCCACTGCATTTTGCCGGAGGGTGCGATTCCGCTGCCTGATAAGGTGTGCGCAGTGTCGGACTTTCTGCATCCACAGACCGTAAGGGCCCTACAGGAGTTTTTGGGAATGGTCAACTTTTATAACCGTTTCTTCCCCCGGGCAGCCCAGCTGCTGCAGCCGTTGTAAGATAAGATAAGATAAGCCAGCCTTTATTAGTCCCACAATAGGGAAATTCCAGGATTGCAACAGCACAGGGATAGCAACACTCAGAGCAACAATCAGAAGGCAAGAGAAAAAAACAAGAGCAGCAAGTATACATATGTACATATAAATATAAATATATATATATAGACACAGTGCGGAGCATTGTAGCTAGATGGGATAGATATATAAATATATAAACACAGTGCGGCGCATTGTAGCTGGATGGAATAAATATATGAGTATATAAACACACAGTGCAGAGTATTGTAGTTAGATGGAATGAATATGTGAGTATATAAACACACAGTGCGGAGCATTGTGGCTAGATGGAATAAATATGTAGATATATAAACACACACAGTGCGGAGCATTGTTGCTAGATGGAATAATATGTAGATATATAAACACACACAGTGTGGAGCACCGCGCTTAAGAAAAAGAAGCCCATGTAAAACATTGACTGGACCCCCGAGCGAATCCAGGCTTTCACAAACGTCAAAACAGTGCTCGCTGACGCTGCTTTGTTAGACCACCCTGCCCCATCGGCACAGATAGCACTCACCCCGGACGCGTCGGACGTTGCCATGGGGCAGTGGTGGAGCAGTACATCTCCGGTTTGTGGCAGCCACTCGCATTTTTCAGTTGTACTTTGCATGACAACAAACGCAAATACAGTACGTTCGACAGAGAATTGTTGGCCCTTCACCTGGTGATGCGCCATTTCCAGTTTTGGCTAGAAGGGTGCGAGTTCACCACGTTCGTGGATCATAAACCGCTAACGTACGCGATGTCCAAGGTCTCGGAACTGTGGTCGGCCCAGCAGCAACGGCATTTGGCTGTGATCTCAGAGTTCACGACTGACATTCAACACATTGCCGGTAAGCGCAACGTCGTGGCCGATTGCCCGTTACGCGCGTTAGTCTCCCCGGTCGACATGGGAATAAATTTCCCTGCCATGGCCGCGGAACAAACTGGGGACACGGACGTTTGCACACTCCAGTCCGCGCTTACTGGGTTAAAGCTGGTGAGCAGGGTGGTGCAGGAAGGGTGCCATCCCTTGCTCTGTGAAGTCTCCACCGGTCGCCCGCACCTGGTGGTTCCGAGCTCTTGGCACCACTGCACTTTTGAGTCAGTCCACTCCCTCTTGCATCCCGGCGTGCGTGCCTCGGTTAAACTAGTGGGGCCGAAATTTGTCTGGCCACACTTGTGCAAGGACGTGAAAGAGTGGGCTGCAGCGTGTGTCGTATGCCAGCGAGCCAAAGCGCACAAGCATACCAGGGCCCCCCTCGAGCCATTCCAAATCCCAGCCAGGAGGTTCGACCACGTCCACGTGGATTTGGGGGGAACCCTCCCACCATCACAAGGTTCCACGCACCTTTTGACAATCATGGACCGCACCACGTGTTGGCCTTAAGTGGTCCCGCTGGCTTCCACTGCATCTGCTGAAGTGGCTCGGGCTTTTTTGTCAGCTTGGGTTGCACAGTTCAGATCCCCATCAGACATCACTTCCGACAGGGGTCCACAGTTCGTTTCGGAACTCTGGTCCACGATGGCCCAGAGCCTGGAGGTCAAAATCCACCACAATACCGCGTACAACCCCCAGGCTAACGGGTTATGCGAACATTTTCATAGGCTGCTTAAGGCGGCACTCTGAGCTTCGCTCACAGATGCAAATTGGGTCAACCGTCTGCCCTGGGTTCTTGTAGGGTTGCGCTCCATGCCTAAGGAGGATTTGGCAGCTTCCCTGGCAGAGCTCGTTTTTTCTCAGCCGCTGCGGATCCCTGGGGAATTTTTGCATCGGCAGGCTGAAGCCTGCCTTTGTGTTGGCAGACGAGCAGGTGGTGTTGGCCCAAGCTCCCTGGCGCGGACACCCACCATTGGTGGCTCCGCACGTTGGTGTTCCTGCGCTAGAGACCTGTACTCGCGAAGCTGACAGCCCCCCCCTTTCCCTCTACAGGCTAATGTGCCCGCCTGCACACCTCGCCAGCAGGGTGTTTCAACCGGACCGGCCACCCCCCGCTAAAGCTGCTATGGGTGCAGGCTCAAACCCAAAGGACGAGGGGGTTAGTGCCCTTTCTGGGTGTTCGGGGGGGTGGGAGGCTGTGTGGTGGGACTGTGTGTGGGTTCTCCACCCAGAGCAGGAAGCTGGGGGAAGATGGAACAAAAGGACTGACGGAGGAAGTGGCTCCGGGGGGTCTCAGAAGTATTGGAAAGGACTATCCGCCCCCTGGGGAGTCGAGAGATGCAGGAGTCGAGAGAGGAAGAGAGGGAGTTGTTATGTTAATGTGCCACGCATGCCTTTGTGCACTGAAAGTATTGTGTTTGGACTCCCTGGGTCTCATTGTGCAGAAATAAAGGTTATAAAAGGAGGCGCTGAGAGACCCAGACAGAGTATTTCCTGTACTTGATGTTGGAAGAAGAAAAAAGTTCATGTGTCGTCTAGCTCAATGCCTCATCTGCTTTCTTCGTCCACAATGGTACTGGTTTCCCTGAATCAATACAGTATCACTGCCTCAAAGTATCACGATATTAAGCTGTATCGATCAGTCAGTGATGAACTCCACACAGGCACAAATCTCAAACTACCAGAACTCAAACTTTATTTATAAAGTGCCAAATCATGACAACAGTGGATACACATTTAACAAAATAACATTAAATATTTTATTATAATTTAATAAGCTATAAGAGGCTCTTAGTGACACAAAATCAATGTTTAAAACCATTCTTGACTGAATATGATCACGTTAATCCGGTGCCAAAATTAAACTTGTTCGACAGTAAAATACTCAGTGTTTGTTGTCTTCCTGGCTCACAGCAGAATTTCAGCCTTCTCTAAAATCTTGCGCCTCACCTGTAGATTTGTTGGTTCCATGTGGAGTGTTGAGCGGCAGAAAAACACAACAGAATTAACCCCTGGTGCCCATGAGAGTTGCGTCGTTTTTTGGTTTTTTTTCCCAGCAGTGCTACAAGTTCCTGTTTATTTACTGCCCCAGGCAGCGCTGACACAAGCAGCAGGGCAGGTTCCAGAGGAATGGGAGCAATGCGGAGACCAGGGCACCCTCTGATCATGAGTCACCGCGCAGGTTCTTTACACAATGAAAGTCAGGGAAGTATTGTTCTATTGTATTATAATTTACTGGTTGCTGTTATCTGAAAATATTTCTAAGTGAAAATTAAGAGATATGTGAACAAAAAAAAAAAAACAGAGAGCGTTTCATTGTAATCCAGTACTAGAGAGCCCTGCCTGCTTCTTGTTACGCCGCTTCCTCTTCTTCTTCTTTCGGTTACTGACGGATAGCAAACAACTGAAATTTGCATACCGCCACCTACTGTACAAGAGTGTGTAACATTATGTCATCTGAGCCCGACCCCTAAATTCTATGACTTAATCCAGTGTTACTTAAAAAAGAGAAAAAAGCCCTTCTCGTGATTCTTATTGCCTCTCCATCTCCATCTGTTCCCAGAATCCCAGTTAAATCCCATTCCCTACCGGCCTCTCAAACCTCAGTTTCCATTATCTGTCTTTCATTTCCGTATTTGTGACAGTGTAATAAGATGTGCTTGACATTTTCTTTTTTTTTTTTTTTAAATACAGTCTGTATTTTGTAGACTTATTATATGTTTCAGATCAATCAGATGTCTGTACATATGCTTAAAAGTTCTACCTTTGTCACGTTCATGCTTAGCTCCCACCAGTTTCCTTTTGGATCTGCTTGATGAACTCCTGCGCCTCTTGAGGGGTCTTGAAGGTGTGGGTTCTCCCCTTATATGTGACCAACAGTCTTACCGGTTGAATCACTCCGTGACGAATCCCTAGGTTGCACAGCTCTTTGCGGGCCGGGTCGAACTGCCTCCTTAATTGTTCAATTCCTGTGGCGAAGTCTGGGTAGAACCGCACCTGTTGATCCTGGTATTTAATTTCCCCTTTAGCTCGCGCCGCATTGGTGGCTGTCATCTTGTCTCTGTACTTGAGGAACTTCATAATCAGCGTCCTCAGTGGTGTCTTATTATCTCTCGGTGGGCCGATTCGGTGAGCGCTCTCTAAAACGACCGATGACTGCAGATCCGCGTTGTTCAGCGCTTCTGGAATCCACTTTTCCAAAAAGGAACATGAGTCCCGTCCCTCTGCTCCCTCCGGGAGGCCCACCAGCCTCAAATTATTCCGTCGCGAGCGGGATTCCAAGTCTAGAACGTTATCTTCCAGACGTTTACATTTTAATTCCAGTGTTTGAAATTTAGTTTGCAGGCTGGTGACGTCATCCTCAGCGCTTGAAATTCAGAGCTCCGCCTGCGATACTCGCTCCATACAGTCATTTATTTCTTTTCTCATACCTTCTATCGCTGCTATAATCCCATCAAATTTAGACGAAAACTCTGTTCTCATGGAGTTGATGGCAGCGAGCACTACGCTTGTCCCCTCCTCAGCAGTTTCCGCTCCGCCGCTGGCTCCATCCTCCGCCATTGTCTCTGGAGTTTTCCCTGCCTCGCCTCGAGGGTGGAAGTCTGTTAGCTTGGGTTGTTTTGTCGAGTTGCCTTTTCCTCCACCTAATTTTCCAGCCTTGGTCTTTACCATTTCCACGCCAAGACGTTGGGATGGGTTTTTGTTCCAATTGAGAGAGTTTTAGTAAAATTTTTAGTTTTACGAGCAGAGCAGTGTGAAACACGTCTTCCTACATGGCCGCCATAACTGGAAGTCTTGACATTTTCTTTTACTCCACATTCTCTACATTTGTCACTTTCGCTTTTCCCCATGGTGAATAAAGTGCCGTTTAAACCTGTGTGATCCAGTCTGAGTCTTGCCATAATGATGTCTGTTGTGTCCATAATGTTGAGAATGATAAGTCAAGCTGAACTTGGTTAACAGGGTTTATTCAGGATAACAATAACTATGTACAAAGGCTTATGGCACTCGCCTGCATGCCAGGTGGCTCCACGATGAAAGAGGCAGAGCCTCCTCCGCCCACTTCATTTATACCCAGGGTGGCGTCACTACTGGAAACCGGCAGTCAGCCACCCCGGTCCACCCATGTCCAACCCAGCTGCCATCTTACTAATACCAGCCTGTTTCCATACATAACACTGCCCCCCCTTTAAAAAAATGCCAGGCACACAAATAACCCACCCAAATTTATCGCCCGACTCACGCACTAACAGGAAACATATGTACAAAACCAAATAAAACACCTATCCACTCACACAACTAAGGCTGGGGGGCTGGGTAGACTACCAGCGTCCCCTACATGGCTGAGCGGGTTATTCTGCCGCTGGAAGAGAACAAAGAAACAAAATAACAAGAAGCCCCGTCTCTAACTATAAAATAATACCCTGTAGAGGGTGAAAGGGAAGGATGTGGAGGCGAGGCACGAGCGTAGGTCGACACAGATTCTTTATTGACCCTCTAACATATATACAGCCTGTGGACCCCAGCGTGGCCCGCTGGGGCCAAGTGTCTGGTAGATGAGCCTCCCAACTCTCTCTGCATTCTGCTTACTGTATATTGCTTTAATGGTATGCATAGAGAGCTGGGCTGGTGCATTATGCTTGTGTGTGTACAAAGAGAATGTGTGAGACATTAACATAACACTTGCTACATTCATGACAATACATTCACCCCCCTGCCCTCCATGCCGTGGCTTGGAGCAGCAGGGGCGAAGGCGCTTCATTGTCTGTCTAGTTACTCCTTGGGGAGCTACCCCCTTCAATCCATTGTTCTGCCCCTCTTCACTGCTTCTGGGTGTGAGAGGATGTCTACCCGCTGTGTCTAGTGTCACCACACAGCCCCCCCCCGAACACCCAGAAGGGGCCGTGACATCCCCTGTCGTTTGGGCTCAAGTCAACGCCCGTGGAGGCTGCAGCGGGGGGTTGCCACTCCGGTCGAACTGTCCTGCTGGTGAGAAGTGTTGGAGGGCATGTATGTCCATGGGGGGGAAAGGGGGAGGGGTGAAAACACTGTCTGCTCCGCTCCAAGTTCCAACATGTGACGGCTGTGGTTCGTGGGTGCAGAGGGTCCAGTGCGCGTCATGCATAATGGAACAAAGCTGGCAATTGGCAGACTTTTGGGACGGAGGTGTGGGCGTAGCGATGTGGAGGATGAGGGGGAGGTGGGTAGGAAGCAATGGAGTGCTGGCCTGAGACGTCAAAAGTGTCTGGGCCACGCAAAAATTGCGTGTAAATCAGCCTCGGGTGAGGGACTTGCCTGGTAAACCTTATGGTGATCCGCAGAAACTGTGAAAAAAAAAAAAATTGAAGTCTCTGACTCCTCCTTGTGCGGGCCCAGTCCAGCAAGGATCTGGGGAAGGTGATGAGCCCAATTCCCCGAGGATCCATAGTGGCTGTGGAAAAAAATAAATAAATTGAAGCTGTGTCAGGAAACATGGCGATCTTGCTTTAGGTGCAGGAGTAGCCCTAAAGGCATCGGGGAAAGCAATCGGCTAAATTCCCGTTGTGCACAGCGGCTGAGAAACAAACACATGTCCTGTGTGCGAGGCTGCACAGCTGCTTTAGGTGCGAGGGCAGCCCTAAAGGTTCCGGGGATGGTAACCGGCCATGGACCCCGGGACGTGCAGCGGCAGAGGACGATGTATAAGTCTGTACAGCCGGTTTGTCCCTGGTGCGTGGCACGCACCTGGCGCAGTGACCACACAGCTGGAAGCTGCGCTGTCCTCATAATCCTGCAGTGTGCGCACGGGGCTTCTTGTGCGCTGGAACTCCGCTGTCTGGAGGTGAAGTCAGGGTTGGGGCTTGGTGGGAATCAATGCAGACGGCGCCGATTTTCCCATTCAGGCTGTTTCTGTGTGGTGCTCGTCTTGCTGATCCTCATGTGTCTCGGTCCCTGCGCTGCACTCTCCCTCCGGCCCTTGAGGTCGCCATTGTGGAGAGAGGAACGGGCACACGCTCCAGTGTGGATGAAGAGGATGCAAGCGCTCTCTGGTACTCCGGAGTCCACAGTGCAGTGAGAAGGAGTAGACTGTCATTCTCTCTCGTCAGGTCACCAATGTGGAGAAAAAGGAGTCCACAACATGGCAAAAGGGAGAGATAGTCCATTTCACGTCAGGGTCACCATTGTAGAGGGTGAAAGGGAAGGATGTGGAGGCGAGGCACAAGCGTAGGTCAACACAGATTCTTTATTGACCCTCTAACATACTGTATATACAGCCTGTGGACCCCAGCGTGGCTCGCTGGGGCCAAGTGTCTGGTAGAAGAGCCTCCCTACTCTCTCTGCATTCTGCTTACATAGTTTTAATGGTATGCATAGAGAGCTGGGCTGGTGCATTATGCTTGTGTGTGTACAAAGAGAATGTGTGAGACATTAACATAACACTTGCTACATTCATGACAATACATTCACCCCCCTTCCCTTCATGCCATGGCTTGGAGCAGCAGGGGCGAAGGCGCCTCATTGTCTGTCTAGCTACTCCTTGGGGGGCTACCCCCTTCAGTCCATTGTTCTGCCCCTCTTCACTGCTTCTAGGTGTGAGAGGATGTCCACCCGCTGTGTCTAGCGTCACCACACCCCATACTTATACTATACACACACACACAACCACAATACATATACTGTCGGTGCCCCCTCCCCCCCCAACTCCCACCCCACATTGGGCACACAAAACAAAACAATGTTGGGACATTCAATTAAAACAGGTCAAATAAACCAGGTGGGCTCAAATTTACCACTGTAATGATCACTGACAGAGCCGCCACCGTTCTGACTGTAAAATTTAACACAGAAATGCCAGTCAAATAAAACACTCCAAAATACAGTGCAAAACAGGCACAACACCATACAGGCCACTAAAATTATCACGCAAACACACAAATCAGGTTCGCAACTAAACAACACATCATGCCTACCGCACTCACTCATCTTTTTTTTTTTTTATAAATCAATTTAGAGGGGCACCAAATAGTAAATAACACATACAGGGCTGAAGAAAACACAACAAACATACAAAACCCAAACCCTCAGTCCTTGGATGGATCCCTCTCCAGGCATCTCCATCTCTTCACCTCAGGGCTCCTGCTGCGCTGTCTCCTCTCCACCACTGGCAGCCGCAGACCCCTTGGGTGTCTCCAGACATGAATAGACCTACGCCCATCTGCCTCCATCCAGCCAGGCTCCATCTGGAACCGCCTCTGGTTGTCCAGCTGCTCACGTGGACTGTGATCTTGTCGTACTTGAGCAACAACCTTGGTCTTCGAGGGAGCCCTCTTCCTTTTATCCAGATCGCCAATCCTGCGACAGGCCTCTATCACCGATTGCTTCGGCTTGCGGGCTCATCTCGGTCTCCTCTTGGCAGGCCATTGCTGGGAGCACTTTACGATCACCACACTCCGCGGTCTAGCCCTGTTTTCTCCCGGCGTTGGTGCCTCGTCATGATGAGCCTCATCGGGGGTCCCGCTGTGCCCTCTAGCACCCTTGTCAAGGGCAGCCTGCGTGACGGCATCGGGTCCAGCCCGAGACAGCTCCGCGCGGTGCGGCACGTGCTCTCCCTCTGTCACTTTGTCCACCCAGTCTGAATCCCAGACCTCAGCACCCTCCACGACTGGAACAAGTCGGCCCCACAGTCCACATCCGGACCATTCTTCACCTGAAACGTTAGTGATGGAGAACCCAAGACTGTAAAATAGGTTACAACCCATAACATTAACACCAGATGCTGAAACATTGATGCGAACACTGGGTGCCACACTGTCCTTATACCGGGCCTCCATTTCCACATAGCCCAAAATAGCCAACCTGTTCCGTCCATAATCATAATACTCTTCACACTGCCTTCTAATCTGTCGGTGGGGAAACAGTCTCTCCATGGTTTCCAGATTCAGGACGGAAATTACCGCTCCAGTGTCCACCAAAAGCAGGATGTCAATGCCATCTAGCGTGATTGTGCAGCCGATCCTCCCTGTCGCCTCTGGGGAGATGGCATGCACAACCGTTGGAGTCTTCTGTGCAGCACCTGGTTCACCCCTACGGCTCCTGCGTACGAAGTTTTCGCACACCCTGGCAAAATGGTTCAAAACACCGCACTTGCCACAATGCTTTCCTTTCGCCGGGCACATCCTGGACTTATAGTGGTGCTCAGTGGACCCACATCCATAACATTTCGGCGTACCAGGGGCAGACCTTATCCTGACCACGGAAGCAAAATCATCCTCTCCGCACTCGCCATCACAAGGGTCCATGATCAGTGCCTTAGCACAAGACTCATTCTTTTCCAGAAAAGCCTCTTCAGTAAGGCCTCTCGCGATGGTCTCTGCCGCCTTGAACTGTTGGTCAAGCTCTACAGCGTCAGCTAATGCCAACTCCCCTGGGTGTGTCAACAACCTGGACTGGGCCGCCGGGCAGCAGATGTGCTCTGCCATCTGGTCCTGAATCATCTCGTCTTCCATGGCCCCAAATCTGCATTCCCTCACCAGCTCATGGAGGTTCGCCACAAATCTTCTTACCAGCTCTCCTGACCACTGGTGACGCTGTCAAAACTGAATGAGCCTCACGGTGACATTTTCCGGCGTCCTGAAGTACCGCGCCATTAGCTGCACCACCTCGTCAAAACTGTCAGCACCTCCAAGGTTCTCCAGAATCCTCTGCCCTTCCATTCCCAAATCATGGACCAACACAGCTCGTGCTTGGAGCTTCTCCATCTCGCCCAGGTTTAAGACAACGAGATAGTTAGTGAAGGCAGCAAACCAACGAGGCCACGACACAGGCAGCTCACCTGGGGCCTCGGGAAATGAGAATGCTCCATTACCGCTTTTACCTTGTCACCAAATGTTGTGTCCATAATGTTGAGAATGACGAGTCAAGCTGAACGCGGTTAACAGGGTTTACTCAGGATTTATTTTATTTATTTATTTTATTTCGGATAGTACATTACAGGTTAGAAGAAACTGTATAATATAACAACAAGGTCAAATTAGACAAAGACTCCTTCTACTATACAATTCCACGTGAGTTATCCGAAATGGGTGATGGCTGAAGCCGCAGCTTATATTGCCCACCCATATTCCATCCAAGAATTCAAAGGAGAAAAAAGAGAAAACAAGACAAGAGCGATTACAATTTAAAACAAGGCTAAGACAAAATATGACTGAGAGAAAAAGAAAACTGAGCTAGTCTAAGTTAAGCGGTTACTATTCAAAAACAAATCTAAGACATAGTGTCACAGAGAAAAAAGAAAAACTAAGCTATAACACAACACAGGCTGGAAATGTCAATCCTTATGTGAGTTTACATGTCGTCTTGTAAATATGTTTGGAGTATTTCTTCCTTTAGTTTTTGTTTAAATTGTCCAAGCTTTGTACATGATTTTAATTCAGGTCCAAAATCGTTCCATAATCTGACACCTTGCACTGAAATACAGTGTTGCTTGGTAGTTGTTCTCACTGTAGGCTTTTGAAATATACATGTTCCTCTGAAGTGATATCGTTTCTCCCTTGTTTGGAACAACTTTTGGATATTTGCGGGCAGTGATAGATTCTTCACTTTGAACATTATTATTGCGGTTTTAAAGTCGATCAGATCTTTCAACTTGAGAGTTTTTTGTTTAAGAAAAAGTGGGTTTGTTGGTTCCCTGTAAGCTGCTTTGTTAATTATTCTAACAGCTCTCTTTTGAAGCATAAAGAGTGGATATATGTTTGTTTTATATGTATTTCCCCATACTTCATTACAATATGTCATGTATGGGAGTATTAATGAATGATACAAGGTGTATAGTGTGGGTTGATTCAGCAAATTTTTCACTCTGTGTAATATTGCAATTGATTTGGATACTTTACCTTTTATATAATTAATATGTGGCTTCCAACACAGTTTGTTATCAATTATTACTCCAAGGAATTTAGTTTCGGATACCCTTTCAATCTCTACACCATTTACACTGAGTTTGGGTACTGGGTAGTTGTGATGGTTGTTAAAGACTATAAATTTTGTCTTGCTTAAATTGAGCGTTAATTTGTTTGAATCAAACCACAGTTTCAGCTTTCCTAATTCCTTTCCGAGTGTATCCAGAAGTTGTTCTAAGTTGTTTCCACTGCATAGCAGGTTAGTGTCATCAGCAAACAATATTAAGTCCATTTTTTCTGAAACTTTACATATATCATTTATATACATATTGAATAATAATGGTCCCAAAACTGAACCCTGTGGGACTCCACAGGTGACCTTCAGTAGCTCTGAGTTTTTGTTGTTAACACATACAAACTGATATCTATTCTTTAAGTAACTTCTTAACCAGGACAGTGCTACCCCTCTGATACCACAATTTTGTAGTTTCTTTAATAATAGATTGTGATCTACTGTATCAAATGCTTTTTTAAGATCCAGGAATACTCCAACTGAATACTCTTTATTTTCAATGGCTGTTGATATTTTTTCTGTAAATTCCATTAAGGCATATGCTGTTGTCCTTTTGTGTCTGAACCCATATTGCTGCTCACACAATAAATCATTCTTCAGTATGAAGTTGTCAATTCTCTCAGAGAATATTTTTTCAAGTATCTTGGAAAATTGCGGTAATAGTGAAATTGGTCTGTAGTTGGAGAGTTCCCCTCTGTCGCCTGTCTTGTAAATCGGAATTACTTTAGCTATTTTCATTGCATTGGGAAATATACCTGATTGGAGAGACAGGTTACAGATATACGTCAGTGGTTTCACTATGCATTCGATAACAGTTTTGACTAGTAGCATATCAATACCATCGCAGTCAGTAGATGTTTTACTTTTGAACGATTTAACAATTTCAATGACCTCTCTTTCGTCTGTGTTCTTTATGAAGATGGTGTCTTTTACAGCAGTGTTATTGCATATTGAATCACCTGTTGGCACCATAGTGGGTATTTCTCGGGCCAGTTTAGGTCCAATGTTAACAAAAAAATTATTAAATTCATCTGCAGGTGAAGCTATATTCACATTCGGAGTCGATTTATTATTTTTTGGAGTGTTAGTTGGGTAGCTGGTATTTCTGCTTTTATTTCCAAGGATACTGTTGATTATTGTCCATGTATTTTTAATATTGTCTTTGTTTTTTTCCAGTTCTTTACTGTAATAGTCTCTTTTACTACATCTTATTATATATGTTAACTTATTTTTGTATGTTTTATACCGCTGCTCTGCTTCTTTTGTCCTTTTCTTTATGAAAGCTTTATATAATAAATTTTTCTTTTTACACGCCTTTTGTAGTCCTTTGGTTAGCCATGGTTTGTCAGTAAATTTGTGTTTAAGCTTTTTTTAACTAATGGGCAGTTTTTTTCATAAAGAGTGGTTACAATGTTTGTAAATGTGTCATAGGCTTCATTTACATCTGATACATAGACTTCTGTCCAGTCTTGCTTCAGCAAGTCCTCTTTAAAAGAACTGATTGCGTTTGGTGATTTGTGTCTGAACGATTTTGAGATTTTTTCTGGGTTGGGCCCCGTGTGGCCATGGATAAGTGCAAAGATTGGCAAGTGGTCGCTTATATCATTTATCAATAATCCACTTTCTATTTTCTTGTCGAGAACATTGACAAACAGGTTGTCAATAAGTGTAGCAGAGTGAGCTGTGGTTCTACTGGGATGTGTTATTGTGGGATATAGACTCATGCTGTACATAGAGTTCATGAACTCTGTAACTACATTTTGTTGATGTGGATTAAGTAGATCAATATTGAAATCTCCACAAATTGCTACCATTTTCTTACTAGTAATATTATTGTACAGCTCGACTAATTTATCTCTGAATGTCTCAATGCAAGTTCCCGGCGTTCTGTATATGCAGCTTATGATTAGATTTTTTGTTTTGTCTAGGTCAATCTCAACAGTAACACATTCCAAAATCCCTGGTAGTGCTGAGGACATTTCATTTACAAGCTTACATCTATATAGGTCATCAATATACAGTGCAACACCACCACCCTTTTTTTGAGATCTGTTAATGTTAAACATCTGATATCCCTCTATTGCCATCAGGGGAGCCTGGTCTGCATTAAGCCAGGTTTCAGAGACTGCTATAGCTGTGAATTTTCTGTTTAGCTGTTTTAAATAGTCCTGAATCTGTGAGAAGTTTTTGTTAAGACTTCTGCTATTGAAGTGTATTATTGACAGTTTACCATCTAATTGCACTTGACTTTTGAATTGCTTTTCAGTGTAATATTCACAGTGGTTATGAATATTATTGAAAAAGTGGTTATCAGGATCAATATCATTCTCCATCTCTTGTGGTTTATGTTCAGCATAGTGGCATATTTTTAGAGTTTGAGTTTCCTCACTCTGTGTTTCATAGTCAGTGTTCATTTGTATTTATCTAAGTCAGTAGCATCTCTGATCATTATACTTTTTGCTTGCTCAGGTGTTCCATTTAGTTTAATCCAAATTCTACAATTTCTTGTCCAGGTTGACTGTATCTTATTATGTTTCTTTAGCATCCGTGCCTGCCGTGCTAATTCAGCGTTTTTTTTTGTCAGGTGTTCATTTAGGTAAACTTGAGTTTCCTTTAGTTTTTTGGCCTGCCTCAGTATGTCATTTTTCACCCTCCTGTTCACAAAGCGCATCACAATTGATTTCTTTGTTTTGTTATCTTTCTTCGGTAAAGCATAACAGGCTGAGATCGCATTGGCTTCTACCTTAATGTCTTTATCATTAAGGAACTGAAGCACTTGGTTTTCTAAGGACATTGATTCACTTATGGAAGCATGTTCACCACTCAGTCCTGTAGCGGCATGGGCGTACGACTGATATCTGATGTCTAGTCCACTTATAACTATGTCATCAATGCGAGAACCTTGTTCAAGATCCTCAACGCGTTGCTCCAAAAGACGCCCGTGTTGCTCCAGGTCCATAATTTTTTTGTCTTTTTCTTTTATTATTGAATGTAGGGCTTGTACCTCCTGTATTAGGTCTAATATTTTGTCCTGCTGGCTAGTCACTTTGGCCAGTTCATCTAACACAAAGTTCAGAGTTTTTTTAATTTCTTCCATTTCCTCTTTTTTGGGTGGCATTTTACTGACCTGTGGATAGAAATAAGCAGAGAATCCGGCTAGGCCTCAACTAGCTCGGTCACTACTGGACCCGCCGCTCCTGCGCAGCTTCTCCGCCGAGTGACGCTGCTCAGCTCCGCAGATCACCGCCGTCTATCGCCGGCGCCTGCCTCCGTCTACCTGGCCAGTTATGTCGTGCACCGCCGGCGCAGCCGGAATCCACCGATCACAGCCACTCGTCGCCGTCTGGCTAGGCGGCTCCTCCGCTGGGCCCCGTCACCGACCGCCGTCAGTCTGGTAGTTCCTCGGCTGGGCCTCGCAATTGGGCACCGGTTCAGACCACTGTCCTGCTGGATCCAGGTGGCCCCCGTCTCTCACCAACGCCGCGCCCGAGCTCCCAATCGCCGCCTCGGTTGGTTCGTCCTCCTTTTAAATCCTTCTCTCCTCGGCTCCAGATGGCCAGATGTAAAGAATACCTTCTTACATAACAATAACTACGTATGTACAAAGGCTTACAGCCTCCTCCGCCCACTTCCTTTACACCCCGGGTGGCGTCACTACCGGAAACCGGCAGTCAGCCACCCTGGTCCACCCATGTCCAACCCGGCTGCCATCTTACTAATACCAGCCTGTTTCCATACATAACAATGCCTTCCCTCCTTTTGGTTGTTATGAAATTCTTTATTGCAACAGATTTTTGTATTTTGTAATATGATCTACCTTTATGATCTTCATCCCATCTTTTTTGCCATAGCTCAGTTCCTTTTTTCTTGATTACTGCTTTCCTTTCACCTTTTCCAAGAGACAATGGTATAGTTATCTCTTTTCCAAGAGCACTTTTTGCTAATTTGTCTGCACAGTCATTCCCTTTCAACCCTTCAATTACTGATAATTGTGGTGATAATTATGATAAGAATATGGTAGTAAATAAAATGAATAAATTTTTTGTAAATGTTGGACCAGAGTTGGCAGCAAAAATTCTAAACCAAGGAAGAGACACCGTGAATGAGACATTGATTGGAAATAACCCTTGGTCAATCTTTCTTACAGCGGTGGATGAACTAGATGTAAAATCTGTTGTTGAAAAGTGTAAAAATAAATTATCTACTGATTGTGATGGTATTGATATGGCACTAGTAAAAAGAACTGTTGATGGCATTTTAAAACCATTCACATATATTTGTAATCTATCATTTCAAACTGGCTCATTCCCGCAGAAAATGAAAATAGCAAAAGTAATACCATTATTCAAGCAAGGAAATAAACACCAATACACAAACTACAGACCAGTATCGCTTCTCCCACAATTTTCAAAGATTCTGGAAAAAACTTTTCAACAACAGATTAGAAAACTTTTTAAATAAACACGATGTTCTTAATCAGAACCAATATGGATTTAGAGCCAAGAGTACAACATCGTTGGCAATAATGGAAGCAACAGAGGAAATAATACATGCATTAGATCAAGGAAAATATGTAAGTGGTGTATTTATAGATTATAGAAAAGCATTTGATACAATAAATCATTCAATACTTCTTAATAAACTGCAAATGTATTGTAACGTTGGGGCCATGTTGAGGGGGGCAGGGATTTCTCAGCATGCTTTGCCAGTTGGAAACGTTACTCTGTGTGTGTGTGTGTGTATTAAATGTGTTATTACTGAGTTATTATACTGCTGTGTCATTATAACTGTGTTATAATGACCCAGCAGTGTTTATAGGCAGGATTAGGGCAAGATGCATCGTGTGTGTAACCATGATTGAAATGGAGGTCTGGGAGAATGACCTCCCCTCCTGTCTGTGCTCAGTGTGGGTGTTGGGGTTGGGGTGTGTGACTAAAGCCTGTTCGTCACAACTATCTGCTCCTCTTCTTTGTGTGAACCTCACCTACATCACACTAGTGCCAGGAGTGGGATGGAGCAGATGGAAGCCAGGATAAGAATGGAGATCCAGCAGCTGGAGCGACTCATCGCTCAGCTGGCAACAGACGATGGGACCGAGACAGCACCCCCGGGAGCCGCTCGCTGGGATGAACGAAGCGGTGGACCTGACCGGGCCAGCGCACCCCGCCCTCTGCCTTTTTCAAGGCAGAGCGGGCAGAGCAGAGCAAACCAGCCCCGCTTCCCGCCCTTTTCAGGGCAGGACGGACTGGCGATTCCACGGCGATCAGGAGCGGCGATCGATCAAGAAGCGACCGTTCCATCCGTCCGGCAGCGGGCCAAGATTCCCCGCTTCAACGGCGAGACCCCGTTGGATGACTACCTGATCCAGGTCAAACTGGCCGCCGCGCTGAACGGCTGGTCGCCAGAGGAAACCGCCGTGCAAGTCGCGCTGGCCTTGGAAGGGAGGGCTCTCTGCACGCTCTCTGATCTCTGGCCTGAGGAGCGCTACAGCTGGCCAGCGCTACAAGGAGCGCTCTGGAGATGATTTGGGAGAACGGCGGACGCTGAGCACGCTCAAGAACAGCTGACCCACCGCCGTCGAAACAACCAGGAAAGCCTAGGAGCCTATGCGGCGGACATAAGGCTGCTAACACGGCGCAGCTACCCAGATTTCGCACCGGAGGTGGTAGAGAAGCTTGCCCTCCGGAACTTCATCCAAGGTCTCCACCCGGCCCAGCTCCAGAGCCACGTACGGATCCACGCCGCGAGCGACTGGGAGACTGCAGTGGCAGAAGCAGAGCGGGTGGAGCCGCTGATGAATCGCGCAACCGAAGCATCGACGCACAGACAAAGAACCTCCCAGGCCACAGCTGAGAGCGAGGGGGAGGAGGGGAGTTATGGCAGACCACGGCAGCACGTCCACGGAGAAGACGGCTGCGGCGGCGCATGGAAGGGTGCCCCCGCTGCGGGGAGCCAGGACACATCGCACGGTACTGCCCTGCGCTCACCCCGCGAGAAACTGGCCCCTCGCCAACGTTAAATTAGAGCGAGGTGGCATGGACGGGGAAAGGCCGCCTCCCGCAGATGCTTCCCCCAGCGGTGACGTCACAGAGGCCCTCGGCGCGCAGCAGCAGCGGAGCGAGCAGGACAGATCCGGTCTTTTCCCGGGCTCGGCAGGGGCTGGACGCCTGGACGCGGGCCAGCAGCCGCCTGGGAGGTCCTGGCAGCGGTGGGAGTCGTGACTCCCGCTGCCAGGGGAGGGACTGTGCGTAGTCCTACTGAAGCTGTTAGATGTGCTGGTCGTCGGCATCGAGCCGCCCCCAACACCTGGATTGATTCGCGTTGGACTTCTGGGTTGGACTTTGATTTTTCTGGGGACAGAAACCAGTCCAGGGGGGAGCAGTGTAACGTCGGGGCCATGTTGAGGGGGGCAGGGATTTCCCAGCATGCTTTGCCAGTTGGAAACGTTACTGTGTGTGTGTGTATTAAATGTGTTATTACTGAGTTATTATACTGCTGTGTCATTATAACTGCGTTTTAATGACCCAGCAGTGTTTATAGGCAAGATTAGGGCAAGCTGTATCATGTGTGTGTAACCATGATTGAAATGGAGGTCTGGGAGAATGACCTCCCCTCCTGTCTGGGCTCAGCTGTGGTTGTTGGGTTGGGTGTGTTGAATAAAGCCTGTTCGTCACAACCATCTTACTCCTCTTCTTTGTGGGAACCCCGCATATGTCACAGTATGGTATTAGGGGAATGGCTCTGAATTGGGTTACAAGTTATCTATCTGAGAGACAACAGTTTGTGAAGATGGGAGAATATCTGTCTGGGTGTATGGGAATTGCCTGTGGGGTCCCCCAGGGGTCAGTATTGGGCCCCAAATTATTTAACATATATATAAATGATATATTCCAAGTTTCTAAATTATTAAAAATAATATTATTTGCTGATGATACTAATTTATTCTGGAAATAATTATAATCAACTAATCCATACTCTAAATAATGAATTAAATAAGCTTAAAAATGGATGGATTGTAATAAATTATCACTAAATATAGATAAAACTAAGGTAATGATATTTGGTAATTGTAAAAATAAAGAAGATATACATATTCATATAGATAATGTGATTATTGAAAAAGTTAAGGAGATCAAGTTTTTGGGTGTGATACTAGATGATAAAATTAGTTGGAAACCACACGTCAGATACATACAAAACAAAGTTGCAAAAAATATTGCAATTATAAATAAAATTAAGCAAGTCCTAGATTACAAATCACTTCATATCTTGTATTGCTCATTAGTACTTCCATACTTGACCTATTGTATAGAGGTCTGGGGTAACAATTATAAAAGTGCACTTAATTCATTGTTAATATTACAAAAAAGGGCAGTCCGTGTTATACACAAAGTTGGGTACCTTGAACATACTAATTTATTGTTTTTACATTCAAAGTTATTGAAATTACGGGACTGGTTCATTATTATACAGCACAATTAATGTTTAAAGTCAGTAAAAGCCTTTTGCCACACAGTATACAAAATCTTTTCAGTGAGAGAGAAGGGAAATATAATTTACGGGGGAACACAAAATTTAAAATGCACTTAGTAAGATCTACTAGGAAGGGTTTTTGTGTGTCTGTGTGGGGGGTAAAATTGTGGAATGGGTTGGGGGAGAAACACAGGCAATGTCCAAACATCCATATATTTAAATCAACATATAGAGACATGATTTTTGAGCAATATAAAAATAAAGGGCAGTAATATTACAATGTGTCTTCAATGAAAAAAGGTTGCTATTGTGTGTGTTATTGTGATATGGTGATTGTCATGGTGATGGTGTTGTTTGTGTTAAACATACCAGAAGTATTTATTTATTATTGTTACAGTTATTGTTGGATGTTGGTATTGTTGTCAATATGGACTGTCATTGTTGTGTCATTTCTGTTGCATAATCTGACTATGGGGTGTATTATGGTGAATGTGGTTGTGGGATGAATGATGACTAAGAGTGATATTGTAATTTGTTGGGTATGGAGAAGGGGTGGGACTATATAAGTGGCTTCTTCCCACTCCTTTTGAACATTTTATTTTTGGCTTGATTTTTGTTTTGTTTTAAATTCTTTTTTTTTTCTTTTGTTGGAATGTTCAAATAAATAAAATCAATCAATCAATCAAAAAAAAAACCCTTCATGTGCAGGAACCCAACAAAACTGAACTTGTCCACCACCCCTGTGTACCCTAAATAAACTGTGATATAGCTCAATCACCAAGCCTTTCCTTGTAGATTTTAGTGTCTGTATGGTTTTTAGTGCTGCAAGTGAGTCCATGCACACCACCACCTGGTCCGAACTGACCTCCTCCACCCACTGCAAAGCAATAATTATTGCCACCATCTCTGCTGTAAACACGGATGTATTGTTGGAGAGTCTTTTTGCGATGGTCATTTTAAACTCTGGGATGTACACTCCAACTCCAACAGAGTCCTCTTTATTCTTTGAACCATCAGTATAGAGCTGTAAGAAGTTATAGTAATTATTCCTGAGGTAAATGCTTGTTTCAACACCAACTTCACTCATATTCCAATCCTTTTATCTTATTAGCAGACTAGCTTCTACTTCTATTCCTAGAAACAGCCAAGGTGGAACATTACTCACTGGACTGGTGTTAGCTATATCAATAGTGTGCAGCCCATACATTCTGGTCCTTCTTTCAATTGTCCACCCAAACCCATGTCCCTGGAAATTAGAGTATTCCCAGCAGTCTTGTAGTGTTGTTTTTGAAATATTTGCTTTGTCACTTCCTTTCAGCTTGACCCAGTATGATAATGCGAGTTTACCTCTCAAATCCATTGGCATTTCTCCTGCTTCTATTAAAACTGCATTGTTTGGTGTTGTTTTGATGGCTTCAATGCACAGGCGAAGTGCTCTATGCTGCATTCTGTCTATTTTTTCCAGAGTCGTCTTTGCTGCTGCTCCATAAATCATACATCCGTAGTCTATTGTCGATTGCATTAGTGCTCTGTAAATGTCAATTAATGCCTGTTTATCTGCACCCCATTTGTGTCCAGCTACAGCTTTTATGAGATTAATGACTTTTTTTGCATTTTGTCTCCAGATTTTCAACATGAACTCTCCATGTGTATGCACTATCAAACCACAATCCTAGATATTTGAATTCACTGACTTTCTCTATTGGTTGATTATATGTTAATGGTTCTGTACCAGTTCTGCGTTTTTTTGTGAAAGTCATATAGCAGGTTTTACTGTTTGAAAATTTAAATCCCCAGTCATATGGCCACTTTTCCACTTTCTCCATTGCTTTCCTGATGTTTTTGAACACAAATTTCTCATTTCTTCCCCTCATCCATATGGCTCCATCAGCTGCATATAGTGCTGTTTTGATGGATCCTCTTGATCCTCAAACATGTCATTAATCATTATATTGAATATAACAGGGCTTATCACATTCCTCTGAGGAACACCATTTTCTATTTCAAAGTCATTAGAAACTTCTGATCCTACTTTAACTCTAATTGTCCTGTGTGTTAAAAAATCCATTATCCAATTATACATCCTACCACCAATGTCCATTTTATTCAATTTCATAAGAAGTCCATCCCTCCACAGTGAGTCATAAGCCTTTTCAGTATCCAGATAAACTATAACCATTACTTCTTTCATTCTGAGAGTCTTTTCAATATCATTACTTACCCTAACTAGAGCATCCATTGTGGATCTTCCTCTTCTAAAACCATTCTGATAGTCATTTATTAATCATTTTTGCTCTAATACATATGCGAGTCTGTAAACTAACACCTTCTCCATCCATTTCCCTAAATCTGATGTTAATGCTATTGGCCTGTAGTTGCCTGGATGAGCTGGATCTTTCCCTGACTTATTAAATGGTAAAATTACAACCTTTTTCCACCCACTTGGGATAACCCCCTCCTTAAACAATTTCAGCACCAGTTGCATTGATTGCACAGGCAACTGCCGGAACATAGCATAGCTTAACTGATCACATCCTGGAGCTGTGTATCCACTATCTTGCAAAGCTCTCTTAAGCTGTGACATTGTGAGCTCGAGGTCTAACACAGTCATGTCCTCTTTCACTTCATTTTTTAAGTTTGAATTTTCTCTGAGTTTTTGCTGCCTTTGCTGTCTAAGACTCTCACCAAGATGGTCTCCTCTATGCACTGCTGCAAATGCTCCACCTAGGACTTCTGCCTTTTCTTTGTCTGATACAGCCATCTTCTCCCCATCCACTAAAGCTGGAATTTTAACTGATACCCTTTTCCCACTCATTTTTTTAAACATACCCCAGACATCACCTAGTTCTGTTTTCGTGCCAAGGGTGGAACAAAATTCTCTCCATGTTGACCTTTTCCTGTTTTTAATAATCCTTCGAGCTACTGCCCTTTTCTTTTTATACTCTATTAAGTTTTCACTAGTCATATTCTTCCTCAGCTCTCTGAATGCCTTGTTTTGTGGGGAGACTTGAATAACGAAACCGAATTGCCTTTAATTTCAGTTTATTTCAAGTAACCATCCCACTGTCTGCTCTCATTCCTGAGCAGCGAACAAAGAGAGTGAACACACCAAAGTTCTCTCATTTAAACATTCTCACATCAAACCATTTCCCTCGCGGGGGAAATCACACATCTATATCAAAGTCTCTTTATTCACATTCATTAGCCTTTTATTTACATAACTCCCCCTTCTCTCCTCTCGAGCCTCAGTGGTCAGGAAGTCTTCTGTCCCCTGTCCTCCGCAGGGGGTCCAGGCTCTGTGGCTCCGCACCGCAGGGGGCTGGCTCTCCTTCATCGTGAGGTTAAATCACATATGCAGTGTCCAACATATACATGTCTCACAACACAGCCATATAACCCCCCCCAAACGATGAAGAACAGACTAATTCCTAAAATTTAATAGCACCTTACTCACTACTGAATAATCAACACCAACATTCAGTCTGTGCGCCGCTTGGGCTTCAGCCGTCTGCCGAATCTGCTGTGAGTTGGCCCCACCTTGCCTGCGGTGCTTTTCTGCTTCGGTTCTCTTGACTGAGGGAGAGAGTGATTAATTGCCCTCTGCGGGGGCCTGCCTCGTCGAGGCGCCACTGCGACCGGTACAGACACGTCCTTCATGACAAAAGCAGGTTTTAGTCTGTCAATACTGACTGTCTCTTTTCTGTCTCCAAAATCTAGCACAAATTGCTTATCACCTGCCTCCAGCACTCGAAATGGCCCTTCGTAAGGTGGTTTGAGCGTTGCTTTAAGGGCTTCGCGCCTGACAAAAACGAAATCGGCATTTTTCAAAGCCTTGGGGACGAAAACTCGTGGAAAAGCGTGATGAACCGGACCCGGGAGCATGTCTGCCCCCGTGCCGACTAACGGTCCCAGAGCAGAGAGAGGTGGGGGCTCTGGGTGCTCTGGTAAAAACTCGCCCGGCAGCCTCAGAGTTTGTGCGAATACCAGCTCCGCTGGGGAGGCGTCTAAGTCCTCTTTAGGCGCAGAACGCAACCCTAATAAAACCCAAGGAAGTTTATTTACCCAATCTGCATCCGTGAGCGACGCTCTGAGTGCTGCCTTCAAAGACCTATGAAAACGCTCGCATAAACCATTGGCCTGAGGGTGGTAAGCCGTAGTGCGGTGAATTTTGGCTCCTAAGCCGTTGGCCATCGCTGACCACAGCTCAGAGATGAATTGCGGTCCTCTATCGGACGTAATGTCCGACGGAACCCCGAAGCGCGCCACCCAAGCCGTTAAAAAAACGCGAGCCACCTCCGCGGCCGTGGTCGTCGCAAGTGGGACCACTTCCGGCCAACGTGTGGTGCGGTCCACCATTGTCAAAAGATACGTGAACCCCTGTGATGCCGGTAGGGGGCCCACAAGGTCGACGTGCACATGGTCGAACCTTCTGGCCGGAATGCGGAACGGTTCTAACGGGGCTCTTGTGTGCCTGTGAATTTTGGCCCGTTGACAGGAAATGCAGGTTTTTGCCCATTCCTTCACGTGCTTGCGCAGGCACGGCCAAACAAACTTTTCCACCACTAGTTTCACCGACGCGCGCACCCCCGGGTGCGCCAGTGAGTGGACCGAGTCAAAAACACGGCGGCGCCACGTGGCCGGAACCACCGGACGCGGGCGCCCCGTCGACATGTCGCAAATCAGGGGGGGCATACCGGTTTGTAAACACTTGCTCTCCAGCCTCAACCCTGTTGGTCCAGACTGGAGCGCGCGCACGTCTGCGTCCGCCCCCTGGTCCGCTGCCATGGCTGCGTAATCTATACCCACGTGCACCGGGGCTGCGCGCGCCACCGTGCCACTTTCCTGCGGCGCGGTCACGGTGGCCCGTTCTGCCTCTGCGCGTGTTGGGGTCGTGAACGCGTGTGAGAGACAATCCGCTACTACATTGAATTTGCCCGCGACGTGCCTAATGTCAGTGGTAAATTCCGAGATTGCGGCCAGCTGCCTCTGCTGCCTGCCGGACCACGGATCTGAAATTTTGGCCATGGCGTATGTGAGCGGCTTGTGGTCCACATAAGCGGTGAAGCACCGTCCTTCCAGCCAGAACTGGAAATGACGAATAGCCAAATGCAGCGCCAACAGTTCTCTGTCAAACGCGCTGTATTTTCGTTCAGCCGCGCTTAAAGATTTGCTAAAGAAAGCCAAAGGCTGCCAAACTCCGGCTACCTGTTGCTCAATAACGGCCCCTATGGCTAAATCTGAAGCGTCTGTCGTCAGTGCGATACGTGCTGCAGGGTCTGGGTGGGCCAGGAGCGCAGCGTCAGCCAAGGCTTTTTTAACCTCCGTGAACGCGCGCTCCCGCTCCGGGGACCATTCGACCGCCTGGGTCGGTTTTTGTTTTTTGAGCGCGGCATATAACGGTTGCATGATTTGAGCTGCGTGGGGCAGGAATCGGTTATAAAAATTCACCATCCCCAAGAATTCCTGTAGTGATTTGACCGTTTGTGGACGGGGAAAATCCGCTACCGCGCGTACTTTCTCTGGTAATGGAACCGCTCCCTCCGGGGAGACGCGGTGACCCAAAAAATCGATCCGCTCGACGCCGAACTGGCACTTGGCTGGGTTAACTATTAAGCCGTGCTCTCCCAGCCTCCTAAAAACTGCTGTGAGGTGCGTTTCGTGTTCGTCCTCTGAAGTACTCGCGACCAAAATGTCGTCGAGGTACACAAACACGAAAGGGAGATCGCGTAACACGGCATCCATCATCCGCTGAAATGTTTGCGCTGCCCCTTTGAGACCAAACGGCATGCGTAAAAATTCGAAAAGTCCGAACGGGGTTATTACCGCTGTTTTAGGAATGTCCTCCGGTTGGACCGGGACTTGGTGATAGCCGCGAACTAGATCAATCTTTGAAAAAATGCGCGCCCCCGCCAGGTGCACCGAAAAATCCTGAATGTGCGGGATGGGATAACGATCGTGCGCCGTAGCGTTGTTTAGCCTGCGGTAATCCCCGCACGGTCTCCAGGAGCCATCGGCTTTTGGTACCATGTGCAAAAAGCGGCGAAGCCCACGGGCTCTTCGACCTACGAATGATGCCCAGCCTCTCCAGGCTGGCGAACTCCTCGCGCGCAATGGTGAGCTTAACTGCATCCAAGCGCCGAGCTTTTGCAAACACGGGAGGACCAGACGTGGGGATAAAGTGTTTCACCCCGTGCTTCGCGACCGTCGCTGAAAAAGTGGGCACAGTGAGCGCTGGAAATTGGGTGAGGAGTGTGTGAAACTTACCACCTGCTGTAGCGACGTGGGTCTGTACTGGTGGCGGGGACACTCGAGCTGAACAGGGGAGAGAGTAAAAAGAGAGTGCATTTACCAGCCGTCTATTAGCAAGATCAACTAACAGATTGTGCGAACACAAAAAATCCGCGCCCAACATGTTGAAACTCACCGCCGCTATTACAAAAGTCCATTCATATGTGCGGCCATGTAAGCACAAAGGCAAGGTCCTTCTCCCGTAGGTGTTGATGTTCGAGCCATTTGCCGCTGTAGCTCCGCTACCGTGGGGTCCAGCCACCTGGTCCGCGTATATTGGGGTGATGAAGCTCACTTGTGCTCCGGTGTCGATGAGGAACTCTCGTCCGGAGCGCGCATCCGTGATGTAGAGCAGCTTGTTGCGTTCTCCGAGGGTCGAAGCTGCTAGCGACCCCCGGTCTTGCCGTTTCCCGAACTCCTGAAGATGCAGGGCGGCACACACCTGCGTGCCTTCTCTGCAAACCTCCGATGGTAGAAGCAGAGATCTTCTCCTCCGCTGTGTCGTGTCCGCGCCTCTGCCGCCGGGCTATTGGCTCCACCTCGTCGCGGCCGTGTTGCCGCCGTCGTCGGCCAGTCTGGTTCTGCCGCCTCTGGCTCCCCGCTGTCTCGGGTTGCCGCTGTGGTTGCTTGCCCGCCGCAGGCGTCCAGGATCCCATCTGCCTCCTGGGCCAGCTCCCGGAACTCCTCCAGGGTGTGACACTTTTTGCCAGCCAGCGTGCTTCTCGCATGCGCCGGGAGGTTGGAGAGGAAGATGAACTGAAAAATGAAATCATCGTTGTCCAACCCTCTCAGCTGTATCATCTCCTCCATCAGGGCGCTCGGCCTGTGTCCACCTTGGTCTAGCAAAGACAGGATCCTCCTCGCCCTCACTTCAGCCGAGGGGGTGAAAAACTTGATGAGGGTGGATTTCAGCTTGCCGTACCTGTCGGTCTCGGGTGGCTGCTCCACCAAGCTCTGCACGCACCGAGCTGTGCTGTTGTCCAGTTTAGCGATGACATGGTGGAACTTAGTGTCATCCACCGTTACTCCTGCGAGCGCGAACTGCGACTCTGCTTGCAGAAACCACGACCGTGGGTTATCCTGCCAGAAATCAGGCAGCTTAACGGCCACTGCGCTCGCCAGCTCTGAGCGCTGTGAGTCCGGGACCCTGAGAATTTCTTCGTTCATTCTCAACGTCGTCAGTCACCAATGTGGGGAGACTTGAATAACGAAACCGAATTGCCTTTAATTTCAGTTTATTTCAAGTAACCATCCCACTGTCTGCTCTCATTCCTGAGCAGCGAACAAAGAGAGTGAACACACCAAAGTTCTCTCATTTAAACATTCTCACATCAAACCATTTCCCTCGCGGGGGAAATCACACATCTATATCAAAGTCTCTTTATTCACATTCATTAGCCTTTTATTTACATAACTCCCCCTTCTCTCCTCTCGAGCCTCAGTGGTCAGGAAGTCTTCTGTCCCCTGTCCTCCGCAGGGGGTCCAGGCTCTGTGGCTCCGCACCGCAGGGGGCTGGCTCTCCTTCATCGTGAGGTTAAATCACATATGCAGTGTCCAACATATACATGTCTCACAACACAGCCATAGTTTCACTCTTTTATTGCAATACTACATTCGTTATTCCACCAGGGTACAACCTTCTTCCTACCCTGTGTTGTTTTCTTAGGTATACTTGCTATTGCAGCATTCAAGAATATGAGTTACCTGACTTGAACACTCTTCTATGCCACCTTCTAATGTTACCAAATGATACGACTGAACACAGTATTGCCAAAATTTCCCCAGTCTGCCTTGTCAAAACACCATCTTGTGAAACATCTTCCCTCTTGTATACATACTCCAGTTTTAATGACTGTAAGTATTAGGAAGTGATCACTTCCCATAGTTGTCCTGTTCAAAACCGTCCATTCACAGGTGCTCACTAAAGAATCAGATACCAGAGTCAGGTCAGTACATGATGATGTGCCCCAATGCACATCCACCCTGGTACACCTCTGCTGTCCGCGTACGTGTAACCGGAAACCTTGTGTGACGAAATTTACGCCATCGTCTCCACTCCGCTAGTGTCCGGAGTGCTCGACCGCAGACGACCGCGTGCAGCCCAAATTTTGTGACCGCGCCGCGTGCCCGCGACCTGAACGCGTTAGAAAGCGCATGCGCAAGACTGAACATCCCAATCACGAGGTGGCGATATCGACACAGCATACATCAGTACACGAAGAAGACAACGAGGAGGCGGAAAACGAGAATGAAAAAATACATTATACATACATACTTTCTTTCACAGCGGCAGTAGCATTTTCGTGGAAAAGGAGTGAAAACCGGGAAGTCAAACAGCAGAAATGGACTCTATATTTGAAGAGAAACTTTGTGAAGAAGTCCGCCATTTCTTCGCTGGTGAAAATCCTGGCGCGTTAGCGCCACCTAGTGGGCGGGAGTGAAACTACAAATGATGGCTGTGCACATGCGTCAACCTCTTGGCCTGGATTGATGAAAAAAGTGAGTACGTACAGCGCGGCGTGTGTGTCGGGCTCGTCCAAAGCGTACACGGACCAAAGCGGACTAGAGGGGAAATGCAGCATGAAGCAAGCAGTGAAATTCAAACCTTGGAGGGTGAAGTTTTACGCGATCACTGTGTTCCCCCACTAGAGGTCCCCAGAAGATCACTTTAAAACAATCTGTCAAGGTCGCTGGTTTGGTTTTATCCAAGTTTGCAGTTTTAATATTGTCAACGCTGTGAAATCGTTATGGCAAACCAATTTATTAATAACCATGAAACACTGGTTGTATTGCTATTCCTTACGCTGCTGCAATGTTTTCTCTACATGACAAGTTTCTGCAAGCAATATCGGCCCATATTTGCGGCGTTAATTTGAAATATCTATCTTTACCTGGCATGTTGTCAAAGTTACACCGCAGTGTTATCATTTACGTTGATTTTTTTAAAATAACAATTCTTGAAGCTGTGTTTTAAAAAACCCCAAAAAAGAGCCTGTGATAAACGCTGCGCGAACCGCGCCGACGGACCTTTGGCCCCGCTGTGGATCAGCGTCGAGCTCAGAGCTCAGACGTGACACCTGATAGCTGCAGTGTGGCGCGCGGTGCGGCTCGGATCGCGGGGAGCTCCTGCTCTTTGGTTTGGTGACATGCTGGAGGAAAGAGAGCGCGCCGTCATCAGCAGTGGACGTTATCAACTTTCTACGCTTTTCTGGAGCCAGAAGCGCGGTCGTCCCGAAACTGCGCCGCGCGTAAAACTCCCCAGCGGCGCTTTTCATGGAGGTCTCTAGATGACACGACCCGCTCGCTGCCCTCAGCATCTACAGTACAACTTCTGCTGCCGTGGAAGATGGCGAGGGGGGGGAGAGGAGGGTCTCGCCTCCTGGCTGTATCTGTCTTTTGGTTGACGCTTTTCGTGGACGCAAATGGACAGGGGACTTTTAATGACTTAACAGGTTTCAGTTTGAATCCTCCGTACTTCAACCTCGCCGAAGGCTCCAGTATTTCAGCCACAGCAACCTGTGGTCAGGATGTGGCTGGTACACCAATATATGATTTATACTGTAAACTTGTCGGGGGACCGAGTACTGGGCTTCCTACCCAGAATATACAGGTAAAAACGCATCTTTCTGTTTGTGGGTAAAATGAATGTATGGACAATATAGTCATTTTGCATTTTGGGCTTCAGGAAATCATTCGTAGAGTCCAGCTATTGGACTGGACTGCAGCTAGTACTGTTTTTACGGACATAGTTTCCCGTCCTGCTGTTCCATTTGTGCACATATTCCTGGAGTTTCGAGCCCCCGGGGGACCCTAACAATTGTGCCTGCCCTGACCAAGTTGTACTGCTGCCAAAAGTAGTTTTACACTATTGTAGTTCAGCGAGTCCCTGTCTTTTAAAGGAAGTGGGCATTCAGCAGTTGTGTTATTTACGTAACAGCACTGTGAAAATACAGTTTCTTGAGACCTTGCTCAAATCAAGTTTAGATAGAGGTACAAAATCATTTCTGAAGGGCTTGTTTTCCATCCTTTTAGCAGGAATTCATGGTGACGTCAATCATGATGGTTGTATGTTTATGAATCCAAAATGTTTTGACACCTTTTAGGGCCAGTTCTGTGACTACTGCATCTCCACCGACCCAAACAAAGCCCACCCCGTGACCAGTGCAATAGATGGAACGGAGCGGTGGTGGCAGAGCCCTCCGCTCTCGAGGGGAATGGGCTACAATGAGGTGAATGTCACCCTGGATCTTGGGCAGGTGAGCTTGTTTTATCTATACAGACGTTTGCCAGCTAATGATAGTTCGGTGTGGCGTGGTGACAGTAAAGTGGAGCACCTGATTGTTACAAGGCTGAAGAGGAAGAACATCTGGATTCTCTGCTGCTGCAAAATTTGTTCTGATATTTGCATGGGGGCAGAATTCCTTCACTTGTGTGAAAATGGAAATGTATTGTATTTATTGTGGCATCTTGTTTTGTGTCATTGGCTTTTCTGCTTTTTTTGGGGGGGGGGGGTGTTTTCACTTTGACTGATGCTTCATTCAAAAATGTGCCAAAGTTGTGAGATCGTTTTGTCTTGAGCTCATTTGAGTATTGAGCTCCATCGCCTCAGCTTGCAGTATAATCATGTGAATAATTTGCTGCAGCTGGACCCTTGCCAGAAATCAGATTTACACCCCTTTAGCCGGAGGACTCGCTTCCATCATGACCCGTGTCTCTGGCAGGAGGTTGGCTAGTGGCCCACAGAACTGCACCCCACACTCAATTATCCACAATGAGGAAGGGGAGGAATGCTGTGTCTGGATTAAGGATCAGAAGATTCTAAAAAATCACTGTGGAGATGTGCAAGTGGAACCCTGAGCCTCTCATGGGAGCAGGATGTTGACGAGTTTTAGAAAGAGAGAGGCTCCCTTCCACATGTGTTGCGTCTTTGGCTCCCTGTGGGCACTGTGTCAGACAATGGGTGTGGGTTTTTCTATCTCTGTTTTTAGACGGACTGAGCTGAGCAAAGCCCTGCATGGCTAAATATAGTCGGTGCTTACAAGTGGATGGACATATGCTGGGCCTTTAGTGATGTCTGACTTTAATACGTGGTAATGCTCAGTTTATTTGGGAGTTGGGCAAGCAGGGCTATTACATTATAGTGCGCTGAAAAAGTGTGCCGTTAGACCACGACTACCAGCCACACATCATCTTCTTTAACACAACAAAACCTCACCCACATTCATACATCGCACCTCTGTGTCTTTTCTTTGTGGCGTATGTTACCTGCCACTGTATGAAAGGGGAAAAGAGAAATATTAAATAAGCCTGCTTATATTTGAATACTTTGTTTGGTATCTCAGGTATCCTGCCGAGTATACATGTGTTTTATATATAATTAGCTGAGGTAAATCAACTATCTTACTGCTCTTGCATTGTACAGCGTAACACTAATTCATGTGCCTTAGCTGCCAGAATAATTAATCAACCATTCTGTATGAAACTTTGATAGCTTTGTAAATTTTTGTTAAATGCACAGGATAAATGATGTGTTCTGTGAAGCGTGTGGGCTTGGCCGAGCTGAATGGGTGCTGCGGTTTTTTTTCCAAGGCTAACACAGCTGGCTGTTCTCCTGTCGTCTGAATGGCTTTAAGTGGAGATATTAGATAATGGCACAAATGATGTTTATGTTAAAATGATGAGGTTCAAAGAGGGGGGGATCTTTTGACAGAGCTGCTTCCGGTTTGTGTGTCTGTTTGAAGCACAGTCTACAAAGTTTGAAGCTAGAGTAATCTGATGTAACGCAAACTCAGCAGCTGGTCAGACAAATGGCTCCTGCTGGAGCCTCTAGGCTTTAGTGAGAATGTTGATCTTGTCAGTTGGACTGAAATTTCAATATTTTTCAGATTTGCTCACATGTCCTTGTGAGGTGTTTTGGGTTGCTGGAATTGTGACGTACCAAATGTCAGTCTGATAAACACAGATTTCGACAGCCAATCTTTCATACAAAGCCTTCAAGATGACATGTTACAATATTAAAGACGCCCTCTGGCGGCTCTAAAACCACCTCAAAAACAAATGTGTATTGCCTAAAATAGTATATTGTGGCTTTTTAGCCACAAAAAACTTTCATTGCCTTAGAATTGCTTGGAAAGCTTTTGCATCTTCCACCTACTTAAGTATCTATGAATATTAGCTCTGCCCATACTCCTGCCCACCAGTAGCAGATGCTGCAAGGCCAGCCCACCCCTCTCTTCCGACCTAAGAACACGAAAGACTGCCTCACAAAACAATGGCTAGTCAAAACATCAGAGTGATTCAGCCGTACATGTACATGCCGCCAACCCCCGCCAAAGCGAGCTGGCTCTTGGCGATTCCACCTGGCAGCTGATGAGTGCCTGCTGGGCAGCTCGCTGGGGGCTGGCAGGCCGATGCGCTTGCCCGCCCGCCGCCGTGGAACTACAACCTCAGCGCGGTGCATGTGGCCTCGCTCCAGCTGATGCACCACGTGCCCCCAGGTTACCCAACTCGCCTCCCTTCTCTGGAGGGAGCGGGGGGTTTAATGTCTTCTCTTCTATCCTCCCTGGCGGGGATGGAATGGAGCGTCCGAGGGGTTTTGTGTCCCCCACCCCAAAAACCTCTTCACCGAACCGGGTCAAATGAATGCAAAACGGACGGGTGGTGGTCTTGGCGCCTTCATCCCCCTAAGAGCAGATGTCTCTCTCTGGTTCGGCCTTCTGACCATGTGCCTCCCGTTCTTCCGTGGGCGCCTCTGGGACCCCACACGTGCAGGTGTGGCAGCCAGTGGACTCCGGTCTCCAAGCTGACCGTGCCCCGCATGCGCTACGGGGTTCTGGAATATGGTAGCCCCAGTGGTGGAAAACTATCGGCGGTCGCACTCAATTTTGCGCTGTCCCCAGGAAGGGATGCTGACTGTCAGCGTGATCAGTGGTAAGTAGACTGTGAGCCTCCATCCCTGGAGCCACGACGGCTCCTCCCTCTTCCCCTGGGGGAGTGAACTCAGGTGTTTAGCCATGCCCAGTGCTTAGCCTGATAGGTTAATGTTATAACCAATCAGGCTAAGCATGAATGCTTATGTAGCTAGAAACATTCTGCCCAAAGTCGCCTTTTGGGGGAGCGGAGCTTAGCTGGATATTCACAGCAGAAAAACACAGACTTGGGACTGATTTTGCGCTTGATATGTCTTGTAAGTCACAAAAAACATGTTACAGACATGTTAACAACAGAAAAAACTTGATCTTTGGTGGGGCGTCACTTTAAATACGTAGATTAAAGGCCAAATGTCACGTAACAGGGTACTTTAAATATCTTGAAACTAGATATAAAAGGGAACCGATCCGTTCGGGTCTTGGTGCATATGCTTCAGTAACAACGGAATATTCGTTAATTTAAAACTGCCGCGCTTGGCCTGACACGGCCCCTGGAATCGCCTGGGGAAGAAGGCGGAAGTGACGAAATAGATTGTACCCTAGTTTGATGCTTGGGGTATTTCAGTTGATCGTTTATATGGAGACTGGAAGGTTGAAGTGAGCAACAAGAAAGAAAAAATTGGATATTTCACCCATACCTTAAAACGGGACTATCAGGGACAGCTGGGTAATAAGGGACACTTCTCTGGGAAATGTTTTCATACCTGTCGAGTGAGACGTTTTCGCCGTACTTCAACACCGTAAAAAGCGGCTATAAGGGACGGCGGAGCAACAAGGGACACCTCTCTGGGAAATGCCCCAAATGCAACTCGTGTTGTTATTGTCAAATATTTTAAGGATTCATGGATATTTGACAATAACAACACAACTCAGCGTCCGGCGCAAAATAAAAAAAAAAAGCAGAATTCTGTATTTGTAAGGCGATCTCTCTCTGTTCCGCAACCGCTGCACAGCGTTAAACCATTGTCCTAATGACTTCTCATTGTAGTGATAATAGCTCACGCTGATCGATCTGCCCGCCCTGGCCATCAGACTAATGATTGAGTCCACACTTCGAACAGTAGTGATAATAGCTCCCGCTGAGCGATCTGCCCGCCGCGGCCATCAGACTGATTGAGTCCACACTTCTCATTGTAGTGATAATAGCTCCCGCTGAGCCATCTGCCAGCACCAGCTGTGGGGGATCACACACAGGACGTGCTCCTCAACACACTCAATTTTTTTTCCCGTATATTTTTCTTTTGGGCGTACAGAAATGGCAATACGCCCGTTTTTGCTAAAATTGCATTTTCCCCGTATTTTCCTTAAAATATTTGACAATAACAACACAAACTACATTTAAAACATTTCCCAGAAAAGTGTCCCCCACCACTCTGCCGTCCCCCACAGCCGCGCTTGGCACCAAAATACGGCGAAAACGTCTCACTTGACAGGTATGCGCCTCCATTTTCATATTGATCTGGTCAATTTCTTGACAGCAGCGGCTCTCCTCCACTGTAATAATAATGGCTTCCGAAAAATCAATATTTATGGGGCGCCCTCGACAGACCCCCTTCGGCTTCGCAATTCTGGAGGCGATTAATGTCCAGTTCAATGACATTTTCCACTGGTTCTGCTCTCTGGTCATCGTTGGAACTGTTGTCATCAGACAAAGCATCTGATTCCGTCTCGGACGGCTAGAACCTGTAAGGTTCTATGCCTCTGTCACTGTCTGAATCACTGACAAAAAAAAAGACAAAAAAAAAAGACAAAACTAAACTAATTTGTTCACAATCGCTGTCACTTTCCGTCATGATTGTCCAATGTTGATAAGTGTGAATGTGGATAGGCAGGGCAGCCAGGGTACAACTGGTGATGTCAAAAACATGGGCGTGGTCTGGACTGGCTGTCACAAGCCAGCAAGGTGGGGCCTTCACCTGGTGTATTTTGTGCAATTATGTAAATACAGGTGGGTGATATGGTCTCCGGTATGAATATTTGGTTTAAGCTATGTGTATTTTATCTAAATTCGTTGTCATTTAGAAAAAAAAATTACGTGACATTTGGCCTTTAAGGAGTAATGATGTGCACATGGTAGATTTCTACTTCCTATGCTTTTCAGTCCTAAAGGTCCCATGTTACACACGCATGCGCACACACACACACACACACACACACACACACACACACACAATGAGAAATGAACATTGAATGTTGTCATGACACTGAGCGCGTTGTATCACTGGGCTCAGGCTCTTAATTTACTTCTGAATATTTTCTGTATTTTTCCAGCGTTGTGTTCGGTGCATCGTGACATGCACTACACAAAGAGCAGAGATAAACAAACCTATCATCTGGTCAGTCACTGCAACGGGTACTGGAGTCAGTTTGCCTTGGCCTGTCCTTGCCACTAATAATACCACTATCTGCCAAGAATGTGCCGCTAGTCCAGCAAAAGCTAGCGATACTCAAATACTTTGCAAGCAGTTTCATGAAATGGTCAGTTAGAAAGCAATTCATACTGGCTCGGACGTCACCCGGGTTAATAAGGTAAGGAGTTCCTGGCAGCCGAAGGTTGAAGGACAGAGCTGCGTGGAGGAATCTGATCAGACCTAAATGAAACAGTCATTGTTGCCCCTGACAGACTGCTATGATGATGATGATAATGAGTTATTTACTGTATGTCCTTAGTATTTTTATTATTTTGTCAACTTCAGTAGTTTAGGAGTTATATTTTGTTTCTATATGACATGAGTACCTTACCTTTCCTTCCAGACACCCCCATCCTGTCATTTTCTCACTGTCTGTTCCCTAGTCATCCCAGCTGTGAGTTGTTGTTTAATTAGGTCACCTGCCTGCTCATGCTGCCTGCACCTGCCGCCTATTGTTTCATCTTGTTCCCCAGACTATTTAAAGACTGTCAGATTGCTTTCTCATTGTGGCAGTCTTAATTATATCCTCTCTCTTCACCACCAGAAGCCTTAAACCTGCTCTGGTGAGTTTGCCTGAAGTTATTCCAGCCTGTAAGTTTTCCTCTGTGTTTGTTTTTGGATTTTGTCCACCTCAGAACTTTATGTTTTTCTGTAATAAATTCTACAAACTGCAGTTGGCACATGGGTCTGTCTCGCTCTGCCCTGAGGGACAATTCGTGACAGAATGTGTTAGCATTTTTTCCAATACATATAAAATGAAAATGAAACTTTCACCAGACTTTGGTAGGAAATCCACATATAGAAAGATATAAAAATATTTAAGGTCATCAGTGAAGTTATTTGTGATAAAGTGGAATGAAACGGGAACACATTAGAAAAAGCAGTACCACAAGGCATACAAAGGTAAGGAATCGGCTGAAATCCACAAGTCGTTATAGAGCATTTCTGCCTCCTATCTGTGGAAATTAACACCAGCTAGGTAAGTACTTCATGACAAAGTTTTTTGTTACAGAGGTGTCATACAAGAAACATCTCATGATGGATAAAAGTCAAGAGCGCTCCCAAGACCTCCTCAACTTGATTGTTGCAAAATACATTGACTGATTTTTTTTTTTTTTAATATAGATGTATATCAAAGAGGGAGCTGAGCTCTAAGGCAAAGCTGTCGATTTACCGGTCAATCTATGTTCCTACCTTCACCTATGGCTATGAGCTTTGGGTAATGACCGAAAGAATGAGATCATGGATACAAGCAGCTGAAATGAGCTTTCTCTGTAGGATTGCTAGACTCACCCTTAGAGATAGGGTGAGGAGCTCAGTCATCCGGGAGGGGCTCAGAATAGAACCGCTGCTCCTCCACATTGAAAGGAGCCAGTTGTGGTGGTTTGGGCATCTGATCAGGATGGCTCCTGGATGCCTCGCACTTGAGGTGTTTTGGGCATGTCTCACTGGGAGGAGGCCCCAGGACAGACCCAGGACTCGTGGCGAGTCTATGTCTCCCAGCTGATCTGGGAACACTTTGATGTCCTCTCTGAAGATCTGGAGCAGGTGGTTGGGGAGAGGGAAGTCTGGGCTTTTCTGCTTGAACTGCTGCCTCCATGATCCGGACCTCCGGAAAAGCGGTAGAAGATGGATGGATGGATGGATGTATATCAGAACTTCTGATTCTTCCAGTAACCATCACTGGCCATTATCGCCAAATGGAAGGAACATCACTCTACTACCGACCGGCCAGGAGCTCCTCACAAGATACCTGACCACAGAGTCAGAAGGATAGTCAGAAGAGTAACCCAAGAACCAAGGACAACTCAGAAAGAGTGCCAGAAAAATGTGGCAGCAGCAGGTACAATTATGACAGCAAAAACAATAGGCAGTGCCTTCCACTATCATCAGCTTCATGCACACTCATCTCTTAAAACTCATTTATAAAACAAGAGATGTTGAATCTTGTTTAAAGCTTGTTAAGCAGCATTTGGACAAGTTTGTGAAATACTGGGAGAATGTAGTGTGGTCAGAGGAGCTCAAAGTGGAACTTTTTGGCTGTCGTACTACACGCCATGTTCAGAGGAGAAAAGGCACAGCACATCACCCAAAAAACATTATTGCCCCAGGGAAGTTCTAAGGTGGAAGCACCACTGGCAGACTTCATATAGATAAAAGGAGCAATGAATGGAACCATGTGCTGGAGTATTTTTGAAAATAATCTGCTGCCATCCACCAGAATGATGCAGATGAACCAGGGTGAACCTTCCAGCAGGATGACGATCCCAAACACACATCGAAGGAAGCTCTCAGTTAATTTGCAACAAAGAGTCAAGTTGTGAGATATCACCTGACTTAAATCCAGTTGAAAAATTGTGGGGGAAAAACTAAAGATCAATAGGGGCTCCCTGGAATCTTCAGATTTTCAAGGCAGTCTGTATAGAAGAATGGACTAAGCTCCCACCAGAGCACTGCAGATTAGTTTCTTCATACTGAAAGTGGCTTAAAGTAGTCATTGCAAACAAAGGTTTCTCCACTAAGTATTAAATAAATTTCAGTCATTATGTTCAGTACATTTTCCTGTTTCATTCTACTTTTATTACACATCATTTCTGAGCTTAAATGTTTTGATTTATTTAGATGTAGATGTAACATCCCAGCTTGGGATCAGTAAAGTACCTCTGTCTGTCTATGTGTTGATTTCTTGAAGTTAATACCAGTTGGAAGTAAGGGTGCATTTATTTTGCTAGATTAAAGAACTGAAGGTGGGGGTTGTTTGTTAGTGATGTCTTAAAACCTTAGAAGTGCAATCCACTCATTTCTTTTTGAGCTCAATAAGACCATGTGTATTTCTTTGTGAAGTGAGTGTCTTAGTTTTTCAAATGGTATACACATGACCCATTTTTAAGGTTTGATCCCACAAAAATAGCATTTTGCTCCTTTAATATGCATACATTAGTTATAGTATAGTGAATGGCAAATATATTTTCATTGACTGCGATGGACTGGCGATCTGTTCAGGGTGTATGCCCTGCCTCTCACCCAAAGATGCTGGGATAGGCTCCAGCCACCCCGCGACCCGAAAAGAATTAAGCAGAAGAAGATGGATGGCTGGATAGTCAAATGTTCCATCAATTAGAATAATTTCGTTATTTACTGCAAAATCAAGCCATTTTGGTGAGTATATATACATTTTGCAGCGACTGTAAAATGTGGTTGACATCTGTAAAAATCCTGGTAGAGACAATCTGTCAATTTCCATGGTGGGACTTTATGACAGTCAAATTGATGGGTTGTGTTATCAGTTTGAACATTTTTCATTTCTGCTCGAACAGGTGCAGATGATGTTTCTCAAGTTATGTTGCTTCATGCAGCTTAGAGCCAAAATGCTTCTTGTGAAATTTTCACTTCCATATTACCGTTGGCTCATGAGTGTTCATTAGATGGGTCTTCCATCCAAGACAGGCCAGCAGGCGATTACCCCCTGTTTTTGTGACTTTTTGGCTTCTGACCTGTGACTCACAACAAATCCATCCTTCAATCAGAAAAAAATCCCCAGTGATCTTTTGCATTTTGACCTTTAAAGATGCTGTTGGATGTTTGCGATTTGGTCCATATTAAATCATTTTGTTTATACTTAACTATTTATGGGAGACCACAGTGTTATTCTTAATTCAGATGTTGTATTCATTTATGTCTCTATAAACACAGTACATTTATATGTCAACCAATAAAATATATGTGCAGATCCCACAATAATTTTTATGCTCATGAAAATATTACTTCTGGGAACTTTTCCCCTTGTTAAACTATTTACAGGACACAGCAGGTAAGCCATTGTTCCGCTGGACATTTACACCATGTATCAGGCAGCCAGTCACTCCTTTTTTCTGGGGAATGTATTTTAGGAGCCGTGAACACATGTGCTTATCTGCGTAAGTGAACCGAGTGTAGGCCATGTGATACAGAGCTTACTGCCGTCTGTCTTTGCCTGATGAGACTCAACTGCCTCTGGATGACTGGAGTTGGGCAGCAAGGGAACATTGGCTTACATTTTAGGTTCTGATTAGATATTGATTAATGATTTAAAAAAATACTGGTGTTTTAATTTAAAGGTTGCCAATTATTACAGTGTGTCACGAGTTGTGATTTGAAGATTACTTTCTGTAAAGAGATTTATTATTCAGATTAAAGCAATGTCTGTCTGTGATTCAGCAATCATTGAAGCTTCCAAAATTTTAATTTTGGAGACATTCCCCTGGAACGTAATCCTCTCTCCCTGGGGTTCACCTCCCACCAAAGTTGATTTGAATGTTTTACTTGCAGCCGTCGCCCCCCTTTGTGTGAAACTCCTTCTAGGCGGTATTGTGTGACGTCCTTTCTTTGCTCCCAGACTCTTACAAAGGTTTAGTTCTATTTAAGCTTTTCTAAAAGTGACCTGGCCTTCTCTTTTCACTGGATAAATGGATGGAAAAGGAGAGATGGTGTAATTCAGGGGTGAGAAAGTGCTTATTGAAACAAATGCACAACCACATATACAAGATGCTTGAAAACATTTAATTGTCCCTCTAATAATTCCACATACTGTATAGACCTGTCACGCAACACACACTTAAGATAGACTCAAGCATGATGTTTTTGCCACGCATTACTGCATAACTAATGCATCCTACAAGGATCCTTTTGTGTAAAATTCTAATTGAGATGTCATGTGACCTGCATATATAGCCCAAAAAGACTGTTCTAAATTGCTTTTGCAAACCTAGTCTATCCATCTGTAGACATGCAGTATGGTTTGTAATACATATTCATACTGCACTCACTCCAGAGACAATATGTGTCAGGCATATCCCTTTTGTTGTAGTGACGATGGAGGTGATGTAAGCGGCTGTCTTTAGACGGGGTGCCTGAGGCGCCAGGCCAATGCAGCAGATATTTAAAACTACATTAACAGACACATTCTGTTAGTTAGCATTGGAAGCCTCACTTGGAAAGTGCACCACGGGTGACTGTTGGACTGAATCGCCTCCCAAATCTGGAGCTTTGATGTGGAAAAGCTTGTGGGGTTTAATATGGGGATCTCTGTGTCCTTTCAAAGCCTTTGTCATCAGTTTGTACATGATAATGCAAATTTGTAGTCACTGGGTTACTGATGCAGGCACTGATGCAATGGGAAATAGTTGTAAAGCAGAAACTTTTAAGACCATTTGAGAAGCATGTTTCATTGATTGTTCACCAATAAACTACATGCTTTCAAAACCTGTAAGGTGGTGGTGTGTTTATTAGGTCGGTACACATTAGCTTGCATAGCCTGGGCTCTCGGATTTGTCAGAGGCAGGATTAGAGACTTTCACATTGGTGCTCTTTTCTATTATCTTCCACCAACATTCAAAGCAATATATGAACATTTGAACTCTAATTTAATGCAAAAAAAGAAGCCATCCCCAGTGGTGTTATTCTTCAGTTGTCCTTTAGAAATTGATTATGACCCTCCCTAAAAGTACTGGTGATGGATTTGGCCAATTGTTGATAGTGATATACAGTGGGGTAAAAAAGTATTTAATCAGCCACCAATTGTGCAAGTTCTCCCACTTAAAAGATGAGAAAGGGACTTCCGGTTATGGCTGCCACGTAGGACGGACGTGTCTCGCTCTGCTCTGCTCCTGGAGAAAAAAAATCGGCAAATAACTCTCTCATTTGGGACAGAACGTATCCCAGCATTTGGGCGAGGATATGTCGGCGAAGCCTAAGGCTGGAAAACCAGGAAAAGGAAAAAGCGAGCCGCCGAAACAGTCCAAATTAACGGACTTTCAGGTCTGTGACGCAGCAAACAAAACTCCATATATGGCGGAGGAGGCTGGCGGCGGTGCGATGTTTGCGGGGAATGGTGCAGATGCGCTGATGGCTGCCATGAGTTCAATGAGAGCGGACTTTTCCTCTAGATTTGATGGGATTATGACAGCGTTGGAAGGAATAAGAAAGGAATTGGGTGACTGTGTAGAACGAACGGCGCAGATGGAGCTCCGTCTCGCTAGTGCTGAAGATGACGTCACCCGTCTTCAATTAAAGGTGCGCACTTTGGAAAAAAAAAATAAATCTCTGGAAGATAATATTTTGGATTTGGAATCTCGGTCGAGACAGAATAATTTGAGGCTGGTGGGTCTTCCAGAGGAATCAGAAGGTCGGGACGTATGTTCCTTTCTGGAAAAGTGGATTCCGGAGGTGCTGGGCAGCGAGGAGTTGCAATCAGCAGTGGTTCTGGAAAAAGCACATCGTATTGGCCCACGGAGAGATAAGGGACCGCCGAGGACCTTAATTATGAAGTTTCTTAGCAACAGAGACAGGATGAAGATCTTCAACGCTGCACGTGCTAAAGGAGAGATTAAACACCAGGACCAGCAGGTGCGGTTCTACCCAGATTTGGCCACAGGAATCCAGCAATTGAGGAAGCAGTTTGATCCCATACGTAAGGAGCTGCGCAACCTTGGGATTCGTCATGGTGTAATCTATCCTGCGAGACTGCTGACCATGTATGAGGGCAGAACCCACATCTTCAAGACCCCAGAGGAGGCGCAGGAGTTCATCAAGAAGATCAAAGAAGAAGAAGAGACTGGTGGGAGCTAAGCATGAACAAAATATAAGGTAGAATAATTAAGCATTTGCACAGGCATCTGACTGACTTGAAGTAAATAGTAAGTTTACAAAATATAGATTGTATTATATATTAAAAAAACAAAACAAAACAAACAAAAAAAAAAAACTATGATGTACAAAGTTGTTAAAAATTTTGGAGTTAAGTTGGAAAACTACAGAGGAGAGTTAATGTTACGTCATTAAAAGCAGTAGAGTTGGGGTGATTGGGAGGATGAAGAAGGAGTGGCTTAGGCTGTTCCCCGTGGGTGTGGAACGGTCGATGGCTATATCGGGAGACAGAATTTTTCTTTTGATTTTGGGGGGTTTGCCACAAGTGTGGGAAGGGGAAATTTGTTTGTGTGTAGTTTGTAGGATGAATGTTCAACCACTCAAGTTTTTGCTTCTCTGTATGAGCATGTTTACACTGCAAGGTAATCCTAAACTCTCTATTGATCATGGACCAAAGTGTTAATCTTAATTTAACTTCATGGAATTGCAGAGGTCTACAAAATTTAAAAAAACTTAAACAAGTTATGAATAAAATAAAGGACATGGGTTCAAGAATTGTGTTTTTACAAGAAACTCATCTGATAGAGGAGGATGTTAAAAGAATTAGGAGTAGATGGCAGGGAAGTGTATTCACCTCTTCATTTTCATCCCGAGCCAGGGGAGTTATGACTCTCATACATAAATCAGTTCCTTTTCAGGTGAAAAATGTAATTGGAGACAAATTTGGAAGATATGTAATCATTCAAGGTTCTTTGCTATTAGAAAATATAAATCTTGTGAACTTATATGGTCCTAATATAGATGATCAGAAGTTCTTTGCTAATTTATTTCTCATCTTATCATCACTTACAGGGCAACATATAATAGCAGGGGATTTTAATTGTACATTGAATCCAGGTGTGGATAGATCAACAGGACTGGATTGTACGCACATTGGATGTAGGATGACTATTAATCATTTTATGAAAGAATTGAGATTGTTAGATATATGGAGAGAAATGAAACCACAAGTTAAAGCCTATTCTTGTTATTCCAGTACCTACAAGACATTCTCACGTATTGATTATTTTTTGATTTCCACAGAATTAAGGTCCAAGATTCAAAACTGCTTTTATGATAACATCGTGATTTCTGATCATGCACCCTGTTGTCTAATATATGTAGATAAAAAATTGACAAAGGAATCAGGTAGATGGCAATTTCAGCATAAATGGCTTCAGGATGAGGAATTTGTCAAGTATATAGAAAAACAGATAGACGAGTTCTTTGACATCAATACTACACAAACATCAGCATGTGTAAAGTGGGAGGCTTTCAAAGCTTTTATTAGGGGACATATTATTAGTTATACAGGATCAAAATCTAAGAAGACTCGAGAGGAGAGAGCTAAATTGGAACATAAAATAAAAAGTCTTCAGGAAAAAGTGTATGCAGGAAGTGACCCAAGGTTGGAGAATGAATTACTGATTTTGAGAGCTGAATACGACAAAAAATCAGCGAATAGAGCTGCCTCGAGTCTTCTAAGATTGAAACAATCTTTTTATGAACAAGGTGAAAAATCAGGAAAATTATTAGCATGGCAGATTAAACAATTGGAAATTAAAACACCAATTACCAGTATTATAAGTAACGGACAGGTAGTTATAGATCCTTTAGAAATTAATAGAGCCTTTAGAGATTACTATGAAAAATTATATGATACCAAAAATGAACCTGATTTAACAAAACTAAATGGGTTTTTGAACGAACTATCTATACCGTGTATTCCAAATGAAAACAGGGAGATATTGGAGTCTAAAATTAGTCAAGAAGAAGTTGGGCTAGCCATTGATAATATGAAATCAGGAAAAAGTGCAGGACCAGATGGTCTTCCAGTTGACCTTTATAAAAAATTTAAGAATAAATTAATAAAACCTTTTTTGGAAATGGTTTTAGAAGCATTTCAAAATAATAATTTACCATCATACATAAATAATGCCTTAATTATACTGCTGCCAAAACCAGGTAAGCCCTCTAATAAATGTGAAAATATGAGACCAATAAGCCTATTAAACGCCGACCTTAAGATAATCTGTAAAATTTTAGCAAGACGAATACAAGAAATTTTACCAAATATTATTAATCGAGATCAGAATGGCTTTATAAAGGGTAGACAAGGCTTCCATAATGTAAGAAGACTATTTAATATTATTTATTTTAATAAAGAAGCACCGGATACAGCTCTCCTATCATTGGACGCCGAAAAGGCCTTTGATAGAGTTGAATGGCCCTTTCTTTTTGAAGTCCTACAAAGGTTTGGACTTGGAAATAATTTCATAAAATGGGTTCAAATAATATACAATAATGCTACAGCAGAAATCCTAACAAATAACAATATTTCAAAACCAATAAAAATCAATAGAGGATGTCGACAAGGCTGTCCACTTTCACCTTTACTGTTTACTATGGCAATTGAACCTTTAGCGATAGCGATACGTTTACATTCACAAATATATGGAATTAAAGTTGGACCAACAGAACATAAAATCTCCCTGTACGCCGATGATATAATTTTGTTTATGTCGAATCTAAAAAAATCAATTCCAACCTTGTTGAATTTAATAAAGAATTTGGGGGAAATATCAGGATATAAAATAAATAAAACTAAATCTTCAATATTAATGCTAAATGAGACCCAGAGAAATTACCCAGCCCCTGAGGTAAATCAATTCAATGTTGTAAATCAGTTTAAATATTTAGGAATCCAAATTATGCCTAAGCTAGAATCAGTCACCAGTGTCAACTATGAAGCCTTAATGTCAGATATCAATGAGTTAACTCAGAGATGGATGTCACTACCAATGTCGATGATCGGGAGAATCAATATACTTAAAAGTAATATTTTACCTAAAATACTTTATTTATTTCAATACATTCCCTTATCACCACCTTTAGATCTATTCTCAAGAATAAAAAAAAAGTTAGTGGAATTTATATGGAACAACAGGAGGGCTAGATTACGTTTGTCTTTATTATATTTACCATTTGATCGTGGAGGTCTGAAATGTCCAAATTTTATGTTGTATTATTGGTCGGCACAACTGAGGTCTATGACATATTATTTTTCATCAAATGATCTCCCTCACTGGACTGAAATGGAATCATACAATTTACCTTTACCTCTTCCCATATTCATATACTCAGATTCGGCAAAAAAATTACAAAAACAAGTTAAAAATCCATTTGTAAAGCATATGATCAAAATATGGTGTGAAGCTAAAAACTATTTAAAAGAACCACAGTTATTGTCACAATTTAGTCCAATATGGGGTAATCAATATTTTAAACCAGGGAGAGCGGACGCTGTATTTAAAGTATGGAATTTAAAAGGGATACAAAAGATTCAGGATTTATATTTGCCATGTGCAGACAACATAATGTCTTTTGAAGAGCTGAGGATCAAATTTAATCTCAATAGAACACATTTTTTTAAATATCTTCAACTTAGAAACTTTATTCGATCAAATCAAAATAAAGCTCTCACTCGACCTATTTATTCATCCTTGGAAAAAATGATGATGAAAGATAGTAAAAGAAAGGGTATTATTTCAGAGTTTTATAACTCATTGACACTATCTTCAAGTGAAAATTCACTGAAAAGATTAAACTACTGGAAAGAAGATCTGCAAATTGAAATTTCAGAGGAACAATGGGAATTGGCTTGTACAGAAGCTCAAACCAAATCAATAAATGCACGCCTTAAATTGATACATTTCAAATGGTTAATGCGGATGTATGTTACACCGGAGGAGTTAAATAGATATAACAAAAATATACCAGATACATGCACAAAATGCATGGAAAGTAAAGGAACCCTATTTCATTGTTTATGGGAATGTAGATTAATAAGAATGTTTTGGGAGGAGGTGAGGGTAACAATTGAAAAAATAATCTCAAAACAAATCATATTGAATCCTAAACTGTTTTTGTTGGGTCTGTACCCAGAAAAGCATAATTTCAATAAAAGTGAAAGAACATTCATAGACCTCAGTTTGCTTAATGCCAAAAAATGTATTGCACTATTATGGAAAAAGACTCATAGACCAGATGTGACTCAGTGGTTAAGACAGATGTTAACAAACCTTCCATTAGAAAGAATAACATATATACTGAAATCAAAGGAAATTGTGTTTGAGAATATATGGAGACCTTTTATTGATTATGTAAAAAATTTAAACATAACTCTTGAAGAAGAAGGTGAATGATGTGTGTGGACCTTGTAAATTCCAAACTGGTGAACATAATATGTATACTAATGTATTGGATTGTCTAGACTAAACAGAGGAGCATTGTTGAAGACTTGATTTTGTTGGTGGTTGTTGGTGTTTTTAGGGTATTTTTTTTTTTTTTGTAGTACTTTAGTGTTAGTGTTTGATTGTTTGTATCATGTTTGTTAAAAAAAAAAAAAGGTTCAATAAAGATATTGTGGAAAAAAAAAAAGATGAGAAAGGTCTCCCAATTTTCATCATAGGTATACCTCAACTATGAGAGACAAAATAAGAAAAAAAAAATCCAGAAAATCACATTGAAGGATTTTTAATGAATTAATTGGTAAATTCCTCGGTAAAATAAGTATTTTGTGGTCTATATTAACCATATATTCCATAACCTACATATGTTAGAGCAAGTGGAAATGTTTGGTGATTACATATGTAAGGAACTTCACACCTCTGAAAGGACAAAGGAATCTCACCCGCCGAGTGAAGAACAAAGACGTTCCCGGACGCGGCAGGGGAGACCGGACAAGCCACCCTCACCCCCCAAGGCGAGGAGAGGGATTACCATCACCTCCCAAGACGAGGAGAAGAAATACCAAGACAATGGGGGGATCAAGATAATGAGGGATGTCAGCCTTTGTTATGCATGTCTTTTGTTGTGTGCTTGTATATAATCAGTGAGTTGGCGAGATTCTGTCTCTTTTTCCCTTCTGCCGCTCTCTGCACCAGATGAGACTTGTTAGAAGAGCTGAACATTAAAACTTCGCTTATAAACCAAATCGCCTCTTCATTGCCCAGCTCCTCTCCACTGGTGACCTTGACGCGAGTATGGACCGGAGGCGTTCTCCCACAAACGACTCATCCGTGGCGATTCAGGCAGATGCCAGCAGCCACGCAGACGAGGGAGCACACGGACAGCTGTTTCCCCCGGCAGAAGAGGTTGAGAGGGCTCAACCGAGCACCAGCACCGCCGTGAGAGCCGAGGCAAGGCACTCTCACCCGGCGGGCACAGCAGTGATGGTGTGCACGAACGCCGTCGCTGTCAAGCTGCCAGACTTCTGGCAAGAGGACCCCGCCTCTTGGTTTCAGCAGGCTGAAGCCCAATTTATACTGGCGGGCATCACGGCTGACGATACTAAGTTTTATCATATCGTCTCCAAACTCGACTCCGCCACTTCGAAGTGTGTGCGGAGCATGATCCGGCGACCACCGGCCCGGGACAAATACGAGACGCTCAAAGCGACCATCGTGGCGAACTACGTCCCATCAGCGGAAGAAAGAGCCGAGAAGATCCTGGCGGTCTACGGCCACAGAGGGGGCAATCCAAAGGCCCTCATGGAGGATTTGCTGCAGCTCAAGGAGGAGGATAATGACAACTTCCTCCTCCAGTTTATTTTCCTCAGCACGCTGCCGCCACACATGAGAGGAACACTCGCCAGCATGAAGTGCAACACCCACCAAGACTTCCGCACACTGGCCAGCGAAGCTCATCGGCTCGTCAACGCCTGCAAGGAGCTGACACCCACAGCAGCATCTGCAGACCTCAAAGCTGACGCCCCGAGCCACGAGGAGCCACGACCCACGGAGCAGACCCAGGCCACGGTGACAGTGACGCGGCCAAAACGTAACAGACAGGGCGACGTCTGTTATTATCACCACCGCTTCGCCGAGAAGGCCCGCAAATGCGTTCCCCCCCTGCAAGTTTACAATGTCGGGAAACGCCAAAGCCGAGAGCCGTTAACAGCAGCGGTTCTCGGCGAGAAAAATAAGCTGTTGTACGTGACGGATGGACACACAGGCAAGCAGTTCCTCATCGACACAGGAGCTCAGCTGAGTTTCGTCATGCCCTCCCACGCAGATCTCTAACATCGACACGTTCGGCGAAAAGAGCCTGCACCTCCTCATCCACGGCCACAGCTACAAATGGACATTTGTTGTAGCGGCGGTGAGTTTTAACTTGTTAGGCGCAGATTTTTTGTGTGCACTTGGGTTATTAGTGGATCTAGCAAATAGGCGCCTGGTTAATGCACTGTCTTTTGCTTCTATTCCATGCTCAGCTCGAGTTTCTCCACCACCTGTGCAGGCCAATGTCACCACGGCAGGAGGTAAGTTTGAGCAACTCCTCACCCAATTTCCAGCACTCACAATCCCCAAATTCTCAGCCACTGTGGCTAAACACGGGGTTGAACACTTCATTCCCACAACGGGACCTCCCGTTTTTGCCAAAGCTCGCCGCTTAGACGCGGCCAAGCTCAACATAGCACGGGACGAGTTTACAACTCTTGAAAAATTGGGCATTGTTAGACGCTCGAAGAGCCCCTGGGCCTCACCACTTCACATGGTTCCGAAATCCGACGGTTCTTGGAGACCGTGCGGAGATTACCGCAGACTAAACAACGCTACAGCGCATGACCGTTACCCAATCCCTCACATTCAAGATTTTTCACTACATCTAGCGGGTGCGCGCATTTTTTCAAAAATAGACTTAGTCCGTGGTTATCACCAAGTCCCAGTCCGAGCAGAAGACGTTCCTAAAACAGCGGTAATAACCCCTTTCGGCCTTTTTGAATTCCTGCGAATGCCTTTCGGCCTCAAAGGCGCTGCTCAAACTTTTCAACGAATGATGGACGCGGTCCTACGCGACCTCCCCTTTGTTTTCGTCTACCTCGACGACATGCTGGTAGCCAGCTCGTCTGAGGAAGAACACGAGCAGCACCTCACTATGGTTTTTCAGAGGCTAGAAGAGCACGGGCTAATAATCAATCCAGCCAAATGCAAATTCGGCGTATCGCAAATTGATTTTTTGGGACACAAAGTCTCTCCGAAGGGGGCAGTTCCACTTCCAGACAAAGTTCATGCGATAGAAGGTTTTCCACGGCCGCAAACGGTCAAATCGCTACAGGAATTTTTAGGGATGGTTAATTTTTACAACCTCTTCCTCCCCCACGCAGCTCAGCTCATGCAACCCCTATATGACGCGCTCAAAAAAAAGAAAGCTTCCAACGCGGTCGAATGGACCCCGGAGCGCGAACGCGCTTTCGCGGAAGTAAAAAAACGCCCTAGCTAACGCCACATTGTTAGTTCATCCAGATCCCTTGGCTCGCATTGCACTAACCACAGATGCTTCAGACCTAGCTATAGGGGCAGTTGTAGAACAACTTGTCAGCGGGGTCTGGCAACCTTTAGCATTCTTTAGCAAATCGCTAAACCAAACTGAACGCAAATACAGCACTTTTGACAGAGAGCTGCTGGCGCTTCATTTATCCATCCGCCACTTCCAGTTCTGGTTAGAAGGGCGGAGTTTCACGGCTTTTGTAGACCATAAACCGCTCACCTTTGCTATGGCTAAAATTTCAGAACCATGGTCAGGTAGGCAACAAAGACAGCTAGCTGCGATTTCAGAGTTCACCACAGACATTCGACACGTGGCAGGCAAACTTAACGTAGTAGCGGACTGTCTCTCTCGCGCTGTGGCACCGCCAGAGCGCTTTTGTAGACCATAAACCGCTCACCTTTGCTATGGCTAAAATTTCAGAACCATGGTCAGGTAGGCAACAAAGACAGCTAGCTGCGATTTCAGAGTTCACCACAGACATTCGACACGTGGCAGGCAAACTTAACGTAGTAGCGGACTGTCTCTCTCGCGCTGTGGCACCGCCAGAGCGCGGGGAGACAGATTATACTGCCTCAGCAGCAGAACTCTTCACTAACGCAGACACATACGCAGCACCTATCCATGAAGGGATAGATTATGCAGCCATGGCAGAGGAACAAAACAGTGACGCGGACGTGCGCGCACTCCTGTCTGGACCAACAGGGTTAAGGCTGGAGAAAAAGGGTTTACGCGACGCCGTGCCCCCCCTAATATGCGATGTTTCAACCGGCCGACCTCGCCCGTTAGTACCAGCTACATGGCGCCGCCACATTTTTGACGCAATTCACTCCCTCGCGCACCCAGGTGTGCGCGCCTCGGTTAAAATGGTCGCCGAAAAGTTTGTGTGGCCAGGCCTGCGCAAAAACGTAAAAGAATGGGCAAAAACTTGCATTTCTTGTCAACGCGCCAAAATACACAGACACACAAAAGCCCCTCTGGAGCCTTTTCCAATCCCTGCTAGAAGGTTCGACCACGTTCATGTCGATCTTGTGGGGCCACTACCTTCCTCCCAAGGTTTCACACACCTGTTAACAATGATAGACCGCACCACACGCTGGCCAGAGGCAGTCCCTCTAGCGGCAACCACAGCGGAGGAAGTCGCTCACGTTTTTTTGACAAACTGGGTGGCACGTTTCGGCGTCCCATCGGACATCACGTTCGATAGGGGGCCTCAATTTGTCTCAGAGCTCTGGTCAGCCATGTCCAACAGCTTAGGGGCAACAATTCATCGCACCACCGCTTATCACCCTCAGGCTAATGGGTTATGCGAGCGTTTTCACAGGTCTCTAAAGGCTGCCCTCAGAGCCTCACTAACGGACACAAATTGGGTAAATAAACTTCCCTGGGTTTTATTGGGGTTGCGTGCTGCACCTAAAGAGGATCTAGACGCCTCTCCTGCAGAATTAGTTTTTGCACAACCTCTCAGGCTCCCAGGTGAATTTTTGCCAGAAAACCCAGAGCCAGGGCGCCTTCCAGTCCCAAGGTTTTTAGGCAGCAACGGACCAAACTCTCTCCCCGGTCCAGCTCATCACTCCTTCCCATGGGTTTTTGTCCCTCAGACTTTAAAAAACGCTGAGTTTGTTTTTGTTAAGCATGAAGCTCTAAAACCAACTTTACGCCCAGCATTCGATGGGCCATTCAGAGTGCTGGAACATGGTGATAAACACTTTGTGCTTGATTATGGGGATAGAAAAGAAACAGTCAGCATTGACAGACTTAAACCTGCCTTCTTGTTGAAAGACGAACCCGCACAGTTGGCGAGAGCACCTCAGCGAGGTAGACCCACCAAGAGAAAAGACTCTTCCCAGCCAGGGAACAAATAACCTCTCTCCTTCCCACACTGCAGATTCCTCACAAGAAGGTCCCAGCAGGACGCCTAAACCAACCTACAGCAGTTTTGGGAGAAGAATTAAACCCAGACAGCACAGGGACTGACACCAACCACTCCACAATTATTCACGAATTGTGCTGCAACAGTTTAGGACTGACTTATGATTTTACTATGCTGCTATGTTTACCACTGAACTCTCTTAGGAGCATGGCTGCTGGAAAGTTTCTTCCGTGGCAACAGCTGTAACACGTAGTATGTCGTAATAACTATCCTAGACTGTGAACCTTTCTGTTGTCTTTTCTTAGTTGTTTGGGGGGCCTGTGGTCTATATTAACCATATATTCCATAACCTACATATGTTAGAGCAAGTGGAAATGTTTGGTGATTACATATGTAAGGAACTTCACACCACTGAAAGGACAAAGGAATCTCACCCGCCGAGTGAAGAACAAAGACGTTCCCGGACGCGGTGGGGGAGACCGGACGAGCCACCCTCACCCCCCAAGGCGAGGAGAGGGATTACCATCACCTCCCAAGACGAGGAGAAGAAATACCAAGACAATGGGGGGATCAAGATAATGAGGGATGTCAGCCTTTGTTATGCATGTCTTTTGTTGTGTGCTTGTATATAATCAGTGAGTTGGCGAGATTCTGTCTCTTTTTCCCTTCTGCCACTCTCTGCACCAGATGAGACTTGTTAGAAGAGCTGAACATTAAAACTTCGCTTATAAACCAAATCGCCTCTTCATTGCCCAGCTCCTCTACATATTTGGTCAATAACAAAAGTTCATCTCAGTACTTTGTTATATACCCTTTGTTGGCAATGACAGAGGTCAAACGTTTTCTGTAAGTCTTCACAAGGTTTTCACACACTGTTGCTGGTATTTTGGACCATTCCTCCATGCAGATCTCCTCTAGAGCAGTGATGTTTTGGGGCTGTCGCTGGGCAACACGGACTTTCAACTCCCTCCAAAGATTTTCTATGGGGTTGAGATCTGGAGACTGGCTAGGCCACTCCAGGACCTTGAAATGCTTCTTACGAAGCCACTCCTTCGTTGCCCGGGTGGTGTGTTTGGGATCATTGTCATGCTGAAAGACCCAGCCACGTTCATCTTCAATGCCCTTGCTGGTGGAAGGAGGCTTTCACTCAAAATCTCACGATACATGGCCCCATTCATTCTTTCCTTTACACGGATCAGTCGTCCTGGTCCCTTTGCAGAAAAACAGCCCCAAAGTATGATGTTTCCACACCCATGCTTCACAGTAGGTATGGTGTTCTTTCTCCTCCAAACACGACAAGTTGAGTTTTTATCAAAAAGTTCTATTTTGGTTTCATCTGACCATATGACATTCTCCCAATCCTCTTCTGGATCATCCGAATGCTCTCTAGCAAACTTCAGACGGGCCTGGACATGTACTGGCTTAAGCAGGGGGACACATCTGGCACTGCAGGATTTGAGTCCCTGGTGGCATAGTGTGTTTCTGATGTAGCCTTTGTTACTTTGGTCCCAGCTCTCTGCAGGTCATTCACTAGGTCCCCCCATGTGGTTCTGGGATTTTTGCTCACCGTTCTCATGATAATTTTGACCCCACGGGGTGAGATCTTGCGTGGAGCCCTAGATCGAGGGAGAATATCAGTGGTCTTGTATGTCTTCGATTTTCTAATAATTGCTCCCACAGTTGATTCCTTCACACCAAGCTGCTTACCTATTGCAGATTCAGTCTTCCCAGCCTGGTGCAGGTCTACAATTTTGTTTCTGGTGTCCTTTGACAGCTCTTTGGTCTTGGCCATAGTGGAGTTTGGAGTCCGACTGTTTGAGGTTGTGAACAGGTGTCTTTTATACTGATAACGAGTTCAAACAGGTGCCGTTAATACAGGTAATGAGTGGAGGACAGAGGAGCCTCTTAAAGAAGAAGTTACAGGTCTGTGAGAGCCAAAAATCTTGCTTGTTTGTAGGTGACCAAATACTTATTTTACTGAGGAATTTACCAAATAATTCATTAAAAATCCTTCAATGTGATTTTCTGGATTTTTTTTTCTCATTTGGTCTCTCATAGTTGAGGTATACCTATGATGAAAATTGGAGACCTCTCTCATCTTTTAAGTGGGAGAACTTGCACAATTGGTGGCTGACTAAATACTTTTTTGCCCCACTGTATGTATATTTATCTGTCCATTAATAAGATCTTGCTAAGTAGTTTATATTTTAGACAATTTGCCTGGCTTTTAAGATTTTTTTTTTTATAATGCATTGGTATCAGCATTTTTAGAAAAGATGAATCTGCAGTAATTCAAAAAAGTTCTTAAGCAGTGGGACCCCAGAGTAAGATAAGATAAGATAAGATAAGATAAGCCTTTATTAGTCCCACAACGGGGAAATTCCAGGATTGCAACAGCACAGGGATAGCAACACTCAGAGCAACAATCAGAAGGCAAGAAAAAAACAAGCAAGCAAGAGCAGCTAATATACATATGTACGTATTACTATAAAATATATATATATACACACACACACAGACACACAGTGCAGAGCATTGTAGCTGGATGGAATAAATATATGAATATATGAACACACAGTGCAGAGCATTGTAGCTAGATGGAATAAATATGTAAATATATAAACACCCACAGTACGGAGCATTGCAGCTAGGTGGAATAAATATGCAAGTATATAAACACACACAGTGCGGAGCAATGTAGCTAGATGGAATAATATGTAGATATATAAATATATAAACACACCCAGTGCTGAGCATTGTAGCTAGATGGAATAAATATGTAAATATATATAAATATTTACATATTTACAAAGTACTACATCACTATTTCGGCAGTTTGGTGTGCAGACGATTGTCTAAGGCGCAGAGCACATTTATGGATGTATCCAAGTCCATTTCACTATTGCAGCAGAGCAAAACCAAATTATGCACCGGGCACAAAGTGCAAAGAGGCTGTCCTAATGCTCTTAATTATTCAGAGGTGTGTTTTGGGAGTAACATGAAATAAACAGGTGTGTGAGATCAAAGACATAAGATAAGATAATCCTTTATTTGTCCCACAATGGGGAAATTTGCAGTATTGCAGCAGCAAAGGGATAGTAGCACTCAGAGCTATAATAAATCACAAGATCAAATAGGGCATAAAATAGTATATACACTGCGCAAGAAGTTAGAAAAAGTAGAATAGTTTTTTACAATTAAAAAATAAGTAACTAGTATTTACAGCATTACAGTTAAATTATTCAGCAATATATATAGACAGTATATTTCACAGTTGAGGACAGTATTGTTGACACCTTCAATAATATATTGAGTGTCTTGGAAAGGAACATTCCTTAAGCTACAGTCACAAATACTCTTATGAACGGCTGTGAGCACTGTACGAACGATTTTTGGACCATTTCGTACGGCCTTGTTAAGTCACAAATACCCTTACGAACGGCTGTGAACACCGTACGAATGATTTTTGGACCATTTCGTACGGCCTTGTTAAGGCCAGTATTTATATACAGTATAATCCAGTATTTATAGACCGTTTGTAAGTTTGTGGCCAGGTCGATGGTCTTGTCCAAGATTTCTATGAACGCCCCATGAAAACCCCTCATCGTAGGGTAGCCGTATGAATGCCATAGCAACAACGTAAGAACTACGCAAGATCTTGGCTGTAAGTATGCCTCAAGCACAACTTAAGGTGTTCTTGACAACACCTTGAGTTGTTCTTAAGGGCCCCTTACAGTGGTCGTAGAAAATGCCGTACGAATCCCCGTTCATACGGAGATTCGTACAGTGTGCGTAAGGCGGCAGTGAGGCGCTCATAAGGCAGAAGTACATCATTCGTGCGACATTTGTGCTGAAAAAATGTGCAGAAAGCAGTAAGATCTTCCTCCTAACGACTTGAGAGTGCCGTGAGTTACACAAAAATTTTTGTAAGATGGCAGTAAGTATGCCGTAGGAAGATCCCAAGGCAACCTTATGAAGAACGTAGGACATTGTACGACAGAAAAACACCTCATTTCTCAAGAATGCCTCAAGTTGCTGTTGCGAATTGAACGCCAGCTGTAAGAAACTATGCCCCCCTCCACAAATGTCTGTGAACGTCATAATTCGTAGGAACTGGGAGATTCTTATGAACACATCGTTCATAAAAATCTTTGTGACCATAGCTTTATTTGTGCAAAGTAGTAGTAGTGTTATGTGTGATCTCTATGAGTAGTGCAGATTGTAGAGTCTGACGGCAGCAGGTAGGAAGGACCTGCAGTACCTCTCCCTTGTGCACTTTGGATGTACGTAATACTAATATGACAGTGTTTAAGTAGGAGGACAAATTTGTTTTGTGCTGAGGACAATGGGCTTTTTCAGAAAGTGAAAATGCGTTTTAGGCCAGGGAGCTTAAAAGGAGCTTTTTATCCTCCTTGTCTGCAGGCCTGCTCATACTGGGGAGACGTGATCATAATTATGTATGGATGAGAGCTGTACAATTCAGAGGTAATGCTAGTTTTTCTCTTTGTCCATGAGCTTGACAGACTTGTAAAAATTCTTTTAGCTATATAATCATGGGACACACAAGAGCCAGCACACCCACTTCACTGTCATCCAGACTTCTCTTTTGAACCGAGAAGGTGCGAGCCATTCATCTCAGCCTGAGGTCCATTAATGTTCTTTCCTCTGCTGAATGAAAAATTGTAGTATTTCTACGCAAAACAACTGTCAGGATACTTTCATTTTGAATTATTCTGTTGAAGGAATGACAGTGAATGAGGATAAAAAAAATTCTAAACTGTCATAAATTAGACAATGAAATTCCCGGTAGGGTAGGTTGGTTGCACTGCGTGAGAGCACGGAAGCCTGGCAGTTAATTTAAAAATACAGTGATATACATTTTGTTTGTTTAAGGAGAGGATAAATAAACAAAAAGAATGATTAATGTGTGTATTGTCTGTAAGTTTACAGTTTAGTCATTTGGTTCTTTACACCGAATGAATAGGGAACACCCTAGACAGATTGCCCATGAAGAAGAAGCCATTTCTCTTGTCATTCAGTCCACACAGCCAATCATGTACAATAGAACAAAATTACATTTGTCCTATCTACATTGTTAATCACATGTAGAATCAGAGGGGTCGCTGCCATGCAAGGCGCCACCACAAACAACTTCTCCTTCCCCCATTCTATTACACTGATCACCAAGGTAGAAGGCAGGAAGTTCCAGTTTTATATGATTTTTGGTATGACCCGGCCGGGACTTGAACCCCAACCTTCCAGTTGTGGGGCAGATGCTCTTTCAACTAGGCCACCAGTCAGTCAGTCCGTCAGTCTGTCCGTAGACATTCTAGCCATGGCGTGGTAACAGCCATATGTCTGCAATCATGCCGTCTAAACGGGCTGCTTAAGTAGTCGTTAATGATGCGCTGCTGATTTCAGACCTACTTTTTCATAACCACAGGCACATTGACAGAGAATGCATAGCAATACCAACGTGCTGAACACTGCGCCAAGCCTCACCCACTTTAAATCAGTCCCATCCTACAAATGCAACAGCATGCACAATCATTTCCCAATTAGGTGGCCGGAGCATACAGTGGAAAACGTGACAATGCGTTTACAGAAACTAACAAAAGCATCGTTGCAAGGCACGAAGTGTAGCACCAGAGCATGTTTTAGATAGCTGAAATAGGGCCTTTGTTATTCTAACAGTAACTTCTAGTCGCCTGTTCTTTTTACAGTAATACTCAGTGTGTCGTGGCAAAAAAGGGGAACCCCACCAGACACTTACCCCTTCTCCTTCTACTGCCCACCTGTTGCACACACACAGACAAACAGCTGTACATTGCATTGTTTTAAACCGGAATGCAACCGCTTCACCCCATGGTACTGCAATGTGGTCTGTCAGGCATCAACAACCCCCTCAAATAGAAAGTGATGGCCCCTCTCCTTTGAATTGTCTTTTTCTGATCTAACACCTGACTCTGCAGAGGACTATCAGCTCACTAGATTTCTTCAGTCATTAAGATTCAAAAACAAGATTGATCTCAGTGTAGAAAATCTCTGAGGTAAGTCTTGTCTTTGAAATGTACATTTAGATATTCAATATCTGCGTCTTCATTGGCCTTGCTGAAAATGGCCAGTGTTGAGATGGCTGTTTACATCCCCATTATGTATATTACTAGAGGCACATTCATGAGTGATGTCATGTGTCGGGCATGTGCCGACAAGGGGCTGCACACAATATTCTAGCAAGAACTTGAGTCCATTTCCAACTTAATAATATATTTACTTAAGACAGCAGCACTGGAAGGGTTCACAGTAATCATGACACCCTCACCAAACCAGAGTGACCAGAGTAAATGCTCTGTGGAGATAGTATTCTGTTGTAGCATATTATTCTGATCCCAACACTGGAGCACGTGCTAATTAATTAGCCTCATCCTTCTATCTCTCACTGGTACTGTACAACATTACGATAAATCCTCTTCAACCCACCACCAGGCTTTTCAGTTGTCAACCAAGTAACTTCTACACACTTATGTTATAAGGATTCAAGGATTCAAAGGCTTTATTATCATGTGCACAGTTAAGAAATGCAACATTTCCTGAGCAATGAAATTCTTACTCTCCTGTCAGCAATGAATGCCAAGGTAATAAATACACAACACTACTAATACTAATAAAGCTAATAAACACACCTTAATACTAATACTAATAAATACACATTAAAAACAATTAGGACAGTTAAAGCAGTTAAGACTAGAGGAAACAAGAAGAATGAAAATTCACCGGGTGACTATGACTTGTCCCTGAGTAAACTAAAAGTTCACTGAGTGAGTATGGCTTGTCTCTAATAATACCCAATAGACTGTACAAAGGTAATTTTAATATCATAGAGATGATATGAATGTGAGATGGCATGGGACTATGTACAATGTGCAAATGAGCAATGTACAAATTAGCATCCAGTGTGAGAATTCCTCTGTGTAAAGCCATATGCCCTGATAATACCCAGTAGACTGTACAATGATAATTTAACAGCAGAGATTATATGGACGTGAGATGGGGTGAGCCTATATACAGTGTGCAAATGAACAATGTGCAAATTTAGCATCCAGTGTGTGAATTCCTATTTGCAAAGCTGTGTCCGGAATTGTGTTATTTGTTCAGGAGTCTGATAGCAGTGGGAAAGAAGGAGTTTTTTTTAGTCTGGATGTCCTGCATTTCACACTTCTGTACCGCTGGCCTGAGGGTAGAAGTGTGAACATTCTGTGCTGGGGGTGGGTGGGGTCCTGGAGGATGGAGGCAGCTCTCCTTTGGACTCTGCGGTAATAGATGCTCTGCAGAGAGGAGAGTGGAGTCCTGATGATCTTCTCCGCTGTCTTCACCACTCTCTGCAGGCGTTTGCGGTCCAAAGCAGTAGTGCTGCTGTACCACACAGTGATGCAGTTGGTCAAGATGCTCTTGATAATTGAGCTGTAGAAGTTGTTGAGGATCTTGGAGGACATGCCAAACTTCCTCAGCCTCCTCATGATGGACACAACCCAGAGAAGCCACAGTAAAGGTTGCATTCGTACAAACAGCAAACACTTACTTACAAAGTTAGCAGTTAGAAGGAGCCAGATATATGCACAATGACCATACACTCACAATAAAAAAAAAGCTAGATTAAATGAAAGCACCTTGGTGCTGTGCCTTGGTGCCTGTGGCATGGTAGCATGGGCGGCTGTAAAATAGTGGCACTCCGACCTCTAGTGGCCTGGGATAGTTATTACAATACCTTTTTTTTTCTGCTGCGGCACTGACAGAAATGGTGAGTTCAATTTATGTTTATTACAAAAACAAAGTATTATTTCAAAATTCTGGCAAATTAAAAGTCACGAAAATATGGTCACACAATGATACAAGCCTTTCGTTGCACTTAATTTTGACTGGGCGAGCTGAAAAGCTGGTAACAGACAGACAGAGATGAACAGATACAGCCACACACACAGACACGCATTAACTGATTAGAATCAGAATTCAAAATCAGAATCAGAATCAGGTTTATTGCCATTGTTCATGTAGTACACAAACTAGGAATTTGTCTCGGTGCAATGCTGCAACATTAAACATGATAAGATAAAAGAAATAAACTATACATGCAATAAAGTGTAGAATAAGAGAAGTGATACTGGTCAGCAGTTAAAATATATTAGCGAGCAGCAGATACTGTGGAGAACTACTGTATATAGTGCAGTCGGTAATGCAGGAAGAAAACAGTGATGATTGACATGAGTCTGGTTGAGCTGCTGTACATAGTGCACGAGAGTCAATAAGTTACTTAGTGTTCAGCAGTCTGATGGCAGAGGGGAAGAAGCTGTTCATGTGACGGGAGGTTTTAGTCTGGATGGACCGAAGTCTTCTACCAGAGGGGAGGGGGGCAAACAGTACGTGACCAGGGTGTGAGGGATCGGCTATGATCCAGCCAGCACGCCTCCGGGTCCTGGAGATGTACAGATCCTGGAGAGATGGGAGCTTGCAGCCGATCACCTTCTCAGCAGTGCGCACGACGCGCTGCAGCCTTAGTCTGTCCCTGGCAGTGGCTCCTGCGTACCACACGGTTATGGAGGTGGTGAGGATGGACTCGATGATGGCTGTGTAGAACTGCACTAACATGCATTACCGTATGCCTCTGTTTCACCGAGGCATAAAAACCCCCAAAATATTCTGCCCACCTGTTCAAAGTTAGCCCCTTCCACACTATGTGGTGGCACCTGTCTCTGTTTCACTGAACCTAGGCCACACAGCTGCTGTGAGTAGTGAAAGCTACAGTGGGGGGGTCAGTTCTCTGGTAGCTCTTTGCATTAATTTTCCTTTCTGCATTCTAGTATGCTGAGCACCAAGCTAGAAAGTACCATTTTTTTTATATGGTCTTTGGTATGACCCAGCCAGGATTTGAACCCACAACCTTCCAGTTGTAGGGTGGATGCTCTACCAACTAGGCCACCACTCCAGTTCAATTCTTAATTCATGGGCTGTAGAAATTCTGAATAACAGTTGCAAATTTCACATTTCTTTTTCATGTATAAATACTGGTCAGTCATTGTTAGCCTGCAGATTTGTTGCTGTATGGATTGGGCAGTTGCTAATCTTTGACTAAAAGATGAGCAATTTTTAGTCAGGTTGATTCTGTTATACCTTACCATCACAGTTTACCTCATATTCATGAGTTTTTCTGAGGACAGGATTGATTCTCAGTGGGGTTTCCATATGGTTTTATCAATCAATCTAGGGGCAAATAAGTGAAAACAGGCCTATTGCCCTGCAGGATGCCGATATTTCATCTCTTTTTTTTTTGGCAGTATGATAACATTTAAATATAATTTTGAAATAAAGGAACTGTGCAGATGTACTAGTTTGTATATTGAGAAGGTTGTGATAAACTCTTCAACATTTATTGTAGTTTTTCACTGCACTTCAACTCAGCAACACAAAAATGTTATAATTGAAGACATCCATGTTGCAAGTATGGTAACAGCAAATACTTGGACAGGGTCATGCATTCAGGTCTCATTTTTGAGATCTTTAATTTTTTTGTGAGTGAGTGAGCAATTGCTCCACAGTGCTAATACCTAAAGGGCAGGCATGTGTGAAGCTGGAGGGCAGGACTTGTGTAGGGACAGCTTCAGTTCACACCGAGGGTGCATTGTTATCACATTAGAGCTGTCACACACAAGCCGGGTATTGACTGTCAGGGGTTGTTAATTTAGACTCGATTGTTTATACACAACTTCATTTTATACTTGACATGATAAGGGTCAACAGACTGAGTAAAGATTTGAGTGTGTGTTTACATAGAAAAAAAGAACAATGATGACACAGTATGCTGTTGTTAACGTGGTGTTTGGTCATGAGGGACATGGCTGGCTCAGTTGTGTTAATTGGAAGGTTAGAGGAAATCTGGATACTTTACACCATGTATATGCCACAAAGGGGGTAAAGGTCAGGAATTTAAGCATGGTGGTAAAAGGAAAAGAATTTAGTTGTCAAACAATCACCCCCTGACCTTTCTGACACCCACTCACAATCCTATGCCAATGATTTGTCTACATTTTGAAGTGGTATCCTGGAGAAGGCAAAGAAAATGGCTCTTCTCAAGTGCCCCCCCCCCACCCCCTTCAGGCTTGTCAATCTGTTTCATGTCTTTTATGCCACTGGAATCTTCCACTCTTGTGTGTGGCGTGCCATCACAACATTTTATGCTTTCGCTAAACAATACGTAGGTCCTGGATATATTTCAAGAGTGTTTGTTTAGGCTGGCTGGGCACAGTTGAAGAGACAGGCCTGATATTAAGTAAAGCTGTGCCAAGACAGGCTTTCTTCTTCCAAGATGACACCGTCTGTTTCTGGCAGTGTTTGTTTCCAGACGATTCTTCCTGCCAACACTCAACAGCAAGTCAGTCGGGTACCATAGTGTTTGTCATCACCACATTGTTTTTTAATTAAAAATGCACACATGAACGTCTACAGGGGCATCTCAGTAAATTGGAATGTCTTCAAAAAGTTGATTTATTTCAATAATTCAATTCAAAAAGCAAAACTCATATATAGATAGAGATCAGTGATATATTTCAAGTGTTTATTTCTTTTAATTTTGATGGTTATGGCTTGCAACAAATGAAAACCCCAAATTCAGTTTCTCAAAAAATTAGAATATTACTTAAAATTAATAAAAAAATTGATTTTTAATAGAAATGTTGGCCAACTGAAAAGTATGTCCATGTACACACTCAATACTTGGTCGGGGTATGGAATAACGTTTGCGCCAGCAGGAACTGAATTTGAATTTGAATTATTTGAATTTGAATAACTGAATTTGAACCTGAATTAATCAGTTTGAATAATTGCTTTTAAAATTTGAATCTGAATTGCCTAATTTGAAATTGAATCTGTTGGTTTGAATGTGTATTGTAATAAAATTGAAAGTGTATTTCATTTACTTGAAAAATTTGGCTCCCTAATTCATTATCAGAGTTCAGTTTCACTTCTTGTCATACAAATTTAGGTTTTTATTTCAGGTTTTGGTGCCACACATCCGGCACTTAGGCTCAGTCAAAACTAGTCGAACGCAGATAGAAATAACTCTGCTTTGCGCCTGCAACTCTCGCTTTATGTGCTGTTTACCTGTTAAACACCCGCATGGAATTGAGTGGTTAATTCAAAGTGATGTCCAGCAGCTACGCGCCAGGTTTTTAAAAATAATAATAATGATGCCATGTATGAGAAGAGGCATCATGTATGCATACAAAACATTATTAGCCAGGGCAACAGATTAGCAGAGATTAACAGCAGAGCCTCCATTCAGGTGTTGGAGGTGTAGCAGCCCAGGAGGAGGTGATTCTGCTGTCAGGACTCTGCTCTTTCAAAAACCAGAGGCTTTCTGTGAGAGACCTTTCTTCTACACAAAGTTCAGTGGAGTCAGAAAGTGGAAAAAGGTCAGTAATTTGTGCTAATGTTGGCTATATAGCATCATAGAAGACATAATTATGAAATGATAAGAATGAAGCATTCTGCCTTCTGAGTTACTAAGAGGATGGAGACTGTAGTTACAGTGGTTGTCTGTCCTTTAAAATTAGGTTTCAAACTAATAAAGCTGTTAGTAGGTTGGCAAGTATGTTAATAGTGTTGTTAGCTTGATAACTAGCCACAGTCAGCTGCTAATGTCAAAAATCAGCATTTAAAAATGACTTTAGATATAATCTATAGATTATTCATCAAAACTGCCACACTTTAGATTTGTAACAGCTTAATATTACTTTTAATGTATTGATAAAAACCACTGTCATAAAACGTATTGTCATATTTGCCATGTGACAGCAGATGATCAATAACTGTCCAGTTATGTCTGTTTCATTATTAACTACACAGAGCTCATCCACAATATTAGTGCAATATTGTTTGCATGATAATTTATAATCTGTAACACATCACATGATGTACAGAAACACGATTATATTAACATGATGAGCATATTCAGAACATACGTACTCTTCAAATGTGTAGTACATGTGAAGAGTAGACTGCTGTGGTAAAGTTTCAGCCATACACATATTAAACTTAATAATTATTTTTAAAAGATAACATCAATCAACTTATTTGTGAGATTTTTTTTAAAACCTAGCACTGATTTATAGTGGAACTCACCCCATTATATCAACTTCATAGACTACGAGAAGACCTTCAACAGTGTGGCCCATGAGACGCTGTGGAAGTTGTTGAGGCATTATGGAGTACCCGAGAAGATCATCTCCCTCATCCACTGCATCTACCAGGACATGAGCTGCAGAATCGCACACGCTGGCCAGCTGTCAGAGAGCTTGGAGGTGAGGACCGGAGTCCACTAGGGGAGCTTGCTGTCATATTCCTCTTCCTTTTGGTCATCAATTACATCATGAAGATCACGACAACAGGCAGGAAAAACGGGATACAGTGGACACTCTGGATGCAGCTGGATGGCCTCAACTTTGCTGATGACCTGGCGCTCCTGTCACATACAGTGCATCCAGAAAGTATTCCCAGCGCTTCACTTTTTCCACATTTTTTTTATGTTACAGCCTTATTCCAAAATGGATTAAATTCATTTTTTCCCTCAAAATTCTACACACAATACCCCATAATGACAACATGAAAAAAGTTTGAGATTTTTGTAAGTTTATTAAAAATAAAAAAAAACTAAGAAATCACATGAATCACAAGTATTTACAGCCTTTGCCATGAAGCTCAAAATTGAGCTCAGGTGCATCCTGCTTCCACTGATCATCCTTGAGATGTTTTCTACAGCTTCACTGGCATCCACCTATGGTAAATTCAGTTGATTGGACATGATTTGGAAAGGCACACCTGTCTATAAGGTCCCACAGTTGACAGTGCATGTCAGAGCACAAACCAAGCATGAAGTCAAAGGAATTATCTGTAGACCTCTGAAACAGGATTGTCTCAAGGCACAAATCTGGGGAAAGGTACAGGAAAATTTCTGTGACTTTGAAGATCCCAATGAGCACAGTGGCCTCCATCATCTGTAAATGGAAGAAGTTCAGAACCACCAGGACTCTTCCTAGAGCTGGCCAGCTGTCTAAACTGAGCAATCAGGGAGAAGGGCCTTAGTCAGGGGGGTGACCAAGAACCCGATGGTCACTCTGTCAGAGCTCCAGTGTTACTCTGTGGAGAGAGAACCCTCCAGAAGGACAACCGTTTCTGTAGCAATTCACCAATCAGGCCTGTGTGGTAGAGTGGCCAGATGGAAGCCACTCTTTTGTAAAAGGCACATGACAGCCCGCCTGGAGTTTGCCAAAAGGCACCTGAAGGATTCTCAGACCATGAGAAACAAAATTCTCTGGTCTGATGAGACAAAGATTGAACTCTTTGGTGTGAATGCCAGGCATCATGTTTGGAGGAAACAGGCACCGCTCATAACCATGACAATACCATCCCTACAGTGAAGCATGGTGGTGGCAGCTTCATGCTGTGGGGATGTTTTTCAGTTGCAGGAACTTTGAGACTATTCAGGATAGAGGGAAAGATGAACGCAGCAATGTACAGAGACATCCTGGATGAAAACCTGCTCCAGAGTGCTCTTGATTTCAGACTGGGGTGACGGTTCATCTTTCAGCAGGACAACAACCCTAAGCACACAGCCAAGATATCAAAGGAGTGGCTTCAGGACAACTCTGTGAATGTCCTTGAGTGGCCCAGCCAGAGCCTAGACTTGAATCCAATTGAAAATCACTGTAGAGATCTGAAAATGGCTGTGCACCAACACTTCCCATCCAGCCTGATGGAGCTTGAGAGGTGCTGCAAAGAGGAATGGGCAAAACTGCCCACAGATAGGTGTGCCAAGCTTGTGGCATCATATTCAAAAAAACTTGAGGCTGTAATTGCTGCCAAAGGGTCATCAACAAAGTATTGAGCAAAGGCTGTGAATACTTATGTACATGTGATTTGTCCCTAGATATCTGTTTCCTATAGGCCCTTAGAATAGAGGGTTAGTATTAATGAAAGCACTTTGAGTGGTCTTTGTGACTAGAAAAGCGCTATATAAGTGCAGGTTAGTTAGTTAGTGATTTCTTAGATTTTTTTATTTTTAATAAATTTTCAAAAATCTCAAAAAAAAAAAAAACCAAAACTTTTTTCACGTTGTCATTATGGGGTATTTGTAGAATGTTGAGGGGAAAAAATGAATTTAATCCCTTTTGGAATAAGGCTGTAACATAACAAAATGTGGAAAAAGTGAAACGCTGTGAATACTTTCCGGATGCACTGTAACCACACCCAGATGCAGGACAAGACTACTCACCTGGAGACTACATCAGCTGGGACAGGACTCCAGATCAATAAGAAGAAGACGTAGCTGATGAAGATTAACACCACTGCCAACATACCAGTCACAGTTGGAGGAAAGCCCATCAGAGAGGTGGAGCCCTTTGTCTACCTGGGAAGCATGGTGGATTGACAGGGGGCCACAGACCGAGACATCACAGTCAGGATTGGCAAGGCAAGAGCAGCTTTTGTTATACTGAAGAATATCTGGGCATCAAAAGAGATCTGCACGAGAACAAAACTTTGCATCTTCAACTCTAACGTCAAGTCTGTTCTACTTTACGGATGTGAGACCTGGAGGACGACAAAGACGATGCAGCAGAAGATCCAGACTTTCTTTAACACATGCCTGAGATGCATCTTTAACATCAGGTGGCCGGAGAAGATCAGGAATGAAGACCTGTTGGAGCGAGCAGGACAGAAACCAGTGGCAGAACAGATTCTGCGGAGGAAGTGGGACTGAATTGGACACACCCTCAGGAAACCAACATCCAGCATCATACACCAAGTCCTGACCTGGAACCTGCAGGGGAAGAGAAAGAGAGGCCGGCCTCGAAACAGCTGGAGAGGAGACACTGAGGCGGAGCTGAAACAGCAGGGAACCAACTGAAGGGGAGTAGAGAGAGTAGCCCAGAACCAAGTGCGATGGCTAGGGGTCGTCAATGGCCTGTGCTCCATGGCTAGCTATGGGCTTAACTGACTACTGATTTACAGGTATAGGAGCAGAGTCAGTGTCAGTAGATTAGGAAAATTCAACAGTTTGTAAAACAGGAAAAAAATGAAACAGCTTTTGTTGTGTACTAATTTATTGTATTTAGTTTAGTAATTACCATATTTGCATTATGTCTTATGTTTATTTATGTCTCTTTTTTTAAACAGAAAAGGTCCAGAGATGAACTTGATCTCCTGTTTTAACATTCAAGCACATCCTGGTCTTCAGAAAAATTGGTGATGAAGTAACTAGAAAACAGCATCTGCTTCTGGAGGAAGTTCAACATTATTATTAATGATTTGAGCACTATGACCTGTAAGCAGCCTGGAATTGGAAATATTAGATGGCTAATAAATTCTTATGGGGGTCCTTTTTTCTAAATCGCACAGCATTATTTATTTTTTACACATTAATACTTTTAGCATTTTTTTTTTTCCACAATATCTTTATTGAACCTTTTTTTTTTTTTAACAAACATGATACAAACAATCAAACACTAACACTAAAGTACTACAAAAAAAAAAAAAAATGCACTAAAAACACCAACAACCACCAACAAAATCAAGTCTTCAACAATGCTCCTCTGTTTAGTCTAGACAATCCAATACATTAGTATACTTATTATGTTCACCAGTTTGGAATTTACAAGGTCCACACACATCATTCACCTTCTTCTTCAAGAGTTATGTTTAAATTTTTTACATAATCAATAAAAGGTCTCCATATATTCTCAAACACAATTTCCTTTGATTTTAGTATATATGTTATTCTTTCTAATGGAAGGTTTGTTAACATCTGTCTTAACCACTGAGTCACATCTGGTCTATGAGTCTTTTTCCATAATAGTGCAATACATTTTTTGGCATTAAGCAAACTGAGGTCTATGAATGTTCTTTCACTTTTATTAAAATTATGCTTTTCTGGGTACAGACCCAACAAAAACAGTTTAGGATTCAATATGATTTGTTTTGAGATTATTTTTTCAATTGTTACCCTCACCTCTTCCCAAAACATTCTTATTAATCTACATTCCCATAAACAATGAAATAGGGTTCCTTTACTTTCCATGCATTTTGTGCATGTATCTGGTATATTTTTGTTATATCTATTTAACTCCTCCGGTGTAACATACATCCGCATTAACCATTTGAAATGTATCAATTTAAGGCGTGCATTTATTGATTTGGTTTGAGCTTCTGTACAAGCCAATTCCCATTGTTCCTCTGAAATTTCAATTTGCAGATCTTCTTTCCAGTAGTTTAATCTTTTCAGTGAATTTTCACTTGAAGATAGTGTCAATGAGTTATAAAACTCTGAAATAATACCCTTTCTTTTACTATCTTTCATCATCATTTTTTCCAAGGATGAATAAATAGGTCGAGTGAGAGCTTTATTTTGATTTGATCGAATAAAGTTTCTAAGTTGAAGATATTTAAAAAAATGTGTTCTATTGAGATTAAATTTGATCCTCAGCTCTTCAAAAGACATTATGTTGTCTGCACCTGGCAAATATAAATCCTGAATCTTTTGTATCCCTTTTAAATTCCATACTTTAAATACAGCGTCCGCTCTCCCTGGTTTAAAATATTGATTACCCCATATTGGACTAAATTGTGACAATAACTGTGGTTCTTTTTTTTTTTATTTAAGTTTTTGTAAAGGGTATACAGGTCGTTACAGCAATGCAGTGTTTACATTTTCATCACATGTTCCCTTATTTTCTGATATCTGACAACATTGGAAGATTAATTCTTACAACACCCCTTATTTTTTTTTTTTTTAAAGTGAAAGAAAAAGTGAAATTAAAGAGAAAAAAAAAACAAAACAAAAAACAAAAAAAAAACCAAACAAACCAGTAAAAAACAAACAAAAAGAAAAAGTAAGTAAATAAAGATAAAAGAGCATCTGAGTAGCATTGGAACAAAGAGCAGAACCATTATTGAAATGGTATTTGTCAAAGATTAGATCTAATGGAAGACACATATGCGGTCCAGGGTTGCCAAAAGTTCATGAACCCATCCATGTCCTGTCTCAGTGCGAATGTCAACTTTTCCATCGAGTAAATGTCTTGGATCACGTTAGTCCAATCTTCAGGTGTAGGACAGTCCTTCAACATCCATTTTTTAGTTAGAGCTTTTTTGCTTGCCAATATTAAAACATTGAATAAGTATTTTTCTCCTCGTCTTTCCAGTGAGTCCGGTAGTAAACCCAAATACAAAGTTACAAAAGAAAAGGGAACTGTAATTTTGAATATTTTCCCCAATATTGTCTGTACATTGGACCAATATTGGTGGATAACTGGGCATGACCAAAACACATGAAAATGATTTGCAGTCTTTTCACCACACAAGCGCCAACAGTTCAATCCCTTATGGGTAAATTTGATTTGTGCAGGTGTTCTGAAAAATCTTGCCAAGTTTTTCCATCCAAATTCTCTCCACTGCAGGGATGAGGTACTTTTCCATTGCTGTTTATTTAGCTTTTCCCATATTTCCAGATGTAAAGTGAAATTCCCCTCTTTTTCCCATCTCTCTTTTATATAAGATGTGTTGTCTCCTTTTAAGTCTTGAAGACCTTGGTATATTTTAGAAATGTATCTGATCCCTGGGATCCCTTTATATGCCATTAAGAAGACCTTCAGAACACCTGACTGGGCCCTTTCCAAAACCTCCTTTTTAAGTATATTGTTTATGTGGTGTCTAAGCTGGAAGAACCTGTAAAGGTCTTGATTTATTAGGCCTTGTTTTTTCAAATCTTCAAAACTTCTTAAGATTTGCCCTTTAAAAAAATCGTAATATTTTATCAGCCCCTTCTCCTTCCACTTTTTAAATCTGGTGTCTGTTTTATTAGGAGTAAAGTCCTGATCATAGGCGATCCATTGCAGAAGTCGATAGGGCTCTTTAGTTTGATTCTCTCTGACTATCTTAAACCAAATTTTTAGCGGGGTCTCTATCCACGGGTTAGTGTTATTCAAAAGCTTAGGTAAGACATTGTTCCCTATTATCGCCTGTAGGGGGATGTCACTTGTTATTTGGCATTCGATCTCCTTCCATTGTGCAGAGTAGACTGGGTTACATATCTCTACTAAAGTTTTAATTTGTGCGGCTTTAAAGTAGTCCCTGATATTTGGCAGCGCGAGCCCACCTTTGTCTTTGTTTAGCTGTAGGGTTCTATATCTGATTCTAGGTCTCTTGCCCTGCCATATGAATCTTGAGATCCTTCTGTCCAGCTCCTGCCATGTTTTTTTGGGAGGTTCTACCGGTATTGTTTGGAAAAGGTATAGAAGACGTGGAAGTATATTCATTTTGACTGCTTCAATTCTTTGTGCAATACCCAAGAATGGTATCATATTCCATCTTGCTAGGTCAGATTTTATTTTTGTCACCAGTGGATCATAGTTTAGTGATATAATTTTGTTGAGTTGTTTCGGGATATTGACCCCCAGATATTTCATAGATTCCGACTCCCAGTTAGTTTTGAGTTTGCTTAGTGAATAATGATTTGGGTCATAGTTGAATGTTAAAACTTGGGTTTTATGCATATTTAATTTGTACCCCGATAAATCTCCATACTCTGAAAAAACTGAGGTTAGTTCTGGTAAAGAAGTGTCCGGCTGCCCTAGGTATATTAAAATGTCATCAGCAAAGAGTGCTATTTTATGTTCCTTCTGACCAAGTGTAATACCTTGAATTTTTTGGTTTTGTCTTATCCATTGGCTCAGAGGTTCTATGAAGATTGCAAAGAGCAGTGGAGACAGGGGGCAGCCCTGACGACATCCTCTTTCCAGTTCAAAAGATGATGATAAATTACCGTTAATCCTTATTTTAGCTGTTGGTTTTTTATATAATGCCTGTATAGTTCTAATGAAGTTGTTATGAAAATTGAAACTGGATAAGATTCTGTATAGAAAAGACCAGTCAACCGAATCGAATGCTTTTTCAGCATCTAATCCTAATATGACTGCATTTAAGTTATATTTTTTTATATGATGAATTATGTGTAAAGTGCGTCGAATGTTGTCTTGTGTCTGTCTTTGTCTTATAAAACCTGTTTGGTCTAAATGAATTAGGTCTGTCAGTATATTCTCTAACCTTTTGGCAAGGATAATGGTAAAAAGCTTATAGTCCTGATTTAGTACACTGATTGGTCTGTAGTTGGAGCACTCTAGTTTATCCTTTTCAGGTTTAGGTATAACTGCAATGACCCCTTCTCTCCAGGAGGGGGGGATTTCCCCTGTGTGGAGGACATAATTAAATGTTTTCAGGAGGAGAGGAGATAGTTGCTGTTTAAAGGTTTTGTACCACTCTGCTATATAGCCATCAGCTCCTGGGGATTTGTTAGCTTTAAGTTTCATAATTGCTTTTTCCAATTCTTTAGAATGTATTTCTGACAGTAGTGTTTTATTTTGTGACTCCGTAAGTTGGGGAAGGTTTAATGTGTTTAGGAATGCCTCGGATGCGTTTTTATGTTTTTTGTGGGAGTATAAGTTCTTATAGTAATTCTCGAAGTTTTTAAGAATATCCTGAATTCTGAATTTTATTTCCTTTGATACTGGGTCTCTGATTTTGTAGATTGCTCTTTCTGTTTGATGTTTCCTCAATTTATAGGCTAGCAATTTTGCCGATTTACTGCCTGCTTCATAGTATTTTTGTTTCAGAAATGTAAGTTTCTTCTGGATTTCTATTGTGTAGATCTCATTTATTTGGTTTTTAATTTCCTTAATCTTGAGCGCGTCAGTAGAATGAGTGTTGCCTTTGTGTTCTTTTTCTAGGTTCCTAAGTTCTGACTCTAATGTGGATAGTTTTTCTTGTCTTAGTTTCTTTTGGGTTGCCAGTTTTGCAATAATCTTTCCTCTTATTACAGCTTTACATGCATCCCACAGTATTAAAGGGGATACTTCTCCATTATCGTTATCTTCCAAATATCTGAGAATATCTGACTCCAATTCATCTTTCAATGGTCCTTTCAGGACATTTGAATTTAACCTCCAAGAAAATGTATTATTTGTGTATTTTTGGATATTTAAGTCCATGTAGATCGGACTGTGGTCGGAGAGATCCATCAGTCCTATTTTACATGTTTTTACTCTACCAATGTCTCTATTAAACATAAAAAAATAGTCAATCCTTGAGTAAGATGAATGTGGAGTTGAGTAAAATGTATAGTCTTTTACACTGGGGTTGAGTTCCCTCCACACATCACAGATTCCCATTTCTTTTAGTAGCATCCGAGTCTTCCTGTTTTGGGTGTTATTTTGATGTGGGGAATTACCAGAAGCATCCCAGTATGGATTCAGTCTAAGATTGAAGTCCCCACCACATATCACTAAACCTTGAGCTTTAGTTATCATTAGGTCGAATACATTTTTATAAAATTTCCAGTTAGCCCCTGGGGGAGCATACACATTCAGCAGGGTGATATCTTCTCCCTCTAGCCGCCCAGTTACCAAACTGTATCTCCCTTCTTTATCTTTGTGTTCTGATTTTTTTTCAAATGTAATTTTGGTTGATATCAATGTCGCTACTCCCCTCCTCCTCCCTGATTTATATGAAGATGAAGAGATCATTTTAAACCCTTGTCTACTGAGTTTATTGTGTTCCATGTCTGTTAGGTGGGTTTCTTGTAAAAGTATTATTCCTGCTTTGTCTTTTTTCATTTTGCCTAGAATCTTGGATCTTTTAACTGGATTCAGGATCCCTTTTACATTATATGAAATTATTTTGGTTACACCCTGTTTCTCCATTGTGTTGTTTTGTTTAGTATAACTGTGTGGTGGCCCTCTTTTGTGCTACTCAGAAACTGAAAGAACATTAAAAACAAGAAAAACATTAAGAACATAGTGTAAAAAACTTTAAAACAAAAAACTGTCAAAAGAACTTCCTGAGCTGAGGTCTTTTTAAAGACCCTGTAAGAGCCTTGATGGAGTGAAGGCCCTGAGGGAAATTCCTCAAACTCTGTTACGTGTTGAGGGCCCTCTCGTACCACTGAAAGTAGTCCCATGCTTTTAACGTGAGTTTCAGAACCCAATCCAAACTTGTAATGATTTTTTTTTTTTTTTTCCTTTTATGCCTAAACCCTGTGAAATTGTGTGCACCCTCCCACCCCCATCACATCAAACATTCACGCAAAAACAGTATTTGTTAGTATGAGCAGAACATGTGGATTATTGTCACATTTCTATTTTAACAAGTTTTTTTTTTTTTTTTATTACAAAGACTTATTTGTTTCAAATAATATGATTGTTCCATGAAATGTTTTACCACATGCTGAATATGCATCTCCTTTAATGTTTGTTACCTTGTATGAGGGGGGTTGGATGTGCGGATTGATTCAAGAGGAAGGGAAAAAAAAAAAAAAAAGGTCGCTATTCCAACCTGAAAACGGATAGTTTATCCGCGACGCTCTGGTGCTGGGTTTCCCGCTGCTGGTCCGTGGATTTTGAGGGTCTTTGTGTTGTCCATGTTTGCGCTTTGATCTTCTCACTCGGGTCTGCTGCGGGTTTAAACACCGTTACCGGGAGCCCTCTTCTCGCCATGTCAGCTGTTGCTTCTTCCGCCGAATTATAGAGACACGTTTCATCGCCGTAGAAGACCCTTAACTTCGCAGGAAATGGTGTCTGAAAGCGCAATTTCTTCTCTCTTAACACCTTTTTCGCGTCATTGTATTCCCTGCGCTTTTTAAGGACCTCCGGGGCGTAATCGTGTTCCACGTAGACTTTTCTCTCCTGGTGCATAAATCCTTTTTTCTGCCAGGCCAGTCTTACAACCTCTTGTTTTATTTTGAAATTGGAAAATCTTACCAACACCGAACGTGGGGGCGCTTCCGCCGCCGGCCTAGCGGCTAATGAACGATGTGCCTTTTCTATCTTCAAGTCGGTGGTTTGTGGAATATCCAATTTCTCTCTTAGTAAGGATTCCACGCATTCTGCCATTGAGTTAAAACCATTTTCGGTTCCTTCTATCAGACCATGAATTCTTATGTTGTCTCTTCTTTGTTTTCCTTCTTGGTCGGTTAGCTTAGCCTCTATAGCTGCTTGTCTTTTGCGTAGGTCCAGCACAGAATCTTCGAGCACTTTTATTCGATCCTCTGTTTCCAAGATTCGGTTCTCGGCCTGGTCCACTCTGCTGTTTGTCCTTTTCAATTCTTCTCTGAATTCCCGAAATTCGGCCGTAACATCTCGGCGAAATCGTCGTAGTTCCTCAAATAGTGATTTCAGGCTAACCCTTTTGTTAGCTATCACCAGCTCCTCGTCTTCTGAACGGGGATCTTCCAGTTCAGATTCTCCGGCCGATACGTGTCCTAGCCTGGAGAATTTCAGTTTCTTCTGTTTTCCTTTAGACATGATGATTTTGTCTTTTGATTTTCACTCCTCCAAAAATCCGTTAAGTTTGATTTTCAAGGTGTTATCCTGGATTGAGTCTGAGAGCTTCAGTGTTAAGCTGCAGTCGCCATGGCGTCCAGACCGGAAGTCCAACTGTGGTTCTTTTAAATAGTTTTTAGCTTCACACCATATTTTGATCATATGCTTTACAAATGGATTTTTAACTTGTTTTTGTAATTTTTTTTGCCGAATCTGAGTATATGAATATGGGAAGAGGTAAAGGTAAATTGTATGATTCCATTTCAGTCCAGTGAGGGAGATCATTTGATGAAAAATAATATGTCATAGACCTCAGTTGTGCCGACCAATAATACAACATAAAATTTGGACATTTCAGACCTCCACGATCAAATAGTAAATATAATAAAGACAAACGTAATCTAGCCCTCCTGTTGTTCCATATAAATTCCACTAACTTTTTTTTTTATTCTTGAGAATAGATCTAAAGGTGGTGATAAGGGAATGTATTGAAATAAATAAAGTATTTTAGGTAAAATATTACTTTTAAGTATATTGATTCTCCCGATCATCGACATTGGTAGTGACATCCATCTCTGAGTTAACTCACTGATATCTGACATTAAGGCTTCATAGTTGACACTGGCGACTGATTCTAGCTTAGGCATAATTTGGATTCCTAAATATTTAAACTGATTTACAACATTGAATTGATTTACCTCAGGGGCTGGGTAATTTCTCTGGGTCTCATTTAGCATTAATATTGAAGATTTAGTTTTATTTATTTTATATCCTGATATTTCCCCAAAATTCTTTATTAAATTCAACAAGGTTGGAATTGATTTTTTTAGATTCGACATAAACAAAATTATATCATCGGCGTACAGGGAGATTTTATGTTCTGTTGGTCCAACTTTAATTCCATATATTTGTGAATGTAAACGTATCGCTATCGCTAAAGGTTCAATTGCCATAGTAAACAGTAAAGGTGAAAGTGGACAGCCTTGTCGACATCCTCTATTGATTTTTATTGGTTTTGAAATATTGTTATTTGTTAGGATTTCTGCTGTAGCATTATTGTATATTATTTGAACCCATTTTATGAAATTATTTCCAAGTCCAAACCTTTGTAGGACTTCAAAAAGAAAGGGCCATTCAACTCTATCAAAGGCCTTTTCGGCGTCCAATGATAGGAGAGCTGTATCCGGTGCTTCTTTATTAAAATAAATAATATTAAATAGTCTTCTTACATTATGGAAGCCTTGTCTACCCTTTATAAAGCCATTCTGATCTCGATTAATAATATTTGGTAAAATTTCTTGTATTCGTCTTGCTAAAATTTTACAGATTATCTTAAGGTCGGCGTTTAATAGGCTTATTGGTCTCATATTTTCACATTTATTAGAGGGCTTACCTGGTTTTGGCAGCAGTATAATTAAGGCATTATTTATGTATGATGGTAAATTATTATTTTGAAATGCTTCTAAAACCATTTCCAAAAAAGGTTTTATTAATTTATTCTTAAATTTTTTATAAAGGTCAACTGGAAGACCATCTGGTCCTGCACTTTTTCCTGATTTCATATTATCAATGGCTAGCCCAACTTCTTCTTGACTAATTTTAGACTCCAATATCTCCCTGTTTTCATTTGGTATACACGGTATAGATAGTTCGTTCAAAAACCCATTTAGTTTTGTTAAATCAGGTTCATTTTTGGTATCATATAATTTTTCATAGTAATCTCTAAAGGCTCTATTAATTTCTAAAGGATCTATAACTACCTGTCCATTACTTATAATACTGGTAATTGGTGTTTTAATTTCCAATTGTTTAATCTGCCATGCTAATAATTTTCCTGATTTTTCACCTTGTTCATAAAAAGATTGTTTCAATCTTAGAAGACTCGAGGCAGCTCTATTCGCTGATTTTTTGTCGTATTCAGCTCTCAAAATCAGTAATTCATTCTCCAACCTTGGGTCACTTCCTGCATACACTTTTTCCTGAAGATTTTTTATTTTATGTTCCAATTTAGCTCTCTCCTCTCGAGTCTTCTTAGATTTTGATCCTGTATAACTAATAATATGTCCCCTAATAAAAGCTTTGAAAGCCTCCCACTTTACACATGCTGATGTTTGTGTAGTATTGATGTCAAAGAACTCGTCTATCTGTTTTTCTATATACTTGACAAATTCCTCATCCTGAAGCCATTTATGCTGAAATTGCCATCTACCTGATTCCTTTGTCAATTTTTTATCTACATATATTAGACAACAGGGTGCATGATCAGAGATCACGATGTTATCATAAAAGCAGTTTTGAATCTTGGACCTTAATTCTGTGGAAATCAAAAAATAATCAATACGTGAGAATGTCTTGTAGGTACTGGAATAACAAGAATAGGCTTTAACTTGTGGTTTCATTTCTCTCCATATATCTAACAATCTCAATTCTTTCATAAAATGATTAATAGTCATCCTACATCCAATGTGCGTACAATCCAGTCCTGTTGATCTATCCACACCTGGATTCAATGTACAATTAAAATCCCCTGCTATTATATGTTGCCCTGTAAGTGATGATAAGATGAGAAATAAATTAGCAAAGAACTTCTGATCATCTATATTGGGACCATATAAGTTCACAAGATTTATATTTTCTAATAGCAAAGAACCTTGAATGATTACATATCTTCCAAATTTGTCTCCAATTACATTTTTCACTTGAAAAGGAACTGATTTATGTATGAGAGTCATAACTCCCCTGGCTCGGGATGAAAATGAAGAGGTGAATACACTTCCCTGCCATCTACTCCTAATTCTTTTAACATCCTCCTCTATCAGATGAGTTTCTTGTAAAAACACAATTCTTGAACCCATGTCCTTTATTTTATTCATAACTTGTTTAAGTTTTTTTAAATTTTGTAGACCTCTGCAATTCCATGAAGTTAAATTAAGATTAACACTTTGGTCCATGATCAATAGAGAGTTTAGGATTACCTTGCAGTGTAAACATGCTCATACAGAGAAGCAAAAACATGAGTGGTTGAACATTCATCCTACAAACTACACACAAACAAATTTCCCCTTCCCACACTTGTGGCAAACCCCCCAAAATCAAAAGAAAAATTCTGTCTCCCGATATAGCCATCGACCGTTCCACACCCACGGGGAACAGCCTAAGCCACTCCTTCTTCATCCTCCCAATCACCCTAACTCTACTACTTTTAATGACGTAACATTAACTCTCCTCTGTAGTTTTCCAACTTAACTCCAAAATTTTTAACAACTTTGTACATCATAGTTTTTTTTTTTTTTTGTTTGTTTTGTTTTTGTTTTGTTTTTTTAATATATAATACAATCTATATTTTGTAAACTTACTATTTACTTCAAGTCAGTCAGATGCCTGTGCAAATGCTTAATTATTCTACCTTATATTTTGTTCATGCTTAGCTCCCACCAGTCTCTTCTTCTTCTTTGATCTTCTTGATGAACTCCTGCGCCTCCTCTGGGGTCTTGAAGATGTGGGTTCTGCCCTCATACGTGGTCAGCAGTCTCGCAGGATAGATTACACCATGACGAATCCCAAGGTTGCGCAGCTCCTTACGTATGGGATCAAACTGCTTCCTCAATTGCTGGATTCCTGTGGCCAAATCTGGGTAGAACCGCACCTGCTGGTCCTGGTGTTTAATCTCTCCTTTAGCACGTGCAGCGTTGAAGATCTTCATCCTGTCTCTGTTGCTAAGAAACTTCATAATTAAGGTCCTCGGCGGTCCCTTATCTCTCCGTGGGCCAATGCGATGTGCTTTTTCCAGAACCACTGCTGATTGCAACTCCTCGCTGCCCAGCACCTCCGGAATCCACTTTTCCAGAAAGGAACATACGTCCCGACCTTCTGATTCCTCTGGAAGACCCACCAGCCTCAAATTATTCTGTCTCGACCGAGATTCCAAATCCAAAATATTATCTTCCAGAGATTTATTTTTTTTTTCCAAAGTGCGCACCTTTAATTGAAGACGGGTGACGTCATCTTCAGCACTAGCGAGACGGAGCTCCATCTGCGCCGTTCGTTCTACACAGTCACCCAATTCCTTTCTTATTCCTTCCAACGCTGTCATAATCCCATCAAATCTAGAGGAAAAGTCCGCTCTCATTGAACTCATGGCAGCCATCAGCGCATCTGCGCCATTCCCCGCAGAAATCGCACCGCCGCCAGCTTCCTCCGCCATATATGGAGCCTTGTTTGCTGCGTCACAGACCTGAAAGTCCATTAATTTGGACTGTTTCGGCGGCTCGCTTTTTCCGTTTCCTGGTTTTCCAGCCTTAGGCTTCGCCGACATATCCTCGCTCAAATGCTGGAATACGTTCTGTCCCAAATGAGAGAGTTATTTGCCGATTTTTTTTCTCCAGGAGCAGAGCAGAGCGAGACACGTCCGTCCTACGTGGCAGCCATAACCGGAAGTCCACTTTTAGCATATTTTACTTTGATTTTTTAATTTCAAATATCTGTAGTTTTTTTAAGCTATCCATTTAATCTTGTCCAGTCCAATAAGTCTTTGAATTTATTTTTTAAACCTTTATACAGCTCCCATTGAAGCAATGAGATTTGTTCCGAAAAGTGACGTTTAAATACAGCTTCACTGACCTCACTGCTCTATACATTGATAGTATCACAGAAACTGGCTCAGACTTTGTTTTTGGTAAACTGGTGTGAGGGACTGTATGTTGCTTTAAATGAGACACTCCCCAATGTTTTTTAAATTTGTATTGGCATCGTATTTGTTCTGCGGATTATAATGGAGTTCTTATCTGTAAGTACAAACATGTTGCACCTTTTGCCCACATGGTGCCATTTTTGCTCTGATTGTGAGCTAAGGAATATTGAATTTGCCAGTGGATTGTGGGAGTTGTAGTTGAAAGTAGCAATATACCTCAGTAGTGGCTCAGGAGGTAGAGCAAGTCGTCCAATAACCAGAGGGTTGGCGGTTTGAATCCTGCTCTGCCCAGCCATCCTGCCATTGTGTCCCTGGGCAAAACACTTTACCGACCTTGCCTCCAGTGTCCATGATACTGGTATGAATCTGTATAAATGTTTGGTAGTGGTTGGAGAGGCCGTTGGTGTGGATTGGCAGCCATGTTTCCATCAGTCTGCCCTGATTACATTACTTCTAAGGAGATGTAATGGTGTTAAAGGTGCTAAAACTTAACTCCCATTGGCACTTCTGTGAACCATGTGACTCCAGAAACATCTCCTTGTTTACAGAGGTGGGTAGAAAAGCTAAAAAATGTACTCAAGTAAAAGTAACATTGCCTTATACTATGTTTAGCTTGCATACTGTACATTCAAGAGTAGTCCCCTCAAAAACTACTTCAGTAAGAAAGTATTAGTGTGTAACACCTTCACTCTTGCTTAACTTTTTTCATCTACATTTCCAACTGTTTTAAAAAGTTTGCAACTCATTTATTAAATTTTGCAGCTTTGCAATTTAACAAGTGTTTTCTGTTTCTAAAACTAAAACAAAAACTACGTACATGTGCCCTCTATTATAGTAAAATCATATGTAGAAACAGTAAGTTTTCACTGAGCCAGAATATACAAGCAATTAGAAAATAATTTCACATATGATGAGAAAAACTTTGCTCCCACTTATTTCAAATCAGTGAAATCAAGATACTGAAAGAGTACAGTCATGTGTACTTGAGTAAAAGCATCAGGGTTTTTTTTCTAAATGTTTCTTTTTTGGCTCAGTGAATACTTATTACTGTTATTTAGTTAATTAAATTTAGTATATCAAGTAATTTTGAGGGATCACTTGTTTACTACATTTTCTTTAAATAACTTCTTGAGTTGGATCTGCTGAATACTGATAGTTAGTATGGTTAGACATGATCCCAAAATAAGTTTACATTAACATTAAGAAAAATTTAATCACACATTTTAAGGGTTGGTCAAACCTCAGATTCAGGAGGAGCAATGTGGTTTTCGTCCTGGCTGTGGCACATCAGACCAGCTCTTTACCCTCTCGAGAATCCTCGAGGGTTTGTGGGAGTTTGCCCAACAAGTTTACACGTGTTTTGTGGACTTGGTGAAGGCATTCGACTGTGTCCCTTGTGTTTTTTTGTGGGGGGTGCTTCGGGAATTTGGGGTATTGGGTTTGTTGTTACGAGCTATCTGGTCTCTATATGACCGTTGTGAGAGTTTGGTTCATATTGCCAACACCCGGTCGTTCTCATTCCCAGTGAGAGTTGGACTCTGCCAGGGCTGCCCTTTGTCACCGATCCTGTTCATAATTTTTATGGACAGGATTTCTAGGTGCAGCTTGATGACCACAGGATCTCATCACTGTTGTTTGCAGATGATGTTGTCCTGTTGGCTTCATCCAGCAATGAACCTACAGGTCTTACTGGGACAGTTTGCTACTGAGTGTGAATCAGCTGGGATGAAAATCAGCACCTCCAAGTCCGAGTTCATGGTCCTCAGCCGGAAAAAGGTGGACTATCCTCTCTGGGTTGGGGACAAGCTCCTTCACCAAGTGGAGGAGTTTAAGTATCTAAGGGTGTTATTCACGAGTGAGGGAAGACTGGAGCGAGAGATTGACAGCCAGATTGGAGCAGCATCTGCAGGGATGCGGACGTTGTACCGGTCTGTTGTGGTGAAGAGGGAGCTAAGCTCTAAGGCAAAGCTGTCGATTTACCGGTCAGTCTGTGTTCCTACCCTCACCTATGGTCATGAGCTTTGGGTAATGACCGAAAGAATGAGATCGCAGATACAAGTGGCTGAAATTAGCTTTTTTCGTAAGATTGCTAGACTCACCCATAGAGATGGGGTGAGGAGCTCAGTCATCCATGAGAGGCTCAGAGTAGAACCGCTGCTCCTCCACATTGAAAGGAGCCAGCTGAGGTGGTTTGGGCATCTGATCAGGGTGCCTCCTGGACGCCTCCCACTTGGTGTTTTGGGCATGTCCCACTGGGAGGAGACCCCGGGGTAGACCCGGGACTTGCTGGAGAGACTACGTCTCTCAGTTGGTCTGGGAATGCCTTGGTATCCTGAAGCAGGTGGCTGGGGAGAGGGAAGTCTGGGCTTCTCTGGTTGAACTGCCGCCTCCATGACCCAGACCTCCAGAAAAGCAGTAGAAGATGGATGGATGGACTTTAAGGGTTTTAGTGACACTATATGACCTACAGTACACATCAAACCATCTCAGAATTAAATGAAATAAGTATGGTTGCATTTTCCAAAAGTTCCTTATTTTTAAACTCAAGTTGAACAAGAATTTACATGATTTTATATCACTCATTTTAAATGTTGGGTCCTTTTTCGTCAGCCACCCCTCCAGCAGCTATAAACTGGGGCTGTAGTTATACCTCCTGTTCAGTCTCTCATGTTTAGAGGTGAAGGTCCATTCATTCCACTCTGATGTTGATGTTCTCCTCTGCCTGGTAGGAGGTCTGTCATGTTGGAAAAGAGCGCAACAAACACACTAAGAACTGGAACAGATCTGTTCAGGTGTGCTTGAGTTGATAAAGTGAAGGTGGAAACTGACACATGTGGTCAGGAAAAAGAGCAGCAGGATCCTGATGGTCATCTCTTCCCTGCCAGAGGAGACAGTGGTGACGTTAGGAGTTTTTATAGTGAAATAATTCAGTCACATGATGGCATCAAACAGGAACCTGTCTACAGTATTCTACACCCTGAGCGTACACACTGTTGGGGCCCCTTAATACAGTATGGAGATCTTTGAGATGTTGGACCAATTTTTGATCTTGGGGATCATTTAGCAAATCCATGTGTGTTTTGGACTGAGTCAAAAGTCTGAGGACACTGTGGAGAGTGTGGAAATCATTAAATGTCATTGATAAAATTTTTTTGCAAGATCTGTACCTCTGTGTAAAGGGGGAATTACACTCATATCTATGTTCCAGGGTCTGATCTAGATGGTTTATGGATTTGCAGTAAAATGTATTGGAACAACCAACCTCTGTTGTCTTACTGGTGGAGGACTTGCTGACTTCTAATAAAATCATATACCAGGGGTCACCAACTGGCAGACTTCGGTCTGGATCCGGACCCCGAGAGTCCTCTGTCCAGACCCCAAAGCCTTTTGATACAATTTGGGGAAAAGGAAGACCGTTTTATTTTGGTGGGAAAAAAGTGGAACTGAACTGCTGCATCAGCGACCGCCCAACGGATTATGACACGGGCCCTTGGGTGCTCTCCTCCTGCTGCAGACTGCCCTTTTTGCTGTCCCATGAACACCACTCTCTGCAGAGACTCTGTGGCTCCAACCACCCCAGAGAATATGCAGTGAGTTGCAAAAGGCAGGCAGGTTCGCTGCTGGTGCACCCCCCCCCCACACACACACACACACAAGGCCGACACGGAAAAGCTCTGTAAAAGTTCCATGTGTTACTGAACATAAAAAGTTCCACCTCCCCTCTCCCTGTTACCATGGAGTTACAGCTCCATCCATGCTGTAACAGAGTTTACTGTTGAGATTTTAAAAAAATGTCGAGGAATTGTGTCCTGTGGAATTATATTTTGTGTCTGTTTTTTTTGTCTTAGTTTGAAACCATTTTTTCTGCAATGAAAATATTGTAAAGAGGTGGACTTTTTGTGAAATTTAGTTTTTTAGATATTAATCTTTTTATAAAATGCAATACAATTTAGTTTGTGTTCTCCTGTCAAACATTTTTAGGATTTTAGTTGTAGATTTTAGAATTTTAGACCTATTTATCTGGAGTCAAACACATTTAGTGTTCTCCTGTATTATAAAATTTTATATTACGTTTTGTTTGAAATTAAACAAAGAATTAATTTTAATTTTTTTTTTGTTTAAAAATTAATATAGAGACTTCCGGTTATGGCTGCCACGTAGGACGGACGTGTCTCGCTCTGCTCTGCTCCTGGAAAAAAAAAAATCGGCAAATAACTCTCTCATTTGGGACAGAACGTATCCCAGCATTTGGGCGAGGATATGTCGGCGAAGCCTAAGGCTGGAAAACCAGGAAAAGGAAAAAGCGAGCCGCCGAAACAGTCCAAATTAACGGACTTTCAGGTCTGTGACGCAGCAAACAAAACTCCATATATGGCGGAGGAGGCTGGCGGCGGTGCGATATTTGCGGGGAATGGCGCAGATGCGCTGATGGCTGCCATGAGTTCAATGAGAGCGGACTTTTCCTCTAGATTTGATGGGATTATGACAGCGTTGGAAGGAATAAGAAAGGAATTGGGTGACTGTGTAGAACGAACGGCGCAGATGGAGCTCCGTCTCGCTAGTGCTGAAGATGACGTCACCCGTCTTCAATTAAAGGTGCGCACTTTGGAAAAAAAAAATAAATCTCTGGAAGATAATATTTTGGATTTGGAATCTCGGTCGAGACAGAATAATTTGAGGCTGGTGGGTCTTCCAGAGGAATCAGAAGGTCGGGACGTATGCTCCTTTCTGGAAAAGTGGATTCCGGAGGTGCTGGGCAGCGAGGAGTTGCAATCAGCAGTGATTCTGGAAAAAGCACATCGTATTGGCCCACGGAGAGATAAGGGACCGCCGAGGACCTTAATTATGAAGTTTCTTAGCAACAGAGACAGGATGAAGATCTTCAACGCTGCACGAGCTAAAAAAGGAGAGATTAAACACCAGGACCAGCAGGTGCGGTTCTACCCAGATTTGGCCACAGGAATCCAGCAATTGAGGAAGCAGTTTGATCCCGTACGTAAGGAGCTGCGCAACCTTGGGATTCGTCATGGTGTAATCTATCCTGCGAGACTGCTGACCACGTATGAGGGTAGAACCCACATCTTCAAGACCCCAGAGGAGGCGCAGGAGTTCATCAAGAAGATCAAAGAAGAAGAAGAGACTGGTGGGAGCTAAGCATGAACAAAATATAAGGTAGAATAATTAAGCATTTGCACAGGCATCTGACTGACTTGAAGTAAATAGTAAGTTTACAAAATATAGATTGTATTATATATTAAAAAAACAAAACAAAAACAAAACAAACAAAAAAAAAACTATGATGTACAAAGTTGTTAAAAATTTTGGAGTTAAGTTGGAAAACTACAGAGGAGAGTTAATGTTACGTCATTAAAAGCAGTAGAGTTGGGGTGATTGGGAGGATGAAGAAGGAGTGGCTTAGGCTGTTCCCCGTGGGTGTGGAACGGTCGATGGCTATATCGGGAGACAGAATTTTTCTTTTGATTTTGGGGGGTTTGCCACAAGTGTGGGAAGGGGAAATTTGTTTGTGTGTAGTTTGTAGGATGAATGTTCAACCACTCATGTTTTTGCTTCTCTGTATGAGCATGTTTACACTGCAAGGTAATCCCAAACTCTCTATTGATCATGGACCAAAGTGTTAATCTTAATTTAACTTCATGGAATTGCAGAGGTCTACAAAATTTAAAAAAACTTAAACAAGTTATGAATAAAATAAAGGACATGGGTTCAAGAATTGTGTTTTTACAAGAAACTCATCTGATAGAGGAGGATGTTAAAAGAATTAGGAGTAGATGGCAGGGAAGTGTATTCACCTCTTCATTTTCATCCCGAGCCAGGGGAGTTATGACTCTCATACATAAATCAGTTCCTTTTCAAGTGAAAAATGTAATTGGAGACAAATTTGGAAGATATGTAATCATTCAAGGTTCTTTGCTATTAGAAAATATAAATCTTGTGAACTTATATGGTCCCAATATAGATGATCAGAAGTTCTTTGCTAATTTATTTCTCATCTTATCATCACTTACAGGGCAACATATAATAGCAGGGGATTTTAATTGTACATTGAATCCAGGTGTGGATAGATCAACAGGACTGGATTGTACGCACATTGGATGTAGGATGACTATTAATCATTTTATGAAAGAATTGAGATTGTTAGATATATGGAGAGAAATGAAACCACAAGTTAAAGCCTATTCTTGTTATTCCGGTACCTACAAGACATTCTCACGTATTGATTATTTTTTGATTTCCACAGAATTAAGGTCCAAGATTCAAAACTGCTTTTATGATAACATCGTGATCTCTGATCATGCACCCTGTTGTCTAATATATGTAGATAAAAAATTGACAAAGGAATCAGGTAGATGGCAATTTCAGCATAAATGGCTTCAGGATGAGGAATTTGTCAAGTATATAGAAAAACAGATAGACGAGTTCTTTGACATCAATACTACACAAACATCAGCATGTGTAAAGTGGGAGGCTTTCAAAGCTTTTATTAGGGGACATATTATTAGTTATACAGGATCAAAATCTAAGAAGACTCGAGAGGAGAGAGCTAAATTGGAACATAAAATAAAAAGTCTTCAGGAAAAAGTGTATGCAGGAAGTGACCCAAGGTTGGAGAATGAATTACTGATTTTGAGAGCTGAATACGACAAAAAATCAGCGAATAGAGCTTCCTCGAGTCTTCTAAGATTGAAACAATCTTTTTATGAACAAGGTGAAAAATCAGGAAAATTATTAGCATGGCAGATTAAACAATTGGAAATTAAAACACCAATTACCAGTATTATAAGTAATGGACAGGTAGTTATAGATCCTTTAGAAATTAATAGAGCCTTTAGAGATTACTATGAAAAATTATATGATACCAAAAATGAACCTGATTTAACAAAACTAAATGGGTTTTTGAACGAACTATCTATACCGTGTATTCCAAATGAAAACAGGGAGATATTGGAGTCTAAAATTAGTCAAGAAGAAGTTGGGCTAGCCATTGATAATATGAAATCAGGAAAAAGTGCAGGACCAGATGGTCTTCCAGTTGACCTTTATAAAAAATTTAAGAATAAATTAATAAAACCTTTCTTGGAAATGGTTTTAGAAGCATTTCAAAATAATAATTTACCATCATACATAAATAATGCCTTAATTATACTGCTGCCAAAACCAGGTAAGCCCTCTAATAAATGTGAAAATATGAGACCAATAAGCCTATTAAACGCCGACCTTAAGATAATCTGTAAAATTTTAGCAAGACGAATACAAGAAATTTTACCAAATATTATTAATCGAGATCAGAATGGCTTTATAAAGGGTAGACAAGGCTTCCATAATGTAAGAAGACTATTTAATATTATTTATTTTAATAAAGAAGTGCCGGATACAGCTCTCCTATCATTGGACGCCGAAAAGGCCTTTGATAGAGTTGAATGGCCCTTTCTTTTTGAAGTCCTACAAAGGTTTGGACTTGGAAATAATTTCATAAAATGGGTTCAAATAATATACAATAATGCTACAGCAGAAATCCTAACAAATAACAATATTTCAAAACCAATAAAATTCAATAGAGGATGTCGACAAGGCTGTCCACTTTCACCTTTACTGTTTACTATGGCAATTGAACCTTTAGCGATAGCGATACGTTTACATTCACAAATATATGGAATTAAAGTTGGACCAACAGAACATAAAATCTCCCTGTACGCCGATGATATAATTTTGTTTATGTCGAATCTAAAAAAATCAATTCCAACCTTGTTGAATTTAATAAAGAATTTTGGGGAAATATCAGGATATAAAATAAATAAAACTAAATCTTCAATATTAATGCTAAATGAGACCCAGAGAAATTACCCAGCCCCTGAGGTAAATCAATTCAATGTTGTAAATCAGTTTAAATATTTAGGAATCCAAATTATGCCTAAGCTAGAATCAGTCGCCAGCGTCAACTATGAAGCCTTAATGTCAGATATCAATGAGTTAACTCAGAGATGGATGTCACTACCAATGTCGATGATCGGGAGAATCAATATACTTAAAAGTAATATTTTACCTAAAATACTTTATTTATTTCAATACATTCCCTTATCACCACCTTTAGATCTATTCTCAAGAATAAAAAAAAAGTTAGTGGAATTTATATGGAACAACAGGAGGGCTAGATTACGTTTGTCTTTATTATATTTACCATTTGATCGTGGAGGTCTGAAATGTCCAAATTTTATGTTGTATTATTGGTCGGCACAACTGAGGTCTATGACATATTATTTTTCATCAAATGATCTCCCTCACTGGACTGAAATGGAATCATACAATTTACCTTTACCTCTTCCCATATTCATATACTCAGATTCGGCAAAAAAATTACAAAAACAAGTTAAAAATCCATTTGTAAAGCATATGATCAAAATATGGTGTGAAGCTAAAAACTATTTAAAAGAACCACAGTTATTGTCACAATTTAGTCCAATATGGGGTAATCAATATTTTAAACCAGGGAGAGCGGACGCTGTATTTAAAGTATGGAATTTAAAAGGGATACAAAAGATTCAGGATTTATATTTGCCATGTGCAGACAACATAATGTCTTTTGAAGAGCTGAGGATCAAATTTAATCTCAATAGAACACATTTTTTTAAATATCTTCAACTTAGAAACTTTATTCGATCAAATCAAAATAAAGCTCTCACTCGACCTATTTATTCATCCTTGGAAAAAATGATGATGAAAGATAGTAAAAGAAAGGGTATTATTTCAGAGTTTTATAACTCATTGACACTATCTTCAAGTGAAAATTCACTGAAAAGATTAAACTACTGGAAAGAAGATCTGCAAATTGAAATTTCAGAGGAACAATGGGAATTGGCTTGTACAGAAGCTCAAACCAAATCAATAAATGCACGCCTTAAATTGATACATTTCAAATGGTTAATGCGGATGTATGTTACACCGGAGGAGTTAAATAGATATAACAAAAATATACCAGATACATGCACAAAATGCATGGAAAGTAAAGGAACCCTATTTCATTGTCTATGGGAATGTAGATTAATAAGAATGTTTTGGGAAGAGGTGAGGGTAACAATTGAAAAAATAATCTCAAAACAAATCATACTGAATCCTAAACTGTTTTTGTTGGGTCTGTACCCAGAAAAGCATAATTTTAATAAAAGTGAAAGAACATTCATAGACCTCAGTTTGCTTAATGCCAAAAAATGTATTGCACTATTATGGAAAAAGACTCATAGACCAGATGTGACTCAGTGGTTAAGACAGATGTTAACAAACCTTCCATTAGAAAGAATAACATATATACTGAAATCAAAGGAAATTGTGTTTGAGAATATATGGAGACCTTTTATTGATTATGTAAAAAATTTAAACATAACTCTTGAAGAAGAAGGTGAATGATGTGTGTGGACCTTGTAAATTCCAAACTGGTGAACATATGTATACTTATGTATTGGATTGTCTAGACTAAACAGAGGAGCATTGTTGAAGACTTGATTTTGTTGGTGGTTGTTGGTGTTTTTAGTGCATTTTTTTTTTTTTTGTAGTACTTTAGTGTTAGTGTTTGATTGCTTGTATCATGTTTGTTAAAAAAAAAAAAGGTTCAATAAAGATATTGTGGAAAAAAAAAAATTAATATAGAGCTAAAAGCAGCTAAAACATGAGCTTAATAAAATAATGTGTGAAAGCAAGTTAAATGACCCTGGCCTGTCTGGAGACAGTATGACAGTTTTTAAAAGTATATTGAGATAAATTTGTCCATGTTTATTTTACTTTTATTTATACAGGGTAGTTCCATTGAGAGGTGACCTCTCTTTTTCAAGGATGCCCTGTTCACACTCACACCAGGAAGCTGCCCACTACAACCACAAACTGACCTGTGGCCACTGAGCAGCTCTAGTTGGGGTTAAGGGCCTTGCTCAAGGGCACCACAGTGGGGTTAAGGAGGGTGGGGCAAACATTGCTATGTTATCTGTCCCACCCAGATCTAATCCTGCCGGTCCAGGGATTGAACTTGCGATCCTCCACTCACCAGTTCACATCCCTAACCATTAGGCCACCACGTGTCAGGTTTCTCTTCCATTTGTTTTAATAAAAGATGTTGGAAGTAAAGACTTGGCTTTAAAAGGGCCAACTTATCACACAGTGGGAGGGAAAAATCTGGAATAGAAAAAAAAAATGTGTCAAAATGCATTGAGAATTGTTTTAGAATCAAGTCGGAGTTCTGAACCATAATTGAATCATGACGTGCCTAAAGATTCCCACACCTACAGTAGTTTGGACCTCAGCTGGGGAGGAGAACCGACTTATCCGACCTTTTGCAGTTTTAGATGGTGACCCCTGTCATATAGGAAATGGTTAAAAGAAATGCATATTTCCTGAGCCTGAGTTGACAATGATGTGAACACTGATTTATATTAGATACAATTATAAATTCACTTAAAGACTCATAAACTTGGTTCTTCTCTTTTCAGAAATTAATATTTTAAAAAAATAATTAAGTTCAATGTATTTATGGCTGAAACTTTACCACAGCAGTCTACTCTACACATGTATTACACATTTGTTTAAAAAATAAAATACAGTATACATGTCACAGATTTTTGCTTTTGTTTAGTGAGATTTACTCATCTGACATGAAAATATAGAATAATTTATTCTGATTAAGCTCTAAGTATGCTCTAAATATGCTCATACAGACAATACTGCACTGATATTGTGGATGAGCTCTATGTAGTTAATAATGAAACAGACAAAACTGGACAGTTATTGATCATCTGCTGCCACATGGCAAATATGACAATAAGTTTTATGACAGTGGATTTATCAATACATTAAATGTAATATTAGCCTGTTACAAATCTAAAGTGGCAGTTTTGATGGATAATCTATAGATTATATCTAAAGTCATTTTTAAATGCTGATTCATGAAGTTGCATCTTACCAGCTGACTGTGGCTAGTTATCAAGCTAACGACACTATTAATTTACTTGCCAACCTACTAACAGCTTTATTAGTGTGAAATCTAATTTTAAAGGACAGACAACCACTGTAACTACAGTCTCCATCCTCTTAGTAACTCATAGAAGGCAGAATGCTTCATTCTCATTATCATGTCATAATTATGTCTTCTATGATGCTATATAGCCAATATTGGCACAAGTTACTGATTTTTGTCCACTTTCTGATTCCACTGAACTTTGTGTAGAAGAAACATCTCTCACAGAAAACCTCTGGTTTTTGAAAGAGCAGAGTCCTGACAGCAGAATCACCTCCTCCTGGGCTGCTACACCTCCAACACCTGAATGGAGGCTCTGCTGTTAATCTCTGCTAATCTGTTGCCCTGGCTAATAATGTTTTGTATGCATACATGATGCCTCTTCTCATAAATGACATCATTATTATTATTTTTACAAACCTGGCGTTTGGCTGCTGGACATCACTTTGAATTAACCGCTCAAGTCCGTGCAGGTGTTAACAGGTAAACAGCACGTAAAGCGAGAGTTGCGGACGTAAAACGGAGTTCTTCTATCTGTGCTCGACTAGTTTTGACTGAGCCTAGGTCCCGGATGTGAGGCACAAAAACCTGAAATAAAAAACTGAATTTGTATGACAAGAAGTGAAACTGAACTCTGATTAGGGAGACGAATTTTTTAAGTAAATGAAATACACTTTAAATTTTATTACAATAGACATTCAAACCAATAGATTCAATTTCAAATTAGGCAATTCAGATTCAAATTTTAAAAGCAATTATTCAAACTAATTAATTCAGGTTCAAATTCAGTTATTTTGAATGAATGATTGAATGAATGAATCTTTATTTCGGATAGATTAAAAGTAAAGATTAAAAGAAAGGAACAGAATAATATAACAAAGGGGAAAGAAAAAAATCTTACAAGGTCAAATTAAGACAATAACTCCTCTGATTATACAGTTCAACATAAGTTATCTGAAATGGGTGATGGCTGAAGCCACAGCTTATATTGCCCACCCATATTCCATCCAAGAATTCAAAAGAAAAACAAGAGCGATTACAATTCAGAACAAAGCTAAGACAAAACGTGACAAAAATCTAAGCATCAACACAACAAAGACTGAATATGATAATCCTTATGTGATTTTACATGTCATCTTGTATATATGTTTGGAGTATTTCTTCCTTTAGTTTTTGTTTAAATTGCCCAAGCGTTGTACATGATTTTAATTCAGATCCAAAAGCATTCCACAATCTAACTCCTTACACTGAGACACAGTGTTGCTTGGTGGTAGTTCTCACTGAAGGTTTTTGAAATATACATTATTCAAATTCAAATAATTAAAATTCAAATTCATTTCCTGCTGGCGCAAACCTTATTCCATATCGGGGCTACTTTTGCATTATTACTGCATCAGTGCAGCATGGCATGGAGGCGATCAGCCTGTGTTACTGCTGAGGTGTTATGGAAGCCCAGGTTGCTTTGATAGCGGCCTTCAGCTTGTCTGCATTATTGGGTCTGGTGTATTTCATCTTTCTCTTGACAATACACCATAGATTCTTTATGGGATTTAGGTCAGGAGAGTTTGCTGGCTAATCAAGCACAGTGATACCATGGTCATTAAACCGGGTATTTGTAGTTTTGGCAGTGTGGGCAGGTGCCATGTCCTGCTGGAAAATGAAATCAGCATCTCCATGGCTCCATATATCATCATTGACTGTGGAAACTTCACACTGGACCTCAAGCAACTTGGATTCCGTTCCTGTTCACTCTTCCTCCAGACTCTGGGATCTTGATTTCCAAGTGACAGGACTTTGCACCTGATTTGGGGAGCCATGCCATCTGCTGGTGTTAGTCCACTGTATTTTATGAAGTCCAAAGTCAATGCAGCTGTCTACCAGGACATTTTAGAGCACTTCATGCTTCCCTCTGCTGACAAGTTTATGGAGATGCTGATTTCATTTTCCAGCAGGACTTGGCACCTGCCCACACTGCTGCCAAAAATACCAAAGCCTGATTTAATGACTATGGTATCACCATATTTTACTGGCCAGCAAACTTTCCTGACCTAAACCCCATAGAGAATCTATGAAGTATCGTCAACAGGGAGATGAAAGACACCAGACCCAACAATGCAGATGAGCTGACGGCCGCTATCAAAGCAACCTGGGCTTCCATAACACCTCAGCAGTAACACAGGCTGATCACCTTCATGTCATGCCACATTGATACAGTATTAATTCATGCAAAAGGAGCCCCGACCAAGTTTTGAGTGTGTGCATAGAAATACTTTTAGTTGGCCAAACGTATAGTGAGGGTGTGCTGGGAGCGTCTGGCTGAGGCCCCTGTCCGGGAGGTCTTCAACTCCCACCTCCGGAAGAACTTCAACCACATTCCGAGGGAGTCTGGAGACATGGAGTCTGAATGGGCCATGTTCTCCACCTCTGTTGTTGAAGCGGCAGCCCAGAGCTGCGGCCGCAAGGTGGTCGGTGCATCTCGTGGTGGCAACCCCCGAACCAAGTGGTGGACACCAGTGGTGAGGGGGGCCATTAAGCTGAAGAAGGAGTCCTATCAAGCTTGGTTGGCTTGTGGGACTCCCGAAGCAGCTGAGGTGTACCGGCAGGCCAAGCGGAGTGCAGCTCGGGTGGTTGCTGAAGCAAAAACCCGGGTATGGGAGGAGTTCGGTGAGGCCATGGAACAAGACTTTCGGTCGGCTTCAAAGAGATTCTGGCAAACTGTTCGGCGGCTCAGGAGGGGAAAGCAGCTCCCCGTCCACACTGTGTATGGTGCGGATGGGACACTGTTGACTTCAACTGGGGATATCGTCGGGCGGTGGAAGGAATACTTCGAGGATCTCCTCAATCCCACTGATACGCCTTCCACAGAGGAAGCAGGGTTTGGGGACGAGGGGGATGACTCGCCTATCACAGGGGCTGAGGTCGCCAAGGTGGTTAAAAATCTCCTTGGTGGCCGGGCCCCGGGGGTGGACGAGATTCGCCCCGAGTACCTCAAGGCCCTGGATGTTGTTGGGTTGTCATGGTTGACACGCCTCTGCAACATTGCGTGGAGGTCGGGGGCAGTGCCTTTGGCATGGCAAACCGGGGTGGTGGTTCCTCTCTTCAAAAAAGGGGACCGGAGGGTGTGCTCCAACTTTAGAGGGATCACACTCCTCAGCCTCCCTGGGAAGGTCTATGCCAAGGTACTGGAGAGGAGAGTCCGGCCGTTGGTCGAACCTCGGATTCAGGAGGAGCAATGTGGTTTTCGTCCTGGCCGTGGCACATCGGACCAGCTCTTTACCCTCTCGAGAATTCTTGAGGGTTCGTGGGAGTTTGCCCAACCAGTTTACATGTGTTTTGTGGACTTGGAGAAGGCATTTGACCGCGTCCCTCGTGGATTTTTGTGGGGGGTGCTTCGGGAGTATGGGGTATCGGGCTTGTTGTTACGAGCTATTCGGTCTCTGTACGACCGTTGTGAGAGTTTAGTTCGCATTGCCAACACTCGGTCGGAGTCATTCCCAGTGAGAGTTGGACTCCGCCAGGGCTGCCCTTTGTCACCGGTCCTGTTCATAATTTTTATGGACAGGATTTCTAGGCGCAGCCAGGGAATGGAGGGTGTCATGCTTGGTGACCACAGGATCTCATCTCTGTTGTTTGCAGATGATGTTGTCCTGTTGGCTTCATCCAGCAATGACCTACAGCTCTTGCTGGGACGGTTTGCCGCTGAGTGTGAAGCGGCTGGGATGAGAATCAGCACCTCCAAGTCCGAGTCCATGGTCCTCAGCCGGAAAAAGGTGGATTGTCCTCTCCGGGTTGGGGACAGGCTCCTGCCCCAAGTGGAGGAGTTTAAGTATCTTGGGGTCTTGTTCACGAGTGAGGGGAAAATGGAGCGAGAGATCGACAGACGGATTGGAGCAGCATCTGCAGTGATGCGGACGTTGTACCGGTCTGTTGTGGTGAAGAGGGAGCTTAGTTCTAAGGCAAAGCTGTCGATTTACCAGTCAATCTACGTTCCTACTCTCACCTATGGTCACGAGCTTTGGGTAATGACCGAAAGAACGAGATCGCGGATACAAGCGGCTGAAATGAGCTTTCTCCGTAGGATTGCTGGACTCACCCTCAGAGATAGGGTGAGGAGCTCAGTCATCCGGGAGAGGCTCAGAGTAGAACCGCTGCTCCTCCACATTGAAAGGAGTCAGTTGAGGTGGTATGGGCATCTGATTAGGATGCCTCCTGGATGCCTCCCACTTGAGGTGTTTCAGGCACGTCCCACTGGGAGGAGACCCCGGGGCAGACCCAGGACTCGGTGGAGAGACTATGTCTCCCAGCTAGTCTGGGAACGCCTTGGTATCCCCTCTGAAGAGCTGGAGCAGGTGGCTGGGGAGAGGGAAGTCTGGGCTTCTCTGCTTGAACTGCTGCCTCCGCGACCCGGACCTCCGGAAAAGCGGTAGAAGATGGATGGATGGATGGATGGATTTCTATTTAAAAAAATCAATTTTTTAAAATTGATCTTCGGTAATATTCTAATTTTTTGAGAAACTGATTTTCAGGTTTTCATGAGCTGCAAGCCATAACCATCAAAATTAAAAGAAGTAAACACTTGAAATGTATCTCTCTGTCTGTAATGAATCTATATAAAATATGAGTTTCATTTTATGAATTGAATTACTGAAAGAAATCAACTTTTCGATGATATTCTAATTTAGTGAGATGCACCTGTACATCCAAACAGCAGGGCTGATGCAGTTTCTGTTCAGGTTATTTCTTTGTGTCATTTTCAAGGTTGAGTTGACCCTTAAGATAAGTTAGGTAGATAGCAGGTAAGCTGGGCAACGATAAGTTGAAGTCTCTTAAAGTTATGTAAGTGACTTTACTATGACTATGCCCCTTTAAGATTGACACTAAATATTTTTGACTTTTATACGCACAGAGATGTTCAATTTTTTTTAGCTCATTACAGCAAAGCCAAAAGGAGCTAATGCATTGATGTGTCGTCCGTCCATTCATCCGTCCAACCATCCATTTGTCCACATTTCACAGGAATCACTCCTCACGCACAGTGGTCCTCAGGTGGGCCTGCATTCAGGTTGTGCTCACGGTCAAGGTCAAAGGTCAGGAAATCTGGGCACTTATGTGATTCCAGAAATATCGCTACTTCTCCTATAGGCAGTTGCCTCGATGTTCACTAAACTTAGACACAGTGATCCTCAGGTGGGTCTGCTTCCATGTTGAGCCCAAGATCAACTTAAGAGTCAATGATCAGGAGATCTGAGCAGTTCTGGAGTGATTTCATCAGGCCGGAATGAGCTACTCTGTCATTGAAAACTTGATTCCCTACACAATTAAATCTTTTAGATTTTTTTTTTTTTTTAGATATTTAGAATTTAAAAAAAAGACATTTTGTTGAGAATTATGTTGTTATTATATTGCCAGCTGAAATATTATGTGAGTATTCTAGGCATAGCAGCACTGGTGACCAATGGCAAAATTGTTTATCATTAATATTACTATCTTAGTGGCTGATGAGTGGTAAAACTTTCTGTAAGATTAATTCCATCTATCAGCTGTATCTGTAGCTGGGATATTGTGTTCGTACCAAAAACATGCAGGTTAGGGTAATTGGAGACTCTAAAGTGGCCCTAGGTGTGAATGTGTGTGTGAACGGTGAAGGGATAGCGCTGTACCGTGGCTGCTTCATCCATACAGGTGGATGCCCTCAATTTCCCCTCTGGGGATCAATAAAGTATACAAAATAAAACAAAACAAAACAAAAAAGTTTAATATTTTTTGGCAAATCGATTAAACTGATAAACCAAATAGTGATTAGAGAGTACAGTATATCACAATAATGACAAAATGGTGTAAAAAGAACAGTTATGCATTTACAATAACACACACATCCTTTATGATACTATCATGTGTGTATTATTGAAAAACTATTGATCTTTTTTTTTTAAAAATTGTGGCCAATATACAGTTATGACACTAGTAAAAATAATTCTTTTTCAAGAAAAATTGACAGCAGTCATTGCTGCTACTCACCCAAAATAAAGTAGTTGGTTTGTGGCTGTAGTAGTCCTATCTCTGTACAGTTAGTTTTTTTTAATGTTGAGCTGGATATTTTGACTGTTTCCATCTTGGTCGTTTGAAACCAGATCTCTTGATTATGGCTTGGACCTGAAAAGCTGAAAAGCACTCATAGGTATCATGGTTTGTGATGTTAATAATGTACATCACAAACACATAAAATGGTAAATGAGACCATTTTATTTATATAATATTAGGAAAACACCAGCCATACATCAATACTGGTATCTGATATTTACTTTATTGTCTAATATTGGCTATCAGCAGTGCCAACATTTACAGTGGGGAGAATAAGTATTGAACACATCAACATTTTTCTCATTATACATATTTCTGATGGAGCCATTGACCGGAGATTTTCACCAGATATCAGTAACAACCCAAATAATTCATACATGCAAAGAAATCAAGGCAACTGTGTTCACAAAACAAGTTATATTTAATAAAGTGGAATGACACAGGGAATAAGTATTGAACACACTTGGTGAAATTCATTTAATATTTAGTAGAAAAACCTTTGTTGATAATAATAGTTTCCAGATGCCTCCTGTATGGAGAAACTAGGCACAGGCATTGCTCAGGAGTGATTTTAGCTCATTCTTCCGCACACACTGTCTTCAAATCATGAAGGTTCTGTGGGTGTCTTCTATGAACTCTGATCTTCAGTTCATTCCATAGATTTTCAATTAGATTCAGGTCAGGTGACTGACTGGGCCTTTCTAGCAGCTTTATTTTCCTTCTCTGGAGGCAGTTCAGAGTTTCCTTGGCTGTGTGTTTGGGACCATTGTCTTGCTGAAATGTCCACCCTTGTTTTATCTTCAGCATCTTGGCAGATGGCAACAGGTTCTTATAAAGGATGTCTCTGTACATTTCTCCATTTATCTTTGCTTCATTGATATGAAATCTGCCTGTACCATGTGCTGAATAACATCCCCACACCATGATGGGATGTGCAGCCATCTCTCCTCCAAACATGCTGTGTGTTGTGGCATCCAAAAAGTTCAATTTTGGTCTCATCTGACGAGACTATATTCTCCCAGTATTTTACTGGCTTGCCCAAATGTTGTGCAGCAAACTTTAAATGAGCTTCAGCATGCTTTTTCTTCAGCAATGGAATCTTGCGAGGTGAGCGGGCATAGAGCTCATGTCGGTTGAGTGCATTACTTATTATCATCATCACTTCTTCTTCTTTTAGATTTGATTGGTGGTTGGCACCCATCTTACAGGTGCATTACCGCCATGTACTTCACTCTATATCATCACTGTAAAGCTTTGTATCAGGAGTTCTTATAAGCAGTTCTGAACAACTCCCTATGTGTGAAAAAATTATCCGTCCTTGGACTGTGTCCTCGGTGGCGTCAATAGCTGTGCTAGCCAGCCGGCTGGCTTCATCATCATCACTTCATCACTCTATCACTCTTCATCATCGCTCTATAAAAGCAAGAAATCTCAGTGTGTCCGTGTGTGTGTGTGTGTGTGTGTGTCCGTGTGTGTGTGTGTGTGTGTGTGTGTGTGTGTGTGTGTGTGTGTGATGCTTCGTAGGACATCATAGGACGGCCTATGATCTCTGCCTGAACATTGTAGGATGGCCTATGATCTCAGGCATCGTAGGACACAAATGTGTCTTTATGATGTCACATAGACCATATGTCTTTAGATGTCACATAGCCATGTGTCGGTGTCATGTGTCTTTTGATGTCACATAGACCATATGTCTGTGTCTTCTGATCTCTGCCTGAACATCATAGGACGTGTTATGATCTCAGGCATCATAGGACACATAGACAAAATGATCTCAGGCATCATAGGACACAAAGGTGTCTTTTGATGTCACATAGACCATATGTCTTTTGATGTCACATAGACCATGTGTCTGTGTCATGTGTCTTTTGATGTCACGTAGACCATGTGTCTGTGTCTTTATGATGTCATATAGACCATGTGTCTTTGAACTCAGGCATCATAGGACACATAGCGTTGGTGTCTTGCTGAACAGGGTCGAAAGCCTCTTTTTGCTCAGATATATTTTCATGATCCTGTCCATGAACTGGAATTATGACGCACCTATCCCTCAACCAGTGGTCTCAACGAAGAAGAAGAAGAAGAAGATCCCCCCAGATGGAGAGCAATAGAATGAGGAAAACTGCTGCACGTCAGAAAAGATGCCATGAAGATAAAACACCTGAGGTTCCAGCAGTACATCGCACGCATGACTCTGAACAAGACACCTGTCTGAGACAGGAGGAGACCCTTCACCAGCATAGGGTGCGACAGACAAGGGATGCACAAACAGACAGGAAACATGTGGCAGTGTGCCATGCACGTGCTGAGTCACTTGAAGCCCGAAATGCCAGGAAAGTGAGCAACACTGCACGCCAGGCAAGGCACAGACAAGCTGAGACTGAGGAGATGCAGAAGGGTCGGCTGGCCGCCAACGACGCACAGACAAACAGAGACCGAAAAGATGCGGAAGAGTCAGCTGGCTGCCAACACCAGTACACCGCAGGCATGACTGTGAACAACACAGCCGTCTGAGACAGGAGACCCTTCAGTGGTCTGAACGAAGAAGACCCACCAGATGATGTCTATATGACGGCACATACATAGACAGAGCACATGATTCCCTACAAGACATATAGACACAGGTAAGCACCATAACACAGAACAGTGACAGGCAGGAGAAGAGGTAATAAGCAGGAGATGGCAGGGCATATTTTGTGTGATGTTTATGCTTTTGCTGCATACAAAAGCCATCATATGTGATTGCCACTTAGTGCTGTGTTGCTATACCAACTGTCCTCTAACTGGCAATGACATCATCAATGATCAAAGGCAGGCATCACTGAACAAGTGGTGACGTCAAAGATCAAAGGCAGGTTTCACCAGGGTTACTGTTGCCATGGTAACCATGTGAAAGATCAAAGGCAGGCATCATCATGGTTACTGTTGCCATGGTAACCATGTCAGAGATCAAAGGCAGAAATGCTTGCCTACACTTGCTTTCTACGGCATGCACAGGTATGCACTAGTTGTTTTAAATTGACAAAGATCAAAAACATTTTTATAGACTCTACCATCCTCCAAATTAGGGTGTAATTTTTTTATACGGGCATGCATGGGTATGCACCGTGTGCATGCCCGTTCATACCCAAATACTTGCTTATACTTGGTTTCTACGGGCATGCACAGGTATGAACGGGCATGCACGGGTATGCACTAGTTTTCTTTGAAACGGCACTACCTACTAACTCCAAGTCTTTCTGGAGCACTCCACCAGTGGTCTTTGGCTTTTGGATAACTCTTCTGATAATTCTTTTGACTCCTGTCAGGAATTTTGCAAAGAGCTCCTGGTCATGGCTGGTTTATGGTAAAATGATGTTCTTTCCACTTCCAAATGATGGCTCCAACAGTGCTCACTGGAACATTCAGCAGTTTAGAAATGTGTCTGTAACCAATGCCATCATTATGTTTTGCAACAATAAGGTTGGGAAGGTCTAGAGCAGGGGTCATCAACTAGCGGACTCCAGTCTGGATCCGGACCTCGAGTGTTCTCCGTCCGGACCCCAAAGCTTTTTAATGTAATATGGGGAAAAAATTATACTCTTTTGTTTTAACCAAACAAAAAAGCGGAACTCAAGCGCTGTATTGGTGACGGCAGCCTGGACATTTTATGGCGTGGGACCTTGGACGTTCTCTGTGGGATACAGCGGGAGGTAAACTCATCATTTGCTGCGGACTTCCTTCCTGGTGTAACCCACAGAATGAAACGTTGCTGTGAAATTGTGTTCACTGCCGCTCTGGCTGCCTGAAAATGATATGGGTCCACCCGGGGGTTTGTTGATGGAAGATCCCCACGACTCCTCCCCACCTTCCTGGGACAGCACCCCCGTTGGGCCAGCACAATGTTGTTTATGGAGTTGATTTCCCCGACCCTCTGAAATCATGTCAAAGCAATAATTTGCTCTGTGTGTTACTGAACATGAAAAATTCCACACACATCCACCTCCTCTCTCCCTGTAACACAGTTATCCAGACAGACCCAGACGAGGTTAAAAAGATAAAACCATTGTTCACACAGTGTTTCCTCAAACTTAAAAGACCTTGGCGCAGTGGCAACATATTTTTCGGGGTGGGGGGACAGAAAACACATGACACTATTGTAATCGGAATATGTTAATGTTATACTATTTTTTTTTTTTTAAATTTGCACAGTAACTTTGTATATGGAACTTACCATTTGAAGTATTGTACAACCGAGGCTTGAATGTTGGAATATTGGGCCTGTTGGGGTCCCACCCAGACATCCTGTGTTTGGACTTTTTAGTTATGTCATCTTTCTCTCCTTCCTCTGCTCTCACCTCTCCTGGACCCTCTGCCTGAACATTTTCCTCTCCTTGGCTCCTCTCTTTTGTCTCATCTTGCCCTCTCTGAGCACTGTCTAATTCAAGTTCTTGCTCTGTCTATGGTGGTATACAAACAGGTTAGAAAATATCAAGTGTCTTGTTTTGTCATGATTTACATAAATGACAAAAAAATGTGTATTTTTTTTTTGTATTTTTATTCTAGTGTTTCTTTTTTTCCATTGAGAGAGTAGGGAAGGGGAAAAACATTCATAACAGTAATTTACTCATGTATACTTAAATTGTATGATCAGAGGTGGGTATCATAGCCAGAAATTCTACTCATGTAAAGGCAGTGCTTTAAAATTAATAATTAAAAGTAGACAACCAAAAATTTCTAGTTGAGCTAAGGGTACAAAGAGCACCTACTTAAAAACTTGAGTAATGACTTCAGTCTTGAAGGTTTGAGGCTTTTCTCCAAAATTTATAACAATTTTCTTATAGATTTCTACTTTTCTCTGTAAATTTATCTAAATTTGAAACCATTTTCCTCAAATTTGTAATTTCCTCCTGTAAAATGGACTTTTCTTGTACATTTGAGATTTTATTATAAATTTATGGATTATTTTATGGCTATTTTTTGTTTATTTTTTTAAATAAAATTACTGTGTTTTTTAAATGAATTTGAAAGAGATTGTAATATTTTTTTTTACTTTTTCCTTCTAACAATTTTTGACCATAATTTTGCAGAGCCAGAACAGAACAATAATTTAATTCTGATTTCAAAGAAAAAAATATTAATAAAATTGTATTTAATGAAATAAATGAACTCAAATGACCAAAGATGCAGTTATTTCTGTTATAATATTACTATATATTTATATGGGGTTTTTTTGTTGTTTTTTTTTTTTTTTTTTAGAAATCTCCTCACCACCCTAGACAGCAGGAAAAACCTCTCTTATTTTGAAATCCAAATGTTGGCACGTTTAGTTTGTCTGAAGGTTGCTGACGGATTAAAGTCATTGACTTCGTCATCTTAACTTGCCAGGTACATAATAATGAACATAAATTAGTTAATATTAACTAAGGTAAAGGTAAAAACATCTCATTTTTATTCTTGTATGAAATAAGAAAAACAAAAAACTAATAATTAAAAAAAGACAAAATGAACCAACTCCAGCTCCTAACCACATCTGTTAGCAAAGCAACTCTTCCATTATTGCTCCCGTTACCAGCGGGTTAAGACCATGATAAATGCCTCCAGTGCTTGCATACCTCTTCTGCTTTTTTCCATGTTTAAGGTACTTTAATAAGCTCATGTTTCTTTTGGACAGTGACACTAGCGAGACACTCTGCCTGGTGACTTGAGCGGTCACATGGGCGGGGCACTTCTGAACTCCACATGGATCACGGTCACACGCATTGTTTGTGTGCGTGCTTGTGGACCTTCATTCCTTCATATTTTTTTTCTTAAATTTATATTTCCTCATAGAGTGGCGGAAAAAATTCAAGCATGGCGGGCCGCCACCTGGAAATGTTGCCAGAGGAAACCCTGTGACATAAAAAAAATTCTGTAGTGTGGAATTAACTATATTTTCTGTCCCTTTTTTATGCTTACAGTTTGAAACATTTTTTTAAATACTAAAAATATAGTGTAGAGGTGGGCTTTTGTGAGATTTTGGTTTTAGATATTAATCTTTTTAAATGTATGTAATTTAATTTGTGTTCTCCTGTAAAACTTTCCATTTTTAGGATTTAAGTTGTAAATTTTAGAATTTTAGAGCTACTTATTTCAAGTCAAAAAAATACATTTAGTGTTCCCCTGTGTTATGATTAAATTGTTGCATGTTTTATTTGAAACTGAGCAAAGAATTTATTTGATTTTTTTGTTTAAAAATAATACAGAACTAAAAGCAGCTAAAACATCTGCTTAATAAAATAATGTGTAAAAGCAAACGATACTGAGCTGCTGGAGACAGCTGTGCTCTTCTGAAAGAATGTCCATGAAAAGATGACAGTTTTTAAAAGCACATTTTCAGATAAATTTGTCCATGTTACTTGTCACATTTCTCGTCCATTTCTTTTATTAAAAGATGTTTGAAGTAAATTCAAGGGTCATTGTAAACACTTGGCTTTAAAAGTACCAAACTGTCACACAGTGAGAGGAAAAAAATCCTGAAAAAAAAAAAACTAACAAAAAATGCATCAAGAATTGTTTTAGAATCAAATCAGAGACCCTGAATCATAATTGTATTGTGAGGTGCCTAAAGATCCCCAGACCTAATTTGGACCTCAGCTAGGGAGGAGGACTGACTGATCAGACCTCTTGCACTTTTACTTGGTGACCCCTGGTCTAGTGAGAGCTCTTTGCTACTACCCATCATGAGTTCTTTGTGATGTGACAATCTCATATTCACAGACCTTTTTAAAGGCTATCAGTCAGGACTGACCCAGCTGAAATTAATTTGTACTGATGGGGGATGGGATAGCTTCCTAAATTCTGATGGATTTCAGCTGGTTTCTTGGCTTTCTATGCCTTTTTGCACCTCTTTTTCTTCATGTGTTCAATTCTTATTCTCTGTGTCATTCCACTTTACTAAATATAACTTGTTTTGTGAACACAGATGCCTTGATTTCTTTGTATGTATGGATTACTTGGGTTGTTACTGATATCTGGTGAAAATCTCAGGTCAATGGCTCCATCAGAAATATGTTTAATGAGAAAAATGTTGATGTGTTCAATACTTATTTTCCCCGCTGTCATAATTTACCCCTCTGGGGAGAAAGAAACAGACCCACGCGCCACCTGCAGTTTGTGACATTTATTAACAAAAAACACACAAAGTTCCAAAGGTGCACCAAAGCAAAAATCCAAGCACAGATAATTAGGTAACTTACACGCAGGAATGAATTCAGAATAAACTCACCAGAGCAGGGCTAGGGCTCTGGTGGCGAGGAGGAAGAGGACTCTTAACACTGTCGCTACAAGAAATGAAAATGCAGTCCTTAAGTATGGTCAGAACAAATAGCACAAGTGATGACAGGTGTGGGGTCACATGAGCGGGCAAAAAGGTAACAGTGATTGATTATTAGGATCAGCTAGGAGAGATGAGAGAGGAGTGGCTGGACTTGACAGCTGACAGGGCAGCGCCCACACAGAGCACAAAACCAGAAACACCGCCTGACAGCTGTCAACCCCGAGAAAGAGCACCACAGTACAAATATAAAGAATAAACATCACCAAATGCGGACTAATAAATAATTATGAAACATGGGTGTAAGAAAACTGAAACATAAACAGAAAAATAGAAAACAGTACGAGAATACCGAAACTCAAAAGGCACAAAATACAACAAATATATAAATACAGAGAAAAACTATTTACCCTCCATTCCCTGGCGCAGCCAGGCAATGGAGAGTGTCAATGAATAGATTGCACCAGTCTGAATCTATTAACAGCAAAACAAAAGGGGGGTTAAGAGACACAAGATCCCTCCCTAATTGTAGGCTATATTGAAAAGGAAGGATTTTACCCTGTCCTTAAAAACAGATCGAGTCTGACTCCCGGACCCAGAGTGGTAACTGGTTCCACAGAAAAGGAGCTTGATAGCAGAAGGCTCTGCCTCCCATTGTACTTTTGGAGATTCTGGGTATTACAAGTAATCCAGCATTTTGGGAGCGTAGTGCTCTGTTAGGATGACAGGGTAATATCAGATCTTTTTTATATAAGGGGGCCTGATTATTAAGAGCTTTGTAAGTGAGAAGAAGGATTTTAAACTTAATTCTAAACTCTATGGGAAGCCAATGAAGGGAGGCCAGAACCAGAGAGATATGATCTCTCTTTCTAGAACCAGTTAAAACTCTTGCAGCAGCATTTTGGATCAACTGAAGACTTTTTAAAGATTTTTTAGGACAACCTGATAATAACGAGTTACAATAATCTAATCTCGAGCTGACAAAGGCGTGGATCAGTTTCTCAGCATCATTCAGAGACAAGATGCTCCTAATCATGGCAATATTGCGCAGATGGTAGAAAGCAGTCTTAGAAACAAATTTAATGTCAATTAAAGGACAGATCTTGATCAAAAATAACTCCAAGGTTCCTCACAGAACTATTCAGAGTGAGAGTAGCGGCATCCAAATTAAGAGTTTGATTTGGAAAGGAATTTCTAAGGTTTTTTGGACCAACAAGAATGACTTCAGTCTTATCTGGGTTTAATAGCAGAAAATTACAGGTCATCCAGGCTTTGATTTCCTTAAGACAGGCATCTAACTTGGCTAATTGATTACAATCATTGGGCTTCATTGACAGGTATAATTACCTCCGCCAGGCCAAAAGACCAGGAGGAGGTAATGTTTTTGCCGGGGTTTGTCTGTGTGTTTGTCTGTGTGTTTGTCTGTCTGTCTGTCTGTCTGTCTGTCTGTCTGTCTGTCTGTTGGTTAGCAAGATAACTCAAAAACTTTTGGACGGATTTCAGTGAAACTTTCAGGCGTTGTTGGAAATGGTACAAGGAAGAACTGATTAAATTTTGGGGATGATCCGCATCACCGTCTGCATACAGGAATTTTTTAAAGCATTTTTCCACACTGTGACATACGGCCATTTTCAACATGTGCGCAGGCGCAATGGAGGGCGCTGGGCGTCGTGTCTGACCAACACAAACTCCGCCTTCTTCAACGTTTTAGCCACAAAAGCATGCGGAAAACACTGGTGGCCTGGGCCCGCCAGCGTGCCTGTGCTAGCCATAGGCGCTGCGCACATTGCGCTGGTCGTCGTGTATGACCAACACAAACTCCGCGTTCTTCAACGTTTTAGGCACAAAAGCACGCGGAAAACACTGCTGGCCTAGGCCCGCCAGCGTGCCTGTTTTGGCGCCACGCTGCAAAACCTGACACGGCCACCTGTCCGCCGCCCGATTATTTGCCTCAAATTCCCCGCCCAGCTATAGGCGCTGCGTAAAAACGACCTCTCTGCCGGGGAAGATTCTAAATTCTGTTTGGCTGCGGAGCGCAACCCCAATATAATATAAAACCCACGGCAACCTGTCTAACCAATCTGCATCCGTCAGTGGAGGAGATGGACACACCAACACTTCAGTGTATTACCTCCGCCAAGGAGGCAATGCTTTTACAACCGTAAAACGGGGCTATAAGGGACGGCGGGGTAATATGGGACACTTTTCTAAATGTAATTCTGCTTTTTTAATTTTGCTTCCGCCTAGATTTGATTAAGGATTCATGGATATTTGACAATAACAACACAACTCAGCGTCCTGCTCAAAATAAAAAAAGCAGAATTACATTTAAAACATTTCCCAGAAAAGTGTCCCTTATTAACCCGCCGTCCCTTATAGCCCCGTTTTACACTACTGAACCACTAATCCTATCACTATCACATTGATTGTCATTCATTAATTGTCTGTTTATTGCACTGTCCATGTCAAATAAACAAATAATCATTGTGAATCCAATTGCTAGTCATATCTTTTCATGCTCAGGGAATCTGAAAACGTACACACAAACACTGTATGGGGGGAGCTGTGCCGCTTGGCGGAGGTCTGCGCTCTCCGAGTGCTTTTCTAGTTGTGTGTCGTCTGTGTAACAATGAAAATGTATACAGTGCTTTCTCATCATATTGCCTAACGGAAGCATATACAGTGGGGCAAAAAAGTATTTAGTCAGCCACCAATTGTGCAAGTTCTTCCACTTAAAAGATGAGAGAGATCTCCAATTTTCATCATAGGTATACCTCAACTATGAGAGACAAAATGAGAAAAAAAATCCAGAAAATCACATTGAAGGATTTTTAATGAATTAATTGGTAAATTCCTCAGTAAAATAAGTATTTGGTCACCTTCAAACAAGCAAAATTTCTGGCTCTCACTGACCTGTAACTTCTTCTTTAAGAGGCTCCTCTGTCCTCCACTCGTTACCTGTATTAATGGCACCTGTTTGAACTCATCATCAGTATAAAAGACACCTGTCCACAACCTTAAACAATCAGACTCCAAACTCCACTATGGCCAAGACCAAAGAGCTGTCAAAGGACACCAGAAACAAAATTGTAGACCTGCACCAGGCTGGGAAGACTGAATCTGCAATAGGTAAGCAGCTTGGTGTGAAGAAATCAACTGTGGGAGCAATTATTAGAAAATGGAAGACATACAAGACCACTGATAATCTCCCTCGATCTGGGGCTCCACGCAAGATCTCACCCCGTGGGGTCAAAATTATCACGAGAATGGTGAGCAAAAATCCTAGAACCACACGGGGGGACCTAGTGAATGACCTGCAGAGAGCTGGGACCAAAGTAACAAAGGCTACATCAGAAACACACTACGCCACCAGGGACTCAAATCCTGCAGTGCCAGATGTGTCCCCCTGCTTAAGCCAGTACATGTCCAGGCCCATCTGAAGTTTGCTAGAGAGCATTTGGATGATCCAGAAGAGGACTGGGAGAATGTCATATGCTCAGATGAAACCAAAATAGAACTTTTTGGTAAAAACTCAACTTGTCGTGTTTGGAGGAGAAAGAACACCATACCTACTGTGAAGCATGGGGGTGGAAACATCATGCTTTGGGGCTGTTTCCTGCAAAGGGACCAGGACGACTGATCCGTGTAAAGGAAAGAATGAATGGGGCCATGTATCGTGAGATTTTGAGTGAAAACCTCCTTCCACCAGCAAGGGCATTGAAGATGAAACGTGGCTGGATCTTTCAGCATGACAATGATCCCAAACACACCACCCAGGCAACGAAGGAGTGGCTTCGTAAGAAGCATTTCAAGGTCTTGGAGTGGCCTAGCCAGTCTCCAGATCTCAACCCCATAGAAAATCTTTGGAGGGAGTTGAAAGTCCGTGTTGCCCAGCGACAGCCCCAAAACATCACTGCTCTAGAGGAGATCTGCATGGAGGAATGGGCCAAAATACCAGCAACAGTGTGTGAAAACCTTGTGAAGACTTACAGAAAACGTTTGACCTCTGTCATTGCCAGCGAAGGGTATATAACAAAGTATTGAGATAAACTTTTGTTATTGACCAAATACTTATTTTACCGAGGAATTTACCAATTAATTCATTAAAAATCCTTCAATGTGATTTTCTGGATTTTTTTTTTCTCATTTTGTCTCTCATAGTTGAGGTATACCAATGATGAAAATTGGAGACCTTTCTCATCTTTTAAGTGGGAGAACTTGCACAGTTGGTGGCTGACTAAATACTTTTTTGCCCCACTGTATAAACTAAAAAGAGTAGGGCCTAACACAGATCCCTGTGGAACTCCGTGACTGAGCTTAGAGTTGGAAGAAAACTCATCATTGATGTGAACAAACTGAAGTCTATTGGACAAATAAGATCTAAACCACTGCAGCAAAGTTCCATTTAGTCCAACATAGTGTTCTAATCTATCAAGTAGAATGTCATGATCAATAGTATCAAAGGTTGCACTAAGATCCAAAAGGACAAGTACAGAAACAAGTCCACTATCAGATGTGATAAGGAGGTCATTAGTGACCTTCACTAAGGCTGTTTCAGTGCTGTGATGAACTCTGAACCCAGATTGAAACTCTTCAAATAAACCATTTCCCTGCAAGTGGTCAAACAGTTAGTTGTGCAGCAACAACTCTTTCTAAGATTTTTTGAAATGAAAGGTCGATTGGTCGATAGTTAGCCAAAACTCCTGGATCGAGCGTTGGCTTTTTGAGTAAGGGTTTAATTACAGCAATTTTAAAAGCCTGCACTACATAACCCAAAGTTAAAGAAGAATTAATTATATGAAGAATACTGCTACCAATAATTGGGAAGACTATTTTAAATAACCTGGTTGGAATAAGGTCTAAAAGACAAGATGAAGGCTTAGATGAGGAGATTATTTTATCTAACTCTAAAAGGTCAATTGGAGTAAACTTATCTAAACAGATATCAATTGAAGGAGTTGTAGTAGTTAATGTACTTAAGTTTATGGTGGGAAGAATCTGACTGATTTTATCGCTAATAGATAAAATTTTATGATTGAAAAAGTTCAAAAAGTCCTGACTAGAAAGCTCAAGGGGGATGCGAGGGTTGACCGAGTCCTGACTCTTTGTCAGCCTGGCTATAGTGTTGAAAAGAAACCTGGGACTATTCTTATTCTTTTCTATTAATGCAAAGTAATAACTTGTTCTAGCTTTTCTAAGAGATTTTTTATAAATTAAGAGATGATTTCTCCACACTAAATAGAATTCATCTAAATTAGTAGAACGCCATTTTCTTTCTAACTGACAAGTCTTCTGTTTTAAGCTACAAGTTTCTGTGTTAAACCAAGGGGTTAGAAATCTCTGGTTAGACTTTTTCTTTTTTAAAAGGGCTACCAAATCTAGAGTCTGATGCAGAGAAGCTGTAACACTATCTACCATGGTATCAATTACGGAAGGAGCAGGCTCTCCATTTTTTATTTCCGTTGTGTTGACCCATGGTATAGAGGAGACAATCTACAAAAATTTGGTAACAACATCATCTGAAAGACATCTGCTGTAGTAATATTTTTCTTTAGGAGTCAAATAATCAGAAATGGTGAAATCAAAGGTTAACAGACAATGGTCTGACAGTACAGGATTATGAGGAGACACTACCAGATTTTCTATTTCTATACCATAAGTCAGAACAAGGTCCAATGTGTGGTGGAGATAGTGGGTAGAATTTTCTACTTTCTGAGAAAACCCCATTGAGTCTAAAATTGAATTGAATGCCTTATTGAGACAGTCACTATCTACATCAACATGTATATTAAAATCCCCTACAATAATTATTCTATCTGATTTCAGCACTAAATCAGCTAAAAATTCAGCAAATTCAGATAAAAACTCTGAGTAGGCGGAGGGAGGACGGTAAACTATGGCGAAGAAAATTGGGTTCAAGCCCAGATAGCCAACATGCCCCACACTGAGAACCAGGCCCTCAAAGGAATTAAAATATGATTTTTGCTTTACATTAACTAGTAATTTAGAATGGAAAATCGTGACCAGAACTTCTGGGATTATGATAGTTTAGATAGCCAGAAGGAGTTGATTCATTCAAACCAACATAATCATCTTGCCCTAGCCAAGTCTCTGTGAGGGATATCAAATCAATCTGATGATCAATTAATAGATTGTGAACTAGTAGAGACTTGGGAGTTAGAGACCTAATATTTAATAAACCACATTTAATTTTTAAATTATAAGGAGGAACAGAGGCCAAATTGATAAATTTAGAGACTTGAGGTTTGATTTGAGTTTTACCAACATTTTGTTTAAACACTTTGGGATGTTTATGCATTATATTTTTATTAACTTTGGGGGGAGTAGACAAAGGTTCTCTAAGGGAGAAGACAGGGGCAAAGTTGAGGGGTGGCAGATGAGGAGGAGCTGCAGAAAGACGTGTATTTATCAAGTTGTGTTGTATTTGTCTTGGGTTATAATATTTTGGGTAATGGGAGACAGACACAATCTCTGTAGGGGTAGGTGTAGTTGTAGTAGTAGTAGTTGTAGTGTAGGTGTTGTTTTAACGTGGGGGAATTCATTTAATAAGTCAGGGGTAAGAGCCTCAATATCAGACGCTTTAGCCCCAGGAAAAAATTTAGTCACACAGTACCTGCTTTTGACGTTCCTCATAATCGAGTCACCAATTACCAGCGTCGTCTGGGGGGGCTTTGTCCGTGGTTTTTGAAGAGGTGAATAATTTTGTCGAAGGTGTTGTGATGGCGGGGTGATGCGCTCTCTTATTTTTGGAGCTGGTGTGTAATTTGGCACACCTAAAGTAGTCTTAATTCGGGGTTTGTGGATTTGAGCCACCGCTGAAGGAGAAGGAGAGGGAGGAGGATGGCCGGCCACGGGCGGACAGCCAGCGTCCAGGTGGGGAAAATCCTCCAAAGAAAGGATGTCAAATCTATTTTCCAGTAGCAGGGGAAGAGAAGAGGCACGGCCCTGTCTGGTTGATTGATGATGATTGCCTGCTGGTCAAACCAAGGTCCAGGGCGCACACTGAGGATGAGAAGAACCAACCGGGGCTTTGGGTTTAGCCCCGAGTCGAAGCCAGTGTCTATTGCTGTAGTCCTGGACGTCAGAAGAAATCGGAGCAGGGGTGGAAGTAGGCGGAGATGCGCTGAACTCACCCAGGTAAGTAGCTGTCTCTGCCAGCTGCGAGTCAGTTGCCGGGGCCGTTGTTTGCCCGAGAATTATGGTGTCAAGGTGGTCTTCAGCGTCCCGAATCTTATAGAGGTTGGAGAGTCTCACTTCCAACTCAGAAACCTTCCTAAGGAGGGACACACAGCTGACACACGTCAGGGATGGAGCCATGACGTTCCAGGCGATAGGTGGATAGCCAGCCAGCCAAAAACAGCTAAAAACAGGTTAGCTTAAAACAGCTAAAAAGGCTTAAAAACAGGTTAGCAGGTTAGCCTAGCCCGGTAAAACAGCCCAGCCAGGGGTCTGACCCACCCACATGTCCGATCGGGCTTTTCTGCTAGGCCAATACTAAGCTAACACCAAGCAAAAACTAATATCAGCAAAAAGAGATAAAAAATTAAAAACGAAATCAATAAAAACAAACAAAAGCTGACAAGATGACGCGACGGGACGTTAACAGATGCCAGCGTTAATGCTGATTAGTCAACACACGCAACAAATGCAGACTAATAAATAATTATGAAACATGGGTGTAAGAAAACTGAAACAGAAACAGAAAAATAGAAAACAGTACTAGAATACCGAAACTCAAAAGGCACAAAATACAACAAATATATAAATACAGAGAAAAAGCCATGAGACTGAGCCTGGCGGAACCTCCAGAGCTCAGCTTGTGACACCCGCTGTATCTGGCGTGTCCCAGTTGTGTGTCATTGATTTTGCCCTGAAACAGACAACAACAGACTACAGCTGCAAATTCCAAAAACATCCAGGAGTGAACATTTAAAAGTATTTCAATTCAGGTTTTTAAAAAAATAATGCATATTTCTTTGTCGATACCGAAAACAATTGTTGAATACTGAAACAAAAATAATAGAATAAAATAAAATAGGCTTTATTGTTGTTGTGCAGTTGTACAGCACAACGACATTATGGGTGCTCCACCAGGTTACTGTGCAATAAAGTAAAAGAGAAGGATTAGATAAAACACAGTTACAGAACACACGATTAAACATACGACTGAAATAAAAATGGCCCAGGATTATGGAAATATAGTATACACAGGTGTGGTAGTGGCTTCATGGAGGAAACAATGTACGTAAAAGTGTGGAGTGCAGAACACACAACTGATTAAAATAGCCCAGGATTATGGATATATTATATGTATATATTTATATATATATAAATATGGAAAATATACATGGGTATGGTAGTGGTTTCACAAATGGATCAGCATACATGAAAGTGTGGAGTGCAAAGACAGGTGTGATTATTATGATAATTAAAAGGTCCTCAGCTCTGTGCATGTGAGCGTTTGGAGGGAGTGGGGTGGGGCCTCTGACTGTTTGCAGTCCGGATGGCCCAGGGGAGGAAACTGTTTGTCAGTCTGGAGGTGTGGGACCTGATTGATCTGAACAGTCATCCAGAGGGAAACAGGTCAAATAGTGTTGGGCAGGATGTGAGGGGTCTCCTGTGATGGGCTTGAGCTTTTTGAGGCAGGAGGATATGGAGATGTCTTCCAGGGAGGGCAGTGGGCCATCAATGAATTTTTGGGCAGTGTTGATGACCTTCTGCACAGCCTTCCTTTTCTTGGCCGTGGAGCCGGCGTACCACACACCCAGACAGTAGGTGAACACGCTCTCCATTGAGCAGCGGTAGAAGGCCAGCAGCAGCTTCTGGTCCAGGTTGTTCTTCCTCAGGACACAGAGGAAGTGCAGCCACTGCTGGGCTTCCTTCACCAGGGCCTTGGTGTTGACAGACCAGGAGAGGTCAGAGGAGATGTGGGTGCCCAGGAACCTGAAGGTGGGGACATTTTCCACACGGTTGCCATTTATGAGAAGGGGGGTGTGGTCCTGTCTGTACTTTCTGAAGTCCAGTATGAGTTCTTTGGGTTTTTTGGATATTCAGTTTCAGGTTGTTTGCTTGGCACCACAGCAGCAGATTCTCTACCTCCGCCCTGTATGCCTTCTCATCGTCATCAGTGATGAGCCCAACCAAGGTGGTATCGTCTGCGTACTTCACAATGATGGTGTTTGGGTGGGTTGGAATACAGTCAAAGGTGTGCAGGGAGTACAGTAGTGGGCTTAGCACGCAGCCCTGGGGGGAGCCAGTGCTGAGAGACAGTGGTGCGGGCCAAGTTGGACTGTCTGTGGGTGGTTGGTGAGAAAGTTTTTTTTTTTTTTATCCAGGAGCAGGTGTGTGTGTGTGTGTGTGGGGGGGGGAGCTCTGGAGGAGGTGCAGTTTATTGATCAGGATGTCCAGGATGATGGTGTTGAAAGCTGAGCTGTAGTCCACAAAGAGCATCCTCACATAGCTGTTGAACATGTTACTAAAAATAAATAACATGTATTGAGCCACTGCCGGGTATTGAGCCATGTATTGAGCCATGTATTGAGCCACTGCCGCCCCGGCAGTGGCTCAGGAGGTAGAGCAGGTCATCTAATAACCTGATGGTTGGCGGTTCGAATCCCGCTCTCCCCAGATATCCTGCCGTTGTGTCCCTGGGCAGGACACTTCACCTGCATTGCCTCCAGTGCCCATAACACTGGGTATGAATGTGTATAAATGTTTGGTGGTGGCCGGAGAGGCCGTTGGCGCGGATTGGCAGCCACGTTTCCGTCTGCCTGCCCCAGGGCAGCTGTGGCTACAGTAGTAGCTTGCCACTACCGTTGTCTGTCTGGAGTGAATGAATAATGTATCAACTTGTAAAGCATCTTTGAGTGTCTATGATAAAGCGCTATATAAATCTGATGCATTATTATTATTTATTTTCATTTTAAGTTGAGCTAGTTGCCTTAATTTCCTTGGGGAATGTGTCTTTATATGTCAGTTAATCATCACTGTAAGAAAAAGGATATATAAATAGGTGGGAAGAATATGTGCATATATTGGTATTAGTATTGGCAATTGGTAAAACTATTTTCAAAACATCGGCATGCCAGTTATCAGGAAAAAAAATCTAGTGAAAGATTCTGAATGCTGATTAAATGTAACATTCTAGTTGACTTGTCACATCTGTCTTCCATTTGTTTTATTAATAAAAGGTATTGGAAGTAAATTCATTATGGGACATTGCAAATGAAATTAGTTTTAAAGGTACCAAGTATTCACATGGAGAGAAAAAGAAATCTTAAATATAAAATCATTTACCATTGCATTGCAGCCCTCTGAATTGCAATTGAATCAAATCATGAGTTGGCTCGGTATTCTTACCCCTAAATTCTAAACAAGTGAAATTCATTATTAAACCAGGAAATTTAGGGAAACATTTCAGACAAGGAAGATTTAATTACAGTATTTTTATGTACTTTTTTGCAGTGATACTGGGCTAGATTTGTTAAATGTGTGATAAATATTGTGAAACTGGAGAAGCTTCTTTAGTTGCAACCATTGTTGTGACAAGTGGTGTGGAAGATTTTCACGGCTGTGAACTGCTGTCAGTGACAGGTTCCTGAAAGCAATGCCATACTCTGCTTTGGGGGCATTAGGAGGGACGCAGAATGTGGCACTATGTTTGGAATCTGAGACGGGTCTCCATGCCAGCCGGCACGTCTCTCACAATGCCTACCCCCTCTTTTTTTAAAATTCTTTTCCCATCTCATCCTCTCCCAGATCTCCCCTAAAATCACTGCAGCTCACGTGAATTAAACTTCCCTCTTGGTCAGCTTTTGGCAGGCAGCTCATTAGTCTATTTTTAGAGGCAGCCCACATCTTGTGTGAATCCATTCATCCTTTTTGCTGTTTGTGCATCCTGCTGCTCCTGGGTGGAAGTGTTCTCTGATTAATTTCTGGACACACCCAGTTCAGAGTTAAGTTCCTGACCTATTTTATTTAGTTACACACTGATTGTTTTCCTCGGTAGCAATGCTGATTAAAGGCCAATTTTCTGATTTGCAGACTAGTGTTGTTGTTGTTCATTAGTAGGGTTTGTTTACAGTGTGCCCAACAAGGGCAGAAATCGCCCCAGCTGACCGGTGAACTCTCTCACACTCCATCAGCCCAAGAGCCACTTGAACCGAAAGCTTTTTCAGTCAAATGTTAGGGTGGGAATATATTAAGACAGTTGTAGATTGTTTAGGAAGTAGTGAATATCTCTACAACTTACAGTACTTGTTTTTAGTGCTCTGGTTTACTTTGATTTGTAGGGATACCCTCCTCATGCAAGGAGAGAGGGAAACCTAAATATTTCAGATGCCTGCTGGAGTTTTCAATGAGGTGCTGAGGGATGCTGGGCGAGTGTGGGCCTGCCCTCATCCTTTTCAAGGGCAAACCATGTCTGTAGACATATACTGACACACATGTATATACTGTATATATATATTTGTTTTTTTTTAAAAGGAAATACTACTTACCACAGAGTTCATTCATCAATTAAATGGTGACGGCAGGGACAGGGGTCCGGGTGGGCATGTTATTCCTCAACTCTTTAGAAGTATGTCATGCATTTCTTTAAAGCTCTTGACATCTTTATTTCCTAAAAGACAAAAGTGGGGTGCGGTGGTCGGGTGTAGGTGAGGCTTTTTTTGTTGACACAGTGACTGTTACATGCAGGCTGTTGTAACAGGGACCATAACAAAGTGAGCATTGATTGTCACACAGTACCTTTCTGTTATACAGTGTTTAATCAAGCCGTTGTCATGCACACTGGGATGTAAAAAAAAAAAAAAAAAAAAAAGAAGAATATGCACTGTACAGAGCCCGTGAACCTGACAGAAAGATCAGTGTTGGCAGAAACAGTCACTGGCATCATTTCCTGCCCTTGTATGGGCTCAATATGGTGATGGAAGGTGGAGATAGAAAGTACAGCGAGCAGACAGGGATCATGTGGGTTTAGCTGATGTCTTTTCACTAACCTGGCTGCACCTGCACCCATTTTTTTTTCACTTCATTGGTAAATGGCTGAAATTACTGTATGAGCACAGATTCTGCTGAAGTCAAGGAAGAAGAATGAAAAAGGGTCAACACAGAGTGACTGCAGTGACCAAGTAATCATTAATTCTGCGTTGAACATTTGTAAAGATACAGTCACTAAGCAGTTGTTGTGCTGAGAATTTTGCAAGAAAGGAAGTAAGGATGTTATCAGAGCCCTGGGCCAAGCCTGGGACCTCACTTTAGAGAGTGAGCAGAGGACAGGAAACTACAACATTTTTTGCCAAAATCCGTTCTGAGCACTTACTGCCTTTTGTTTAACATGTTGCTTGTGTTCTGGTTTTTAGCTTTTCCATGTAGCGTACGTCCTCATTAAGTTTGCTAATTCACCGCGTCCTGACCTATGGGTGCTGGAGCGGTCTGTGGACAATGGCAGGACCTTCAAGCCATGGCAGTATTTTGCACGTGAGTTTGCATGCTGTTGTGCTGTTAAAATTATTAGCTTGCATCCTATTTCAGATGTGGTGCTGTGCTTAAAATCTTTAGACTAGATTTGTGCTTCAAGTCTTTGAACAAAATTTCAGAGTACATTTTTTGAATGGAAAAACACTAAAGATAACGTGTTTATATGTGCACATTGATACATACATGCATACATACATGCATACATATATACATGATTGATTTTTTTTCAAGTAAATTTAATTTGTAGTTAATGATTTAGTGCAGGGATCTGAAACCTGTGGCTTTGGATTCAAATGCAGCTATTTTGCCATGACCAGTGGCTCTCTGTGGCTATGACAAACTGTTTAAAATAGTAACAAAAATTTGCAACAAAAAGTTAAAACATTTTGCATAATAACAGGTACAGTTCTAAAACTTTACAAATAAAAAGATGGGAATTACAGTTAAAATGTAGTAAACTTAGAACACACTCAGCTGGTCCACGACATGCTGAAGATGATTGTTCTCCCTCCCACATCCCATGTTCACATTTTTAAAAGAAATGTTGTAAATTAATGAATAAAAACTAATTTTCAATAAAGACATTTGCAAATGTAAGAGGAAAATTTTGCATATTTTTAAGAAAAAGTCAGGATTCTACGTGGACCATGATGGTCGCAGACAACATTCTGATCTGTAGTGAGAGTAGGGAGCAGGTGGAAGAGAACCGGGAGAGGCAGAGGTATGCTGTAGAGAGAAGAGGAATGAAAGTCAGTAGAAGCAAGAGAGATTACATGTGTATGAATGAGAGGGAGGCAGCTGTAACTGTGGAGATGCAGGTAGTAAAGGTAGTGAAGGTAGATGAGTTTAAATACCTGGGGTCAACCATCCAAAGCAATGGATAGCACACAAGAGAGGTAAATAAGAGAGGGCAAGCAGGGTAGAGTGGGTGGAGACGAGTGAAGGATAGCGTCTAGAATGAAAGGGAAAGGGAAGATTTACAAGACGGTAGTGAGATCTGCTATGATGTATGGTTTGGAGACGGTGGCACTAACAGAAGATGGGAGGCGGAGCTGGCAGAGTTGAAGATGCTAAGATTCTCATTGGGAGTGACTAGGAGGGACAGGATTAGAAATGAGTATATCAGAGGGACAGCTCAGGCTGAGCGGTTTGGAGACAAAGTAAGAGAGGCAAGGCTGAGATGGTTTGGACATGTGCAGAGGAGGGATAGTGGATATACTGGACAAAGGATGTTGAAGATGGAGCTGCCAGGCAGGAGGAAAAGAGGAAGACCACAGAGAAGATTCATGGATGTAGTGAAGGAGGACATGGAGAGTGTTGGTGTTACAGAGGAAGATGCAGGGATAGGGTGAGATGGAGGCAGATGATCTTCTGTGGCGACCCCTAAAGGGAGCAGCCGGAAGAAGAAGAACAAGAAGAATTTTTAAGGAAAAATCAGATTTACCTGTTGCGAATTTAAAATAAAATGTTTCAAGTTCATGTTAGAAACTAGCCAGAGTTTTCACACTTAGGAGAGAAAAAAAACCCCAAAAAACTTCTTGGCCCCTTGTACATTTTTCTGACCAGAAATTTCACAAAATGTTTGCCAATCCCTAATTTCAAGCATCATCAGTTGATAACATTTTATATACGTTTTATGCCTCGGTGAAATGAGGCATAGGGTAGTCTGTCAGCGCCTCTTATGTTAGTGTGTGGTTGAAACACACACACACACACACACACACTAAGACACAAACACCGAGGCATAGCTCCCCCTGGTGCTTCTATTATTTTCAGTTCTTGGCTGCAAACAGAAAAGGAAAAGGGTGTAGAGGTAAATGGCAACAACTTCTCAAAAGATAAAGTAAAACACAGATAAGAAGATGTTCTGTTTGGAGAAAAGAGCTCTCAAATCATAGCTAACTAGAGGGCACTCAGAGAGTGCATATCTCTGCCAAGGTTCCATCCGTACGTCTGTCTGTACTTCTGTTTGTACCTTTGTCCATACCTCCAAATTCATCCATAGCCCGAGGGCCACCTCAGGTGAAAATTTCATCAAAGTCGTCCAGTAGTTTCCGTCTTTAACATTGTGTGATAGGGTCTTGGCGGAAATATGCACTGATGAATCACCTCCAAAATCTAATGGGTTCGTCTGTCACGGAAGGGCCACATCTCGGGAAAATTTAATCAAAATCTGTCCAGTAGTTTTTGCGTTATCTTGCTAACACATTGCAAGAAGATAGGGCCTTGGTGGAGGTATATACTCTTGAATAACTTCCAAAATCTAATGGGTTCATCCGTAGCTCAAGGACCACCTCTGAAAATTTCAGCAAAATCTGTCCAGTAGTTTTTGCCTAATCCTACTAACAAACAAACAAACCTCCTTGGCAGAAGTAATGAAAGTTGATTATATTTTAAGTTGTTGCAGAAGAAAAAGTGCAGCTGTGAGTGATAACATTAACTTAAAGCAACCCTATATAAGATTTTCACCTTAAAATAATGTTTCCAAAATTATTTTGATGCTACAGCACCCTTTGACTGGTCATTTCCCCCACAGTCTGAGTGGGCCCGCATTGCCTGCAACAGCTCTGTTCTTGGTAGAAACACTGAAAGGACTTCAACTATGGCGACTATGACCAATCCCAGAGCACGACTTTAAACACCAACAGTTAAGCAACATGTGACTTACTGGGCCTGAGGTCACAGTTGCCATAGTTGCAGTTTGAAGCCATGCCAGTGATGCAAGACATTACTTGTCAAGCTATATAAATAATATTGTCAATATTATTTAATCAAGTTATTTCCTTCTGTAGTAACTCAAAATGTCTTTAGTTAAAAAAACCCCAGTTGTGCAGAGGGTTATGGGTAGTGTAGTGTATTTACGTATAGTATATTTAACCCTGGCTATTTGATTAAACTTCTGAAGACTATTTAAAATGGAGTCTTTTAATGTCTATCCATGGGGGTGTAATACAAGACAAGAAAATATTAAAAATCTAAACTTGTGAAATCGCACAGTTATGACATTTCTTTCAAGTTGCCAACACTGAATACTTGACACAAATTCTAAATTTAAAGAATCACTTTTTATAATAATGAAAATGGCTCTTAAAAGTTGCAGTTGTTAAAAGAAGTGGTTAAAAATGTTTTCTTGAAATCATGGTGATGAGAGTGATGAGGTGATGATTTGCCGTTACTGTAAACTGATAATAATAATAAGATTGAAGGGCTGTTTTTCTCTTTTTCTTTTTCCAGATTCAAAGCGTGAGTGTATTGAAAGATTCGGAAAGAAACCAAACGCCCGCATCTTAAATGATGATGAGCAGGTCTGCACCACAGAGTATTCCCGGATTGTCCCATTAGAGAATGGAGAGGTACTATACTATATATGGTTTGTGAAAACGTATCAAAATTTGCTACACTCTGAGAAAAAGCACTGATCTCTCTGGAATAAACCTGTTTTGACCAGGTTGTGGTTTCCCTGGTTAATGGCCGACCAGGATCCAAAAACTTTACCTACTCTCCAGTGCTCCGGGACTTCACAAAGGCTACAAACATTCGCCTCCGCTTCCTGCGCACCAACACCCTGCTCGGCCACCTTATCTCCAAGGCGGAGCGAGACCCCACCGTCACGCGCAGGGTGAGGCTCCCGTCTGTTCAGCCTCACACTGAGGTGTCACGCTGCCTGACTCTTGTCTTCCCATTTGGTAAAGCCACATTTACTGCTCTGAGTCACCCACCCGCCTGCTTTCTTTTCGCTGACACGAGCAGTTGCACTTGCTCAAACATTTCAGTTCTGTTCACTCATCCTTGAAACTGGCCAAGATGATTTATATCCTATAACTTAATTTCAATAAAACTAGAAACATGCCTTCAGGGTTCATCCACCCCTTTATCTGAAAGTGATGTCAGCTGTTAAAATTCATCTTATCTTGTCTTATCTTTTGCATTGATTCACTCTGTAAAACTAGTCTAAGCTCATGGGTCATGGCTTAAGTTTGCACATGTCAACACGCATGACTCACTTCCAGGCAAATCCAGGCCTTCGTTATGGTGTTCTGTAAGTGATGCTGCTGAGTGGCTGATAAAGCTGTACCGGTGATAACATTTTCCCTCTTTGTTGTCAGTATTACTACAGTATCAAAGACATCAGCATCGGTGGGCGCTGTGTTTGTCATGGGCACGCGCAGGTGTGTGGCGGCGGCCGAAATTCAGACAACCCAAACAGGTTAGTAAGGCACACTATAGCGACTAATAGTGACACATTTCTCTGTCTGAGAGTAGAACTGGGGGAAATACTTTTGACTACATGAGTGGTTAGTTTATTTTATTCAGGAGGTGAAGCCTGTGATGGGGTCTTGAACTTGGTCCTCTGGAACCACATGTGGCTTTGTGATCGCACCGTGTGGCTTTGATAATGCCAAAAAAAGTTTAGTGCAAAATATTTTTTTTATCATCTCAGTTGATTGATTATATTTTATTTAGTTTTAGATATTTATTTTATTTATTTACAGTTATTTATTAAAAATACTAGAATTTAGTTGACTAAGGCTGCGGTCACACTGCAGGTTTTTAATGCTCAATTCCGATTTTTTTGCACAAATGTATCTGATTTTATTAATGACAGTCTAAACAGCACATATCCGATTTTTTCACACCAGACCCAGGCCACTTTCATATGTGTGTCATGTTTTGCTCCTTTGGAGCGGAGAAAAATGACCCAGGTGCTGAATTGCTGTTAGTGAAATTTATTAAAATAAAGATTTAACACAAAGTGCTCCAACAAACAAACTGGCGCGCGAGAAGAGGATTACTTACAAAATGACTCACCAGAGCGGACCGAGCTCTGGTGGCGATGAAGGTAGACATTACAACGCAGCCACAAAGTAAAGTGAACAGCTGAGCTCTTAAATAGGGCGCAAAACCCCTTAGATAATACATGGCAGGTGTGAGCACCGAGCGGGCAGAAAGGCAAAGATACACAATTGAGATCAGCTGTGACTGTGAGAGAGGCGAACCCAGCTAACAGCTGACAGGGCACGCCCCCACAAGTTCCACACCCCTGACAGCTGTCAAAAAAAAAGAAAACAGCAGAAATACAGGATGAGAAAACACCCTACCAGAAAATAAATACAGAATAGAAAATAAGGCACTAACAAACAGAAAAATGGCAAACACCAAAACCCAACCGGCCTAAAATACAAAAGATGGAAAATAAACAGGACAAAAGCCATGAAGCCGAGTCTGGAGAAAATCTCCAGCCCCCGGTTCATGACAGTGTGGTCCTAATTCAGATACGTACCTGATATTTTCCAAAGCGACCTCAGTCTGAACGGTCATGTCGCATTTCATCCGACTTTTTCCTCATTGAAGTGAGACAGACGCTACAATTCTGCGGCAGAGGATGCAGCCAGCATGGCAGACACAGCTGATTTGTGCTCTCTTTTTAATCAATCTTCTTCCCTTTATCACTGGATTGTAATTTTGTCAGCTCCGACTGCACAATAACTTCAAAATTTTTTTGGGGGGGGGAGTTTGGGGTTGAAACCGTCAGACATTACAGGCGCACAGTAACAGCACATTTACTGGACACTGCAGATTCCTTTTTCCTTCCTGGCTGCTGTAATAGCTAAAATGTAAAAATAAATTAATGATGAAAAAAGGAAGAAGCTGTCAAATTTACAAAATGAACAAATAACTTTACAAGAAAACACAAATTTAAAAGCATAATTTCCTACATTTATGCAAAAGAAAAAAATGTACAGTGCTGTGAAAAAGTATTAGCCCCCTTCCTGATTTCTTACATTTTTGTATGTTTGTCACTTAAATGTTTCAGATCATCAAACAAATTTTAATATTAGACAAAGATAGCCCGAGTAAACACAAAATGCATTTTTTTTCTAAATGATGATTTCATTCATTAAGGGAAAAAAGCTATCTGAGCCTACCTGGCCTTGTGTGAAAAGTAATTGTCCTCTAAACCTAGTAACTGGTTGGGCCACCCTTGGCGGCAACAACTGCAATCAAGCGTTTGCAGTAACTGGCATTGAGTCTTTTGCATCACTGTTGAGGAATTTTGGCCCACTCTTCTTTGCAGAATTGTTTTAATTTAGCCACATTGGAGGGCTTGAGCTTGAGGTCATGAACTGATGGCTGGACAGGAGTTTCTGTTAGAGAGCAGAATTCATGGTTCCTTCAATTATGGTAAGTCATCCAGGTCCTGAAGCAGCAAAGCAGCCCCACACCATCCCACTACCGCCACCATGTTTGACTATTGGTATGATGTTCTTTTTATGAAATGCTGTCAGTTTTAGAGCGGATGTAATGGTACCCGTGCCTTCCACAAAGTTCAACTTTTGTGTCGTCACTTCCCTGAATATTTTCCCAAAAGTCTTGGAGATCATCCAGATGAATTTTGGCAAATGTAAGATGAGCGTTTGTGTTCTTTTTGGTCAGCAGTGGTTTTTCACGTTGGAACTCTCCCATGGATAGCATTCTTGCCCAGCCTCTTTCTTATTGTTGAATCATAGACCAGTGTCCAAACTGAGATTGCAGCATGATGTGTTGCTTTTTGAGGTCTTTTAGCCTACTTCACTTTGTCGGGCAGGTTCCATTTAAGTGTTTTCTTGATTCGGCAGGCCTGGCAGTAATCAGGCCTGGGTGTAGCTAGTGAAATAGAACCCAGCTTTACAAAAATATGTGGTTAATCAATTACTTTTTCACATAGGGCTAGGTAGGTTTGGATATCTTTTTTCCCATTAATAAATTAAATCATCATTTAAAAAAAACTGCATTTTGTATTTACTCGGGTTATTTTTGTCTAATATTTAAAATTTGTTTGATCTGAAACATTATAAGTGTGACAAATATGAAAAAAATGTAAGAAATCAGGAAGGGGGCGAATGTGTTTTCATGTCATTTGGAATGAATTTGTTACTTTTTCTTAAAATACCATGAGGTTGTCCAATCACTTAATGGTTACACATACCACAAGAGAATGTCGCTCAAACGCAGTGATTCCTGGTTAGAGTCTCAGCCAGTGATCCTTCCTGCATGTCTCTCCCCTGCTCTTCACCTATTTCTTGTCTCCCTCTTCCCTTTATTGTCCAGTAAAATTGCCTGGCCCTCACTCTCTCTTTTTTTAAACCAAAATTTCTTCCGATTTTCTAATATTATTGTAGATGTCATTTTAAAAATAACAAAATAATCATACATATCTCACTGCAAAATCACGTGGTAAAAAATGTGAATTAATGCTCAGTTACAATATGAGTAGTGTTGATAAGACGTATTCATACTTACTGTCCACCTTTTACCTTTGTTTTGAAGCTCAGATATGTATTCTTGCTTCATGCAGATTTTTTTGTCAATAATTTATTAAAAAAATTGCTCTTTTGACAGTAAACTTTGACTGTCGTCTATGATTTATGACCATCCGCAAGAGGAGCAGCAAACAAAAACGTTGCCAAAGCTTGAGTATCAAGTGGACAGTAGTTCAGTGAGGAAAATTTGAGTAAACTGTTTTTCTTTCTGACATATTGAAAGAAATAAGATAATAAAGAAAATCCAGTAAATCCATCATTCTGTGAATTATGACAGTAAAGTCCCAATTTTCCATGTAAATACGACAAGTGATCCAAGAAAGGTATAGACAGAAACAATAGTTTATCTTTATGATCTAACCTCGGTAAAAATAGAAGGTTGTTAATCCATCTGCTGTAATTATTTCTTTGTCAGTACAGCATGGATCTGCAGCAAAATACAGAGCACAGAAGAGTGGGTTGGTTACAGAGCAGCTTGTAGGGACGGACAAACTCAAATAAAACGGACAAACACAGATTTACAAATTGGAGCAGGGAAGTATATGAGCACAGGTGGTCAGCGATGTCTGCCAGGATTACAGGATGAGACTCTGTGCCTGCCTGCACTAACACTATGGTCAGTTATAGATACAATCAACGAGGATGAGTTGTTTCCAAGAATAGACAAAGCCATATTTTGTTCATACGCTGACATCACTGTGATGAAGAGCAGACTATTGTTTTTGTTCTTCAGATTACAGGCCACAACTGTAAATGCACCCACAGCAGTCCTCTTTACTCTGAACATCAGAACAACAATGGACGCTTATGTTGTTGCAGCTTTGTTTGTGTCTCACTGCTCTCATTGTGATGTTTCCAAATAAGAGAGTATTCATTTAAGCAAAACTCGGGTTTGCACCTTGTCCAATATCAAAAGGCAAGCAGAAAGAAGACATGCATTATATGGACAAAAGTAGTAAGCTACACCTCTTAATCACTGAATTCTCTTGTTTCGTTCCATTTTGGAAAATTCTATGCTTCCAACATCATGGCGACAGTTTGGGGAAGGCCCTTTTTTGTGCCAGGACCTCCTCTGAATACACAAATAAAGGTTAAAACAATAAAGGCAGGGTTGGATGAGTTTATTGTGGAATAACTTGACTGTCCCACACAAAGGCCCCAAAGTCATCCTCATCCAACACCTTCAGGATGAACTAGAACAGAGATTGTGAGCCAGGCCCTCTGGTGCAGCATCAGCGTCTGACCTCGCAGATGCTCTTTTGGATGAATGGGCAAAAATTCCCACACTCCAAAATGTTGAAATCTCTTCCTAGACGAGTAGAAGCTGTTATATTGTTATATAACAATATAACAGCGCCACACACTCGGCGCCACACCAGTCGGCTGCCTTTTGCAACAGCGGCTCGATTCCGAGTTTTTTTTTCCCTTCCTCTCTCTTTTGATCACTTTTTTTTTTTTTCACCCCACTTATATCACGGACACACAGATCATCCCAAATGTCTCCTGAGCCGGTGGACGGAGCCACTGTTTATAGCAGGATACGATATAACAGGGAAGAGCTGCTAGCATTTAACCGCCACCCGGTCCCACTGGAAAAACTCGACATACCGAGAGAACTGAGGCGAAAACGCCGCGGCTGCCGGGCTGGAGTAAGGCGGAGGACAAAAAATATAAGGTACAGACCCTCCCTTCCATCTGTTGTCATGGGAAATGTACGGCCGATACTGGGAAAGTTAGATGAGCTAGCGGCTATCTCCCGTTATGATAGCACTTACCGGGAGTGCTCTCTCCTTTTGTTTACTGAGACGTGGCTAACTGAACTAGCAGCAGATGCTAACATTGAGCTGGAGGGTTTTCACACGATACGAGCTGACCGAACACCAGAGAGTGGCAAAACTAGGGGCGGTGGAGTGATCATGTATGTTAACAACAACTGGTGCAGACCGGGACATATCACTGTTAAACAACGACACTGCAGCAAAGACATTGAGTTGCTAGCTGTTAGCATGAGGCCTACATATCTCCCGAGAGAACACTCACACGTGATCTGCATTGTTGTTTATGCAAATCCGACGGCGAACGCTGGGACAGCGCGTGACGTCATCCATTCAGTAACCAGCAGGCTGCAGACAGAACACCCAGATGCTCTTCTCCTCATCTCAGGCGATTTCAACCACGTTTCACTGTCTCCCATTCTGCCCACTTTCACCCAGTATGTCACATGCCACACTAGAGACAATAAAACACTGGATTTGTTCTACGCAAACACTAAGGAGGCGTACACCTCATCACAACTCCCCCCACTTGGGAGATCGGATCACAACTTGGTTCATCTCCGACCGGTGTACAAACCCCTAGTGCACAGACAACCTCCGGCCATGCACACTGTGGAGTTATGGTCTGAGGAGACAATGGACACTCTAAAGGACTGTTTTGAAGCCACTGCCTGGAAGCAGCTCTGCGATCCACATGGTGAGGACATCGATGGCCTCATTCACACCTTCACGGGCTACCTCAGCTTCTGTGTGGACAAATCCGTTCCCACCAAGACCATACGGCGTCACTCAAACAACAAACTCTGGATCAACCCTGAGATAAAAACACTTCTGAGATTTTATTTAGCGAATGCAAAGTCCTTAAGCCAAGCAGTTGCCTCCTGGTTTGCTGTATGGAGGGTGTGTAATCCTCCTTCCAGTCTTTGGAGCGGGCAAGCCTCTATGATGTGTTCCATTGTTTGCTCCTCTCCACATGCGCACAGTGGGCTAGGGCTACTGCCCCATCTGTAAAGGCTGGCCAAGCAGGGGCCATGTCCAGTCCTGAAGCGATTGAGTGTAGACCACTGTCTCCTTGGGAGGTTGGTGCCCGGGACCTGTTGGTTGGGGTTTATCACCAGCTGTTTGTTTGGGACCTCCTTGGTCTCCCATTCCTCTTGCCAAGCTGTCTGGATGGTAAAGTCAGCTGGGGGAGGGTTTTTCCAAATCGGCCGTCTGGATGAAAGTCGGGCAGTGGGTGGAGTGTAGATATCTGCATGGATTGGTAAGTGAGGAGAATCTTTTACTTTTTGGAGCATCCTTTGAGTTAATGCTGCTCGCCGGATGTGTGGAGGGGCTATGTTTGACAGTACAGAGAGCCAGGGGAGTGGTGTTGAGCGGATTGTTCCAGTTATAGTTCTCATGGTTGTGTTGAGCTGGGTATCTACATGGTGTGTGTAAGATGACCTGGACCAGACAGGGGCACAATATTCTGCTACAGAGTATGAAAGGGCCAGTGCTGAGGTGCGCAGGGTGGAGACTGCCGCCCCCCATTTTGCACCAGCGAGCTTGCAGAGCAGGTTGTTTCGTACCTTCACCTTAGCAGCCGTCCCCTTTAGATGTTCCTTGAAGGATAAGGTCCTATCAAGGGTCACTCCAAGATAAGTTGGATTTGGGGCATGCTTAAGCTTGAGTCCGCTCAGGTGGATGTTTAGTTCTCTGGCAGCTTTTGCATTGTGGAGATGGAATACACTGGAGACGGTTTTTGCTGGGCTTGGTTTTAGGCGCCAGATTTTGCAGAACTGGTCCAGTTCTACTGGTCCAGAACTGGTCCACTTCTGAGAGAGAAGAAGAGGATCTTCAGGTCGGGGAACAGGGAGATGCTGAAGTCCGTACAGAGGGAGCTGAGGAGAAAGATCAGAGAAGGCAAGGACAGCTTCAGGAAGAAGATGGAGGACAAGCTGCAACAGAGCGACATCAGCGGGGTCTGGAGAAACCTCAAAACCATCTCGGGGCTCCAGAATACCTCCCCCCAGGCCACGGGGGGCAGGGAGTGGGCGAACAACCTGAATCTGTTTTTCAATAGATTTGACCAACCGCCCTCCCCCCTGTCTGCACAACAACCACTGCTGCCTCTAAGAAATCAAGTCCTGCTACCCACTCCCCACTCCACCGACACCCCCCCCACTCCCAACACACAGCCCCCCATCCTGACCCTGACCAAGACCCAGGTGAGGACGGAGCTGAGGAAGATCAAGGCGAGGAAGGCGTCGGGACCGGACGGCATCAGCGCAAAGCTCCTCAAGTCCTGTGCAGACCAGCTGTGTGGGATTGTGACGTATATCTTCAACATGAGCCTGAAACTGGGGAGGGTACCACAGCTGTGGAAAACATCTTGTGTGGTACCTGTACCAAAAACTTCCCACCCCAAAGACCTGAACAGCTTCAGACCGGTGGCCTTGACGTCCCACTTGATGAAGACCCTGGAGAGACTGCTCCTTGCTCATCTCCGCCCCCTGGTGGAACCAGCGATGGATCCACTCCAGTTCGCCTACCAGCATGGCATTGAGGTGGAGGATGCGGTGATCTTCCTCCTTCACCGTTCTCTGTCCCACCTGGAGAAGCCCGGGAATATGGTGAGGATCATGTTCTTTGACTTCTCCAGTGCTTTCAACACCATCCAACCGATGATCCTGAAGGACAAGCTGCTGCGCGCAGGGGTGGACCAGCACCTGTCATCATGGATCCTGGACTACCTCACGAACCGGCCTCAGTTTGTGAGAACCCGGGACTGTGTTTCCGACACGATCATCAGTAGCACGGGGGCCCCCCCAGGGAACGGTGCTGGCTCCCTTCTTGTTCACTCTTTATACTGCGGACTTCTCACACAACACAACACATTGCCATCTACAGAAGTTCTCTGATGACTCTGCGATCGTTGGTCTCATCTCCAGCGGAGATGAAGCTGAGTACAGAGGGCTTATCCAGGACTTTGTGGACTGGTGCCATCGGAACTGCCTCCAGATCAACACGAGGAAAACTAAGGAGCTGGTGGTGGACTGCCGCAGGCATGGGCAGCCCCTCACAGCACCAGTAAATATACAGGGAACAGACATCGAGATGGTGACATCCTACAAGTACCTGGGTATTCATCTGAACAATAAACTAGACTGGTCACACAATACTGACGCACTCTACAAGAAGGGACAGCGCAGGCTGTTCCTGCTGAGGAGACTCAGGTCTTTTGGTGTACAAGGGGCGCTGCTGAAGTCATTCTATGACACGGTGGTGGCATCAGCCATCACTTTTGGAGTGGTCTGCTGGGGCAGTGGCATTACTGCAGCCGATAGGAAGAGACTGAACAAACTGATTAAGAAAGCTAGCTCTGTCCTGGGGCAACGCCTTGATCCGATGGAGGAGATAGGAGAGAGAAGGACGGTGGCTAAACTGTCATCTCTGCTGGAGTCCGAGTTCCACCCTATGCAGGACATACTGGATGCACTGAGGAGCTCATTTAGCAGCAGACTACATCATCCCAGGTGCACAACCGAGAGGTTTCGTAGGTCCTTCCTACCAACGGCTGTCAGACTGTACAACCTAAGCAGGGCTGCTCGCAGAGATAGCAAAAAGACGTAACAAACTAATAGTTTTTTTTTTTTTTTTTTTTTTTTTTGAATGCAAAAGATGCAATAGACTTACACAATGGTCCTCTCCGGCATACAACTAGGAACATACCGGTCGCTATGGAGGGTGAGAATATGTATGGGCACATAATCATACCATGTAGGATAACTAAATAGACGGTTATGCTGTTTCATCCCACCTAGCAACAATGCTCTGCACTGTGTGTGTTTATATATTTACATATTTATTCCATCTAGCTACAATGCTCTGCACTGGGTGTGTTTATATTTATATATCTATATATTTATTCCATCTAGCTACAATGCTCCGCACTGTGTTTTTATATATCTACATATTATTCCATCTAGCTACATTGCTCCGCACTGTGTGTGTTTATATACTTGCATATTTATTCCACCTAGCTGCAATGCTCCATACTGTGGGTGTTTATATATTTACATATTTATTCCATCTAGCTACAATGCTCTGCACTGTGTGTTCATATATTCATATATTTATTCCATCCAGCTACAATGCTCTGCACTGTGTGTCTGTGTGTGTGTGTGTGTATATATATATTTTATAGTAATATGTACATATGTATATTAGCTGCTCTTGCTTGCTTGTTTTTTCTTGCCTTCTGATTGTTGCTCTGAGTGTTGCTATCCCTGTGCTGTTGCAATCCTGGAATTTCCCCGTTGTGGGACTAATAAAGGCTTATCTTATCTTATCTTATAGCTACAAATTGAGGACCAACTTCATGTTAATGCCAGTGGATTTAAAATGGGATGTCATAAAAATAATGTGTAGGCAGTCCAGTCGTTTTGTCCTTTATAGAGTATCTCCACTAGACCAGAATACATGTGTATAAAAATCTTCAAAACTGCCAAAATGAACACTGTTTCTTTAAATGAAGACCCAGGTTTCTGTATGAATTAGTATCTTGGTATTAATTAACTCTCACCACCTTTCTCTAGACTCCAGTGTGAGTGTCAGCACAACACCTGTGGTGAGTCATGTGACCGCTGCTGCCCAGGATTTAACCAGAAGCCATGGCGTGCTGCAACCGTTGACAGCCCAAATGAGTGCCAACGTAAGTGTACATGTATGGCGCTTCGTTCAACATGTAAACAAAATCACTGTCTGCTACTCCACATGCCACCAGCTACTTGAATTACAACCCCCAGAGTGGGCTGAAGTGTCCTCTTGCCTCTGATATTTAAGCCCTATTGTGGATGCCCAGATATGGTATTGTGGTGAGCCTCGGCTAAGAATTGAGAGAGCATTCCTCATATGGTATGTGCGATGAGCAGCAGAGTGCACAGCTAGCTCTGGAGTAACTGGTTTTTGGTTGTCAGCTAGTCAGACCCGTGCCAACCCAGGTAGTAAAAGCTTTTCTAGGAGACATCCACTGATTCTGCAGAGCCCGTATCAGCTGCAGTCTAATTACTTTGGACTGTTGACAGATTGAAACGTAACCTTTTTAGCAACCATAGAGGCAAACAGGAAAAATGAAGGAGGCCTGTAATCCAGACACTATCCTCATGAAACAGAAATGTATCCTAACTGTTAAACATTAATGAGACACAGGGGTGGTTACAGGAAGAGGCTATGCTGTCATGTTTAGTTTGGATTTTATAGTCCTTCCTAATACTTAAAAACCAGACTTATAACTCTTTTTAGGAGAATAAGTAGCTTAAGGTGCTTAAGTACAGACCGAGGGAGTCAGGGGTAATTTGCTGAGTGCCTAGATTAATTTTGTGTGTCTCGGGGGTTTCCTCCTCAGCTTGCCAGTGCTTCTCCCATGCCTTTGACTGTTATTATGACCCAGAAGTGGAAAAAAGGGGAGCAAGTTTAGACACCTTCGGCAGGTATGACGGAGGAGGAGTGTGCATCAACTGCCAGGTGAGAAATGCATATCAAGTCCAAACTAATTCTTCCTGTGTGTGCGTGTGTGTGGTTGTGGGGCTGCAACAAGTAATAAAAATAATAAAAAATTCCATGTTTTGTTTGTATGTTTTAGAGCTGTCTGTGAAATACTGGCACTGCTTTGTTTAGTCAACAGCTTGTGCAAATTGATGCAAAAGGCCTAGACAATCTTACCTTTATTTTGTCATGCCATTAAATTTTATTTTTGTAACTTTACATTGTTTAGATAATGCTACATTATTGTGGTATAGTACAAAATATGACGGTGCAACACAGAGATGGCGGGCCCTGTTATGACTATCTAAAATGTGTATTTTTGTCACACTAATCACCTTCTTCCAGTCCTTTTGGTAGTTTCTAGCAGCGTATCACCAACTTTCATGCTATGTGCCCTCGTCATCCAAATAACAATTGACTTGCTTTATGCTCGTAAGACTGGACACATTTCAAAGGGGTGCGGCTGGGCACAAAGTTGGTGTGTTGTTATTTTCTTGCATTGCATTGCATAAAGTCAGTGATGCATTATCAGTTTACGTGTGTGTTAGGGATGGGAATTGATAAGATTTTATCAATATCAATGGCATTGTCAGTTTTGCTTATCAAGCCGATTCTTTATCGATTCCTTATCAATTCTTGATCAGTCTTCCATGTGGGGAAAAAAGCAGGCCTTCACAGGATTTCAGCATCAATGCAGGAGTTTCGTTATTTTTCTGACTTTAAACAATGCTTCTTCTCTTAAAAAGATATAATACAATCAAATATAAAAGACTGTAAACATGTAAAAATGGGCATTTATGTCTTGTAACATCTGTTATGTTTAAATGATGAAAAGCAACATAAATAAAATCAGCATAAATAGAATACTGAAGTGATTAAAAACAACTGCACAATTATTATTATACAATTATTTTAGCAATCACAAAAATATATATGCTGTGCTTGAGTGTAATTTTTGCATGGTTTTTTTTAAATATATACAGTATATATACTTACTTACTTACTACTCCTGCGAGGTGAGGGCTTGGTGACCATCATCATGCGTAGAGCCAATCAGGTTAACCAGAGCGTGCCAACATTGCCAGTTTTGGGCCAGATCCTCTGCGTCATCAACAGTGATTCTGAGCTGTCGGAGGTCTCTCTCCACCACATCGAACCATCTGGTGCGTTGCCGCAAGGTTTTTTCCACCCTGAGGCCCTGGGGTTGAACATGAGGATGGCTTTTTTCGGGTGTTCTGGTGGGAGGCGGAAGACATGGCCAAACCAGCGGATACGCCACTGTATAATAAGGTGGAATGCTGCAGGCTGATGTGTGCGGGCTCGGAGCGCGTCATTAGAAGTGCGCTGGGGCCACCTGATGTTCTTGATGCTTCTGAGGGCCCGACTATCAAACCCATCCACTCTCAAGGCCAGAGTCTTATTTAGTGGCCATGTCTCTGTCCCATAGAGTAGGATGGAGAGGACTGACGCATTGTATATGCGGAGCTTCGTCTTTTGGGAGATTGAACAATGGCGCCAGAGAGATTTCCAGAGTGCATGCAGGGCTGATGCAGCGAGGCCATGTCTGCGGTTGATTTCTGGTTTCATGCCCCCATTGTTGGTCACTGTGGAGCCCAGATACACAAAGGAATTAACAAACTCAACGACATCATTCCCGAGCTGTAACCGGGGTGGGTCTGGACTATCGCTGACATGCTTTAGCTTAGTCTTCGTCCAGCTCATCTAAAGGCCCAGCTTTGCTGCCTCTTCGTGGTAGACAACTAGAGCATCTCTTAGTATATATGCACAGTGTATATGCACCCACACATGCATAAAATAATTGTATATTAACCTACTGGTAAGACCTCGAGACATTACTCATTCTGGGAAAGAGTAATTCAGTATTAATCTGTAACCTACATCACACGTACCACCTACCCAAACTCCAGCTGTTCTACGGTCATGAATGGATGCAAGCCTTGCACTACAAGCTTCATTACAGCTCCGTGTGCAGCTAGCATCAGTGGGTTATGCTGGCAAGGAGTGGAGGACGAGCAGTTTGGTAAAACCTCAGAGATTCCTGTTGCTGTCATCGTCTAAAAAGAATGAGCTCATATTTAAATATCAGATGTTTTTAGTTGGGTTTTGTGAGTTTAAAAAATGGATTAAACTTAGCTTGCAAGGCTGCTAGCATCGCGCTAATATACTACTACTAATAATAAGCTAATATTACCGCCACTAACGGAGGTGCTGCTGTTTGTTAATCAGGTGCGGGTGCACTTCGTAGACTGTCAAACACATTGCAGTTTTTCAGTTTATCCCGTGCTGCCACGTCAAGACATGTTTCAACTCATGTTTATTATACGCCATGCCTGCTCATGGTTACCATACGCTTCCGTCATTATCCTGTGGTAGCGATGGCGTCATGCCGTTGCTTGGTAATGGCAGCGTGTGACGTCATGACGCATGCCGTTTTAAAAAAAAAAACACGGAAGTGTTTAAACCCACAGCATCCATAAGAGGAATAGAGAGTCTAACTCATGCCCCCTCTACTTCCGCATATGGGACCTTAAATCAGAAAAATTATCCATTGAAATGAATGGCAAAAGTGAAATTATCTTTTGATCCTGATCAAATTTTGTCACGAGTTACACATATGATGTTTGTCAATTTAAAAGATAATTTTCTACGTAATTAAAGTTGTCGGCTGTTGTATAATAACAGAGTAATATTTAGTTTTTGTTTCAACAATTAGCGGACAACAACTTCATCATCTCACATCGCTAAACATGATCATGGCGGAAGATTACTAAAACCTCACCTCCCGTTTCCTGACCGATGGAAGAAGGATCCAAAGAGGAGAAAAACAACACAAAGGTATTGGTTTGTATTGTGAGAGCTGCAGCTGATCCAGAGGACTGTTAGTTACTTCATCCTGGAAACGCTTTGAAAAGATGGCATAAGCGCCGTCCATCTGTGATTTGTAGTTTTTTAATTTACGTATTTTCATAGCCTTATACCTTAACAGTTAGACAACAACCTACATCATTATTTACGTGGAAAATTATCTTTCAAATTGACAAACATCATATGTGTAACTCGTGGCAAAATTGGATTGGGATCAAAAGATAATTTCACTCTTTTCATTCATTTCAGAGGAGAATTTTTCTGATTTAGGGTCCCATATGTGGAAGTAGAGGGGGCGTGACTTAGGCTCTTTATTGGTAACATCAGCGACGTATGATTCTGGGGCTCGAAAAATTGAGAACCGTGTGTCACCTGTCCCTACACAGGGGCAGGAGGACACACCCAGAGGCTGTGCTAGAATTTCTCTCTGTCCATTATTTTGAAAGACAGCGTTTAGTTTTTTTTTTTAAATCTGTCATAATCCATTACCTGACCTGTCCTTTTAATTTTCATATGATAAAAGACTGAATAGCTTTTGTTCTCATTTACATTTTCAATTTGATTGTGAATTTACCGGACACGCATACAGATTGTTTTTCATCCTTACTCCTTTTCTTATATACTGTGCACACCACTAAGAGAGAGAGAGAGAAACGACATTTCAATTCTCCTGTATGCCCTGTACGTATAGAAGTATTGACAAATGAAAATCTTTGAATCTTGAACCTTGAATTAAGCATTTGTCCTTTTTAATCACAAAAAGTTAAAAGGGATTTGATGAACAGAGACTGTGGGTCACTTATCTTTTTCAGTGACACCACAGACGTCAGGCTATGCTGGCAGATCAGAACACACTGCTGGATATTTTATTTTACCCAAGAACATTCTTTGATGTAAATCAAACAAAATGAGACCATCTTTACTTATTGTGAAAGGAAATAAAACAGAATTAATTGTCTGGTGTGTGGCCATGTCTCACCTGACCGCATGTGCCAACTCACACACAACTCTCACATTAGTGATGTAATGATAAGAATCCATCTTCAAGGGCTGCAGACTGATTTATTTCTTCACACAGCAAATGTTGGGCGATGTCAGTATTATTTGGTAAGTACAATAATAAACACTGTATTATTTCCAGCCTGTATTGCAGTTAGTGAGCCACCAGTATATTCCATTGTGCATTACAGAGAATGAGCAACACCTGCTAATTTGTAAGAATCTTCTCTGCTGCCACACTTGCCACACACACTCAGACAGTTTTATTTGCTGATGTGTTATTAAAAGGGTTTAAATGCATCAATACTGCAGAGGGCACTGTTCCTGTTCCACTATCACTACTAATTACTCCTGATTGAATTTCCTCTTGTGTTCGCAAGTCAGTTTTTTTTTTTTCTGAAGGCAGAAACATCCAGGGAAAAAAAACAAGCCCTCCTCCACATTCATATTTGCACCTGTGGTCAAACACAGTTTTTCCTTAATAAATCACCTACAAAATGCCTACTCTGGAAACAGACGATTATCCATGCTGCCTTTGTAATTTAGTACCTGCTATTTGGGATCTTATAAAATCAGGCCCTTAATGTGGATGACTCTTAAGCGAGCATGAGCACGTCAGTTTCCACAGTGCAAAACCAATCTGTCCTTACAGGAAGGCAAGCCATTATAATGGCAATCCACCTTAGATCATGAACTTCTACCTGGTATAAATGTGAGGAGTGGATCCACAGGGGGTGCACAAGCCAGTGTACTCCTAGTGCCAGTCCCGAGCCCGGGCAAATGGGGAGGGTTGTGTCAAGAATGGCATTCGACGTAAATCCTTTGCCAAATCAAACATGAGGATCATGATGAATGAGACTTTCATACCAGATTGGTCGAGGCTCGGGTTAACAATGACCACCACTGGTGCTGTTAACCGACAGGGTGCTGGTGGAAATTGGGCTACTGCTGGTCGAAGATCGAGGAGGAGGAGAGGAGGAAGGTGTGTTAGGAGGGAGAGAGAGAAAAGGAAAGGTAGAAGTGTGGAGGTGAGAGTAGGAACGTTAAATGTAAGGACCATGACTGGTAAAGACAGAGAGTTGGTTGATATGATGGAGAGAAGAAAGGTAGATATACTGTGTGTTCAAGAAACCACATGGAAGGGAAGCAAGGCTAGGAGCATTGGAGGTGGATTTAAACTGTTCTACCATGGTGTAGATAGGAAGAGAAATGGAGTAGGAGTAATCTTGAAGGAACAGTATGTGAAGAGTGTTCAGGAGGTAAAGAGGGAGTCAGACAGGATTATGAGTTTGAAGCTACAAGTCGAAGGTGTGGTGTTGAATGTTGTCAGTACATATGCCCCACAAGTTGGATGTCTGGTAGAAGAGAAAGAGGAATTCTGGAGTAAGTTGGATGAAGTGGTAGAGTGTTCCCGGGGGTGGGGTTGGGGGGAGAGTGGTGATTGGAGGGGACTTTAATGGACATGTAGGTGAAGGGAACAGAGGTGATGAGGAGGTTCTGGGTAGGTATGGTCTTAAGGAGAGAAATGTGGAAGGATAGATGATTGTGGATTTTGCTAAAAGGGTGGAAATGGCTGTGGTGAACACATACTTCAAGAAGAGAGAGGAGCATAGGGTGACTTACAAGAGTGGAGGAAGATGCACACAAGTGGACTACATCTTATGCAGAAGGAGAAATCTGAAAGAAACAGGAGACTGCAAGGTGGTGGCAGGGGAGAATGTGGCTAGACAGTATTGGATGGCAATCTGTAGGGTGACTTTGCAAAGCAAGAAGAGGAAGAGAGTGAAGGCAGAGCCAAAGATTAAGTGAGGGAAGTTACAGAAGGAAGAAGGTCGCACAGAGTTCAGGAAGGAGTGGATACAAGCTCTGGGTGGTAAGGAAGAATTACCAGATGACTGGGAAAGTACAGCAAAAGTATTGAGGGAAATGGGTAGAAAGGTATGTGGTGTATCCAGTGGACAGAGGAAGGAAGACAAGGAGACTTGGTGTCACCATGGGTTGAGATGCCGTCTCGGCACTCAGCCCATGTTTTCCCTCATCCCTGCTTCCCATTGAGCAGCGTCTCAGCTGGCCCCCAGCTGGCAGCATTATGGACGGCTGGGGCCAATTAGTCTTCATCAGCTGGGGCGCTGCCAATGAGGATAAATAGGAGCAGCCTCGATGACTCGGGGCTGCGACATAAACACATTGCTAAGCTGAAGCCCCTTCGTCTGGTGTCAGCTTTTACTCCTCTTGCAGCATTCCTGTGTTTGTATCCCGCTGTGAGGATGTACGTCTTGTTACCCCCCACGTCCGGTACGAGCTGCTTACCTCTGCGCTGTGCAACCTGTGAGTGTACGTCTGCATGAGTATCTGTGCTCTCCTCATCCCTTCCCCTTTACCCTGAATAAAATATCACGACTCACTGGCTTGCCCCTGGCTCTGATTGCCCGGCTCCCTAGAGCCGGATATGACAGTATGTCGCAGCCAGAAGAGTTGCCGGCGGCCGTGAGTCGCTGTGGAAATGTACCTTTCTGTCCGGGTGTCAGCGCTGCTAGCATGCCGTTTCCCAGGAGTCACTTCCGGCGCCAGGGCGACGAGCTGAGGTCCATCTCGGAGGCTGTCGACGGGACATTCTTCACCCTGCACGACGCCTCCAACGCGAGACGCTGGCATCCAGGCCGTGCTGAGGAACTCCTGGACTGTCACCCTCACTCTCTGTACCATCTGGAGGACAGTGCCAGGATAGACGCTGCAGGTACACAGCGAGAGAAGCTCCACGGGGTGGATGGAAATCCCGGCAGGGAGTCGAAGTGGGCGACGTCTTTCCCCGCTTCGGAGTCCCGTTCCTGCCGCTATTCCAGTCCGGGAGTTCGCGCCAACCAGAGGACTTCCCCCGACCTGCGCCACGTCACTCGGGATTCCCTTCTAGGAGCCGCAGCTGACAGCAGTTATGTCCGGGGTCGAGTGGCTGTCGCGAGCTCTACTGTGTTTCCTGTCACCACCTTCAGGCATGTGGCGGCGGCAGTGAGATTGATGGTGAGGACTTCAGGGCTACGAAGCTTTCCCGTGCTCGACGCCTTCCTCGTCTCGATCTCCGATCTGGAGCGGCGAATCCTGGGTTTCCCCCTCGCTTCGTCCCCTGGGAGTAGTCGTCATCACATCGCCGAGTCACCTCTGCACGAACCTCGTCCGGATCCAGTTCTGGGTCATCGTCAGGACCGTTCCTCCCACGCAGCTGTCATCCCTTCGCCTCGTCAGTGTGGAGATTCTACAGCCTCGTCCCCTGAGCCTCGTTCCCCCGCTGTCATTCCTGGACATTCGGGCTGGCTCACCCCGGCTGTTTCCCCCTCCTCCTCGACGCGCTTCCTGACCGCTGTGTGTGCCTGGAATTCCGGCCTGGTGAGCTCTCTGCTGGAGACAACGCGAGCGACCCTCAGACGAATTCCCGGGGGGTCCTCCGTTATCGCCGGGCGGGGAGAGGAAGAAGCAGATTCCACTACAGCAGGCGATACTCAACCTCCAGGGGGCAGGCAAGTCATTGTTTTTTCACACCTGCTTAATGATTTGCTCTGTCACATCCCTGGAGGAGAAGTTCAGGGTTCGCAGCTCCCTGAACTCTCCCCACCTGCTGTAACCTGTATTCCTAATCCCGCATCCTCTGTGTCTCTCTCCGCCGAGCGGTCCCCGGCTCCGGGTCAACGTGGTGGGATATGGAGAGGGCCTGTGGTTCCGCAGCTACATTGCGGACGGAGGAGGGGGACTGACTGCTGCGTGGAGTCTACGCCGACGACTGAGCGTCCCCGGGTCTCCACGGAGGAGCGGTTCGGTCCAGCGGGACGAGATTCTTCTGGCTTCACGCCGAGTGGATCGTCGGCGGGGTTACCTGAGCTGGAGGGATCTCAAGCTGCGCTGACCATCGTGCTGGCTGCGGGGCCCGACGCGGCTAGATGGGAGCCTGACAACGACCTCCTGACGACGGATCCTGGATCTTCGCAGTCCTGGACGGCGTCAGAACCCGAGATCAGGCGAGTGCTCTCCTTTCTTTTCTCTCTTTTTATCCCCGAGCACTTCAGCCTATCTCCAGGGGAGACGAGCCGGGTGCAGCCGTCCGCTGCGTCTGAGCTCGTCTCGCCGGGTTCTGGCGCTGCCGGTGATCCTGATCCCGGTTCTGTTTTCTCTTCTGAGCCTTCTTCCAGGGTCACCGGCAAGGAGTTGCTGTTCCTCGTGGTGCTGGAGGGTCCGGGTTCAACGTTGGAGGTCGGTTCTGGTGCAGTATTCAACGTGGGATCGCCCGAGACCCAGTCGGGGTCCAACGTGGGTTCGCCTGAGGCCCGATCGGGGTCCGACGTGGGTGCTGCCCCAGTATTGTCCAGGTCCGGTGAGGAGGTGGCCGTTTTCCTGCGGCCTGACGCCCGCCGCCCTCGTCATCGGCTCTCCCCTGAGCCTCTTCCACCGGGATCCGCTCTGATCCTTCGCCCGTCTCAACGGTCCTGGTGGTTGAGTGATGCGGGTCGACGACCCGACCCACAGAACTTTCGGTTCGGTGATCTGGTTCCCCCCACTGGTCTGTTTCCCTCTGGGCAGCCTGGTTCGGCTGCCGGTGGACTGGATTCCTGGGATCTGGGTCCAGAGTTCGCCGTCCGAACACTTCTCTTTCCCTGATTCGCCAGCTGGACTATAGGCGGGGAGATCTCCGGAGCCATCTCAGCCATTTTTGGACTCTGCCTGCCATTCACCTCGGGTGTCACCTTTTCTTTTGTTATTAAGGTCACTTGGGTGTAATGTTTTGTCCTGTTGGTGGATTCGTTTTTATAGTGCTGTGTTTTCCATCGCTCATGCTCAGCATTTTACCTTTTGTGCCATGTTTTTAGCCTCGTTTTTTGTATTGTAGAGTTATGTTTTGTTTTCCGTAACACCATGCTCTGCAGTTATCCATTTATTCCAGTCACTTTCATTTCTTTAGGTGACTGGGTATTTATATATTCGTGTGTGTGGGTTTTTCTTTGCCTGCACTCAGTATTTCTTTTTTGTCCTGTTGGTTCATTAGAGTCATGTGCCTTGTTTTCCGTAACACCATGCTCTATAATTGTCATTTGTTCCAGTCACCCTCACTTTTCTTGGTGACTGTGTGTATGTACTTAAATTAGCGCTGTGTATAGGTTCCCCTTTATTTAACCGTACTCAGCATTTTTTGCCCTGTACCTTTTTGGTGGTTTTTTTTTCCTTGCTCTGGGTCACGCATGGTTGGTACTCTCTGGGTAGTATGTAACCGGCGTGCTGACCCAGTTCTTCTCCCCATCTGTACCTGGGTTAATTATTATGTTTTGTCAGTACTGTATTTGGGTTTTTCTTTCCCGCTACCCTACATTGCCCCATTGGTGTTGTCCTTCCCTTGGCTTCTTCCCCTCCGGTCCGCCTCCCTTCCTCCCACCCTAGGTGGGGGGGGGGGGGGGGGGGCTGGGATGTTCCTGGTCGTTCAGGAGCCCGACCTTGAGGGAGGGGCTCTGTCACCATGGGTTGAGATGCCGTCTCGGCACTCAGCCCATGTTTTCCCTCATCCCTGCTTCCCATTGAGCAGCGTCTCAGCTGGCCCCCAGCTGGCAGCATTATGGACGGCTGGGGCCAATTAGTCTTCATCAGCTGGGGCGCTGCCAATGAGGATAAATAGGAGCAGCCTCGATGACTCGGGGCTGCGACATAAACACATTGCTAAGCTGAAGCCCCTTCGTCTGGTGTCAGCTTTTACTCCTCTTGCAGCATTCCTGTGTTTGTATCCCGCTGTGAGGATGTACGTCTTGTTACCCCCCACGTCCGGTACGAGCTGCTTACCTCTGCGCTGTGCAACCTGTGAGTGTACGTCTGCATGAGTATCTGTGCTCTCCTCATCCCTTCCCCTTTACCCTGAATAAAATATCACGACTCACTGGCTTGCCCCTGGCTCTGATTGCCCGGCTCCCTAGAGCCGGATATGACACTTGGTGGTGGAATGAGGTTGAGATGCCGTCTCGGCACTCAGCCCATGTTTTCCCTCATCCCTGCTTCCCATTGAGCAGCGTCTCAGCTGGCCCCCAGCTGGCAGCATTATGGACGGCTGGGGCCAATTAGTCTTCATCAGCTGGGGCGCTGCCAATGAGGATAAATAGGAGCAGCCTCGATGACTCGGGGCTGCGACATAAACACATTGCTAAGCTGAAGCCCCTTCGTCTGGTGTCAGCTTTTACTCCTCTTGCAGCATTCCTGTGTTTGTATCCCGCTGTGAGGATGTACGTCTTGTTACCCCCACGTCCGGTACGAGCTGCTTACCTCTGCGCTGTGCAACCTGTGAGTGTACGTCTGCATGAGTATCTGTGCTCTCCTCATCCCTTCCCCTTTACCCTGAATAAAATATCACGACTCACTGGCTTGCCCCTGGCTCTGATTGCCCCCGCTCCCTAGAGCCGGATATGACAGTATGTCGCAGCCAGAAGAGTTGCCGGCGGCCGTGAGTCGCTGTGGAAATGTACCTTTCTGTCCGGGTGTCAGCGCTGCTAGCATGCCGTTTCCCAGGAGTCACTTCCGGCGCCAGGGCGACGAGCTGAGGTCCATCTCGGAGGCTGTCGACGGGACATTCTTCACCCTGCACGACGCCTCCAACGCGAGACGCTGGCATCCAGGCCGTGCTGAGGAACTCCTGGACTGTCACCCTCACTCTCTGTACCATCTGGAGGACAGTGCCAGGATAGACGCTGCAGGTACACAGCGAGAGAAGCTCCACGGGGTGGATGGAAATCCCGGCAGGGAGTCGAAGTGGGCGACGTCTTTCCCCCGCTTCGGAGTCCCGTTCCTGCCGCTATTCCAGTCCGGGAGTTCGCGCCAACCAGAGGACTTCCCCCGACCTGCGCCACGTCACTCGGGATTCCCTTCTAGGAGCCGCAGCTGACAGCAGTTATGTCCGGGGTCGAGTGGCTGTCGCGAGCTCTACTGTGTTTCCTGTCACCACCTTCAGGCATGTGGCGGCGGCAGTGAGATTGATGGTGAGGACTTCAGGGCTACGAAGCTTTCCCGTGCTCGACGCCTTCCTCGTCTCGATCTCCGATCTGGAGCGGCGAATCCTGGGTTTCCCCCTCGCTTCGTCCCCTGGGAGTAGTCGTCATCACATCGCCGAGTCACCTCTGCACGAACCTCGTCCGGATCCAGTTCTGGGTCATCGTCAGGACCGTTCCTCCCACGCAGCTGTCATCCCTTCGCCTCGTCAGTGTGGAGATTCTACAGCCTCGTCCCCTGAGCCTCGTTCCCCCCGCTGTCATTCCTGGACATTCGGGCTGGCTCACCCCGGCTGTTTCCCCCTCCTCCTCGACGCGCTTCCTGACCGCTGTGTGTGCCTGGAATTCCGGCCTGGTGAGCTCTCTGCTGGAGACAACGCGAGCGACCCTCAGACGAATTCCCGGGGGGTCCTCCGTTATCGCCGGGCGGGGAGAGGAAGAAGCAGATTCCACTACAGCAGGCGATACTCAACCTCCAGGGGGCAGGCAAGTCATTGTTTTTTCACACCTGCTTAATGATTTGCTCTGTCACATCCCTGGAGGAGAAGTTCAGGGTTCGCAGCTCCCTGAACTCTCCCCACCTGCTGTAACCTGTATTCCTAATCCCGCATCCTCTGTGTCTCTCTCCGCCGAGCGGTCCCCGGCTCCGGGTCAACGTGGTGGGATATGGAGAGGGCCTGTGGTTCCGCAGCTACATTGCGGACGGAGGAGGGGGACTGACTGCTGCGTGGAGTCTACGCCGACGACTGAGCGTCCCCGGGTCTCCACGGAGGAGCGGTTCGGTCCAGCGGGACGAGATTCTTCTGGCTTCACGCCGAGTGGATCGTCGGCGGGGTTACCTGAGCTGGAGGGATCTCAAGCTGCGCTGACCATCGTGCTGGCTGCGGGGCCCGACGCGGCTAGATGGGAGCCTGACAACGACCTCCTGACGACGGATCCTGGATCTTCGCAGTCCTGGACGGCGTCAGAACCCGAGATCAGGCGAGTGCTCTCCTTTCTTTTCTCTCTTTTTATCCCCGAGCACTTCAGCCTATCTCCAGGGGAGACGAGCCGGGTGCAGCCGTCCGCTGCGTCTGAGCTCGTCTCGCCGGGTTCTGGCGCTGCCGGTGATCCTGATCCCGGTTCTGTTTTCTCTTCTGAGCCTTCTTCCAGGGTCACCGGCAAGGAGTTGCTGTTCCTCGTGGTGCTGGAGGGTCCGGGTTCAACGTTGGAGGTCGGTTCTGGTGCAGTATTCAACGTGGGATCGCCCGAGACCCAGTCGGGGTCCAACGTGGGTTCGCCTGAGGCCCGATCGGGGTCCGACGTGGGTGCTGCCCCAGTATTGTCCAGGTCCGGTGAGGAGGTGGCCGTTTTCCTGCGGCCTGACGCCCGCCGCCCTCGTCATCGGCTCTCCCCTGAGCCTCTTCCACCGGGATCCGCTCTGATCCTTCGCCCGTCTCAACGGTCCTGGTGGTTGAGTGATGCGGGTCGACGACCCGACCCACAGAACTTTCGGTTCGGTGATCTGGTTCCCCCCACTGGTCTGTTTCCCTCTGGGCAGCCTGGTTCGGCTGCCGGTGGACTGGATTCCTGGGATCTGGGTCCAGAGTTCGCCGTCCGAACACTTCTCTTTCCCTGATTCGCCAGCTGGACTATAGGCGGGGAGATCTCCGGAGCCATCTCAGCCATTTTTGGACTCTGCCTGCCATTCACCTCGGGTGTCACCTTTTCTTTTGTTATTAAGGTCACTTGGGTGTAATGTTTTGTCCTGTTGGTGGATTCGTTTTTATAGTGCTGTGTTTTCCATCGCTCATGCTCAGCATTTTACCTTTTGTGCCATGTTTTTAGCCTCGTTTTTTGTATTGTAGAGTTATGTTTTGTTTTCCGTAACACCATGCTCTGCAGTTATCCATTTATTCCAGTCACTTTCATTTCTTTAGGTGACTGGGTATTTATATATTCGTGTGTGTGGGTTTTTCTTTGCCTGCACTCAGTATTTCTTTTTTGTCCTGTTGGTTCATTAGAGTCATGTGCCTTGTTTTCCGTAACACCATGCTCTATAATTGTCATTTGTTCCAGTCACCCTCACTTTTCTTGGTGACTGTGTGTATGTACTTAAATTAGCGCTGTGTATAGGTTCCCCTTTATTTAACCGTACTCAGCATTTTTTGCCCTGTACCTTTTTGGTGGTTTTTTTTCCTTGCTCTGGGTCACGCATGGTTGGTACTCTCTGGGTAGTATGTAACCGGCGTGCTGACCCAGTTCTTCTCCCCATCTGTACCTGGGTTAATTATTCTGTTTTGTCAGTACTGTATTTGGGTTTTTCTTTCCCGCTACCCTACATTGCCCCATTGGTGTTGTCCTTCCCTTGGCTTCTTCCCCTCCGGTCCGCCTCCCTTCCTCCCACCCTAGGTGGGGGGGGGGGGGGGGGCTGGGATGTTCCTGGTCGTTCAGGAGCCCGACCTTGAGGGAGGGGCTCTGTCACCATGGGTTGAGATGCCGTCTCGGCACTCAGCCCATGTTTTCCCTCATCCCTGCTTCCCATTGAGCAGCGTCTCAGCTGGCCCCCAGCTGGCAGCATTATGGACGGCTGGGGCCAATTAGTCTTCATCAGCTGGGGCGCTGCCAATGAGGATAAATAGGAGCAGCCTCGATGACTCGGGGCTGCGACATAAACACATTGCTAAGCTGAAGCCCCTTCGTCTGGTGTCAGCTTTTACTCCTCTTGCAGCATTCCTGTGTTTGTATCCCGCTGTGAGGATGTACGTCTTGTTACCCCCACGTCCGGTACGAGCTGCTTACCTCTGCGCTGTGCAACCTGTGAGTGTACGTCTGCATGAGTATCTGTGCTCTCCTCATCCCTTCCCCTTTACCCTGAATAAAATATCACGACTCACTGGCTTGCCCCTGGCTCTGATTGCCCGGCTCCCTAGAGCCGGATATGACACTTGGTGGTGGAATGAGGAGGTACAGGAAAGTATTCAAAGGAAGAGGTTAGCAAAGGAAAAGTGGGATAGTCAGGGAGATGAAGAAAGTAGACAGGAGTATTTAGAATCTAGGCACATGGAAAAGAGAGGTGGCAAAGGCAAAGAAAAAGGCATAGAGAGATTGAGCTGGAAAGGATGTGCAGCAGGTTAGGTTGATTAAGGACAGAAATGGTAATGTACTAACAAGTGATGAGTGTGTTGAGAAGGTGGAAAGAGTACTTTGAAGGGTTGATGAATGAAGAAAATGAGAGAGAGGAGGATGGATGAAGGAATGATAGTGAACAAGGAAGTCCCGAGGATTAGCAAGACAAAAGTGAGGGCAGCTTTGAAGAGGATGAAGAATGGAAAGGCGGTTGGTCCAGATGACATACCTGTGGAGGTATGGAGATGTTTAGGATAGATGGCAGTGGACTTTTTAACCAGATTGTTTAACACAATCTTGGAGTGAGAGGATGCTTGAGGAATGGAGAAGAAGTATTTTGGTACCAATTTTCAAGAATAAAGGTGATGCTCAGAGCTGTAATAGCTACAGAAGCATAAAGTTGATCAGCCACACTATGATTTGGGGAAGAGTTGTTGAAGCCAGGTTAAGCGGAGAGGTAAATAGTATTCACTTATACAGCGCTTTTATTCTCATCTCTTGATGACCAAAGCACTTTACAGATCCTGCTATCCACCCATTCACACACACATTCATGCACTGATGGCGGCATGCTACTTAACATGGCGCTTCCAGACCCACCAGGAGCAACTGGGGGTGAAGTGTCTTGCCCAGGGACACAACGGCAGGATATCCGGGGAGAGCGGGATTCAAACCACCAACCATGCGATTACTGGACGACCCGCACTACCTCCTGAGCCACTTCTGCCCCCAGTGAGCAGCAGTACAGTTTCATGCCAAGAAAGAGTACTACAGATGCAATGTTTGCTTTAAGAATGTTGATGGAGAAGTATAGAGAAGGTCAGAAGGAGTTGCACTGTGTCTTTGTGGATCTAGAGAAAGCATATGATAGGGTGCCAAGAGAGAAAGAGTGGTACTGTATGAGAAAGTCAGGAGTGGCAGAGAAGTATGTGAGGGTGGTGCAGGACATGTATGAGGACAGCAAGACGATGGTGAGGTGTGCTATAGGAGTGATGGATGGGATTCAAGTTGGGGGTGGGGTTACATCAGGGATCGGCTCTGAGTCCCTTCTTGTTTGCCATGGTGATGGACAGGCTGACAGACAAAGTCAGGCAGGAGTCTCCATAGACCATGATGTTTGCAGATGACAATGTGAGCTGCAGTGAGAGTAGGGAGCAGGTGGAAGAGAACTTGGAGAAGTGGAGGTATACTCTGGTGAGAAGAGGAATGAAAGCCAGTAGAAGCAAGACAGAATACATGAGTGTGAATGAAAGGGAGGCAGGTGTAACAGTGAAGATGAAAGGAATAGAGGTGGTGAAAGTAGATGAGTTTAAATACCCGGAGTCAACCATCCAAAGAAATGGAAAATTCACAAGAGATGTGAAGAAAAGAGTGCAAGCAGGGTGGAGTAGGTGGAGACGAGTGTCAGTGGTGATTTGTGACAGAAGGGTAGCAGCAAGAGTGAAAGGAAAGATTTACAAGACGGTAGTGAGACCTGCTATGATATATTGTTTGGAGACGGTGGCGCTGACAAAAAGAGAGGAGATGGAGCTGGAGGTGGCAGAGTTGAAGATGCTAAGATTTTCATTGGGAGTGACTAGGAGGGACACGATTAGAAATGAGTATATCAGAGGGACAGCTCAGGTTGAGCGGTTTGGAGACAAAGTAAGAGAGGCAAGGCTGAAATGGTTTGGACATGTGCAGAGGAGGGATAGTGGATATATTGGACAAAGGATGTTGAAGATGGAGCTGCCAGGCAGGAGGAAAAGAGGAAGACCACAGAGAAGATTCATGGATATAGTGAAGGAGGACATGGAGAGTGTTGGTGTTACAGAGGAAGATGCAAGGGATGGGGTGCGATGGAAACAGATGATCCGCTGTGGTGACCCCTAAAGGGAGCAGCTGAAAGAAGGAGTCATGCTGATAGGGTTATTGCATGTTATGCCCAAAACATACAGTGGTGTGAAAAAGTGTTTGCCCCCTTCCTGATTTTTCTTTTTTTTTTGTATGTTTTCACACTTAAGTGTTTCAGATCCATCCATCCATCCATCCATCTTCTTCCGCTTAATCCTTTTTTTGGGTCGCGGGGGGGTTGGAGCCTAACCCAGCATCTTTGGGCGAGAGGCAGGGTACACCCTGAACAGATCGCCAGTCCATCGCAGGGCCAACACAGAGAGACAGACAACCATTCACTCTCACAGTCATACCTAAGGACAATTTAGAATCCCCAGTTTTGATGCCAATTAACCTAACTTGCATGTTTTTGGCATGTGGGAGGAAACCGGAGAAATCCCGGAGTAAACCCACGCAGACATGGGGAGAACATGCAAACTCCACACAGATCACTGTTGGTCGGGGGCTGGGATCGAACCCAGGATCCCTCGGCCAAGGGTGAGTTGCTGTGCTGCCGCAGTGCTAACCACTCCGCCACCATCAAACAAATTTAAATATTAGACAAAGATAGCACAAGTAAACGCAAAATGCAGTTTTTAAATGAAGGTATTTTGTGAGGAGCCGAGTCGGCTTGGTTTCCCCAGCTCGGTCCTGACCTCCCTGTGGGTTTAGGTGCCGCAGCTTATGTGTATATTATGTGTTTCGGTATCCTTCCTTACCCATAGCCACTGCTCTCTGGCTGCCAGCTGTGAATCAGCTCTCTTTGGTTCACTCTTGTGTGATTACTGGCTGACAGCCTGCCGGTCCGACCACGCCCCCTCCCTCATCAGTACCAGCTGTTCCTTCCTGATTGCCGTGTTCCGCTCTCGCCCAGGTGCTACCAATTTCACCATTACTGGCAATGCGTACTTAAGCCGCCTTGTGCCAGTCACGCATTGCTGGGTCTTCATCTAAACTGTACGTGTTGTCTGCTGCGTTGTCTGAGGCACCCTGTTTCAACTGTATGCCACGACGTGTAGCCACTTCACATCACCGTGGTTCCTCATGCCCGCACAGCGATACCAGCTGTGGGACACCAGCGTGGCTACACGTCTCCCCTCATGCGTTCGCTGGGCAATGCCAGCCTTCGAATGTCCACTGTAAGTTACTTTTGCATTTTCGTATGTCTTCGCCCTTTTTGGAGTTGTGTGACTTCCATCCATCCATCCATCTTCTTCCGCTTAATCCTTTTGTGTGTGGTGAACCCAGCAGGTAAATCCTCATTATTTTACCCCTCACTGTGCGCTGTGGAAAAGCGCACGGGGAGGTTCATGACAGAAGACCTAGCCAAAAAGAGGATTTAGCGGGTTACGCCCTCACATCCCTTTTTTCCTTTTTCTTTCCCCACTCACCTGGTTTTTGGAGCGCATGATGTCCCAGGCGCGCTGACCTCGGCACCGCAGAGGAGAACAGGCAGCTGGTGTCCCGACACTGGAGGAAGAGTGGGCAGCGGACTTCATTCAGGATTTTGTGGAGGAGGCTCTTGCTTCCCGAGGTCCCAAGAAGAAGTGGGAGAATCTTCTTGGCGCCATGGGCATTCTGGAGGCGCATCCTGGCCTCTGGAGATGCCCGCAATACACGGAGCTGGTCTCCACGGTCTGTGTGTTGGAGCAGCAATTTCCTGGATTATCTGCGAGGGCAATTCCCGTCAAGCCGAAGTGGAGATCCCCCTCTCGTCAGCCGTCTGCTTCCTCTTCTGCTCCGCTTGGCCAGCCAGCTCCAGCCCATGCATCTCAGGCTCCACAACAATGGCATCATCCGGTGAGGAAACGCTGGGAGAAGCCTTCCCCTTCTTCAGCTGTCGACGTCTTTCCAGTCGTCAAGCGGGCCATGGTTCCCCGGGTTACGCCCACTTCCGCATCTCCTGAGCCGGCTCTTCCATCATCCAGAGGGGGAGCCAGAGTCACCACAGATGTAAGAAAGGATGACTGCCGGCTCTCCGCAGCTGTTAACATCGAGCGCCGGGAGAACAGGCAAGTGTGTTTTCATTCTATTCAATATAATAATGATAAACATTGTCTGTCTCCCGGAAGAGAGGCTCAGCTTAAGCAGTCCGCTGGGTCCTCCCCTCCAGCTGCGGAGATAAACTACTTTCTTGTCTCTTCTGTGTCTCCCCCATCGATTCCTGAGAGTGAGCAGAGTCACTGGACGATGGAGGAGCTGGGGGCCCCGGAGGATTCCACTCCGGAGCCAGCACGGAGCTGGTCCCCTGCAGCCACACCGAGGGAGTCATCAGCACCATGGGAAGGGGCCAAAAACTCCGTGGACATGGAGAGGGACAACAGTCCACCTGCTGCAGCCAAGAACATCAACTGCCGGGATGACGGGCAAGTGTGTTTTCATTTAACTCAATTAACCCAAAAAGACCCTTGTCTGTCTCCCGAGGGAGAGGCCCAGTCTCAGCAGTCTGCTGGGTCCTCTCCTCCGGCTGCAGCTATAAACTCATCCCCTACTCTCTCTGTGTCTCCTCCCTTAATCCCTGAGTGCCTGCTGCTCTTGAAACCGAGCCGCCAGATGGTGGAGGAGTTTTGGGCCCTGGATGATCCTGCCCAGGGACCCACACAGAGGTGTTCCCCTGCATTGGAGCTGCTGCAGGGGCATCGAGTGACTGCTTCTACCATCACGCCAGCTGCGGAGGTGATGGCAGCGGAGTGGGAGCCAGAGTTGGACCTCCTGGAGCCGGGCCCACAACCGCATCGTCAAGTTTGTCGGAATCCTGGACGGCAGTGGAGCTCCAGCTCAGGCAAGTTCTCTCCCTGGTTTTTCTTATGTCAGTATTTGAGAGATCTTGCCTGGCTCTTGGGGAGGAGAGTCAGGTGCAGCCCTTGGGTGCATCTGAACTCCCTTTGCCAGGCTCTGCCGCTGCTGGCGACTCTAACCACCTTTCTTCTCCTGCTATCCCTGAGCCTTCGTCTAGGGTTGCTGGAGAGGGTGCGCCGTCGCCGGAGGTCACAGAGGGCCTGGTCCAACTGGAGGAGGACGCTGCCGTTTCTGCTCTGCCAGCCAGGATCATCAAGGTTCCCCCTGTCGACTGTCTCCTCAGCCTGGTGCGCCTGCGAGTTGGCCTGGGGGCAGCAGGGTCTCAACCGGGCTCCATCGCAGGTGCAGCTAGGCTCCCGCCGGAGTCCACCACAGGTACAGCATTGGCCCGGTCGGGGTCCACCGCGGGTGCAGCCGTCTTCCAGACCGGGACCACGGAGGGTGCTACCGATCAGCCTGAGGTCGCCGGGATCGTTACTCCTCAGCCTGACGCCGTTGCGGTCCCCGTCATCTCCCAGTCCAGCACCGTGAGGGTTCCCTCCCTATGGTCCGGTCACCCACCACAAAGCCTCCCGCGGGGTAGACAGCCTCCTGTGCCATCCACCCAGTCCTGGTGGCTCTACAACGTTGGCCGACCACCAGAGGGACGGAGTTTCTGGGCCAGATGGCCTGGGACTCCCGGTGTTCCCCCGAGCCCCTGCACCTTTGGACTTGGGGGGGTTAATGGTGAGCCCTTGGCGGGGAATTGTGTTCCCTCCTTTCCTGTTTCCCCCTACCTTCCACCTGGGTTCATGTTGTTTGTTTCTGCTGGGGGGGGGGGGGGGTCCTTGGGATGTTACCTTGGGTGTCTGGGAATCCACCCCTTGAGAGGGGGGCTCTGTCAGGAGCAGAGCCGGTTTGGTTTCCCCAGCTCGGTCCTGACCTCCCTATGGGTTTAGATGCCGCAGTGTATGTGTATATTATGTGTTTCGGTGTCCTTCCTTACCCATAGCCACTGCTCTCTGGCCGGCAGCTGTAAGTCAGCTTTCTTTGGCTCACTCTTGTGTGATTACTGGCTGACAGCCTGCCAGTCTGACCACGCCCCCTCTCTCATCAGTACCAGCTGTTCCTTCCCGATTGCCATGTTCCCGCTCTCGCCCAGGTGCTGCCAATTTCACCATTACCAGCAATGCGTACTTAAGCCGCCTTGTGCCAGTCACGCATTGCTGGGTCTTCATCTAAACTGTACGTGTTGTCTGCTGCGTTGTCTGAGGCAACCTGTTTCAACTATATGCCACGACATGTAGCCACTTCACATCACCGTGGTTCCTCACGCCCGCACAGCGATACCAGCTGTGGGACACCAGCGTGGCTACACGTCTCTCCTCATGCATTCGCTGGATGATGCCGGCCCTTGAACGCCCACTGTAAGTTACTTTTGCATTTTCGTATGTCTTCACCCTTTTTGGAGTTGTGTGACTTTACATTAATAAATGTGTGCGGTGAACCCAGCACGTAAATCGTCATTATTTTACCCCTTGCCATGCGCTGTGGAAAAGCGCACGGGGAGGTTCATGACATGTTTATTATTAAGGGGGGAAAAAATCCAAACCTACATGGCCCTGTGTGAAAAATTGATTGCCCTCTATACCTAATAACTGGTTGGGCCACCCTGTTAGAATAATTTTGAGCTTAAATTATTCAAAGTCAAATAATCAGGCGGAAAGTTGAATTTATGTACATTTATTACAAAATCACCCCATTGGCCACTATGGGGGAGAGGTTACAAGGCATGACATTCAGACACACCTAGAATCTCTAAAGGATCCATTCTTCTAAGTTTGATATACTGTATATAGGTAGGAGAAAGGAGAGGGAGGATGAGGATAAGGGAAGGGACAGAACAGGACAGTCCTGATAACTAAGCTTATCCAGGCGGACGTCAGACACTCTGGAGACATGGGTCATGAAGACATGAGATCCATAAAACTGCCAGAATGTCCATCTACCACTGATCTGTACAGGCTGAGAAGTTCCTGTGCATTCCTGTGACCCAAAACAGGTTATGTCAAAGAAATTATAATAAATGGCTTAGATCATTCCTTATGCATGTACTGATCCTGTCTGAACTCGCTAAAATTGCTCACAGAAACAGGCCAAGAATATATACAGTAGACTTATCCTATGTGGAATGCACATATAAACATTAAACATGGCATATGAAAGGTATGATACTTCTCAAATATAATAATACATTATTAATATCAATAATAGTATAGATAATATGGAATTTTTCTATCATATTCCCCCCTTGATGCTTAATAAAGCATCAGGATTAAAAGAAAAATAATAAAGTGAATGAATTAATATGTGTAAGAATTTACATGCTGTTATTTTGCAAGTTAAAAACTTGTATAGAATATATCAAAAGTGAATATGTGTGATGTGACTAAAAGTAATCTCAGACAGTGTCAAATAAGAACATAGAAAACTAGAAAAGCACTCATAGAGCGCATACCTCCGCCAAGGCTCCTTCCGTTTCTCATGGATCACCTCCAAAATGTAATGGGCTTGTGTGTAGGCCTATTGCCACTTGTGGTGAAAATTGCATCCAAGTCTGTCCATTAGTTTTGGAGTTTTATGGCTGACACACTGTGAGAAGAGCCTTGGCTGAGGTATGCATTCCCAGATCATCCCCAAAATGTAATGGGTTCCTCTGTAGGCCAAGAACCACCTCTGGTGAAACAGACAGACAGACAAATGCCAGTAAAAGCATTACCTCCTTGGCGGAGGTAATAAACTCAAGTGTTGCTGTTGTGTCCATCTCCTCCATCTCCAAACTCCCAGGCTGCGGGCGTTGCAATTCATCGCACAACCGCATACAACCCACAGGCCAATGGGTTATGCGAGCGTTTTCATAGATCACTGAAAGCAGCACTCAGGGGTTCACTGACGGATGCAAATTGGGTAGACAGGTTGGCGTGGGTTTTATTGGGGTTGCGCTCCGTGCCAAAAGAGGATTTGGAAGCTTCCCCGGCAGAGAGCTCGTTTTTGCGCAGCCCCTATGGCTGCCCGGGGAATTTCTGCCAAATAATCCCGCGCGGATCAGCTGCCCGTCTCAGCTTTTGCAGCGTAGCGGAAACACAGGCATGCTGCCGGGCCCAGCCCACCACTGTTTTCCGCGTGCTTTTGTGCCTAAAACTTTGAAGAACGCGGAGTTCGTGTTCGTCAGACACGACGACCAGCGCCCTCCATTGCGCCTGCAGACATGTTGAAAATGGCCCTATCTCACAATGTTAAAGAATCCTTTAAAAAATTCCTGGATCCAGACGGTGATCCGGATCATCCCCCAAATTTAATCAGTTCTTCCTTGTACCATTTCCAACAACGCCTGAAAGTTTCATCGAAATCCGTCCAAAACTTTTTGAGTTATCTTGCTAACCAACAGACAGACAGACAGACAAACAAACGCCAGCAAAAACATTACCTCCTGCGGCCTGCGGCCTGGCGGAGGTAATAATATGAAACAGCCTTAGATTATATTGCAACCTTCAAAAACATCCTCAGGCCAAAAACATCCTTGCCCCTCTCATCATCCTCATCATCATATTAAGGACTCGCATAAGAAAAAAATCGGAGGTTAAAAAAATTATTACCAAGTTTATGATGAGACTTCTCCATTAAGAGAAACACTAACTTCTACGAGTATCTGAGGTATTAATATGACCATTTGCATCATTTTCATGAATACAATAATCTCCTATAATAGGGCCTACACCCCTACGGGTGGTAACTAGTCAATCAAGGACCATTCTATTCTTTGTTATAATAAATAATTGTAGTCTACAATTAAGTGTTTTAATCCCTAAGGTATTTTGTTTCCACTCTCACTCAAAGAAACAATGAACAAAACCTCACTCCTGTACTTTCCATCTGAAATTGCACTCATGCTTCATGAATGGCATCATGTGGTAGAAAAGCATCTCTCTTCACCCTGCCCACCTCCCCTGCTGACATGATGAGGGTACGGTCAGTTACCAAAACGGGGTACACAGACCTGCCCAGTGTCCAGCCAGATGCGAATAAGCCCAATGACTCAATGACCTTTGACAATGTAGATCCTTGGTTTAACACTTGCTCGCTTCGTTGGTCAAGCAGGGTAGCAGTTCAGGGGAGAGATGCACTGTAAGCCGTTGCATACTCAGAGAGTGTTAAACTGTTGAAAAGGGGACATCACCACTTCAACAAGAGGAGTTCCCTGATGAAATTAACCTTGCATTCGCAGAGTAAGGAGTGTCATCATGTTTCTAATCAGTGGAGTGATGTGTTGTGTCAGGTGTGATTCCAAATGATGTTTGCTATGTTATTTCTGTATATAGCCTTTCTCTCTCTCTTTTTTTTTTAACCAAACAGCCTGTAGTAGCTGCATTATTTTTAGCAATAAAGATATTTTGCCTGTTTTCCCGACACCTGAGAGACGCGGGCAGTGAAGATGGCTGCTTAGGTGAGGAGCACCGCAGTGCAGACAGCCTTTTTTTTTTCTTCTACAAGGGCGTTTTTCTCTTGTTTCCTCAGCTGAAATTATTATTATTACAACACTTTACATCGAGACTGGATTTGTGGAGAACAGGATTAGTATGCCAACGCAACAGCAGAAAATTAATCTTCGCCCCAAAGCCGATGCTAGCAAGGAAAATCTGGCTAGAGCTGGTGATACCACATCGAGCCCTCCTCCCCCTCCGCCACCTTCAACAGGTGCAGGTGTTGCCAAAGACCAAATGGCGGAGGACATCTCTAAGATCTTTGCACTGTTGAAGGAAATATCGGAGAGGCAAGACGCCAAACTCAACTCTATTGAGGCGTCAATGAGGGCGGTGGACACCAAGCTAACGGAGTTAGCTACCCGGCTGGGAGATGTGGAGTCTCGCATCGCTTTTCTTGAGGATGCTAATACAGCTCTGGATGCTAATCCCCCCGCAACCCAGACGCAGGTAGAAGATTTACTTTTGAAGCTGGACGATTTAGAAAATAGATCACGCCGAAACAATCTACGCTTTGTCGGCTTTCCAGAAAATTGTGAAAAATCAGATGCCCTTACCTTCATGCGCAAAGCTATCCCACATCTACTGAAAATGGAGTTCCCTGGAGGGCTGGAAATTGACCGTGCGCATCGGAGCCTCGCTGGACGCAGACCTGACGGGGAGCCGCCCAGGGCTATCCTGATTCGACTTCTGCGCTTCCAGGATAGGGAGCGTATTGTGGAGGCAGCACGCAGGATGGGAAAGCTGGATTGGAATGGTCATCACATTATGATTTTCCCGGATTATTCCAGACGAGTATCCGAGATGAGAGCGGCGTTCAAGCAGTGTAAACACCTGCTGCACCAGAAGAAGATTGCATTCTCTCTCAGGTACCCTGCAGTTCTCGTTGTGAAGTTGGCAAGTGGTAAACAGGAGTTCACTGACCCTAAAAAAGCATTGAACATGATTCTTTCACTACCGTGAGACATTGATGAACAATGGTATGAATATATGCTATATGTTTATTTGTTATATATTTTTGACTGAGGATTTGATGCAGTATTAATGTAAGGTTCCTTTTTTTTGCCCACGCTATATTGTCTATAGGCATGAGGCTGCTGCGATGTTGCGGCTCTTCCTAAGTTTGTTGCACTGTTCACAGTCACGGTCCTAGAGTTTTTTATTTTCTTTTTTTTGGTTGGTGCGGTTTTTGTGCACCGATGGGTGACATTGGTTTCAGGTCACCGATTATGTTACTTTATGATTATGTGGTTTTCGTTTTTTTTTTTTTTTTTTTTGTATTTTTAATTTTTATTGTGTTTGTCTTTTGCCCAGTGAGGGGGTTTTTGGTGGAGAATTGCTGGATATTTTGGATGGTAATATGTACCGTTTATGATGTCGGCTAATTGTCAGAGCTTTCTTAACCTCATTACTTGGAATGTTAAAGGCCTTAACCACCCAATTAAGAGGAAAAAAATTTTGGCGTTTATTAAATCAAAAAAAGTGGATGTAGCGTTGCTTCAAGAGACCCACCTCACTAAAACAGAATCTAAAAAACTCTGTCGGGACTGGGTGGGCCATGGGTTTGCGTCTTGTGTTAATAGCCAGAGCAGGGGGGTAGCAATCCTTATTCATAAACATTTGCAGTTCAAGTGTCTAAAAGAGGTTAGTGATGATGATGGACGACTCCTTATAATTCTTATAGAAATTCAGGGCCATAGGATGATACTCGCTAATGTTTATGCACCAAATATAGTTGATTGTGCATTTTTCGCACAATTGGAACACGAATTAAGCGAAATGGGTAATTATCCCATTTTAGTAGGCGGGGATTTTAATCAGGTCATGGACAACATTTTAGATTGGAGCACCCCCTCACAGCGTTCATCTAAATCTGGCTCTATATTGAAAGATATGTGCAATGCAATTGGTTTGGTAGATGTTTGGCGGCTTTTTAATCCGTCCACAAGGGATTACACTTTTTATTCCACTGTTCATAATGTCTTTTCCAGGATTGATTATTTTTTAATGTCAAAATTTTCTGTTTCTTCTGTAAATTCGAGCTTCATTGGTAGCATAATACTATCAGATCATGCCCCTGTTTTTCTACATATGATCCCGCCTTGTCAGTTGAAAAAAAATTCTAGATGGAGGCTTAATTCAAGCTTTCTTTTTAATCCAGATTTTGTGTCCTCTTTGAAAGCAGAGATCTCCTTATATCTTGAGACAAACTGGGATTCTGCTCCCTCTGCCAGGGTTGCTTGGGAGGCCTTTAAGGCATTTATTAGGGGACATATTATTCAATATGCATCTTTTAAAAAGAAAACTAACATTGCTAAACAGATTGATTTGGAGAGGAGAATAGCTATATTAGAGACTTCATTCAAACAAGACACAAATTTAGTAAATTTGTCACCCCTTCTGAAGCTTAAGTATGAGCTGAATTCAATTCTAACACAAAAAGTTGAATTTTCCCTATTTCGTCTTAGGCACAAACAATTTGAGGAGGGGGATAAAGCTGGCAAAATGCTGGCTAGATATATTAAAATGAAAGAAGCTCAGTGTACTATATCTGCTATTAGGACACAGGATGGTACTCTGGTGTCAGACTTAAATGAAATTAATGGTGCTTTCAGAGAATTTTACACCTCGCTTTATTCTTCTGAAATGGAGGCTGGATCTCAAGAGATCTATGCATTTTTATCATCCCTATCTTTGCCCTCCTTAACGAAGGAACAAATAGACTTACTTGACGCCCCAATTACTAAAGAGGAAATTGTGAAAGTGATTAAGAGCTTCCCGACTGGAAAGGCACCGGGCCCTGACGGATTCACTGCAGAATTTTACAAGGCCTGTGTTGATGAGCTTTCTCCTTTACTTTTAGAAATGTTTGCGGAATCTTTTGAACAAGGCCGTTTGCCCCCTTCTTTAACAGAGGCTTTCATTTCGCTTATTTTAAAAAGCAATAAAGATCCGTTAGAATGTAAGAATTATAGACCAATTAGTCTTATAAACTGTGACTGTAAAATTCTCTCCAAAATTTTGGCATTAAGATTAGATAAAGTAATGATATCTCTTATAAATCCTGATCAGGTGGGTTTTATTCGTTCCAGGGGTGCAGCAGACAATATTAGGCGATTTATTGATATCATATGGTTAGTTCAAAATGATCCCTCACTTGCACACCTCTCTCCAGTGGCAGCCCTCTCCCTGGATGCTGAAAAAGCATTTGACAGGGTTGAGTGGCAGTATCTCTTTGCAACTCTAGAGACTTTTGGTTTTGGTTCAAAGTTTCTTTCTTGGATTAAATTACTATATAATGAACCTAGAGCTTCAGTGATATCAAATCGAGTTACATCACAATCTTTTAGACTTTATAGGGGTACGCGCCAGGGCTCCCCTTTAAGTCCCTTGCTTTTTGCTTTGGCATTAGAACCATTAGCTGTTGCTATCCGCAAAGATGGCAATTTTCCAAGTATTCAGATCCATGGCAGTACCCATAAGATAATGTTGTATGCTGATGATGCATTGGTACTGATTACACAACCTCAAAAATCAATTCCAGCTCTCCTTAAAATTATTAACCAATTTTCACGTTTGTCTGGTTATAGAGTTAACTGGATAAAATCAGAAATTCTCCCTCTAACATCTTATTGCCCTAAAACACTGTTTACATTTGGTCAAAATATAGGCTTCTCTTGGCCAAAATTAGGAATTAAATATCTTGGCATCCTGTTTCCTCACATTTTATCAGATCTGATTCAGATTAATTTTGAACCCTTGCTTGAAAAATTTAAAATAGACATAGAAAGGTGGTCACCTCTTTTTTTGTCTCTCTGGGGCAAGGTCAATGTTATTAAGATGATTTGTGCACCCCGATTTAATTACCTTCTGCAATCTCTTCCTCTTAGGATCCCAGTTGGTTATTTTCGACAATTTGATAGGTTGTGCAATAAGTTTTTATGGAATGGTAAGCGCCCTAGATTAAAGTTGAAAAGATTGCAGAAGTCTATAGATTCAGGAGGTTTGGGGGTCCCAAATTTGGTTTTATATCATTACGCTTTTAGTCTTAGACATTTGATTCATTGGGCTCTCCCCCCTGAGAGAGCTCCCCCTTGGTTTTATTTGGAGAGTTATTTGAGCAGCCCTCTTCCCCTAGTACATCTAATCACAGTTAAACTGTCTCCTGAATTTCAGTCGCATCCTATTATATCCTTTTTACAATACGTTTGGAAGAGAGTTGCTTCTATACTAGAGTTTAGCTCTCATCTTCATTCTATGGCTTCTATTTGGCTTAACCCAAGTCTCCATATTGGAAAATCCCCATTTATGTGGAAAATCTGGGTGAAAAAGGACATCTTGATGTTAAAAGATCTATATGAAGGGGGAGCTCTCAAATCATTTGATGTTCTACGGGCACAGTATGGACTACCACAGAATCAGTTTTGGAAATATCTACAACTTCGACATCTGCTGTGTCAAGTCTTTGGATCTACAACTACCCCTCCTCCTGATGTAGATTGGCTCATCCAGGCTTTGAGTTCCTGTGGCAAAAGATCTAAGGCCTCAAATTTCTATTTAATGCTCCTTAAGAGCTCAAATAAAGATTCTACATTCCTTAAACACGTATGGGAAAAAGATCTGAATTCACAATTTACTGATGTTGAATGGGCAAATATTTTAAAGAATGGGAAGAAAGTGTCTAGGGAATTGAAAACCAGACTTGTTCAATTTAAAATTTTGAATCGATTTTACTGGACACCTCGTAAAATGTTGAGAGCGAATCTCACTCACTCTTCAAGCTGCTGGAGATGTCTACAGGGGGAGGGGACATTAATCCATATGATCTGGAGTTGTCCGGTAATACAGGACTTTTGGTTGCAGATCCATAGACATATTATGACAATTGTTAAGCAAGAAGTGCCATTTACTCAGAGACTTTTTGTCCTTGGGGATCCATCAATGATTCAGGACCCAATCTCTGATGCCGAGTGGATCCAGACTGCTTTGATGCTGGGCCGAAAGTTGATCACTTTTTACTGGAAATCTTCCTCTGCCCCACCCGTAGCTCAATGGCTCAGGGAGTTGGGCAAGCTTGCTGCACTAGAACGCCTTTCATATAAGCTTCTGGACAGGATGGACAGCTTCTATAATAAGTGGGGATCCTATCTTACCTTTATAGGTGTAGTAGATTAAGCTAATCATCTTAAGAGTATTAGGGTGGAAATGGAATGTTTTATCCTCTCACTGGGTATACTTGTGTTTTTTGTTTTTTTTTTCTTTTCCTTTTTTTTTTTCTTTGTTTTTTTTTTTTTGGTTTTTGTGTTTGTTTCTCTGTTTTATTTTCTAAATTGAAAACCCAATAAAATTCAAATTACAAAGATATTTTGCCTAACTGTTAGTGTTATTAAGGAGCAAACATTCTCTACAATGTAAAAGCAATGGAACAATTTAATGATCAATATTAAGTATTACTAGAGGATGATGAGGATGATAACAACACTGACCACACCTTTCCTTCAGATTATTTTTTCCTTTGTCACGATAAACAAACAGCCTGCTTCTCTATCAGCAGAGGTCCTTACTGGACGCCAAGTCATCAGCTGACACTTGCATAGAGAAACAGTTAGACAGTCATTTGTTGTTTTCCTCTTCTTTTTTTTCCAAATAAGTATACTATATATATACACTGCTCAAAAAAATTAAAGGAACACTTTGAAAACACATCAGATTTTAATGGGAAAAAGTAAGCTGGATATCGAAATTGTGGCAGGCTAGTCCAGCCTACTCAGATTAAAAAGTGTTCCTTTAATTTTTTTGAGCAGTATATATATATATTAAATCACCCTTTATTGTCATTCAACCATACAACCAATCATGTACAGCAGAGCAAAATTGTGCTTTATTCTATCTACAGTGTAAAGCACACACACCCCATAGTAGAATCAGAAGGGCCACTGCCATGCAAGGCGCCGCCACAGATTTCCCTCCTCCATTCCATTATTGCTGAGCACCAAGCTGGACAGCAGGAAGTTCCACTTTTATATGGTCTTCGGCATGACCCGGCCGGGATTTGAACCCCTGCCTCCCGGGTGTGGGGCGGATGCTCTACCAACTAAGCCACCACTCCGGAGATATATCTATATACAGTATATCTATATATCTATATACGTAGATAGATAGATAGAACAGTCTCTTGCTGAGGGTTTCAGGTGGGGTAAAATGTTAGATGCACCCAAGCGCCACGCCCTTCGCTTTCCAGGGCTGTTTAGGTCAGCAGGATAACCTTTGTGCTGTCCTTGCCAGGGAGTTTTTTTCCAGTTTCCTTTGATGACCAGATCCCCTGGTTTGCTCAAGAGATGGGTGCACCTCCCATGGTTCCTTTGTCACATGGTCCCTCCTGGGAAAGGCAGTATGGATGACATCGCTGTCAGTTGTCATTCTTTGCATATAATCACCCAGAAACCCTTCCTCATCACCTAAGTTAAATGGCTTCAATAATAGGGTTTGTCATTCACAATCTCCCTATTTTCTTATTTGAATATTATACTAATCTTGTAAATTGTTGATGGTAAGCTAAATGGTTTCCTAGGTAAATGTTTGGTACTAATAATTTAGGAACTACACTTAAATATGACATGATTTGGTTTACAGTGTATTCCATTGGCGATCTGTCCAGGGTGTACCCTGCCTCTTGCCCAAAGATGCTGGGATAGACTCCAGTCCCCCCGCGACCCGAAAAGGATTAAACTGATAGAAGATGGATGGATGGATGTATTCCATTTCCATTATCTAAGTAAATCATTTCAGCTATTTCAAATCATGATGTTGTTTTAGTTAAAACAATATAAACAATATAAATAAGTAGCAATATTTAAATTAGTGTAGGGTAAAGCCTTTGTATATTCAATAAGTGTAAATAATTTCTAAACATTTTTTACCTTTACTCTTATTTAGTTCAATGAGGGCAGCACGGTGGCGGAGTGGTTAGCACTGCAGCAGCACAGCAACTCACCCTTGGCCGGGGGATCCTGGGTTCGATCCCAGCCCCCAACCAACAGTGATCTGTGAGGAGTTTGCATGTTCTCCCCGTGTCTGTGTGGGTTTACTCCGGGATTTCTCTGGTTTCCTCCCACATGCCAAAAACATGCAAGTTAGGTTAATTGGCTTCAAAACTGGGGATTCTAAATTGTCCTTAGGTATGACTGTGAGAGTGAATGGCTGTCTGTCTCTCTGTGTTGGCCCTGCGATGGACTGGTGATCTGTCCAGGGTGTACCCTGCCTCTCGCCCAAAGATGCTGGGATAGGCTCCAGCCCCCCCGCGACCCGAAAAGGATTAAGCTGAAGAAGATGGATGGATGGATGGAGATCCATGCAAAGGTTTTGAAAAAAACTAAGTTTATGCAGGGAAGATCAAATTATTTTGCTTTGAGCTTCCTAAGGAATTGTTCCCTTAAGATAAACTTGACGTACCGAGAGAAATAAGGCGAAAACGACGTGGTTGTCGGGCTGGTGTTAGACGGCGGACAAGGAGTATAAGGTACAGACCCACCTTCCCATCCGTTATTATGGGGAATGTACGCTCTATACTGGGAAAGGTAGATGAGCTAGCGGCTATCTGCCGTTACGATAGCACATACCGGGAGTGCTCTCTCCTTTTGTTTACTGAGACGTGGCTAACTGAACTAGCAGCAGATGCTAACATTGAGCTGGAGGGTTTCCACATGATATGGGCAGACCAAACACCAGACAGTGGCAAAGCAAGGGGCGGTGGAGTGATAATGTATGTTAACAACAACTGGTGCAGACCGGGACATATCACTGTTAAACAACGTCACTGCAGCAAAGACATTGAGTTGCTAGCTGTTAGCATGCAGCCTACATATCTCCCGAGAGAACACTCACACGTGATCTGCATTGTTGTTTATGCAAATCCGACGGCGAACGCTGGGACAGCGCGTGACGTCATCCATTCAGTAACCAGCAGGCTGCAGACAGAACACCCAGATGCTCTTCTCCTCATCTCAGGCGATTTCAACCATGTTTCACTGTCTCCCGTTCTACCCACGTTTACCCAGCATGTCACATGCCACACTAGAGACAATAAAACACTGGACTTATTCTACGCAAACACTAAGGAGGCGTACACCTCATCACAACTCCCCCAACTCGGGAGATCGGATCACAACTTGGTTCATCTCCGGCCGGTGTACAAACCCCTAGTGCACAGACAACCCCCGGCCATGCGCACAGTGATGTTATGGTCTGAGGAGGCAATGGACAGTCTAAAGGGCTGTTTTGAAGCCACCGCCTGGAAGCAGCTCTGCGATCCACATGGTGAGGACATCGATGGCCTCATTCACACCTTCACGGGCTACCTCAGCTTCTGTGCGGACAAATCCGTTCCCACCAAGACCATACGGTGTTGCTCAAACAACAAACCCTGGATCAACCCTGAGATTAAAACACTTCTGAGAGAGAAGAAGAGGATCTTCAGGTCGGGGAACAGGGAGATGCTGAAGTCCGTACAGAGGGAGCTGAGGAGAAAGATCAGAGAAGGCAAGGACAGCTTCAGGAGGAAGATGGAGGACAAGCTGCAACAGAGCGACATCAGTGGGATCTGGAGAAACCTCAAAACCATCTCTGGGCTCCAGAATACCTCCCCCCAGGCCACGGGGGGCAGGGAGTGGGCGAACAATCTGAATTTGTTTTTCAATAGGTTTGACCAACCGCCCTCCCCCCTGACTGCACAACAACCACTGCTGCCTGTAAAGACATCAAGTCCTGCTGCCCACTCCCCACTCCACCAACACCCCCCCACTCCCAACACACAGCCCCCCATCCTGACCCTGACCAGGACCCAGGTGAGGACGGAGCTGAGGAAGGTCAAGGCGAGGAAGGCGTCGGGACCGGACGGCATCAGCGCAAAGCTCCTCAAGTCCTGTGCAGACCAGCTGTGTGGGATTGTGACGTACATCTTCAACCTGAGCCTGAAGCTGGGGAGGGTACCACAGCTGTGGAAAACATCTTGTGTGGTACCTGTACCAAAAACTTCTCACCCCAAAGACCTGAACAGCTACAGACCGGTGGCCTTGACGTCCCACTTGATGAAGACCCTGGAGAGACTGCTCCATGCTCACCTCCGCCCCCTGGTGGAACCAGCGATGGATCCACTCCAGTTCGCCTACCAGCATGGCATTGGGGTGGAGGATGCGGTGATCTTCCTCCTTCACCGTTCTCTGTCCCACCTGGAGAAGCCCGGGAATGTGGTGAGGATCATGTTCTTTGACTTCTCCAGTGCTTTCAACACCATCCAACCGATGATCCTGAAGGACAAGCTGCTGTGCGCAGGGTGGACCAGCACCTGTCATCATGGATCCTGGACTACCTCACGAACCGGCCTCAGTTTGTGAGAACCCAGGACTGTGTGTCCGACACGATCATCAGTAGCACGGGGGCCCCCCAGGGAACGGTGTTGGCTCCCTTCCTGTTCACTCTTTATACTGCGGACTTCTCACACAACACAACACACTGCCATCTACAGAAGTTCTCTGATGACTCTGCGATTGTTGGCCTCATCTCCAATGGAGATGAAGCTGAGTACAGAGGGCTTATCCAGGACTTCGTGGACTGGTGCCATCGGAACTGCCTTCAGATCAACGCGAGGAAAACTAAGGAGCTGGTGGTGGACTGCCGCAGGCAAGGACAACCCCTCACAGCACCAGTAAATATACAGGGAACAGACATTGAGATGGTGACATCCTACAAGTACCTGGGTGTTCATCTGAACAATAAACTAGACTGGTCACACAATACTGACACACTCTACAAGAAGGGACAGCGCTGGCTGTTCCTACTGGGGAGACTCAGGTCTTTTGGTGTACAAGGGGCGCTGCTGAAGACATTCTATGACACGGTGGTGGCATCAGCCATCACTTTTGGAGTGGTCTGCTGGGGCAGTGGCATTACTGCAGCCGATAGGAAGAGACTGAACAAACTGATCAAGAAAGCTAGCTCCGTCCTGGGGCAGCGCCTTGATCCGGTGGAGGAGATTGGAGAGAGAAGGATGGTGGCTAAACTGTCATCTCTGCTGGAGTCCGAGTTCCACCCTATGCAGGACATACTGAATGCACTGAGGAGCTTATTTAGCAGCAGACTACATCATCCCAGGTGCACAACCGAGAGGTTTCGCAGGTCCTTTCTACCAGCGGCTGTCAGACTGTACAACCTAAGCAGGGCTGCTCGCAGAGATAGCAAAAAGACGTAACAACCTAATAGTTTTTTTGAATGCAAAAGATGCAATAGACTTACACAATGCTCCCCTCCGGCATACAACTAGGAAAATACCGGTAGCTACGGAGGGTGAGAATATGTATGGGCACATAATCATACCATGTAGGATAACTAAGTAGATGGTTGTGCTGTTTCATCCCATCTAGCAACAATGCTCTGCACTGTGTGTGTTTATACATTTACATATTTATTCCATCTAGCTACAATGCTCCGCACTGAGTGTGTTTATGTTTATGTTTATATTTATATATCTATATATTCATTCCATCTAGCTACAATGCTCCGCACTGTGTGTTTATATATCTACATATTTTTCCATCTAGCTACATTGCTCCGCACTGTGTGTTTATATATTTACATATTTTTTCCACCTAGCTGCAATGCTCCGTACTGTGTGTTTATATATCTACATATTATTCCATCTAGCTACATTGCTCTGCACTGTGTTTATATATTTACATATTTATTCCATCTAGCTGCAGTGCTCCGTACTGTGTGTTTATATACTCGTATATTTATCCCATCCAGCTACAATGCTCTACACTGTGTGTCTGTGTGTATATATATATATTTAAAGTAATATGTACATATGTATATTAGCTGCACTTGCTTGCTTGCTTTTTTTTTCTTGCCTTCTGATTGTTGCTCTGAGTGTTGCTATCTCTGTGCTTTTGCAATCCTGGAATTCCCCCGTTGTGGGACTAATAAAGGCTTATCTTATCTTATCTTTTCTTATCTTAATTGAGTAAGAATCTGTATTGTCTTCATAGTAGATTCTAAATTAAGTCCCACAGTAAACATAAATTCAGCACAAGTTGGACTTTCCTTAGACATTTGGAACTTTTCTCATGTATTTGCATGGTTTTCTTCTTTGTCAGTTTACCTTGTTCCTTATAAACATGATATTTCCTTTACAATAATCTACAGATATTTCCTTAAATATCTGGAAATTTATTGATGTAACTTTTAACTTCTCCTATTGAATGTTGTGATTTCATTACCAAGCGGTTTCATTTATATTTTTCTCTTCATTATTAGTCATCTATTGATAATTTTTATGTATTATCTATTTCTCTGCGGATTGCTAATTATTTTTTGCTAATTAATTTCTTTGGTACCCCCCCCCCCCCCCCCCCTTTGATGCATGGAGACACACATGCAGCAAAGTTACAGGGTATTTGCTTGATGGGTAGTGTCTTTTACTGGAAGGAAGCGTGTTACCACTTTTATGTGTTACACACAGTTAATTTACATGAAAATTTGTGAGTAGTACAGCTCCTTCAAAATGAGGTTTCAATAATTATGGTTTCTTTTGTGACGTTTCTTGAACTAATTTACAAATTTCATTTCGGAAAAAGCAATATAGCTGTCTGTGCATATTTGATATGATTTAGCATTGATAACTAAGGTCAGTTTGTCCAGTTGAACACAGACAGGTTGAATTTGTGTATGTGAATCCTTGTGAAAGGTTGTCACACTCCTTCAGTCAATGGAAAGGTGGACATTTTCCCTAATTAAAATTTGGCTTAATTTTGTACAAGGAATGCCTCTTTTTATACATTCCTTGGTAAATTATGGGGTGGACTGTAGTTCCGAGGCCCAGCTCGGCCACGGCTGAGCATCGGGAAAACACATTCCTTATTACTGTCACATTTCTGAAATGTGATATTGTCACACCATTATATGATGAGTGGCATCAGATGTATCCTGCAGTGTGAAGTCATATGAACACTACATTTTTAAAGTCAGTCATTTAAATTGTTATGCTTCATGTCATTTGCAATGTCATTTGTTCTACTTAGCTTCAAAAAAATGCTTGTCAACTTAAGAGGTCCTTCTCCCTGTGGTCCCTCCAGCCAATGAGCCCATTTGGCATCCCCCCATCTCCCACAAAGATCAAATGGCGGTGCCATCCTGCAAAGAAAAAATTTGGGGAAAGCCTGATGGCTTCCCCGTCTGCACCTTCAGTATTTACATCAACAGGAGTGCAAATTTTACCACCTCATAAATTAATTTTACTAATGTTCCAGTGATCATCATTATTTTTGTGTCCCTTAAATGTTTATCCCAGTTGTTTATTATAACGTGTAATGTTAAGAAACACAAGTGAATTATTGTTTTTTTGTTTTTTTTATTACATATTGTATATGTCACCAAGGATTTATTAAATTGAAAGGTAATGGTGATATCATGATTCCTTGTTAATTTGGCAAATCTAATTCCTAGTGAAAAAGAAAAAAAAATGTGAATGCTTACCCTTTCCTGTTGAAAAACAAAGAATGAAGAATAAGATAAGATAAGATAAGATAAGATAAGCCTTTATTAGTCCCACAATGGGGAAATTCCAGGATTGCAACAGCACAGGGATAGCAACACTCAGAGCAACAATCAGAAGGCAAGAAAAAAAACAAGCAAGCAAGAGCAGCTAATATACATATGTACATATTACTATAAAATATATATATACACACAGACACAGTGCAGAGCATTGTAGCTGGATGGAATAAATATATGAATATATGAACACAGTGCAGAGCATTGTAGCTAGATGGAATAAATATGTAAATATATAAACACCCACAGTACGGAGCATTGCAGCTAGGTGGAATAAATATGCAAGTACTGTATATAAACAGCAGAACAACCTTTAAATTACACCTAAAGCTTCCACAATTTGAATGTTCTTTTGCTATTCACAGCAAGTATTCGCTAAATACTCTGTGAATCAGTAAATGTTTTACCAATTGACATGGGTAATCACTAGTTTAGGACAGTTAGAAGCCTTAAACCAATGCAGCAATTAGAATTAGTAACTGGAAATGCAGGCCTAATCTCTGTTTTCAGGAATTTCATTCTCATCTTGCTGTGTTCTTTTAGGAGGGAAAAAGTCACAGCATGAACTCTCAGATCCTGCTCTTGCGTTCCCCCCCCCCCCCCATTTTTTTTTACATGGACAGGCCGAGGGTCAGAATGTACAGTGGGGCAAAAAAGTATTTAGTCAGCCACCAATTGTGCAAGTTCACCCACTTAAAAGATGAGAGAGGTCTCCAATTTTCATCATAGGTATACCTCAACTATGAGAGACAAAATGAGAAAAAAAATCCAGAAAATCACATTGAAGGATTTTTAATGAATTAATTGGTAAATTCCTCAGTAAAATAAGTATTTGGTCACCTACAAACAAGCAAGATTTCTGGCTCTCACAGACCTGTAACTTCTTCTTTAAGAGGCTCCTCTGTCCTCCACTCGTTACCTGTATTAATGGCACCTGTTTGAACTCGTTATCAGTATAAAAGACACCTGTCCACAACCTCAAACAGTCAGACTCCAAACTCCACTATGGCCAAGACCAAAGAGCTGTCAAAGGACACCAGAAACAAAATTGTAGACCTGCACCAGGCTGGGAAGACTGAATCTGCAATAGGTAAGCAGCTTGGTGTGAAGAAATCAACTGTGGGAGCAATTATTAGAAAATGGAAGACATACAAGACCACTGATAATCTCCCTCGATCTGGGGCTCCACGCAAGATCTCACCCCGTGGGGTCAAAATTATCACGAGAACGGTGAGCAAAAATCCCAGAACCACATGGGGGGACCTAGTGAATGACCTGCAGAGAGCTGGGACCAAAGTAACAAAGGCTACATCAGAAACACACTATGCCGCCAGGGACTCAAATCCTGCAGTGCCAGACGTGTCCCCCTGCTTAAGCCAGTACATGTCCAGGCCCGTCTGAAGTTTGCTAGAGAGCATTTGGATGATCCAGAAGAGGATTGGGAGAATGTCATATGGTCAGATGAAACCAAAATAGAACTTTTTGGTAAAAACTCAACTTGTCGTGTTTGGAGGAGAAAGAACACCATACCTACTGTAAAGCATGGGGGTGGAAACATCATACTTTGGGGCTGTTTTTCTGCAAAGGGACCAGGACGACTGATCCGTGTAAAGGAAAGAATGAATGGGGCCATGTATCATGAGATTTTGAGTGAAAACCTCCTTCCACCAGCAAGGGCATTGAAGATGAAACGTGGCTGGGTCTTTCAGCATGACAATGATCCCAAACACACCGCCCGGGCAACGAAGGAGTGGCTTCGTAAGAAGCATTTCAAAGTCCTGGAGTGGCCTAGCCAGTCTCCAGATCTCAACCCCATAGAAAATCTTTGGAGGGAGTTGAAAGTCCGTGTTGCCCAGCGACAGCCCCAAAACATCACTGCTCTAGAGGAGATCTGCATGGAGGAATGGGCCAAAATACCAGCAACAGTGTGTGAAAACCTTGTGAAAACTTAAAGAAAACGTTTGATCTCTGTCATTGCCAACAAAGGGTATATAACAAAGTATTGTGATGAACTTTTGTTTTTGACCAAATACTTATATTACCAAGGAATTTACCAACTAATTCATTAAAAATCCTTCAATGTGATTTTGTGGATTTTTTTTTCTTATTTTGTTTCTCATAGTTGAGGTATACCTATGATGAAAATTGGAGACCTCTCTTATCTTTTAAGTGGGAGAACTTGCACAATTGGTGGCTGACTAAATACTTTTTTACCCCACTGTAAATAAGATTGCATATGTCATTTATTAAAAAGGGAGTATAGTATTATTTAAACAAAGCAACAATATAACATACAATTACCAAGACCTTTGTTTGATAATCAGTAGTCTCTGGCAAATCATATGCACAAACACATTAATTATCAATCTCATTTGAACCTCTATGCTTTGAATCATGTAATGTAGGGTATATATAAAGCCTTCAGTGATTAGGCATTATTAAGTGACAGCATGATATTGTAATGTTCAGTTAATTTCATCATTGTCATGCTTGTAGCATTGATTAAAATGCAAGCATTTGTACTTAACGTAGATGTTCAGCCGCATCTTTGATACTGATGGGGGGAGAGGTTACAGGAGGCTGGGTCTCAGAGGCTGGTTTTGTTTTGGCAGGGGGAAGGAGAACGTTAGTCTTGCATCCTTTTTCCCTGTAAAGTGCACTGTTATGCTTCAGTCAAAGAAAAAAAGAAAAGTCAGTGATACGTCAAAAAATTGAATAAAAATAGCTCAATGTTTTTCATTTTCCAAAGAAAAAATAAAAACTGGAGGGAAAATGAAAATATTGGCTTTAAAAATATGTAAATAGTTCATCCCGTACGCAACATTAGAGTGAAAACCCACAAAGTTAGACTGAAAGAAAAAGTAAAATCCCCAAACTTTGCAAAAAATACCCATTTATAGATTGTTTTTTCTTTCTCTTCCCTTTTACCAAGTTTTTACACACAAATCAGTAGCTACACAGCCTATTTTTCCCCCCAAGTTCTCTCTCTGTCTGTTTCTTTCACCCAAGGACACACAGATAGATAACACACGCACACACACACACACAGACACAGACTTTTTTTTTTCCCCCACACCGGAGCAGATTACACAGAAACAAAACAAACCAGACTGCAGTAACTTTTATCTAAAACTCACAAAATAAAATATTTCAACGGTCACGTTAACCCCTCCGCTGTGTCCCTAAAGCCCAAAGTCAGACCTCCTCCCCCCGGCATGTTGCAATAGCTCACCGTAGTGGGGAAAGTCCCATGGACAATAATGCAGACCCGGTAAGGGCACGAATCTTTCGTGAAAAAACCTTTTCCCTTCAGGGTTCACGTAGCCTCCCACGAATGCTGAAGGTCCAAACCCTGGACCATAAGCAGAAGTGGTCACAAGAGGCACGAATCTGCCCCCAAAAATTTACTTTTCTGGGATCACGTGACTTCCATACAGGAACGAGACCACAAATCTTTCCCTTTTTTCTTTGCAACTTCGGACCTCCACTGCACTTACTTAGAGCGTAGAGAGCCGCAGATTCTAAGAATCACCCCGGGTCTTGCGATGACGGTGACCATTTGCAGAGGAAGACCTCGTTCCTCCCAAGGGATTATTACAAGATCGCTCACCGTGGGTAGAAATGACTTAGCACTCAGGCAGCTAGTTTCACTCCTTTCAGTATACGCAGTGTGCTATCGGTGCGGAATATCTCACTATCTTTTATCCATAAACAACAACAAATGTACTTACATTCAAGCCGCCTATAGGATTCTCAGATCCATCACCCAGTCAGTTCCAGCGCCCCGGTCTGAAATGCCTTCACTGCAGTAACACTGAGCCCTTTTTTTTTTCACTCAGCCTGGGAAGGTCTTTTTATCAGCTGTGCACTTGCTGAGATCAAGCAGAGGCGCCGGAAAGACGGAGATATGTGGATCCGCTGTTCGGATGCCAAATGTTCGAATAATTTTGAGCTTAAATTATTCAAAGTCAAATAATCAGGCGGAAAGTTGAATTTATGTACATTTATTACAAAATCACCCCACTGGCCACTATGGGGGAGAGGTTACAAGGCATGACATTCAGACACACCTAGAATCTCTAAAGGATCCATTCTTCGAAGTTTGATATATATAGGTAGGAGAAAGGAGAGGGAGGATGAGGATAAGGGAAGGGACAGAACAGGACAGTCCTGATAACTAAGCTTATCCAGGCAGACGTCAGACACTCTGGAGACATGGGTCATGAAGACATGAGATCCATAAAACTGCCAGAATGTCCATCTACCACTGATCTGTACAGGCTGAGAAGTTCCTGTACATTCCTGTGACCCAAAACAGGTTATGTCAAAGAGATTATAATACAGTGGGGCAAAAAAGTATTTAGTCAGCCACTAATTGTGCAAGTTCTCCCACTTAAAAGATGAGAGAGGTCTCCAATTTTCATCATAGGTATACCTCAACTATGAGAGACAAAATGAGAAAAAAAATCCAGAAAATCACATTGAAGGATTTTTAATGAATTAATTGGTAAATTCCTCAGTAAAATAAGTATTTGGTCACCTACAAACAAGCAAGATTTCTGGCTCTCACAGACCTGTAACTTCTTCTTTAAGAGGCTCCTCTGTCCTCCACTCGTTACCTGTATTAATGGCACCTGTTTGAACTCATTATCAGTATAAAAGACACCTGTCCACAACCTCAAACAGTCAGACTCCAAACTCCACTATGGCCAAGACCAAAGAGCTGTCAAAGGACACCAGAAACAAAATTGTAGACCTGCACCAGGCTGGGAAGACTGAATCTGCAATAGGTAAGCAGCTTGGTGTGAAGAAATCAACTGTGGGAGCCATTATTAGTAAATGGAAGACATACAAGACCACTGATAATCTCCCTCGATCTGGGGCTCCACGCAAGATCTCACCCTGTGGGGTCAAAATTATCAAGAGAACGGTGAGCAAAAATCCCAGAACCACATGGGGGGACCTAGTGAATGACCTGCAGAGAGCTGGGACCAAAGTAACAAAGGCTACATCAGAAACACACTACGCCGCCAGGTACTCAAATCCTGCAGTGCCAGACGTGTCCCCCTGCTTAAGCCAGTACATGTCCGGGCCCGTCTGAAGTTTGCTAGAGAGCATTTGGATGATCCAGAAGAGGATTAGGAGAATGTCATATGGTCAGATGAAACCAAAATAGAACTTTTTGGTAAAAACTCAACTTGTCGTGTTTGGAGGAGAAAGAACACCATACCTACTGCGAAGCATGGGGGTGGAAACATCATACTTTGGGGCTGTTTTTCTGCAAAGGGACCAGGACAACTGATCCGTGTAAAGGAAAGAATGAATGAGGCCATGTATCGTGAGATTTTGAGTGAAAACCTCCTTCCACCAGCAAGGGCATTGAAGATTAAACATGGCTGGGTCTTTCAGCATGACAATGATCCCAAACACACCGCCCGGGAAATGAAGGAGTGGCTTTGTAAGAAGCATTTCAAGGTCCTGGAGTGGCCTAGCCAGTCTCCAGATCTCAACCCCATAGAAAATCTTTGGAGGGAGTTGAAAGTCCGTGTTGCCCAGCGACAGCCCCAAAACATCACTGCTCTAGAGAAGATCTGCATGGAGGAATGAGCCAAAACACCAGCAACAGTGTGTGAAAACCTTGTGAAAACTTGCAGAAAATGTTTGACCTCTGTCATTGCCAACAAAGGGTATATAGCAAAGTATTGAGATGAACTTTTGTTATTGACCAAATACTTATTTTACGGAGGAATTTACCAATTAATTCATTAAAAATCCTTCAATGTGATTTTCTGGATTTTTTTTTTCTTATTTTGTCTCTCATAGTTGAGGTATACCTATGATGAAAATTGGAGACCTCTCTCATCTTTTAAGTGGGTGAACTTGCACAATTGATGGCTGACTAAATACTTTTTTACCCCACTGTAAATGGCTTAGATCATTCCTTGCGCATGTACTGATCCTCAGTCTGAACTCGCTGAAATTGCTCACAGAAACAGGCCAAGAATATATAAACTTATCCTATGTGGAATGCACATATAAACATTAAACATGGCATATGAAAGGTATGATACTTCTTAAATATAATAATACATTATTAATATCAGTAATAGTATAGATAATATGGAATTTTTCTATCACACCCTTAGCAGCAACAACTGCAATCAAGCATTTGTGATAACTGGCAATGAGTCTTTTACAGTGCTGTGGAGGTATTTTGGCCCACTCATCTTTGCAGAATTGTGTAATTCAGCCACACTGGAGGGTTTTCAAGCATGAACCGCCTTTTTAAGGTCATGCCACAGCATCTCAATGGGATTCAGGTCAGGACTTTGACTAGGCCACTCCAAAGTCTTCATTTTGTTTTTCTTAAGCCATTCAGAGGTGGACTTGCTGGTGTGTTTTGGATCATTGTCCTGCTGCAGAACCCAAGTGCGCTTCAGCTTGAGGTCACGAACAGATGGCCGGACATTCTCCTTCAGGATTTTTTGGTAGACAGCAGAATTCATGATTCCAGTCTCTTTCTCATGGTGGAGTCATGAACACTGACCTTAACTGAGGCAAATGAGACCTGCAGTTCTTTGGATGTTGTTGTGGGGTCTTTTGTGACCTCTTGGATGAGTCGTAGCTGCACTCTTGGGGTAATTTTGGTCGGCCGACCACTCCTGGGAAGGTTCACCACTGTTCCATGTTCCATGTTTTTACCATTTGTAGATAATGACACTTACTGTGGTTCGCTGGAGTCCCAAAGCTTAAGAAATGGCTTTATAACCTTTTCCAGTCTGATAGATCTCAATTACTTTGTTTCTCATTTGTTCCCGAATTTCTTTGGATTGCAGCATGATGTCTAGGTTTTGAGGATCTTTTGGTCTACTTCACTTTGTCAGGCAGGTCCTATTGAAGTGATTTCTAAATAGAGAACAGGCGTGACAGTAATCAGGCCTGGGTGTGGCTGGAGAAATTGAACTCAGTTTTCCAAAGATGTGGTAAACCACAGTTAATTTATGTTTTAACGGGGGGGGGGGGGAATCACTTTTTCACACAAGTAGGTTTGAATTTTTTTTTTACCCTTAATAATAAACACCTTCATTTAAAAACTGCATTTTGTGTTTACTTGTGTTATGTTTGTCTAATATTTAAATTTGTTTGATGATCTGAAACATTTAAGTGTGACAAACATACAAAAAAATGAGAAATCAGGAAGGGGCGCAAACACTTTTTCACACCACTGTACCTCTGAATATTTAAAAGAGTTAGAACAACCCTTTTGTACTTTTTTGTGTTAATACCAAAATGGATATGGACATGCCCATAAATGAGTTTTGCTCTATTGACAATGGACTTTTAATTAAGTCATCATTATTTTGTTTTCTAGCACAACACTGCAGGAGTGAACTGTGAGCTTTGTGTGGAAGGGTTCTACAGACCTTATGGAGTACCTCCTGAGTCTACTACTGGATGCATACGTGAGTTCTTTTTGTATTTAGTTATAGATGTCCAAACTTTTTTAATTTCCACACATTTTTAACCCATTCTGGTGATGGCAAAATGAGCTAATGCCATGGTGCTGTGTCTGTTATCCCTCCATCACAAGAATCATTACTCCTCCTAGGCAATTTTCTGGATGCTCATTAAACTCAAACACAGTGATCCTGCTGTTTGTCTGCATTTATTGTGGCCTCAAGGACAAGGTCAAAAGTCAAAAGAAAGAGTATAAGTATGTGACCTAGCATGCATGGCTTTGGATTGTGGGAGGAAGCTGGAATACCTGGCAAAAACCCATGTAGACATGGGGTGAACATGCAAACTCCAGACAGGTCACTGGTGGGATTGAACCCACGACCTGCTGCGCTGCGACAGTGTTAACCACTGCTCCACCGAACTGCCCCTCTTTTCTAATTAATGCAGTAGAAATAATTATACTACAAAACTGTTGTAGGATATACCTCTCCACCATTGCTCTGAACTAGATAATGTCTCACCATGTAGGCATGTGGCCAACAGTATATATGCCTGAAGCAAAGCAGAGCTTTATTCAAAGAGAGGTATTAGCTTCTTGTTTTAGGCAGACACAAATGGCACCAGTGCACATTCGCCACTGGCACCAGTGCTTGTTTTACTGCTAAACTGGGCTCCACAATTGTTTATGTTGCTTTAATGGTCTAAGGCTGTTCCTTGCAGTAAAAATAGCTGCCAGTTGTGTTTGTACATTAGAAAGTAGTGGAGCTAGACTGGTTGCCCTGAACACTTTAACTCACATAAACCATAAAACAGATCAACCTTAATAAATCAGGATAGCAGATGAAATTGCCTTAAGTCAGTAAATGTTCTTAATTTGTTGTTATTTTTGTTTTCATGAAGTAAAGAGAAAGCATGTTTTTATCTTCATCTGCAATATTTTTCTGTGCTCTTTGGAAGTGTGTGCTACTCTATAATGTTGCAACTCTTACGTTGGCTTTCATTATGCATTTCTTTTAAAATTTCATCCTAAATGTAACATACAGCCTGCAGATGCGATGAAAGGACTACAGCCGGCTGTGAGATGGGGTCTGGAAGGTGTATATGCAAGCCCCAGTTTTCTGGAGAAAACTGTGATCGCTGTGCTGATGGATACTCTTACTACCCTGAGTGCATCCGTAAGTATAGACAGCTGAAACCTAATTCTTGGGAGGAATTTTGATTCTTTTGATTTTGAATTGAAGGTATAATTAAATTTTCAGTTGACAATCATATAAGGTCCCATGCAATATATGTCTATAATCTGTTAATTACTGCAGGGAAAATAAGTATTCAACACATCAACATTTTTCTCATTAAACATATTTCTGATGGAGCCACTGACCTGAGATTTTCACCAGATATCAGTAACAACCCAAGTAATCCATATATACAAATAAATCAAGGCAACTGTGTTCACAAAACAAGTTGCATTTAATAAAGTGGAATGACACAGGGAATAAGTATTGAACACACAAAGAAAAAGAGGTGCAAAAAGGCATAGAAAGCCAATAAACCAGCTGAAATCCATCAGAATTTAGGAAGCCATCCCATCCCCCATTAGTGCAAATTCATTTCAGCTGGTTAAGTCCTGGCTGATAGCCTTTAAAAAGGTCTATGAATATCAGATTGTCACACTACAAAGAACTCATGATGGATAGAAGCAAAGAGCTCTCTCTAGACCTTCACAACCTTATTGTTGCAAAACATAATGATGGCATTGGTTACAGGCACATTTCTAAACTGCTGAATGTTGCAGTGAGCACTGTTGGAGCCATCATTTGGAAAAGGAAAGAACATCATTTTACCATAAACCATCCACAACCAGGAGCTCCTCACAAGATTTCTGACAGAGGAGTCAAAAGAATTATCAGAAGAGTTATCCAAAAGCCAAAGACCATTGGTGGAGTGCTCCAGAAAGACCTGGAGTTAGCAGGTACTGCTGTTTCAAAGAAAACAATAAGTAATGCACTCAACTGACATGGGCTCTATGCCTGCTCACCTCGCAAGATTCCATTGCTGAAGAAAAAGCATGTTGAAGCTCATTTAAAGTTTGCTGCACAACAGTAAAATACTGGGAGAATATAGTATGGTCAGATGAGACCAGAATTGAACTTTTTGGATACCACAACACACAGCATGTTTGGAGGAGAAATGGCACTGCACCTCCCATCATGGTGTGGGGGTGTTTTTCAGCACATGGTACAGGCAGACTTCATATAATTGAAGGAAAGATGAATGGAGAAATGTACAGAGACATCCTTGATAAGAACCTGTTGCCATCTGCGAAGATGCTGAATGTGAAATGAGAGTGGGCATTTCAGCAAGACAATGATCCCAAACACACAGCCAAGGAAACTCATGGCCCAGTCAGTCACCTGACCTGAATCCAATTGAAAATCTATGGAACGAACAGAAGATCAGAGTTCATAGAAGACATCCATGGAAACTTCAAGATTTAAAGAATTTGTGTGGAAGAATGGGCTAAAATCACTCCTGACCAATGCCTGCACCTAGTTTCTCCATACAGGAGGCATCTGGAAGCTGTTATTACCAACAAAGGCTTTTTTACTAAATATTAAATGAATTTCACCAAGCGTGTTCAATATTTATTCCCTGTGTCAATTCACTTTATGTCATGGGAGTGAAAACTGGATCCAAGCTCCGGACGTGAGTTTAAACAGTTTTTGTGAGCTGGTCACCTTGACACAGCTCAAGGGCTTAACAGAAAATGATAAATGCGGCTCAGAGGCAGCAACAAAAAACTGAGGCAAAAACACGAAAGGTCAGGACAGGACAAGATTATACAGACCAGGCTGAAGCATGTAATCACACCAACACGACAAGGAACCCGAACAGAACAAAAGTGGAACAGAATTTATATAAACAAGGGGACAATCAAGACAACACGGCACGGGGGGGAGATCAATCACGAATGACAGCTGACACATGAGGAAAACAGATACTTTATGACAGGACAGACAGGGCTACACATGCAGCCACAAACAGAGGAGACACAGAACATGAACAGGGGATCAAGGGAGACATGACCATGACAGTAATAATGCAAATAATAACCAAACCAAACCCCGATCATAATAATCATAATAATAAAAATAATAATACTCACAGAACTCACAGAATCACAAATCTAACAAATAATAATAAATGCAGAAAATTCAAAGAAATAAACTCAAGGCGAGGACGTGGATTGGAGCCCATGCTCTAAAGAAAAGAAATACAAACTATAAATCAGGATGAAGACATGGGACCCACACTCTGACAGTTTATTAAATATAATTTGTTTTGTCAACACAGTTGCCTTGATTTCTTTGTATGTATGGATTACTTGGGTTCTTACTGATATCTGGTGAAAATCTCAGGTCAGTGGCTCCATCAGAAATATGTTTAATGAGAAAAATGTTGGCATGTTCAATACTTATTTTCCCTGCTGTATATCATGGAAGAAAAAAAAAAGGAAAGGTATTAGCTTTTTATTTTAGGCAGACACAAATGGCACAAGTGCACATTCACCACTGGCACCAGTGCTTGTTTTATTGCTATCATGACAGAAAAAACTATGAAAAAACTGTAACCTGGGTGTGTATTAGTGCTAGGTCTGAAGTCCACCAGTGAGTTAGCCTAAAGAAAGTATGCATGTCTGAACGAGTAGGTGGATTATATGGACCATAAAACAGAGAAAATGTCTGACTGACTGAAAGCAATTGGAAACGCTGCGGCGGCATGAAATAATAAGCAGCGTTGTTGGAGGTTTTATGTAGAGTTTTATTATATCATACCACCGTCACAAGCTCCGCTCCCGGCGCCGTGCATGCGCGCCGAGAGCGAGCCCACGGCTCTCAGAGAAAGAGGACACAATGTCTGTGTCCTGCAGCAGAGGTTGAAGTGTGAGTGAGAGAGGATGAGAGCATGGTTACAATGCAGTATATATACATCCAACTACAACAATACATCAAAGCATTCACAGCAGTTGGTCTGATCAAAGAGATAACAGGACAGGCATGAGACATTTGCATGAAAGGCAACCATTAACATCACAGAGGTGAGCCAGACGAAACGGGGCTGCCTGTAGACATTAATACACATTTCACTGTTCTGTTATTTGCTCTAGCCGAGCGCTGTGTTTGACCAGTCTGTTTGTGGAGATTTACCTCAAAGCACATCTACATATGTAAGATGCTCAGAAGAAGCACAGTAAGGACAAGATGCATGAACACTTTAACTTCACGGCTGTAAACGCAGCATGCAGCGGAAAAACCCAGGAGTGCGAGCTGACTGTCTGTGTTCTGTCTGTGTGTTGTGGGGGTTTAATCAAACCGCTACACTGCTCCCCCCCAGAGGGAAACGGTAGGGGACCGTGACCTCGATGTTGCAGTCTGGGCAGCGAGCAGGGAAAAGCTCTGTGCAGGACAGGAGGGGGGGGGGGTAGTACATGCTGACCAGGCGCGGGAAAATCGTTCGAGTCGCGCCAAAAGTGTTTGCTGCTCCGCGATGTCCTGTCTGAACACGCAGAGATCAGAAGAAGAAAAATTAGTCACTGGCTCCTCTCATGGCCATGAAGAAAAGCAGGAGCGGCTGTAAGAAAAAAATAAACAAAAGCAGAGGGACTGGTGTGTTGGCTTTAGGTGCAGGAGCAACCCCAAAGCCCCCCGGGAACAGCTGACGGCTGAAATCCCTTTGTGCCGTGGCTGAGACCATTAAAAAATCCAGTGGCGAGCTGCGTGCTTGCTTCAGGTGAACGAGCAGCCCTGAAGGTTCTGTGAGCAGCGGCGGAGGACGATGGCGGTCTCTGGAGCCGTTACTTGTCCCGTGCGTGATGCGCCGTCCTCGTAACTCCCCGGTGCGTGCGCGGGGGTTCCGTGCGTGGGTGGGCCGCTGGAGAGGAGAACCAGGGTGCAGAATCTTGGTGGAGATCGGCGCAGACGGCGCCGATAAAATCCAGGTTGGGCTGTGGCTGCATGATTGGCCATGGTGCGTTGGAGCGGTGAGAGGAAATAGACGATCTTTTGTCCCTCAGGCTCGTGCAGATGCGTTGGAGCAGTGGGAGGGAATAGACGATCTTTGTTCCTCAGGCTCGGGTGGATGAGTAGGATCGCTGAGAGGGAGGCGTAGCGGTGAGAGGGAGAAAACGTTCTGTGTCCCTCGGCTGGTCCAGCGTGGACGTCCCGATCTCAGGCGAGGGTCGCGCCATGACGTTTTCTGCAGTTTTCCCGGTCGTGAGTGATGTCCGGAGAACGGCTCGCCTGTGTTGGCTCCGCGTCGAGGTCTCCCTGAAGCCGCAGGGAGGGCGGACCAGTCAGGCCGCTGCGACGGAGCATTCATGCCCGGGTGCTGCGTTCGCTGGCTGCTCGTTTTTTTCAGCGTCGGTTCGCCAGCGTGGCCGTCCAAATCAGAAGGCTGCGTCGCACAAAGCGTGTGCGTCTTCAAGGGGTCACCAGTGCGGCGGCATGAAATAAAGCAGCGTTGTTGGAGGTTTTATGTAGAGTTTTATTATATCATACCACCGTCACAAGCTCCGCTCCCGGCGCCGTGCATGCGCGCCGAGAGCGAGCCCACGGCTCTCAGAGAAAGAGGACACAATGTCTGTGTCCTGCAGCAGAGGTTGAAGTGTGAGTGAGAGAGGATGAGAGCATGGTTACAATGCAGTATATATACATCCAACTACAACAATACATCAAAGCATTCACAGCAGTTGGTCTGATCAAAGAGATAACAGGACAGGCATGAGACATTAGCATGAAAGGCAACCATTAACATCACAGAGGTGAGCCAGACGAAACGGGGCTGCCTGTAGACATTAATACACATTTCACTGTTCTGTTATTTGCTCTAGCCGAGCGCTGTGTTTGACCAGTCTGTTTGTGGAGATTTACCTCAAAGCACATCTACATATGTAAGATGCTCAGAAGAAGCACAGTAAGGACAAGATGCATGAACACTTTAACTTCACGGCTGTAAACGCAGCATGCAGCGGAAAAACCCAGGAGTGCGAGCTGACTGTCTGTGTTCTGTCTGTGTGTTGTGGGGGTTTAATCAAACCGCTACACTGCTCCCCCCCCAGAGGGAAACGGTAGGGGACCGTGACCTCGATGTTGCAGTCTGGGCAGCGAGCAGGGAAAAGCTCTGTGCAGGACAGGAGGGGGGGGGGGTAGTACATGCTGACCAGGCGCGGGAAAATCGTTCGAGTCGCGCCAAAAGTGTTTGCTGCTCCGCGATGTCCTGTCTGAACACGCAGAGATCAGAAGAAGAAAAATTAGTCACTGGCTCCTCTCATGGCCATGAAGAAAAGCAGGAGCGGCTGTAAGAAAAAAATAAACAAAAGCAGAGGGACTGGTGTGTTGGCTTTAGGTGCAGGAGCAACCCCAAAGCCCCCCGGGAACAGCTGACGGCTGAAATCCCTTTGTGCCGTGGCTGAGACCATTAAAAAATCCAGTGGCGAGCTGCGTGCTTGCTTCAGGTGAACGAGCAGCCCTGAAGGTTCTGTGAGCAGCGGCGGAGGACGATGGCGGTCTCTGGAGCCGTTACTTGTCCCGTGCGTGATGCGCCGTCCTCGTAACTCCCCGGTGCATGCGCGGGGGTTCCGTGCGTGGGTGGGCCGCTGGAGAGGAGAACCAGGGTGCAGAATCTTGGTGGAGATCGGCGCAGACGGCGCCGATAAAATCCAGGTTGGGCTGTGGCTGCATGATTGGCCATGGTGCGTTGGAGCGGTGAGAGGAAATAGACGATCTTTTGTCCCTCAGGCTCGTGCAGATGCGTTGGAGCAGTGGGAGGGAATAGACGATCTTTGTTCCTCAGGCTCGGGTGGATGAGTAGGATCGCTGAGAGGGAGGCGTAGCGGTGAGAGGGAGAAAACGTTCTGTGTCCCTCGGCTGGTCCAGCGTGGACGTCCCGATCTCAGGCGAGGGTCGCGCCATGACGTTTTCTGCAGTTTTCCCGGTCGTGAGTGATGTCCGGAGAACGGCTCGCCTGTGTTGGCTCCGCGTCGAGGTCTCCCTGAAGCCGCAGGGAGGGCGGACCAGTCAGGCCGCTGCGACGGAGCATTCATGCCCGGGTGCTGCGTTCGCTGGCTGCTCGTTTTTTTCAGCGTCGGTTCGCCAGCGTGGCCGTCCAAATCAGAAGGCTGCGTCGCACAAAGCGTGTGCGTCTTCAAGGGGTCACCAGTGCGGCGGCATGAAATAAAGCAGCGTTGTTGGAGGTTTTATGTAGAGTTTTATTATATCATACCACCGTCACAAGCTCCGCTCCCGGCGCCGTGCATGCGCGCCGAGAGCGAGCCCACGGCTCTCAGAGAAAGAGGACACAATGTCTGTGTCCTGCAGCAGAGGTTGAAGTGTGAGTGAGAGAGGATGAGAGCATGGTTACAATGCAGTATATATACATCCAACTACAACAATACATCAAAGCATTCACAGCAGTTGGTCTGATCAAAGAGATAACAGGACAGGCATGAGACATTTGCATGAAAGGCAACCATTAACATCACAGAGGTGAGCCAGACGAAACGGGGCTGCCTGTAGACATTAATACACATTTCACTGTTCCGTTATTTGCTCTAGCCGAGCGCTGTGTTTGACCAGTCTGTTTGTGGAGATTTACCTCAAAGCACATCTACATATGTAAGATGCTCAGAAGAAGCACAGTAAGGACAAGATGCATGAACACTTTAACTTCACGGCTGTAAACGCAGCATGCAGCGGAAAAACCCAGGAGTGCGAGCTGACTGTCTGTGTTCTGTCTGTGTGTTGTGGGGGTTTAATCAAACCGCTACAACGCGATTATTTAGATGAATCCTGGTCATTTATATCTACTGTAATAGAAGAACATTGCAAAATGTGAAATCTATATAAATGAAATATTTTAAATCAAGACTGCCAATGCTTGTTTTTTTATTTGACAAGATATTTTTTCATCCCATGCTTCAAGATCATTACCTCCGCCAGGCCGAAAAGGCCAGGAGGAGGTTATGTTTTTGCCAGGGTTTGTGTGTTTGTCTGTCTGTCTGTCTGTCTGTCTGTTTGTCTGTTGGTTAGCAAGATAACTCAAAAAGTCTTGGACGGATTTGCATGAAACTTTCAGGCGTTGTTGGAAATGGTACAAGGAAGAACTGATTAAATTTTGGGGGTGATCCGGTTCACCGTCTGGATACAGGAATTTTTTTAAAGTATTTTTACACACTGTGACATAGGGCCATTTTCAACATGTGCGCAGGCGCAATGGAGGCCGCTGGGCGTCGTGTCTGACCAACACAAACTCCGCCTTCTTCGACGTTTTAGCCACAAAAGCATGCGGAAAACACTGCTGGCCTCGGACCCCCAGCGTGCCTCTGCCAGCCATAGGCGCTGCGCACATTGCGCTGCTTGTCGTGTCTGACCAACACAAACTCCGCGTTCTTCAACGTTTTACGCACAAAAGCACTTGGAAAACACTGCTGCCCTGGGCACGCCAGCGTGCCTGCTTTTGCACCACGCTGCAAAACCTGACACGGACACCTGTCCGCCGCACCATTATTTGCCACAAATTCCCCGCCCAGCTATAGGCGCTGCGTAAAAACGACCTCTCTGCCGGGGAAGACTCTAAATTCTGTTTTGCCGCCGAGCGCAACCCCAATATAATATAAAACCCACGCCAACCTGTCTAACCAATCTGCATCCGTCAGTGGAGGAGATGGACACACCAACACTTCAGTTTATTACCTCCGCCAAGGAGGCAATGCTTTTACAACCGTAAACCGGGGCTATAACGGACGGCGGGGTAATATGGGACACTTTTCTAAATGTAATTCTGCTTTTTTAACTTTGCTTCCGCCTAGATTTGATGAAGGATTCATGGATATTTGACAATAACAACACAACTCAGCGTCCTGCTCAAAATAAAAAAAGCACAATTACATTTAAAACATTTCCCACAAAAGTGTCCCTTATTAACCCGCCGTCCCTTATAGCCCCATTTTACACTACTGAACCACTAATCCTATCACTATCACATTGATTGTCATTCATTATTTGTCTGCTTATTGCACTGTCCATGTCAAATAAACAAATAATCATTGTGAATCCAATTGCTACTCATATCTTTTCATGCTCAGGGAATCTGAAAACGTACACACAAACACTCTATGGGGGGAACTGTGCCGCTTGGCGGAGGTCTGCGCTCTCCGAGTGCTTTTCTAGTTTTTACATGTTTTAAGCAGAAAACTTTGCTTAGATAAAATTTTCTGTTTTCATATAATTTTTCTTATTTTAAATAGAATTATCTTCCAACAGAACAAAAAATTTGGCTTATCAGAAGTGCTTTCAATGAGTGAAAATTGAATCGGTGAATTCAAAAAGGGCCCAAGTCCACACTTTTTCAATGGGGACTTGGGCCCTTTTTGAATTCACCGATTCAATTCTATTGATACAACAAATATGTATATACTGTGAATCTCCATAAGGAAAAATGTCATATCACAAATGAAATGTGCATTGGTAGCCTCAATTTAAAACATTTCATCTTGTTTAGATTTCAGTTTTTGTAGGGAAGCACAACTAAGCCTTTTTCTTCTTCTTCTCCTTCTGGCTGCTCCCTTTAGGGGTCGCCACAGCAGATCTCTGCCTCCATCTCTCCTATTCCTTGCATCTTCCTCTGTAACACCAACCTCTCTATGCCCTCCTTCACTACATCCATGAATCTTCTCTGTGGTCTTCCTCTTTTCCTCCTGCCTGGCAGCTTCATCTTCAACATCCTTTGTCCAGTATATCCACTATCCCTCCTCTGCACATGTCCAAACCATCTCAGCCTTGCCTCTCTTACTTTGTCTCCAAACTGCTCAACCTTAGCTGTCCCTGTCAGCGCCACCATCTCCAAACCATACATCATGTTGTATCTCACTACCTTCTTGTAAATCTTCCCTTTCACTCTTACTGCTACACTTCTGTCACAAATCACCCCTGACACTCGTTTCCACCTACTCCACCCTGCCTGCACTCTCTTCTTCACATCTCTTGTGAATTTTCCATTGCTTTGGATGGTTGGCCCCAAGTATTTAAATTCATCTACTTTCACCACCTCTACTCCTTCCATCTTCACCGTTACACCTGCCTCCCTCTCTTTCACACTCATGTATTCCGTCTTGCTTCTAGTGACTTTCATTCATCTTCTCTCCAGAGCATACCTCCACCTCTCCAGGTTCTCTTCCACCTGCTCCCTATTCTCACTCCAGATCACATTGTTGTCTGCAAACATCACGGTCCATAGAGACTCCTGCCTGACCTCATCTGTCAGCCTGTCCATCACCATGGCAAACAAGAAGGGGCTCAGAGCCGATCCCTGATGTAATCCCACCCCCACCTTGAACTCCATCCATCACTCCTATAGCACACCTTACCATCGTCTCGCTGTCCTCATACATGTACTGCATCACCGTCACATACTTCTCTGCCACTCCTGACTTTCTCATAGAGTACCACACTTCCTCTCTTGGCACCCTATCATATGCTTTCTTTAGATCCACAAAGACAGTGCAACTCCTTCTGACCTTCTCTATACTTCTCCATCAACACTCTTAGATTAAACGTTGCATCTGTACTACTCTTTCTTGGCATAAGACTGCACTGCTGCTCACTGATTGTCACACAACTAAGCCTCAGTATGTTAAAAAATGAAACCCATTTCATGGAGCAGCACAGAGAAGAGGAGTGGATTTTGATTATCTGCACAGTAGACTGTTTTCAGTATTCAGTTTTCTGTTGGGTAATGATTGTTTTTTTGAGTTGGTGGGCTATCTGATAGTAGTATTATATGTTAGGCTACAATATGGTGGTGGCCTAATAGTAAGGGATGTGGACTGGTGACCGGAGGGTTGCTGGGTCAATCTCTAGACCGGCAGGATCAGATCTGGGTGGGACAGATAACATAGCAGTGTTTGCCCCACCCTCTTTAACCCCACTGTGGTGCTCTTGAGCAAGGCCCTTAACTCCCAACTCGAGCGTGCTCAGTGGCCACAGGTCAGTCTGTGGTTGTATTGGGCAGCTTCCAGGTGTAACTGTGTGAGCGTGACCATGAAAAAGAGAGGCTCAATGGAACTACCCTGTATAAATAAAGGTTAAATACATCTTAAAAATGTGGTTGAGAGAGACCAGAGCTGTTGGCTTTTTCAACTATAAAGGCATTTGGTCCAGATGACATAACCTGTGGAGGTATGGAGATGTTTAGGAGAAATGGCAGCGGACTTTTTAACCAGATTGTTAATCAATCAGTTAATCAAAGCTTTATTTTTGTATTACTTTTCATACAAAAATTTGTAACACAAAGTGCTTCACACAGTGTGTGCTTTAACACAATCTTGGGAAGTGAGAGGATGCCTGAGGAATGGAGAAGAAGTTTAGTGGTACCAATTTTCAAGAACAAGGGTGTTGCTCAGAGCTGTAGTAACTACAGAGGCATAAAGTTGATCAGCCACACTATGAAGACATGGGAAAGAGTTGTTGAAGCCAGGTTAAGAGGAGAGGTGACAATCAGTGAGCAGCAGTACAGTTTCAAGCCAAGAAAGAGTACTACAGATGCAATGTTTGCTTTAAGAGTGGCGATGAAGCAGTATAGAGAAGGTCAGAAGGAGCTGCACTGTGCCTTTGTGGATCTAGAGAAAGCATATGATAGGGTGCAAAGCAAGGAAGTGTGGTACTGTATGAGAAAGTCAGGAGTGGCAGAGAAGTATGTGAGGGTGATGCAGGATGTGTGAGGATAGCGAGACGGTGGTGAAGTGTGCTATAGGAGTAACAGATAGATTCAAGGTGGAGGTGGGATTACATCAGGAATCAGCTCTGAACCCCTTCTTCTTTACTTTGGTGATGGACAGGCTGACCGATGAGGTCAGGCAGGAGTCTCTGTGGACCATGATATTTGCAGACGACATTGTGATCTGTAGTGAGAGTAGGGAGCAGGTGGTAGAGAACCTGGAAAGATGAAGGTATGCACTGGAGAGAAGAGGAATGAAAGTCAGTAGAAGCAAGAAAGAATACATGTGTGTGACTCAATTAATCAATGAATCAAAACTTTATTTATATAGCACTTTTCATACAGAAGGTTGTAGCACAAAGTGCTTTACATATTAAAAATATGAAACAATTACAGCCTCCCCCAACCCCTCCTCCCTCCCACACACCCACATTCATCTGTGTGAGAGATGGCCGAGCACTGAAGATCCAGGCACCATCCTAGGGAGCCATCAACACAAGGGAAGTGCCAAGTCTGCAGCTACAGGGACACCACCTGTGGGACCGCCCGCGTCCAGTCTGAGTCAACATGGGCTTGATACCACAGTGTAAAGTTCCACTGATTGGGTGGACCAGGGCAATCACAGACCAATGCCCTGCAGCTAGAACCAGGCAACTCCCTGTGAGAGGGCTCCCTATGAGAAAACACTGGCGCTAGGACAGGATAACAAGATGAATAAAACTATCACTAATAAATAATAATAAAATAATTTGTTAGTAAAAAGATAATTATTAAAAAGAAAATTTCAATTCAAACAGTTTAAAATGTAATAGTATTTAATAACAAAATGAATAATTGTAACAAGAACAACATAAAATAGGTTTAAAATCAGAAATTAAGACAATTAAAATAGAAAACTGTCACGACCCTTCTCGTGCGCTTTTACGCAGCGCACCAAGGAGTGAGGAGGAAGGATGGATTTAGGCACAGGTTACACCACAAACACATTTATTAACAAAAACGGAAAACGGTTCCAAAAATATAGACCTACAAAAAGGCTACAGGGTGCACTAAAGGGCTCACACGATTGGACGTGCAGCGGGCAGACCACAGTGCATGGTGGCCACAAGACAAACAGTACAAAATAACATAATTTGTTCAGGTTAACTTAGAGTCCTCCAGGACGCTCAACAGACATGGGAGAATGAAACTGGGCAACTGTGCCAAAGCGTAGCAGCATAACTGCAAGGGGAAACGCAAACAGTTTGTACTGGAGCTGTCCGAGAAGTCACAGTCATTCCGGTGAGCACACACAACCAATAACTGCACTGAGGGGAGTAGCGACAGCGTAGCTCCCGACACCCTCATAGGATAATACAATAATCCAGCAATGCTTGACTGGCAAGGAGCTGCATAAGTGCAAGCATTGCTGGCAACACAGATTGGGAACACCTGGGCGAAGCGCGGGAAAGGCAATCACCGGAGGAGACCCAGCTGGCTGTCATGAGAGAGGGGGCGTGGTCGGACTGGCAAGTGTCAGACAATGCCCACAAGAAAGTAGGCCAAAGGAGGCTGCCTTACAGCTGCTGGCCAGAACAGTGGCTACAGGTACAGAAAAAAGTAAACTAATGACAAAGAAACTACCAGAACTCAAAAGATAACACAATACACAAATATACCGATAACCTGAGCCACAGAGAACGGTCAGAACCATGCCTGAAGGACAAAACCGGCTTGGTTCGTGACAGAAAACTAATCAAAAGCTTGGTTAAAATAGTAGGTCTTGAGCCTGCTTTTAAAAACTTTAACATTTTCAGCAGTCCCGATGTTCTTCTGCAGGCTGTTCCACAGACATGGGCCATAGTAATTAAAAGCCACCTCACCGTGGGTGCGTGTTCTGACAGTAGGGATAATTAAAAGACCAGTGTTAGAGAACCTCAGGGGCCCTGGGGGCTTATATCTTGAAAACAGTTCTGATAAATAAGAAGGCCCGAGACCATGCAAACATTTATATACCAGTAAAAGAACCTTAAAATCGATCCTGAAGGACACGGCGAGCCAATGCAGTGACTTTAAAACTGGCGTGATGGGAACCTGCCATCTGGTCTTCGTAAGAACACGTGCAGCTGAATTCTGTAACTGCACATTTGAAATTGTCTTTTTGGGAAGACCAGAGAGCAGGTTATTACAGTAATCAATACGATTGGTGATAAAAGCATGCATCAGTATCTCCGTGTTTGCTCGAGAGAGAAATGGGTGGACTCTGGCCATGTTCTTTAGATGGTAAAATCCAGTTTGTGTTATATTTTTAATGTGTGGAGTAAAACCAAGCTCAGAGTCTAAAATGACTCCCAAATTCTGAACATATTGGGATGGGGTAAAAGGCAGACTTTTTAGTTTTGGTAAAATTTTCTCTCTCTGAGATTCAGGGCCGATGATGAAAACTTCAGTTTTGTCCTGTAAATCAAATCAAATCAAATCAAACTTTATTGTCATATTGCTGTACATACAACTGTAGTGCAGGCAAGATGAAATTGCATTTCTCTCGGCATCCATATAGATAGAAGCAGCATGATTTAAGACACACTCACACATAGCTTCACCCCCCCATCCATTCACACATCCCTGAGACATACTTGGGGAAAAAACTAACTATAATATACAAATAATATACAAAATGTCCGTAGGTGCAGTAGTGTGTATGAGAGATTCCGGGTCAACTGTTCAGCATCCTGACAGCTTGTGGAAGGAAGCTGTTGATCAGTCTGGTGGTTCTGCCTCTGATGCTCTGGAATCGTTTACCAGATGGAAGAAGTTCAAAGTGTTTATGCAGAGGGTGAGAACGGTCCTTGACAATGTTCAGTGCCCTGCTCCTACAACGGTTCTGAAAAAGTTCTTGGACAGAGGGGAGGGAGACTCCAATTACCCTCTCAGCCCCCTTGACTATCCTCTGCAGGGATTTTTTGTCTGACATACTGCAGCTGGAGTACCATGTAGCAATGCAGTACGTCATAACACTCTCCACCACACCTCTGTAGAAGGTCCTGAGGATGCAGATGGGGAGAGAGGCCTGTTTGAGTTTCCTCAAGAAGTGCAGTCTTTGCTGAGCCCGCTTCCTGATCCCCAAGGAATTCTTGCTCCAGGTCAGGTCCTGCGAGATCTGCACTCCGAGGAACTTGATGCTCTCCACTCTCTCCACTAAACGGCCGCCGATGCTGAGGGGGACGTGCTCAGGCTGTGACCGCTGGAAGTCAATAATCATCATCTCCTTCGTTTTGTCCACGTTGAGCACCAAGCTGAAGAAAGTGTGCTGCCATTCATGATTTAATGTCTAAAATACAGTTATAAAGGGTATTGATTGGTTCCATGTCACCAGGAGACACAGCAATATAAAGTTGTGTGTCATCAGCATAACTATGGAAATTAACACCATGTCTCCTGATAACATCCCCCAAAGGGCAGCATGTACAGATTAAAACATAGTGAACCTAAAATTGAACCTTGGGGTGCACCACAATTTATTTTGTAGACTCTGGAAGAACATGTACCCATACTTTCCAAAATGTTCCTGTTTGTGAGGTAGGACTTGAACCAATTAAGAACAGTACTAGACAGGCTAACCAGGTCCTTTAGTCTGATTAAAGGAATATGGTGGTCTACTGTATCAAAGGCAGCACTTCGATCCAGTAGAACCAGGACTGAAATTCTGTGTGAGTCCATGTTGTGCTGTAAATCATTAACAGTCTTGACCAGGGCTGTCTCGGTACTGTGGCTCGTCCTAAAACCAAACTGGTTTTCATCGAATATGTTATTTGATATTAAAAAATAATTTAACTGAAAAAAACAAGTTTTTCTAAAATTTTGGTTAAAAATGGTAAGTTGGATACTGGTTTGTAATTAAGATTTTTAGGATCTTAAATGACTCTTCTTCAGGAGGGGTCTCACCATTGCCGTTTTAAAGGCGGCAGGAAAACACCTGTCTGGAGAGAGTAATTCACTATGTTTAAAAGTTCCTTCTGGAAAAATCCACAAAATATTTTTAAGAGTGATGTGGGAATGGTTGTTGGATTTACTTGGGAGAAGATTCGACCAAGAGTTTCAGCATCAACCAGGGCAAAACTCTCCAGTGTTTCCTCAGATAAAAGCAAAAGTTCAACAGTACTAAACGCAGTATCTTGAAATAAAAGATTGGATCTAATAACATCTATTTTACTTCTGAAGTTGTCTGCAAAATCCTCATATAGTGACTCTGTTGGCATCCTGCTGGACTTCTTAAAAAATGAAAGGGAGGCACCTGTGATGGTAAAGATGCAAGGAGTAGTGGTAATTAAGGTAGATGAGTTTAAATACCTGGGGTCAACCATCCAAGGCAATGGAAAATGCACAAGAGAGGTAAACAGGAGAATACAGGCAGGGTGGAGTGCATGGATATCAGTGTCAGGGTAATTTGTGACAGAAGGATAGCAGCTTGAGTGAAAGGGAAAATTTACAAGACAGTAGTGAGAGGTGCTATGATACATGGTTTGGAGATGGTGGCACTGACAAAAAGACAGGAAGCAGCACTGGAGGTGGCAGAGTTTCCTGGGTCTTTTTGGCCATTGTAAAAGGGGCTTGTGGTTGCATCATGTGTAATGTAAACATTGTGCTTATTGTTTTGGATTTCCCACTGAAAAGACAGATTTCCTCCTCTGTTTTTTTTTTTTTTTGCACAAAGACTAATTAAAACAACAATATCTTTAATATGGCAGGACTACACAGGTAAATATGTATCCACATGTTACAAAACTGACTAGTTTTATTGAATGTTCTACATACCACACAAAGATTACTCATAAAGATAATTTCCCAATCTTATTTACAGACTCAAGACTCCACCCTGTTGTGACCTTTTGCCTTTTAAATAAAATTTTTACTGTGGTTTTAACTGAGGAATCTACTTTAAAACCTTACTCTTTTTTTACATTCAGGTCTTATCTCAGATTTATTTAGTTCTAATTGAAGTAGTTCATGAGGTCACAGAAAAAGCATCTAAATCCATGTGACTCTTCTTGTCTGTTTTTTAACAAATTTTCTATTGTGGGAGATACAGTATTTCAAAAATCTTTTTATATTACATTTTATAACAATTTTTAATAGAAATGCTGCATATCTATTGTCAGCAGATCTGCTGAGATATGTTTTTTATCTCTTGAACATAATTTCACTGATTTATGAGCAAAACACTGGTATCACTCAGAATTATTAAAACGTGTCTCTGTATTTCCAGACTGTTTTCACTGACACATTTAGTGTAGTAGCGTTTAGCTAAATGTGTTAAAGGGGTCACTGACTGCACCTTTTCCACATTTTAACAGTTCACATATGACTTAATGAAATGTTGACATATTTTGGTCACATTTTCTTTAATTATGCCATTATTGCAGCATAATTGTGAATCATCTTTGCAGGCTTTCTCAGAATGGCTGGTTTCAGTGCATGTCTCTTTAAATCTCTAAGGCCACATTAAACTCCGCCCTCCCTCTTACACCATTATTACTAATCTTAACTGGTGAGATCCTAGTTCCTTGCTTGGATGTAGCCTAAGCCAACTAACGTAAATTTGTCTCAAATAACAAATGAAATAATACATCACTGATGGACAGGGGTGTGTGATTTCAGTGGTTGATATGACCAGTCCCTGAAGTACAATAAGCACAGAAAGAGTGATGAATGAGGGGCTAAATGTCATGTTTAGTGTTAGAGCAGTTCACGAGCAGAATGCAACACCAGGGAAAAACACTCACGACACTGGAGACAAGTTTTAACAGTTTATTAAATTTCAAAAAGTGGAGCACAGCTAGGGAAAACGCCACTCGCCAGAGGAAAGCAGCCTGTGGGGAGAGAGACGATTGCTGTGGGTAGGAGAAGGGAAACTGGGAAATGGGTAATGCAAATTGGCCACTTACGTGAGCCGAGCAGACAGCCTGACAGGAGAAACCCAGCGTGAGTAGACGAACCAGCAGGATGACGCTGGTGGGAGGTGGAGAGGAGATGAGCTGGGGGAGTGCCTGACCGGGTGAAGGTAAACAGCTGCAGCGGGTTGAGGATGATGGGGCTGGTGAGCGCACAACAATCCCCAGAGATGCACCGCACAGATGGCAGCAACCTGAAAAAGAAGGAAGAGATAAAGGGTGAATGGCAAGAATTCACCGTAATATTAAGTTTACTTAGCTTTTTTGTTGTTAAGGCAGTACATCCAAACGAGCCAGCACTAAGGCGTTGAAGAACAGATCCTTATAAGCGCTGGCGAGGCAGAGGTGGTAGGCGTGTCTCATCTCCCAGGTGTGCTGATTGCCTGATGAGCAGGAGGATCAGGAAAGAGGGGCGAGCACTCACCAGAATATGAAGTGCCCCCCCACCCCCCAAGGAGCACCTCCTGGTGGTCCACCGGGCTTGTTCGGATGGGCTGGATGGTAGGTCCGGACCATTCCTTTGTTGTGGAAATGTGACTTAAGAATCCACAACCTTTCTTCCGGGCTGCAGCCCTCCCAGTGGACCAGATACTGCAGGCCCCGGCCCCGACAGCGGACATCCAGAATCCTTTGGACGGTGTAGGTGGTCTGGCTGTCAAGGGTCCGAGGAGGAGGAGGTGGCTTGGGGGACAGAGGACTGGCGGAGAGAGGTTTAATACGGGAGACATGGAAAGTCGGGTGTACTCAAGAGGGTCCGTGGAAGCTGAAGGGGGACTGTAGCATCGTTGATTATCCTGCTGATGGTGTACAGACCTAGGAAGCAGGGAAAGAGTTTTCTGGAGTCTGTCTTGAGTGGTATTTGGTCCGCCGATAGCCACACGCGCTGCCCGACCACCTACTTTGGAGCTGGGGTCCGCTTCCGGTCAGCAAACTGGTGGTTGTGCTCCGAAGAGCGGCCCGGATGGCCCTCCAGAGCTGACGGCAGGGGCGCGCGTATGCCCCCACAGACGGCACCGCGACCTCTCTCTCTGCCATGGGTAACAATGTAGGGGTGTACCCCATAGAGGCTTCGAATGGGGTGAGCCCCATGGCAGAGGAAATGGCTGAGTTATGGGCATACTCCACCCAGGTCAGGTGCGTGCTCCAGGTTGAGGGGTTTTCGGCTGCCACACATCAGAGGGCTGCCTCCAAGAACTGGTTGGTGCGCTCAGCCTGCCCGTTACTCTGGGGATGATAATATGAAGTAAGGCTTGCTGAGGTTCCGAGTGTCCGGCAAAATGACCTCCAAACCAGGGACGTGAATTGCGGAACCTGGTCAGACACTATGTCCATAGGAATGCCATGCAGGCATATGACATGAGTGGTAATGAGGTCAGCTGTTTCAGAGGTGGAAGGTAACTTGGGGAATTGGAACCAGGTGGGTATCTTTAGAGAACCGGTCGGCGATGGTGAGGATGACTGTCTTGCCATGGGAGAGGGGAAGTCCAGTGACAAAGTCTAATGCGATGTGTGACCAAGGTCGACCAGGAACAGGTAGGGAATGCAGCAAACCAGCAGGGGGTGAAGAGCTCGGCTTACTGTGTACACAGGTCTGGCATGCCTTGATGTAATCCTGCACGTCCCTCCGCAGCATGGGCCACCAGAATGCCCGTCAGATCAGGTCAGTAGTGCGGATTATGCCAGGGTGACATGCAAAGTGGCTGGTGTGACCCCAATGGATGACATCACTGCAGAGGGCGGCAGGCACATACAGACGGTTCTTCGGGCACCCTGCTGGTTCGGGCTCCAGAGACTGAGCCTGTCGGACCCTCTGCTCGATATCCCAGTTAAGGGCTCCGAGGACACAAGATGGTGAAATAATAGGCTGGGAGTGGGATGGGGGGTGTGTGTGATCTGAACAGAATTGGTGGGAGAGAGCGTCTGGTTTGGTGTTACGTGAGCCAAGCCAGTAAGTGATGGTGAAATTGAATCTGAGAGAAAATAGAGCCCAGCGGGCCTGCCTGGCGTTTAGTTGGCGGGCCGACCGAAGGTACTCGAGATTCTTATGGTCGGTCCACACAACTATGGGATGAACTGCTCCCTCCAGCCAATGTCTCCACTCCTCCAAGGCCAATTTAATGGCAAGGAGCTCTCTATTCTCAATGTTGTAATTTCTCTCAGCTGGCGTGAGCCACCAAGAGAAAAATGCACATGGGTGGAGCTTCTGATCGGAGGTTGAAAGCTGCAAGAGAACAGTGCCCACCCCCCGAGTCAGAGGCATCCACCTCCAGGGTGAACTGGAGCTGAGGATTGACCTGAGCCAAGATTGATGTTTTTGAGAACAGGCTCTTTAGTTTTGAAAAGGCTTGTTCTGCTGCCTCGGACCAATGAAATGGTTTCTTAATGGAGGTCAGCTGAGTAAGAGGCTGTGCTACCCCATTATAGTTCCTGATGAACCTGCGATAAAAATTCACGAACCCCAAGAAGCACTGAAGCTCCTTGTGGGAATGGGGTGTAGGCCAATCAAGTACAGCCTTCACCTTGGCCAGGTCGGCTCTCAGCTCCCCTCCACCACAATAAACCCCAAGAAAGAGGTGGAGTTGGTGAACTCACACTTTTCTGCTTTAACACAGAGTTGGTTCTCCAAGAGCCGTTGTAACACAACCCTAACATGGATTTTGTGCTCCTCTGGTGAGCGGGAAAAAATGAGGATATCATTGAGTTAGACAAAAACAAACTGATTAATCATGTCACAAAGAACGTCATTAATGAGACGCTGGAAGACAGCAGGAGCATTGGTAAGCCCAAAGGGCATAACTGAGTACTCAAACTGCCCCAGATGATTTTTAAAGGCCGTCTTTCATTCATCGGATAGGCTCCAGCCCCCCCGCGACCCTAAAAGGATTAAGCGGAAGAAGATGGATGGATGGATGGATGGATGGATGGATGGATGATAAGCATTACGCAAATCGAGTTTGGAAAACACCCGCGCGTGCTGAAGGAGCTCAAACATGGAATTAATCAGAGGCAGAGGATATTTGTCTTTGACGGTGATTGCATTTAATTCTCGGTAATCAATGCATGGATGCAGAGATCTGTCCTTCTTTTCCGCAAAGAAAAACCCCGCCCCAAGAGGGGCCGAAGAAGACTGAATAAGGCCGGTGTTCAACAAATCATTAATATATCTCTCCATTGCCTCTCTCTCCGGACCAGAAATACCATAGAGCCGGCTGGACGGGAGCCGCGCACCCGGGAGGTCATAGTAGACTTCAGGTACGAGGGTGAGGTCCGGGGCCTCGGCTGGAGGAAAGGAAATGGGAAGAGATGGTGAACACTCAGCTGAACTTAAGCACGAAGCCAAACAAAATGGACTCCAGGAGGAGATGGAATTTTGAGCCCAGTTTACAATGGGATGATGCCTCCGGAGCCAAGGATAACCCAGAACCACCGAGGAGGAAGAATTTGGAAAAATAAGGAATGATAACTCCTCCTGGTGGTTCCCGGAAAGAAGGACCAAGACCGGCTCTGTGCGTTCCGAGACTAATGTGATACGTTGGCCCGATAGGGTGGTAACATTAACAGGTTTGGGCAATTTGGAATACCCATCTCCCGAACGAGTTGGGAAGAGATAAAATTCTGCTCTGCCCCTGAATCCAGTAACGCCATGACCCTCCTCTCAACCCCAGGTAATTGAATGAGGGCCGAAATAGAGAAATTACTGGGGGGATGAAAATGAGTCCTGCCCGTCAGACCCCCCCATGGCTACTGACGGGCCGCGTCTTTTGACACCAGGGGGCAGTTGTCCAGTCTGTGTTTCAAAGAGCCACAGTACATGCATGCACCGGCCCTCCTCCGCCGCTGGCGCTCTTCCAGAGTCAGCCGGAACTGGATGAGCACCATTGGTTTGGAGGAAGGGTCGGAGCCCCCTGTGTCAGCAGCCAGAGCGGGAACCCACGTGAAGGGCAGGCGAGAGGAGGATTGATGCTCCTTCGCGTGCTCACGGTATCTGTTATTCAAACCGACTGCCTGATCAATAAGACCGTCCAGAGAGGAGGGAACAGCATAAACCGCCAGGTCGTCGCAGAGGTGAGAGTTTAAACCATAGAGGAAGGCACTGCGTAATGCAATGTCGTTCCAACCAGAGTCCACCGCTTCGACCCGAAACTCCACTGAGTAGTCGGCTATGGACCGACTCCCCTGGCGGAGTGACAACAGGCGGCTCATTATATTCCCCTCGCTCTCAGTACGGTCAAAAGTGTGGGAAAACTCGACCACAAATTGTTCAAAAGAGTAATCTGACCCCCCCCTCCCCCCCGGCTATCAAGAACGGACCGAGCCCAACTAAGAGCCTGATCCTGGAGCAGGAGGGTCAAAAAATGAATTTTGGAAGTCTCACCCAGGTACTCCCGACCCACCTGGCCCAGATATAGCCGTACTTGGCAAAGAAAGTCCTTGCATTATTGGCAGCATCTTCATTTTAAAATTCCCTACGGTCCCCAACCACTCGGTATCAAGTGCAGAGAAAAAAGAAATAATTTATTCTGTTACTCTGTATTGTCTATCGGTGTCTGTGTTTTTCTGAAAAAAAGTTATAGACAATATTCTCTCTCTTTCTATGTCTAACTCCTACTTGTCTGTCTACAGTAGCTGCTGTGTCTTGACACACACCTGTCTCATCAGATACTGATCTTTCATTTACTGGGAGTCATTCCGTGGGGGTGGGGGGGTTGGTCCGTGTCCAGACCAGAGATTCACAGTTTTAAAGCTCATTGACAAGATGTAGTAATGGTTTTACCTCTAAAGATGTATAAAATGTTCAAACACTGGCTGTAGTGTTACATTTGCTCGTTTGTGGTTTTATGGCGTCTCTCCTCATGCGCACTCCTGCGACAGGGTGCTTTTCAGGCAGGCGGACGTTTTTCAACACAAACCCAGCACTTTGTGCATTCAGTCAAAACGGAGAAGTGGTGAGATGTCCGCTGGCAGGCCGGGGGAGATGGAGGAAGAGGTGGTGTGGGGAAACCTCGCAGGTGAGTGTTTTTATTTTTTAATCACAGTGTTTTTTGCAGATGTGTTCCATTAATACTCACTGTAAACGTGGAAGTGAGCATGGTGCAGTGATGCATTTGATTGGTTGGACAGAATGTTTGAGCACTACTCAGGGACAAATCTGATTGGCGAGATTGGCGGAGGTTGACGAGGATTGGCTAAAATTGCGGGAAAGTTGCGGTGATTGGACAAAGTTGCAAGATCGTGCGAAAGATGTGGCCAATCAGGATTTCACGTGAACTGATGCAATCGCAACATCGTGAAATCCTGGAGGGACTGTATAGTTGCTTGTTTGTTGGGCAAAATTGGCAACACCACTACCCGTGGCTTTTTCAGAACATGCTGATTAACACATAAACTAGAATGTACCTGTAGTTGCTACCAATGTAAACACTTTATATGGAATATTGCATTAACCAGAATATGGATCTTAACCAGAATGTTTCCAGTTATTCTTCTAATACTGCAATAAATACTCCTTCCATGTGAAAGATACCTACACAATCCCAATGCTGTTTTGCACTTTGCTTTCTTTCCTTATCTAACCAATCAAGCAGTCTATGATATGTAAAAAATGTGTGTTTTCTGAATGTGTTTTTTTTTATGTGCATATTAGTTATTGTACCAAAAACAATTCTCTATAGCCATAAACCAAGTTGACAGTTGAGGTTTTACTCTACTGCAGTTTCCAGTCATTTGAGGTCTTAATTTTGTGCTTTTCTTTTGCAATCAGGTTACCCCATTTACCCAGCGACCACCAAATCCCCTGCAGGTCCTATTGTGGGTGAGTTCAATAAACAAAATGCCATAAAGTGTAATGTCACAGCTTGGATTGATATTCCTGTTTAAACCGTCATTTAAAATGTTGTTACTGTTGTCTTTATTTTCTCTGTGTGTAGGGCCCACTGTCTGCCCTCCAGGATATTTTGGCACACCCAGCTGTCAGCGTGAGTGTGATTAGACCTGAGATAAAGGTTTTTCATGGTTCTGCTGTTAACTGTTTAAAAAGGGCTTCGGAGTACTGTATATGGTACCGCAGGGTTACTGTGTTTTCTGTAGAGTCAGATGTGAACATGTGTCTGAGGTCAGTCAACTGAAACTTAAGTGTATACATGGGGAAGGCCATGTTTGTAGGCGTTGAAAACCTGGAAAGTATTAGGTTTGTGTTGGTTAAGATGCTGGTATAAAGCATGAGAACACACAGTAACATCAGATAACATGAGGATGTTCTGCATGGTCTCAAGTGATCTAGTCTATCAGCGGGGATTTCATTTCAAGTGGTCTTTGTTCTCTCGGGATGGTAGTGGTCTTCTGAGATTTTTCAGTGTGAAATAACAGGTCTAGTCTTAGTATATCCCCTGTTCTCAGTTCCCTTTTCTCTTGTCCTTTAAATTGGGGAATTTGTTATTAGTAATTTGGCATTTCTATCCAAACTAAAACTTTTAGATCTTGACTTTTCCTCTAAGCTCATTTGTCTTTGAGTTGAGTGTTATTTGAGAATGTTAATAACTTTGTACATGTCTCATTAAGATCTCGTCTTTCATCCAGTGAGCTGATGGAGAAGTACGTTCACCAAAAGCCTTTAGAAAGCTGTTTTTAGGTCATTCTGGTGAAGCCTAAAGCAGTTAATGTGATGTGGCTGCATCCGTCTTCTGTCTGTCTACTCTAGGCAATCGCCCTGTGGCTCACCAAACTCACCCACAATGATCCTCAGGTGGATCTGCATCCTTGCTGTGCTCAGGGGTAAAATCAGGGTCAAAGTTCGGGAGATCTGGGTGCTTTTGTGGTGGTTTCATCTGGCTGGGATGAGCTACTCCATCATTGTCAGTCTGGTTAATGTTTGGAAGCTGCTTGGGGGCAAAGGAAACCGTGTCAGTCTCTCTGGTTGCAGAACTGTCTTGGTGCCAAGTTTTTCACATACCAGTACCAGCCAAGGCTTGGCAAGATACGAGTACTTGAAAGGTTGCACCACTGTGTGCCACAATATGAGTTTCTGTCATTCTTTATGGACCAAAGGCTCATTTTTAAACACTTATTCATCTATTCATCTGCAATACTAGTTTGAATTTCTTGTTTGCTTTAGTTATTGAAATTAACTTTCCCATTGTGTTTTTGTGCAGCGTGTATTTGTGACTACAGAGGGACGGTGCACAGCATATGTGATGCTTTAGGTCGCTGCCTGTGCCGTGAAGGTGTGGAGGGGGAGCGATGTGATCGCTGTCGTCCTGGGTACCACTCCTTCCCCTACTGCCAGGGTAAGGATGAAAAGCCACTTCCACTCTTTACCCATTTACCCTTCAGTGGCTGAAAAAACACAAATTCATTTATTTGCCAAAATGTTTATAAACATGACTTTTGTTTTGAAACTAGATTACCACAGGCTAGTATATTTAGAAATTTGATTTAATAGATACAACCACAGCATCAAAGGTAAATGTCACAGTGTGACAAGTAGAAATATTTTGAACTAATTGCAGATGGCTACACAATGAAAGGTTGGCATAGAAGGAATGTGAGCAGTTTGTGTTTATTGTTGCACCAGTGTGTCTTTTAGTTTATGTCATGAATTTGGGTTTGGAGTGGCTGATCGAGTTGTGGTATTCGTTTCCCGGGCTCGAGCCACCAACTCTACCGGAGGAGAATTTCTTGCTGTTCGACATCGCTGTCAGGGTGCTCCAGACGTGCCCCGGTCTTTGGAAATATCCGGGGTTGACGTCGTTTCTCACTGTGGTCCACGAGTCATGCCGACAGCTGGAGGAGATGACAGGAGGAGCCATCGGAGTTCTATCGCGGCTTCCCATGACGCACTCCCGGAGGACCGGAGCCCACTGCTCGTCGCCCGAGCCGGAGTGCTCCTCCTCCCGCCGGATTTCTCGTCCTACTCCTGGGAGGACAAAGGACACCGAGGCAGCAGCAGACATTATCACCTGTCAGGGGTTCAGGCAGGTTCATCTCCATTCTCTTGCTATGTCTCCTGAGGTGATTAATCAGATTTCTGTGGAGGAGCTTCAGAAATTGTTACCAGCTGAAGCTCCCCAAACAGCTGCTGTCACAGCTCCTTATTCCCTGTCTTCTGTCTCCCTTCACTCCCTGCCGGCCCCGGGAGAGGATCGTCGTTCGCAGGAGGAGCGGGAGGAGTCAACCACACGGCGTGAGGGTAATCCCAGGTCTAAGCGACGGAAGAGACCCGTTACCTCATCGGCGGTTCCTAATTGGACGTCAAGCCCGACCGCTGCTGTGGCGAAGCCCCCCTCGGTGCCAGCTGTCATACCAGCAGATGCCCCTTCAGCTTCAGCCACAGTTCCTGTTGTTGGGTCGTCCACTCCAGCCGCCAGAGAGATTGTTTGTGCCACTCCGGACCCACCCACCTCTGTGCCGTTCGGGCCGGCCCCTCCGTCAATCACCGAGGAGCCTAGAAGACCTATAGGCACGGAGAGGGAGGACAACACGCCATCGGCAGCCACCAGCATTCAGACCCCGAAGGCCAGGCAAGTGGGTTTTCATGCAACCGTAGTCATTAAGGACAAGCCTTGTCTGTCCCCCGGGAGAGAGTCTCAGGCTAGGCAGTCGCCTGAGTGCTCTCCCCCTGATGCTCCTATGATGAACTCACCTATTTCCTCTGTGTCTTCATCCCCTGCCTGGGAGTGTCCACCAGCCATGGAGCTCGACGATCGGGGAAGAAGGGAATGCGCGGTGCTGGAGGACTGCACCCCGCAGATCCGCTATGACCAGAGGAGGAGCGCTGTGACAGACCAGAAGCGGGTGCCAATGAAGGAGCATTCTCCCGCTTCAGTCTCTGCGGACACAGTGCCACCCAGGTCACCACCTCCAGACTTCATGCCGGGAGGATTACCGGCATTAAGGGCTTCACTGGAGGAGACCACGACTGCCGAGACCATCATGCCTGCTGTGGGGGGCCACCACGGCAGAGCCATCCCCCGGACTGGACCTCCAGCCGATTGGACCCCAAACATCATCGTCGGAGTCCTGGATGGCAGTAGAACCCGAGCACAGGCAAGTAATCTCTCCTGTAGTTCACCTGTCATGTGTTGAGAGTTCTTGCCTGGCTCTTGGGGAGGAGAGTTGGGTGAAGCCCCCAGCTGCATCCGAACTTTCCTCGCCGGGCTCTGCCACTGGCAGCGACCCTAACCGTCTCCATTCTCCCGTCTCCTTTGAGCTCTTTCCTAGGGTTGCCGGAGAGGAGCCGCCGCAATCGGGGTTGCCCATGGACAACAAGGAGGGTCCAGTTGTCCCGAAGGAGGTCGACGGGGGTGCAGCACCTGACGGACTGGAGGAACCTACGCACCCTAAATCGCCGGAGTCCTGGATGGCAGTGGAGCCAGAAGTCAGGCAAGTGTGCTCCATTATGTCAGGAGTGTCAATATTAATGTCACACTGCCCGACTTATGGTGAGGTGGACCCGGGGCAGCTCACAATAGCCCTCGGACCGCCACACTGGGCTCTGTCGCTGCTGGTGACCCTGATCCGGTTTCTCTTTCTCTCTCTTTGGGTTCGGAGCCTCCGGCCAGGGTCGCCAGAGAGCTACTGGAGGCAACCGAGGATCGGGGTCTAATGCTGGAGGACGTGAGGAGCATCACCTCCCTCGCTGGGAGGCCACCACGGGAGCAATGAGGCCCCCGATGGGGGTCACCACAGGTGCAACGGTGTTCCAACCGGAGCCCACCGTGGGTGCGGCAGGGCCTGAGCCAGGGTCCACCGCGGGTGCAGCAGAGCCCCAGCTGGAGTCCACCACCGGTGCAGCCACGTCCCAGACCGGGACCGTCACGGGTGCAGCCACGTCTCAGACCTGGACCGTCACGGGTGCAGCCACGTCCCAGACTGGGACCGTTGCGGGTGCAGCCATGTCCCAGATCGGGACCGTCACAGGTGCAGCCACGTCCCAGACCGGGACTGTCACAGGTGCTATAGTCTCCCTGCCCCAAGCCTTGAACGGCAGGGGGGCTCCCGTTCCTTGGCTTCGCTGCCGAAGTTCCCGAGTTTGGAGGCTGCTTCTCCGCCCTCCTCTCAGGTTCTGGTGGCTCCACCACGCTAGTTGGCCACCCGAAGGACTTGGCTTATGGGTCGGGTGGCCCATCGGCCTGGGCAGGCTGCCAAACAGTATCCCATGGGCCGCCTGCTGGACTTGGGACTTGGGAAGGCCACCTGATCTACCACTCCTCACCATACTGGGGGCCTGGGGCTCAGGCCGACCCCCTGAACTTTGGACTTCAGGGGAGGGGGGTTAGTGTTCCAGGTTGGGGGTCGTTAGGAGGGGTTTACTCTCTATTCTATTTTTGTTCTGATTGTGTCTCCACTAGTTTCTTCCCTCCTAACCGGTTTTCCCCCACCTCCCACCCTGGGTTAGTGTTTGTTGCCGGGGGGGGGGGGAGGGGTTCCCTTGAGGGGTGTTGTTTCTTTTCTTTTTTGCTGATGGTGCTGGGGTGTCTGGCGTCCACCCCTGGGGGGGTGGGGGGGACTGTCATGAATCCGGGTTTGGAGGCCAAACCCGGCTCAGACTTGTTGTTATGATTTGTCTTAGTTTCCTCCTGACAGCTCTGGCATGCCCCATCCTCCTGTCAAGCTCCGTCAGCTGCACTGTCATGAGTGCTAACACACATTCACACACTCACACGCACACATACATGCACACGCTCCATTCACTCTCATTCACACACGCTCTCATGCACCGGATGCCAATCAGTTCTGCCCACGCATTCTCACACCGGCAATCTCTTTCCTCGTTAGCTTCTGGAGTATTTGTTGGCCGCTCCAGAGGAAAGAGATTGTCGGGGCATTCACCCTCGTTCATGGCAGCAAGCTCTCCATAAATGACGTACCACTACTTTCACGTACTCAGCCCGACATCTTCAGACGATCTATCCCTGGGTGTTCGTGGCTGCCTCAGCTTCTAATCCTTTTCCTCCAGACTGCTTGGTTTTGCCCCGGATCAGCTCCAGCTCAGTAAGTGTTTTTCGTCGCCTTTTCTCCTGTGCTCTGCAGCCCTGCAGCACGAGGCCGTGCACCTTTCCTTTTGTGCTTTATGCAGCCCTGCAGCACGAGGCTCCATTTAGACCAGGCTGTTGAGCATTCGGCTGGCGTCCTGCATGTTTGGTGGCCCAACCTTGTCATTACATCTCTCCGTATTTCTGTGGTTGAACTGAACTGAACTCGGTGATAACTGGACTTGTTATTTCCTTTGTGGTGTTAATAAAAGTGCACCATCTACTCTTGCTTTTGGGTTTATTCATTCCCCTCCTCCGTGTGCTATGGAGAAATGCACGGAGAGTTTATGACAGTTTAAAGATGTCTGGTTGAAATAGAGCCTTCAGTAAAGCCACTTTGTGCAGAACCACATTTTTGGACAATCTCTGGGGGAACAAAAGGTTGTTTTTTTGACAGTTGTACCTTAAGGCATTAATGGGACCTTTCTAAGAATTCCGCAGTACTTAGTATATTTTTTATATGCAGTTGAAACCAGAAGTTAACATACAGTGTATGAAAACACACATGATGAACACACAGACACACATGAACTCATGAAAATTGTTACCCCTTCTATGTGATTTCCCAAGTGGTCACCAAACTCAGTCACAAGGATCCTCAGGAGGGTCTGCATCAACGTTTTGGTCAAAGTCAATGTCAAGGTCAAAGGTCAGGAGATCTGGGCACTCACTACTCCTAGGCAATTACCTCAGTCTTCACAAAATTCACTCACAATGACCTCCAGGTAGGTCTGCAGGTCAAAGGTCAAGAGAGCTGGGTATTTATGATTTCCCAAAAAATGTTACTCCTCCTACAACAAAAAAGATGTTGCATTTAGCTGTGCTTTTTGGTGTAATTTTAGATCAAACAATGCAAAAAAAAAAAGTTCATTATCATTCTTAAACACTGCAGTACTTAAGTTTCCACTTGGGAAGAACTCAGAAATCTGTATTTGTGTAATAACTCTGATTTTTATTCACAGATTTCATGCATCTTATCATGCTTAGATGATCACCTAATGAGTAGATTGAGGTGTCCTTGTGTTGAACACTCAAATTGAATGGCGGCTATACATGTAGAGATCCTTATGCTAATTTATGAAAGATTTTGCAGTGTCTCTTATTTTTGTTGCAGTGAATATTTACTCTTTACCGGCTGAGGTGATTCATTGTTTCTTCCTCACAGAGTTTGATGAGCTGGTCTAAACTATTTTAGGAACAATCTTCTCTGAGAAAATTACAATGTGCATGAAAATAAAATAAAGTATGATTTATTATTCCTTCCCCCAGCATGTCGGTGTGATGGGGCTGGTGTGGAGCATGGTCAGTGTCATCCAAACGGTCAGTGTGTTTGCTTCCCCAACTACCAGGGGCAGGAGTGTGACGAATGTGCAGCTGGATATTATGGATACCCAGACTGTGCTGGTAGGTTTTCACTGACTCTAATAGATAAACCAGATGAGTGCATTTGACCTCTGCTGATGTGAGTGCTACTGAAAAATGTGGCTTCTGGTTTCCCTGGATCTTCTGGGTCTGCTTCTCATGACTCCAAAGGGGGAAAAGGCAGTCTCCCACAGTATCCTGTAAAACACAGCTTCATCATCTGAATCATTTTAACGTAAATTATACAAACAAAGTTTCCTAGAGAGTTGAAGTATGCAACATATACAGTATAGACTTTTTTCCTTCTGTGGACTCATACTCCCAAAAATAGACTGCTGGGAATCACACCGAAATAGGGTTATTTCATAATCTTCTTAAGCTCCTTTTTTACTTCAGATTCTCTCAGTGATGCTAATGCTACATATTCACTGTCCTCAGCCTGTCAGTGTTCACGGGAAGGTTCATATGGCATGTCATGCAACCCTCTATCGGGTCAGTGCCTCTGTCTCCCAGGAGTGGTGGGCCAGCAGTGTGACCGTTGTGCCTCTGAACTCACGTTCCCCCAGTGCTCAGGTAAACACTCATTAAACTAGATTGCACTCAGAGAGTGCATACCTCCATCAAGCCTCCCTCCCTCCATACCTCCACATGGAGGTATGGAGGGAGGGAGGCTCCACCGAGGTATGTGCTCTCAGAGGACCTTCAAGATCTAATGGGTCCATCCTTAGGCCAAAGGGCCACCTCTGATAAAACATTTCATCAGGATCTGTCCAGCAGTTTTTGCGTAATCATGATAACACATTGTGAGAACACAGTGCCTTGGCAGAGGTATGTGCTCGTGAATCAGCTCAAAATTCTAATGGGTTTATCAGTAGCCCAAAGACCACCTCTGGTGAAAATTTCATCAAAATCCGTCCAGTAATTTTTGTGTAATCTTGCTAACAGACGAACAAACAAATCGCCCCAATTACATTACCTCCTTGGCGGAGTAAATCGAACTTGTACGCAGTAAATTTTGGATACAGCTACAAATGGTAGTTGTATGTTATTAAAAATGTTTTATGTGGTAACACCATTGGTAATATTCACTTGGAAATAGAAACTATAAGTAAATGAGGTGTATTTTTACAATTACAGGTATCCCCAATAAATCATCTAGAATATAACATTTTTTTCCAGTAAGAACATTGTTTTGGGATATTATATAAATTCTGTCAACTGCTACAATAAAATAATGCTTGTTTGTTTTTTAAATCAGGCTGTGAGTTTGTGTATGAGCATACCTTGCAGTGCAAATACTGAAGATCTGTAGTCTTGGTTCAAATAGCTGTGCCCGTTTGGATTTTCTCCCACAGTCTGAAAAGACACTCACTAAGTTAATTAGTGATTCCAAAATGGCTGCAGGCATCTTTGTTAAAAGGTGCTTAGATAGAATAAAGTAGTTCAAAGTGTTTTGAGTGTCCATACTAGAAAGGCAGTGGCTATGGATATGGAACCGTATCCATAGAATTCTTGCTAGAGATTTGGCTCAAATCTGATTGGCCAGTACGTTTTATTAATGCGTATCTTAAAGGCAGCAGGCTACAGGTACAGAAATCTGAGGCATTTATTTGTTTCAAAATTTTAATTAATATCTATTTACTACCTTTTTAACCATACCCACTCGCAAATCCTAAGGATAACCTCTTAATTCCAATCCTAAATTGCTTCTCATATCAAGTAAAATGGTGTGGGCAAGGTGCCAAAAGCAGGATGTGAACCAGCAACCTTCTGATCACAGACTGGCCGTACTGTCTACCTAAGCCACAGCAGCAGCTGGCTTAGAGTTGATCTGAAAAGGTTTTGTCGGATTGATCAGCTCTTCTATAGCAATAGACCATACGTATTGGGCTACCGCTTATGTATCAATAGTCACTTCCTACTAGAAAAGTCATTCATTCATGCATGAAAATATACCAGTAAAGGTTGGCTTGTTAGAGTGCTTCTGCAATCAGTATATAAAGTATGTCTCAAATTTTTAAAATAACTAATTTATGGAAAATTAGATGTGTGTTATAAGTAAGTTCCCAGATGATATGCAGGTAAAATTTTTCTCTACAAACACTGCTAGTTGTTTTTTACACTCAGAACTCAGTTATCTTAAAGCAGCGCTATGTAACATTCTTGTTCCAGGAAGGAACACTGAAAAGACTACAGAAATGGTGACTATGAACTCAGTCCCAACAGCCAATCAGAGGGTGCTTAGTTGTTGGTGGCTGAAGTTGTGCCCTGTAATTGGCTGTTGGGACTCAGGTCATAGTCACCATAATCGTAGTCCTTTCAGTGTTCCTACCAAGAACAGAGCTGTTGCAGACAGTGTGGGCCCACTCAGGCTATAGGGGAAGTGACATTCACCCGGTCAAAGGTTGATGTACCATCAACATAATTTTGGAAACGGTTTAAGGTGAAAATCTTACACAGTGTTGCTTTAATCGTTATCTCTGTAATCCTTTGAATGAATGTCCAATAGACAAGATGCATTTTAACATGAAAGAAGCTGTTCTGATACAGACTTGTCAAAAAAAATATATTTGTGTCATGTTTTCAGTAAATTTTCCTGTTTGCTTTCTTTTTGTCTTTCCAGCCTCCATAAGTGTGTGTAACCCAGCAGGAACTGAGATCTCCGATCCTCAAACTGTAAGATATTTTTCATAAATGTTTGATTCTGTGTGTGTCATAGCTTCAACGTTATCATCATTACCCTTGATAGCACAGTGGGTTGCAGTCTAAAGCCTGCGCTGGGTGTGGATTTCATGCGCTCACAAGTCTAAAACTGATAACAAAGCTGATCTTCACCAGCTTTTAAATGCACGCATTTATCACATGAACACTAAGGGAAACTTATAAAGGAAAAGTGGCTTCCTTCCATTTAGAAGAGAAGAAAAAAAAACAACTTAAAGAAATATTCATCTGTTTCTGGAAAGTCACTTTCTACATTATCTTTGAACAGAAAGGTTGCCAAACCCTGTTGCTTTGAAGCACAGTGTGGAGACACTTGTGTCTGATTTACTCACAGTGGCTACCAGTCCAGAGAATTATTACAATGCTCATCTGTTGTTTCAGGGCTCCTGCCGCTGCCTAACGAATGTAGAGGGCCCTCTGTGTGACAGGTGTAAACCTCTCTACTGGAATCTAGCTCCAGACAACCCCCGTGGCTGTATTGGTAAGCAGAAATCTAAATAAATGGCCGTGAGCATTTACTGAAAGAATTTTGTCAAGAAATTAAGGTTGTTTTCTGTAAGCCAGACACGCACCAGTCGCTTCTTTTAGTTCACTGCCTTAATTCTGATGGCTGACCTCATTTTGATTTGGGCTAACTGGCTGAACTAGCAGCAGCGATCAGACAAAACGTCCTGATATGAGCCTAGCCACATTCTGCCCACAGGATATGTCAGCATACCCCTGTCAACAAGGCCGGATCTGCCTTTGAAGAGAAACACACTGTACAGGCAAATTCCTTTTGGTGTCACATTTCAGTACATAGTGCCATATTTAAAAAAAAAACAAAAAAAAACTATCCGAACACATTCTTAATCAACAAAAAATGCTGTTGTAAATATAGTGGCTACCATTTTACAGTATACTTGGTGAGAGAACAGCGGCCAGCTTTGTCCACGTATCTGTCTTAAGTTACTGCTCTGCTCTCTTGCAAGAATGCTGTCACTGCTCTGCTGCCTGAAGACACAAGAAGAGAAGAGAAAAGTGCTTTTAATTTCCTAAAAATGCCTGTGGTACAATGTAGCAGGATGTTAGGGATTTTTTTTTTTTTTCACTGTGGCAGGAAAGCTCCTGTGGACCTTTGATGTTCAGATCTGTAAAGATTGAAGGATTTTACATTATAGTGTTTCTCTCGTGACTTTTTCCAAAATCCTGTAATCAGAGTCTATTCACTGCAGATCCCTCTTTACATTTTCATAACCTCACCCCTCTCTCTCATACCAGAATGTCAGTGTGATCTGAAAGGGACTCTAAGTGGTGTTGGAGAGTGCCAGCAGGTGAACAAAAGCACCTGAGTGTGTTATATTTTTGCCATCACACAGAGTGTTTGCTGCATTGTGCTGTCATGCTTTTGTAACGTTTCTTTCTCGGTTATCTGTTTAGAAAAATGGACAGTGTCACTGTAAGCCAAATACATGTGGGCTCGCATGTGACTCTTGCAAGGATGGATACTTCCTGCTGCAGAAAAAGAATTATTTTGGTTGTCAGGGTAAGAAATTCTTCTTTACCACACTTTTATTATGGTGTTACCCTCGCTTGTGCATTGATATACTATGGTGGTTCCTTGTCCTAAAAAAAGATCTGCATTGGTGGAATTTGGGTTCTTGAACCAAACGAGTCAGTGCAAATATGACCTTGGTAGTTTTGTGCATAAACTCAAATTAAGAAGTCAGATAACAGATTTTAATGCTAACTTATTATTACTGCTGTCAACTGACTCCTGGTCAGTGATCAAAAAAGGAGAATTCACAGTTAGACCAAGTGTTAAATGAAATTACCTAAATAAAACAGGATTATATTGATATATTCTTAAATAAAAGGTTAGAAACTGTTTGCAGGTTCTTCGGGTTTCTAAGAGGGTGGGCTTTAAAGAATAAAGGTTAAACCCAAGTCACACTGGAGGCAGAATGAGCTGGAATGCCGTCAGAATGAAAATTCCTTGTATATTCCTGGATATTTGAAGTGCATTTGAAAAATTCTGACTACATTCCAAATATTTGGGCCCATTCTTGTGGCCGGCCTGAATGCTTTGCTCGTGCTCAAACCTTTCCAGGTGCATTTGAAGTGGGGAAATATCAAACGGCATTCAAAGTGTATTCCAGTGGCACTATGACTGCATTCTAAATATTCTTTCAGCATTCCAGCAGTCTCCCAAACATTCTGATCACATTCCAGGGAGAGCCGAATTGCATAAAAACATGGCCAGCTGCTGCTGGAACGTCAGCCAGCTGAGTCCGCAGCCCCTCCCCCTGTAAGAATTTAGGTCGGTCTGAAATTTCCTCCCGAATGTGGCGCGAATTTAGAAAATTCTTCATTCTGGCTGGTTCTGCTTGATTCCTGCTGATTCTGAATAAGTGTGACAGGGGAATTAGGAACAATTGATTGTCTGTATGTAAATCTCTGACATTAATCATTAGCTTGTGTTCTGTTAGTAGTGGTGACAGATGGAACTTGACATTTTAGTTTATAGATGTTGAGTCAGTTTTGGAGCCAGTCTTTAGTGGCACTTGAAGGAACTGTAGTTTCTGATTTTTCTTCATTAGCTTCAATATTTTAGCCTCCTAAATTTAACAGCCATTACTGTTAGATCGCGGTATGTCATATATGCTTTATTGCTTTTGGGGTTTGGTGTTTGGGAATGCAGACTGCAAATATTTTGAGGTCAGTTTGGAATATCTAAACTGATAGTAGTGTTGTTTCTGTTTTAGTCTGGAGAAAAAGATTATTATTTATTACCTCTGCCAAGGACACAATGTGTTCATTGCAATTTTTTTTATATAAAAAATCTGTTTGCCTGATAGCATTATTACGCAAAAACTCCTGGACAGATTTTAATTACATTTTCATCATAGGTGGCCCTTGGCCAAGGATGAATCCATTAGATTTTGGAATCGGATCAGTATATGTATTCACTGTTTATTGATTTTTTTTTTTTAACATTATGGATCAGGCTTTGTGATAAATTTTTGCTCATATCGTGAAGAACTAATGGGCTAATCAACCTGAAAATACAAAGGCACCACTCAAAAGTCTTCTTATGAAGAGGTTTGAAAAGCTGGAGTCTCTAACCAAACCCTGGTATTGACCTTGTAGTTTCAGTTTTACGCTTTACTCTTGTCAAGGCTCCTTTGTTTAATAGGATAGATAGGATAGGATCTAACTATACCTACCCACTTCCCATTCAAAATCGGTGCTTCATTGTCAAAACAGCCTACTGAAGCTGCTGAAGACATGAGTGGACAGGTTGCATTGCTGCACTCATCAAACGGCAAACCACCCCCAACCAGACAGTCATCCAGATCAACAGACATGCCAGACTATGTCTCTCCAGGACAGGAATGACCGCACTCATGCAACCTTGCCAAGTCTGCTGTAATTTACACTCAGGTTGAAGTCTACATTGAAAATTCATGCACTGTCATTGATGTGGTGATGCCTCTTTCCACACAAGGCCTCTATTAAGAAACTGAGTGATAAATGAAGATACAAAAAAATAAAAAAAAACCCTTCCCAATATTACCTGGTGCTTCTGGTCTAAACCTGCTGTTGTCAGTGTCAGTGGAACTATGAAGAAGCACACACTGAGCAATTCAACAAGAAAAAGAAATAACTACAGAAATAAACCAAAAACTAAACCTAATAGTAAGCTGAAAATAATGATCAAAGACTGACAGGAAGTAATTACAGAATAAAACAGGAGTCAAGACAACATGAATATGAAGTACTTTCAGAATGAAACTAAAAGTGAACAAGAAGAGATCCGGTTATGGCTGCCACGTAAGACGGACGTGTCTCACTCTGCTCTGCTCCTGGAGAAAAAAAATCGGCAAATAACTCTCTCATTTGGGACAGAACGTATCCCAGCGTTTGGGCGAGGATATGTCGGCGAAGCCTAAGGCTGGAAAACCAGGTAAAGGAAAAAGCGAGCCGCCGAAACAGTCCAAATTAACGGACTTTCAGGTCTGTGACGCAGCAAATAAAACTCCATATATGGCGGAGGAGGCTGGCAACGGTGCGATGTCTGCGGGGGGAGGCGCAGATGCGCTGATGGCAGCCATGAGTTCAATGAGAGCGGACTTTTCCTCTAGATTTGATGGGATTATGACAGCGTTGGAAGGAATAAGAAAGGAATTGGGTGACTGTGTAGAACGAACGGCGCAGATGGAGCTCCGTCTCGCTAGTGCTGAAGATGACGTCACCCGTCTTCAATTAAAGGTGCGCACTTTGGAAAAAAAAAATAAATCTCTGGAAAATAATATTTTGGATTTGGAATCTCGGTCGAGACAGAATAACTTGAGGCTGGTGGGTCTTCCAGAGGAATCAGAAGGTCGGGACGTATGTTCCTTTCTGGAAAAGTGGATTCCGGAGGTGCTGGGCAGCGAGGAGTTGCAATCAGCAGTGGTTCTGGAAAATGCACATCGTATTGGCCCACGGAGAGATAAGGGCCCGCCGAGGACCTTAATTATGAAGTTTCTTAGCAACAGAGACAGGATGAAGATCTTCAACGCTGCACGAGCTAAAGGAGAGATTAAACACCAGGACCAGCAGGTGCGGTTCTACCCAGATTTGGCCACAGGAATCCAGCAATTGAGGAAGCAGTTTGATCCCATACGTAAGGAGCTGCGCAACCTTGGGATTCGTCATGGTGTAATCTATCCTGCGAGACTGCTGACCACGTATGAGGGCAGAACCCACATCTTCAAGACCCCAGAGGAGGCGCAGGAGTTCATCAAGAAGATCAAAGAAGAAGAAGAGACTGGTGGGAGCTAAGCATGAACAAAATATAAGGTAGAATAATTAAGCATTTGCACAGGCATCTGACTGACTTGAAGTAAATAGTAAGTTTACAAAATATAGATTGTATTATATATTAAAAAACAAAACAAAAACGGACTTCCGGTTATGGCTGCCACGTAGGACGGACGTGTCTCGCTCTGCTCTGCTCCTGGAAAAAAAAAAATCGGCAAATAACTCTCTCATTTGGGACAGAACGTATCCCAGCATTTGGGCGAGGATATGTCGGCGAAGCCTAAGGCTGGAAAACCAGGAAAAGGAAAAAGCGAGCCGCCGAAACAGTCCAAATTAACGGACTTTCAGGTCTGTGACGCAGCAAACAAAACTCCATATATGGCGGAGGAGGCTGGCGGCGGTGCGATATTTGCGGGGAATGGCGCAGATGCGCTGATGGCTGCCATGAGTTCAATGAGAGCGGACTTTTCCTCTAGATTTGATGGGATTATGACAGCGTTGGAAGGAATAAGAAAGGAATTGGGTGACTGTGTAGAACGAACGGCGCAGATGGAGCTCCGTCTCGCTAGTGCTGAAGATGACGTCACCCGTCTTCAATTAAAGGTGCGCACTTTGGAAAAAAAAAATAAATCTCTGGAAGATAATATTTTGGATTTGGAATCTCGGTCGAGACAGAATAATTTGAGGCTGGTGGGTCTTCCAGAGGAATCAGAAGGTCGGGACGTATGCTCCTTTCTGGAAAAGTGGATTCCGGAGGTGCTGGGCAGCGAGGAGTTGCAATCAGCAGTGATTCTGGAAAAAGCACATCGTATTGGCCCACGGAGAGATAAGGGACCGCCGAGGACCTTAATTATGAAGTTTCTTAGCAACAGAGACAGGATGAAGATCTTCAACGCTGCACGAGCTAAAAAAGGAGAGATTAAACACCAGGACCAGCAGGTGCGGTTCTACCCAGATTTGGCCACAGGAATCCAGCAATTGAGGAAGCAGTTTGATCCCGTACGTAAGGAGCTGCGCAACCTTGGGATTCGTCATGGTGTAATCTATCCTGCGAGACTGCTGACCACGTATGAGGGCAGAACCCACATCTTCAAGACCCCAGAGGAGGCGCAGGAGTTCATCAAGAAGATCAAAGAAGAAGAAGAGACTGGTGGGAGCTAAGCATGAACAAAATATAAGGTAGAATAATTAAGCATTTGCACAGGCATCTGACTGACTTGAAGTAAATAGTAAGTTTACAAAATATAGATTGTATTATATATTAAAAAAACAAAACAAAAACAAAACAAACAAAAAAAAAAACTATGATGTATAAAGTTGTTAAAAATTTTGGAGTTAAGTTGGAAAACTACAGAGGAGAGTTAATGTTACGTCATTAAAAGCAGTAGAGTTAGGGTGATTGGGAGGATGAAGAAGGAGTGGCTTAGGCTGTTCCCCGTGGGTGTGGAACGGTCGATGGCTATATCGGGAGACAGAATTTTTCTTTTGATTTTGGGGGGTTTGCCACAAGTGTGGGAAGGGGAAATTTGTTTGTGTGTAGTTTGTAGGATGAATGTTCAACCACTCATGTTTTTGCTTCTCTGTATGAGCATGTTTACACTGCAAGGTAATCCCAAACTCTCTATTGATCATGGACCAAAGTGTTAATCTTAATTTAACTTCATGGAATTGCAGAGGTCTACAAAATTTAAAAAAACTTAAACAAGTTATGAATAAAATAAAGGACATGGGTTCAAGAATTGTGTTTTTACAAGAAACTCATCTGATAGAGGAGGATGTTAAAAGAATTAGGAGTAGATGGCAGGGAAGTGTATTCACCTCTTCATTTTCATCCCGAGCCAGGGGAGTTATGACTCTCATACATAAATCAGTTCCTTTTCAAGTGAAAAATGTAATTGGAGACAAATTTGGAAGATATGTAATCATTCAAGGTTCTTTGCTATTAGAAAATATAAATCTTGTGAACTTATATGTCCCAATATAGATGATCAGAAGTTCTTTGCTAATTTATTTCTCATCTTATCATCACTTACAGGGCAACATATAATAGCAGGGGATTTTAATTGTACATTGAATCCAGGTGTGGATAGATCAACAGGACTGGATTGTACGCACATTGGATGTAGGATGACTATTAATCATTTTATGAAAGAATTGAGATTGTTAGATATATGGAGAGAAATGAAACCACAAGTTAAAGCCTATTCTTGTTATTCCAGTACCTACAAGACATTCTCACGTATTGATTATTTTTTGATTTCCACAGAATTAAGGTCCAAGATTCAAAACTGCTTTTATGATAACATCGTGATCTCTGATCATGCACCCTGTTGTCTAATATATGTAGATAAAAAATTGACAAAGGAATCAGGTAGATGGCAATTTCAGCATAAATGGCTTCAGGATGAGGAATTTGTCAAGTATATAGAAAAACAGATAGACGAGTTCTTTGACATCAATACTACACAAACATCAGCATGTGTAAAGTGGGAGGCTTTCAAAGCTTTTATTAGGGGACATATTATTAGTTATACAGGATCAAAATCTAAGAAGACTCGAGAGGAGAGAGCTAAATTGGAACATAAAATAAAAAGTCTTCAGGAAAAAGTGTATGCAGGAAGTGACCCAAGGTTGGAGAATGAATTACTGATTTTGAGAGCTGAATACGACAAAAAATCAGCGAATAGAGCTGCCTCGAGTCTTCTAAGATTGAAACAATCTTTTTATGAACAAGGTGAAAAATCAGGAAAATTATTAGCATGGCAGATTAAACAATTGGAAATTAAAACACCAATTACCAGTATTATAAGTAAGGGACAGGTAGTTATAGATCCTTTAGAAATTAATAGAGCCTTTAGAGATTACTATGAAAAATTATATGATACCAAAAATGAACCTGATTTAACAAAACTAAATGGGTTTTTGAACGAACTATCTATACCGTGTATTCCAAATGAAAACAGGGAGATATTGGAGTCTAAAATTAGTCAAGAAGAAGTTGGGCTAGCCATTGATAATATGAAATCAGGAAAAAGTGCAGGACCAGATGGTCTTCCAGTTGACCTTTATAAAAAATTTAAGAATAAATTAATAAAACCTTTTTTGGAAATGGTTTTAGAAGCATTTCAAAATAATAATTTACCATCATACATAAATAATGCCTTAATTATACTGCTGCCAAAACCAGGTAAGCCCTCTAATAAATGTGAAAATATGAGACCAATAAGCCTATTAAACGCCGACCTTAAGATAATCTGTAAAATTTTAGCAAGACGAATACAAGAAATTTTACCAAATATTATTAATCGAGATCAGAATGGCTTTATAAAGGGTAGACAAGGCTTCCATAATGTAAGAAGACTATTTAATATTATTTATTTTAATAAAGAAGCGCCGGATACAGCTCTCCTATCATTGGACGCCGAAAAGGCCTTTGATAGAGTTGAATGGCCCTTTCTTTTTGAAGTCCTACAAAGGTTTGGACTTGGAAATAATTTCATAAAATGGGTTCAAATAATATACAATAATGCTACAGCAGAAATCCTAACAAATAACAATATTTCAAAACCAATAAAAATCAATAGAGGATGTCGACAAGGCTGTCCACTTTCACCTTTACTGTTTACTATGGCAATTGAACCTTTAGCGATAGCGATACGTTTACATTCACAAATATATGGAATTAAAGTTGGACCAACAGAACATAAAATCTCCCTGTACGCCGATGATATAATTTTGTTTATGTCGAATCTAAAAAAATCAATTCCAACCTTGTTGAATTTAATAAAGAATTTTGGGGAAATATCAGGATATAAAATAAATAAAACTAAATCTTCAATATTAATGCTAAATGAGACCCAGAGAAATTACCCAGCCCCTGAGGTAAATCAATTCAATGTTGTAAATCAGTTTAAATATTTAGGAATCCAAATTATGCCTAAGCTAGAATCAGTCGCCAGCGTCAACTATGAAGCCTTAATGTCAGATATCAATGAGTTAACTCAGAGATGGATGTCACTACCAATGTCGATGATCGGGAGAATCAATATACTTAAAAGTAATATTTTACCTAAAATACTTTATTTATTTCAATACATTCCCTTATCACCACCTTTAGATCTATTCTCAAGAATAAAAAAAAAGTTAGTGGAATTTATATGGAACAACAGGAGGGCTAGATTACGTTTGTCTTTATTATATTTACCATTTGATCGTGGAGGTCTGAAATGTCCAAATTTTATGTTGTATTATTGGTCGGCACAACTGAGGTCTATGACATATTATTTTTCATCAAATGATCTCCCTCACTGGACTGAAATGGAATCATACAATTTACCTTTACCTCTTCCCATATTCATATACTCAGATTCGGCAAAAAAATTACAAAAACAAGTTAAAAATCCATTTGTAAAGCATATGATCAAAATATGGTGTGAAGCTAAAAACTATTTAAAAGAACCACAGTTATTGTCACAATTTAGTCCAATATGGGGTAATCAATATTTTAAACCAGGGAGAGCGGACGCTGTATTTAAAGTATGGAATTTAAAAGGGATACAAAAGATTCAGGATTTATATTTGCCATGTGCAGACAACATAATGTCTTTTGAAGAGCTGAGGATCAAATTTAATCTCAATAGAACACATTTTTTTAAATATCTTCAACTTAGAAACTTTATTCGATCAAATCAAAATAAAGCTCTCACTCGACCTATTTATTCATCCTTGGAAAAAATGATGATGAAAGATAGTAAAAGAAAGGGTATTATTTCAGAGTTTTATAACTCATTGACACTATCTTCAAGTGAAAATTCACTGAAAAGATTAAACTACTGGAAAGAAGATCTGCAAACTGAAATTTCAGAGGAACAATGGGAATTGGCTTGTACAGAAGCTCAAACCAAATCAATAAATGCACGCCTTAAATTGATACATTTCAAATGGTTAATGCGGATGTATGTTACACCGGAGGAGTTAAATAGATATAACAAAAATATACCAGATACATGCACAAAATGCATGGAAAGTAAAGGAACCCTATTTCATTGTTTATGGGAATGTAGATTAATAAGAATGTTTTGGGAAGAGGTGAGGGTAACAATTGAAAAAATAATCTCAAAACAAATCATACTGAATCCTAAACTGTTTTTGTTGGGTCTGTACCCAGAAAAGCATAATTTTAATAAAAGTGAAAGAACATTCATAGACCTCAGTTTGCTTAATGCCAAAAAATGTATTGCACTATTATGGAAAAAGACTCATAGACCAGATGTGACTCAGTGGTTAAGACAGATGTTAACAAACCTTCCATTAGAAAGAATAACATATATACTGAAATCAAAGGAAATTGTGTTTGAGAATATATGGAGACCTTTTATTGATTATGTAAAAAATTTAAACATAACTCTTGAAGAAGAAGGTGAATGATGTGTGTGGACCTTGTAAATTCCAAACTGGTGAACATAATATGTATACTTATGTATTGGATTGTCTAGACTAAACAGAGGAGCATTGTTGAAGACTTGATTTTGTTGGTGGTTGTTGGTGTTTTTAGTGCATTTTTTTTTTTTTGTAGTACTTTAGTGTTAGTGTTTGATTGCTTGTATCATGTTTGTTTAAAAAAAAAAGGTTCAATAAAGATATTGTGGAAAAAAAAACAAAACAAAAACAAAACAAACAAAAAAAACTATGATGTACAAAGTTGTTAAAAATTTTGGAGTTAAGTTGGAAAACTACAGAGGAGAGTTAATGTTACGTCATTAAAAGCAGTAGAGTTAGGGTGATTGGGAGGATGAAGAAGGAGTGGCTTAGGCTGTTCCCCGTGGGTGTGGAACGGTCGATGGCTATATCGGGAGACAGAATTTTTCTTTTGATTTTGGGGGGTTTGCCACAAGTGTGGGAAGGGGAAATTTGTTTGTGTGTAGTTTGTAGGATGAATGTTCAACCACTCATGTTTTTGCTTCTCTGTATGAGCATGTTTACACTGCAAGGTAATCCCAAACTCTCTATTGATCATAAACCAAAGTGTTAATCTTAATTTAACTTCATGGAATTGCAGAGGTCTACAAAATTTAAAAAAACTTAAACAAGTTATGAATAAAATAAAAGACATGGGTTCAAAAATTGTGTTTTTACAAGAAACTCATCTAATAGAGGAGGATGTTAAAAGAATTAGGAGTAGATGGCAAGGAAGTGTATTCACCTCTTCATTTTCATCCCGAGCCAGGGGAGTTATGACTCTCATACATAAATCAGTTCCTTTTCAAGTGAAAAATGTAATTGGAGACAAATTTGGAAGATATGTAATCATTCAAGGTTCTTTGCTATTAGAAAATATAAATCTTGTGAACTTATATGGTCCCAATATAGATGATCAGAAGTTCTTTGCTAATTTATTTCTTATCTTATCATCACTTACAGGGCAACATATAATAGCAGGGGATTTTAATTGTACATTGAATCCAGGTATAGATAGATCAACAGGACTGGATTGTATGCACATTGGATGTAGGATGACTATTAATCATTTTATGAAAGAATTGAGATTGTTAGATATATGGAGAGAAATGAAACCACAAGTTAAAGCCTATTCTTGTTATTCCAGTACCTACAAGACATTCTCACGTATTGATTATTTTTTGATTTCCACAGAATTAAGGTCCAAGATTCAAAACTGCTTTTATGATAACATCGTGATCTCTGATCATGCACCCTGTTGTCTAATATATGTAGATAAAAAATTGACAAAGGAATCAGGTAGATGGCAATTTCAGCATAAATGGCTTCAGGATGAGGAATTTGTCAAGTATATAGAAAAACAGATAGACGAGTTCTTTGACATCAATACTACACAAACATCAGCATGTGTAAAGTGGGAGGCTTTCAAAGCTTTTATTAGGGGACATATTATTAGTTATACAGGATCAAAATCTAAGAAGACTCGAGAGGAGAGAGCTAAATTGGAACATAAAATAAAAAGTCTTCAGGAAAAAGTGTATGCAGGAAGTGACCCAAGGTTGGAGAATGAATTACTGATTTTGAGAGCTGAATACGACAAAAAATCAGCGAATAGAGCTGCCTCGAGTCTTCTAAGATTGAAACAATCTTTTTATGAACAAGGTGAAAAATCAGGAAAATTATTAGCATGGCAGATTAAACAATTAGAAATTAAAACACCAATTACCAGTATTATAAGTAATGGACAGGTAGTTATAGATCCTTTAGAAATTAATAGAGCCTTTAGAGATTACTATGAAAAATTATATGATACCAAAAATGAACCTGATTTAACAAAACTAAATGGGTTTTTGAACGAACTATCTATACCGTGTATTCCAAATGAAAACAGGGAGATATTGGAGTCTAAAATTAGTCAAGAAGAAGTTGGGCTAGCCATTGATAATATGAAATCAGGAAAAAGTGCAGGACCAGATGGTCTTCCAGTTGACCTTTATAAAAAATTTAAGAATAAATTAATAAAACCTTTTTTGGAAATGGTTTTAGAAGCATTTCAAAATAGTAATTTACCATCATACATAAATAATGCCTTAATTATACTGCTGCCAAAACCAGGTAAGCCCTCTAATAAATGTGAAAATATGAGACCAATAAGCCTATTAAACGCCGACCTTAAGATAATCTGTAAAATTTTAGCAAGACGAATACAAGAAATTTTACCAAATATTATTAATCGAGATCAGAATGGCTTTATAAAGGGTAGACAAGGCTTCCATAATGTAAGAAGACTATTTAATATTATTTATTTTAATAAAGAAGCACCGGATACAGCTCTCCTATCACTGGACGCCGAAAAGGCCTTTGATAGAGTTGAATGGCCCTTTCTTTTTGAAGTCCTACAAAGGTTTGGACTTGGAAATAATTTCATAAAATGGGTTCAAATAATATACAATAATGCTACAGCAGAAATCCTAACAAATAACAATATTTCAAAACCAATAAAAATCAATAGAGGATGTCGACAAGGCTGTCCACTTTCACCTTTACTGTTTACTATGGAAATTGAACCTTTAGCGATAGCGATACGTTTACATTCACAAATATATGGAATTAAAGTTGGACCAACAGAACATAAAATCTCCCTGTACGCCGATGACATAATTTTGTTTATGTCGAATCTAAAAAAATCAATTCCAACCTTGTTGAATTTAATAAAGAATTTTGGGGAAATATCAGGATATAAAATAAATAAAACTAAATCTTCAATATTAATGCTAAATGAGACCCAGAGAAATTACCCAGCCCCTGAGGTAAATCAATTCAATGTTGTAAATCAGTTTAAATATTTAGGAATCCAAATTGTGCCTAAGCTAGAATCAGTCGCCAGTGTCAACTATGAAGCCTTAATGTCAGATATCAATGAGTTAACTCAGAGATGGATGTCACTACCAATGTCGATGATCGGGAGAATCAATATACTTAAAAGTAATATTTTACCTAAAATACTTTATTTATTTCAATACATTCCCTTATCACCACCTTTAGATCTATTCTCAAGAATAAAAAAAAAGTTAGTGGAATTTATATGGAACAACAGGAGGGCTAGATTACGTTTGTCTTTATTATATTTACCATTTGATCGTGGAGGTCTGAAATGTCCAAATTTTATGTTGTATTATTGGTCGGCACAACTGAGGTCTATGACATATTATTTTTCATCAAATGATCTCCCTCACTGGACTGAAATGGAATCATACAATTTACCTTTACCTCTTCCCATATTCATATACTCAGATTCGGCAAAAAAATTACAAAAACAAGTTAAAAATCCATTTGTAAAGCATATGATCAAAATATGGTGTGAAGCTAAAAACTATTTAAAAGAACCACAGTTATTGTCACAATTTAGTCCAATATGGGGTAATCAATATTTTAAACCAGGGAGAGCGGACGCTGTATTTAAAGTATGGAATTTAAAAGGGATACAAAAGATTCAGGATTTATATTTGCCATGTGCAGATAACATAATGTCTTTTGAAGAGCTGAGGATCAAATTTAATCTCAATAGAACACATTTTTTTAAATATCTTCAACTTAGAAACTTTATTCGATCAAATCAAAATAAAGCTCTCACTCGACCTATTTATTCATCCTTGGAAAAAATGATGATGAAAGATAGTAAAAGAAAGGGTATTATTTCAGAGTTTTATAACTCATTGACACTATCTTCAAGTGAAAATTCACTGAAAAGATTAAACTACTGGAAAGAAGATCTGCAAATTGAAATTTCAGAGGAACAATGGGAATTGGCTTGTACAGAAGCTCAAACCAAATCAATAAATGCACGCCTTAAATTGATACATTTCAAATGGTTAATGCGGATGTATGTTACACCGGAGGAGTTAAATAGATATAACAAAAATATACCAGATACATGCACAAAATGCATGGAAAGTAAAGGAACCCTATTTCATTGTTTATGGGAATGTAGATTAATAAGAATGTTTTGGGAAGAGGTGAGGGTAACAATTGAAAAAATAATCTCAAAACAAATCATATTGAATCCTAAACTGTTTTTGTTGGGTCTGTACCCAGAAAAGCATAATTTTAATAAAAGTGAAAGAACATTCATAGACCTCAGTTTGCTTAATGCCAAAAAATGTATTGCACTATTATGGAAAAAGACTCATAGACCAGATGTGACTCAGTGGTTAAGACAGATGTTAACAAACCTTCCATTAGAAAGAATAACATATATACTGAAATCAAAGGAAATTGTGTTTGAGAATATATGGAGACCTTTTATTGATTATGTAAAAAATTTAAACATAACTCTTGAAGAAGAAGGTGAATGATGTGTGTGGACCTTGTAAATTCCAAACTGGTGAACATAATATGTATACTTATGTATTGGATTGTCTAGACTAAACAGAGGAGCATTGTTGAAGACTTGATTTTGTTGGTGGTTGTTGGTGTTTTTAGTGCATTTTTTTTTTTGTAGTACTTTAGTGTTAGTGTTTGATTGTTTGTATCATGTTTGTTAAAAAAAAAAAAAAGGTTCAATAAAGATACTGTGGAAAAAAAAAAGTGAACAAGAAGAGAACATAATATTAAAAAGTCCAAGACAACAGAAAACAAATATTCAAGAGGTGGGGCACGATCACCCCCCCCCCCACCCCCCGGTCAAGATACTAAGCACACCTTAAAATATCCATTTACTGTTGCTATGGTTACAAGGTGGTGAAGTAATTTCAGTATGGTGATAAGATTTGAGCTGAACTTTGTGTTATGGTTTCAATGACATCCAACAGCCAATCATAAAAGAGTATTTAGTCCGACGTTGGCATAAAATGCAAAATGCAATACCTGTTTTTTGGGATTTTTTTTTTTTTGGGGGGGCGGTGTATTGTTGAAGTGGCAGTGGTGTTGGTGTCAACACCTACAGTACATGTAAATTCAATAACTAGAGAAAGAAATGCTTTTCAGATCAATACTCTAGTTGTATCTAAGAAAAATCTTGGATGAGTTTGAATTTGCATGACCTCAAGGTCAGAGGTTAGTTTTTCATTAAATCTTGTAAATGGGATAAGTTGAGAAGGAAACGATGTAGGCTTTTCATCCTCACACCACAGATACAGTAGATCTATGAAAATTCTCGGATGAGTTTGAATTTCTCATGAACCTGGGTTTGGTGTTCCAAACCCAGTTCTGACTTTTGATTATTTTGCCGTATTTTCCACCAGACGCTTCAGGGAGCTATTGGGCCTTCGCTCCTTGACAGCTCGGGCACGCCCCCTCCTCCTGTCAAGTGCCATCAGCTGTGCTTTATTGGGTGTTTCTCACACACACACACACACACACACACACTCACTCACTCTCTCTCTCTCTCTCTCTCTCTCTCTCTCTCTCTCTCTCTCCATTCACTCTCATTCACACACTCAGACACTCACTCATGCACACCTGGGGTTCATTATGTCCTGCCCACGCATTCTCACACCTGTGATCTCTTCCCTCGTTAGGATTATTATTATTTAAACAAGGGGTTAGTAGGAAGAGATCGTCAGGGCATTCACCTCCATACGTGGCAGCGAATTTCTCCGCGTATGTGCATTTCATCACCTTCGTGTTTGTTCAGCCTGTCTGTTCAAGTTCGGTTGAACCCTTGATGTTTGCGGCTGACCCTGCTTCCTCCCTCATCCTCCAGACTGCACGGACTGCCTCGGATCGCTCCAGCTCCGTAAGTTTCACGGTTACATTTCTCCCTGTGCCGACAGCAGTCCTGCGGCACTAGGCATTTCCTTTGGCCGGCTGTTGAGCATCCGATAGACACCCTGTATGTCTGGTGGCCTTAATTTCATCATTTGCAATTCTCTGTATTTTTGTGGTCAGCTGGACTGGTTATTTTGTTGCAGTTTATGTTAATAAATGGCATGTTCTACTCTCGCATTTGGGTTTTTCCACTTCTTCCTCTGTGCGCCATTACGTGGCGCACGGGGAATTATGACAGAATGCACCAACCGGCAGAAAAAACCCAACGGAGTAGACGTGTGTTTTTTCTTTTTCTTTCACCCTCTTTTCCCCTTCCTCCTCGAGCAATAGCACTATGATCTGGATGGACGAGGAGCAGAGAGCCCGGGATCCACTGGAAGAAGCAATCTTTGCATTTCAGTGGCCCTAGTATCTGGAGGACGTGCAGTGGGCATGACTCGTCGTAGAAGACGTTGAGCGGTGCCATCCTCATCTCCGGGTCATTCCTAGGGTGGACACCGTCCTCTCCGCCATCCTTCCCTCGGCAGACGTGGAGCCGGAGGGTGCCTCTCCAATATCAGAGCCAGCCACCCGTCAGAGGAGACATTCCCGGCGAAGGAAGACCTCCTCTCCTTGCGGTTTTCTTTCATCTCCCGGGCCGGCGCCCGCCCAGTCCTCAGACGTTTTGACGGAGGAGGAGAGACCGGGTTTGCTGGCCTTGATAAACCATCAGATCGAGGAGGAGCACCGCGAGAAAGAGGCCCGAGGATGTGCTTCCCCGGCTGTGAAGGTTCCACCTCCTGCGTTTACTCAATCCACGGGCTTGTCGACGGAGGAGGAGTGGTTGGTCCTGCTCCCTCAGCTCAACTGCTGGGTTAAGGAGGAGCATCGTGCGAAGGAGGAGCGGAGACTGGCCCAGCTCAACCGCTGGATGGAGGAGGAGCACCGTGAGGAGGAATCGGATAAGTGCCCCCAGTGCTCGAGCTCCTCGCGGTCACTCCTCTTCCTTCTCCGGAGAAGACGGAGCTTCTTGGCTCAGGTGACTCACTGCCCAGCGTGGCGCTTCACGTCCTGGATTATCTGGTTCCTGAGCTGTCCGGGAGGAAGCAAAGGAGGAGCTCCCGCCGGAAGAGGCTTCCGGTCTCGCCGGCGCAGCCCGAGGAGGAGTGTTGGGAGAGGAGAGGAGACACCCTGGAGGCCGCTGAGGACCTCCAGTGCCAGGAGAACAGGCAAGTTTCTTCTCATTTAACTTTTACGTTTGATGAAAATTTTTTCCTGCCTCCTGGCGAGGAGACTCAGGGTGTGCAGTCCCTTGCGTACTCCGCCCCAGTGGCATATAGCGCTCCCGTACCTGACCTCACGAACCCTTTCTGTGTGCCCCTACGAGCTCGCTGGCCCAGGATCCAGGTCGCTCAGAGGAGGAGGAACCAGAGGCCCAGGGGGGTCCAGCTCATGGGCCAGCAGAGTGGTCGTCCTCGGCCGCCACGCCAGAGGAGCCGGTGATGCAGAAGACGATGCATGAGAACGCCAAGACTGCACCCACCATCACGCCTGCTGTGGGGGCCGCCACAGCAGAGTCATCCCCTGGACCAGACCTCCAGCCGACGGGTCCCCGACCATCATCGTCGGCATCGCCGGAGTCCTGGACGGCGGTAGAGCTTGAGCACAGGCAAGTAGTCTCTCCTGTAGTTTATTTGTCAATGATTGAGAGATCTTGTCTGGCTCTTGGGGAGGAGAGTTGGGTACAGCTCCCAGCCACATCTGAACTCCCCTCGCTGGGCTCTGCCGCTGCCGGTGACCCTAACTCTTCCTCCTCTCCAATCCCCTTCGATCTCCTTCCTAGGGTTGCTGGAGAGGAGCTGCCACTACCTGGGTTGCCCACGGACGACAACGTGGGGCTTGCGGTCCCAGAGGAGGTCGACGGGGGTACAGCACCGAGCGAACTGACGGTATCCACGCAAGTCGCTGGAGAGCAGCTGATCCCGCCAGAGGCCGCCGAGTATCTGGGTTCAGCACCATGAGTCGTGGAGAGCCCTACCTCCCTCGCTGGGGAGGCCGTCGCGGGTGCAGGAGAGCTCCAGTCAGAGTCCACAGTCGTGGGTGCAGCAGAGCTCCAGCCGGAGTCCACCGTCGCGGGTGCAACAGAGCTCCAGCTGGAGTCCACCGTCGCGGGTGCAGCAGAGCTCCAGCCGGGGCCCACTGTTGTGGGTGCAGCAAAGCAGCAGAGCTCCAGCTGGGGCCCACCGTCACGGGTGCAGCAGAGCTCCAGCTGGGGCCCACCGTCGCTGGTGCAGTAGAGCTCCTGCTGGGGTCTACTGCCGGTGCAGCAGAGCTCCAGCTGGGGTCTACCGTCGCGGGTGCAGCCACGTCCCAGACCGGGACTGTCGCTGGTGCTACCGTCCCCCTGCTCCAAGCTTTGGATGGCAGGGGGGCTCCTGTCCCTTGGGGTGGCCACCGAGGCTCCCGGACGAGTAGGCTGCCTTTCCGCCTCCCTCTCCGGTTCTGGTGGCTCCACCACACTGGTTGGCCACCCGAAGGACTTGGTCTTCGGGGCATGTGGCCCGTTGGCCCAGGCAGGCCGCTGGACACTATTCTACGGGCCGCCTGCTGGACACGGGACTTGAGCAGGCCACCTGATGAGTCACCCCTCGCCATGCTGGGGGCCTGGGACTCTGGTCGACCCCCTGAACTTTGGACTTTTGGGGAGGGGGGTTAGTGTCCTAGGTGGGGGTTGTTAAGAGGGTCACTGCTCTTTATTTGCTTTTTATTTGTTGTATTGTTCACTGGTTGCTTCCCTCCTAACCGGTTTGCCCCCACCTCCCACCCTGGGTAATTGTTTGTTGCTTGGGGGGGGGGGGGTTCCGTTGAGGTGTGTTTTTGGTTTTCGGCTGATGGTACAAGGGTCTCTGGAATCCACCCCTTGGGGGGGGGGCTGTCATGAACCTGGGTTTGGTGTTCCAAACCCAGTTCTGACTTTTGATTATTTTGCACCAGACGCTTCAGGGAGCTATTGGGCCTTCGTTCCTTGACAGCTCGGGCACGCCCCCTCCTCCTGTCAAGTGCCATCAGCTGTGCTTTGTTATTGGGTGTTTCACACACATAAACACACACACTCCATTCACTCTCATTCACACACTCAGACACTCACTCATGCACACCTGGGGTTCATTATGTCCTGCCCACACATTCTCACACCAGCGATCTCTTCCCTCATTAGGATTATTATTATTTAAACAAGGGGTTAGTAGGAAGAGATTGTCAGGGCATTCACCTCCATACTGTACGTGGCAGCGAGTTTTTCCACGTATGTGCATTTCATCACCTTCGTGTTTGTTCAGCCTGTCTGTTCAAGTTTGGTTAAACCCGTGATGTTTGCGGCTGACCCTGCTTCCTCCCTCATCCTCCAGACTGCATGGGCTGCCTCGGATCGCTCCAGCTCCGTAAGTTTCACGGTTGCATTTCTCCCTGTGCCGACAGCAGTCCTGCGGCACTAGGCATTCCCTTTGGCGGGCTGTTGAGCATCCGGTAGACACCCTGTATGTCTGGTGGACTTAATTTCATCATTTGCAATTCTCTGTATTTTTGTGGTCAACTGGACTGGTTATTCTGTTGCAGTTTATGTTAATAAATGGCATGTTCTACTCTCGCATTTGGGTTTTTCACTTCTTCTTCCGTGCGCCACGTAATGGCACATGGGGAATTATGACAGAATTTGGTTAAATCTTGTAAACATAATTACTTGAGAAGGAAATAATGTAGGCTTTTCATACTTATACTATAGATGTGTCTATGAAAAATCTCAGATGAGTTTGAATTGGTGTAACCTTGAAGGTGACCTTGAAGGTTAGAGCTTAGATTGTCCATAACTCCTGCAAACGTGATCACTCCATAAGGAAATGAGGGAGACTTTTGACATTGATACCAGAGTTATGTGTATGAGAAATCTCTGCAAGTTCAAATTTGGTTGACCTTGAACTCAAGGTCACCCAAATTCAACCTTGTCTGAGATGTTTCTTAGATACAACTATAGTACTGATGTGAAACTCAAGGTCAGAGGTCAGTTTTTCCAAAAACAATGTAAGCATGATAACTCAGAAAGGAAATGACCTACATGTTTCACATTGATACCATAGTTTGTATCTTTCAAAAATCTGGGATGAGTTCAAATTTTGGCGACCTTGACTTTGGGTCACAAAAAAAACCCCTTGTAAATGTGATAACTTATGAATGCAGTAATGTAGGATTTTGATATTGATACCATAGTTGCATCTATGGAAACTTTTGGGCAATCTTGATTTCGGGTGACTTTGAACAAAAATTCAGCCAGCCAGTGCCAGAGCAGGCTGAGGATACAACTGGCAGCTGCCAGTATTTTTATTATATCTTGTATTCATCTTGACAATAGCATTATTCATTTTGTCTTATTTGACTTCTAAGAGTATTTTCACTTATCATTCAGTGTATACTGTTTTGTCTCAATGACAGTTAATGCTGTCTATCTAAAAAGCAGTATCCCATCGTTGAGCTGAAGGACACATTTTTAGTCTCAATAAAATAAAGTGTGCTTTTATTTTCTTTCTCATCTAGGTTGTCAGTGTGATATTGGCGGGGCCGTTGGAAAAAGCTGTGATGATTCTTCTGGACAATGTCGGTGCCGAGAACACGTAGTTGGCCGCCAGTGTACTGAGTAAGATTATATATAGATATACAGTAGATTTTCAGATGCTAAAGCATTAGAGTTGATTTTTTTTTTTATACATTACAGCAAACACATCTTAAACACTAACTTTATTTCCCTCTTTAGGCCAGCACCAGGCTACTATTTTCCCAGCCTGCACCAGCTAAAGTTTGAGGTGGAGGATGGCACCACTCCAAATGCCAGACCAGTACGATTTGGTTACGACCCTCAAGAGTTCCCAGATTTCAGCTGGAGAGGATATGCCGTTATGTCTCCTGCACAGGTTAGCCATTATTAAACAGGATATACAGCATAAATCTGATTTCTGATTTTAAAAAAAATCAGTAGGTTTGTTTTTCTCCTTTTCATTTTGCTTCAGTGCCACTTTGATTCTTTTGCTTTTTGCCGCTGCACCAGTGATCCTCCTTAAAGCACCCCTGTTCTTTCAGTGCTGAAGTTGGAATGAGGACACCAAACTCTCTTAGAACTAACACTCTCTCTCCTCAGCCAGAGGCGATCCTAATGCTTACCCTTGGCTTTCCTGGACCTTTCCAAATTCTATTCCGCTACTCCACCCCCCATCATAAGGGGAGAGCACGAGTGAGAGCATGGATCTTGGTGGTGGATGAATTTCAGTCTTGCTGTGACTGTAAGTGAAGGGTCTGTCCTTGCTTGATCCGTGTGCTGCTTTTCTCCACCTTGCTTGCTATCAGTTTGATTAACCTGCTGCATTTTCTTAACCTCTTTCCACCTAGCATGACTCCTAACTCTAGTTTTAGAATGATTCCCTCCTTTTCTTTTTAATCCCCTGAATATGCAGTCAGCCATATTGTCACTGTCATCCCTGCAGAGTGAAGTCAAAGTAACAGTGCATGTTGAGTCCAGAGGAGACAGGCAGCATTTTTTCCGTGTTGTTCTGCGGTTCATTAACCCTGGCAGCGCCAGTGTGACTGGTAGCATCAAGGCTACCAATAACAGAGGCACCGCAGGTAAGGCTGCCTCTGACACCGAGTCGTCATTAGGCTCTCAAATCTAACCCCTCATTTAAAAATAAAACATTTTCTTTGTGGAGTTTATACGGTACGTATGAGTCTACGGGTGCATGCTGTGCCTCTGTGCTGATGCCGTCATTTTGTCAGTCACATTACAACCACATGTGCTTTGTGCTTTTACAGGGTCAGAGCAGAGCAAAGAAGTAATATTTCCCAGAAGTCCCTCTCCGTCTTTCCTCACTGTGCCAGGGGACGGCTTCGCTGAGCCCTTTGCTTTGTCCCCTGGGAAATGGCTGCTTCACATAAAAGCAGAAGGCATCCTTTTGGTGAGTTCATACTGAAAATCAGTCAGTTGGAAGGGCGGAAAATACTCCTTTGGAAATTGTGTTTTTGATTTGACTTGTATTTTTACTCCATCTTCTCAGGATTATTTAGTGCTCCTGCCCAGAGATTACTATGAGGCACCTTTGCTCCAGGAGAAGATCACACAGCCTTGCACATATTTACCCACCGCAAACAAAGACGCAAAGTAAAAATTTCTGTTCACAGTACTCCCAGTTACTTTTTTTTCCACATATATATATTTTTTTAATATCAGATGAAACAAGGTGTTGACTATAGTCCCCAACTTTTCCTCTTCATGTGTGTCTTAGCTGTCTGTTGTATAAGCATATAGCTCTGGATGGCTTCAGCTCTGCACTAGCCTCACAGGGTAGACTCTCCACCCGCAGTGGGAGTAGAAAGAGGAGGCAGGCTCGTGTGCGACGCCTCACCCCTGATCACCCTGATATGGCTGTTCTCAGTGGAAGACAGGTTCAGTATTTTAAAGATCATTGTAAAATCATGAGTGCTTTCCACTCCATAAAATTGTGCTTATTAGGGTGGTGAGGGCTTGGGTCAGGTTCCATTTAGCGTCTACCCCTGTATTTCTGTCAGATAATGCACCACTTCTCTCAGAAAACTGTTGCAGTTGCAAATACTTTTGCATGCTCATGTTTATTTCTGTGTCTGCATCAGAACAATGCAAAAAATATAGCCGCATCTGAGATATTCCACACAGAACTCTGGAAAAAACGACTGGATGAAGTTAATGGCACCCACAGTTTAATATTTGGTAGCACAGCCTTTAAAGGGAATGTCTGAATGCTGGAATTTTGTACTGCTCTTCTTTTGCAAGCTGCTCCAGGTTTTTTAGATTCAAAGCGTTCCTTCTCTCAAACTGCTGTTTTGAGATCTCTCCACAAGTGCGCTATGGGATTTAGATCTGGACTTGGTGCTGTCCACTTCAGAACTCTCCAGTCTCACACTGGGCCCTACGTGACACCCCTGAATTCTTTGGTCGTATTCAGATTTCATAATGCCATGCCTGCAGTAAACACATCCAGCACCTGAAGCAGTAAAGCAACCCAAGACATCAGTGAGCGTCCACCACATTTAACTGTTGGATCTGTGCTCTTTTCTTTGAAGGCCTCATTTAGTTTTTCTGTAAACAGCAGAATGATGTGCTTTAACAGAAAGCTGTTTTAATATCACTTGTCCACATATCTGTCCTCATAGGGATTTTGGCTTCTTTTTACCCTGTGTCTTCAGGTCAACCTGTATTTGTTTGGAAGTTGAGGTTTAAACAAGCCTTCGTTGCAGTCGTTCATCAAGTTTTCTCCTTTGTCCTTGTCCAGAGAGATTAGCTACACCTTGCAAAGGTTAAGTCAGCATTTCTCTGATTTCTGTATCGCCAGCTCCTGTTAATTTCTCCTTCTTCTGGTTGCTCCTTTAAGGGTTGCCACAGTAAATGATCTGCCACCATCCTCACATACTTCTCTGCCTCTCCTGACTTGCTCATACAGTACCACACTTCCTCTCTTGGCACCCTATCATATGCTTTCTCTAAATCGACAAAGACACAGTGCAACCCCTTCTGACCTTCTCTGTACTTCTCCATCAACACTCTTAAAGCTACAGCACCATGGGCTGTAAAAGTCATGACAGTGTTGCACACAATGAGCACAGAAACATTAAGATCTCTGGAGACTTACTTGTAACCTTGAGATTGTCAGTGCTTTTCTACAGTTTTTGTGCTCAAATCCTCAGACAGCTTTTTGTTCTTATTTCTTTTTTCCGTGCTCGTTGTGGTACGCACAGAGACATAACAAAAAGGTTAAGTCAGCCTTTCTCTATAATTTCTATATTACCAGCTCCTGTTAATTGCTACAGGTGAGTTTAGCGACAAATTAATGCAACATCTCATGCTTGAAATACAGTACAACTATTTCTTACGATTTTGAAAAGGTGTCAATAATCTTGTGTCAGTAATCTTATCAACTTTTGAAGGTCTGTGTTGAATTCCAGATTGGACCTTTTTCCTCTGCTTTTTTGTATCCTTCCAATGGAATCAACAGAAGCAAACATGAGTGGACCAAAGCATTTGGAATTGCAACAGTTTTCTGGAGAAGTGGTGAATTATCTGACATACAGGAGGATAAATGCAGGGGTACCATTGTTCATTGCTGGATCTGCATTTTTTTCTTGGAAGTTATTTCACCTTAAAGGTAGCGAAGCCCCATTCACTCCATTTATACACATTACAGTCTCAGTTTCTTTCTGCAGGAATCCAACCCACACGTTTTATCAGAAATTAATGGAGTAAACACAGCTAAAGTGACTTCAGGGTGTCAATAAAACCTTCTGAAAGTTTCCAGAAGTTCCCAAGAGTCCCTGTGAATGTTACGTTTTCTGTCCTGTAGGCACAGCTCCACCTTAGTCTGCGCGTGACTCGTTCTGGTTCATATGCTCTTGTTCTTGAGTATGCCAGTGAGGTAGACACAGTCCAGAATGTCAACTTACTCATCAGTGGTCAGGTGGTTGGCCAGAGCTCCGGCAGGGCTAATATTTACAGCTGTGCCTTAAAGTGAGTCCTCCTTGGCAATAGTTTTTACTTTTGCCTTTACTATCTGCATATTTAACAGTTGCGGAATGTGCATAATTTTTCAGCAGTTGCATGTTTTAACCCATGTAGTGTTTTGTGCCGGAGTGTGGTGGTGGACAGCAGAAAGCAAGTGGCCGAGTTTCAGCTGACTCACAAAACAGAAGTTGTCCTGCAAACGTCCACTGCATCATTCCTGTTGGTAAATGCACCACAAAAGTTCTGTAAAAGTCAATAAGACCACAGTATCATTCACCTTTAACAAATTTGTTTTTCACTTCAGTATAAAGTGTATGCAGTGCCCACAGAAGAATTCACCATGGAGTATGTAGAACCAAAGGTGCTGTGTGTCTCCACCCATGGTCGCTTCAGTGAAGACAGGTATGCCTTATTGCCCATGCACAGCTGTTTTGCAGGTGTGTGCATGCATGTGTTTGTTGGATTTTTTTTTTTTTTTTCACATGAATGAGGTCACTTACCTAAGGCAAGTGACTGAACTTAGGGTCAAAGTCTCCATCTCTCCTTCTGTCATGCTAAACCTGCTCTCACTTTGATCCTAATGACCAGTTTAGACCGAACTATTTTCACAGCTGTCAGTGTGCAACCCTGTTATTTTTCTTTGTAACTCAGCCTGAACAATGTAGAAAATGCTATCCTAAAGAGAACAAGATAAGTAAATAAATACTTGGGAATTACTTGTAGGCAAATAATTTAGTTAAGCTTAACATACTGTATGCCCTTTTGGTTTGTGAAATTAAACTGTGTTCAGTTGTACAATGTTGTGTCTCTAAGTAAAAAAAAGGTGTGTTGCTGTTTATTATTTCTAGTCGACACTGTGTTCTGAGGCAGTTCGATCAGCCCACCTCCTCCTGGATTCTATATGCGGGCCGTGATGGTCAGCTGTTATCCACACCAACTGCTCCTCTCCAACAAGGGAAGAATGAAGACTGGAGGAGGAGACGACAGTCCGGCGTCTTTCCTGTCCGAGAACCCGACTGGGAAGGAACACTGCTTAAATTCCCTCAGGTATCAGAATAAAAATCAATGCAGTGTTTCCTCTAGAGATTCTTTTTGGCCCAGTGTCAAGACTAATAGAGACTGTGGTGGCATGCTAGATTTTTTGTTCTTCATTTTTCAAATAATGCGAGATGTTTGATTGGTTTCCAGCTCCCAGCCTTGCACCAGTATTTTGTTGATTTCTGTCAGTGCGTTGTCAGTTTTTTGAACAAGGAGCTTGTGTGCATTCTGGGGGGCACAGGAGGGAGGCGTGGTGGCATACTGTCAGTTTGCAGATTTTAAACTGCAAACCTCTTCATGACAAAGTATTCTGTCCACTAATTTGTTGTGTGTGTCGTCATATCTTGTGTTAGTTTGTGCCCACGCATTCCCACTAATGAGAAACACATACTCAGCCATTGTTATCTGTTTTACCTACTTCACTATGATGGCACTGGGAGACTTGATCATGATTATGCACGGATGAGAGTTGTAGGGTACAATTCAGAGATTATGCCAGTCTTTCTCTTTGTCCATGATTTTGACAGAGTTGTAAAAATTTCCTTCAGTTAGATTATCATTCTTCCAAACTTCTATTTTAAACTGAGGAAGAGGAGCCGCTCATCACGGTGAGGACCATTAATTAATCTCCTCTGCTGAATGCAAAATTACTGTGTTTTAACTCAAAATAACTGTCGAGGTACTTTTTTTTAAATTGTAAACTGTAATTTCCCAGTTTGGGATCAATAAAGTACATCTATCTATCTGAATAATGGTGAATGAAAAAAATATAAAAACATTCATTGTTAGATAGCCTGATGATGAATGTTTTGTAGTGACAGCTGTTCTCCCGGTATAGGGCAGACTGGCCCCGCTGCAGTCCAGAAGTTAAATTGAAAAAAGGATTCAATTGTAAACCCACACACCGTTTTTTTTACTCTCTGCAGTGAAAAAATATCTGCTGTGTCTTCAAATAGTTTGTATTTAACTGTCCTCATTTAAAAAGCTCCTTGTTCTTAAATGCATTTTCACTTTATGAATGAGCCCGCATTGTCCTCGGTGCAAAACGGATTTGTCCTTGCAGTGCAGGCGGAAAGCATCTTAGAGAACATTCAACTGAACTTTATTTGGCACACATTACTATTTATACTCCCCGCTGTAGCCCGCCTGACATCATCCCATTCCCCACCCCGACGGTGCTATGGCAAACCCCAAAGGCCAATTTCCATACACAACAACCCCCCCTCCCCCCACAAGGTCGAACTATAACACAGTGAACAATTTTCCACAACACATTAAACAAAGTAAAAGCAAAGTCTTCCATATGTACATATAAACAAGTCCATCAGTGGGTGACCAGGTGTACTACCAAAACGCCCAGCTGATGTCATCCATAACAGTTCTTGCCACATAGTCCTCCAAATAGGCAGGCCTCCGACACACTCTAGCCGGACGTCCCCCCCCTAGGGGACTCTGCTCCAGGCACCAGCAGAACCACCTGTGAGTCCACACCTAGCGTAGCTGGCCAATCCAAAGACCTATCAAGTCATCCCACGGTGTCCAAATTCCGGCCAGGTACCGCACGCCTTAGCCTCCTGGTGTGCCACCTGGACCCATCGTCCAGTTCAAATGTGTCTGGGCCCCGCCGACTCTTGATCTCCCATGGTCCCATCCACAAGGGCTGGAGCTTGTGGGACCTGACGGGGTGCCTAATCCACACCCAATCCCTCTCTTTCAGGCCGTGGTCCCTCGCCCGATGCTTCCTATCGCGCTGTCCCTCGAGCTGCGCTGGGATTATCTGATCACGTGATGGTTCACCTCATTCCCACATACAGACAGAGATTGAAGCTCACTAAACCTGTTGTGAGCACTACGAAGATACGGACCAGTGATGCTGAGGAGAAGCTGGAAACGTGCATGGAAATATCTGACTGGGGCATGCTTAAAGGAGCCACGCATGATCTGGATGAGTACACGGACACTGTGAACTCATATATCCACTTTTGTGAAGAGAACATTCTTCCATCACGCACCAGGGTGAGTTACTCTAATGACAAACCCTGGTTCACAGCTAAGCTCAGACAGATCAGGAAGGAGAAGGAAGCAGCGCTGAAAAGTGGAGACAGGGACTGCTACAGGGAGGTTAAATACCGGTTTAACAGAGAGCTGAAGAGGGCTAAATCTGTGTACTCAGAGAGACTCCAGCAGCAGTTCACTGCTAATGATTCGGCTTCCGTGTGGAGAGGACTGAGGCAGATCACCAACTATCGGCCTCAGGCTCCTAAAGGTCAGGATGACAAAGCCCTTTGTCAAAGACTGTCCCAACACTATGCCCGTTTTGACACCTCGTCATCTGTGTCCAACTCCCCCCCTCCCTCCAGCTCCACAGCCTCCACATTCCCTACTTCATTTAAGGCACCCCCCCCCCCACCTCCCCCCCTCCCCTTATCATCAGTGAGCAGGATGTGCTCAAACAGTTCTCCAGACTGAACCCGCGCAAGGCCCCCGGCCCAGACGGCGTGTCTCCCTCCACCCTGAGACTCTGTGCGAAACAGCTGGCTCCTGTATTCACAGACATTTTTAACACCTCCCTTAAGTTATGCCACGTGCCGTCCTGCCTCAAATCCTCCACCATCATCCCTGTCCCCAAGAAGCCACGGATCACTGGACTTAATGACTACAGACCTGTAGCGCTCACCTCTGTAGTCATGAAGTCCTTTGAGCGCCTGGTCCTGTCCCACCTCAAGTCCATCACCACCCCTCTCCTGGACCCGCTGCAGTTTGCCTACCGAGCCAACAGGTCTGTAGACGATGCAGTCAACCTGGCCCTCCACTCCATCCTGCAGCACCTGGACTCCCCGGGAACCTACGCCAGGATCCTGTTTGTGGACTTCAGCTCCGCATTCAACACCATCCGCCCCGCTCTGCTCCGGGACAAGCTGTCCCTGCTCAACGTGCCTGACTCCCTCTGCAGGTGGATCATCGACTTCCTGACGGACCGGAGGCAGCATGTGCGGCTGGGAAAGACTGTCTCAGACTATACTAGCATCAGCACCGGATCACCCCAGGGCTGTGTACTTTCCCCCCTACTCTTCTCCCTTTACACCAACTCCTGCACCTCCAGCCACCAGTCTGTCAAGTTGATCAAGTTTGCGGACGACACCACCCTCATCGGGCTCATCTCCAACGGCGACGAGTCCGCCTACAGGAGAGAGGTGGCCCAGCTGGCGTCCTGGTGCAGCAATAACAACCTGCAGCTGAACGCTCTGAAGACAGTGGAGATGATTGTAGACTTCAGGAAAGTCACTACTCCTCTGCCCCCCCTCACCCTCTCAGGCTCTCCCATCACCACTGCTGATTCCTTCCGCTTCCTAGGCACTACCATCACCAGGGACCTCAAATGGGAGCTGACCATCAGCTCACTCATCAAAAAAGCCCAGCAGAGGATGTTCTTCCTGCGGCAGCTGAGGAAGCTCAAGCTACCCACCAAGATGTTAGTGCAGTTCTACACAGCCATCATCGAGTCCATCCTCACCACCTCCATAACCGTGTGGTACGCAGGAGCCACTGCCAGGGACAGACTAAGGCTGCAGCGCGTCGTGCGCACTGCTGAGAAGGTGATCGGCTGCAAGCTCCCATCTCTCCAGGATCTGTACATCTCCAGGACCCGGAGGCGTGCTGGCCGGATCATAGCCGATCCCTCACACCCTGGTCATGTACTGTTTGCCCCCCTCCCCTCTGGTAGAAGACTTCGGTCCATCCAGACTAAAACCTCCCGTCACATGAACAGCTTCTTCCCCTCTGCCATTAGACTGCTGAACACTAAGTGACTCTCGTGCACCATGTACAGCAGCTCAACCAGACTCATGTCAATCATCACTGTTTTCTTCCTGCATTACCGACTGCACTATATAGTTCTCCACAGTATCTGCTGCTGGCTAACATATATTTTAACTGTTGACCAGTATCACTTAATCTTATCCTACACTTTATTACATGTATAGTTTATTTCTCTTATCTTATCATGTTTAATGTTGCAGCATTGTACCGAGACAAATTCCTAGTTTGTGTACTACATGAACAATGGCAATAAACCTGATTCTGATTCTGATTCTGATTCTGATTCTGATTCCTGTCGAACCGTCCTTTCATCCTCCGTTGCTGGTCCGAACCTCTGCTCCTCAGCGTCACATTACTCATCCAGGGAACTGCTCCTGGTGGTCCCAACTGATTAACCGGCAGCATAAGCTTCGCCGGGGAACAGCCCGTCGTTGCATGGACCCACGCTCTGTAATGGAGCAGCGTCTTCTGGAGTGCCTCCGGGAACAAGAAACCTTCCGCCAGATGAGCCCTCAGTCCATTCTTCAGGGTCTTGTTAAGTCTTTTGACCCCTCCATTAGCTTGGGGGTGGTAGAATGCTGTCTTGATATGTTTCACCCCTTTGCCGGTCAAAAAGTCCTCAAACGCCCCTGAAACAAACTGGGGCCCATTGTCCGTCATGACGGTGTCCGGGATTCCCCACCAAGCGAACAAGGATGTCAGGAATCCCGTGACCACCTCCGTCGTCACCAAGCTGGTGGGCAGCACCTCCGGCCACTTGGAGAACAAATCATACGCCACCACCAGGAAACGACTGTTGAACGGCGCTGCATGGAATTCGCCACAAATGTCCAGCTCAATATGCTTCCACGGTCCTTCTGGAAACTCAACAGGTCGGAGCGGTGGTGGGGGAGGTCTGCCCATCTTGCCACTCTCCAAGCATGGCATGCAGTGTTTAACCATGGCCTCTATGTCGCCATCAATGCCGGGCCACCAGACCAACCTCCTACTCCTCTGCTTCACCTGCACCACTCCCAAATGGCCATCATACAGCATGTTCAGGACCCGTGCCCTCAATGCAGCAGGAATCAAGGCGCACTGGCCCCTGGTCATGCAAACCTCATTCCAACAGCTCAACTCGTCTTAGAAATGGTGAAAAGGAGCCAGTTCGCTCGGCACCTTCGCTGGCCATCCCTCTCTGATCACTGTGCGCAACTGTGCCATAACTGGGTCCCGTTCTGATTCATCTTTGAGGTCCCATGGAGAGACCACACCCTGGAGAGTTCTGCACAGGGTGTTCACCAGATCTTCTTCAGCAGCACCAGCGTCATCGTTAACCGCTTGTGAAGCCTCCACAGCGGCCCACGAGAGGAGGTCCGCCACCATGTTCTCTCTGCCTGGGGTGAACAGTGGCGAAGTCATAGGCTGTCAGATGCTCCGGCCATCTATGTAGTCTCAACAGCCTATGCCCCGATCCTGACGTCTCCAGCAGCATCGTGAGCGCTCGATGGTCCGTCCTCAGGGTGAAACGGCGTCCGTAGAGGTATATGTGCCACCTCTCGCACGCCCAGATGCAGGCCAGTGCCTCCCCCTTGCCCACCGCATACTTCTGCTCTGCTGGCGAGAGGGACCTAGATGCGAACGCCACCGGCCTTTCCACACCACCCTGTATTTGGGACATGACTGCGCCTAACGCTGTCCCAGACGCATCACAGGTCACCACCGTCTCCAGTCCGGGGTCAAAATGTGCCAGCACCGGTGGGGAGGTGAGCTGCTGCTTCAACTTTGAAACCGCCGCTGAGCATGCTGGGGTCCACTCCTATGGCACATCTTTCTTTAGCAGGGCCCTCAGGGGTCCAATCGTCTGAGTAATGTGGGATAAACCGGCCATAGAAGTTTATCATGCCGAGGAAAGACAAATTCTAGGCAGGTGTAGTAGGCTTCGGGATGTGGAGCACCGCCTCCACATTTGAATGCAACGGCTGTAGACCCTCGCCCGTCAGCCGGAACTCCACAAACTTGATCACCTCCGCTGCAAAGAGGCATTTGTCGCCGTAAAGAGTGACCCCATGTTTTTGCATCTGCTTCAACACCTTCTCCAGCCTCTCGTCGTGAAGGTCATTCGTCGCGCCGTGTACCACAATGTCGTCTAGGTAGGCTACGACCCCTTTCAGACCTGCCAGCATCATGGCCATAACCTTTTGGAAACAACTGGGGGTGGAACTCAACCCGAATGGCATTCGGGTATACCTAAAGACCCCCATGTGGGTCACAAATGCCGTCAGGTTTCTGCTATCCAAGTGTAGTGGCACCTGCAGATATCCCTGTCGAAGATCCAGCTGAGTAAACACCTTGGACCCGCTGAACGTCGCCATGAGCTCCTCCATAGTCAGGAGGGGGTATTTATATGGCCTGATCCCCTCCCGACCCCCCCCCCCCCCCATCCTTCTTCTTTGCAACCTCCAGGTTCGAAATCCATGGTGACGCATCCACCTTCTCGATGATCCCCACATCCAACAGCTTCGAGAGTTCTGCTGACACGTCATCAGGTAACGCCAGGGGTAGGCGTCGAAGTGGTTGGATCCTGGGTGTCACTGACTCATTCACCAACGGGCGATGGCAAAAGATTCCGATCCGGCCGAGGCCCATGAACAACACTGGCCAATGGAGTTGCCAGTCCGTAAATGCTGTTAGCACCACTGAACCTTGAGGATCCCGTATGGAAAAACCCAATTGTCCCAGCAAATCGATCCCAAGCAGGTCCGACCTCTGCCGCGCCACCTGGAAAACGAGCTTGGGCGCCCTCTTCGGCCCACATGGCACGTCAAATTCCACCGTGCCGACCATGTCGATCTCGGCATGGCCATAACCAAACATTCTTACTGCTCTCGCCTTAGTAGCCTTTTTCGGGAACAGCCTCTTCAACTTTGCCAGGCTCAAAATGGACCTGCCAGCCCCCGAGTCCACCATGAGGGACACCTCGATGCTGTCCAGCTGCACAACATACCACTTCAGGCGTACGCTTCCTCCGTGTGCTATGCACACCAGGCCCGCCTCCCGCGGGTCTCCAACAACTCGGTCCGCGAACCTGACACGGGCCCCCTCACGCGCCACAGGTCGCCTTCTCTTCTTCTTCTTCGAGCGGCCCCGAGGCCTAGTTAGCAAGTTAGTCGACATCTGTGGTGCGGAGGCCCGGCCCTCTGATACCCCACCAGTGAAGGCACCCAGTTCCCACAGGGACACGGACTCCCATAGCTTCACCATGTCTATCACTTCAACCAGAGACAAAGGCTGTTGAGTCACCCGCAGCATGTCTCCTAGCCACTGGCTAGCCATGCCATGTGCTAGCTTATCATGAACTAGCTCGTCTGTTAGCAGCCCAAAATCACACTGTCCCGCCAAACAACGCATTTCCATAAGAAACGATAAAATGGACTCACCAGCTCGCTGTACTCGGCTGAAGAACCTGTGCCTCTTCTCGGTGACCGTGGCACTGTCACCAAAAAGATTGTCCATCTTCAATAAAGAGTCTTCCAGCGAGCCATCGCCACACAGCATGAGGAACAGGCGTCGCCCTTCTGCGCCTAAATGGTGGATTAACAGGCACCTCCGCCTGTCTTCAGAAACCCCATCAAGTCCAGCTGCCGTCAGATAAACTTCAAACAAGTTCTTCCAGCGTGCCCAAGGGATAGCCGGTGCACCCTGGTCCTGCAGGAACGGAGGTGGCTCCACAACACACGCGCCCATAATTTTACTCGTTGCCAAATATTATATTGGGAAATGAGTGCAGGCGGAGAGCGTCTTAGAGAACATTCATCTGAACATTCATCTGAACTTTATTTCACGCACATTACTATTTATACTCCCCACTGTAGCCCGCCTGACATCATCCCGTTCCCCACCCCGACGGTGCTACGGCAGACCCCAAAGGCCAGTTTCCATACACAACAGAAAGCTTTTAGGTTTTTGGCTCCTGATGCATTGAACAAGATAAATTCTGAGCTCCATCTACAAAACCTGATACCTTTGACTGAATTTAAATCTCTAGTGAAATCAGTGGAGTCCAGGCTTTCTGTGTGCAAGAGTTTTATATGAGGATGTTTTTGCAGCTAATTTATTTATTGTCTGTCCTTTTATTTTAATACTGTCACTGTGTTGTTGCTGTCTTGGCCAGGTCTCCCTTTTAAAAGAGATCTCTTATCTCTATGGGACTAACCTGGTTAAATAAAGGCTAAAAACAAGTAATTATGACGGGTGTCTGAGATTGAGATCAGTGATCCAAAGAGCACTGAGACACAATACCATCCATGAGTTTAATTGAAAAAAATAAAAAATTTAATGTTTATGATGCTAAAATCCTATTTGCATAATAATTTGGAATGTGGTGTGTGTAGAGTGGTTGTGTTTTAGACCTACCCAAATACAGTATATTATATTTAGAAAAAAAATGCTGAATTCACTACAGGGTCTTTAAAAAGCGTGCATGGTTGGTTGCTGCACCTGTTCTTGGCCTGGTGGCCTATTCAGCATTAGGGGGCACACTGTAGTGTTGTCCTTCCTTGCCTTTCTGATTTTGTTATGATCTGGGCAGGGTCTGGGGACCATGCCCATGCTTTAAGTTTGTTCAGTTGTTTTTGTGTTCTCCTTGTTGATATTTGCCCTCTGTCTCCCTTGTTATTATCCTTGTTTATTTTCAGTATTAATCTCATTGTCCTTCTGTTCCCCAGTCTCTAGTCATGTTGTGTCATCCCCTGTTTGTCCTGAAGGTCATTATTGATATCTCTGTTTTCTTCTGTTATGATTATTATTTGCATTGCATGTCCTCTGTTTCCCCAGTGTCCTCTGTCTGCACAGCCCCGCCCGTCCTGTTTTGTAGCTGCTCCCTGTTGTCTCCTAATTAATCCCAGCTGTTTTGCGTTAAGTTCATTATCTGTTCCCTATATATATGTCAGTCTGAGTTTGTGTTCTTGTGGTGTCATTGTCATATTTCCTTCCATGATCTCCGTGTGTTCCCTAGTCCCGAGTTTACCCCGAGTGAGTTTTGCCTTCCATGGCCCTTTGTGTTTTAGCCCCCGTGCTGCTGTTAATTTGTGTTTGCTCCCAGTATTTGTGTTAATAAATCATTATTTTGCACCGTAAGGCTGCCTGCACGCTGAGTCCTCTCCTTCTACCTACATCTGCCAAGAGGCAGATCTATGACAGTCAAAGACCAAAGGGGATTACGTTACAGGCCAGTCCGTCCGTCTGTCCGTCCATCCATCCATCGGTTTGTCTGTCCCACTTTTGTGAAATCAAGTCCTCCTACAGTTTTGTGCTGATTGTTTTAAAACTTTGTACCACAGTTTGATGACTGATGATGCACATATTACAATATGTTACATATTTGGCCACGATTGGATGATTTGTGTTGGAGAGGTCAAAGGTCAAAGTTAACATTCCATTTGCACTATTACTATAGAACAAGTAAAGCTAGGGTCACCAAACTTGGTACACGGGTTCAGCTTGGGATTTTGACCTACAACTATGGGCTTGGGGTCAAAAGGTCAAAGGTCAAGGCTAGTATTCCCGATGCCCTATGACTGTAGAATGAGTAAAGCTAGGGTCACCAAACTTACTATACAGGTTCACCTCGGGATCCCGACCTACAACTGAGTTTGGGGTCAAAAGGTCAACATTAACATTCCCTTTGCACTGTCACTGTAGAACGAGTAAAGCTAGGGTCATCAAACTTTGTACACATGTTCACCCCGAGACCATGACCTCTGACTGGGTTTTGCCTCAAAACATCAAGGTTTGCATTCCCTATATCGTATTACTATAGAACGAGTAAAGCTAGGGTCATGTAAATATAGAAAAGTTTATATCAGAGGTGGGGGATATTGTACTCACCTCGGAGCGTTCTTGTTTTACTTGAAATGGCCTCAAGGTGTGCGTGACAGTCAGTGGGCACCATCATAACAGTCATTTTTTCTTTCTGAAACTTCATGTGCTTTATTTTTTCTTTTTTTTCCCAGACAAAGATCAGTTTCACCCCTAAGGTGCCTCTTCCAGGCAGGTATGTGGTTGTTGTCCACTTCCACCAGCCTGAACATATCTCCTTTCCTGTGGAAGTGCAAGTAGATGCTGGGCGTGAATGGAATGGTGAGTGCTTGACAAAGATATGTGTTCAGTTTATCTGCTTCCATTATGTGTGTAAACATTGCAATAATTTGGAAATTATTTCAAGGGATTGTGATTCTTGTCTACAAAGGCCCTGCTCATGTAAGGCACCATATTTTTATTCTTTGACTCTACAAGACAAGGTTTGCATGATTTCTATGTAAGAACACACTGATCATCGATCTGAAACAGGCCGTTTTAGGTCAATCGCTTTTCTAAGGCAACTTCATATGGGAGGTTTGAGCAGCGAGTGTGTCTCTGCTCACAGCCAGAGCTATGCTCCTGAGATGATAACTTTGAGGACATTTCCTGTCACTGACATAATAGTCAACAAAAGAAAATGATTCATGAAACCAAACATTTAAAGCAGGCTGAAATCTGACATGTTTCTCTTATGGGTTTCTTCTACCCACGTTGAGCTAACTATTTGAAATTGTGTCAGTGTTTAATATATGAATATCAGTGGTGACACAGTGGCTAACACTATTGCCTCACAGCTGGAAGAGTCCTGATTCAAATCCCCAGGTTGGCAGGAATGGGATCCTTTTTTTGTGGCGTTTGTGTGGGTTTTCTCTGGGGTCTCTGTTTTTTTTCCTACAATACAAAGACATGCATATGTGGTAAAACTAGTGATTCTAAAATTGGCCCTTAATATCTACTTATTTTAAGGCCACAGAAAAGAGTATTGAGATCCTTATATGTATACAGTACAGTAGCAAATGAATTCCCTGGTGCCTCACACAAAATGAACAATTGAGCAACATACCAATCTCCTCTTCCTTTTATAAAACCTTCTTTTAAAACCACCATCTCTTGCAGGTTTGATTAATGCATCCTTCTGTCCGGGAGTGTCAGGATGCAGAGAAGTGGTGGTGGCTGATGGGCGTATTGCCCTTGACTTTGACCAAAATCCTTGGCAGACACCCGTCATCTCTTTGAGCGTGCCACCTCAGACAACTCTTATTCTGGTCAGTAAGTTAAATAATACCACAGATAGCTAACTGAGCTAGATGATGAAAAAATGAAACATTCAAGTCTAAAGTCTGAAGGTTTGTGAAGTGTGTGTTCAAGTAGAGGACTTGGCATGCTGAGGTCCTTTATCCTCAGTGTTATGCCATATCCCCAACAACAACAATGAAGGGCTGTTTTCTACCTGGCAGTGCCCTGCAGGGTTGTAAGAGCAAAGATTCCAACCTGTGGAAAGCAGTGAGTCGGCTGGGTTTTGCTTTTAGGCTGTTCAGCATGCTTTAATTTGCCTTCGTCAGATAAGATCTGTCTCTCTGCTCCATTAAAACACTGTGGAAAAACAAACATACAATCTCGAAGGACTTGGTGAGATTGCATTCTTTTATCTTGGATATGGTTTGTGTCTTTTTTTAGAACTACATCATGTTGGTTCCTGCTAGCATTTACACGCCAGAGCTTCTGGAAGAGAGGCCTCTTGATAAGTCTACAGATTTTATTCAACAATGCAGAGGAGAAGCTTTCTATATTGAGTAAGCATCCAAGATATTTTGGTAATGGTGCCCTCTAGCTGTTATGGATGTTCATGAACCCACATCTGTATTTAATTTATTTTCTCTTGTAGCCCCAGAACTACTTCTCACTTCTGCAGACAATCAGCCCGCTCTCTGGTTGCAGCTTATAATGATGGAGCTCTGCCTTGCAACTGTGACACATCTGGCTCCTCAGGGACCCTCTGTGATCCAGTTGGAGGACAATGTCCCTGCAGAGAGCACATCATAGGACGGCAGTGCACAAAATGTGCTACAGGATACTACGGATTTCCCTTCTGCAGATGTGAGTGAATTTTTATTTGTGAACTTTGCAAGATATTTCTGATAAAAATGAAAAAAAGTATGCACAAACAATGCATTTCTTAACACACCTGTTTTGTTAAGTCATTCCGTCTGCATCTATTATCCCTCATAATTTCCCTTTTGTCTTCAGCATGCGAATGTGGCTGGCAACTGTGTGACGAAGTGACGGGACAATGTATCTGCCCCCCTCAGACAATCAGACCAGCCTGTGAGGTGTGTCAGAATCAGACCTTCAGCTACCACCCTTTGCTGGGCTGTGAGAACTGCGAGTGCTCTCCAGTTGGCATAAATGTAAATGTGGGGCCTCAGTGTGACCGCATTACTGGTCAGTGCAGGTGAGCTCAAATCTCGGGAGTGTGGGAAGATGTTTTATGTCTTAAAACTTTACCTAAATGAAGTTTTTTTTTCCTTTGTTTTTATTGTAGATTGCAGTTCCATAGGGATGTCACTCAGTTATTTGGCAAAGTTGTTAAAAAGCTGTTATCTGTAATGAATGGATTCCTATACATTTGCTAAATTAGTGGATTAAACATTACTTGAATGTCTGTCCCTTGTCAGTCTTTCAAGATCTTACTCTTGGAGTAAGTTTAAACATCTGGAATTTAATTCAATGAAAATGGTGCATAACACCAGACCACTAAATGGATTAATGAGGTGTTCACCGTTCACTGTCAGGCCAGGCTGATAAGCACGTTTCCTGCTTTATAAAGCATTTAAATTGTAGACATTTTTTGTATTTAGATGTTTATCTATCACAGTTTACAATTTGAGGAATATCAGATCAGTCACACTGTGTAACAGCCAGTTTAACCAAGACTCTTCCTACATCCACACACTAATTTTGATGGCCCCATTTGTGAAGACTGAATTTGTTCCTCCTATTTTTGTGCTATTGAGTCATTCTGTGGATACACCATGAACGTTACAAGGCAGTAAATTGTATCCAAGTGTGACTAACACCAGCCCCGCATGAAAATATGATCAGGTCAATTTTGGACCCAATTCTTACCTTCTGACAATTGTAGGGAGAAGGAAGAGTCCTGTTATCCTGGTGGTCCTACTGATGATGTTGTCATATAAAAGCAGAATCACAGAGTTGGATAAAGGATCACCCCCTTTTAAAAATGATTTCTAAACTCAACCATGCGTAGATAATCACCATCTCAATGACAAACGGGCATTTCACTTCCAGCTGTGATCAATTGGGGTTATTTGGATTAACTCAAGAAAGAGTGTAGGCCATGCACATCCAAAAACTAGCTGCTGGATCCAAAAAGGGAAATACAACTCCAATTCCTGTGAAGTTGGGATGTTGTGTAAAATGTAAATAAAACAAAATACAATGATTTAAAATCCTTTACAACCTATATTCAATTGAGTACACTGTAAAGACAAGACATTTAATGTTCAAACTGATAAACTTTATTGGGGTTTTTTTGCAAATATTCACTCATTTTGAAATTAATGCCTGCAACATGTTCCAAAAAGGCTGGGACAGGGGCAAGAAAGACTGGAAAAGTTGAGGAATGCTCAAAAAAACACCTTTTTGGAACATTGCACAGGTGAACAGGTCAATTGGAAACAGGTGAGTGCCATGATTGGGTATAAAAGGAACACCCCCAAAAGGCTCAGTCGTTCACAAGCAAGGATGGGGTGAGGTTCACCACTTTGTGAACAACTGCGTGGGCAAATAGTCCAACAGCTTAAGAATGTTTCTTAATGTGCAATTGCAAGGAATTTAGGGATTTCTTCATCTACAGTCCATAATATCATCAAAAGATTAAGCGAATCTTGAGAAATTTCTGCATGTAAGCGGTAAGGCCGAAAATCAACATTGAATGCTCGTGACCTTTGATCCCTCAGGTGGCAGTGCATTAAAAACTGACATCATTCTGTAAAGGATATTACCACGTGGGCCCAGGAACACTTTGGAAAACCATTGTCAGTTAAAATGACAATAAAGTTGAATCTCATCATCTCTCTCATCTCAACAGTTCATCGCTACATCTACACTACCGTTCAGAAGTTTGGGGTCACTTAGAAATTTTCTTATTTTTGAAAGAAAAGCACTGTTTTTTCAATGAAGATAACTTTAAACTAATCAGAAATACACTCTAATATCTAATATACATTGCTAATGTGGTAAATGACTATTCTAGCTGCAAATGTCTGGTTTTTGGTGCAGTATCTACATAGGTGTATAGAGGCCCATTTCCAGCAACTATCACTCCAGTGTTCTAATGGTACAATGTGTTTGCTCATTGCGTCAGAAGCCTAATGGATGATTAGAAAACCCTTGTGCAATCATGTTAGCACAGCTGAAAACAGTTTAGCTGGTTAGAGAAGCTATAAAACTGACCTTCCTTTGAGCAGGTTGAGTATCTGGAAAAAATTATTATTTCAAATACAAATCATTATTTCTAACCTTGTCAATGTCTTGACTATATTTTCTATTCATTTTACAACTCATGGTGGTAAATAAGTGTGACTTTTCATAGAAAACACAAAATAATTGTCTGGGTGACCCCAAACTTTTGAACGGTAGTGTACGTATAAGTGCAAGTTTAAACTCTAGCATGCAAAGCAAAAGCCATATATCAACAACACCCAGAAACGCCACCAGAAGCTCTGTGTCCAAGTTCATCTGAGATGGACTGACGCAAAAGTGTGCTGTGGTCTGACGAGTCCACATTTCAGATTGTTTTTGGAAATCACGGACATCGTGTTGCAGGTTAAAGAAGTAAAGGACTGTCCAGATTGTTATCAGTGCAAAGTTCAAAAGCCAGCATCTGTGATAATACGGGGGTGGGGGGTGGCATGGCGAGCTTTGACATCTGTGAAGGCACCATTAATGATGAATGATACATACAGGTTTTGGAGCCACATGTGCTGTCATCCAAGCAACTTCTTTTTCAGGGACATCCCTGCGTTTTCAGCAGGACGGTGCTAAGCTACATTCTGCATGTGTTATAACAGTGTGGATTCATAGTAAGAGTGTGGGTACTAGACTGGCCTGTCTCCCATTGAAAACCCTAACCCTTTATTATAGTAAAGCAACACTTGGTCTAACAGACCTTCATCAGGCATTATCCTGGAATGAGGTCCAATAGACAGTATATTCACTGAAATGTGATTATACTGTATCTCCCTGCACAAATTTTCAGACATATTTTCTATCCAATTGTAAATGAACAGTGAGAATTTACTAATGATGATATATGCCTTTTTTTGCACAGTTGCAAACCAAGGATTGGAGGCCGGCAGTGTGACCGCTGTGCTACAGGTTATTATCGCTTCCCTGACTGTATACCTTGTGACTGTAACCAGGGTGGAGTTACAGTCAATGTGTGCGACCCAGAAACGGGCAGGTGCCTCTGCAAGGTGGGCGATGTTATTTACAATCCATCTCATCTCTTTTTTTTTCCTGTCTCCTTGTTCTTACTTCCTCTGTGTCATTGCTGCTGTGTTTCCAGAGAAACATTGCTGGTATTGGGTGCGATGCTTGTCGGAGAGGTTCCTTCTTTTTTGACCCCTCCAATCCTCATGGCTGTACCAGCTGCTTCTGCTTTGGAGCTACTGACCAGTGTCAGAGCTCCGCAAAGCGCAGGGGGAAGGTGTGTTTGTTTGCTTTTCATGCTCACGCGTGTCTGTGAATGCCTTTGGAAATTTTATGCCTGTGGGGGTTTTGGGAGGGATATGCTTCATGTGGTGAACTTTCATTTAATTAAGCTGCACAGGCTGGTGTTGCTCAGGAAAAAATCAGAGAGCAGATCTGAGCACACCACGACACAATAGTTCTTACTTGGATATGAGCTCATTTATTACTTATTTACAGGGTTTGTTGGTAAAATCTCCAAAGTTTCTTTCACCTATTATTTAATCTCAGCCTTATGCATGCTTGTCTTGTGATGACATACTTGGTGTTGGAGCGCAGTTTTTCAAGGCGAGGCATTGGACTGTTTATTTCGCTAATATTTCACGTATATTTATATATCTCTTTTTTCCCCCATTCACCTCATGTATTACATTTAGTTTGTTGAGATGCGGGGCTGGCGTTTGGAAAGCCCCGACAGGGAGGAAGTTACCTCTGTGCTGAACACAGCCAGTAACATGGTGGTGGCAGACGTCCAGGAGCTTTCCCCTACAGTTCAAACGCTACACTGGGTGGCACCAGTGTCCTATCTGGGAGACCGGGTGAGTCAGCACAGAGCTTGTGGCTGTAAAAAAAAGATACTGGAGGGTATTTACATTTGTAGTTTTTATTTAAAATCCCTGTATAGTGAATCTAGTCATTTTCTTTTGAACACATTTTATATAACTAAATGTATTGCTCAAACTATGCTAAAAGGTTTTTAACTATGTAGAGCTGATTTATGGAGTTAGGCAGTTGGACAATTTTTTCCAGGATTTTTTGGACATGTCCAAATCTGAGCACTGTTACCCAGTAGGTCTATCATTTGCATAAACTTGCAGCTGTCACAACATGTACACCACTTTAACCTGAGTGTTTCTCCTCTGCTTCTTCTAAGCCAACCAGTCAAATAAATTTTTGTTGTATAATTGTAACAGCCAGCCTTGTAAGCTGAATTATTTTCACACACCATAACACACTACACCCAGCTCTTGTTATAGATCCGCTCTAGTTTTCCACATTTTTCTGCACTACTAGCTGACTAGCATCGCTGTTCTTATCCAACTGTCACTCTTCCATCAGCCAGCAGATTAATTTTCAAGTCACTTCAGCTTTATCTATATGCATCAATTCACTTAAAGAGTAAAGATCCTACAATTTCAAAAAGAGACCCTAACAATCAGGTGGTCCCCCTGTCAGCAAACATTTGGCGATGATATGGAAGAAGAACCCCCATCTAACAGGAAGAAACCTCCAGGAGAATTGGGTTTGGGGGGGGGGTAAAGGAAAGAGGAGAAGAAAATAACAGACATGTAGAGAGCAAACAACATACTTGACAATAACAGTCTAATAGCAAAAAAGTACTGATCATCATCATCATTCTTTTAACGTCCGTTTTCCACTACAAGTGGGTTAGACAATGCACAGCTGCTTTCCATTTTTCTCTATCCAGGGCATCTTTAACTGTGAGGCCGCAGAGTCTCATGTTTTGAGACACTAGCTGTGACCACATTTCATGTGACCTGCCTCTCTTTGTTTGACCATCTATCTCGAAATGGGTGATCCAGTTAATCCAATCGTTACTCCTCGTTACATGCCCAAACTATCTTAGGCGCCTATGCCTGACAGCCATGTCTGATTCAGTTAAGCCGAGTTTCTTGCATAGGGCATAGGGATTTATGTTGTCCTCTGGCTTTACCTGGCACATCCATCTTAGCATATAACACTCATTTCTCTGCAATCGTGCCAAGTCCGTCTTCTTCAGTGGCCAGGATTCATTTCTGTATAACAAAGTGCTTCTGACACAGCTGTTATAGACTTTTCCCCGAGTAGTTAAAGAAAGGGTCTTACATGAAAGCAGCAGTTCCCTGAATTTAGCCCATGCAGCTGTCACTCTTGTGATGGTTGTAAGCTCACAACCACCACCAGCAGAAATGGTATCCCCAGATAGCAAAAGGAATCCACAACCTCTAAAGTATGACTGTCGACTACCACATGGTCATAGGGGCTGCCAGCAATGGGGCGAACAGTACCAAGACATCGGCTACATCTTAATGTAAGATCGGGGACTAATTTGCCATGGATGTTAGTGCATCTTTTATGCACCCAGTGGGAGCATCCGTTACAATAGATGGAATTACTTGCACCTCCTTTCCTGCATACACCGCATGGGTGCTTGCCTGTGTCAGTGTATCAAGCTGTGGGCCCGATACCATCACTTTGGTTTTGCCAGTGTTCACACGCAAACCCAACTCGATTCCACACTTCCAGAGGTGAAATTTTTCCAGCAGCCCATCTAGGGTATCTGATGCTAGAGCTAGATCATCTGCACATAGGAGTTTCCATGGACAACCTGACCTGAATGTGTGCGACAAGATCTCAAGGACAATAACTTACTCTGAGCTTTGATGGACTCCCACTTGGACACCAAAGCTGTCACTGTAAGAGTTGTTAACCTTTTGAGTGTGTCTGTCGCCGAGTTGCAACATAACCCCTAGTGGTCAAGAGTGGTAAATATTTTTTGTCAATAAAACAGTTCAGATTTCCAAGGCTATAGCTTGAAAGTGGTAAGAGATAATGGCTTACTGTCAATTAGAAAGATGTAAAATATGATCGGGCGGCACAGTGGTGGAGTGGTTAGCACTGCGGCAGCACAGCAACTCACCCTTGGCTGGGGGATCCTGGGTTCGATCCCAGCCCCCGACCAACAGTGATCTGTGTGGAGTTTGTATGTTCTCCCCGTGTCTGCATGGGTTTACGCCGGGATTTCTCCGGTTTCCTCCCACATGCCAAAAACATGCAGGTTAGGTTAATTGGCATAAAACTGGGGATTCTAAATTGTCCTTAGGTATGACTGTGAGAGTGAATGGCTGTCTGTCTCTCTGTGTTGGCCCTGTGATGGACTGGCAATCTGTCCAGGGTGTACCCTGCCTCTCGCCCAAAAATGCTGGGATAGGCTCCAGCCCCCCCGCGACCCGAAAAGGATTAAGCGGAAGAAGATGAATGAATGAATAAAATATGATCCAAAGTTTCAGATAGGAATAAATTTACGCATCTAATTTGCATAATGTCGCAGCACCTCTTTAAATTCCATAACTCAGTCAAAACTGGACTTTGGACGTATTTACACAAAAAATGGTTCAGTCTTTTGACACCGTTTTTTGTACAGAGGTACCTCATCATCTTATCTTCATAGTATATGAACAAGATATCGGTACATTTAAAAAAAAACAGAAATAAGTCACTTACTGTTGTACAGTCTGTTGACAAAGGGGGGCTGGCATGGTCGCTGCGATTTCACCCATTATGGTCCTTATTTTGCATTCTGTCGGTAATATAAAATCTCTACCACATCTACAAAGTCTTATGATTATCCCACATAAATTTCGCTTGTATCCCGCGGCTATTTTCAGCATACAAAGCCGACAAAACGTGGCGGTGACCAATTGCGGACATATTAGCTTTCTGTGCAAACTGATACAAACAAAGGAAAAGGAAATGAGGAGTTCTTCTTCTTTGGTGTATTACGTGTCATCCACTGAGTCCTCCAACCGATGTCTGCCACCTTTTGAAACTGGCAAATCAGTACAAATTCCCAATGCAGGCGATCATGTCAGAGTGAGAAGGCAGGCGCAATGCCGCGCTGTGCCACTAGGGGCATGAAAATTCTCACACTCCATCCATCCATCCATCCATCCGTCTTCTTCCGCTTAATCCTTTTTGGGTCGTGGGGGGGCTGGAGCCTATCCCAGCATCTTTGGGCGAGAGGCAGGGTACACCCTGGACAGATCACCAGTCCATCGCAGGGCCAACACAGAGAGACAGACAACCATTCACTCTCACAGTCATACCTAAGGACAATTTAGAATCCCCAGTTTGATGCCAATTAACCTAACTTGCATGTTTTTGGCATGTGGGAGGAAACCGGAGAAATCCCGGAGTAAACCCATGCAGACACGGGGAGAACATGCAAACTCCACACAGATCACTGTTGATCAGGGGCTGGGATCGAACCCAGGATCCCCCGGCCAAGGGTGAGTTACTGTGCTGCCGAAGTGCTAACCACTTTTCCACCGCGCTGCCCCAATTCTCACACTCCAAGGGTTAATACAGACTCTGCTCTTTGCGTTGGCATACATTGCCTGAATTGTACCGACTAACCATTCCAGTACACCCAAATACCTCAGAGCCCACAAAAGAATCTCTCATGGGATACGGTCAAAGGCCTTTTCCAGGTCGACAAAGGCCAGATATAAGTTCTTATCTTTGGCAAGACGATTCTCTTGAAGTTGTCGCACAATGAAAATTGCATCAATTGTTCCCCTTTCGGGCAGCGCGGTGGCGGAGTGGTTAGCACTGCGGCAGCACAGCAACTCACCCTTGGCTGGGGGATCCTGGGTTCGATCCCAGCCCCCGACCAACAGTGATCTGTGTGGAGTTTGCATGTTCTCCCCGTGTCTGCGTGGGTTTACTCCGGGATTTCTCCGGTTTCCTCCCACATGCCAAAAACATGCAAGTTAGGTTAATTGGCATCAAAACTGGGGATTCTAAATTGTCCTTAGGTATGAATGTGAGAGTGAAAAGTTGTCTGTCTCTCTGTGTTGGCCCTGCGATGGACTGGCGATCTGTCCAGGGTGTACCCTGCCTCTCGCCCAAAGACGCTGGGATAGGCTCCAGCCCCCCCCCCCCCCCCCCCCGCGACCCAAAAAGGATTAAGCGGAAGAAGATGGATGAATGAATGAATGTTCCCCTTTCAGGCATAAAGCCAAACTGCATCTCATTTTACTAATGAACAGTAAAAACAGAATTAATATACCAAATAAACTGAACACCTGTACACAAAACACAGCTCAATCTACACCTCTCTCTGATTTTTTTCCCCTTCATTTTAACCCTCCTTTCTCTAGAACTCTGTGACCATAAATAGGACGTGGCCTGCTAGCCAGCACTAGCCTAGCTGACATGACTGCTCTTTACTCCCCCACCGGCTTACAGCTTAATCGTTTTGATTCTCCCTTTTCTTGTCCTGCTGTGTGGTGGTATCATAGGCCCGGTAGCCCACGTGTCACCGCTCACATCATTTCACTGGAAGTTTTATTCTCTGTAAAAGTTTCCACTTGGCTTGTATTTGTATGACTGTAGGTGCAACCTCAGCACCTGCTGTGCGCATTCCTCCAGCATCTGTTTTTAAAGGTTATTTTATATATTTGGTATTTTTTTAAAACAATAAAATTTGGCTGGATGATTAATAACACATTTGTGGTGTAACAAACTCAGAACATATTTTTATGTTACTTCACATGGGCATTAATTTTTAAAAAAATCAAGCAAAGATGTGAGAAAATGTCAGCATTATTGTTAACAGCTAAGGTACTGCTCACTATTGTTGTGCATCATTCCAGGTTATTAGAATTTATGACACACATTTTAGGTGTATTTACCATATTTTCAGGTTCCGTGTGTAACGTTTTTCTTTGATTCTGGTAACATAATAGATTTTCCTTTACTTTCTAAATACACTGTTTTAATTGATCATGTTTGTCATGTAAATTTTCTTAGTATCTTAAAGACTGATATTACAAATCAGTATTAAGTTATGGTACCATAACTAAGAAAACTTTGGACCTCTGCTGTTGCTAATAGATAAACTTGGTTGTGACTATTTACCATATTTGCTGATATGCTTAAGCTTGAGCTGGTTCCACTTCTCTCAGGTTTCATCGTATGGTGGCTTCCTCACGTATCAGTCCAAATCATTTGGGATTCCCAGTGAGGGCATGACTCTGATTGACAGAAGACCTGATGTTGTGTTAAATGTATGCAAACACAATCATTTTCACTATCAGGACATTTGTTTTCTGCTGTAGCAAGGACAAAGCTTTTGTAAACCCACTTCATTATGTTCCCTCTAGGGACATAATATGACTCTGATCCATGTTGCTTCCCATGCACCACTTCCAGACAGACTCTATCAGGGCAGAGTCCAACTGTTGGAGGTAAAGTGAGTGCAGACACACAATAGGAAAGAAGGAAATGGATGAACTAAAACGGGGTTATCTTTTTAGTGCCATATTGATCTGTACAGCCAACAACTATATATAGTAGCACAAAGAACTATCATTATAGCATATCCTATCTGTCACATCTAATGAAATCTCAGTTTCTGTGGATATTTCAATATTTTGCATATCTCCAGAGAACTAGCTAGAAATGTTTTGTTATTGCAGGGAAACTTTCGCCATGCTGTTACCAGCAGGCCAGTGTCCAGAGAGGAACTGATGATGGTCTTGGCTGGTCTGGTGGGCCTGAGGATCCGGGCCCTGTATTTTACTCATACCCAGAGACTCAGCTTAGGGGAGGTGGGCTTAGAGGGGGCTACGACCTCAGGGCCTGGAGGCCCTGCTAACACTGTGGAGAAGTGTTCCTGCCCCCCTCAGTACGCTGGGAACTCCTGTGAGGTGAGCCATTTAAATTTCACTCTTGTATGCTCACCTTGAGTTTTTCTGAATAAAATGAAATATCAGTCTTTATTAAATTGAAATTTAAAGGAAGAAGGAACCCGTTTTCATCATTAAAAGATGACAAATCCCATGTTGGGACAAATAGCCACATTCAAACAAGTATAGAGACCATGACCTCAGTGGTTTTTAATAGAGCTGTCACAGTATCAGATTTTTACTGCACAGTTATCATGGCAGGAAGATATCATGCTAACCATATCATTATGGCATCTACAGAAATTGAAAAAAAAAGTTTAAAAAAAGATTATAGCTCGGACTTCCGGTCTGGACACCATGGTGGTAGCAGCTTAACACTGAAGCTCCCAGATCCCATCCGTGAAAATACCATGAAAATCAGATTTAACAGATTTATGGAAGAGTGAAAATCAAAAGACAAAGTCATTATGCCTAAAGGAAAACAGAAGAGATCGACATTTACCAGGCCAAGACACGCATCGGCCAGAGAATCTGACCTGGAAGACAACAACCACTCAGAAATAGAGGAGCAAAATGAGGCTAGCAACACGGTTAGCTTAAAAACGATACTTCAAGAATTAAGAGAATTTCGCCGAGAGTGTTGGGCCGAATTTCGTGAAATTAAAGACGATATAAAAAGGACAAACAACAGAGTGGACCAGGCTGAGGCCCGAATCATGGAAGCAGAAGAAAGAATAAAAGGGCTGGAAGAAACCACGCTGGAATTACTCAAACGACAGACAAGACTGGAGGCTAAGCTAACCGACCTGGAAGGAAGACTAAGAAGGGACAACATAAGAATTCATGGTCTGAAAGAAGGAGTCGAGGACGGTTTCACCACAATGGCTGCATGCGTGGAAACCATACTGAGAGAGAAGTTGGAAATTCCCCAATCCACCGACTTGAAAATAGAAAGGGCGCACCGTTCATTAGCCCCAAGGCCGTCGGCGGAAGCTCCCCCGCGATCGGTGGTGGTGAAGTTTTCCAACTTCAGAACAAAAGAAGAGGTTTTGAGACTGGCTTGGCAGAAAAAAAGGATTTATGCACCAAGAAAGAAAAGTTTTTGTGGAGCATGACTACGCCCCGGAGGTCCTTAAAAAGCGTTGGGAATACAATGATGCTAAAAAGGTACTAAGAGAGAAGAAACTGCGCTTTCAAACTCCATTTGCGGCGAAGCTGAGGGTTTTTTTTACGGGGAAGAGACGTGTCTCTACAACTCAGCGGAAGAAGCAACCAGGGATATGGCGAGAAGAGGGCTCCCGGTAATGGTGTATAAACCCGCAGCTGACCCGTTCAAAAGAATCAAGGCTCAAACGTGGTGCACACAGAGACCCTCAAAATCCACGGGCCAGCAGCGGGAAACCCAGCGTCAGGGCTATAAGGAAAAACTGGACGCTTTCAGGAGAGAATAACGATATTTTTAGTCAATCTGCGCATCCAAACCTCCTCCTACAAGGTAACAAACATTAAAGGAGATGCAGAATCAGCAAATATGAAGTGGTAAAACATTTCATGGAACAGTCATAATATTAGAAACAAATAAGTCTTTAAAAAAAAAAACTTGTTAAAATAGAAATGTGACAATGAACCACATGGACTCTCCACACTAACAAATACTGTATTAACGTGATTGTTTGCTGTGATGGTGGTGGGAGGTTGCACACAATTTCGTAGGGTATAGGCACAAAAAAAAAATCTATACAAGTTTGGATTGGGATCTGAAAATCACGTTAAAAACATGGGACAACTTACAGGGGTAAGAGAGGGCCCTCAACACGTAACAAAATTTGAGGAATTTCCCTCAGAGCCAACACACCAACCACAAGGCTCTTCTAAGGTCGCTAGAAAGACCTCAGTTCAGGAAGATCTTTTGACAGTTTTTTGTTTTAATGTTTTATATACTATGTTCTTTATGTTTTTTATGTTCTTAATGTTCTTTCAGTTTTTGAGTAGCATAAAAGAGGGCCACTACACAGACTTGGAGCACACTAAACTTAATAGACAAGGGTTTAAACTGACCTCTTCATCTTTATATAAGTCAGGGAGGAGGAGGGGGGTAGCGACATTGATCTCAACCAAAATTATATTCGAAAAAAATTCAGAACACAAAGATAAAGATGGGAGATTTAGCATGGTACTTGGTCGGCTAGAGGGAGAAGATATCACCCTGCTGAATGTATATGCACCTCCAGGGGCTAACTGGAAATTTTATAAAAATGTATTTGACCTAATGATAACTAAAGCCCAAGGTTTAGTGATATGTGGTGGAGACTTCAATCTAAGACTGAATCCATACTGGGATACATCAGGTAATTCTCCACATCAAAATAACACTCAAAGTAGAAAAACTCGGATGCTACTAAAAGAAATGGGAATCTGTGACGTGTGGAGGGAACTCAACCCCAGTGTAAAAGATTATACATTTTACTCAGCACCACATTCATCATACTCAAGGATTGACTATTTTTTTATGTTTAATAGAGACATTGGAAGAGTAAAAACATGTAAAATAGGACTGATGGATCTCTCTGACCACAGTCTGAGCTATATGGACTTAAATATCCAAAAATACACAAATAATACATTTTCTTGGAGGTTAAATTCAAATGTGCTGAAAGGACCACTGAAAGATGAATTGGAATCAGATATTCTCAGATATTTGGAAGAAAATGATAATGGAGAAGTATCCCCTTTAATACTGTGGGATGCATGCAAAGCTGTAATACGGGGAAAGATTATTGCAAAACTGGCACTCCAAAAGAAATTGAGACAAGAAAAACTAATCACATTAGAGTCAGAACTTAAGAAACTAGAAAAAGAGCACAAAGACAACGCTCATTCTAATGACTCGCTCAAAATTAAGGAAATTAAAAAACAAATAAACAAGATCTACACAATAGAAATCCAGAAGAAACTTACATTTCTGAAACAAAAATGCTATGAAACAGGTGGCAAATCAGCAAAATTACTAGCCTATAAATTGAGGAAAAACAAACGGAGAGAGCAATCTACAAAATCAGAGACCCAGTATCAAAGGAAATAAAATTTAGAATTCAGGAAATTCTTAAAAGCTTCGAGAATTACTACAAGAACTTGTACTCCCTCAAAAAAACACAAAAATGCATCCAAAGCCTTCCTAAATACATTAAATCTTCCCCAACTTACTGAGTCACAAAATAAAAAACTACTGGCAGAAATACAACCAAAATAATTAGAAAAAGCAATTATGAAACTTAAAGCTAACAAATCCCCAGGAGCAGATGGTTATACAGCAGAGTGGTACAAAACCTTTAAACAGCAACTATCTCCTCTCCTCCTGAAAACATTTAACTCTGTCCTCCACACAGGGGAAATCCCCCCCTCCAGGAGAGAAGGGGTCATTGCAGTCATACGTAAACCTGAAAAGGATAAACTAGACTGCTCCAACTACAGACCAATCAGTGTGTTAAATCAGGACTATAAACTTTTTACCGCTATCCTTACCAGAAGGTTAGAAAATATACTGACAGACTTAATTCATTTAGACCAAACAGGTTTTATAAGACAAAGACAGACACAAGATAACATTAGACACACTTTACACATAATTCATCATATAAAAAAATATAATTTAAATGCAGCCATATTGGGCTGCACGGTGGTGCAGTGGTTTAGCACTGTGGCAGCACAGTTTACCCTCGGCCGGGGGATCACGGGGATCATGAGATCGTGGGTTCGATCCCAGCCCCTGACCAACAGTGAGCTGTGTGGAGTTTGCATGTTCTCCCCGTGTTGCGTGGGTTTACTCCGGGATTTCTCCGGTTTCCTCCCGCATACCAAAAACATGTAGGTTTAGGGCGCTCGCGCACGCAGCGACCGGCAGCCGGTGGCTTGTCACCAGACTGCAAACCAAATCTACCTACGGGTACAAATAAGTAACAAAAAAAAAAAATAAAATATTGGGATTAGATGTTGAAAAAGCATTTGATTCGGTTGACTGGTCTTTCCTATATAGAATCTTATCCAGTTTCAATTTTCATAACAACTTCATTAGAACTATCCAGGCATTATATAAAAACCCAACAGCTAAAATAAGGATTAACGGTAAATTATCATCATCTTTTGAACTGGAAAGAGGATGTCATCAGGGCTGCCCCTTGTCTCCACTGCTCTTTGCAATCTTCATAGAACCTCTGAGCCAATGGATAAGACAGAATCAAAAAATTCAAGGTGTGCTGGCTGCCATTAGCTCAATGAGAGCAGACTTTTCCGCTAAACTTGATGGGATTATGGCAGCGTTGGATGCAATGAGAAAGGAATTGGGTGACTGCGTGGAGCGAGTGACGCAGGTGGAGCTTCGTGTTTCCAGTGCGGAGGATGAAATCGGCGGACTTCAGTTGAAGGTGCGCACTTTGGAAAAAAAAAAAAAAGTCTGGAAAATAATGTCCTGGACTTGGAATCCCGGTCGAGACGGAACAACCTGAGGCTGGTGGGTCTACCGGAAGGAGCCGAAGGTCGTGATTCATGCTCCTTTTTGGAGGGGTGGATCCCGGAGGCGCTGAACAACGCGGAGCTAAATTCATCAGTCGTCTTGGAAAGCGCCCACCGAATTGGCCCACCGAGAGGTAACAAGGCAGCACCGAGGACGCTAATTATGAAGTTTCTCAGCTACAGAGACAGGATGACGATCTCCAACGCGGTGCGGGCCAAAGGAGAAATTAAATACCAAGATCAACAGGTGCGGTTCTACCCAGATTTGGCCTCAGGAATCCAACAATTAAGGAAGCAGTTTGACCCCATCCGTAAAGAACTGCGCAACCTTGGGATTCGTCATGGAGTGATTTACCCTGCAAGACTTCTGGTCACATATGAGGCAGAACACACATCTTCAAGACCCCTGAGGAGGCGCAGGAGCTCATCAAGAAGATCCAGGAAGAGACTGGTGGGAGCTAAGCATGAATAGAATATAGGGCAGAATATTTAAGCATTTACATAAACATTTAACTGATTTGAAGCATAGAGCAAGATTACAAAATATAGATTGTATTACATATTAAATTAAAAAAAAACAAAAAAACTAAGATGTACAAAATTGCTATAAAATTTTGGAGTTAAATTTGAAAATTACAGAAGAGAGTTAATGTTACATTATTAAAAGCAGCAGAGTTAGGGTGATTGGGAGGATGAAGAAGGAGTGGCTTTGGCTGATCCTCGTGGGTGTGGAGCGGTCGATGGCTATAGTGGGAGACAGAATTTTTTTTTTGATTTTGGGGGGTTTACCACGAAGGTGGGAAGGGGGAATTTGTTTGTGTGTAGTTTGTAGGATGAATGTTCAACCACTCATGTTTTTGCTTCTCTGTATGAGCATGTTTATATTGCGAGGTAATCCTAAACCCTCTATTGATCATAGACCAAAGCGTTAATCTTAATTTAACTTCATGGAATTGCAGAGGTCTACAAAATTTAAAAAAACTTAAACAAGTTATGAATAAAATAAAAGACATAGGTTCAAAAATTGTCTTTTTACAAGAAACCCATCTAATAGAGGAGGATGTAAAAAGAATTAGGAGAAGATGGCAAGGAAGTGTGTTCACCTCATCATTTTCATCCCGAGCCAGGGGAGTTATGACTCTCATACATAAATCAGTCCCATTTCAAGTGAAAAATGTAATTGGAGACAAATTTGGAAGATATCTAATTATTCAAGGATCTTTGCTATTAGAAAACATAAATTTGGTGAACTTATATGGTCCCAACATAGATGATCAAAAGTTCTTTGCTAATTTATTTCTTATCTTATCATCACTTACAGGGCAACATATAATAGCAGGGGATTTTAATTGTACATTGAATCCCTGTATAGACAGATCAACAGGACTGGACTGTACACACAATGGATGCAGGATGATCATTCAGCATTCTATGAAAGAATTGAGATTGCTGGATATATGGAGAGAAATGAAACCACAAGTTAAAGCCTACTCTTGTTATTCTAATACCTACAAGTCATTCTCACGTATTGACTATTTTTTGATCTCCACAGAATTAAGGTCCAAGATTCAAAACTGCTTTTATGATAATATAGTGATCTCTGATCATGCACCCTGTTGTCTCATATATGTAGATAAGAAATTGACAAAGGAGCCAGGTAGGTGGCAATTTCAGCATAAATGGCTTCAGGATGAGGAATTTGTTAAGTACATAGAAAAACAGATAGATGAGTTCTTCAATATTAATACTACACAAACATCAGCATGTATAAAGTGGGAGGCTTTCAAAGCTTTTATTAGGGGACATATTATTAGTTATACAGGTTCAAAATCTAAGAAGACTCGAGAGGAGAGAGTCCCATTGGAACACAAATTAAAAATTCTTCAAGAAAAAGTGTATGCAGGAAGTGACCCAAAGTTAGAGAATGAATTAATAATTCCGAGAGCTGAATATGACAAAAAATCAGCGAATAGAGCTGCCTCGAGTCTTCTAAGATTGAAGCAATCTTTTTATGAACAAGGTGAAAAATCAGGAAAATTATTGGCATGGCAGATTAAACAATTAGAATCTAAAACACCAATTACCAGTATTATAAGTAACGAACAGGTAGTAATAGATCCTTTAGAAATTAATAGAGCCTTTAGAGATTACTATGAAAAATTATATGATACAAAAAATGAAACTGACTTAACAAAACTAAATGGGTTTTTGGACGGACTATCTATACCGTGTATTCCAAATGAAAACGGGGAGATACTGGAGTCTAAAATTAGTCAAGAAGAAGTTGGGCTAGCCATTGATAATATGAAATCAGGAAAAAGTGCAGGACCAGATGGTCTTCCAGTTGACCTTTATAAAAAAAATTTAAGAATAAATTAATAAAACCTTTTTTGGAAATGGTTTTAGAAGCATTTCAAAATAGTAATTTACCATCATACATGAATAATGCCTTAATTATACTGTTGCCAAAACCAGGTAAACCCTCTAATAAATGTGAAAATATGAGACCAATAAGCCTATTAAATGCTGACCTTAAGATAATCTGTAAAATTTTAGCCAGACGAATACAAGAAATATTACCAAATATTATTAACCGAGATCAGAATGGCTTTATAAAGGGAAGACAAGGCTTCCATAATGTAAGAAGATTATTCAATATTATTTACTCTAATAAAGAAGCACCGGATACAGCTCTCCTATCATTGGACGCCGAAAAGGCCTTTGATAGGGTCGAATGGCCCTTTCTTTTTGAAGTCTTACAAAGGTTTGGATTTGGAAATAATTTCATAAAATGGGTTCAGATGATATATAATAATGCTACAGCAGAAATCCTAACAAACAGCAATATCTCAAAATCAATAAAAATCAATAGAGGATGTCGACAAGGCTGTCCACTTTCACCTTTACTGTTCACTATGGCAATTGAACCTTTAGCGATGGCAGTATGTTTACATCCGCAAATATATGGAATTAATATATTATATATATTGTATATATAATATTAATAATAATATATAATATATATATAATACAATATATAATATATATTGTAATATATTATATATATTATATATTATATATTATATAATATATATATTGTATATATATATTTTATAGTAATATGTACATATGTATATTAGCTGCTCTTGCTTGCTTGTTTTTTTTTTTTTTCTTGCCTTCTGATTGTTGCTCTGAGTGTTGCTATCCCTGTGCTGTTGCAATCCTGGAATTTCCCTGTTGTGGGACTAATAAAGGCTTATCTTATCTTATCTTATCTTATCTTATCTTAAGGTTGGACCAACAGAACATAAAATCTCCCTGTATGCTGATGACATAATTTTGTTTATGTAGAATCTTAAAAAATCAATTCCGACCTTGTTGAATTTAATAAAGAATTTTGGGGAAATATCAGGATATAAAATAAATAAAACTAAATCTTCAATATTAATGCTAAATGAGTCCCAGAGAAAGCACCCAGCTTCTGAGGTAAATCAATTCAATGTTGTAAATCAGTTTAAATATTTAGGAATTCAAATTGTGCCCAAGCTGGAATCAGTCGCCAGTGCCAACTAAGAAGCCTTAATGACAGACATTAATGAGTTAATTCAGAGATGGATGTCACTACCAATGTCGATGATTGGGAGAATTAATATACCTAAAAGTAATATCTTACCCAAAATACTTTATTTATTTCAATACATTCCTTTACCACCACCTTCAGATTTATTCTCAAGAATTAAAAAAAGTTGGTGGAGTTTATATGGAACAATAGGAAGGCTAGATTACGTCTGTCCTTACTATATTTACCATTTGATCGTGGAGGTCTGAAATGTCCAAACTTTATGTTGTATTACTGGTCAGCACAACTGAGGTCTATGACATATTATTTTTCATCAAATGATCTCCCTCACTGGACTGAAATGGAATCATACAATTTACCTTTACCTCTTCCCATATTCATATATTCAGACTCGGCAAAAAAATTACAGAAACAAGTTAAAAATCCATTTGTAAAACATATGATTAAAATATGGTGTGAAACTAAAAAATATTTAAAAGAACCACACTTACTGTCACAATTTAGTCCAATATGGGGTAATCAATATTTTAAACCAGGGAGAGCGGATGCTGTATTTAAAGTATGGAATTTAAAAGGGATCCAAAAAATTCAAGATTTATATTTGTCATGTTCAGATAACATAATGTCTTTTGAAGAGCTGAGGATCAAATTTAATCTTAATAGAACACATTTTTTTAAATATCTTCAGATTAGGAACTTTATTCGATCAAATCAAAACAATGCTCTCACTCGACCTATTTATTCATCCTTGGAAAAAATCTTGACGAAAGATAGTAAGAGAAAGGGTATTATTTCAGAGTTTTATAACTCATTGACATTATCTTCAAGTGAAAACTCACAGAAAAGACTGAATTATTGGAAAGAAGACCTGCAAACTGAAATCTCAGAGGAACAATGGGAATTGGCTTGTACAGAAGCTCAAACCAAATCAATAAATGTACATCTAAAATTGATACATTTTAAATGGTTAATGTGGATGTATGTTACACCGGTGGAATTAAATAGATATAACAAAAACATACCAGATACATGCACAAAATGTATGGAAAGTAAAGGAACCTTATTTCATTGTTTATGGGAATGTAGGAAAATTAGAATGTTTTGGGAAGAGGTGAGGGGAACAATTGAAAAAATAATTTCAAAACAAATCATATTGGACTTCCGGTTATGGCGGCCGCCTAGAAGGACACGTATCACTCTGCTCTGCCCTTGGAAATAAAAATTCGGCAAATAACTCTCTCATTTGGAACAGAACTTTTCCCAGCGTTTGGGTGAGGATATGCCGGTGAAGACTAAGGCTGGGAAATCAGGAGAGGGAAAAATTGAATCGCCGAAGCAGTCCAAATTAACGGACTTTAAAGTTTGTGGCGCAGTAGAAAAAGCTGCGGATATGGCGGATGAAACTAGCGGTGGTGCGGTAACTGCTGCTGCTGACGATGACGGCACAGGTGCAGTGCTGGCTGCCATTAGCTCAATGAGAGCAGACTTTTCCGCTAAACTTGATGGGATTATGGCAGCGTTGGATGCAATGAGAAAGGAGTTGGGTGACTGCGTGGAGCGAGTGACGCAGGCGGAGCTTCGTGTCTCAAGTGCGGAGGATGAAATTAGCGGACTTCAAATAAAGGTGCGCACTTTGGAAAAAAAAAAATAAAGATCTGGAAAATAGTGTTCTGGACTTGGAATCTCGGTCCAGACGGAACAACCTGAGGCTGGTGGGTTTACCGGAGGGAGCCGAAGGTCGTGATTCATGCTCCTTTTTGGAGGGGTGGATCCCGGAGGCGCTGAACAACGCGGAGCTAAAATCATCAGTCGTCTTGGAAAGCTCCCACCGAATTGGCCCACCGAGAGGTAACAAGGCAGCACAGAGGACGCTAATTATGAAGTTTCTCAGCTACAGAGACAGGATGACGATCTCCAACGCGGTGCGGGCCAAAGGAGAAATTAAATACCAAGATCAGCAGGTGCGGTTCTACCCAGATTTGGCCTCAGGAATCCAACAATTAAGGAAGCAGTTTGACCCCATCCGCAAAGAATTGCGCAACCTTGAGATTCGTCATGGAGTGATTCACCCTGCAAGACTTCTGGTCACATATGAGGGCAGAACACGCATCTTCAAGACCCCCGAGGAGGCGCAGGAGCTCATCAAGAAGATCCAGGAAGAGACTGGTGGGAGCTAAGCATGAACAGAATATAGGGTAGAATATTTGAGCATTTAACTGATTAGAAGCATATAACAAGATTACAAAATATAGAATGTATTACATATTAAAAAAAAAAAAAAAAAAAAAGTACAAAATTGCTCAAAAAATTTGGAGTTAAATTGGAAAATTACAGAGGAGAGTTAATGTTACGTTATTAAAAGCAGTAGAGTTAGGGTGATTAGGAGGATGAAGAAGGAGTGGCTTTGGCTGTTCCTCGTGGGTGTGGAACGGTCGATGGCTATATCGGGAGACGGAATTTTTCTTTTGCTTTTGGGGGGATTGCCACAAATGTGGAAAGGGGGAATTTGTTTGTGTGTAGTTTGTAGGGTGAATGTTCAACCACTCATTTTTTTGCTTTTCTGTTTGAGCATGTTTACACTGCAAGGTAATCCCAAACACCCTATTGATTATAAATCAAAGCGTTAATCTTAATTTAACTTCATGGAATTGCAGAGGTCTACAAAATTTAAAAAAACTTAAACAAGTTATGAATAAAATAAAGGACATGGGTTCAAAAATTGTGTTTTTACAAGAAACTCATCTAATAGAGCAAGATGTAAAAAGAATTAGGAGTAGATGGCAAGGAAATGTTTTCACCTCATCATTTTCATCCCGAGCCAGGGGAGTTATGACTCTCATACATAAATCAGTCCCATTTCAAGTGAAAAATGTAATTGGAGACAAATTTGGAAGATATGTAATCATTCAAGGATCTTTGCTATTAGAAAACATAAATTTGGTGAACTTATATGGTCCCAATATAGATGATCAAAAGTTCTTTGCCAATTTATTTCTTATCTTATCATCACTTACAGGGCAACATATAATAGCAGGGGATTTTAATTGTACATTGAATCCCAGTATAGATAGATCAACAGGACTGGACTGTACGCACAATGGATGTAGGATGACCATTAATCATTTTATGAAAGAATTGAAATTGATAGATATATGGAGAGAAATGAAACCACAAGTTAAAGCATACTCTTGTTATTCCAATACCTACAAGACATTCTCACGTATAGATTATTTTTTGATCTCCACAGAATTAAGGTCCAAGATTCAAAACTGTTTTTATGATAACATCGTGATCTCTGATCATGCACCCTGCTGTCTAATGTATGTAGATAAGAAATTGACAAAGGAACCAGGTAGATGGCAATTTCAGCATAAATGGCTTCAGGATGAGGAATTTGTTAAGTATATAGAAAAACAGATAGACAAGTTCTTTGATATCAATACTACACAAACATCAGCATGTGTAAAGTGGGAGGCTTTCAAAGCTTTTATTAGGGGACATATTATTAGTTATACAGGTTCAAAATCTAAGAAGACTCGAGAGGAGAGAGTCCAATTGGAACATAAAATAAAAATTCTTCAAGAAAGAGTATATGCAGGAAGAGATCCAAGGTTGGAGAACGAATTACTGATTTTGAGAGCTGAATATGACAAAAAATCAGCGAATAGAGCTGCCTCGAGTCTTCTAAGATTGAAACAATCTTTTTATGAACAAGGTGAAAAATCAGGAAAGTTATTGGCATGGCAGATTAAACAATTAGAATCTAAAACACCAATTACCAGTATTATAAGTAAGGGACAGGTAGTTATAGATCCTTCAGAAATTAATAGAGCCTTTAGAGATTACTATGAAAAATTATATGATACCAAAAATGAATCTGACTTAACAAAACTACATGGGTTTTTGAATGAACTATTTATACCGTGTATTCCAAATGAAAATAGGGAGATACTGGAGTCTAAAATTAGTCAAGAAGAAGTTGGACTAGCCATTGATAATATGAAATCAGGAAAAAGTGCAGGACCAGATGGTCTTCCAGTTGACCTTTATAAAAAATTTAAGAATAAATTAACAAAACCTTTTTTGGAAATGGTTTTAGAAGCATTTCAAAATAGTAATTTACCATCATATATGAATAATGCCTTAATTATACTGTTGCCAAAACCAGGCAAGCCCTCTAATAAATGTGAAAATATGAGACCAATAAGCCTATTAAATGCCGACCTTAAGATAATTTGTAAAATTTTAGCAAGACGAATACAAGAAATTTTACCAAATATTATTAATCGAGATCAGAATGGCTTTATAAAGGGAAGACAAGGCTTCCATAATGTAAGAAGACTATTTAATATTATTTATTCTATTAAAGAAGCACCTGATACAGCTCTCTTATCACTGGATGCCGAAAAAGCCTTTGATAGAGTTGAATGGCCCTTTCTTTTTGAAGTCTTACAAAGGTTTGGACTTGGAAATAATTTTATAAAATGGGTTCAGATAATATATAATAATGCTACTGCAGAAATTCTAACAAATAACAATATTTCAAAATCAATAAAAATCAATAGAGGATGTCGACAAGGCTGTCCACTTTCACCTTTACTGTTTACTATGGCAATTGAACCTTTAGCGATGGCGATACGTCTACAGTCACAAATATATGGAATTAAAGTTGGACCAACAGAACATAAAATCTCCCTGTATGCCGATGACATAATTTTGTTTATGTCGAATCTTAAAAAATCAATTCCGGAGACTTCCGGGAAGATGGCGGAGAGACATAACACTTAAACAAAGAGCTCTCCCTAGCCGGATTAAAAATCATCGGTAAATGGCCAACTCGACATAAACGAATCAATAAACTAAGGGATGAAAACACGAAGGAACTGGGCACAAGGACAAAAACAGGGTAAAATTGAAGAATTCCTCTCCAACAACGCAGGAAAAACCGCTGTACGCAAAGCCCAAAAAAACGAGGAGTCTACAGCAGAAAAAATGGAAGACACCAGACTCGACAACATGAACGCTGGCATCGCCAGTTTGGGTGAAGAGTTAAGAGAATTCAAGCGACAGCTACAACAGGATTTAGCGGCTCTTAAGGAGGAACTGAAAAAAGAAATTAAGGAGGAAATCATGGACCTCCGAAGAGAAATGGAGCGTAAATTAACGGAAAACATGGAGGAGCTGCGCTCCCAGCGGGCGTGTATGACAGAAGCGCAGACCCGAATTTCGGAACTAGAAGATTGGAAAAGCGAGGCAAACGAACAACTACAGACCCTGACGACGCAAACGCAGAGGATGCAGGAGAAAATAAACGACTTGGAGAGCAGATCCCGACGAAGCAATATGCGCATCTTTGGAATTCCGGAGGGCATTGAAGGCAACTCGATGACAAAATTCATGGATCAGTTCTTAAAAAAAGAACTGGAAATACCCGGAGAAACGGATCTGCAGATTCAACGGGCGCACAGAACACCGGCACAGAACCCGAAAACAAACTCTCCACCCAGGTCAGTTGTGGTAAACTTTGTGAAATATGACATAAAGGAAAGAATCCTGACGCAAGCATGGAAAAAAAAGATACGAATCGGCGACAAACAGGTATTTTTTGACCATGACTACCCGACAGAAATCGTGCAGCAGCGGAAGAAATATGCCAATATTAAAAAAACGCTGAAAGAGAAAAAAATTAGATTCCAAACGCCGCTAACGAAAGTGAGGATTCATTGGGAGGAAGGCACAAGAACCTACAACACGGCCGAAGAGGCAGCGCGGGATATGATGGAGCGGGGCCTTGAGGTGAGCGTGCCGAAGGAGACGGCTGGAGCAGCGGCGGCCCTGAACGCACCACGACAGACGGAGTGGAGACGAGTGAACGGCGGAAGAAGGGGGAGAGACGTAGAGCAGCGGGCCCAGGACAGCTACAAGGCTTTCAACTGAAAGCCTAGATCATAACAAAGATTAAGAAAGGCACAGAAGAAATGAAGGCCAAGAAGACAAGGTAAAAGAGAAACAGACGGCTAGGAGAGGTTTAAGTGATATTTGTTGGACATTTCTAGACTAATGACTATTACTTGGATAGTAATTAGAGGTCTAGGGAGGGCCCTTCACTCTGTGAAGACAAACCCCCCACCCACCAACAGGGACCAGTGGGCAGAAGAAAGGCCCAAAGTACGGAGGTCGAGTTTTTTTAATGTGTTTTTATATAAATATGTGTTATTTTTGTTGTTAAAGGGGTTAGGAGCACAAGTTAAAAAAATGGAAAAACATGAATATGGGTAAAAATCTTAAGATAATGACATTAAACGTGAATGGTCTGAACTCACCTGTTAAAAGGGAAAGAATAATAAGAAAATTCAAGAAGGAAAAAGCTGAAATTATATTTATGCAAGAGACACATTTGAGCAAGACAGAACATGTGAAACTAAAGAGATTTGGCTATAAGAACTCCTACTACAGTTCATTTAAGGGAGGAACTAAAAGGGGGGTTATGATACTAATCTCAAACAAAATACAATTTGAAAGTGAACAGGAAATCCAGGATAAAGAAGGCAGGTATGTAATAATAAAGGGAAGAATAGATGGTATGCAGATTACATTAGTGAACATCTATGCCCCACCAGAAAGTGACAAGGGTTTTTTTCAACATCTGTTTGATCTCATAGCAACACACAGTGAAGGAGTCCTAATTTGTGGAGGAGACTTAAATGCTGTCATGGATCATGAAGTTGACACAACAAGTGTTAAGAAGACAAAAAAACATGTAACAAAGTTCATAAGAACCTCACTGGCAGAAATGGGTATGGTAGACATATGGAGGGACCTACACCCACTCGAAAAAGACTATACACATTATTCAGCAGCCCATAAAGTACACTCTAGAATAGATTACTTCCTTATGAATGAAGGTGACAGACACAGGGTGAGAAATTGTTGGATTGGAGGGGCAGAAATATCAGATCATAATCCTATATACATGGAAATATATTTAAACAATAGAAAACAACAAACAACATGGAAACTTAACGTAGGACTGTTAAATGATGAGAAAATGAAAGAAAGAATAAAAATAAACATAAACGAATATATCCAAGAGAATGACAATGAAGAAGTGGACCCAACAATACTATGGGACGCACTAAAAGCCGTGTTAAGGGGTAAATTAATTGTTGAAACAGGAAAAGCAAATAAGACTAAACTGGAAGCGTATGAACAAAGATGTGAGAGACTGAGGGAATTAGAACGTAAACATCAAAGCACAAATGATCCAAAAATATATCAAGAAATTAAAGAAGAAAAAACAAAGATAAAAGAAACACAAATGGATGAAATTGAAAGGAAAAATAGATATCTAAAGCAAAAATATTATGAAACGGGGCCAAAAGCCACAAAACTGCTGGCAAAACGGTTAAGAAAACAACAAACAATGAATAATGTATACAAGATTAAAGACCCCACCACAAATAAAACCACAGTTAACCCAGAAAACATCGAAGAAATTTTCCATAATTTCTACCAAGAACTATACTCGCAACCTGAAGAAACAAATACTAAAGATATCAAAAAATTTCTAGACACATTGGACTTGCCATCAATAGGAAATCAACAAAATGAAAAACTAACAGCAGAAATAACAACACAAGAGATCAGAGATGTGATTAAGTCACTTAAAAATGGTAAATCACCAGGTAGTGATGGATACCCCTCTGAGTTTTATAAACTGTTTATAGAAGAACTCATGCCACAACTCCAAAAGTCATTTAATTGGACGCTGAACAACAACAAAATACCTCCATCATGGAACAAAGCAATCATTTCAGTTATTTTAAAACCAGGGAAAGATAAAGAACAATGTGGAAACTATAGACCAATCTCTTTATTAAATGTAGATTATAAAATATACACAACAATTATATGTAAACGAATAAAGACATTCTTGACGGAATTGATAGAAGATGATCAAACTGGATTCATAGAGGGATGCCAAACACATGACAATATCAGGAGAACACACACATATAATTAACCAAATACATAAAGAAAAGAAAAGCGCAGTAATAATGAGTTTAGACGCAGAAAAAGCATTTGACAGGGTTAACTGGAAATTCCTATATAGTGTGCTGGAACGCTTTGGATTTAACGAAAAATCAGTACAATGCATAAGGACGCTGTATCAAGAACCTGTGGCAAGAATCAAGATAAACGGTAGCTTAACAGACAAAGTAAATATACAAAGATCAACTAGGCAGGGATGCTGCTTATCGCCCACCTTGTTTGCTCTGTTCATAGAACCATTGGCTCAAGCAATACGACAAAATAAGAAATTAAAAGGTGTAACAATAAAGGGGGCGGAACACAAGATTGGGCTATTTGCAGACGATATTATAGTTTACCTTGAACAACCAGATAAATCAATAATGGAAATGATGAACTTGATAGAAAATTTTGGAAAATTATCAGGATACAAGATAAACATAACAAAAACACAAATACTGACATTCCACTATAACCCTCTAAACCAGATAACTGATAAGATCAAACTAAACTGGAACCAAAAAGAAATAAAATACCTTGGAGTGAACATACCTAAAGACCTAAGCAAAATATATAAAGCAAACTATGATAGGTTGGAACAAGAAATAAAAAAAGATATTGATAGATGGTCAATCTTAAATATGGACCTGAATTCAAAAATTGAGACAGTCAAAATCAACATACAACCTAGATTACTTTACCTCTTCCAGGCTATACCAACAGAGATTCCAGATGCCCAATTCTCAAAGTGGGACAGGATGATATCGAGATTTGTTTGGGGAGGTAAAAAACCAAGAGTGAAATATAAAACCCTCCAATTACCAAAAGAGAAAGGAGGCATGGGCCTACCGAGTCTAAAGGAATATTACTACTCAGCACAAATAAGATATATCATATGTTGGTGCGACGAGGGATATGAGGCAAAATGGAAAGAAATGGAAAAGGAAATTGAGGGACTCCCAGTACAAAGCATAATAGGGGATAAAGATGCATATAAACAAATCAAACAAATAGACCCAATCACTAAATTTACTTTAGAACTGTGGTATAAAATAGTACAAAAATATAATATAAGGGAAGACATAAAACTATTGAAATGGGTAGCATTTGACAGTCAGTTTGAACCGGCAAAACAAGATAGGGGATACAAAAATCTGGTGAACAAGGGAATCACAGCATGGGGCAATATCGGAAAAAAAGATCTCGGGAGCTTTGTAAATATCAGGAGAAAATTTAAATTAGGAAGATCGGAATTTTTCAGATATCTGCAGATGAGAGATTACTATATGAAGAAGATTAGGCATAACCTCCAAACAGATGTGAACGAGATTATACAACTTATTTTAAGCTCATATGCAGGAAATAAAATAAGAATTATTTCAAAACTATATCAGAAACTTATGACAAACAATCATACAAGTAACTATATAAAGGAGAAATGGGAGAAAGAGCTCAATTTAAACATAACAGAAGAAAGCTGGCAGGAAATATGGAAAACACAACACACATCAACAAATTCAAGGGCATGGAGGGAATTTGGATGGAAAAACCTGATTCGCTTTTTCATTACACCACAGATTCAAGGAAAATATACAAATACCCAATCTTTATGCTGGAGGGGATGTGGGGCTCAAAATGCAGACCACTCGCATATGTTTTGGAAATGCTACAAAATATCATCATTTTGGAAATCTATGCATGTGACAATACAGAGGATATTAGGATATAATATACCAATGAACTGTAACCTGATGTACTTATGTGATCTTAAAAAAGACAATGTTATACAGGCTGAGGACAGATATCTAGTTAAAATCTTGTTGATTGCATGTAAAAAAACTATCACAAAAAAATGGCGATCAGAAGTTCTTCCTGACCAAGAACAATGGACTGACATTGTTGAGGACATACGTATGATGGAAAAACTAACATATCGACGAAGAATGCAAGAAGGAATATGGGAGAAAAAATGGTGGAAATGGACACACTACAAAGTGCAACAACGAGGCAGAAATTGAAAGAATAACCAAAGACACTGAAAAAAACAGAAGAATTAAGAGATGGAAACTAAAAACTTGATGCTCCAACATTTGCCCCCCCCCTTTTATTTATTTATTTATTTTTTTATTTATTTATTTTTTTTCCCTACCCTAACCCCTTTGTTTTTTTAAATGTAGAATGTGATCTGAATGCATTATATATGATGAAAAATGAATAAAAATCTAAGTTACAAAAAAAAAAAAAAATCAATTCCGACCTTGTTGAATTTAATAAAGAATTTCGGGGAAATATCAGGATATAAAATAAATAAAACTAAATCTTCAATATTAATGCTAAATGAGACCCAGAGAAATTACCCAGTCCCTGAGGTAAATCAATTCAATGTTGTAAATCAGTTCAAATATTTAGGAATCCAAATTGTGCCTAAGCTAGAATCAGTCACCAGTGTCAATTATGAAGCCTTAATGACAGATATTGATGAGTTACTTCAGAGATGGATGTCACTACCAATGTCGATGATCAGGAGAATTAATATACTTAAAAGTAATATTTTACCTAAAATACTTTATTTATTTCAATACATTCCCTTACCACCACCTTTAGATTTATTCTCAAGAATTAAAAAAAAGTTAGTGGAATTTATATGGAACAACAGGAGGGCTAGATTACGTCTGTCTTTATTATATTTACCATTTGATCGTGGAGGTCTGAAATGTCCAAATTTTATGTTGTATTATTGGTCGGCACAACTGAGGTCTATGACATATTATTTTTCATCAAATGATCTCCCTCACTGGACTGAAATGGAATCATACAATTTACCTTTACCTCTTCCCATATTCATATACTCAGATTCGGCAAAAAAATTACAAAAACAAGTTAAAAATCCATTTGTAAAGCATATGATCAAAATATGGTGTGAAGCTAAAAACTATTTAAAAGAACCACAGTTATTGTCACAATTTAGTCCAATATGGGGTAATCAATATTTTAAACCAGGGAGAGCGGACGCTGTATTTAAAGTATGGAATTTAAAAGGGATACAAAAGATTCAGGATTTATATTTGCCATGTGCAGAAAACATAATGTCTTTTGAAGAGTTGAGGATCAAATTTAATCTCAATAGAACACATTTTTTTAAATATCTTCAACTTAGAAACTTTATTCGATCAAATCAAAATAATGCTCTCACTCGACCTATCTATTCATCCTTGGAAAAAATGTTGATGAAAGATAGTAAAAGAAAGGGTATTATTTCAGAGTTTTATAACTCATTGACACTACTTTCAAGTGAAAACTCACTGAAAAGATTAAACTACTGGAAAGAAGATCTGCAAACTGAAATTCCAGAGGAACAATGGGAATTGGCTTGTACAGAAGCTCAAACCAAATCAATAAATGTACGCCTTAAATTGATACACTTCAAATGGTTAATGCGGATGTATGTTACACCGGAGGAGTTAAATAGATATAACAAAAATATACCAGATACGTGCACAAAATGTATGGAAAGTAAAGGAACTCTATTTCATTGTGTATGGGAATGCAGATTAATAAGAATGTTTTGGGAAGAGGTGAGGGTAACAATTGAAAAAATAATCTCAAAACAAATCATATTGAATCCTAAACTGTTTTTGTTGGGTCTGTACCCAGAAAAGCATAATTTTAATAAAAGTGAAAGAACATTCATAGACCTCAGTTTGCTTAATGCCAAAAAATGTATTGCACTATTATGGAAAAAGACTTATAGACCAGATGTGACTCAGTGGTTAAGACAGATGTTAACAAACCTTCCATTAGAAAGAATAACATATATACTGAAATCAAAGGAAATTGTGTTTGAGAATATATGGAGACCTTTTATTGATTATGTAAAAAATTTAAACATAACTCTTGAAGAAGAAGGTGAATGATATGTGCGGACCTTGTAAATTCCAAACTGGTGAATATAATATGTATACTTATGTGTTGGATTGTCTAGACTAAACAGAGGAGCATTGTTGAAGACTTGATTTTGTTGGTGGTTGTTGGTGTTTTTTAGTGCATTTTTTTTTTTGTAGTACTTTAGTGTTAGTGTTTGATTGTATCATGTTTGTTTAAAAAAAAAAAAAAGGTTCAATAAAGATATTGTGGAAAAAAAACAAAACAAATCATATTGAATCCTAAATTGTTTTTGTTGGGTCTGCATCCAGAAAAGCACAACTTTAATAAAAGTGAAAGAGCATTCATAGACCTCAGTTTGCTTAACACCAAAAAATGTATTGCACTATTGTGGAAAAAGACTCATAGACCAGATGTGACTCAGTGGTTAAGACAGATGTTATCAAACCTTCCACTAGAAAGAATAACATACATACTGAAATCAAAGGAAACTGTGTTTGAGAATATATGGAGACCTTTTATTGATTATGTAAAGAATTTAAACATAACTTTTGTAGAAGAAGGTGAATGATGTGTGTGGACCTTATAAATTCCAAACTGGTGAATGTATAATATGTATACTTATGTAATGGATTGCCTAGACTAAACAGAGGAGCATTGTTGAAGACCTGTTCCTGTTAGTGGTTGTCAGTGTGTTTTAGTACATTTTTTTTATTACTTTAGTGTTAGTGTTTGATTGTTTGTGTTATGTTTGTAAAAAAGGTTCAATAAAAATATTGTGGAAAAAAAAAAGAAAAAAAAATTCAAGGTATTACACTTGGTCAGAAGGAACATAAAATAGCACTCTTTGCTGATGACATTTTAATATACCTGGGGCAGCCGGACACCTCTTTTCCAGAACTAATCTCAGTTTTTTCAGAGTATGGAGAGTTATCGGGGTACAAATTAAACATGCATAAAACCCAAATTTTAACATTCAACTATTACCCAAATCAATATTTTCTAAGCAAATTCAAAACTAACTGGGAGATGGACTCTATGAAATATCTGGGGGTCAATATCCCGAAACAACTCAACAAAATTATAACACTAAACTATGATCCACTGATGGCAAAAATAAAATCTGATCTAGCAAGATGGAATATGATACCATTCTTGGGTACTGCACAAAGAATTGAAGCAGTCAAAATGAATATACTTCCACATCTTCTATATCTTTTCCAAACAATACCAGTAGAACCTCCCAAAAAAACATGGCTAGAACTGGACAGAAGGATCTCAAGATTCATATGGCAGGGCAAGAGACCTAGAATCAGATATAGAACCCTACAGCTAAACAAAGACAAAGGTGGGCTCGCGCTGCCAAATATCAGGGACTATTTTAAAGCCGCGCAAATTAAAACTTTAGTAGAGATACAGTTAGGCCCAGAAATATTTGGACAGTGACACAATCTTCGTGATTTGCGCTCTGCATGCCACCACATTGGATTTGAAATGAAACAACTACAACGGAATTGAAGTGCAGACTTTAAGGTTTAATTCAAGGGGTTGAACAAAAATATATGATTAAACATGTAGGAATTGTAGCTATTTTTATACAAACGCTCCTCATTTCAGGGGCTCAAAAGTAATTGGACAAATAAACATAACCCTAAGTAAAATGTTACTTTTCAATATTTTGTTGAGAATCCTTTGCAGGCAATGACTGCCTGAAGTCTGGAACCCATGGACATCACCAAACGCTGGATTTCCTCCTTTCTGATGCTTTGCCAGGCCTTTACTGCAGCTGTCTTCAGTTGTTGCTTGTTTGTGGGTCTTTCTGCCTTAAGTTTTGTCTTGAGCAAGTGAAATGCATGCTCGATTGGGTTGAGATCTGGTGATTGACTCGGCCATTGCAGAATATTCCACTTCGTTGCTTTAAAAAACTCCTGGGTTGCTTTTGCAGTATGTTTTGGATCATTGGTGAAGCGCCGTCCGATCAACTTTGCTGCATTTGGCTGAATCTGAGCAGAAAGTATATCCCTATACACTTCAGAATTCATCCGGCTGCTTCTGTCTTTTGTCACATCATCAATAAACACAAGTGACCCAGTGCCATTGGAAGCCATGCATGCCCATGCCATCACACTGCCTCCACCATGTTTTCCAGAAGGTGTGGTGTGCTTTGGATCATGAGCTGTTCCAATTCTTCTCCAAACTTTCTTCTTCCCATCATTCTGGTACAGGTTGATCTTAGTCTCATCTGTCCAAAGAATACTGTTCCAGAACTGGGCTGGCTTCTTCAGGTGTTTTTTGGCAAAGTCAATTCTGACCTTTCTATTTTTGAAGCTGATTAATGGTTTGCACCATGTGGTGAATCCTTTGTATTTACTCTCATGAAGTCTTCTCTTTATGGTAGACTTAGATACTGATACACCTACTTCCTGGAGAGTGTTCTTCACTTGAGTGGATGTTGTGAAGGGGTTTCTGCGATCATCCACCACTGTTGTCTTCCGTGGACGTCCAGGCCTTTTTGAGTTCCCAAGCTCACCAGTGCACTCTTTTTTTCTCAGAATGTACCAAACTGTTGATTTGGCCACTCCTAACATTTTTGCTATCTTTCTGATGGATTTCTTCTTTTTTTCAGCCTCAGGATGGTCTGTTTCACCTTCATTGAGAGCTCCTTTGACCGCATGTTGTGTGTTCACAGCAACAGCTTCCAAATGCAAACACCACACCTGGAATCAACTCCAGAACTTTTAACTGCTTAATTGATGACAGGTTAACGAGGGAAGAGCCCATGCAGCCTTGTTATTTTTTTATTTTTTTATTATTTTTTTTTTGCAGCCTTCTGAGTCAATTGTCCAATTACTTTTGGTCCCTTGAAAAAGAGGCGGCTACGTATTAAAGAGCTGTAATTCCTAAACCCTTGCTCCAATTTGGATGTGAATACTCTCAAATTACAGCTGAGAGTCTGCACTTTAAGCCCATATTGATTATATAATTGTATCCTGAATATGTTTTCGTAAACAGCTAAAATAACAAAACTTGTGTCACTGTCCAAATATTTCTGGGCCTAACTGTATGTAACTCAGTCTACACTGCACAATGGACGGAGATAGAATGCCAAAAAACAAGTGACATTCCCCTACAGGCGATAATAGGGAACAATGCCTTACCTAAACTTTTGAATAACACTAACCCGTGGATAGAGACCCCGCTAAAAATTTGGTTTAAGATAGTCAGAGAGAATCAAACTAAAGAACCCTATCGATTATTGCAATGGATTTCCTATGATCAGAACTTTACTCCTAATAAAACAGACACTAGATTTAAAAAGTGGAAAGAGAATGGACTGATAAAATATTACAATTTTTTTAAAGGGCAAACTTTAAGAAGTTTTGAAGATTTGAAAAAACAAGGTCTAGTAAATCAAGACCTTTACAGGTTCTTTCAGCTTAGACACCACATAAACAAAATACTTAAAAAGGAGGATTTGGAAAGGGCCCAGTCAGGTGTTCTGAAGGTTTTCTTAATGGCATATAAAGGGATCCCAGGGATCAGATACATTTCTAAAAAATATACCATGGTCTTCAAGATTTAAAAGGAGACAGCACATCATATATAAAAGAGAGATGGGAGAAAGAGGGGAATTTCACTTTACAACTGGAAATATGGGAAAAGCTAAATAAACAACAATGGATAAGTACTTCATCCCTGCTGTGGAGAGAATTTGGATGGAAAAATTTGGTAAGATTTTTCAGAACACCTGCACAAAACAAATTTACTCGTAAAGGGTTGAATTGTTGGCACTTGTGTGGTGAAAAGACTGCAAATCATTTTCATGTGTTTTGGTCATGCCCAGTTATCCACCAATATTGGACCAATGTACAGACAATATTGGGGAAAATATTCAAAGTAACAGTTCCCTTTTCTTTTGTAACTTTGTATTTGGGTTTACTACCGGAATCACTGGAAAGACGAGGAGAAAAATACTTATTCACTGTTTTAATATTGGCAAGTAAAAAAGCTCTAACAAAAAAATGGATGTCGACTTCCAGTTATGGCGGCCATGTAGGAAGACGTGTTTCACACTGCTCTGCTCTTGAAAATAAAAAAAAATTACTAAAACTCTCTTAATTGGAACATAAACCCATTCTAGCGTTTTGGCACAGATATGGTAAAGACTAAGGCTGGAAAATTAGGTGGAGGAAAAGGCTACTCGACAAAACAACCCAAGCTAACAGACTTCCACGCTCGAGGCGAAACAGAGAAAATTCCAGAGACAATGGCGGAGGAGAGAGCCAGCTGCGGAGCGGGAACAGTTGAAGAGGGGACAAACGCAGTGCTCACTGCCATCAACTCCATGAGAACAGAGTTTTCGTCTAAATTCGACGGGATTATAACAGCGATAGAAGGTATGAGAAAAGAAATAAATGACTGCATGGAGTGAGTGTCGCAGGCAGAGCTCCAAATTTCAAGCGCTGAAGATGACGTCACCAGCCTGCAAACTAAACTGCAAACACTGGAATTAAAATGCAAACATCCGGAAGATAAGATAAGATAAGCCTTTATTAGTCCCACAATGGGGAAATTCCAGGATTGCAACAGCACAGGGATAGCAACACTCAGAGCAACAATCAGAAGGCAAGAAAAACAAGAACAGCTAGTAAACATATGTACATATTACTATAAATATATATATAGACACACAGTGCGGAGCATTATGGTTGGTGAATGTGCAGCAGAAAGTCTAAGTTCTCTCTCCACGGATGCGACGGGCCAGCTGGAAGTCTTTGGGCATGATGGTGACCCTCTTGGCGAAGAAGAGACCCACCAGGTAGGCCTCTCTGGTCTCCTGCAGAGCCATGACGGCTCAGGAAGCGCAGGTCGGTCTTTAAGTCCTGAGCGATCTCCCTCACCAGGCGTTGGACGGGCAGCTTACGGATGAGCAGCTCCGTGGATTTCTGGTAGTGACGGATCTCTCTCAGAGCCACGGGCCTGTAATGGCGAGGCCTCTTCACTCCTCCGGTGGCCGGAGCGCCTCTCCGAGCAGCCCTGGTGGCTAGCTGCCTCCTGGGGGGCTTCTTCCTCCAGTAGATGTTACGGGCGGTCTGCTTGGTTCTTGCCATCGCTCTTTATTATTCTGTCTTATATTTCTTGCACGCCGCCTAAACTCCAGCCCGGCACCCACGTCGTTTTCGCTACAGCTCCCGGTATGTCGAATTTCCCATTAGCACCGGGCGGCGGCCAAGTGCTAGCTAGCACCAGCTCCTCCCCGCTGTAACGTCTCCCGCTGCAAACAGTGGCTCCGTCCGCCGACACGGGAGACCCCCGGGGCGATCCGTGCGTCCGTGATATATATACAGAGTGAAAGGTGTAGAAAGAAGAAGGAAGATTAAAAAAAGGCTGTTGCAACGGGCAGCCGACTCGTGTGGCGCCGCCGGTCCGGCGGAACCGGAACCGGGGTCCTAGTCCTAACGTCCTAGACTCGGAATCCCGCTCGCGACGGAATAATTTGAGGCTGGTGGGCCTCCCAGAGGGAATGGAGGGACGGGACCCGTGTTCCTTTTTGGAAAAGTGGATTCCAGAAGCGCTGAATAACGCGGATCTGCAGTCATCGGTCGTTTTAGAAAGAGCTCACTGAATCGGCCCACCGAGAGAGAATAAGACACCACTGAGGACGCTGATTATGAAGTTCCTCAACTACAGAGACAAGATGACAGTCACCAATGCGGCGCGAGCTAAAGGGGAAATTAAATACCAGGACCAACAGGTGCGGTTCTATCCGGACTTGGCTGCAGGAATACAACAATTGAGAAAGCAGTTCGACCCGGCCCGCAAAGAGCTGCGCAACCTAGGGATTCGTCACGAAGTAATTCATCCGGCAAGACTGCTGGTCACATATAAGGGGAGAACCCATACCTTCAAGACCCCTCAAGAGGCGCAGGAGCTCATCAAGCAGATCCAAAAGGAGACTGGTGGGAGCTAAGCATGAACATGACAAAGGTAGAACATTTAAGCATATGTACAGACATCTGATTGATCTGAAACATAAACATGTCTACAAAATACAGACTGTAATAAAAAAAAAAGTTATGATGTACAACGTTGCTATAAAACTTTGAAGTTATGTTGAAAAAACTACAGAAGAGAGTTAATGTCCTAAGAATAGTAGTAGAGTCAGGGTGATTGAGAGGAGAAAGAGAGAGTGGTTTGACTGATCCTCGCAGGTGTGGAACAGTCACTAGCTATAATGGGAGACGGAATTTTTTTGATTTTGGGGGGATTACCACGAATGTGGGGAAAGGGAATCTGTTTTTGTTTAGTTTGTAGGATGAATGTTCCATCATCCATGTTTTTGCTTCTCTGTAAGAGTATGTTCATATTGCAAGATAATCTCAAACTCCTTATTGATCATAGATAGTAGTAGTAGTAGATTTGTTTATTTGACAGGGACAGTACAATAAACATAGACAATTAATCAATGACAATCAATCTGATGTGTTGCACAAAGAGTATATAGCTACAGTGATCCCTCACTTATCGTGGTTAATGGGTTCCAGAACCGACCGCGAAAAGTGAAAAACCGCGAAGTAGCGTCACCCCTAATGACGTCATCCATAAATAATACGTACGTTCATTCTCTCACTCTCTCTCTCTCATATGATACGTGTGTGTGTGTGTGTGTACATGTACATACATACGTAGATGTAAATAAAGTGTACATAAATATGTTTTTAGAACTCTTTTATTCTTATAACAAGATACGTAACTCAAGATGAAGATGATTTACTTCACAGGTTAATGAGAGCTTTACTGCTCCTCAGGTGACGCCTCATCGTCAGGTGCTAGAAGCGCAGGATCATCGAGGGCAGCTTCCGATAGAGCTGGAGAAGCTGCAGGAGGCGGCGTAGTGGCTCGACGGGAAGACTATTTCGCACAAAATGGCACAAGAGAACAGCAAAAAGTTCCACGCGGCGAGACTACGTAACACGAGCGATAAAGAGCAATGAATGCGGTCTTTCTTCCCTTCATGGGCGCTCGGCAGGGAGAGGAGGTGGGTGAAACGTCTCGGCCAATCAGCTTGCGGGGTGAAACGTCTCGGCCAATCAGCTTGCGAGATTTCCGAGCCGAGCCAACACGAGAACAGCGAACAGAGAGGTGGATTTTTTGAGTTGTGTGGGCTCTCCGTGTTGATACCTGATGGTCTAATGTAGTCTCCCTGCCTTCTGCTAGCGCCCGCCCATTATTTCTCAATTTTGAATTTTTGATGAATATTTTTGAAAAATCCGCGATGCACTGAGGGCGCGAAAGGTGAAGCGCGAAGTAGCGAGGGATCACTGTATTAGCTAATTTGCAACTCTTGTCTCTGGATGGGCTTTAGAAAGGAGAAACAAGTGAAAAGAAAAAAGGAAAGGAAAAGATAAAAAAAAATGAAAACAGCAAAAAAACAATAACCACATACATCAATGCAAAAAAGATTATAAATACATTATAAATACACAATTATAAAGATTATAAAGATTATAAATGCACAATATAACAACCTGACTCACATTTGCCTATTTCAGGCCTCCCTCCCTTCGTCACTCACTATAAATAAACACATTCATTCCTTCCCTTCATTCACTCTCACCCTGCAGACAATCATTTCATACATGGGTACATTCTTGTTTATTTTTCAGCCAGTTTTTAACCTTTTTAGTGAATGTTTTAAAGTCTGTTATTATTTTAATTTCATTTGGCATTGTGTTCCAGATGTGACTGCCCTTTATAGAGAAAGCTGTTTGTCCAAATGTGGTTCTGCGGTGGAATATTTTACAGTTATCGTTAACAGAACTCCTGGTGGCTCTGCTGCTGTCCTGTTTTTGGATGATACCAGCAAGTGGCTCGAGCGCTGATTTATGGAAACATTTGAAAGTTAGTTTCAGAAAACAGAGGTCAATGAAACTCTCAAAACTCAATAGGTTGTATTTTTTTAAAATATGACAGTGATGCCACCTAATGGGCTTTTTGTCCAAGATTTTTAGAGTTTGATTATATAATGAACCTATATGTCTTATTGTGGAAGGGGCTGCTTGAGCCCAGACTGTCAAACAGTATGATATATGAGAAAAAACCATAGAATGCATATACAGTACAGCTGCTTCGTATGGTATGTAATATCTAATTAATTTAAAGCAGTTCAGATTTTTTTTTTACTGTTTTTGAAATTTTCTTTATATGAAGATTAAATTTGAATTGAGGATCTAGTACAATGCCAAGGTATTTGAATTCTGTAACTAAACTGATACCAACCACGTACCAAAAGCCAGTTTAGAAAGCTTGGGATCAGTCCGCCAAGGTCTCCGCCTTTGACCGCCACCTGATCCACATAGCACCGGACCCCCATGATCCCTCCTGCAGGTGGTGAGCTCACTGGAGGGCGGACCCATGTAACTCCTTCGGGCTGAGCCCGGCCGGGTCCCATGGGTGGAAACCCGGCCACCAGTCGAACCTCGGATTCAGGAGGAGCAATGTGGTTTTCGTCCTGGCCGTGGCACATCAGACCAGCTATTTACCCTCTCGAGAATTCTCGAGGGTTCGTGGGAGTTTGCCCAACCAGTTTACATGTGTTTTGTGGACTTGGAGAAGGCATTTGACCGCGTCCCTCGTGGATTTTTGTGGGGGTGCTTTGGGAGTATGGGGTATCGGGCTTGTTGTTACAAGCTATTCGGTCTCTGTACGACCGTTGTGAGAGTTTGGTTCGTATTGCCAACACTCGGTCGGAGTCATTCCCAGTGAGAGTTGGACTCCGCCAGGGCTGCCCTTTGTCACCGATCCTGTTCATAATTTTTATGGACAGGATTTCTAGGCGCAGCCAGGGAATGGAGGGTGTCATGCTTGGTGACCACAGGATCTCATCTCTGTTGTTTGCAGATGATGTTGTCCTGTTGGCTTCATCCAGCAATGACCTACAGCTCTTGCTGGGACGGTTTGCCGCTGAGTGTGAAGCGGCTGGGATGAGAATCAGCACCTCCAAGTCCGAGTCCATGGTCTTCAGCCGGAAAAAGGTGGATTGTCCTCTCCGGGTTGGGGACAGGCTCCTGCCCCAAGTGGAGGAGTTTAAGTATCTTGGGGTCTTGTTCACGAGTGAGGGGAGAATGGAGCGAGAGATCGACAGACGGATTGGAGCAGCATCTGCAGTGATGCGGACGTTGTACCGGTCTGTTGTGGTGAAGAGGGAGCTTAGTTCTAAGGCAAAGCTGTCGATTTACCAGTCAATCTACGTTCCTACTCTCACCTATGGTCACGAGCTTTGGGTAATGACCGAAAGAACGAGATCGCGGATACAAGCGGCTGAAATGAGCTTTCTCCGTAGGATTGCTGGACTCACCCTCAGAGATAGGGTGAGGAGCTCAGTCATCCGGGAGAGGCTCAGAGTAGAACCGCTGCTCCTCCACGTTGAAAGGAGTCAGTTGAGGTGGTACGGGCATCTGATTAGGATGCCTCCTGGACGCCTCCCACTTGAGGTGTTTCAGGCACGTCCCCCTGGGAGGAGACCCCGGGGCAGACCCAGGACTTGGTGGAGAGACTATGTCTCCCAGCTGGTCTGGGAACGCCTTGGTATCCCCTCTGAAGAGCTGGAGCAGGTGGCTGGGGAGAGGGAAGTCTGGGCTTCTCTGATTGAACTGCTGCCTCCGCGATCCGGACCTCCGGAAAAGCGGTAGAAGATGGCTGGATGGATGGATGGAACTAAACTGATGTCTTGATCATGTATATTAACTTTAAAACGTTGCAGGTTACATTTTTTGATTGAAAAGCACATTGAAACTGTTTTCTGAAGGTTCAGCAATAGATGGTTCCGGAAGAGCCACTCTTGGACATCAACCATACTTGTGGACAGTACATCTGCAGCCTGTGCTGGAGTCTTGGCAGCTGTGTAAATAACTGCATCGTCTGCATAAAGTTGGCATGTTGCAGCTGAGCAGTGTAGCGGCAAGTCATTAATAAAAATGCTGAAAAGTAAAGGACCAAGAATGGACCCTTGTGGGATACCCATGTGGTTGTTTAAAAATGAGGATTTATCCTGGTGAACTTTTACACACTGTTCTCTATTCTGGAGATAAGATGCAAACCATTCTAATGTATCTGGAGAGAAGTTAAAAGATACTATTTTGGATAAAAGCAAACTGTGGTTTACAGTATCGAAAGCCTTTTTGAGATCTAGAAAAACAGCCCCTACCACATTACCCCTGTCCAAGGACTGTTTGACATTTTCAATAAGGCAACAATTTGCTGTTTCTGTTGAGTATCCTGGTCTAAAACCAAATTGGTGTGGATGAAGAAGTTGACTGTCTTGTAAATAGTCTATCAGCTGTGTAGCTACAACTTTTTCAAGAACCTTAGACAGGACTGGTAAAATAGAAATTGGGCGGCAATTGCATATATCGTCTTTACTGCCTGATTTATGGACTGGTATGACGACAGCTTTTTTCCAACCAGATGGAAATGTACTAGACCTAATGGAGAGATTAATGAGATGAGTCAGTGGTTTGATTAATATTTTGCTGTGCGTTTTGAGAAAGGAAGTGCTCATATTGTAGATATCATTAGTTTTTGAGTTTGACAGTGTTTTAACAATACCAGCAATTAACTCCTCATTTACCTCATCGATGTGAAAAGAATCTGTCGGAAGTATTGATTTAGTGTTGTTGAGCACATTTGGCAGCACAAAGTTTTTTGTTAAGTCTTCCACAGAGTCCACAAAATATGAATTAAATTCATTTGCCAATGTAGCCTTGTCACTGATGGTCTTGCCATTGATTCTAAGTTCCTTTACCCCCTTCTGAACATTTTTTTTATTTATTAAGTTATTTAAATGCCTCCATAGGGAACTGTTGTTACCCTTTGCATGATCTATCAGTTTATGGTAATAAGATACTTTTGATTTTCGCAGCTCTTGTACCACTTTATTTCTTAGACTTTTGTACACAAGGTGATCATTTTGTAGTTTAGAGGTTAATGATGTTTTCAATGCAGAGTCTCGCCTCTTCATAAGTTTTCTTATTTCATTATTTAACCATGGTAGGTTAATCTTCTGTTCCATCCATCCATCCATCTTCTACCGCTTAATCCTTTCGGGTCGCGGGGGGGCTGGAGCCTATCCCAGCATCTTTGGGCGAGAGGCAGGGTACACCCTGGACAGATCGCCAGTCTATCACAGGGCCAACACAGAGAGACAGACAACCATTCATTAATCTTCTGTTTTCTACTTTTAATTTGCTTTGTAAATTTTTCTATAGACTTTGTAATTGTTGCAGTTATAAAATTACAACAATCATCTACTTCATGTATTGACATGAGCTGCTCCCAATTTTGATTCTCTAAGTAATGTTCAAACTCCTCATTTTTTGATTTGGGAATAATAAAATTTGATTTGTCAATATCGACTCCCCCAAAATACTGTAGTCGCTTTTTAGTAAGTTTTCTGACAGCAAGAGAGAGCCATGTTATGATCTGAGAGACCAGTTACAAGATTATAGGTTCTGGTTATTCGTTCTGGTTTGTTAGCAAATACCATATCAATAAGTGTTCTAGATTGTTTGGTTATCCTGGTGGGTCCTTTGATCATTTGTTGGTAATTAAATTTAGTCATGAGGCTTTTCAGTTTCTGTTTGTCCTTTTTATCAGACCAGTTGATATTAAAGTCACCATAAAATATTGTTTCTCTGCTCCTCTCAAGTTGTTTAACCAAATCACTTAATTCATTATAAAAAGAAGAATTGTGTGAGGGTGGGTTGTACAATACTGCAATGTTGAAATTCATTACCGGTGAGAGATATACATTAACAGCTAAACATTCGAGTGAAGTATTCAAATCAACCAATTGACATTTAAATTTCTCTTTGATGTAAATTAAAACACCTCCTCCCCTCCCTACCTGCCTGTCTTTTCTAAAACACTGATAACCTACAATATCAATCATATTAGTGTCTATGTTCCTGTGTAGCCAGCTTTCTGAAAGACAAAGATAGTCCAGATTTGAGTCAGACAGCAACACCGAAATCTCATCTCTTTTGGGGATTATGCTCCGTATGTTTAAATGTCCGCCGAGGATCCCCTTTGGTTTAGCCTTTGTGTCCCAAAGAACTCGTGCATGATTAACAGTTTGGAAAAATAGATGTTGTTTTTGCTTTTGTACAGCTCGGTTTTCGGATCTCGCCTCATTTGCATTTTGTTTAACCCCACCTGTTTCCAAAAGTTTGGACGTAGCGCAGCTGTTTACAGCAGGATCAGATGTGTGAGTCTGTTCAGTGCAGTTCGACTCACCCGACTCGCTATGTCCAGCTGTACTGGGGCGAAGACCGGTATTATGCAGCGGGCGATCAGCCGGTTCAGATGTTAGCATGGCCGTTGATGGCAGCGGGCGATCAGCCGGTTCAGATGTTAGCATGGCCGTTGATAGCAACGGGCGACCAGCCGGTTCAGATGTTAGCATGGCCGTTGATAGCAGTGGGCGACCAGCCGGTTCTGATGTCAGCAATGCCGATGATAGCAGCGGGCGACCAGCCGATTCAGATGTAATCATGTCCGTTGATAGCAGCGGGCGATCAGCCGATGCAGATGTTAGCATGTCCGTTGATAGCAGCGGGCGACCAGCCGGTTCAGATGTTAGCCGGGCCGTAGATAGCAACAACCAATCCGCCAGCTCAGTTGTTTGTGCTAACCCAGTGGTCTGCTGTTTAATAGTGGCAGGTCCAGGGTTAAGGTGAATATCCCCTGCCAGAAGTAGCAGTACTAACAGCACTTTAACTGTATAGCCTCTGCCATATTGTGATATTTGCTTAGCACCCATGTTTGCCTTGTTTTGGATGCTTTTTCTCAGGGCTTTTGAAGACCAGATAGAGTACAGGGTGAAATGACCATGTCCATATCCATATAAATAAAACTTTTTAGCTTCACCTTTAGTTGAGTTGGCCAGAAAGCCCTTCTTGTTGCAGGTCCAGACACACAAAGACAATAAGAAGAGGAAGTAGATAAGCAGAAAGTGGCTAGAAATGTAGCCCATCACATAACTCCTCACTCCGGTGGCAGCCATCTTCAGACGCCGCCGTAACCGAGCTCCTGTCCAGCTCCTCCACCGAGTCCCGTCGCACACCGCCGCTGCAACCGAGCTCCGCTGGGGTCATGGTAGATCCACCGCTTAGCACCGCCGCCTACCGCCGTCTGCCTGTGTCGTACCTCCGCTGAGCCCCGTCACCAACCGCCGTATGCCTGGTAATTCCTCCGCTGGGCCTCGCAACTGTGCTCCGACTCAGGCTATTGTCTGGCTGGGTCCAGTGGTCCTCCACGCCCCCGAACTCCGATCCGGCTCACGTCCAACTGCCACCTCGGTTAGTTCCTCCGGCGGGCCCTCACCGGGGACTGAGTCGCTTCGAGTCGGTGTTAGGCGACACGACTGGCGCCAGAGTTAAGCTAACTAGCGTTAGCTTAGCAAACGCTTCGGGTAGAGCGCAGCAGCGAACCACAGAGAAACGCTAGTCAGTTTACTCACAGTGGCCGGTGAAAGTCGATTAAAGGGGTATTCCAATGGAGGTAGAAATTCAGCCCGTGCGTGTCCGTCACCAGTGTGGCGATGGTAAAATAAGGCACGGCGAACTGGAGTTTAAAAGTGGGTTTTATTCATCGCCATCACGGAGCTCACACCAGCACTGTGTAAGCATGCTGGAGCGAGCTCTCAGGCTCTTGTCAGGAGACAGGGAATGCGTGTGTTCAGGAGCAGTCAGACAGAGAGAAAGAATGAGCGATATGCAGCTCACTTAAATACCCAGCTACAGACAATACATGAATGGCACATTAGCATCACAGTAACTGCAGGAAGGCATGGGACATTTACATGAGAGTGACGCATATCAAAAGCAGTATTACTGGCAGGAAGGAGGGCTGGCTAATGATATCAGTCCATAGATCACACTGTTATGCTAATTGCTCCAGCTGAGCGCTCTGCTTGTCCGTGGCTGTGGGGGTTACCCATACACTCCCCCCCAGAGGGCTCAGCGGGGGGCTGAGGCCTCGATCGTCCGGTTTTGGTAGCGAGCTGCGGGGAAAGCTCTGTGCAGGCGGAGGTGGAGGGAAGAGGGGTGGGGGTAGTGAGTTCCGGCCCGGGGCGGCGAAGTTGTCTGGGCCACGCAAAAATTGCATGTGGATCCACGATGTTGAGGGGCTGTCCCGTGAACGTGGCGGAGATCCACAGCGGCTGTGAGAAGAAAAATTATTCTCTGATTCCTCTCGCGATTCAGTCCAGCAATGAAGAAAACAGGAGCTGAAGCTGTGTGAGGGACTTGGCGTTTTGGCTTTAGGTGCGCGCGCGGCCCTAAAGCCCTCGGGGACAGCTGACGGCTGGATTCCCGTCGTGCGCCGTGGCTGAGACCCATACAAAATCCTGTGTGCGGGCTGCGTGTGTGCTTCAGGTGTGTGAGCAGCCTTGAAGAGCCGTGTGCGCAGCAGCGGGGGATGATGTATAAGTCCGCAGAGCCAGCTTGTCTCTGGTGCGCGGTGCGTGCTGCGGCCACGTACCTTCCAGCTGCGCTGTTCTGATGCGGGGCTTCTGTGCATGGCAGGTCCGCTGTCGCGAGGCGAATCAGGGTCAGGGAGCTTGATGGAGAACAACGTCGTCGGCGCCGATGGTCATCCCTGTGCAGGCTGTTGCTGTCGTTTGCTCATGCCGGGTCATGGGACGTTCTGGTCCACACGCTGCGTTCTCCGTCGTGCGCGCTCGTCTCGATGCGGAGGAGCGGTGATAGGGAGTAGACGATCTTTGTCTCTCGGGCTCGTGTCGATGCGGAGGGGCGGTGAGAAGGAGTAGACGTTCTGTGTCCCTCGGCCGGTCCCAGCGTGGATGTGCAGATCAGAAGGTTGCGTTGCACACAGCGTGTGATCAAAGCGTTAATCTTAACTTCATGGAATTGCAGAGGTCTACAAAATCTTAAAAAACTTAAACAAGTCATGAATAAAACAAAAGACATAGATTCAAAAATTGTATTTTTACAAGAAACTCATCTATTAGAGGAGGATGTAAAAAGAATTAGGAGAAGATGGCAAGGTAACGTGTTCACCTCATCATTTTCATCCCAAGCTAGGGGAGTTACGATTCTCATACATAAAACAGTCCCATTTCAAATGAAAAATGTAATTAGAGACAAATTTGGAAGATATCTAATTATCCAAGGATCTTTGTTATTAGAAAATATAAATCTGGTGAACTTATATGGCCCCAATATTGATGATCAAAACTTCTTTGTTAATTTATTCCTCACTTTATCATCACTTACAGGGCAACATATAATAGCAGGGGATTTTAATTGTACATTGAATCCCAGTATAGATAGATCAACAGGACTGGACTGTACGCACAATGGATGCAGGATGACCATTAATCATTTTATGAAAGAACTGAGATTGCTAGATATATGGAGAGAAATGAAACCACAAGTCAAAGCCTATTCTTGTTATTCTAATACCTATAAGACATTCTCACGTATAAACTACTTTTTGATCTCTACAGAATTAAGGTCCAAGATTCAAAACTGTTTCTATGATAACATTGTGATCTCTGATCATGCACCCTGCTGTCTAGTATATGTAGATAAGAAATTGACAAAGGGCCCAGTTAGGTGGCATTTTCAACATAAATGGCTTCAGGATGAGGAATTTGTTAAGTACATAGAAAAACAGATAGATGAGTTCTTTGATATCAATACTACACAAACAACAGCATGTATAAAGTGGGAGGTTTTCAAAGCTTTTATTAGGGGGCACATTATTAGTTATACAGGTTTAAAATCTAAGAAGACCCGAGAAGAGAGAGTCCAATTGGAACGTAAAATAAAAATTCTTCAAGAAAAGGTGTATGCAGGAAGTAACCCACAGTTAGAGAACGAATTACTGATTCTGAGAGCTGAATATGACAAAAAATCAGCGAATAGAGCTGCCTCGAGTTTTCTAAGATTGAAGCAAACTTTTTATGAACAAGGTGAAAAATCAGGAAAATTATTGGCATGGCAGATTAAACAATTAGAATCTAAAACACCAATTACCAGTATTATAAGTAACGGACAGGTAGTAATAGATCCTTTAGAAATTAATAGTGCCTTTAGAGATTATTATGAAAAACTATATGATACAAAAAATGAAACTGACTTAACAAAACTAAATGGGTTTTTGGGTGGATTATCCATACCAGGTATTCCAAATGAAAACAGGGAGATACTGGAGTCTAAAATTAGTCAAGAAGAAGTTGGGCAAGCCATTGATAATATGAAATCAGGGAAAAGAGCAGGACCAGATGGTCTTCCAGTCGACCTCTATAAAAAATTTAAGAATAAATTAATAAAACCACTTTTGGAAATGGTTTTAGAAGCATTTCAAAATGGAAATTTACCATCATACATGAATAATGCCTTAATTATACTGTTGCCAAAACCAGGTAAACCCCCTAATAAATGTGAAAACATGAGACCAATAAGCCTATTAAATGCTGATCTTAAAATAATCTGTAAAATTTTAGCAAAATGACTACAAGAAATATTACCAAATATTATTAACCGAGATCAGAATGGCTTTATAATGGGAAGACAAGGCTTCCATAATGTAAGAAGACTATTTAATATTATTTATTCCAATAAAGAAGCACCGGATACAGCTCTCCTATCATTGGACGTTGAAAAGGCCTTTGATAGGGTCGAATGGCCCTATCTTTTTGAAGTCCTACAAAGGTTTGGACTTGGAAATAATTTCATAAAATGGGTCCAGATAATATACAATAATGCTACAGCAGAAATCCTAACAAACAGCAATATCTCAAAATCAATAAAAATCAATAGAGGATGTCAACAAGGCTGTCCACTTTCACCCTTATTGTTTACTATGGCAATTGAACCTTTAGTGATGGCAGTACGTTTACATCCACAAATATATGGAATTAAAGTAGGACCAACAGAACATAAAATCTCCCTGTATGCTGATGACATAATTTTGTTTATGTCGAATTTTAAAAAATCAATTCCGACCTTGTTAAATTTAATAAAGAACTTTGGGGAAATATCAGGATTTAAAATAAACAAAACAAAATCTTCAATATTAATGTTAAATGAGACCCAGAGAAATCATCCATCTCCTGAGGTAAACCAATTCAATGTTGTAGATCAGTTTAAATATTTAGGAAATCAAATTTTGCCTAAGCTAGAATCAGTCGCCAATGCCAGCTATGAAGCCTTAATGACAAATAATGAGTTGCTTCAGAGATGGATGTCACTACCAATGTCGATGATCGGGAGAATGAATATACTTAAAAGTAATATCTTACCAAAAATACTTCATTTATTTCAAAACATTCCTTTACCACCACCTTCAGATCTATTCTCAAAAATTAAAAAAAGTTAGTGGAATTTATATGGAACAATAGGAAGGCTAGATTACATTTGTCCTTACTATACTTACCATTTGATCGTGGAGGTCTGAAATGTCCAAACTTTATGTTGTATTTCTGGTCAGCACAACTGAGGTCTATGACACATTATTTTTCATCAAATGATCCTCCTCACTGGACTGAAATGGAATCATACAATTTACCATTACCTCTTCCCTTATTCATATACTCAGACTCAGCTAAAAAATTACAGAAACAAGTTAAAAATCCAATTGTAAAGCATATGATTAAAATATGGTGTGAAACTAAAAAATATTTAAAAGAACCACACTCACTGTCACAATTTAGCCCAATATGGGGTAATCAATATTTTACACCAGGGAGAGCGGATATTGTATTTAAAGTATAGAATTTAAAAGGGATTCAAAAGATTCAAGACTTATATTTGTCATGCTCAGATAACATAATGTCTTTTGAAGAACTGAGGATTAAATTCAATCTTAATAGAACACACTTTTTTAAATATCTTCAGCTTAGAAATTTTATTCGTTCAGATCAAAGTAATGCTCTCACTCGACCTACTTATTCAACTTTGGAAAAAATTTTGATGAAAGATAGTAAGAGAAAGGGTATTATTTCAGAGTTTTACAACTCATTAACACTATTCTCAAGTGAAAACTCACAGAAAAGACTGAATGACTGGAAAGAAGACCTGCAAATTGAAATTTCAGAGGAACAATGGGAAATAGCTTGTGCAGGAGCTCAAACCAAATCAATAAATGTATGTCTTAAACTGATGCATTTTAAATGGTTAATGCGGCTGTATGTTACACCAGTGGAATTAAATAGATATAACAAAAACATACCAGATACATGCACAAAATGTATGGAAAGTAAAGGAACCCTATTTCACTGTTAATGGGAATGTAGAAAAATCAGAATGTTTTGGGAAGAGGTGAGGGTAACAATTGAAAAAATAATTTCAAAACAAATCACATTGAACCCTAAACTGTTTTTGTTGGGTCTGTATCCAGAAAAACATAACTTTAATAAGAGTGAAAGAGCATTCATAGACCTCGGTTTGCTTAATGCCAAAAAATGTATTGCACTACTGTGGAAAAAGACTCATAGACCAGATGTGACTCAGTGGTTAAGACAGATGTTAACAAACCTTCCACTAGAAAGAATAACATATATACTGAAATCAAAGGAAACTGTGTTTGAGAATATATGGAGACCTTTCATTGACTATGTAAAGAAATTAAACATAACTTCTGAAGAAGAAGGTGAATGATATGTGTGGACCTTGCAAATTCCAAGCTGGTGAATGTATATTATGTATTCTTATGTAATAGATTACCTAGACTAAACAGAGGAGTGTTGTTGTTGACTTGTTTTTGTTAATGGCTGTTGTTGTTTTTATTACACTTTTTTGTTATTTTGTTATTGTTCTTTTTAATTTTTAAATTACTTTAGTGTTAGTGTCTGACTGTGTGCTATGTTTGTAAAAAAAAAAAAAAAAAAAAAGGTTCAATAAAAAATATTGTGGGAAAAAAAAATGGATATCGAAAGACTGTCCTGCACCTGAAGATTGGATTAACGGGATTCAGGACATTTATTTGATGGAAAAGTTGACATTTGCACTGAAACAGGACATGGATGGGTTCTTGAACTTTTGGCAACCCTGGAATGCATATGTGTCTTCCATTAGATCTAATCTTGCACAAACCATTTCAATAATGGCACCTCTCTTTGTTCCAATGCTACTCGGATGCTCTTTTATTTTTCTGCTCTTTTGTTTTTTTTTTGTTTTTTTTTTTAATTTCTCTTTTTCTTTCACTTAAAAAAAGGGTGTTGTAATAATTTTTTTCCAATGTTGTCAAAAACAAAAAAAGGGGGAATATGTGATGAAAATGTAAACAATGAAATGCTGTAATGACATGTATACCCTTTACAAAAATTTAAATAAAAAAAAAAAGATCATAGCTCAGTAAGATCACTACCTCCTCCTTGCATCTTCACTATTACACCTACCTCCCTCTCATTCACACACATACAGTATATTCTGTCTTGCTTCTACTGACTTTTATTCCTCTTCTCTCCAGTGCATACCTCCACCTCCCCAGGTTTCCCCTCCCTCCACTTTCACTACAGATCGCAATGTCCTCTGTGAAGTAGGGACTAAAGCCTAACCTTGTCTGCCAGCCTGCCCATCATCATAGCAAGCAGGGAGCTCAGAGCCGATCCCTGATGTAACCCCATCCCCACCTTGAATCCACCTGTCACTCCTACAGTGCACCTCACCACCGTCTCACTTTCCTCATGCATGTCCTGCACCACCCTCGTATACTTCTCTGTCACTCCTGACTTCCTCATAGTGTACCACACTTCCTCTCTTGGCACCCACCTCATATGCTTTCTCTAGTTCCACAGAAACACAATGCAACTCCTGACCTTCTCTAGACTTCTCCATCAACACTCTTAAAACAAACATTGCACCTGTAGTACTCTTTAATGGCATGAAACCGTACTGCTGCTCACTGATTGTCACCTCTCCTCTTAACATGGCTTCAACAACTCTTTCCCATATCTTCATAGTGTGCCTGATCAACTTTATGCCTCTGTAGCGACTACAGCTCTGAGTATCAATGTGGTTCTTGAAAACTGGTACCACAACACTTCTTCTCCGCTTCTGAGACATTCTAACTTGGCAAGGTTGTGTTAAGGAATCTAAAAATTCCATTGCCCTCTCTTTTAAACCCACTGCACACTATAGAGTCTATAAACTTTTGTACCGGGTTGAATTTTTTTTTTTTTTTTTTTTTAAATAAGCATCTGTGACAATTGACCTTTTTTAAAAAAAAAAAAAAAAAAAAAAAAGCATAAAATTAAGAAACTGCACTTTTGGGTACCTCTCTGTTAACTTTGTCATTATTGCCCCAGAGATGCCATCTAGTATAGATGAGTCTGATTAAAAAATGATGATTAAGAAATAGAAAAGTAGGGAGTTAAATTAAGTTTAACAGACAAAAAAACCCAAAAACTTGCTAGGTGTGGCAGTATGTTATTTAAACATTATCTTTTAAGGAGCAGAACCGCTTTCTTCTCATATTTTAGGGTGTCTCAACTTGTCTGAACGACGCACCACACCCTTTTTGCTGGAAGGAAAAATTTATCACCTGAGGTGTTGGTAGTTAGTGGAATTTACTGAAACATAATGTCTGTTAGCTGTGCGGTGAAATTTTGCAGCCCCGGGCTGGGTTATGTGGTCCAGTCATGCAGACATAATACTTGTGGTTTTACTGCTGTAATCACTGGCATGGCTACAGCAGGCACAAATGCAGTGCCGACCACCGGGATGCACTGACATGTGTGACTTCTGTGAAAATGGGACTAACTTGCTGCGCTGTTTGAGGTTTTGTTTGTTCTTCTTAAGTTTGATTTGTGGACTCTACATTTAATTTAAACAGAAACAAACTAAACATGAGGGCCAAGCATCCGCCAGTTAAAGGAGTGTTTTTCATGTGAAGGAGATCATTTGATAAAACAGTTTTAAACATTTTACTTGTTTGTGGGCGCACTGTTGCCATAGATCCGTTTCCTTCCTATTAATGCGTCCGTGTGTGAGCCACCGTCTGACTGGGTGTATTCCTCAGGAAGTTGGTTACATGTGCCCAGAGGCAGTATGACACGGAGCCTCACCTTGACACGTAAGGTGTGGCATTAGCAACTTAGTTACTCATAAACCTGAGTGCATTCGCCTGAGTGCACCAACTGTGTTTACGTGTCTGTGAGTACAGATGACACACCTACCAGTGTCTGTAGGAATGTGATTCAGATATGAGCTTTTGATCTGTCTGGTCTGAGACTGCCTAACTACCCTATCAGTCACACATGTCTGCATAAACCCTGCTATAAACGCAGATGCATAGTAGACAAAATATTACTTTTATTTTTAAAACGCTGCTGGGTGTTTAAGCAAAGGTTTATCACCATTTCTTCACTCATTTACTGCGTCCCTTGAGATCAGTTTCCCTTTCCATATTCGACTGTCTCAAAGCACTCCGTTTGTGTTGGTGTGCGTGCATGAAAGCAGGAAGAGGAGAGAGTGAGAGCATGTAAGCACTTGCATGTGTGTTCCCGTGTGCCTGCAAACACTCATGCTGATTCAGGTGGACGGGGTGTGTCCTCTTTGTGTCCTCACGTGTGAGGGTGGGCATGTCTGCTTAAGAGTCCAAGGCAAGGCAGGGGGGCGCGTTATTTCACACAGGCTAAACAACAGGAATGTCAGACACATTTATGGATCGGCACCGGCGGGCAGGCTCTCTGTCACAGATCCTGATATACTGGACTCTAATCGGTCTGTGCTGCGCCGGCCACAGGGCCTCCGAGAGGGGAGGGCGACCCCGACACACCAGGCATCATGACAGATGGGCCCAGAGGATACAGTACCCCCCACTTCATGACCAAGGAACACAGCAGATTGTGTATCCGTCACTGAATGACCAAGGCGCTGAAGGGGTGCACTACCCCTCAGGGCATGGCAGAGGGGACACATTTCTGCATCCTTCTGGTAATGACAGGGATACCAGTTCTCAGATTCAGGTAAAAATGGGACAGGATGAAACGTATATTATTTTCGAGTCTTACCTCTGAATGTTAAGTGTGTGCCTCAGTGCTAACGGTTAATGATACTTCGGCTCAAGTTCACTGCTGTGTGCTGTGTGGATTCTCACATTTCCTGACACTCAACTGAGCTATGCTCTGGTCAAAATCTTTGCAAACTACACTTCACTTGTATGTTCAGTTTTTTTGGGATGAACTGCAGCTATTGTGTTACACATTCATGCATGTTGTCGTTCAAATGAAGAAAGTGTGATACTGTTTATAACCAAAGAAATTCAGAAGTTTATGAGGGATTTTTATGTATTTTTTATGCATCATTGTATATTTGTGTAGCACTTTACAAAACAGTCACATAACCGCTACATAAGTGTATTATGTTCTGTTTTAGCTGAACATATTTGCAGAAAATATATGTATTATGGAAATTTAATTCATGCAAAGTCTCATTTACCTCAGCCTAAAAGTCTGTTTCCTGCTTATATAGTTGGTAATGAAAACCTAGCAAAAATGGCACATAGCCCAGCCTCAGTGATGTTGAAATTCCCTGGGTGGGTCAAGAACATTGCCCTGTCTTCTAGAGCAGATTTAATCTATAAATACTCCGTAACTGTTTTCAACCTTAAAATAAATGTTCTGTAGCCATCTTTACTGGAGTGGTGGACTAGCGGTGGAGCATCTGCCCCACAACTGTGAGGTCGGGGTTCAAGTCCCGCCTGGGTCATGCAAAAGACCACATAAAAATGGAACTTCCTGCTGTCCAGCTTGGTGCTGGACAGGATGTAGAGCAGGTCGTCTAATAACCGGAGGGCTGGTGGTTCGAATTCCGCCCTCCCCAGACATCCTGCCGTTGTGTCCCTGGGCAAGACACTTTACCCACCTTACCTCTAGTGTCCATGACACTGGGTATAAATGTTTGGTAGTGGTCGGAGAGGCCGTTGGCACAGATGGGCAGCCACATTTCCGTCATCTGCCCTAGGGCAGCTGTGGCTACAGTAGTAGCTTACCGCTATCAATGTCTGTGGAGTGAATGAATAATGTATCCATTGTAAAGTGTCTTTGAGTGTCTATGAAAAGCTCCCAACTAAATAAGCTTTAATTCAAATTGCTGTGAGGACGTAAAAATAGTATGAATGAAATTATCAGTTCAGTCCAGTTCCATGCCAGGTTATGCATGTGAATAAGCTGTATTTTCAGATAGGTTAATCATATCTTTTTCTTTGGGGGTGTTTTTGTTTTTCCGCAGAAATGTGCTCCTGGATACTACAGAGACGGCAGTGGGCCTTACCTGGGGCGCTGTGTGCCCTGTGAGTGCAACGGCCTGGCTGATGAGTGTGAAGATGGCACGGGGAGGTGCCTGGTAAGAAATATATTCAACCCACGCTCAGCTGACTTTGTTGTGAGCCATAGTTTAGTCAGAGTCTAGACCTGTGACCCTCGGGGCAAGTATTTTGGTAGTTTTTTGTCACATAAACCTACCTCCTTTTTTGTGTTGCTATAGTTTTTTGTTTTTTTTGGGGGGGGGGGTTGCCTTTTTATCACCATCCCAAGCATCATTTAATTTTTAACTTCCCATTATTCCTATTATGGAACTTTAAAATACTTTGGAGCCCTGGCTCTGTCAACTTATTATGTAAGTCACTCAAGACTGGGCCTGTGCATGCAATCCACACAGAGATGCACTCGTTCATGGCTCAAAGCCAAAGGGACACAAGGCCTGGGTTCACTGCAGAGTGTATTTTTTTATATATAATTCTGGCAGATTTGTTTTTGTTGCCACTCTAAATTTGCACATCAGCTTTAGTGTTAGAAAAAGTTTGATTGATTAGTTGCAGCCCATGCTGTTTTATTTTTTTTATTTATTTTTTTTTACAGACTGTCTGTTCCTTGCTTCTTTGCACCTTTATGGTCTCTTCTGGAGTTTGTGCGATTAAGTGAATAAAATATGTCATTTGTTGCAGAAGTGTCAGTACAACACAGCTGGGGACAGATGTGAACGTTGCAAAGAGGGTTACTATGGAATTGCATCTCAGAGGACTTGCAGAGTGTGCCCATGCCCATTCTCAACAAACAGGTGGGTGAGGAAACAAACACCCAGCTGCTCCACAGTAAATACATAGAACTGTGTATTTTTGAGAATTAACTGCTTTGTGGTTCTGCAGTTTTGCTGCAGGTTGCGCAGATTTGTATGGAGACATCCACTGTGTATGCAAAGCAGGTTACACTGGTGACAGGTGTGAGAGGTAAGTGTGAATAGACTGATCAGGTTAAAGACAGAGTGTAATAAATTGTGATAGTCTGAAAATAGGCGATCCCACTAAATTAACTGAAGCTTCAGGCAACACAAAAACAATTAGAAAAATGATTTTACTGTGTCAAAGTATTATTTTAACACCCTCTGTGTGAATAGCTGTTAACCTAATATTAGCAATGTGTTAGCAAGCTAAAATACAAAGGATTAGCTGCCTAAATAATCCAACTAGAAAGTAACTCAGAGAGCATATACCTCTGCACTACGTCAGCGCTACATCAAGATTTTTATCTGGATTTACATCATACTGTACACAGTCGTAGATACTAAGCTCACATATACACCAGAATTTATTCAGGCTTCATGAAAAATTGTCTGATAAGATAATAAAATTTAAAAAATCCACTAATTTACAGTGTCAGAGGGAAAAAAAATCCTGGATCTGCCCCATAATTTGAATTGGCGTCATATTGTACACATTCATAGATGCTCAGCGTCATTTACTTAATTTTTTTTCATTAGGTTTCATGTCTGAGAAATTTTAGAGAATGTTAATAAATGGTTGATCTTGTAATGTTAAAGAAAGTGAAAGTGAATTCAGCTGAGTAGTTTTTGTGTAATCCATATAACAGCACTGAAAATGTATCCTACTTTTCAGAGCTAATTATGTACGCAAAAAAATCTGACATAGGGTCACCATCATTAAATAGTCTGTAGTGGACCTGGGATATTTTTCTCTCTACTGTGACCACGGGGTGCACAAGCCAATGTACTCCTAGTGCCAGTCCCAAGCCTGGGTAAATGGGGAGAGTTGTGTCAGGGAGGGCATCTGATGTAAAACCTTTGCCAAATCAAACATGCCACAGCAAAAGTATTGAGAGAAATGGATAGAAGGGTGTGTGGTGTATCTTCTGGACAGAGGAAGGAAGACAAGGAGACTTGGTGGTGGAAAGAGGATGTACAGGAAAGTATTCAAAGGAAGAGTTTGGCAAAGAAAAAGTGGGAGAGTCAGGGAGATGAAGAAAGTAGACAGGAGTATTTGGAATCTAGGCGCATGGCAAAGAGAGAGGTGGCAAAGTAAAAGGCATATAGTGAGTTGTATGAGAGGCTGGACACAAAAGAAGGAGAAAAGGACTTGTATTGATTGGCTAGACAGAGAGATTGAGCTGGAAAGGATGTACAGCAGGTTAGGTTGATTAAGGACAGAAATGGTAATGTACTAACATGTGACAAGAGTGTGTTGAGAAGGTGTAAGGAGTACTTTGAAGCTCTGATGAATAAAGAAAATGAGAGTGAGGAGGATGGATGAAGGAAAGATAGTGAACAAGGAATTCCCGGGGATTAGCAAGACAGAAGTGAGGGCAGCTTTGAAGAGGATGAAGAATGGAAAGGCGGTTGGTCCAGATGACATACCTGTGGAGGTATGGAGATGTTTTGGAAAGATGGCAGTGGACTTTTTATCCAGATTGTTTAACACAATCTTGGAGAGTGAGAGGATGCCTGAGGAGTGGAGAAGTGTTTTGGTATAAATTTTCAAGAACAAAGGGGATGCTCAGAACTGTAATAACTACAGCAGCATAAAGCTGATCAATCACACTTAGACGATATGGGAACGAGTTGTTGAAGCCAGGTTAAGAGGAGAGGTGACAATCAGTGAGCAACAGTATGATTTCATGCCAAAAAAGAGTACTACAGATGCAATGTTTGCTCTAAGAGTGTTGATGGAGAAGTATAGAGAAAGTCAGAAGGAGTTGCACTGTGTCTTTGTGGATCTAGAGAAAGCATATGATAGGGTGCCAAGCGAGGAAATGTGGTACTGTATGAGGAAGTCAGGAATGGCAGAAAAGTATGTGAGGGTAGTGGAGGACACATATGAGGACAGTAAGATGGTGGTGAGATGTGTTGTAGGAGTGACAAATGGGTTCAAGGTTGGGGGTGGGATTGCATCAGGGATCAGCTCTGAGCCCCTTCTTGTTTGCCATGGTGATGGACAGGCTGACAGACGAGGTCAAGCAGGCATCTCCATGGACCATGATGCTTGTAGATGACATTGTGATCTGTAGTGAGAGTAGGGAGCAGGTGGAAGAGGACCTGGAGAGGTGGAGGTATGCTCTGGAGAGAAAAGGAATGAAAGTCAGTAGAAGCAAAACAGAATACATGAGTGTGAATGAGAGAGAGGCAGCGGTAACGGTGAACATGCAAGGAGTAGAGGTAGTTTAGTTTTTAGTTTAGTTTAGGACATTTATTTCGAACATGTAATACAAACAAAAATGAAAGAAACATTATAAATTTTAGCCCATACCAAAACACCATGTACTATCAGTCCAAAAAGAAGTAGGAAGAAGTAAAACTTAGGTAGTGAAAGTAGATGAGTTTAAATACCTGGGGTCAACCAAAGCAATGGAAAATGCACAAGAGAAGTGAAGAAGACAGTACAGGCAGGGTGGAGTGGGTGGAGACGAGTGTCAAGGGTGATTTGTGACAGATAGATTGCAGCTATCGAGAAAGGGAAGATTTACAGGACGGTAGTGAGACCTGCTATGATGTATGGTTCGGAGATGGTGGCGCTGACAAAAAGACAGGAGGCAGACTGGAGGTGGCAGAGTTGAAGATGCTAAGATTTTCATTGGGAGTGACTAGGAGGGACAAGATTAGAACTGAGTATATCAGATGGACAGCTCAGGTTGAGTAGTTTGGAGACAAAGTAAGAGTGGCAAGGCTGAGATGGTTTGGACATGTGCAGAGGAGGGATAGTGGATATATTGGACAAAGGATGTTGAAGATGGAACTGCCAGGCAGGAAGAAAAGAGGAAGACCACAGAGAAGATTCATGGATGTAGTGAAGGAGGACATGGAGAGGGTTGGTGTTACAGAGGAAGATGCAAGGGATAGAGTGAGATGGAGGCAGATGATCTGCTGTGGCGACCCCAAAAAGGAGCAGCCGGAAGAAGAAGACGAAGACGACTGTGACTAGGGGCTGTTTGTGCTTGTTTCTAATCAGACCAAGTAATTTAAAGTCCACAGTTGCTTGTTTCTGTTTTGTCCATTTGTTTTCAATCTTTCTTTCTGTTTTGCCTTTCCCATAGTTGTGCTCCTGGTTACTATGGTAACCCATTGACACCTGGGGGAAGTTGTCGGCCTTGTAATTGTAATGGCTATGGCACCAGCTGCGACCCAAAGACAGGAGGTCAGAGTGGGGATTTAACTGATTTTGTTACAATCTTGTTCACATGAGACATACTATAAAACATCCTGCTTGTTGTTCTGGCAGTTTGCAAGAATGCACTGGAGCCAGGAGACACCAACACGGATGACAACTGCCAAGGTGAATTAACAAGATTCGAGGTTGATGTGAGGTACAATTTGCAGTAAATTGAGCTTGATTGTGTTGTAATCCTCCCCTCATACTCTTTTGCATTTCAGAATGTGATAATTGTGCCCAGACTTTGCTACATGACCTGGAGGAGCTGGATGATGATCTGGAAAGGATCAAGGCTCAACTGGACAACGCCACTGCTAGTGCCTCTTCTCAGGACAGGCTGAAAAATCTGGAGAAGGCTGTGTCAGACACCAAAGTAACATGTCACCCTGCACTGTAGCTGTATATGCCACAGATACCGATGAACAAGAGGAACAAGCAGTTATCAATACTGATAGTAAAATCATTGCATACTTTTATTCACAGGCAAAATAAGATCCAATATTACATAGAATCTGTGCTGTCTGGGTTTTCATTGCACACACAGAGTAGATACAAATAAATGTAGCGCAAGATGGGCATATTTGTTTATATACTCCACATTCCTGAAGATAAGTAATCTCAGTGAGTTTTGTCTTAGTCTGTGTTTCAGTACAAGAGACCTCCACTTGAATCCCTGTGTCATTTCATAAACCTGTTGTGATGTTTATCCAGTTAACATAACATTTCTGTACCTCTGACTTTTTCAGGCTCTTGTTAAAAATTTTAGCTCTGCAATTAATGCCGAAAAGTCCAGAGTCAGCCAAGCTGAAGACGACACAGATGTTCTCAGAGATGACATCGACTCCCTCAAGGACAAGGTAGAACATGTTTAACTGATATTCCAGAATGTGCACCGATAAATCAGAAAGAATGCACACACTTGCTGTATTATATATTTTTTTCCACTGTGTCTTTATTTAGGCTGATAAGCAGGCAGCTGATGCGGACAAGGCAGTGGCAGATGCTGAAAAAACCCACAATAAATCCAAGGACTTGGACGCAGACATCAAAGACTTGCTGAAGAAAATTCAAAGTAATTCAATAGCATCTCTTTGCTGTTTTATGTTTTTGGTGTTACTCTCCTTCTGTTTTTTGTGTTTATAATTGTGTGTGTTTCTATAAGTTAGTAAAAGAATTGCATCCT